>CP114483.1:32273641-33716141 GCA_027186245.1 Coriaria nepalensis | reverse complement strand
CCCGAAACCTGAAACTCGAAACCTGAAACCTGAAACCCTTAACCCAAAACCCGAAACTTGAAAATCCAAAATCCAAAACCCGAAACTCGAAACCCGAAACTTGAAACCCGAAATCCAAAACCCAAAACCCGAAACCCTAGACCCTAAATCCTAAGCCCTAAACCTTAAACCCTAACACAGATTTCACAAAACTCAAGAGATGTGATAGATTCATTTCAAAAACAACCTTATTTATAGAACTCATCTAAGCCTTCTTGGCTCGTACGACCTAGCCTTAGATGCCATTTTTCAATCATATCAATATTAGAATAAACATGTATAATATTTGTACTAGAAACAAAATGATAACTACATAGCACATAGAGACCATTTTTCTTATTTCCTTTAAGAATAGGTTTATTGTTTTTACTTACAATCAAACAACCACTTTTAGCTTTATATGAGCAATCAGATTCACCTAAAATTCGAAGAGATATTAAGTTTTTTTTATTTTCAAGAATGTACCTAACCTTAGTAAGTAAGATTACCCTACCATCATGCAATTTAAAATAATATTTCCTATTCCATAAATCCAACATACTTGGTTGTTCCCCATAAAATTGTACCTTCTTCTATTTCCTTAAAGTCTAAAAACCACTCTTTTAGGACACATATGAAAAGAAAAATCCGAGTCCATGATCCATTCATTCACCATAATGCATGTTGATACATTTAGAACCTCGGACACATAGGTTGTACCAATCACATTGCCTCCACATTTCCTTGAGTAGTTTTCTTATTACTATTTAAGGTTTAACAATCTTTCATTAAGTGTCCATGTTTACCACAATAATAGTACTTTCTAGATTCATTTTTTTTTTATTCTTAACAAACTTGTCTTTATTAGTATTCTTGTTTTTATTTAAGTTCTCTTTCGTTGGTGATTTCCCTTTAACAAAAAGATTAACACTAGACCTCTTACTAATACTTATTTCTAACTCTCTAACATTTAAACATGTTATAACCAAATTCAATTTTGGTATTTCACGTGTGTACTTTAAAGCATTTTTTATAACAGAATACTAATCAGGCAGAGATTGTAATAGTATAATAACTTGGCTAGAATCATCTAAAACTTGGTCAGTTCTTTTTTAAATTAATTTTATTTTTAGGAATTCGTCTAGATTATCATCAAAACTTTTTGATATATCCATTTTCTAATTAAAAAGATTTCCTTTCAAGTAGGTTAATTCAGGAGCAGCTTTAGAAGCATATAAATATTTGAATTTACCTCATGGAGATAGAGGTGTCTTTGAACCGTCAACCTTCCAGAGCACATTTTCTCCAAATTTCAATACCATAAAGTTGTAAGCCTCTTCATCTATTTCAGCCTTTCTAGCTATTGACGTTGTTGTCCATTTTATGTCATCGCTTTCTAAAGCTATAACCACTTTATTCTGTGAGAGTAATGCTTTCATATTTTTCTTCCAAATGCCAAAATTTGATTTGCCATCAAAAATGGGTATCTCCATGTGGTAGAGATTTTTCTCAGATTTTAAAAATACAAAAGAAAAACACAATTTCAAGAAAAGATAATTTTCAGTATAGTATCATAATTTGTCCAGAAATTCAAATTTCATAAATCTAGATGTAAGATTTTATGCCACGCGAAAAAATCTAAGAATTTTAAACCTAATCAATCATGTGAATCAACAATTACTTACAACCTATATACTTAATTTTCACACTATACAATATGCTCTTTCAATAATAGTCAAGATTCTCAAGTGAACAATATCACAGATTATTCAATCATGACATATGCATATTCTCTATACCTTTATCAAGCATATTCACGATTTCAGATTTCCAGATTCAACAAAACACACACGAACACAACCTATTGTACTACTATTGTGAATATAGATCAATCTTCCTTAAATTTATTACTCTCTACTAATAGATTATTCAACTATTTCAATCTTCAATTTTCGGTGTAATCAACATTCAAGATTCCAATGTGAACAAAACATAATGTAAATGATAATAAAGTAAATCAACACAACGAATTATAGTGGTTCACTTATGAAGATCAAAACGATCAACCATATGCTACATCCACTCCGATTTTCGGAAAACTAAGCGGAACTCATTTGCACTAGTGATGATATTATTCTATTACAAACCAACAGTTTCAGTTATAAACCATATACTGTTATACAAACTGAAATCAAATAGAGATTAATAACGAAAATCACCAAAGGAGTCGCACTCAAGGATCACTGACCAAGCCTAACCTCATATTCGTATAAATAATCTCAAGAAATCAAAGGAGAAAATAATAGCATATAGTAATCATGCAATAGGTAAGCTCAAGCATCATAGAATCAAATCAAAAAGCATGAGATCGTATGGAGAAGAAGAAACCCTAATCGCATCTTTCAGAGAAGGAGGTGCACAGATTCAGCCCGAAGGAGCAAGAAAAATATATCGTATCCTAAATGGATGGGTTATAATACTGAAATAGTGATCCGGTTAGGTACCCATTCCAAGACTTGAAAAAATAATGAGTTTCGAGTTTGAGACACAAAATGGTAATCCATAAGTAAAAAAATGGCTCGCTCTACTATTGCTTTCTTCACTGGGACAACCAAGCTCTAACTACAATCTTCATATCCCTCGCTCTACTATTGCTTTCTTCACTGGGACAACCAAGCTCTAACTACAATCTTCATATCCCTCACTCTACTAGTGCTTTCTTCACTGGGACAACCAAGCTGCTTTACACTACAGTTGCAAACCCTATTTTTCAAGAAAAAACAAAATATATAGAACTCAATTGTCATTTAATTCGAGAAAAGGTTTCAAAATGGAAGATAATCAATGTTGTATTTCTAGGATGAAACAAACGGCATGCATATTGATGAAATCCTTACTTTCTCAAATTTTTCTCATGTCATTTATCCAAGATGGGTGTAGACAACATCTACTCTCCATATTATGGAAGGGTATTGGAATATAAGGGAGAATCCATTGGAATCACCTCCTTCTCTTCCCTCAGTGAACCAGAGCATTCATCCCCCCACCCCCCAACCCAAAGCTTGAAGAAAACCGAGAAAGATGGTTTGAAAACATGCAAAACGCCATCGTTTAAGGGAAGTGAGAAAGAGTGATTTTTGTCGAAATCGCGTAGCTTCAAAGACTCCTCTTCAGGCACTAAAACGCACAGTATTATTAAAGAGAAATCCACATCAGCAAAGTTTGTCAGCATTTTTTTATTTTTTACAGATGTACAAATCATATTGGTTGTTGATGTAGTCATTATTATTCGTAGTATTTTGAATCTTGGACTTTACCTATGAGGGATACTGTCTCCGTTAATCCTATTGTCCCAATTCTGTTCCAATAAAAAAAGGATTACACAATTCAAGGGATCGATTGGCAGTATCTAGTATTTAGTATACAAAGCACCGGGATCTGGGTGGCTTTGTTTCAGCACAATGGGATTCCCACGCAATCTGTCGCAACTCCTGGTCAAACACGGTATTGATTTGAAGCATACAATTCAATTAATAATTATTAGCTTATCTCTATTTACTTCACTAATCAATTTGTTTGACAAAACACAACTGACGCCGTTGCCTTTACGAACGGATAATACAAGAAATTGTAGGTGAAGGGATAATACAGAAATAGGAACTCAGGACTCAAGTTATGACCTCGATCGTAGGTGAACTGAAGGTGCTAATTAACTGCAAATCAGCATATGAACAAAAATTTGTATCAATTACTTTTTTTCTCTAAGAATATGGTTTTAGTTTTCCTTCGAAATGGAGATCTGTTCCATTATCAACACGGGACAATTAAACTCCTCTTGTCTGCATGAAAACAATTCCTTCATAAACCAGAATTATACTTCTGTCTAGATAGCTATCAACACTGAAAAATACAAACAAGCAAAGCATCTACTGACAGGACCCAGATCAAGAGAATTTTCATGATGTTAAACAAATGCCACCAAAATTTTTATATATAATTATATATTGTTCATAGTACACTGAATTTGATGTATATCCGCAATTCTAGTAACGTAATTCTAATGCTCCATCTCTCTGGATCCTCATCATCTACTCAGATCGATAACCACAACTGGTAATAAGTAATTGGGAACGTACGTACGTAGCCTGCACATGAATCTAATCTAGCTAGTTGATATATATATATATATATATATATATATATATAATATAATATAATATTCCCCAAACCGGCCTGGCCGAACTCATCCGAAAGACTGAAAGAGACGTTCAACATTTATTTATTTATATATTTTTAACAAGTAGAATGCATGCAGATGTTTAATACCTTCATTCTTCTTTGACCCGTTGGTTGTAAAGTTGAAGACAAATTCATTGGAATAAATATTATTATCATTCTGAAATGAAATTACCAATTAACCTACTTAATAGACATGCATTTATGCAGATTTCCTTCATTCTAATGCGGCGATTTTCGGGTCTTAGTCTCCCTTTCAACGGACAGTTTTTACCCTATATATTAATTAAAAGCCCATTCTGACTCTAATTCTATTATATTTTTTTCAGATGCCATGCACTAAATACTGTACAAACACTCGGACCATTCTGCTTTCTTTCATATCATTTCTATATTTCTGTGCCCATCCTCTATAAACTCACATCGTGCCTTGAAAGCAACCTCTCTACTACTTGCTTCATTTCTGGGTTCTCTTCTTTTCGCACAAAGGGAAGAAACTCCAACCTCGAAGGTTTGCCTTATAATTTTCCCATTCACCCAATGTAGTTCATAGTTATACCCTTTTTTTTTTCTTTTTAATTTTGTTATTTCGTTTCCAGGTTTGTTACGTTCTTTTGCCTTTTATTATATACTCGGCCATTTTCCTGTTTGTTCGATCGGAGATCGTCCAACTTTTTTCTTGGATGATAAGGGCCTAGCTAGGGCAGCTTTCATATAGACCATATATCTAGTGTTTATCTTAAAACAAGTCGAAGAGAACGGGCAGGGGAAGCTTGCCATTTTGCACACCTAGCTGGGTTGCTATATATATTTATTGTCAGTTTGTCCTAGAAAAAGCAATTATAGGCCTTAAGAAGAGGTTAACCCTTCCATGCGGTATGATGGATATCGAACAGAGCAATCCGCCATCCCAATTCCCAGTACTATATATCCAGAGCTAACGCGTACACGTACATATATATATATATATATATATTCTTGATATTTCTGAATTAAAATGCAAACATTTGATATAATTTCTGCATGCAATTGTTTATTTCTAAATAAGCTAGCCTGTTGATCAGATTCTTGTACAGGTCACAGTTTATAATGATGCCAGCAAATGGACAACTGACAGTTCCTCCAGGCTTTCGGTTCCATCCAACAGATGAAGAGCTTCTCTACTACTATCTAAGGAAGAAAGTTTCTTACGAAACCATTGACCTAGATGTGATCAGAGAGGTGGATCTTAACAAGCTCGAGCCGTGGGATCTCAAAGGTTTTTTTTTTTTTTTTTCTAAATTCATGATTTCATGTGCAAGATTGACGTCTGATGAGTCCTGATCAATCAATCTACCATAAATCAGATAATATGTATACATATGCAGCCAATTACAAACTCGTCTGAGGCTTTTGTACATGTTTCCCATGCACGCATGCGTCTATCTATTCTATTAGTTGTTCCCACGTTAAGTAACTACTTATTATCATAAACAGAAAAGTGCAGAATCGGATCAGGACCTCAAAATGAGTGGTATTTCTTCAGCCACAAGGACAAAAAGTATCCAACTGGAACTAGAACAAATAGAGCAACCACAGCTGGTTTCTGGAAAGCAACAGGGAGGGACAAAGCCATCCACCACAGCAGTTCCAAGAGGATTGGCATGAGAAAAACCCTCGTCTTCTACACAGGCCGAGCTCCTCATGGCCAAAAGACAGACTGGATTATGCACGAATATCGTCTTCACGAAGACAGTACTGACGTTCAGGTATATATATTACTTATATGTAACAAATTTTTGAAATGTAGTTACTCGTGCGTATATAGCCAACGATGAAATCACTTCATAAATGTGTATCTATATATATTCAACTGAAGGCACTGTATGAACATCTTATTAACCTTTATACGTTCCCCTGCATATCAATGGATCAACAGGAAGAAGGTTGGGTCGTTTGCAGGGTTTTCAAGAAAAAGAACCACATTATTAGATGCTTTCAACCAGAAGTTTCTGAAGAAGAACAGTACCTGAGTAGCAGCCGCATGCAAGCAAGCAGGTGTGGCAACCAGGACGTACTTGAGCCAAAGCAAAACCACCATGTGCAATCCTTGTATGATTATGGCTTCGATGGCTCAATGCACCTCCCACAATTGTTCAGTCCAGACTCAACCCATGTCCTAGCGGCTCCATTGTTCGTGTCACCAATGCCGACTTTGAGCACCATGGACATCGAGTGTTCCCAAAATTTGTTGAGGCTAACTACAACCACCACTACTAATAATAACGCTGGGTTGATGCAACATGAGCGGTTCCATGGTGATTGGTCCTTCCTGGACAAACTCCTATCGCATCACGGGCCTGGTAATCTGCAACCTCCAACCAAATGCAACCCCCCACATCAATTAGTTGCTCATGACGTAGGTACTTCGGCTCCAAAATTCCCATTTCAATACCTTGGATGCGAGAATGATGTTTTGAAGTTCTCCAAGTAACTAATCATCGGATTTTGTGCTATTATCGTCTGGTTGCTAATACCTTAAGCTGCATACCAAAAGTGATCATTTTTGATCAATTTGTTAGGGCAATAGCATTGGGAATTTCGATGGAAACTATTAAGTCTCTCATTTTACACCTTCGAATTCTTATGGTTTGTACACTGTTTCAATCTGTCGATGGAGAAACATAATGGGTACGAACATTCGAAATTGAATGTGAATTAATAAAATTTGTTGTCTACCTACTCATAACCAAATCAGCTCTTGAAATTTACCATTCATTCTTTTACTTTTCAAATTAGTGTTGTACATACAACGGTTTTAGCGCCCACCCTTTCTTTATTTTCGATTTTTTTTCAGAATTTTAATAAAGTTTACGTTTTCAATAATGATTTTATTATATTCTTTATTTAATCTATGGGAGAAACATGTGTGGGAATAAGTGATGATAAATAATCAACCATGCAGGATCTAGAGAGAAAAAGCTCTCTCGAACCATCCTCCTCGTCATCTTTCTTCGTCTTTGAGAGTTGTTACCTCTAAGAGATATTTTATCCAAGTTTAGTTTGGCAGTGTGCTCAATTTGCTATTGGTTTTGTGGTGTGCTATAACTTAAATCTGGTTGCCTGTTTGGTTTTGTGTTTTGTGCCAGGTCTTAGATTTAGTGTTGGAGTTTAGTTTCTTTGCTGGTTTTGCTTTTCTCTTTTGTAGATATTTTTGGTTTTTCGGAGAGATTATCTGAAGCAAAGTTTAGATGGTAGCAGTTGTTTTGGTGGCTCTCAAAGAATATGTCAGTTTTTGGTGGATTTGCGTTTGTAAATGCACTGATCAATGGATCAGTAGCTTGTGTCGCCAGATCGGTGGCTGCCAGCACAAATCGGGAGATGTGCGCAAGATCTGAATAAGTTTCCTTACCCCTATCTCCCCTCAAATTGTTTCTGCGTCATGTTTCTTTTTAGTTGCAAGTGGTTTATGCGAGGTTGTCAAATTTTGATCTCGTGCACCTTTTAATTATTTAGTTTATAGAATATTTTGAAAAAAAAATATATAATTAATAAGTGTGTTATTTTTTAATTTAATTTTTAAAATCATAACTTATAAAAAAGTATTATAAGTAATTAATTAATTCCAAAATCTTTGAAAAAGAATTGTTTTTTTTCAAAAAAATAAATAAATAAATATATCTATATATATATATAAACTTTTCTAAAAAAATTTTTAAGTCTTTTTATCTTTTTCACAACTCATATTTTATACATATAATCTTATAAAATCAATTTCTTTATTTACTCAATCTTTAATCTATAATTTTACTTTTATAATTTCTTACCTACAAAGTAAAACTAATAAAGGCGTCTTCTCGGTTAGGTTGAAGTGGGACACATTGCCTGCCTCAAGCTGAGCTGAGCTAATTAAGCTAATAAGGGATGTCTTTTCGGCTAGGTTGAAACTAGATTTCCTACCTTACTTTTTAGCTCTGCTCTGCACCCACCTTATATAGATCTCCTAGAGCTGTCTCTTCAATCTCAATCATCATCTTCTGTCTCCATATTAGTTTCATCATTTACGAATCCTCATCTAAAGGTGAAGTATCTCAGTTGGATCGAGGAAGAGCTAAACTAGTATGGGCTGAACTGACGCACAATGTATTCTTACTATTCACAGAACTTGACTCCTATGGCTTTTGATCTAAGTTGAATTTCTCCCAACATTTATTCTCTTTTCTTTTTCATTTTCCCCCCCCACCACTGCTCACCTCCATACTACTATCGCGAGCCTCTACTGTTAGAATAAAAATAAATATTTTATTTTTCTCTCCATTTTAATATGTATGTTATCTCATTTTTCCACTCTAAGTACCACCTCATACACCGCCACTGGCCGTTCATAATCGCAATGCATCGTACAATGTCTCAACATCACCAACTTTCACCGGTAATCTCTCTTTAGAAACCAATATTAATTTTTGGGTTTTCTTAATCTAGATCAAAATCAGGGTTGTCTCTATCTGGAAAACTCATAGATTGATTGAATTTTCAATATGAAGTCCCATGTCTTTTCAATCTATATTTTTTTAAGAGAGGGGAGAAAGAGAGAGAGAAAGATATGGCCGGCTAAGGCCAACGGTGGTGTAAAAGATAGAGGATGAGGTGGAAAAATGTAATAATTAAATAAAATATTGAAATTGAGAGAGAAAAAAAAATTATTATTATTATGTTTCGAATTTCATCAGACGTGGTGGGGTGAAAATGAGAAAAAAAATAGTGGACTAAAAAATATAAAACCCAAGTTTGTGGATAAAAATGTAATTAAATATTTGAATAGAATTAAATTTAGAATTTCAAATTTTTTATTGTTGATGAGATGTTTTGAGTAGACGACATATCTAGTTTCAATCTTGAGCGGACGATGTCTACTCTCAATCTCAATCTCTAAAATTAGCCAATTGAGATTATCTCAAAATTAAATATAACACATGTCAAAATGATAAAAGTCAAATTCGGAGCTATATGATGCTCTCTTATTCGTTCAATTAGAAATTACCGGTCTATATTCTTCCAATGATATCAAAGTCACTCCAGAGGTAAGAAGCAGTTGCAAGAAATGGCCAGGATGAACTATATTTGTGGAGAATGGAGATACATACCGACCACACAAGAGAAGCTGTTTCAAAATAATTAAGCACACTAATTACATACAATATTATATATCCGTCTCGCACATCACAAGAGCCAAGGCAGATGGACATTATATAATGTCGCATCACAGTTAATGGTGAGCATTTGGTTGCCAGCTAATAATAAAAATGCCCGGGCGGGCCGGGTCACATGCAAAAAAGGCAAATGAGATACGCCAACGCATGCTATTGCTCAATTTGCACATGCTCTGTCTCCGAGGCCGCCCAGCTACGTAGATAGCTCCAATGCCATTTCTCCCCCTTTTCCCTTTTCCCTTTTTCCCTTTTCAAACCCTTATGCTTAACAAATATCCCTACATATCTATTTCAACTACGCACAAGTCAAACATCTCATAATCAACACTTGATAATATTGCTACACATCTAACATATAATATATCGTATCTATGCACAATTAAGCCACTCAGAATTAATGACATATATATGTATATATATAGCTAGTTAGCAAACAACCATCTATCAAATAACGCACTCTAATCTCTAGGTAGCATGCTTCATTATAATGTGATCAAATAACGCACTCTATCAGAATGAGGTGCATTGGAGGTGGCGATGGCAAGTGATCAAGTGGTCATTGATAAGGCCCACTGCTTGCATGAATGAATGAACTACGGTGGGGCCCACGAATCTAAAACCCCTTCGAACCATGTCTTTGCTAATGCTTTCCGATTTTGATGTCTTCACTGGAATCTTGTGGCCAGATTTATGTTGACTGCATATGGGTTTGTTACTCACAAACCCCCATATGTACTTGTCGAACGATCCAAATTCCTTCTTAATCTGGGTCAATAATTAGTTTGGTTATAATCGTTATTAATTATCGATCGATATGTAATTTACAAGAACGTGCGTGCATCTAATTAATTTATTAATTACCTCAAGAATCCGTTTAGAGTTGTCAACAACTTCTCGAACTCTGTTGATGTCCATCCCGACTTGTGAGCTAATCGACATTATTAGTCTGTCATTAAAGTTGGCCACAGCTTGGGCATCGAACCCTGAAAATGCATTCCTGAACAGCGATCGAGCAAATGAAGAAAGAAGCATTAATTAAAGACTGGAGAACGAGCTGGCCTGCCTCTCCTGTTGCATTTATGCTGATCAAGAAATCAATTGAGACAAATCATGTTGTAGGATTATTACCTGAGGTGAGGGCGTTTCTTCAAGATGCAAGTCCAATCTGAACCAACCTGAGCAGCACTGATAACTAGTAGTTCGAATAATATCCTGCATGCGTGTATATTTATTTATATATACGTACATTAATTAAGGTACGTACGTACGTAGAACAGAGACTGAGCAACAGAATAGATAGAGGCTCACTTATCCTCATGAACGGGAACTCCCCATTCTTCATCATGATAAGCAATGTACACGGGATCTATAAAAATTATAAACATGTGTTAACTTGTTAATTATTAGCTCATCTTTCGGGGTCAAAGTTAACTAATTTAATACTGGATGTCTATGTATGTATATACAAGGAATGAACAAATATGTACGATACCTAAGCATGTATGCATGCATAAATCAAGTAAGGAATCGAATTGGTTTCTTCATACCTGAATTGGGCGTGATAAAGCTGCATCTTCTCTGCTCCTGAAGATGGGGGGTGGAGGTGCAGGAATCAGTGATTGGAAAAACCTTATGATCAAACCTTGCAGACTTAGATCTTCCATAATGGGCAATTCTCATTTTACGCTGCGCTTGCTGGAGAGCCACCTGCTCCCTCCTCACGGTGGCTATGCTGCCCGGTGCCTCTGTTATCAGAGCAGCAGTACCGGTCGTCTGATATAGGTCAAGACTAGTGCTAGTGCTACTCCAACAATTAATTCCAATTAGAGGATATTCTAGATGATGATGCTCAGCATTAGTACTACCACCCTGCAGCAGCTTATGATTAAAGCTCTTAGACTTGTTTCTGTCCAAACCCCTGCTGGCTGATCTAGCCGTGGTGCCGCTTCCATAACTGATGGCTTTGTCTGAGCTCAAATTCTGCATGTCATGAAGATTATTTGCTCCCAGCTGCTGCTGCTGCTTGGAGAGGAAAGATGCAGCAGCTGCAGGTGGCCTTGCATATTCTGTTTGATCCGAATTATTATTAGGAGATGCTAATTTCTTGACTACCGAGAGTGAATTTGAGGGTTGAAGGACAGCTCTACCCATGATCTGCCCTTCTGTCGACGTAGTGCTGCTGCTTTCAAAACCGGCAATGGTGGTCGCCTTCACCTTGTTGGAGTCGCACATGATTTCTGGTACAAGTATTGTTGCTTAATTACTATGTATTATGTATATATGTATGTCAGAAAGTTATAAAACGAAATGGCTGGACCGGAGGTAAAGTGGATTGAGGGTTTATATAATTCAACATATATATAGGAAGATAGCTTAGCTAGGTTGGGATTTTCTAGCAAGACCGCGAGGCCGGGTGACAACGACCTGGACTTCACAACTCCAGCAACCGTTATACACATATATTAATATGTCATCTTTCTTTTCATATATTCCACATTCTAGATCAACTACTTTACGTGTGTGGGCTGGATATGTCGAGCGGGATATATACTTAATTGATTGATTCTGACCTCTTGTACTTAATTTTTACTATTATAATAATTTATATATATGATAACTTTGGTACTGTTCCCTATATATGAACGGGAGGATGGAAGGTAACAATAGATGAAGACAACCGGTCATTAACATGATGAGGCATCCTTTCTGAAGAAGCGATCCAGGCATCCAGCCTCTTAAAATCATCTTTAGGTAATGGTAATTTGGTCCACGTTTCATCATCGATCGGTGAGAAATAGGACATGATAGACGTACAGTACTAATGCCTTTGTCTACATCGAATTACGACTAGACAAAAACCATATGTTATTACGGATATAATTAGAATGTGTAGTTAATTAATACTCTAAATAATTATTTTGTTGGATAACCAGCCATCCCATGTGATGTGATTATTTTTAATTTTGTCATCAATTGATTAATTAGGTTAGAAACATGATTATGTTATCTTAATTACTGTATCAGCCCGGCCATTATGGGCGACAGTGCACGACACACCCCCATGTGATCGTATCTGACACAGCTAGCTTATAATTAATTGGTTATCAACATTCAACAATAATTAACTTGCTAGTTTCAATCAGCTTGTCTAATTTCATGTGTCGCAAGTGCAGAAAAGTAATTTGCTTAATTAACAGCCTTGCACAACCAACTACATACTAATTGCATTAACGTGATTCTTATTTCGCAGAGGCTTCCCTTCGCTTCTGAATAATACACCTCTAGCAAGACTCTTATAAATTTCTGACACTTGCACTCACTTCCGCATGCACGGAGCAATAATTCTTGGATAGGCAGCTACCACATGCATCTTACTTTATTTAAGCTTTTGGGGGGCAGTTTTCTATTGAAGAAGAATATATATATATATATAGTTGTCCTGCACTCACAGGTCACAACTACATGATCATGATAAACCCAGTGGACCAGAAAGCTAGCGAAAAATATCTTAATTATTATCGATCCGACGATAAAATAAGGAAGTATTAAGTTTTTACGTACAGTTCATCTATGTACCTCTTTGTGTTATTTGGTTCCATTGAGATCATTCTTCATCGTACTGTTTACTTATTAAAATGTGAAAAAACATTATTTAGAGAAATTCATTGGTTTAATCAAAGTCTTAATCGACTGGTTTGTATGGCATGATACATGTTTTAGTCGGTAGGGACACTTATTATTGGTAACGTCGGACAATGGAACATGCATTGCCCTTCTACTTATCTGAATGCATTATGAGGAAGTTTATGATATGACGTAGATATATAGATAAGGTTGAGATCAGTCCATTCAAAAAGAATGTCCAAGTTGTATTTGGAATAAAAAGGACCATCTAATCTCTTCTTCTTTTTCTTCTTTAACCCAAGGATGTATACATGCCTATAGCTTCGGCCCCCCCAAAAAAAAACACAAATAGCAATGCAAGAAACGTATCTATTCATTATGGTGGACCAGAAATTCTCAGTCTTATTACCATGTTCAATTGCCCATAGTATAATCTCACATTTCTATTCTTTGTGTAAATTGTAATGACTAATTATCAGGCTATGATTCATTTTTTTCTCTTGAAATTTGTCGATAGTTTATGATTTGAGACTAAACTGGATAGCTTAATGGGCTGCCTTTGGGTTTAAACTGGTAACCCGATAGATTTTGGTTGGGTAAAAGAAACCGAATTAGTACAAAATTTATAACCACGTCTGTTTTGAAGATAATAAAAAAGTTGTAACCTGCTTAAAAAATATGAAAAGTTTGTAGGGCTATTTTAGGGATAATGAAAAGAGAGGTCCGCTCTCTTTGATTTATCACTCATGAATTAAAAGTTAAAAATATATTAGGAAAAAGGCTCTCTCTTCTCCTTTTCCTCTTCCGTGCGACCGTGGCTCTCTTGTGGTGCGATTTGCGCTGCCGATCTACACATATTCTTGTGGTTTGATCTACTTGAGTTTTTCGATTTGGTTTTCATCTTTCTTTGTCATTCCTGATTTTAGATTTTCGATTAGGAGATATACCTAATTGAAAATTTGAGTTAGGGTTTTGTGAAATCTTAATTGAATCTTAATTGATGTTGGTTGAGCTTGTGGATTAGTAAATCTAGGACTTAGTTGTATGTTTGTACCAGAAACTCTACCACCAATGCAAACTAACCCACTCGAAATTCTGGAGCTCGAGTGGATTAGCTTCTTTTAGAAATAAACCACTATAAAATCTCTTGTATTGTTTATTTTTTTGCACGTATATTATTTTTTGTTAAACGGGTCTGTTTCATAAACAAAAAGATCATGACCGAATTTTTGCTATATGAATAATGACGTAATAAACTAGGTAGCAGGTTGAACTTGATAAAATGAACCTATAAGTGTTATATTCTATCAACAGTGGTGCCAAAGCATATACTTGCTGGATATATTTTTTTTTGTCAAGTGTGTACTGTATTGTTTGTTTATTGAAATGATGATCACCCAGATGGAGATCCTGCTATTTGATGGGAAGTCCGATTATGGGACTTTGAAGAAGAGGATGAGGGCACTTCTCTCACATAACAAGGTTGTTATAGCATTGAAGCAAGACAACACTATGTGGATAGTCACAACGATTGCTAAACAGGCAGATATTGATCAAGAGATGTACGATCTTATGATCATGAACTTAGGAGATAATGTTCTCCAGAAGGTTGATGGAACAAAGATATCTCTATCTCTATAGAGTAAGCTTGACTCACTATATGGTACTCAATCTGAACATAATTTAGCATATCTAAAAGGCACTCTTTTTAATTGAAAGATGGACATGTCCAAAAATCTAGATGATAACTTAGACGAGTTTTTAGAAATGAACTTAACTTTAAAAGGAACCGTTCATGCTAGATGATTCTAGTCAAGCCATGATATTGCTTCAATCCATTTTTGATGATTATATAGTAGTTAAGAATGCATTAAAATATATGAGTGGGGAACCTAAACTTGACTTAGTTGTAGCGAGACTTAAGGCTAGAGAATTGTAATAAAAAATAAGTAAGAAAACCAACATAAACTTGGTTGTTAAAGAAAAACATGAAAAGAAGGATTCTAGTCAATTTAATAGAAATTCTAAGAAAAAATAGGAAGTTAAAAGGAACAATAATGTGGTCGGGTAGGAGTCCTAGCTTAGAACACTTAAAGAATTTTGGATGTGCGGCTTATGCACATAAAAGGGATAGTAAGCTTAACCTTAAGGGTCAAAAGTGTATCATCTTAAGATATGAGGAAGGTACTAAGGAGTTTAGGTTATCGGATAATGAGACCATTGGAATAAGAGTTATTGGTAGTATAGATGTCATTTTTAATGAATCTATGTTTCCATGCAAGTCTACTAATATTGATGAAGGTACTTCCTCCTCGGAAATAATTTCTAATATTGAGGTGGAGGATGCAACCCGGACATTAGGTGGAGGGCACCCCTCTCGATGATCTAGCATCACAAGATGATGTGATTTCCACACCTAATAAACTGAATCAAGAACTCGATACTACCGAGACTCTAGATGAGTCAAATCATTATTTGGTTGTCGATTACCAATTAGTAAGGGACCGAGAAAGGAGACATGTAAAACCTAACCCTATATATTCAAATGTAGATCTTATCTATATTGCTTTGGTTGCAGGTGTTGAGGTTCAAGGAAACGAACCATCAAGCTTTGATGAGGCAATGGCATCCTCGTAAAAGAAAAGTGGGCAGATGCCATGAATAATGAGATGGAGTCACTTAATACTACCAAAAAGTAGCTGCTTGTTCCAAGACTAGAAAAGCAAAGGCTTCTAAATTTAAGGCAACTAAAGGGTTCACAGAAAGGGAGGAAGTGACTTTAATGAAATTTCCTCATTAGTTGTAAACTTTAAGATTATTAGGATTATGCTCGCAATAGTAGCTTGTTATGACCTTAAGTTATAACAAATATATGTAAAAACAATAATTTTGCATGGTAAGTTAGATGAGACAGTATACATGATTCAACCTCCCAGTTATATTGATAAGAAACATCCCAAGCATGTTCCTCTATTGAAATGTATAATTTGAAACAATCATCACGGTAATGGTATATTAGGTTTGACTCATTTGTAGTAAAAATAAGTTTCACTATGAGTAATTATGACTCTTGTTTTTATTTTGCATGTAAAGATTTTGTTTATATTTATTTGTTGATTTATGTAAATGACATACTTCTAATAAGTGAATCAAAAACTAAAGTAAATGAACTCAAGAAAAAGTTTAGTCTATAATTTGATATGAAAGATTTAGGGCATGCAAATAAGATATTAGGAATAGAAATTGTTAGAGATAGGAAAAATAAATCTCTAAAATTGAATCAAGTCATATCTTAAAAATATTAGTGTTTGGTTTGAGGTGGAGGGTTGCAAACTAGTCTCTTCACCGCTAGCAAATCACTTTATCTTAAATAAGGATCAAAGCCCTAAAACCAATTCCGAGTTAGTGAAAATGAAGCATATTCCCTATTTAATACCATAGGATCCATTATGTATTCTATTATTAGTATCCATCTGGATTTTTTTTATATTTCTTTGCTAGGTAGGTTTATGTCAAATCTTGTTTATATTTTCATGATTGGACTAACTCTTTGGATTTAGTTAGTTTGTAGATAGTGATTTTGTAAGTAATTGAAATTCCCGGAAGTCGACTACCTCATTATAATTTATGTTGGGTGATAATTGTGTTAGTTTGAAGACATAATTACAACCATTGGTGGTTCTTCATCAATGGAAGCGGAGTATGTGGCCACGACAGATGCATTTAAGGAAGTCATATGGTTACAAGTATTGCTTAAGGAAGCGGTTGTCTTGAATGATAAATATATGGTATTTTTAGATAGTCAAAGTGCCATGCACTTGGTAAGAATTTGGTACACCACGAGAGGACTAAATATATAGATGTTAAATTGTTCATAACCTTTTTGCTTCGGGTATAGTTCTCATATCAAATGATACTACAGAAGAGAACCCAACGGATATGGGAATGAATATTGCTACCAGACTAGATATTATGTATTATATTAGCATCCTATCCAGATATATGGATAACCCTTCTCAAGTTCATATAGGAGTTGCAAAGAGAGTGTTGAGATACCTGAATGACACTCTCAACTATGAGATTTTGTATGTAGAAGGATAGTTGATTTTGAAAGGTTTTATGGACAGTGATTGGGCAGGGTCCATTGATGATTCCAAGAGCACAAACGATTTCTATTTCTCCCTAGGATCTGGGATATTTTGTTGGAGCTTTAAGAAGCAAAGCATTGTTGTTCAATCTAATGTTGAGGTTGAATATGTAGTAGCTGCCTTGGATTGTAATCATGTTCTGTGGCTTAGGAAAATCCTTTCTGATTTGGGTTTTGATCAAACTATCTCAACTGTTATACATTGTGATTGTAAATCCGCTATTGCCATCTTTGAAAATCTAGTGCATTTTGGAAGGACTAAACATATCCTAGTCAAGTTTCATTCAATCAGAGAAAAGGTGAAGAATAGGGAAATTAAATTGGCATACTACAATTCAGAAAATCAGAATACAAATACTTTTACCAAGCCTCTGGCAACTCACAAGTTCAACTACTTTTGATCCAAGATTGATGTAATGAGCAATTGCATCAAAGAGGAGTGTTTGAATTCATGATCTAATTGCTCAAATAAAGGATGATCCAAAAGGTTGACTTTTTTGTTTGGATCATTCTGCACTAACTCCTCAGCAAGAAGCAAGTTTAGATCAATACAAACTTGTAAGATCAAGTCTCATAAGATTTGGATTAGTGGAAGTTAAGTTAGAGCCTCAATTATGTTTATTATTATGCTAACTGTTTTTGGAGTTCAATTTTGGAAAATACAGTTTCAATCCATTGTTTATGCATTGGAGCAAGTTTGAATTGATGGTAGCATGTTGAGGAGCATCGTGTGAAGTCAGAATGAAAATAGATAAGTTTTTAGCCTTTTTTTGGTTATCTAAATATTGAGTTGTAAAGTTTTCAAATTTTCTGATTTTCTTAATCCTTATCTATTTTTTGTTTGTAAGTATTGGTATTCTAGTTGATTGTAAGGGTTATTGACAGTTTAGTGTGGCCTTATAATGGAGCATTGTTATTATACTTTGTTCATGGATTCATACTTGTATTTAATTATATTTTCTTATCAATGAAATTTGCTGAATGTTGAAAAACATTCTCTCACTACAATTCTTTTTTCACGTTAATTCTAACAGGCCGAAGAATAATGACTTGACAGATTTGGAAGAGGTATACATCCGAATGTATATTATACAAATTGATGATCAAGACTTCTGTGCTTTCGGATGTATGCATGTATAATATTCTTTTTATCCCGCACCCGGCCTCAGATAGAGAGATCGGGATCCATAAATTATATACGAGCTAGGCAGCAGAGCAGGCATTAAAAAACTGTATCGATTGTGTAGTGTCAATCTCTGACCCGATCACAGAAAATATATACATATTTGCATGTCAGCTGTAGCTTGGATAGTGCTTCTCACGTATTCTCTCTCCTTTAAATGACTATTGGACAGGAGAACTCATCAATTATTACGACTATAAATCAATCCTGAGTTACTTGCCGAAGGGTTGAGAGAATAATTATCAGACGGATCTCTTGTTGTTTTGGCTACTTACTTTCCGGAAAGTGAAAATTAATTAAGAATGAAGTTATGTAATTTTAGCATCCTTGTTCTACTCATCCCTTTGGAGTTTCTGATCATGGTAAATCATGCAAGTGCCAAAGTTGTTTCTCAGCAGCGGCCGGAGGACCTATTGTCATTCACGCACTACCTTCGTACATGTCCTGCTGCGGAGGGCATCATCCATAGGAAAGTGCTTGCCTGGATTAAGAAGGATCCTACTTTGGCTGCTGCCATCATTCGATTGCATTTCCACGACTGTGCTGTCAGGGTACGCAATTTATAACCACATAATATATAGTATCCAATACAAGCATGAATATGCAATACTCCAGTACATGATATGTATATTGTCTCTAAAATGTTCCAGGGATGCGACGCATCAGTTTTGCTAAATCATCGAGGAAGTGAAAGAAAAGCAGTTGCGAGCAAAACCCTGAGAGGATTCGAATTGATCGATGACATCAAGGCAGAGCTTGAGAGGAAGTGTCCGAGAACAGTGTCTTGCTCGGACATTCTGACAGCGGCTGCAAGAGACGCCACCATCTTTGCTGGAGGGCCCTTCTGGGAAGTCCCATTCGGTCGCAAGGATGGCAGAATCTCATTGGCTGCAGAAGCCGAAACAGTTCCACAGGGCCATGAGAACATAAACTCTTTGATTGAATACTTCAGAGTTAGAGGGCTGGATGTACTGGACCTGGTGACTCTGTCAGGGGCACACACAATCGGGAGATGTGCTTGCGAAACGGTGCACGACAGGATACATGGCTACAATGAAACTGGGAAGCCTGATCCCCTCCTCACTCCAAGCTTTCTGAAATTGCTAAGGTCAAGGTGTAGGAACTATAACAACAGTATATTTCTGGATGTCATAACGCCAAGGACCTTTGACACCGTTTACTACACAAATCTACAGAGGAAGGTGGGACTCTTAGCTACGGACCAAGCGCTGTACTCGGATGCAAGAACGGCTCCCTTTGTAGACATAATGGCTTCTCAACCCTTCCTTTTCAGCAGCCAGTTTTCAACATCCATGGTCAAGCTAGGAAACGTGGGAGTCCTCACCAGAAAGAATGAAGGAGAGATTCGGAGGAACTGCAATTTTGTCAACTAGTCCCCACCTCATCACCCACAATTTCAAAATAAAGAGAGCAAAATTGACCCGCTTGACGTGTGCGTGTTTCCCTATTAGATTTCCTAGATCCGGCAGATTATATAATGTTTATGTAACATTATGCAAAGTTTGATTTGATTGTTTCGCTCTTTCTCTAGCTTGCATTTGATGATTTATCAATGTTTCCCAGATCGGCCTTCCTACCACTATGCGATACGATTTCATTAATCAATCTAGAATCAATATAATGTATGTAACAACTACTTTAAAGACGACCAATTAATTCCCTTTTGTGCAAAACAAGTGTATCACTTATTCTTCATTACATCTACACGGTTACACCAGTAACACTGCAATGACCACGACCATCAAATCAAGAATCAATCAGGACTAAATAAACAAAGCCCAGAGTCTCTCTCGCAACAAAAGAGCTGACAGCTCCATAACTATCATTCCACGACTGCTGTCAGAGTTAAGTTCTAACAAAAGTTCAGGGCTGGCAATGATCTGGAGGCTAGAATCCTCTCCAGCATCTGCCTGCTCCTACTTTGTTTCGAGATCGAGAATTATACAAAGTTAATCTTGAGTTTGAACAATAAGAGTAGAGGAACTGATGAGTGATAATACAACTACCATTAGAATAGATCGGTATGGAGACAAACAATACAGTCTACACAGAAGTTGGCAAGAACAAACTGTTAATCTATTGGCTTCCAGCCTTTTGTGACAGTGTTGACAATATACAAAATTGTATTGGCCAAAAAATGAAGTAATAATACATACGCACATACATATGTATAACAAAAATATATATTATACATACACGTACGTATGAATGAGACTGCACCATTGCTCTCCTTAGCCCACAAAATATTGCCAATCATATCATCCTCAACGAGCGGTCAATACAAAAGAAAAAAAAAATGATACTTGCAACTCTGCTTCAAGAGCTTTAGCATCCTGTAATTGGCAGCCTGCAGAAACTTCATAGACAAAAGAAGAGGAGAAGAATACTCATCCGCTTCACCTCAATCATCGATATCTTGTACCCATGCCAAATCTGTAACGATAGTTTTCAAGTTTTAAAGGGGGAAAATAAAGAAAAAATAATAATAATTCTTTTGCATTCCTTCAAGAAAATGACTTCCAACAACAATGCTTAATCTGAATTATGAGTGCATTTAAAAGTGTGTTTGTATGTTATAGAGAGGAAAACCTTGAAGCACTGAATCAACTGCTGCATTTGTCACAGAAAGCCTCACTATTCTTTGCTTATCAGTCGTAGTTTCTATACGCACAACACGAAGCCGCTTGTGGCTTTGGTGGGCCTGTCAAGGATGTCAAGAGGTTTTCTACACATTACTTGTAAATAAGCCAAGCTTACTTGATAACTACTCAAATACAGAACCAAGAATGAAAATTCATCAGCAATCATGCCATAAACACCTTGCTACACAAACATTAAGCTACACGTTGTAAGTAATGTTAGGAAGGAGTATCACCCTTATGTATTCAATTTTACAATGTACACAGCGCTTATTCATATCCTACCAAAATGCCCAATGGAAATGCGCACTTCAGGAGAGAGAAACAGATGAATTTTTTTAAAAGCATGTAACGAAATGTGGACTTAGAAGTGCGAAACAAATGATCTACTTGGAACAAACGACCTCATACATAACTATGCTTTGATGCTTTGATGACGGTAGGAAATTTACGACAATACAAAATCCAGAAAGGCAGAAAGTAGCATATCAAGCTATAATTAAAAGAATTAATATATAATATTAAAGAAAAATATCATAAAATGGTTGAAGCTGTAAGAAAATATATCAAAACTTACCTGCTTAGAAAGAGCTTTCTCAATTGTGCCCCAAACAGGAAAAATAAGGCCACTCAAGACATTTACTTCCTGTATCCTTCTGCCAACTGTACAGAAGTTTCCCAGCTTACAATTTCGGCCATGCATGCACTACAGGGGCAACAGAAAGCAATAGGTAATATAAGAATTGCAGGAACTAATCTATTGTTAGTTAAAAGAAAAGGTATATTGTACATATTCTTGCACATAATTTAAAATAAAAATTCGTGCCAGATCATATATATTCACAGGTACCATTCCCATTCTACCTCTAATAAGCTGTGCTATTCTCATTCAAATTACTTCACAAAAAAAAAAAAGGATAGAAACAAGAATAATACACACACACACACACACACACTGAAAATCCATAACTGAGCCGACAGTGCCCACTCATTGTTAGGTACATAAAATTGCCACTCTGAAGCCTCAAAAACCTTCACTAACTAGGTAATCAGATATTGCAACAGCAAACAGCCCATTATAAATTGAAAAGTGTTACTGATAAAGTAAAGTTTCCATTATTTCAAAAATTTCATCAGTTTCCAACTCCCCAAAAAAAATTGTCATTAGTATGGAGTAAACAGCAAGTATCTGAAACAGCAAGGAAATCCTCCCTTTTGCTGCCATGGACTAAGAAGCTCACCTACAAGCCGAGTTACATGACAGGTAAGATGATATATCTCATGTAGCAAGGGTGCTGTTAAATCCATGAGACTCAAGTTCTACAGCATTTCTAAAACATTACGGGGAACAGAGCCAACTCTCACCCTTAGTTAATACAAGAAGTTTCATTACCCAATAAGGCAATGTCAGCAAATTAATTATACCATAATGTTCTTAAACATCTGCAAACGAAGTAGTCTCCTTAATGGTCTATACCTGTTTTGAAGAAACAACATACTCATCTTCCCAACCACTGCAGGCCTTCTCTAAAGATGATATTTTTTGTTACTTGTTTTTCAACTCTGCCAGAGGCATTTCCCTAGAGATGAAAGAGAGTAAATATTTAAAATTTAACTGCTAAGCATGGAAAAACCTGGTAAAGTATAAAGGCAATACCTCAGTGATTCTCCAACAGCTGGACGGACAATTTTATACATTCCAGTAACAGAACTGCAACAAATTTACAGCAAGTTAATGAAAACAGTCAAGTCAGAGATCACGAACTTATATAACTCAATTACAAATCAAAATGAAGGCCCAGAATGATGCATAATAATAAATTATTTAATAATTAAATAATAATAATTGCAGTCCGAAAAATAGTAAAAGCAACAACAATAGGGCTACTAATATGGAGGGCCTCCTTATCAGCTTACTTTATAACAGCATTTCAATGATTTTTTTTTTCCTTTTTTGCCATGAACATTTATAAAACACACACACACCAAAAATGACACAAATTCCATTGTGAACAAGCTTCCAACATGATCCAGTATAAGAACCTTCCTTCAGAAAGCTGAAAAGTAACTAGTTTTCTAGCTCAAACATGCCTTAATCTCAGGTTTACATGAACACAGAAAGGAACTTAAGAGTGTTTAGAAACCTCAAGAGATAACACCCATCCTTCTTTGCCAAGCTGCTTTTGTTCATGACCTAACACTTAAAATGGACTCGGGAAAATCAGGACGTCTCTAAGTATTCAGACCCTAGCTTTATGAACGTACATTTGTGATAAGCATTAGAAACAGAACAGATCACCAATTGAAATGACAAAGCCATCTAGTCTTAATCAGTAGATGAACGTTCTGTGAGGAGGGAACTTCCAGTGATGCCTTTCACAACTAGCCTTCCTACTAGTAATTTCTCAATTTTTGTTCTCACGCTAGCCTCTCACAGTTTCACCTCAATTAGAAAGTGGTTAATTGAGCTAGAGGTTAATTAACATTAAACTGTCTTTTCATCTTATCCCAGACAGAAATCTTGTATCTCGATTCGGAATTTTCAAGAGCTTTGTTCAGCCATGTTACTAGATTCATACAACACTTACTGGAACACAAGTCCAGCCATGTTCCTCACTTTCTTGCATACCCGCTCATACAGTACTAGGAATCACATCAGCGATGCATGGAATCTAAAATATGCATCTAATCAATATATGGAAGAGATAATCCAATTATTAGAAAGAGAAACTACAAGATATTAATACTTGTAAAGTTCATCGCCTTGTGAGAAATAGGAATTTTTTTTTTTTTTTGGATAGGTGAAACTTAAGTTCATAATCTAACTGCTTCGCTTATCAAAACATAGAATTACATAAATTTATAGCAAGATCAAAATCTACTACCTTTCAAACGCTAAAATGAAGTGACGTTTTCCCAACCATTCCCTCCTAGATTCATAGAATCCATCATTGACTGAACCAAGCCCATCTTTTTGCTTCTCATCAAGAATGGTGATTGCAGACTGACAAAGAGAAAAGACTTTGGTGTGGTTACTTATCAAAGCTAGAAGCCGAGAACTATTTCCTTTAAGTGTCGTAGAACTGAAAATAGTACTTCCCACGCGATACCACGATCCAAGGTAAAAGTAAACAGCACCGTTGATGCTCCAGACAAAGAATCAACATGAACAGTCTGCAAGGCCATCTTATGTTAGGTCAACTTAAAACAGAAAAAAAAGCAGTAGGCAATCTGGAAATAAGAGGAAACCTTCGGAGTTCCTTGTAACTCAATTATGTTAGCTTTCATATCTACAATCCCTGAGTCAAGATTCCCTTCTATGCGTGCATTCTGTATAAGAAGATCCAAGATGCTAACAAACAACTCAAATAGCCTGTATTTGAAGTTCAAGTCAACAAATCAAGCCAGAATTTAACTATTGCGAGCACATCCCTGAAATCAACAGGCAACAAACCTATTTTGTAATTCAGGAGGCAGTCCTAAAAGCCAATTGAGGAAGCGCCCAACATCATGCATATCTGAATCAACTATACATCCAGAGATCTTTCCTTCTTTACCATTAGCTACAAGATGTTTAGGAACTCAGTACAAATGGATAGTTTAGGCGCTGACTAGTAAACAAATAATCACAATAAACAGAGACAGGGAGCAGAGGAAGAAGAGTTACCAAGAACTGTGTCCCTAACTATTCCTACAGACACAAGAGCAGCTTTTGCCTTCATGATAAAATCCTGGATCGCATCGGGTTTCTCAGATGAGCATCCTGCGGGTACAACTGGAAGGGGTTCCTGACAAGTGAAATTAGTTATCTCCAATATCTCCTGCTGACCAGGAAATAACAGGAATATAACTTTCGAGAAAACCCATATAAACCTGTTCCATTATTCCTCGGTACAAGACCATCAAAGCCCTCTTCCCATACACACTATCATAATTATAAGCACTTAAGGACGGTCCTGCCCTGCAATCACATAACAAGGTGGTAAAGTAGAATAAAGGGCTAAACTGGCTCCAGTATAACTCACAATTCATTTGTATGATCAATGACTGTCAAACACTGATAATGAATTCAACTCACCTTCGATCTCCCTGCGTTAAGGCCCCAAGAGTTTCTAATCTCTTGGCAACAATGGATGCAAACCGACATTCTCCACCAAGATTTGCAAAGAGTAGCCTGCAGAGCATTTAGCAAATGAAATAATTTGGAAATCCAATATACAGACTAAATAACAGCATTCAATATGTGCATATTGACTTCAGTAACAAATCACTGTTGAAAAAATTATTCTACATCGGTGCATCTAAAAATAATTGTCAATGACATCCCTATTGCTAGACATTTCAAAGTGAAAGACATATCGTAAACCTTTTGGCTTCCAAAGGCACCAAGAAAATCACACTTGACAAGTCAAAAGGGTGTTACTAAGTTCCGAGTACTTTGTAGAGGTACAAAAATAACTATGTAGATATGATCTTGGACTTGCCACTATGTAGATATGATCTTGGACTTGCCTTTCTTTCCCCATTTGAGAGGTTGAGATAATGATACAGAAGTAGCAGGGATCATTGGAACAGGCTAGGCAAACAATAAGAAAGAGTCTGGAGAACCGCTTCATTGACTACATTGAAAACTTTGGTAATTTACTTCATTGCTTTTTGTGTTACAGCTCTTGACTATTTATACATAGAAAACTGTAGAATATTGTAAGATAGATTCACGCTTCAGCAAACAAATCAGTTTAATTTGTTTGCTGATTAAGTTCAGATTAGTAGCTAGGTAGTTGTTATTTTCTAGGGATTCTAATAGAATCTGTTTAGGTATGTTTTGTATGGTTAAACTAGGTTTTCTCTCCTATATAAAGGAACTTAAGATGTAAAATTTAGATTATGAATAAAATTTCTTTTACCTCTAAAATTTACAAAAACCATAGACTAGTTATGGTTAAATCTTAACAATTTATTTACAATCCCATATTTTAGGAAAATATCCTAAGATTTCTCCAAATAGAATCTAAACAATATCTTTACATATTTTCAACACTCCCCCTCAAACTAGTTCAAAGATGTCTAGTAAACTCACCTTGCATATAAACTTGTCGAATTGAGGTAAAGATATCTACCACTTATTGTTATGTAGGAATGTAAGGCACACACACTATGTCTTCTTCCAACCTCTCTTTAATAAAATATCTATCAATACACACATGTTTAGCCCTTCCATGTTGAATAGGATTATGAGCAATGTTGATAGTTGCTTTGTTGTCATAGTAAAGTGTCAGAGTAGTACTCGAGAATTTTAGGTCTTCAAGTAGCCTCTTTAGCCATAATATTTCACACATCCCATGGGCAACTACTCTAAACTCAGCTTCTGCACTACTTCTAGTTACTATATTTTGTTTTTTACTTCTCCAAGCCCCTAGATTTCCGCCAACATAAGTACAGTAGCCAGAAATAGATCTTCTATCAATCACACTACCAGCCCAGTCAACATCTGTAAATGCTTCAATTCTGATGTGAACATGATTTTGAAAAAGTAATTCCCTTCCCGGTTTTCCTTTTAGGTACTTGAGAATTCTGTAAACAGCATCAAAGTGTTCTTCTCCAGGTGAGTGCATGAATTGACTCACAACACTATCTGCAAATGCTATGTCTAATCTAATATGAGATAGATAAATAAGTCTTCCCACTAATCTTTGAAACTATTCTCTATTCACCACCTTATCTGAACTGGCTACCTCCAACTTCAAATTTGCTTCCATAGGAGTTTCAGCCGGTTTGCATCCTAGGTACTCTATTTTCTTAAGCCGGTCAAGAACATACATCCTTTGAGAAACAAAAATTCCCTTCTTAGATCTTGCAAATTCCATTCCCAAAAAATACTTCACAGATCCAAGATTTTTTACCTCAAATTCTATGGTCAGAAACTTCTTCAATTTTTCTAATTCATCAACATCACTTCCAATTAAGATCATGTCATCTACAAACACAATGAGAATAGTCCTACCAGCCATAGAATGCTTGACAAATAACATATGATATGCCTGAGTTTGGTGATATTCAGGACCCTTCAGAGCCTTAGTAAGTCGACCAAACCATGCCCTAGATGATTGCTTTAGACCGTATGGTGACTTTCTTAGCTTGCAGATATTTTTTGTCCCATAATGTGCTTCAAAACCAAGAGGTAAATCTATAAATATTTCCTCTTCTAATTCCCCATTAAAGAACACATTCTTCACATCTAGCTATCGTAAAGGCCACTCAAGGTTAGCAACAAGGGAAAGAAATACTCTAATAGAGTTTACCTTAGCAACCAGGGCAAATGTTTCTTGGTAATCTATTCCATAGGTTTGTGTGAAACCACAAGCCTTGCCTTGTACCTTTCAATCTTCTCATCAATATTGTATTTCACAATAAACACCCACTTGCAGCTTAATGTTTTACCACCATTAGGTAAACTGATAATCTCCCAATTGTCATTCTTCTCAAGTGGCCTCATCTCTTCAAACACTACCACTTTCCATTCAAGTTGACTCACTACTTCTTGGATATCTTTGGAATTGAAACATTGGACAGATTAGCAGTAACAGTTCAATAGCTAGGAGATAACCTATGATAGGAGACATTTAGCAATAGGATGTATAGTAAAAGTGCGGGTTTATTTCCTAAGGGCAATAAGAATATCAAGATCAGAGTTTGTAGAAACAATTTTATGATTATTCAAGACATTTGGAACAGTCATACCTATTTCATTTACAATACCATCATCCAAATAGGAGTTTTGGTAGGTAGAAGATTGAGATTCCTCATTCTGAATCTGCTTCCTCCGAGAGTAGACTAGCAACTCAGGTTGTTGCATTGTTCGTAATGTTTCTCCCCTTGAAAAAGAGTTTATAATGTTTGATACTATAGGTAAGGAATGGGTAGGTGGAGTACTTGATGGAGGAACATTTAGAGGTGGAAAATGAAGAACTAGTAGAGGTACGGAATTTGAAGTTTCCCAAAAATGATCTTCCACCCTAGAATTACTCTTCCCCTGAAGAGAATTTTTGGTAAAGTAAGGTGTGTCTTCAAAGAAAGGTCTTGATCTCATATACTTATGTTGAGTTTCCCAAGTCAGAGAAAGTGAGGGATACTGCATCCCAAACTTCATTTGCAGTAGGAAGATACAGATAGTTTTGACCAATATTCTCAACCATGGAGTTCACGAGCCAAGAGATAATGGTATAGTTCTCTTCTTCCCAGGTAGCATAACTCGGATCCTTTATACTAGGTTCCCTTGTTGTTCCTGTTATATAGTTCATCTTTCCTCTACCTCGGAGAAACAATCTCACCAATTGAGACCATCGCAAAAAGTTTTGTCCATTCAAAAGGTGGGTTGCGATATGAATGGTAGACTTCTCATCGAGGCTTAGAGCTGACGGTTTCTTCCCAACGTTTGTTGAAGAATCAACGCCCATTTTGTAGGGAATTAGAAGAATAAGTCTTCAAACAAAATCTGGTTTTCAGAGCCATAAACGAATATATTAGCTGTATATTATATGTATATAGCTGTCAATTAGCTTAATTCTAGTTTGCTAGTTCTATATATATATGTGCTACACTTTTCAATATTTTAAAGCAAATATTCTCTTTACATCTCAATTAACATGGTATCAAAGCATTAGAGTTTCAAAATTCGAGTTTTGTTACAAAATTAGGATTTTGTTTTGGGTATTTTGCAAAACCCAACCTAAGGTTTAGTATATTTTAGGGTTCCATTTCGGCAACCCTAGTTGGAGTCATTTTTTGTTCTCACCGCCTGTTCAGAACGAAAGCCCATCCGCTGAATTACTATTCCCCAGAGTTTGGTGGCTGGAATCCACACACATAAGCCCCACGCGCCCCCCGAAGTATCTACGGCATTCCCCACGCGTCGTCGCGTGAGCGCGCATATATCATCATCTGTCGATCGCTTCTCTTCCGATTGTCCTCCTCTGCATCCCTGGTTGTTCTGCGCTCCGCGTTATGGCTTAAAGTATGTCTTCTATTGTAACAGATGTGATGTCGGTGATGTCTAAAATCACAGACCATAAGCTCAAAGGTTTGAACTATTTAGATAAGAGTAAGATTGTTCGTCTTTATCTACGGAGTATTGACAAAGACGATCATTTGACTGATGATCCTTCTAAAGATGATTCAAAGCAGACATGGCTCGAAGAGGATGCTCACTTGTTCTTTCAGATACAGAACTCTATTGATTGTGAGGTAATTAGCTTGATTAATCATTGTGAATTTGTTAAAGAATTGATGGATTATTTGGAATTTTTGTAGTCTGAAAAAGGGAATCTCTCACGCATGTACGAGGTTTGCAAAGCATTTTATCATGTGGAAAAACAAGATCAGCCTCAAAGTATTTTATGGTGTTTAAGAAGACGTATGAGGAGCTTAATATGTTGCTGCCCTTTAGCCCTAATGTGAAGGTTCAACAACGCCAACTAGAGCAGATGGCTACCATGAGTTTCCTCGCTGGCCTCTCTCTTGACTTTGAGTCTGCTAAGTCACAAGTTCTCTCTGGTTCTGAGGTCTCATCTTTACAAGATGTTTTTAGTCACTTTCTCCGCATAGAAAGTACTTCACTCATTCCGTTCAGTGGTGCTTTGGTAAGTCGCACTAATAATTATGTACCTAGGAGATCAACTGATCACCGTGGAAATAAAGGAGGTGGTTCACAAGGATTTGAAACTCGAACGCCAGATTCTAGAGGCATTGTGTGTAACTATTGTCGTAAGCCAAGGCATGCAAAGTTTGAGTGTAGAAAGCTTTAGCACAAAAATCAGCAAAGACACTCGGCCCATGTTGCGTTCACTAATGATACCTCTGACAAATCAGTTTTTATCTCTGCCGATAAATTTGCCAAGTTCTCACAGTATCAAGAATCACTCAAGTTTTCATCTCCTTCTATGACCGCTATTGTTGATTCAGGTAAACCCAACGCATGTCTTCTTTCCTCATCCTCTAAATGAGTCATTGATTCTGGTGCCACAGATCATATGACAAGTAATTATAACCTCTTTTCTATTTTTCAGCACACGCTTCTACTTTTACCATTACTTTAGCTGATGGGTCGCCATCTTATGTTCGTGAGTCTAGCACCATCACTCCTACCCCTTTACTTTCTTTGTCATTTGTCTTATATTTACATAATTTATCCTTTAATTTGCTATGTCATTTGTCTTACATTTACCTAATGTCAGCCAATTTACTCTTTGAACCTTTTAACTCATCCTTTAAACTTAAATCATAGGTGGGCTCAGGTGGCTGCACGGCAGATAAGGACGAATTCTCCACAACAGGATCTGGGTGTGATGATCATATGGATACCTTAGGGGGGCGCTGCATAAAAATACCAGGTATGAATTCATTAAAATAATGGTTCTCATAGGTTCAAATCATTCTACTAAACAAGAGCACAGGAAGTTGGGAGCATAAAGATAGAAGGCCAATTGTCCAGAGGAGAAGATATGAGGATAATAACTCACATAGTCTGTAAAAGTTTCTCCGGCCATGCCACCTTCATCTTCTTCCCGTTCCACTTCAATGGATACCTGACACATAACACGTGTTACAGAAGCAAACCATAAGAAAAAATATTATAGGCCACCACAAAAAAGACTTCAGATTTTTCAAAAATGGGGAAGCCAGTAAAGAGTGTGCGTTAAGTTTAAATTGAATTCCCCAAATTTTCTACATATATCGAGCAAATTAAACGAAATGGGTGCTGTTGACAGTTTACACCATAATTGCAGAGTCACGATTAAAGCAAAGTAATGGCAAGACAAATGGAAGGGGACGATGGGAGAGAGAAAAGAACGAAGAATGGGGAGGGAGAAACCTCGTTAACTTCCTCTGGAGGTGGTTGAGGAGGAAATAAGTGCTTGACTTTGGAGACGTCAATAGCAAGGTCAACCCCGCATTGAGGGCAGGCGAAGCGAGCAAGACCATGAGGCACATTGAGGATGGCCTTGCAGTGAGCGCAGGGAAGTTGGATCTTAGTGGGGTCGATGCCGTGAGCAGGTACATGCTGAAGTGGAGGAGGAGCAGGAGCAGGAGCAGGAGCAGGAGCAGGAGGAAGAGGGAGAGGAAGAGGGGAAGCAGGAGAGGGGGGCTTCAAGTGGGACCTAGCCATGAGCTCAGGAGGCAACATCTGCGGCATTTTGCAATTTGGTCCAGGGCAGACGAACTCCGTGACGCCGGGTGCGACCGTCAAGATGATACGGCACCCAGCGCAGCGGACCTGGACACCGGAGGGAAGTGAGGGGGGTTGATGCGGAGGGGGAAACGGCGGAGGTAGAGATGGCTGAGTCATAGCAATATTCACTCAAAAGTCTCAATTTTGCATTCAGGAGGAAGGGAATTTCCCGACTGTGCGGGGGCGGGAGAGGGGAGAATTAGTCTCTTGTCTTGTCTTGACAGCAGATGTTAGAGCGGGGGCGGAGGAGTGGGGATTTTGTGCCGGCGTTTTTGGTAGAGAGTGATGATGGCAGCGTCTCGCTTTTCCGTCCGTCCCTGAGCTCCCTGCCTCTGCAACTAGCGTCGCTCTAGTTACCGGCACCATTAATTCAATTTAATTAAAAATAATAATAATGATAATGATGATAAAATGATGATAGTTGGTCTGGGAGAAGTGGCAAGTCCCAACCCAACCCAACTCGGCGGATTGATCCAGCAAAAATGCAAATTTATATCCTTTTGTTTTTTGTTTCTATTTTTGGACAAGCCCAACTCAAATGTGTAGTACTCCGTACATGTGATGACCAGCGCAAATTTAACCGAATCTTTGGTTCTAACCAAGTTGCAAGAAGCATCTATGCTGCTGGCAGTTCCACACTCCACCGATGGGCATGGGCATTAAGAAAGTAAACATCCGGCATACAAGCCTCACTCTCTCTCTGTGATTTCATTGAAATATTACAATAAAACCTTGCTTCCATTTCTAACCTTCTCTCTCGGTTGCTCTGTTTTTGAATAAAGAAAGGTAAATCAAAATCATATACATAAGAGAATTATTGCTAATGTTTTAAGAGTTGATAATGGGTTGCTACTACTGTAATTGCTTAGCAAGATTAATTTGTTTGACTCGCGCAGGTTGGTAGGTGTTGTTGCATAACTTGAGAGATGGGTAGCCTGTTTTCATCTCCAGAGCGTGACCGTGGAATCTCCAGAAGAAGCAGCAACAGCAACAGCAGCTGCAGCAGCCGCAGCCGCAACAATAACAATATATCATCATCCGCTGCAGCTGCCTTAGCACCGTATCCCGTACCCAGAACCTTGTCCGGAGAGCCATCGCATAAGCCTCATAATAATAAGTCAATTGGCCAAATCTCCATTTCGGACAAGAAGCTCTCCACCAAGACCAAGTACGGCTTTATCCCCGACACCTTCTCCTCCATTGACCAGGTTCCCTCTCCTGTCTCTCGATCCATGTTGCATTGATTGAATTTTAGTTAATGGAAAAGCTCAAGTCTGTTGTTGGGCTGGACTGTAGTCTGTAGTCTGTAGTCTGTAGTCTGTAGTGTACGGATAGGATTGCCATCCGGTGGAGCACTGCTTTCTGCTTACTTCAAGACAATACAAAGGCCGAGCACTGTAGAACGTAGATTCTTTATTTTACGCGTTTTCTTTAATGCTCGAAAGCTTTTATTACTTCACAGTTTACATCAATAATGATAAAACGATGAATCATCAACGCGTTTCTTTCTTTTCATATCAACGATATCGAATTATTGATAACCAAGTCATCATGCATCCATTGTCTATTACACTACCGTCACGTAACTCACGTTGATATCCCACCTCATTACATCGCTTTCCTTTCAGTCCTACTAAATAGATTCATAAACAAAAGAAAAAACTTAAGTCATTGCTACTGCCTACTGGACTGGCCTTGACCTGGCAACATGTTCACGCAGTAGCTAAATTGATGTCTACGTTTCCCAGGTCACCGCCGCTTTGAGGAAAGAGGGCTTGGAATCTTCAAACCTCATTGTTGGAATTGATTTCACAAAGAGCAATGAATGGACAGGTCAATCGATCCATATAAACATGCATCTACCTTCGTACTTCTTACTTCTTAGGAGGAGCCTCTACAGCTATCTCTAGTTGATTGCCTATTATTTATGCGTACGATATTAGAGACCAATGCAACTTTTATTTGTTTCTGAAGGCAAAGTCTCATTCAACAATCAGAGCTTGCATGCAATCGGTGACACGCCTAATCCTTATGAGAAGGCTATCTCTATTATCGGAAAGACACTGGCCCCCTTTGATGATGATGGTTTAATTCCTTGCTTTGGATTTGGCGATGGTAATTAAGGCCTAGTAATAATAATATGCTCTTCTTCCGGTGAGACTTCAATGTGTAACCACTGTATCCGATTTGATCCTCTTGTAGCAACCACTCACGACCAAGAAGTGTTCAGCTTTCACACTGATCATTCGCCCTGCCATGGCTGTGAAGAAGTCTTGACATGCTACAGAAACATAGTTCCAAACTTGAAACTTGCAGGTATATAATTGAATCACATGGTCCTCATCTCAATGATATCTTGAACCTTTATATACACACTTGTGTTCCAGGGCCAACTTCTTATGCTCCGATAATTGAAGCAGCAATTGACGTTGTGGAGAAAAGTAGAGGTCAATTTCATGTATTAGTTATCATTGCGGATGGCCAGGTTGATAGAATGTCTCTCATCCCCCCTCTGCTTCTATCCCTTTACTTATGATAACAACTTGACTCCCAAGTTTCCATGTCTTTGCTCATTGCGAAGGTCACACGAAGCATCAATACAAACGATAACGAGTTGAGCCCACAAGAGGAGAAAACTATTAAGTCAATTGTAGATGCAAGTGAGTTTCCTTTGTCAATTATTCTTATTGGAGTTGGAGATGGGCCTTGGGATGACATGAAGAAGTTTGACGATAAGATTCCTGCACGCAACTTCGATAACTTTCAGGTTCAACAATCACAAAATTTAATACTCACGGAAGACATGATGTTTGATTTTCAAACTGGTTAATGAACAAGTGAGCTATGTTTTATTGGTGTGCAGTTTGTCAACTTTACAGACATCATGGCCAAATATACAAGCTCGCCACAGATAGACGCAGCTTTTGCTCTTGCTGCCCTCATGGAGATCCCATTCCAATATAAAGCGGCTCTAGAACTCGGGATTCTTGGGTATGACTCCGTGCTTACTCTGGCTCTCTTTCTTTTCTAGTAGCGAGTTCTGTTACCTGGCTTGGGTGCAGGCTTCATCCATTTGCAGTGTAGATAATTTTTGGCATATAATACAAATTTAGTGAATTACCATATTTGTATATGCATGTATGATCCTGACTTGTGATATTATTGTGGAATATGGCATATGGACACAAAATTAAGACATACAACAGGAAGAGTAAGGAAAATAGTTGCAAGGCCACCGCCAGTGCCCCATGGTAGCCATACATTTGAACCAATCAACCCTTCTGTTGCAGCACCAGCAAAAGCAGCAGTGGCAGATGAACAGAGCCAGACGATGTGCCCGATTTGCCTGACCGATGCAAAGGATTTGGCGTTTGGGTGTGGGCACATGACTTGCAGGGACTGTGGAACAAGATTGTCCAACTGCCCCATATGTCGCCAATCTATCACCAGCCGCATAAGGCTCTACACCGGCTGATTCTGTTATTGCGTGCAGTATTCCAACAGAACATTCTGTACAAAGTTAAATTCGGTTTTATTTCCTTTTCATGTTCAGATCCTATTGATGCCAATAACTTGTTTGGATATGGACAAAAAAAAGAAAAAAGGAAGCTAGTGTGCATATATATCTGGACAAACCAGGATTGTGATCCCTCACAATCACCCATTGTCTATAGTGTTTGCCTTCGTAAACTAGTGTTTGATCAAACAGTTCGCAAACTAGTGTGTAAGATGTCACCTTTTGATGGAAAAATACTACCCAATGAAAAATTTAGAAGTAAATCCGATTGCTCTTTCAAGCTTCTGGATTGTCCAGAGTCGAGGCAGGGCACCAAACGCTGTAATGATTAAGAATGATGAGACAAAAATAATTGATGTAATATTAATTCATGATTTTTCGATTAATAATTGATGTAATATTAATAAAATATGTTATATTAATACAAAATTATTTATAATTATTTAAATCCTTTTTTTCTTTTTTTATTAATTTTTTATTCAATTTTATAATTTGAATTTAAATTCTTTATTTGAGAAAAGTAAAAAAATTAATGTAAAAAAATGATATAATTTCTCTCTAAAGAAATGTATCAAAATAATTTTTTTTTTCTAATAAATTGATTGAACAATATAATTTATTTTGAGATATCTCAAATCTAATTTATTTGATTTTTTTATGGGAAAACTAATCGAATCGATACAATTTTATATAAATAATAAAATCGGATTCTTAAAAAATAAAAATAAAGAGTTGATTTGAATCAAACTTTTATAAATGGAGATCCTAAAATAGACTTTTTTTATTAAAAAAAAAAGTTGGTTCATTTTTTTTGTGAAGAATAAGATGAGCTTTTGATTCATTTTTTTACGAGAAAGAATTTGTTTGATAGATTTCATTTTTTGTGAAAGATTCAGTCAATCTAATTTTGATATCTCACAAAAATATCAGATTTTTCGATCAATTTTTTGTGAAAAGTCTAATGTGTTTGTTTTTTTTATTAATATAAATCAAATGCGAATTTTTATAACACATTTTTAAGGAAAAAATTAAAATAAAAAATGAAAATGGGTTTATAAAGTACAATAAAAAATTAATAAATGAAAAAAGTGGAAAAAAAATAATTTAATTTGTTAACATATTACGTCAATTTATTTATTAAAAAAATCATTGAAAAAAATTAAAAAATCTTATTTATTATACCTAAATTAAAAAGTTAATAAAAAACGGACCATATATTTTAAAAAATAATTTATTTATTTATTAGAATCATTATTTTCATCTTATTTCGAGGAAAAAAAAAAGGGGAGTTAAAAAACGACTTGTGTGGAATTTAGAGAGATAAGCCGATGAAGGAGGAGCGTGGTTCTATTTCCATTCTCAACAGTCACTCTTTAATCTCAACACAACTTAAACCTCCCTACTCCCTACTCTCTACTCCCTACTCTCTACAAATAAACCCAGACCGACGACCCCTCAGGCTCAGGGTATTGCTTACATATCCTCCCTCATTGTAGATCCTAACCTGACTTCCTTTCTCGGTGCATCTTTGATTAACCAGTTCTGCTACACCCTCATCTAGCCATGGAGGCCGCAATTCAACCTCTACTATCTCCCCCTTATTCCTCTGCTTCTTGAACGCCTCTCCTCTGCGTCCCACACTTGTAAATTCCCATTGTAAGCATTTCTTGTCTCACTTGCTTCCACCTTCTCTTTTCTTCTCTATGCTTATACTGTTAACCTTTTCATTGCCAAAATACTTAATTTAGCTCTATTGCTCCTCAAAACACTTGTTTCCACCTGATCACACGATTATCTCTTCTCCAGTTTCAACTTTTACTGGAAACTGCAGCGATTGTATAAATTGCACAACTGGTTGCCTCCTTTTCCCATCTGTATCAGTGGTCTAAAGCCCTGATGCTTTCACAGTGTTAATCAATCCATCTCTTAGGACTTGCAGAGATGGAACTGGATTTACTATACCTCTCATTGTGTGTCTGATAGTCGTTTTAATCAGTATGTATTACTAACTGTTACAATCGCTTGAAATTGCAGCATGTTTGGCGCTCAGTATGCTGAAATTTTTTAAACCTAGTTGGAGGTACAAATACCGTCAGTTACTTGAGTTTTTCATGACCCATCTCCCTATTCTATCCAATTCTTGCATTTTCTATTCATCTCTGTTTCGTTTGGATGGGGGCTAATGGCATTTTCTGTTGGGATCTTAACTTAAACAGAATCAAGGTATAAATTTCTGGTAAACTAAGACCTGCCTTGGTGATCTCTGGGATAGGATTGAAATCATTCATGGATTTCATGGGCCGACTGACTAAAGAACAAGTAACTAATCTTGGAAGATTAGAAATTAAATGGGCTTAAAACTAATAGGCTTCCTGTTTATGGAACTGCAATTTTATCAACTTGTTGGATTTCAACACATGATAGCTGTACCAGCACAATTTAATTTTATACTTCTGTGCTCAATCACAAACTAATATATTCTATAGCCTTACTTTCAAATAGTAAAAAAACTTATTTTAATTATTTTTCTATTACCTAAACTGTATTCCTATTTATTCATGCATATGCATTTCTCTGAACTTCTTCTTATTTGTACATCATAGTATTGTAGTATCAGTGTTTTGTTTGTGAATCCCAATTGCAGCCCGTGATTCATCTCATGACATTCTCAAGCTAGAGTTGAATGGTCTTTGTGTTTTGGTTCTTTTCACAGATGAATTTATGAAAACTTTTCTAATTATTTTTCTTAATTGAATAGAGGCACCCAAATTCCTTTTATAGAGGAGAATACATAAAAATAGGAAACTAACTATCTAGCTATACTAGTTACTTCCTAATTTACATCATTGAATTATTCTCATTTACGGCTAACAGTACTCTATAATTACAAATATTTATTTCCTTTTCTACACTCCCCTCAAGCTAGATTGAAGATATCCTCCATAGCCAGCTTGCTAATTAACTCGTTGACTTGCCTAGTAGGAAGCCCTTTTAGTAAGCACATCTGCAACTTGCTAAATAGTGGGAATGTAAGGCATACAGATCAGCCCTTTCTCTATTTTTTCTTTGATGGAGTGTTTGTCGACCTCAACGTGCTTTGTTCTATCATGAAGCACTAGATTATGAGCAATTGAAATTGCAACTTTATTGTCACAGTACACTTTCATAAGTAGTGGATTAGGCACTTTCAACTCTTCCAAGAGTCTCTTAATCCACAACACCTCACAAATCTCATGAGCAATTGATTGAAACTCATGTTTTACGCTATTTCTTGCCACTACATTCTACTTTCAACTTCGCCATGTAACAAGATTGCCACCAACTAACATGCAATAGCCAAAAGTTGATCGTCTATCAATAACACTTCCAGCTCAATCTGCATCGGTATAGGCTTCAACTTGCAAGTGCCCACGATTCTTGAATAACAAATCTCTTCCAGGAGTCCCCTTTAAATACTTGAGAATTCTATAGAATGCATTGAAGTGTTCTTGTGCGGGCAAATGCATAAACTGACTAACCGTGCTAACTGCAAATGCTATATCTGGACGAGTATGCGAGAAGCAAATCAGTTTACCAACAAGTCTCTGGTATTGTTCTCTAGTAAGGATTTCTTCAGGTTTAGCAGGCTGTAATTTGATATTGAGCTCAATAGGTGTTTCCGTTGGTTTACACCCTAGGAAGCCTATTTCATTAAGTAAATCAAGGACATATTTACGTTGATTCAGAAATATACCTTCTTTGGATCTAGCAAACTCTATTCCAAAAAAGTATTTAAGTGTTCCTAAATCCTTGATCTCGAAGTCGGCTGCAAGTCTCTTCTTCAGTTTTCTAGTTCTTCACTATCATCACCTGTCATGACTATATTATCCACATAAACAATTAGTATAGCAACTCTACCTTCTCTACCATGTTTATAGAACGTAGTATGGTCAGCTAGGCTTTGACAATAGCCACAATTCTCTATAGATTGCCCAAATCATTCAAACCAAGCTCTAGGGAACTGTTTGATGCCATACAATGATTTCTTCAGTCTACAGACTTTCTTCGATCCCAAATTCTTCTCAAATCCGGGTGGAAGACTTATAAAAACATATTCCTTAAGATCATCATTTAAAAAAGCATTTTTTTGTATCTAATTGATGTAATGGCCAGTTCAAATTTACAGCCAAAGATAGTAGAATTCTGATTGAGTATATCTTAGCTACTGGAGCAAAGGTCTCCTGATAATCAATCCCATAGGTTTGAGTAAACCCCTTAGCTACTAATCTGGCCTTATACTGTTCTATGCTACCACCCGCTTTACACTTCAGAGTAAAGACTCATTTGCAATTTGTAGTCTTCTTCTCCTTAGGCAAGTCAACTATCTCCTAAGTACCACTTCTCCTAAGAGCTTTCATCTCTTCGATTACTGCTAATTTACAATTTGGATCACTAAGAGCTTCCTAAATGTTTATCGGGACAAACAAGTATGAGATTTTTGAGGTAGATGCCCTATAAGTGTGAGAAAGTTTGTCATAAGAAAGATATTGAGCAATGAGATATCTAGGAATCCTAGTGCAATTTCGGATTCCTTTTCTAATAGCAATAGGAATATTAAGGTCCGATGATTCTTTACTAGGAAAGTGATGGGAACTAAAGATGAGTTAGGATCAGAAATACCATATTAAGGTCCAATATTTGCAGAGCCAGTCCTTGAGGGTTGTGATTGATCATTACTAAGAGTAACTTGTTGCCTTTGACTCTTTTGATGATGTTTTCTCTAAGTATAAACCAAGAGCTCAGTGTTACAATCATTTTGATCCGGCTATAATAGTGATTATCCCCCTGTTTTAGATACAATATTGTTTGGCATTATATTACCAGCACTTCCTTCACTCTTCTTAGTGTTTTTATCATCACATTACTCCTAACTTTGAAGATCAGGAATGGTAGGATGGTAGGAATGAGGTATAGTAGTCAAGATTACTTTTGGTAAAGGGTTAGGAGATAAATCCCAAAAAATTTCTTCCACGACCTCATTCTCTCCCTAAAGAGTATTTTTGTGAAAGTAGGATTTATTTTCCAAAAACGAGACATCCATACTTACATACATTTTCCTTGTTTGGAGATTATAACACTTATATCTCTTTTTATTGGAGGCATACCTTATGAATACACATTTTTCTGCCCTTGGATCAAGTTTGGACTGAGTGTTATTAGGTATACGAACAAAAACAATACAACCAAAAACCTGTAGAGGTAAATCTGAGTACATTCTAGAAAAGGGAAAATAATTTTTAAAACATTCTAGAGGTGTGCTATATTTTAAAGCATGTGTAGGCATTTTGCTAATGAAATAAGTTGTTGTTAAAACAACTTCTCCCTAAAGATATTTTGGAACATTAATCGAAAACATTATAGCATGTGTTACTTCAAGTAAATGTTTATTTTTCTTTTTATAATCTCATTTTGCGGAGGAGTATCTGCACAAGTAGACCGGTAATGAATACCTTTTTCTTTCAAATAATTTTCCAAAATACCTTTATAGTACTCAATTCCATTATCACTATAAAGAACTCTAATTTTCTTTTGAAATTGAGTTTCAACCATTGTGTAAAAGTCTTTAAAAAAAATTTCACCCTCGGATTTTTTCACTCATTAAGTAAACCCAACATAGATGAGTGTGATCATCTATGAATGTGACAAATCATTTTTTCTTTGAAATAGTAGTGACTCTCGAAGGTCCCCAAACATCACTATATATTAAATAAAATGGTTTTGAAGGAACATAAGTTTTTGGCAAATAAGTAGTATGGTGACTCTTAGACAAGCAACAACTTTCACAATAAAATGATGAAAAATCCAGACCCTTAAATAAAGTAGGAAACAGATGTTTAAGATAAGGAAATCTAGGATGTCCAAGTTTTTCATGCCAGACAATTATTTGTTCATAAGTAGAATTAGATCTAACACTACTAAGGCCCTAAGCCTTTTTATTCCCTGAGAAATCATCATCAAAGTAGTAAAGGTCACTAATCAACTTAGCATTGCCAATCTTCTTTCACAGTAAGAATCACAAAAAATCACTTGACAATTAGAATATTTAGTTATTTTACTCACAGATAAAAGATTACAAGCTAACTTGGGAACATGGAGAACGGAGTTAAGTTTTAATTTTTCAAATAATTTAATCAAACCTTTCCATGCTATTGGTGAGAAAGTGCCAGCTGCAATTCTTATTTTGTTAAGGCCAGAACATGGTGAGTAAGAGTGAAACTAATTTGAAAGGTTGGTCATATGATCAGAAGCTCCTGAATCTATGATCCAAGGAGCATGATATGAACATGAAGAAAGAGCATTAGGTGTGCTACCTGTTTGTGTAAGAGAAACAGTGGGAATACTAATTGGTGAGTGTTATTTGAGATGAAAAGAGAATTCTTTCTTATACAATATTGAAAAGTGAGACATATATATATACAACTAAGAAACTAGAATTTAGCTAATTGACAACTATATATATATAATATACAACTAACAGTGAGTAATTGGGTTTTAACAGTTTCAGAAGATGATCCATCTGCTCCTTGGTGAAGGGACTTGTCTCGGCTTCATTTGTAGTAGGAATTAACTGGGTATTTTTATCACCAGGCTTGCTACTCTTCCAATTTGGCATTTTTCCATGGATTTTCCAACATGTTTCTCGGGTATGACGTGGTTTGTTGCAATAACCACACTCGTGGCTTCTCTTCAATTTTTTGTTGAAATCTGGCTGTTTTGTTAGCAGCAGCCTCGGCACTAAGAAGGGTAGAACTTTCAGCAGGCCCGTCAGTTGTCTTTTTTCCTAGCATGACATGTTTGCGACTCTCTTTTCTTCGAACCTCAGCAAACACCTCACCAATTGGAGGAAGTGGCATCCTGCCAATGATCTGCACCTGAACCTCATCAAACCCAACATTGAGTCCCGCAAGAAACTTGTAAATACGAGAAGCCTCAACAACACGGTTGTGATATTTGGCATCTTCTATGGATTTCCATTCATAATCATTGAACATATCCAAATCTTGCCAAAGACGTTTTAATGAATTGAAATACTTGGTTACCAAGTCTTGTCCTTGTCGGATTTCACCAAGTTTCAGAGTCAATTCATAGACTTGAGACTAATTTCCCAAGTCAGAGTACATTGGATTCATGTTGTCCTAGAGTTCCTTGGTTATGGAGTAACACATATAATTGGAACTAATGTCCTCATCCATGGAGTTCACCAGCCAAGTCATTACCATCGAATTTTCTGCATCTCAGGTTGCGTACATTGGATCCTCCATTGTTGGTGCCTTCTTGTCTCCAGTCAGGTATCCAATCGTCCCTCCCCATCTAATATACATCCGAACTTATTGAGACCACCGTAAATAGTTATAACCATTAAGGCGAATAGTGGTAATTTGGACCGGATGAGTATCAGTATTGGGAGTTTGTGTTGGAGGACTGGTTTGTAAGAGGCAGGTTTGAGGCAATCTTAGACATAATCGGTCGAGGCATAAGAGAAAAAAAGAAAAAAATTATTTTCAGGATGGCTCTGATCCCATAAAAACTTCTAATTATTTTTCTTAATTGAATAGAGGCACCAAGAATGTTTGAGATAGTATTAACAAGAATGGTAGAGATAATGGTCTATGGTCTTGCAACATGTGGTATTCGGAATCCAAAACCTCTATTGCAAAATTGAAGAATGTCCTCGATCTATTGACAAACAAGTAACTTGTGTGATTAGGGGAACACACATTAATCATTGAAAACTTGTTTAGTTTGAAATTCTAGTCCTGATTTTACATGTGAATACCCTTTGAAGAGTAGGTCAGCTTTGCATTTCATGCTCTATGGCTTTGCTCTGGTGTTTGGCTATATTTGTATTGTCAGTCTATGTATTTACTTTAGAATATTAAATCTCTTCTTTAGAATATTAAATTTGGATCATGTTGGTGATGAGAATAGTCCTAGACCTAGCTATATGACAAGATTCCAAAGCAGCATGACAAGCTAACTTAATATGATTAGATATGATACAAATTTAAGATCTCTCAGCATCTCACTTATTCTCTTCTTAATAAGGTGTGAAATATTTCTGTTATATGAAGATTAATCTATAGCTTAGAAGAATGGAGCAAAGTAGAAGACGCTGTTGAAACTGAAAGAATAAACCCCTTTCATTTTAGGATTATGTCAATAATATTTTGCCTTTTTTTTTTTCTTTTCTTTTCTTAATCTCATGCTATCCCTCAACATAGACTTTGATATATTACAAAACATCATTATAATTAGAATCTTAACTGGACTGGTATTAAAGAGAAAGTATTGGAGTAACAAATGCTTTCAGGACCTAGCTGCCTGTCTCTTTTCTTTTTTTAAGTAATTGCATCTGTTAATATCAGATTTATCTCCCTGTTTTACATTGCTATCTGTTGATTAGATATTCTGAACAAGGGAGTATTGTTCCTCTTCTTCTTTCTGTCTTTAGTATTTCTTGGGAGTGTAGAAGAGTTGTTAGCAACATATGATTCACAACGGAGGGAGTTACCACCACCTGTTACCATGTGGGAATGGGGTTGGACAAAAAGCGCTGAAACATGGAATGGAAGAGGACCTATGCTGGCAGTACTTGTGCTTTTGGTTCTCGAGGTCACCACAGGAGAAGGGTTCCTGCACCAGTGGGGATTTTTGCCCTTGTTTCAATAAGGATCCTTTTCTCTTTCTCTCTCTCTCTAATTTTATGGCATGTAAGTTTCACGAGGAAGAAGTTATCCATATGCATGCTAAATGTGACACAGCACCGGATCACATTCATGTAAGTTGAAGAAGTTGCTGCAATTCATACTAACGGAGGGTTGAACTGGGGAGATATATTAGGCCATTTATAGTCCTTATATATTGGGTTTGGGTGGAGTGCAAAAGCAAGTATATAGCCTTTTAGTGACTTGATTTGTAGAATTGGACGCAGTTGCTCGAATGTCATATTGCAGAGATGTATGCTTCAAATTGACTGACAGATTGTTGTACTTTGTCTGTATGTAAAACCTCTTTCCTTTTACTTGCGAATGCTTAATATTGAAGAGAGTGCAACATCAACATGGGCACTTGATAGTTGGTTCTGGCCTGGCCAAAAGAATGTTGCAGAGTATTTATTTGTATATAATTTTGGGTAATTGCAAGCGCTGTGCCGCTGTCTGTGTCAAAGGTCCCAAAGAAATAAAAGTGAAGCAGTAGAGCAAAGAGAAGCCAAGTTAGGACGGACCCTTTAACTTTGTCATGAACACACTACATTTACACCTTCGTACTCTTGAGTCGTAAAGATAGAAGCTTCCTCGAAATGCGCAAGCGTGAAAGTGCGTTGTATTCTTCCTTCCTTACCTCGCTTTAGGCTTTAGGCTTTAACCTTTAAACTTTACTACTTCTTGTTCTTGTCTCGAGTAGTAGTAGTAGTATTATGGAAAAGAGGGAGAAGGCTTTCTTAGCAAGTTGCGTAAGCTGGTACATACGATATTTCTTCTCTGCAACCAATAAAGGTGGCACTCACTGTTACTGGGGCGTCCCTTTTCCCACCTTAGCATGCATAAGGAAAACACCCTCGCCATGCATTAGCATTTAGCATTTAGCATTTTGTATTATGCATATGCTGCCTGAATCTCATTCATACGTAATCAATTACACCCTAACCATGCATGCAGGCAATTAGCCCTGAACAATATATATACACATATGTATATTAACTACGGGATCTGGAGAAAAAGAAAGAAATCGTTTGACGTTGGGTACACATTAATCAATACATATATGAACCAATTTAAAACCTCAACCAATATTAATGTTGTCTATCACCTGGCCTATATATATATATATATATATAAGGACTTAAACAGTACTGTCATCAATTATATAACTAGTGATTTGTTTCTTAATTGTGACGGCCGACACTCATTAACAAAGCTACCTAGCTAGTACTGCTGTATAGCACCATTATTATTATTATTACTGTTGCCTTTGGTGATATAGTTGATCCTATGATCAGCTGAATGAAGTGGTGACCTTCTAGGTGATGAGATCATCATTGATCTTTCATGCTTTAGGGTCGCCGGCGCATCAAATAACTTCTTTTCCGGCATGGCTGCTGCATGATGATGACCTCCTGAGAGTCCTAGCTTTGTTTCATACAGATCCTGCATCAAATTATGTATAATTAGGTAATCAATATATTATATACTATCGTCTGAATTAATATGCTATGAAATAAGTACTTGATGCATGCATGCATATATGCACGTTCCTACTAATTACCATCTCATGATGATTCTGGTCATGTGGCTGCAAGGTCTTGAAAGTCTCATCTTGGCCGGATCCCAGCTGATCGCACATTTGCTCAGACCAAACTAGGCCTGGGCTGCAGCTCTTTCCACCACCACCATGAGGCTGTTGGAGATGGTCAAGCATTAGTTGATGATGATGATGATGATGATCCCCTCCGTATGAATTAATGTCAATATCTTGGAAATTAGGTGGCAAGTTGATAAGAGCCTGATGAGAATTAATATTAAAGGCTGCTACACCGGAATTAATGTTGTTATTGCTTTCCCCGGCAAGAGTTTGACAAGCCTTCTCTAATATGCTTTGCATGTACTTGCCTTGAGCTTCTATCCTCAACTGAAGATGTCTCTGTACCTGACATTTGTATGTCCGTGCATGTATATGAAATCGAGTTCCCTACACTATATATAACATATAATATCTATATATATATATGTTACCTCTAATTGTTCATGCAACCTTCTTTGCACCTCCATTTGCATCCTGCAGACCGTATCAACAGTTAATTAGATTCGTATTGGGTAATTTCATACCTCTAATTGTATGCTAGCTGTACGTATATATGGCAAGACTCGTAGTACGAAGGAATAGATGGTGCGCTGGCTAGCTTAGATAATTATACATACTCATTCATACTGCGGCCTAGCATTCCAGACGAAGCTGCGTTGTTTCGTTGAAGTTCTAAAGTCGAAGCTGCACGTAGTAATTAATACCTTGTCAATTGCATGTATAGATAATATTAATTGAGCAATGATCATATATAGAATATATATTTATACATATATAACACCGAAATCAACAATCGACGCATTAATTAGCCTCGATCTGTCTAGCTTTCTCGTACATACCATCCTTCATGGAGTGATCATTGAATTCCTTATGAGGTTGCTTTCCAAGCCTGAATTTCTAATCAGATAATTGAAGAGATATACATATATATATATGTCAGAAAGATAATCATAATCAACAGTTAAGATCACAAATTAAAGTAAGGTAGCTAGATAGGTGGGTGTAAATATATCATCATGAATGTATAGATTGAGTTATTAATGTAAAGAGAAAGATCAGACAAGAAAGAAAAGGAAAAAGCATGAAAATCAATCTTTAATGAACATAACTAATTAGATATGATACCTGAAGGTGGCTTTTGAGGTGGTAAAGAGTAAGACCCTTCACCCCCATAACCCTCATAATGGTCTTTGGAGTGGCCTCTGATTATGAGAAAATATTAAGTAACTATAAATTAGATGCATGATTAATATATATATATGGTAATTGTAATTGTAATTGTAATTGTAAGAATTCAGTAATAGATCATTAACATGAAAATCATGAACTATTGATGATCGATGGAAATGATCAAGTAGTACGCACTGTCAGGTCCTCCAAGCTGAGTGACAGCATCGACAAAGCGTTCATGGAGCTCCACCGTCCAACGGAGACGAGGCTTAGGGTCTGTGGTAAGGACCAGACCAGAGTCTGCGGCTTGAACACACATGTTCATATTCGCCCTCTCATGATGTGAATTCAAACTAGTGCTGGAGCTTGGTTTCTTCGAGGAATTATGGAACATGATTCGTTCTCTCTCTCCCTCTCCCTCTCTTAGGTAGGGAAGATGGAATAGGGTGCGTTTTTTAACAAGTTTGAGACTTTCTCTAGTTTATGATCTCTCTCTTGTTAGTACTATTGAAAAGCAAGGCAGCAAGCTAGACAAGCAAACTAACCCTTTTGCGAAAATCAAAGCATGCTAATTAATTATTTAATTTATGATTGATTTTAAATAAAAATAATTAAATAACTTGAAGAGTACATATTCTAGATTCTAGCTCTACTAACACTTGCTAGCTCTGCTAATAGATATATACATGTATTAAAATAGTTCGGGCTAGCATGAGGATGTACGATATGATAAAAGTATGATATGGGTATTGGGCTATGGCGTACCCAACTATTCGGGCACGTAAGCCAGCACGGCACGGCTTTCCTATGCCGACTCGGAGCATGGCAAGACTCTTTTGGACCTGTCTGAGGCACGGGTCTAAAAACGCCTCATAATCTTAAGAGTTTTTTCTCTGAAAATTATTTTGTATGTTAAAAACTTTTCGATTAATACAAGATCTTATTTGATCAAATAATATTTATTACAGTTTGTTTATAATTTTAATAATTAATAGTACTAACTTCTAATTTACCAAATTATTATTATTATGAACGATTAACAATATATAAAATATGTATTACAATATTAATATTTTACTAATCACTTTAAAACTCTTCTTTTATTTAATTTTTTTTTTTTTTTTTAAAGCTAGCCTTTTAATTTACGGGTCGAAACAAGCTCATAGGTCAAAACAGATATATTGGCGAAAATGGTCCCACAGGCCAATATGATATGTGTATGGCTCGTTACTGTATATATACCGTATTATGCTATTATTTTTTTGTACAAATATGACATGGGTCAATCCGTTTGCCGGATGGAATCACCACCTCTAACTCTCTCTCTCTCATGTAGATCTCGTAGTAAATTATATTACAAAAGTGTCGCTATCCAGCTCTACATGTTATATTATGACATTTGCGAGAGAGAGATGTTACATAATCTAATAAGCATAATGTTACATGATCAGACTTCAGAACGTATATATATACATGTATATAATGTATATAGTAGATGTTAGAGATTTAGAGATAGATGATTTGTTACGAGCAACTTACAAATTTAGATTTTTATCTCAAAATTAATTAATTATGAAAGAAATTTTATATTTTTTATATATTAAATTTTTAAATGTGGATATTTTTATATGATTGGTATAGAACACATATAGCAGTTAGTCATATCATATATTACATCTATTTCTAATATTATATAAAAAATCTGAATTTCTATTTTAAAATTAATTGACTATAAAAGAAGTTGATATATATTAAATTTCTAGTAATTCAAGGAATATATATATATATATATTCTTTTTAGAGAGGAAGAGTCATAATTAGATTACCGGCTGACATACATCATGTGAAGCTAGAGAGTAAAGAGGGAGATAAGTAAGGGAGCATATTCAGTCCTTATCATATTGTCATTATATATTTTTGTGCGTAAATCTCAGTCGTCTTTATAGATCTAATGATTAAAACATGTGTTACGTCAAAATTATTTAAATTAAACTTGTATTAATACGAAAATGTATACGGCTAATACGCAAACTGTATACGATTTGATTTAAACTAGTCATTCGAGACCGAGTTCAAAATCACTTTCAAACCAGCTAATATGCAACACGTCAAACCGAGTTCTCAGATTGAGAAATCAATTTGATTATGTTCTTGAAGATCGAGAACTTGATATGGATTAAGAACTCAGACAGAAACATGTTTATGTCTTTCAAGACCGAGAGCTCATCTAGGTTCCTGGTCTAAACCGAGTTCTCGGTCTTCAAGGATAGAAATATGTTTCTGTTTGGGTCGAGAACTCGATCTGAGTTCCCGACTTATGGATCGAATATCGATATCTAAATTTTAGATTAAGATTTAGATCGTCAGTCTCTAGACTTCAAATTCAGATGAGTGTCAATAATTATTATCATTCGTCAACATTCAGAAAAAAAAAAAATGACAAATCACAATTGTAAACAAATGGGAGAAAAATAGTTAAATATAATTCATAAATTAATTATATTTCAATCTATTTATATTTTTATCTTTTTTTCTTTTCGCATAATATTTTTCTAATTCTTATATCAAAATAAATAATTAAAATATTATTACAAAAATAAATATAAAATGAGCTGATGAAAATTAAATACTCTCGTAATTTTATTTTCACTTTTCCTAAATCTGCTTCGAATTTTGTTGCTGAGCTAATTACTAGGAGTCTACCAACCTACATAGTACATAGGACAGGCCAGTACTCTTTTTCGCCTCAATTATTAGATGCTCAGCACTACTTCCCTTATTAGTTATATATAGACGTCGATAAATTGATGTAAGCGCAGTCATTGCTGTTAGTTATAGCTTATAACGGCCAGACACAGTTACTTATTTACTGTGAAAGATTTGCGTATATATGTTAGTGACTCAAATCATGTGCTACGTAGGTACGTAGTAGACATATATATATTCATAACATATTAAGGAAGGACGTGAAATCCAAAGCATAAAGCGTTCTTGTTTGTACGTGGCCTGAGGCAGAGTGAGCATTACTTTCTTTATGTATTTGATTTTATTGCGGAGCCTGGGGATGGAGCCTGGGGATGGGGCCTTCCAATCTTCTGAAGCCTTTTGTATGGATCACTCCACTTTAGTCATTTTGAAGGATGTCTTCTTATAATTGCTTCCCTCCCTCCCCCCCTAAGCTGGTCATGCATGTCTTCGCCATATGTATGTATAAACTAATGACTAATTATGAACGTACTGTACCATGTAAATCGATCCCTGCCCTATTGACCTACTTCGATACAGCTTTTGGAATATATGCTCTCTTCTCTTCTTCTACAAACGAAGGAAGATGCTTTACACTATTCTTTTGATCAGTTTGTGGTTATCATCATGATTCATGCAGTTGAATTAATAATGTAAACGAATTGCTAACATGCAGTAAAGAAAAGCATTTCATTGTTATTATTATAGAATGGAGAGAATATATCCTCTCTCGGTCTGGGGCAAGAGCAATTTGCAATATCATTAATACGTACGTACATCAACTCAAGCAAAGTTAGGTTTTAACTCTTAGTTCATTAATATAATCAGTTTAATTAGGATAGCTTAGCTTAGCTTAGCTACATGAAAAAGTGCGTGCGTGCATGTGTCGGCTTAGTGTGTCATGTTGAGGTGAGGCGTAGCCAAGTTTGCTTGAATTTCAAGCTATCTTCTTATTTTGCTTTAACACATTTTATTCTATTCCATTCTTCGCTCTTTTAAACTGAATATATTCCTTTTTCTAACAAGGTGAACACGGGCGGGGCCCATCTTTTTATTTTTTATTTTATTTTTTATTATTTTTTATTTTTACGTTTTGAATACTTTTGGAGGGTTCGTATTTCCAAATTTTTTGGATCCATCCAATGGATGAACATAAATATCATCAGCATTCAGCAGTCAGCAGTCAGCAGTGATTGATTATGGCGACGACATGATTGATGCTTACATTACATTTAAATTAAAGAGCAACCCAAGTTTGAATAAATTTTCAATTGTTTGTTCTTCACTTGTTTCTATTAATTAACCCATCAATAATTAATAGATTGGGCTGTTTTGCAATTTATAGCTATGCCCAAATAGATCTTTTCATGAAATCATATTGGGCCTAACTTGCCCCAGGCAAGCCCCATTTTGTGTCCCCATTTGAAAGTTGAACATAGTAGAGGGATTGTCGTGGAGCAGGAAGCCGATTGAGGCAAATGTAACAAATAAACGTCTCTTCATTTCAGCTTGTACAAAATTCAACTATACACGCATGCTCTTGCTTTATTTCTCCCTCCCTCCCTCCCTCCCCCCTCCCCCCTCCATTCGCTATTCCATCATGCATACCACAATTAAAACACGACAATAAGTAGAACAAAAACATCTTTGCAATGCACAAGCAAGGAAAGTTGTGTTTCACGGTGTGCTCTGTTCAAGGCTGCACTTATTGTACTAACAGGAAGGCACCAACTGATCAGGCTCCATGTGTCAGGTCCATTGCATTTGGTGCCCCCACACAACCTTCTCAAATGCTGCACCAACATCATCTCCTTCATCAATTGCTGTTCATATTCCCTAAGCAAATGTATTTTATCTGCAAGATTCGTATGACAGGACCATAACGCATCAATACATGTCGCACCACAGTGACATAACGATATAATTATGTTACTGATATTTTCTTGTCTTTTTACACAACTTGCATGCACTTGGAATTTCAGGAACTTCGCTGAAAGAACAATGAATTGGTGCACTTACCTCCAGATATTCATCCATCCCGTATTTAGAACCTTCCCGACCAAGGCCCGACTGTTTGACACCTCCAAAAGGAGCCACCTGAATCAGGACATTAAGGTATTTTATTTATGTGAAGTGAATCTACAATGCAATGAGGATGAAAACGAATGGGGAGTCTAGCACACCCTTCCCAATTCTGAGTTATAGTTCGATGGTTGATATCTATATCCAGGAAAGCTGCCTCATCTGGGCCACCCCAAAAACATATTTTCAAAGCTTCTAAGGCATCATAACATATAATTCAGTAAGTGTACTCATGGGAAAAAGATGCAGCAATCAAAGGAAGGGAACTTCATTAGAGGAAGGGAAGGGGAGGGAATTAAACTTACAGTTTCCATTCTGAGTTTGGACGTTTTTGTTTTTACGGGAAGAGAAAGTAAATTTCTCTTTATTGTTTGGATGATTTTATAAAGGAGAGGGATGACATTTTTTAACATATTTATGATTATATATGTTTTAGTAGATAATAAGATTAATATCCTAAAACACACCCTTTTAGAAAAAGTTCTCCACTCCCTTTCTCTCCAATTTTGGAGAGATCAAAAACTGGACAAAACATCCCTTCCTCTCCCTCCCCTTCCCCTTCCCCTACTCTCCCTCCTTAAAATCTCATCCAAACAAGGGAAGAACCCTTTCTGTTTTTAACAAAGTTCCCTTCCCTTCCCTCCCTTCCCATCCAACCAAACGAACTCTAAGGGATTAGAGCCACATGCATCCCATCTCTCTAAGAATGGGTGAGACTCACCTCTGTTGGAATAATGCCTTCATTGACACCAAGACAGAGAGTAAGTTGAGATCAAAAGTACATGTGAAGAAAGATGGCAAGTCAGCTACATACTTTATATTTTCTTTTTCGATGTACTTCAACAAGTTTGAATTAGAATATCCTGTGAAATGGTTGTATTTTTACACTGTCTCTCTCTTTGTTATCTTGTAAATTTTCTGCTTGATCTGAGTATCTTGGTTTTGCCTTCTGACCTTTTTATCTTTTCGTTCCCTCTCCTTTTTTGGAATTCTGGTTGATCTTTGAAGTAGGTTTTGTGCAATGAGCTTTGTTTTGTTGCTTCTATCAAGAAGAGTATGGCATCAGATTAATGTTCTCTCGCTCCTATGAGTGATGATGCTATGAAAACAAATTGAACAGAAAATATGAAATATGGTAGATAACAAAGAGGGCTTATTTGAAGCAGGAATTAAAGTACCTGATAGCCAATTGCCAATAAATATTTGGACCTGTTTTTTTGAAATTCATTTATACTTTCCTATAGTAGAAGTATATTTAGTCCCCCTTGCTTTTGCAGAAGCAGAAGACATGTTCTTTACAGTTGCCTCTTTTTCCTCTTTCACCATCTATCATCATCGTCATCATCAAAACTCATTCTCGTTATTATTGAGTCAGCTACACGGATATTCATTTTCCAAATTATGCGATCTTTCCTTATATTATCACCTAATCCGTTAAGATATCTTCATTTACCACATTTATCTAAATTTTCAACGACCTACCTTTCCATCTACATCTTTCACTTACCTGTCAATCTAAACTTTATCGAATTTGGGCCGAATTTGATCTCCTCTACACATGAGGGAAATCTTTACTTATACACTAATTAAGCATTTTCTTCAAGCGATAATTTACAACACTCAATTTCACTTGCAGGTTGTCATTTTGTGGTCCCAACAAGTGATACATTATGTAAGGAGTAGTTTGTTAAACAAAGTGTGAACATAATACTCTTATCATGGCTCTAATACTATATTTAATTTTAAATTCTTAACTATTTTTTTCTCTAAATAACATTCTAGAGGAAAATAAAACTATTTTCTTATAAACCATTCAAGCATCTTCAATATATGCATTGTGGAATACTTCCAACTTCTACTATTATGCCTGCCGGTCCTTCGCATTGATTTCATATCCCAAATAATGTGTAGGAAGATGTTTCCCTTCATTTCATTAATGGCTTACGCATGTCTAACGATGTTTTAGTGATTTTAATTATTTTGGATAGGCTATCAAAGTATGGTCATTTTGGTCCCTTAAAGGTCGGATTCACTGCTTCTATAGTGGCTAATCTGTTTGTAGAATTGATAGTGAAACATCATGGGTTTCCAAGTCCATAATCTTCCTCAAAACATTTTTGGAAAGAATTATTCAAGTTGAGTGGGACAAGTTTGCACATAGCCAGTGCTTATCACCCCCCATCCGATGGGCCAACTGAGGTGCTCAATAGATTTTTGGAACAATACTTGAGGTCATTTGTGCATGACCAACATGAGCAGTGGATAATGTTTCTATTATGGACATAACTTTGTTATAACACCACCATTCACTCATCTATCAAAATACATCATAAGAAGTTGTTTTTGGTAAGCCACCTCCACCAATCCCAGCTACAAGGTTCATAATGAAGCCACTAAGGCTTTACATTCTGATAGAACTTCTATTATGAACAAATCGCGCACCCATATGTCTAAGGCTCAACTTCGGATGAAGCATCGGACTGATAAGCACAGGAAGGACACCGAATTTTAGATTGGGCGATGATGTTTTCTTAAGTTGCAACCTCATAAGTAGAGTTCACCTGTTGGCTAAGTTCATTCCAAGTCCGCATTATGGTACTTCTCAAATTCTCAAAAGGATAAGGCCAGCAACATATAAACTACAATTACCTTATACTTCAGGCATTAATCCAGTTTCTCTGTTTCTACTTTAAATCTCTCTATCTTAAAGTACAAACACAGTTCATCTAGAACACGCCTCTCTAAATTCCCCCCCTCTTTCTGCAATTCTAGATCTAAAGAAAAGGCATCTAGAACACGCCTAAACCCTTATCATATAATAAATTAACAATTAACAGCTTCGGTTTAATCCTTAATTTTAGTTTGAGTGGCATGGCTATAGTTTCAAATGTGTTCTGATACTAAATCCTAGTTTCTCTAGTAATTGCATAGTAAATGGTAAATACTAGTTTCTCCATCATAATATTATATGATGCACTTGTCCATAAGAAATACTAATTTCTCCAGCATGTAAATAATCAATTCGAATCAAACAAGTAAGACAACAAATCGAGATTAAAAATGAAAAATATGATTTCACTTCCACAAATTTGGGGCAAAAACAAATCTCATTGAAACCTCGATGATAAATTAAAGTCCATACACAAACATACTATTCAAAGTATCAACTTCACGCAGTGCGCAAGGCTAGCCAAAATCCAACAACTCCAACTTGACGGCCACCGGCAGCGGTGGTGGCACCGCGGTGCCCCGTGCACGCGGACATGCCCCATGGGCGGCATGTGGGCGCACACGGCAGGGGAGCTCCGGGTGGCACCCAAGCAGGCACCATCCCCCCCTATAATAGAATATTTCACATTTTGCCCTTTAGCAAGGGTGGACATCAAAAAGGGGTGAGGAGCCACTAAAATTTTGACAACCGATTTTGGGCCGTGATAGCTGTCAAGAAGGCACCGCGCACGCGATGGCTGTCAAGAAGGCACCGTGCGCGCGCGATGGCTGTCAGGGACAGCGCCCGCAGGCGCGCGATGGCTGTCAGGTCCTAACCATAAACTATTACAGGTCCTAATCAAGTGTTGCATTCACTAGAGCATCCCTTCATATATCTAATGACTCTAACCATAAACTATTACAGGTCCTCAACTTTCAGGTAGCACTTCAGAAAAACTTGAGTTTGTGCAAACTATATATTATTAAGATAGTTGAAAATTACATTTTGTATTTAAATTAGTGTTCGAAATAGATTAAAGTCTGTGGGACAAACTAGAAATGCCGTTGATAAAAGTTGGCATTTGGAGATTCAACACATTTCAATGCGCTCATCAAATTGAGAATTCATCATTTAAATTAGTCACTATTGATCAGAATTGATTCGTAATTTGACCTTAACACATTAGAATGTGTGTCCCTTTTTCATTCTTAGATCTTAAGTCAGTCTCTAACCTAAGAACACTGAATTTCACCTATAACTCCTGCATGAATAGAAAAAGAACTGAGCTTACCTGATCCTGAGAACTGATCCACCTTAGTACAAAGGTTTCCAACTTGCTATCCCTAAACAAATGCTAGTATGGCAACGGAATTAAGATTTTTACATATATAATATTTGACATCTATTATATTCTACTTCATTTATCCAAGTAGACAGTAGTAGAGCGTCTATCTTTACACCAAAGAACAATCTACTAGACAGACAGTTATAAAAATCGGCTAGGCAACTTTTAAAAAATACTCTACTTTTTCTAATTTAAAAAGTTTTATAAAATAATAAGAAGTTAATACAATATATTCATATTTTAACTTTAAATATATTATTTTATTTCTATTTTAAAATAAAACAGCATAATAAATCATAATATATATCCCAAACAACATTAAAAACATCATTAATGCAAATTGTATTTTCAGAATAGCATTACAAAGAGAGCTGTATTTTTCATAACATCATTATAGGAAAGATATATTTTTTAAAACAATATTTAAAAATAGAGTTACACCAAACTGTATTTTCCAAAACAACATTAATACATAATTATATAATATAATATAATATAAAATAAAATTTCAAACTCTTTTAAAAGAATTACATAGATTCGTATATTTTCCAGAAACATTTAATTTTTAATTCAGGTCTTAAACATATATTTTATTTTATGTTGAAGGGCGACACGTCTTCTTCTAGAAGGAGAAGCGAGATAAGGGCGACAGATTAGAGGCAAGAACGACACTTTCCTTATTCCAAAAGTCAAAACTCTGCAGCACAATAGTCCCTTCCCCTTCCTTACATCAACCCTCCATTTCTACCTGAACTTCTCTGAATCAGACCTCACCTCCTACCCTCATCTTTCTATTCCGCAGCATCGCCTCCTTCTCTTTTTTTCTTTTCCCCCTCAAAAGTAGACACCAGTTCATCTCTGATGAGTTCGAGCACGCCGTCCACCTCTGCTGCTCCTGGATCTGCCGATCCTTCAGCTACCAGAAGGAATTCTAAGCGACCTAAGTGTATTCTCCTCTCTCTATGCTTTTTTTTTTTTTCATTTTCTACTCCTCCCGACTTATCACTCAAATCTTGCTGCTTACTTGCTGATTGCTATTCTCTTGATTACTTCTTATCTTTTCGCTTATTTCAACCTTTGCTGAACCGATTGCAAGTTTCTGCGCCTTTTTTCTGGTTATGTACAAGCTTTAGAATTCATTTTTTTGTGTTGCGGTTCTGATTCCCCGCCAGATGCAACTATTTTCTTTATCTTTGACGCTTTTCGTGGTTGATCAATCAGTCTATTAGTTCCCGTTTTACGGCTATGTCAGTTCGATTCTTTTCTGAAATTCCTGTAGAGTTTATTTGTTAATGTTTCATTACTTGATTGAATTTAGCTTTTACATGTACTATGACCGGTTGATACTTTTACAATTCAAGTATTTAAAAGTTGACTATTTAAAAGTTGACTGATTATGATCTTACAAGCAATTGTTTCTGCTCTGCGTGTTTTATTTAAACTGTATCTTTCTAAACTAAGATGTAATTCCTATTTCAAATTCTCTTCATGTCAGATTCAAGGTTTACTCAGCAGGAGCTTCCAGCATGCAAGCCAATTCTCACACCCCGATGGGTAAGAAATTTTCAGTATCTATATATATATATATAACAACTTTTCAATTGTATTCAGTGTGTTTGGATAAATTAATGTGAGCTTCTTTCGCCCAACTGTTTCTTTCTGTGTAGGTGATTTCTGCTTTTATGCTTGTTAGCATCATCTTTATTCCCATTGGAGTTATTTCCTTGTTTGCTTCAAGAGATGTATGTTTCAGGAATGATCCAAAATCTTTAACACTATGTTTGTTGTTGCATCTAAATGATTATGAATATTTTCTTCCCCTTCAAGGTTGTTGAAATGATTGACCGGTATGAAACTGAATGCATACCTCCAGAATTCATAAATGATAAGGTTGGATACATACAAAACAACGATACTAATAAAACATGCACCAGGACGCTGAAGGTATGTTCCCTCCCAAGAAATTTATTGTTTTTGCTGCAATGATAAAATAGTTTGAGGGCTTGTACTGCCACTGCTGAATTGGTTCTTCCACTAGATGTGATCGTATATGCAATAATGGTAATCAAAGAACAATCCGCTCCCTATTCTTATGCTATCTTAAAATCATTTTCTTGTTTTTAGCATTAATCAAATAACTTTGAAGTTTCCAAATCACAGAATTTTGTATAATTTTATTTATTTATTTATTTATCTTTCCCCTTCTGTTACTTGTGAAGGTATCAAAGCATATGAAGCCACCTATCTATGTCTACTATCAGCTTGACAACTTCTACCAGAATCATCGCCGGTATATATATACTGCCTTTCTGCTTCTCTATTTTCGTCTAAACTAACTGGTTTAGTAACAACTCATGAAGCTCAACACAATTTTCATAATATCTTCTGTTATCCTGAAGTTTGGTTATCATCAATGGGGATGAAGAGTAGTTGGATGGCAATCTGTGCCTGTTTGTCTTATCAGGGATAGTCTTGTATCCCTGTTGTCAGTGTAATAATGACGGTCTGATAACATCATGATAGTTTATTTCCTATAGTTAAAGTCCCAATTCTTCATTCTGGTACTGGTTAATTAGTATTGAGTAAAATTAGGTGCCCATATTGTCCAGTTTCTATAGATGTGGCACTAAAAGTACCATGTGTTATCATGCTTACACTTTTAGTATTGTGGAATCTTGATGTGATATTCTTTATTGACTTGATGTTTGCCAAATGAGTAGACCAATGGGTTTCTTTGGTATTTGCTTGTAAACTCAGTTTATCTGTGGTTTTGTATGATTCAGTTATGTGCAAAGCCGAAGTGATACACAATTAAGAGATGTAGGCAGTGCTGACGACACAAGCTCATGCAAGCCAGAAGACTCTGCAAATGGGATGCCAATTGTACCTTGTGGTCTGATAGCTTGGAGTTTGTTCAATGATACTTATAGCTTCTCCAGGAACAAGCAGCAGTTGCCGGTGAACAAGAAAGGTATTTCATGGAAGAGTGATAGGGACCATAAATTTGGTAAAGATGTCTTTCCTAAGAATTTCCAAAATGGAACACTTCAGGGTGGAAAAAAACTCAACGACACCATACCCGTAAGCTTTTGATTGCTTCTCATTTGGTTACAATTATTTCCACAATGGCACTTTTATTTAAGTACATGCTAGTTTTAGAAAATGTAAGTTCATAAATAAATCCTAAACGAAAATAAAAAACTCGATTTCTCCTAATGACATGGAAGGTTCAAGGTTGTACAGTTGTACTTTTACCTTTCATGAGATGTGAAGGACATAACGATAGGAGGAATCTCCATTTTTTCGTGCTGTTTAGAAATGCACTGCAGCATGCATCCTGTATGGATGCTAAAGCACAAATATTTCTTTCTGCTACACTGTGTTTCAGCAAATTGTCATCTGTCTGGAAATGCCTTGGCACGCATGTCATGATAGAGATTTTGAGAGTAGGTAATGATAAATATATATTTTCTTTGTGCAACAGCTGAGTGAACAAGAGGATCTTATTGTTTGGATGCGAACTGCTGCACTGCCAACGTTTAGAAAGTTGTATGGGAAGATAGAAGTCGATCTCCAGCCGAATGATGAAGTACAAGTTATACTGAAGAACTACTACAACACTTACAGTTTTAATGGCAAGAAGAAGCTCGTGCTTTCAACGACTAGCTGGCTTGGTGGGAAGAATGACTTCCTTGGAATTGCTTATCTCACTGTTGGTGGATTATGCTTCTTTCTGGTCATGGCTTTCACAATTATATATCTTGTCAAGCCAAGGTACATCTCTTATTCTCCTTGTTTATAGTACAGAGAGTTTATCTTGATGCAAATGAATCGGTTGGCCGAGAGGCATGGATCTCATAACCTAATGGTTTATTTTGCAAAGACCTAGGAGGAATCAGTTGGACAATAGCTTCAATCGTAGGTTTTGCAGGCACTATAGCATCTAATATAGTAACGAGACTAACTTTGCCAAGATTTCAGCCACCTAAAATATAACAAGTGATGCTGGTTATGAATTGTCACTCATCTTGCTTACCCTCTATGCTCTTTCTATTCCAGGCAACTTGGAGATCCATCATACTTGTCATGGAATAGAAATCCTGGAGGGCGCTGAGCTTTGCGGAAATTCTCGTAGATGACTATGCAATTAAGCTGTGATTTCAGTCGATTTATTTTGTAACGCAGTTTGGTTCGGAGTTCTATAACTTTGTATATGAAGGCATGATGTAAAATTTCACTATTCGTTTCATTCTTGTAATATGACAGCCACTACCAGTTTTACCTTAAACCAATGGCAATGCGCGTAAAACGTTATTTTAACTAAGAACAAAAGCTTTCTCCATATGATTGCATTCATGTAAAGGATGAGAGTACTCGTAGGAGGACATTAAAAAGATATGCTCCTTCTGGGTACGATGGATCAATTGGATGATCTTGCTGCTCCACTCTACCTTAAAACCGAGATTTTCCTCCCTGCTGTTGAAGCAGCACCCTGATCAAAACACAAACGAGGAGTTAACTAGGTCCAGTTATATAAAGATGAGATAGATAATAGTGCAAAATGGTATTACCTGTAGTATACGCGGAAACGTCCCACTCTGTCTTACTACTCCCGAACACGAACAAGTCATAAGAAGACCACCTCTCCTTGTTAGTCGCATTGCTAGTGAATTTAAAGTTCTGTACATGCCTGATGCACTCGATAACACCTGAGTAAGCTCATTACATAATAGTAAGCATTTATCAAGCAGCAGCAGCACCTTTACAGGACCGGAGTCTTTCCGAACCTACAATACCTTTCTTCTTGGCGCTAGTTTTGGAGGATCCAAAACAACCATATCCCATGTTACATTTCTAGCAAGAGCAACTTCATGAACTCACTTGCATCTTCTTTCAAAAATGATATTCTTTCTGGATCCATGTTGTTTGGGACCACATTTTCCTTAGCGAGCTCCAGAACTGGCAATGATGAATCAACCTGGCAGTTACAAACATTGTAGTATGAGAAATCATTTTAGCCCCTTTATGGAACATAAGATACTTGTTCAACCTATAGATGAAACTTGTACCAGTGATCACCACAGCTCCACCTCGTGCTGCATTCAGAGCAAAACCGCCACTGTAGCAGCAGAGATCAAGAACTTTCCGGCCATCTGAAATTGTTGAGAATTTGCAGTTTTCACGTTGGCATAAAATCCTGTCTTCTGTCCCTCTAGTGAAATTGTAACAATATCCCATTTTCAACTACCTTGGTTCTTTCAGGACAAGTAGATGGATGCGCTTTCTTCAATTCAGAAACATTCATTCCTTCTTCTTTCAAAATCTCAACAGAGGGTCTCCACTTGATGTGCTTAATCTCATCATACCCCTTGACACAAGCCTCAATCTCAGCTCTGTACTTCTCAACCCAAGCAACAGGTGATCCTATCACTGCTACATCTCCAAATACATCCACAATTAATCCCGACATCCTGCAGCAGCGACAATAGAAAGTACTTAGTAATTATTGAATGAAAGAAATGATTTAGACGGGCCAGGCCATGACAGAATGAGTTACTACCTATCTCCTTCGCGATTGACAAGACGATACGTATTTGTAGAGTTCGAGGGAAGTCCAAGACTGATGCATAATTCTCTGGCCATAGAAATTCTTTTGTCGAGCTGTTTGGCCATGTCCAGAGTAGGGGAAGGATCGCGGCTTCACCTTCGAACTGCATGAGTCTAACACACAACATGGAGACGGAATTGTACAAGCCCCATGCGAATGGTTTTTCGGTGCCACCAGCAACAAGGACGACGTCTCCGGTCTTGGGGGGGCAGCCTTCCGATCACTCTATCACTGGCCCCACTGTGAACCATGGGACTTCCATCCTTGAAGAGCTGTGTCTTGCCCTTTTTGAGCACTACCTTGGCAATGCCTACCAAATCCAACAGCATTATTTTTTTCATTTATTATAACAGCTAAATGACTGAAAAAATGGGCTTCTCAAGATTAAATAAATACCAGTCGGATAGATAAAAGAAAAGGCAGACCTTTGGGGCGAGCAGAAGCAACTTCTTGAAGGGTGGCGGCGGGTAAGGAAGAGACAGAGAAAGACTGTATCAGAAGCTGCTTCTGCATAATCCTATTGATCTCTGGAAGAAGCTGCTTCTGCATAATTCTCCAGATTAGTACTAAACCTATATAAACCACCTTCCTTTCCTGTTCCACTCTTCCCAACCCGGATTTTCGTCTTTCTTTTCCTACCCTTTCTTTCACTATGTCTATTTAAAAGGAGAGCCTCATCTCTTTTCTTTTTAACCAAAACCCCGTAAAAAACCCAGAAGGCAGAAGCTGTAGCTCCTCTCTCTCACAGCAGTCCATCTCCATCTCTGATATCTCTCTCTCTCTAGCTACTGCTTCTCCTCTTCGTGTGACTCACTGGTATGTTCTTCTATCACGATCGACGACTTCTTTTTTACTGATGGCGAGGGGTTTCTCAGATGAGTACTCCCCCAACTTATCTCCAGATTATGCAAAGACATCACCTTTTCCATTCCTATTTTAAATGACTTCAATCCAAGCTCGAACATTTCTGCTCTCTCGCATTTTAAATTGTAAAAGGTGATGGTCTTTGAACTGTGTATAAGCTTTTGTCGTGTGAAGTTTGTGAAAAGCGCCCTCCCCCTTTGTGATTGTATAATTTCGGTTTCGTATATATTTCAGAATCTACTCTTCTTTTCATTTCCAGATTCTCTATACTAGATTCTTAATCCGAACAGCATCCCACTAAGAATTCATAGCGTTAAAATAGTTATGCCTACCAACTGTTTGATGTTTTTCCTTCTTCCCCTCGTTAGTTTTGCCATGTTTTTTTGATGTACTATTAGCCAAAGATGATATGGTTGGTTGGAGGCATGTACTTCATTCATATGATATACAAATTATCTCTTCCTTGAATGTGAGAGAAACAGTTTTTTGATATGGGGATTTGTCTTTTTCTGGCTGATTATATAAGTGTATTATGTTTTGCAGCAAAACAAGGGGAAAAGATGAACAAAGATAAGATATTTAAGCTAGCTAAGGGATTTAGAGGTAGGGCTAAGAATTGCATAAGGATAGCAAGAGAGAGGGTGGAGAAAGCCCTACAGTATTCCTACAGAGACCGTCGCAACAAGAAGCGTGATATGCGTTCCCTTTGGATCCAGCGCATCAATGCTGGCACCCGCCTCCATGGTGTATGTGCCATCCATCCTTCTCCTTATCATCTCTCACTCTCTTTATGTTATGTCCATAAAGGAAGATTGCTTAAAGCCTTAAATTTCTCATTTAGATTGCAATATTCAGACATTTGAAATGTACTAAACTATGACAGGTTAATTATGGGAATTTTATGCACGGGCTGGTGAAGGAAAACATTCAACTAAATCGGAAAGTCTTATCGGAACTCTCTATGCATGAACCGTACAGTTTCAAAGCGCTTGTCGACATTTCACGCACTGCTTTCCCTGGAAACAAGAATCAGCCAATCCCTCCCAAGAAGGAAGGCCTTTCCATACTTGTGTAATCTCTTTTTTACTGCTCTTCCAAGCAACCTACCAGAACAAACACCACCCCGCCTTTAATGTAGTGTTTTTCGTTCCTGGTCATTACCTGTTGATGATGCAGATGTTTGCAGGCTTGTTGATTAATGTACTGATTTCTCAATCTAACTTTGGCATTGCCATTAGCAGAAAGAACAACGCACAGAATTTATTAAAAGGAACAAAATGAAAGAATACAAAAGGAGGGGGCATAAACCAAAACTTCCAAAAAAGAAAAAGAAAAAAAACTAAATGTTGATCATTCTAAAGTACCCTAAACCAGGTAGATCACTATCCAAGAGTCTTGAAAGAAAAATTAGAAAAAGAATTATACAGTATCCGCCACTTGGTTTATTTCCCTAGACCCAATTTACATGTTAACATAATGCATGGAAGGAGGAATCTTGTGATGTTCTTGAACCATTTAGACCAAACATACGGAATCTGTTTTAATATAAATATTGTAAATTTATAGTTAACTTTTGACAAGAGTTTTTACTTCCGCTTGCATGCTTTGTAGTACCCCCAATAGACTGGCAAAGCTTTAACCAAATTTTCTTCACTACTTCTCAAAATAATGCCAGCTCTTGAAACCAGTAGCACCATTAACATTGATTTTCAAGAAGTTGTAAGAAGGTTTACTCCATTTTAACAGCTTGAGGTGAGTGGCAGTAATTGTACAAGGAATAATTAACATTTGCATGGTAGTACTTTCTTGCAACGATAAAGTTGGACCATGAAAGCTGGGGAAAAAGCAACTAATAGTAAATAACATGTCATTAGTTGCATGGTCCAGGAGGGATTAATATTATTAAACACTTTTAAGCATCTAGTCCTCCAGGGAGGTATACCTTTCCTTTGAACATTACTTTCTATAGGTAAGATAATGGTCTCCTATGCTATTTTAAGAGAATGAACCGGCATTAACAGAATTCCAAATGGGAATATCCTCTTTGTTTGAAATTCTAATAGTAGCTATCTCTAGTGATTGTTCCTGAGAGCAAAAATTACTCTAATAGTAGGTTTTTCACCCTCCAATTTCCAGGTAATTGTTTTCTGTTGTTGATTTATGGGTGATTCTTGTATGAAACTACTAGAGGTATCAGAAAATGATGCTTGTCGAACGTTCAAGCATTTTTTTATAATAATAATACTGATTCGGTTTTCATTCATCAAATTATTTTGTTTTATTGATTAGTGATTACATGAAGTACCGCGACTGCTATGCAGCTTATACATTACTTCATTGCACAAAGCATACCTTCCATTTGACAAAATAACAATCCGTACTCCGAACAATCTAGAGCCTACTTTACTTACAAAAGGAAAAACTTATTAACCCCAAGCGGATCCTCTATACAAAATTCATACAATATTTGCAAAATTTATGTTTCATTGGTTCTGTAGCAAAGGTATATATGAATGTTATTGTTTTCAAAAAGAAGAAAATTGCAGAGAAGCCCGAAATTAAAGCTGCCCTCTGCTCTGTTTGTTATAACTGAAATGCTGGAATGTCATCGTGAATCATGATCATCAGAGGTACAGGAAATGCTGGAATTTCATCGTGAATCATGTTTTGGTACTGCTACTGATGTCATTTTCTTATTAATATTCTGGGATGATCGTGAATAGAGTGGCATTGGTCTTTTAGCACCTGCATCAGCATGCACGCACGCACGCACAATGCATTAATTAGCTAATTATGAGAGTATACAACACTGATTGTAGGACTAGTTACTTATTACTGCAGCTACATCACGAACTAATGTTCAAAGGGAAAAGGAGAAGAAAACATGAGATATACCACAGTGAACTGTAAATGCAGTGAAGATGAGAAAAGAGAGAAGAAGGAAGCAATTAGGAGAAGGCCTGAAGCGCATTGATGATTCCATGGCAGCAGAGGTCGATGGTAAAATTGGCAATTGATTATGAATGAATGAATTGTGTGTAGCAGCTATCTATCTATCTATCTGCTATCTGCTATCTGCTATCTGCTATCTGCTATCTGCTATCTGCTATCTGCTATCTGCTATCTGCTATCTGGTAGAGAGAGAGAGAGTATAAGAGAAGGAGTATAATAGTAATTGTAGTAGAGTAAGTGTATGGTTTCCCCAAATGAAAAATGAAAAGCGATGTAAATCTATCTATCTTTATCTTTACCAGTCATCACTTTGCTTAGCTATGTGTATAACACATTAATTATACACCCATATTTAATTTAATATAAGGAAAGAAAATGTCATTTATATTTATAATAAGTTTTGACGTGACTATAGACCGTATACATATAAAAATAATAATAAAAAAAAAGAAGAATATATTTCACAAGAAGAAGAAGAAATAAAGTATTAGTAATAATTATCCAGAATTCATTTGTGACTATCTATCTTATAATCTATCTAATATTAGGCATATATATATGCTTGCTTGATTTGGTTTGGTTGCAGAAGCCAGCAGCCAGCAGCCAGCAGCCAGCAGCCAGCAGCCAGCAGCCAGCAGCCAGCAAGCAGCACCTCTTTCACTCTGGCGGCTGTCTCAATAGATAATGCATGCATGAATGACTCCCCATTTGGACAAGGTATCCATCCCCTCATCTAAACACTGCACACAACTAGCTATAACCTTAACTAATTCCCTCTTAATCTTACTTGAACATTTAATACCTTTTTAATCACACCTTTTAATTAAATCAATTACAAGGTTTTAGATGGTACAAATCACAAAAAGACGATTTAAAAGGATCAATTATTTTTCTGACCGAAAATTGCACCCGAACCGAATTTACCGGAATATTTAATTGGGCGGGTACCGACCTTTAAAATTGGCGGGTGGGTTTATTATTGCCTAATGGCTAATGGTCATGGCCCCTCTCCTCCTGCTCCGCTCCGATCTGCATCCTCACTCTCACTCGCTCACTCTCTCCTCTCCACTAACCTCTTAATTGTTCATTCATTCTTCTTCTTCCCACTTCGATCTGCAGATACAGATTCCACATGGATTCATCCGCCCTGCTATTCAACCACCTTAAGGTTCGGTCTTTTTTTCGCATACACTGTCTGTATGATTTGGAGTGTTCCGTTTTTCATGATTCATCCGCGATTCTCTATCATGTTGCTGCAGGCTGCGGAACCATTTTTCTTACTTGCCGGTCCTAATGTGATTGAATCTGAAGAACATGTTCTTCGTATGGCTAAGCACATCAAGGCCGTCGCTGCAAAGTATGTCTCCTCATCTTCCATATCTTTTCCTTTTATGTGCTAATCGATGCGGTTAACTCGAACATAATGTGCTTCTTGCACTTCTATTTTTTTGTTTTCAAACTCGATCCAACAAGAGAATTAGTCTAATTTCCCATCCAACTTCAACCTGTAGGCTGTAGCCTGACCTAGTGGTTTTCATACTTCACTTGCGCTTTTCTTGCTTCACACTCAAGTGACTGAGAAGATGAGATACAGTTGTAATATGATTCGTAAGGTATTTTATGAGTGAGTTACTGTTATTAAATCTTGCAGATTTGGGTTGCCTCTGGTTTTCAAGTCAAGCTTTGATAAAGCCAATCGAACGTCTTCAAAGTCATTTCGGGGACCGGGCATGATAGAAGGACTGAAGGTGCTGCATTTCACTATTTTTCTTGTAATTTTGGTTGTTATAGGTTCGAACAAAGATTATTTACATTCAGAAAGCTTATGGCACTTGGAATTATGTTAAAACAGAAAGCTTTTGTACGCACAAAGGAATTATATTCCATTTCAGCTTTTTAGGATCTTCACAGCTGCTAAGCATTCTATTATGGTTGCAGATCCTTGAGAAGGTTAAGATAGCCTATGACGTCCCTATAGTGACTGATGTGCATGAAACCATTCAGGTGACATACTGTCTCCTCTTTGCTCAAAAACCCTCAATTCTTCTCTTGTTCAAGTTAGAATCACTTATTAGATCATTTTCTTTTTCACGTTGCCACTTTTTTGTACGAAAGTCAATTTCTACTACTCATTAGTGAGGAGACATAGGGATTCCAAATATCTTAATAAAATTTCCATCATTTGATTCCTCCTCTTTTGACAGTGTGAAGCAGTTGGCAGAGTTGCAGATATTATTCAGATACCTGCATTTCTATGTCGCCAGGTTAGCATCATCCTTGGTTTGGATTAGTTTTCTTTCAATTAGAGACTCTTCATGAGTTAAATTTGAACAACGTGGTTGTGCCTATTCTCATTTCTGTTCCCCTATCATGACAGACAGACCTTCTGGTTGCAGCAGCCAAGACTGGTAAAATTATAAATATTAAGAAAGGCCAGTTCTGTGCTCCTTCCGTGAGTGAATTCTTCTGACTTGACAAATTAGAAAGTCAAGATGCTCTTCTACTAGACATGCTTCTAATTCTATAGAGTATTTTCATTCATCCAAATATTCGATTTGTCAGGTAATGGAAAACTCTGCTGAGAAGGTCAGGCTGGCTGGGAATCCAAATGTAATGGTTTGTGAGAGAGGGACCATGTTTGGCTATAGTAGGTTCTTCCAATTTCTCCCTCTACAATTGATAACTAAATTTCAAACGCCACCCTGAAAGCTTCAATTTGTGTTTATGGGAGTTTATTTGAAAAGTTTCCGATTCGGATTTTTTTTCCCCTCTTTGGAAGTCCAATCTTTTGATTGGTATATAAATAACATGACCCAAGTATGGTCTACGACAGCTATTCGATAGGTTCCTAAAATACATTGCCATCATTACTGTTTTTGATCTATTCATTCATTATTTGATTGAATGAAGTGTTAGTATACAAGTCTTTGCTGTGTAACCTTTCTTGTCTTTAAATTGATGGTCTATTTGCGTGACTTGGTACACAGATGACTTGATCGTGGATCCTCGCAATTTCGAATGGATGAGAGAGGCAAATTGCCCTGTCGTAAGTTATTTGGTCTTTTTAAGAAAATTCAGGCCAAACCTTTGGGAAGCATTGAATAATTATAATCTTTGTAGCTAGATGGTTTTTAATGCCAAGTATTCTGTTTCCTAAAGAACTTCTCTCTTGAGATAATTTTTGTAAATTGTCCCAATCATATACAAGAATAATTATTTCATTCTTTGAATTGTTTCATTTTGCTCGTGATATTTATATATGCTAAAAGAAGGTTTTCTCTTCAGGTTGCTGATATTACTCATTCATTACAACAGCCTGCTGGGAAAAAGGTGCAAATAGTATTACATTCTCGATTTTGGAATCTTCTCTCCTATCTGCTTCCATTGGCTATGTCGCTTCTCTTTATCCTATTCCATGCTTTTCAAGGGCTCCTGTGCTGTGCTATTTTTATCGAGTCAAGATTTTCACTGCTTTTCAGTATCATCTCCGAGTTTTTATCAGTTATTCCTAAGCAGCTAAGCTGTGGTTTGCATATAGAAGGTCTAAACCTCTGATTTTGTATACAGTTGGAAGGTGGAGGTGTTGCTAGTGGAGGACTTCGCGAATTAATACCATGCATTGCAAGGACAGCAGTTGCTGTTGGAGTAGATGGAATTTTCATGGAGGTATATTGGACCTGCTGAAGCATTTTATCATCAGCTTCTGTGAAAATAATCTTATTGATGATTTTAGCGGGATCCCTTGCTCTTTTTTTTTGTTTGAGAAGGAAATTATCTTTTCTCTTTGTTGGATCCATTGAAATATTTTTGGAAACATCTCAATTTTTAAAAAGAATTATATCCTCTATTACCTTTTGTGCTCAAAATTAATCTTATCATACTTTCCAAGTCATTTTCTTTTTTTCCTACTGAGTTTTGGTGGGTGGCCTTATAAGATCTGATTTTTGCCAATGCAGGTGCATGATAATCCTCTGCAAGCACCTGTTGATGGTCTGACTCAGTGGGTGAGCTTCAATATACAAGCTTGCTCTTATTTATGGGAAATCTTTCTTTGGATTGCATCATTACATGGTCAACATGTATTAGGATAATGTATTGTTTAATCCGTCAACTTGTTAACATGATTTTTCTTGTTTGGCTATAGCCTCTGTGTAATTTGGAGGAATTACTGGAAGAGCTTGTGGCCATCGCTGTAAGTTTGTTTTTGGCCTTCTGCTTTTATTGGTTAGCGTGCATATCAGTTTGAAGTTGCAACTTGGAAATGATAAGATAACACCACCATATCTTAATTGTAAATCAGTTTCAAAAGATATGATTTGACTGAATATATTTATGTTTATACCTTACCTTGTCTACAAGTGTCTGATTCAACAGAATCCAGAAATAACTTTTTAAGTGCTACAAGAAAATTATAGAACGTCTGCAGTACATTCTACGTGAAAAATCAAATAGGATCTGTGTTTCTTCTTATCCTTGAATTTTGGATGGACGACGCTTCTTACTGGGACTCCGGATATTAGGAAATGCAGGGTCCTCCACCCTCTGCAACGTGTGTATGTGTGAGAGAGAGAGATAGAGAGAAAGAAAGAGAGCAGTGAAAGAGAGAATGAGCAGTGAAAATGTTTGTGGTTATAGTTTATACTGCAGATTCATTGGACTCCCTTCTTTTTTTTTCTCCTTTCTTTTTTGCAGCGTGTGAGCAAGGGGAAGCAACAATTCAAAATTGACTTGACACCATTTTCTGATTAGAGTGGGACGAGGCTTCTCTCCAGCAGTAAGCATGAGTGTTATTATTACCCAATACATTCTATATCAACCTCTTGTACTCTGCATATTATCACTCTTCCATGGATGGCTATTCACATTGATTCCAAATTGTTTAATACTCTTTAGGGGCGATTGGTTTGATTTTATGATGGGAATGAGAATGAAAAGGACAATATAAATGAAAAAGGAATGGAATGAGCGATTACTTATTGTTTGTTTGATTATACAAGGAATGGTTAACAGTGAATAATTTTGAAGAGGAAGAAGATGTATTTTAAAATTTTTTGAATTAAATTTTTGAAAAATTATGTAATATAGATACAAGAATTTAAATATTATAGAAAAAATCTCGTATAAATGAATGATTCATTTCATTCCATTTGAAATACTATTTTTTTTAAAATAATTGTTTAATTTTTATTTTGGATATTTGATGAATCAAATAGTGGTCGATGAATATCTTATGATCCATTATGATTGATTACATATTAGTTATTATCATTTTTGCGCCGATATTACCTTGGTTCTCTTCGATTCTTCTTTTCTCATCGATACAGACCATAAAATCATACATAAATATAGATTTATTATATCAATTTCCATATCGATTCTTAGTTTCAGTCAATTTCATCGATATAAAATAAGTGAATTTAAAAATATTTTTACTTTTCTACATATTCACTTTATCAATAATCAAAGTGAATTTAGTGAATCATAAGAGAATTATGATTATTTTAAGTTCATTTCCAACCGATCACCCCTTAAGTAAAAGTTTCCAGATGATTTTTTGCACATTCTAGCTTGCTTTCAACTTCAATGCAATGTTTTCTTAATATCAAATTGCTTCAAGTATTAAAAGTACCATATGACTACGTCTGGGTCCTCAACTAAATATAGGTCGCCGCTAACCGCTAGGAAGTTGGTCATAAGACGTACTTACTCCGTCACAAGCACTGTCGCTTGACTCATTATTCATTTCTTGATAGAGTTCGAGTTTTTCACTTATCAATTAGACGTGTGTCGGGAGGGAGGGAGGGGGGTATATGGGTATAAGCAGATGTCTTCTTTCTTTCTTTTTACTGATAGTTTGTGATTATGTATGCGTGAATATTTCAACCAGTCTGCCTCTTATGATACCAAAAAGAAGTAAATATCTAGTCTTGAGCATAGCTGCCTATTTGTAGTAGTGTCTTACTATATACACCCACCCCCTTATTTGCTATCGATCAATATCAAGGTATACAAAATGATGATACTCACCCACATATGACATTATATGTTATGCTTATAATACTATGAATAAGAAGAAACCAAGCCAGCAGTAGGCTGTGAAGAAGAACCCAAGCAGCCTTCTTTATCAACCATTTCCTTCACTGCTCTATAAAGCTGGACCCATGAAGAGGAAGGTATGTCCACTGCCCCCCACAAAAATGTAGGATTTGGACTTGCAGGGCAAGACGCAGCCACCAAATTCAACACGGATGCTTCCGGTTTCAAGTGTTGCGGCAAATTGAATGCCAAATTATCCACCTTGTGTTCATAAATCTTGCCGTTTCGATCCAGCTTATACCGTGAGGTGCCCTGAAACTGACCCTTTGCCTCCCATGGAACCCAAGGGACACCCCTCAAATTCCATCTGATCAATATTAAATTTTCGGAAGGTTGCCAAATCCGGTAAACCTCGGGAGAAATCTCACGGAACAGGATCTTACTTTGAAATCTCAATGCCCAGAAGATCAGTTTGTAGTTGTCAATTCCGGTGAATTTGTTCAAAGGGTCTAGAAATGTTATATCATCCCTGCCAAAAAGGATAGAGACTTGTTTTAGAGACAGCGAGATGATAAGAGCAGAATGGGATATATATTTTGAGAGGTAAAGTATTTATAGTATGTGTTCATTACCTGTAAATATCATAGTTGAGGTCCTTGGTGAAGATGAGGGGGAGGTCTTCACGCAGCGTCCGTACGGCGAGGCCAAGGTTGACGTAGAAGTCATATCTGCGAGCCTGCTGCAAGTCGTCGGCAGCTGGTGGAGTGGTTACCTGGACAGGTGGCATCTGGAGACTGGTCAGGGGGAGAGAACGAGGAAGAGGTGAGGGGGAATGAAAGCTGGGTTTTATGTGGTGCCGGTGGTGGAGAATACAGGAGGAGGAACTTCTTCCTCGTGCCTGTGCCGTTGTTGTTTTGGGATGGAGGAGGAGGAGGAGGAGAGGGGGAGGGGAGAGAGAGAGATAGGGTAGAACAGAAGCCATGGTTTGTGTTTCAATCTTTCAAAGATGATTGGTCTTCATGTGTACACGAGTTCAAAGCTTTTAGAGAAAATTTGACATTAGAGTATTTTGGCATTGTCATTGTACAAAATGTCTTAAACTCTATACTTCTTGCCAAAATCTCCTCAAAATCAGCTTTAAATAAAATAAAATTGAATTAAAAATAAATATATATATAAAGACTAAATTACACTTAAATTCCAAAATTAAAAAACTTATTTTTTTTTTACTCTTATTTTCCCTCAATTTCTATAACGAACTCGTTCATCTTCTTTATCATCATCTTCATCATCTTCATCATCTTCTTCTTCATTCTTCTGCTTACTTCTTTCTTAGTCTCACCATAACTCACCGCCAATTTCTCGGGTTACACAACCCCATTGCTGCCATTTTCTTTGGTTACACAACCTCATTTGCCCCCACTTTCTCCGATTGCACAACCTGAATCTTCTTCTTCCGGTTGACATTAACACGTGTTATAAATTTTCATCAATCCATATTTGAATGTCTTGATCGCAAGCTCTCAATAAATAAAGTATTTATTATGATATAAGATTTTTTTATAATAATGGATATTAAGTTATTTCTAACATTCTATATTACTATAAGTATAGGCTATGGAAGCTATTCCCATTATTTGAGAAAAATTTGAGAGGCATTTGGGAAATACCAGTATGCCTGGCATACTAAATTAGTCAATAAAGGATGTGGAGAAAGGAAAGAGACATATGCCAATGTATCAGGGTATCGACGAGGTTCTAAAAAGAAAAAAAATGTTAGTTTTAAGAAGAAAAAAATATATCAATTTTGATTTCGATTGAAATATATTTTTTTTTTATCATAATTTATTTACTGATAATAATCTAATAAACTAACATCATTATTATGATAGAGGTAAAAGTGTGTAGATACTTACATCCATCAATCGAAGATGCGTCCTAATCATATATGTCCAACATGGAATTAGAAGAATATGTTGAGGAGGAAAAAGAGAAGGAAGTAGAGAAGGAAGCGGTTGAGGAGCATATTGTTCAAGAGGAAGTTGTTGAGGAGCAGACTGTTCATGAAGGTGAACGATGAACATCTGAAGGTGTCTAAGATAGAGCAGGAAGGATGATAACTCATCCATGCAACGATTATACGAATGAAATGAAATACTCGGATATTATTAACGAAGCACAGCCACGCTGACTAGCCCATGCGGTGCACATCTCAACACATTGAGCAACCTATTGAGGTCCTCAATATAAAGATTCGATGTTTGAGCCACCACAAGGTGATCAACCCAACAAGGGGTTGAGATACCCACATGGTCCCCAGTCGGACCCACGTAGTCCAAAATTTCAAGAAAATATTCCAAGTTCTAGACACCCCCGTGGTGTTCAGCTTAGCTAAGAGTTGAGCATACGACATATTCCCTAGCTTAGACCCATGAAGTCTAAAATTGCAAGAAAATCTTCCAAGTCCGAGACACCTACCAGTTGATCTGCTCGGCCAGGAGCTGAATGAGCCACGTGTTATCATCCCGAATCCATGAAGTCCAAATTATCAAAAGAAAATACTTAAGTCCGAGCAACACCTCGTGCTCTGCTTGGCTAGGGGCTAAATAACTCATGTATCATCAACCCAAACCATGAAGTCCAAATTATCATAAGAAATTGGGAATCACTCTCAATTTGAAGTAGATGAAAACCCTTTCTTAAGGCTATTTGAATGCAAAAGAAGAGACTCATCACCTCAGCTTAGAAACTATTATGACCATAACATCTTCGAGAAAGCTCCCACCATTTCTCCGTTAAGATCTAAAAAAATACACCGATAAGAAGCAACCTTTGCACCTCGAAAGGAGCCATCCATATTAAGTTTAAACCATCCTGAATTAGGAGGGACCCAACGACAACAAATTGGCGTTTTACCTCTACTCAACTTTACCCGGCATCCAAGGTCCATTAGCATAACTTGATCGGCCGCGTTACTACTAACTAGTCTCTTAACTAACTGCATCGTTAATTTCATGTAATCAAGAATCTACCTTCAATCTCTCCTAAGCCACCGAGGGTTTTATACCCTGAAAGAAAGCATCAGCCTAGCAAGCCACACTTCCCAACAAGTGTTTTATTGTACGTACCCAACCAATAAAAACCCTAATGAACCTAAAAAAAGGATAAAGGCCCAGCAGAAATTGCTTGTTTTTCGAGATCCCCTTATAAATTCTATCCATATACGTTCTGATCGCCAACTCATACTAGATCTAATTGCATTTTATTGGAATTGGGAGAATAACCAAAATCTATTTTACTTTTTTTGTTTCCGAAGTAACTCTCATCAACTAGCACTATTCTGATGTGAACCTTTAAGAGTAATTCATCGAATTGCTTAGATCTAAAATAATATGATCAACTTCATACGATTCCCTATAGATACCTACATACATATAGATATATAGATATATTGACTTTACATCTCATAGTGACCCGATTCCAATTTATCTATTTTATTATCTATTTTTAAATAATTCATTTATTTTGATATCGTGTTTACGTATATAAAATCATTTATGTTCGGAGTAAGCCACGTATTATACTATATTCTACTAAATAAATATCTATGGTCCAAATCTCAGTTTTGAAAAAAATAAAAGATAGACGAGACTAGAGCCATCGTCTACGAGTGTATTACTACTGTAATAATCGCTTTTGAAAATAAACCAATTCTTATTCTACACCAACCTTTCTAATTAGCTACTAATTCATTCATTTATCAATTGGTGGAAAATTAAGGCTCGAAGCACAATTAGCTAGCTATAGTTGATCTTCCATTACATATTATGGAATCTTGTAATAATCAAGATTAATACATGATCACATAGTACAGGAAAAGTAGCTAGCTATCTACCCATTCATGAGGTTTTATCTGAGTTGTGTTCGGGCTTATGGGTAACTTCAAAATCAATATGAACAAAAGCTCGTTCCACTTCAGGAAGCTGTTCAAGCTTCTCTTGAAGCTCTTCTCCGATATCATGAGCCGTGCTCAGATTCATCCCCTCCGGCAACACGATATCAACCTCCACGAAATAGTTGCACCCGAACGTGTACGCTCTCACCGTGTCGATGTGCTTTATCTCCGCATTATGATTCCACACTAGATATGTTATCTTTGTCAAGTACTCCGGTGGGGCACTCCTCCCTATCAACGACCATACATTCTCCATCACCATCTTCGACCAATTGCTTATTGTATACAGAGCTATCTGCTTAAACATTTTCATTTGTTTACATATCATCCTAATATTGTGTCAAAGACAGTTTTTAGTATAAATTATGCTTTAACAACAGAGTTTAAACAACCACTTCTTCCAACATTTTACAATAACAAGACTTTTATAAGCAACATGCAGTTCATTAGGTAGTTACTTACAATGATAGCTCCCACTGGATCGATCCACCAGTAAAGTTTGACAGCCAAAAGGGATGCTGCGAGGCCTATGGAGTTTGTTATGACATCAAAGAGATGATCTTTCGCGTAGGCTCTCACAATCTCATTCTTGTATCCCCGACAGTATACTGTCAGACCGAATTTTGCCAACGTCACTGCAACCATTATTCCTACCATCCATTTTACTTTCTCCGGGTCTTTTTCTGGTTGGCTCTTCAAATATATCATCATGTATACAATATTATTCATGCGTGTTGTTATTAAATTTGCACATCATATGATATAATATATAAAAGTACATATATATATATATATATGTATGTACCTTGGAAATGAGTTGGCGAATGGACTCGAGCAATATTTGTATGCCAAGGGTAGCCATTGCAGACGCAAACACCACGATTCCGACAGGTTGCATACGCCTCTTTCCGATAGGATACAGATACTGATTAGGTTTCCTCATAGCATGATCCGTATACCACAGTATAAAACCCGACAAGAGATCCAATAGAGAATCCAAAGTTGAAGCTATGACCGCCAGCGATCTACTTTCCACGGAAGCATACAGCTTGGCGATGAATATAACCATGTTTGCTATGTTTGATACCCAGATCGCCATCTTCTCACTTTTTGCAAGATGCTTCGCTTCATCCTGCATGCAATGTGCGTAGAAATCAAGGCGACATGTCGTTTCTTTATTTGATCAACATCATAAATACTTTTGGTTATTTTATATAACAAACCTCAGTAAGCGTTGCTGCAGGCGTTTCGGAATCAACTTTCTCGAACTCTTTGAGGAGACTTTCCTGCTTCTCATAATAACTTGCTATCTTTTTCCGTGTTTCTAATTAACAATTAATTAATATAATTAGTTATTCAGACACGATAAAAAACACTACTATATGTATGTATGATGAACTTAATTATTATATTCACATATAATATAACACACATACATGCATGCATACATACATATTTGAATTTGTCATTTTAAATCTAATAATAATTACTTACTTAGTATCTTCCCGTAGGAATCCCGTGAATTGGCACGCCGACGAGTATCCTGGGGTCGAAACTCCTTGACGTCGAGCCGCCACGACCCCACCTTCTCCAACTCCGTCTGATCATCTTGCCGGTCAACTATTATTGCCACTGCTGCTGCGGGAGAGAGAAGCTCGGTTCGAAACGAATCCAACGTTGGACAGCCTGCCGCTGACATTTGTTTGTGTTTTTGTCTTTTCTTTTCTTCGTATGTGTTTATGTTTCGTCGATCGGTTTTGTTACAAGGTAGAGAAAGAGAGAAAGGAAAGTAAGAGTTGATAGTATACTAAATTAATTCAGTACTTAAATAATAAGATTTTGATGACAAGCTGACACGGCAATTTGCTACGTGGCTGTTTTTAATTAGATCCGTTTGTCCTAATCCTAATCCTGCTTAACTAGAGCTACTAATCATGATCATTCGTTTCCCATCGAACAGTCGAGATGAAAGCCACGTAAGTTCATTAAGTATGCGGCTAAAGTTAAGCCGTTTTCGCAAGTGGTCAGCTCGATTTTAGCTACAGATGCGATTGGCTTACGTGGCTTTTATCTTGGCCTTTTGATGGAAAACGAACGGTCACAATTAGTCCATAGAATAGACATAAAGTTCATCATGACACTAATGCCTAGTGCGTGCATGTATATCTATTTTCAATATATGATGATGAAAAGTAAATTGTACAACTTTTCACACAAACCTCCCTCCTTTTGTAATTTGTAACAAACGAGCCTCGGACCTCCAGCCCAGTTAAAATTGGGCCATCTGGTACTAGATGGCCCATTTCGCTCTTCACTTTTACGACATGTTGGTTAAGAAAACAAAAACGACATGAACACCCAAGAAGAAACGAAAGCAGCCTGAACCTGAACCAGCTGCATAGCATCATTCCACTGTCTCACTTTTCCAGGTTCTAGACCTCTAGAGAGAGAAATCTTCCCTTACTCTTCTCTCTCTCTCTCTCTAGAACTTCTCGTACCAGAGAACGCGGTGGAGAAGGAAGAAGGAGGAAAGAGGAGCAGCAGATCTTCAAGTTTCATTTCCACCGTCTCTAAAAATGGTCCGTGATTGTGTTCGTTTTTATCATCGTCCTCATCAATCTTAACCTCTTTTGTTGACTTTCTCAATCTCCTTTTGTAAATCTCTATCCTCTCTGTCTTTTCCGCCCTTTTCCAACTTCCCTACGTTATGAAAAAACTTTCGTTTTTGTCGTGTGTTTCAGTTTATTATGTGAAATTGCAGTCTGAATGAAAACAGTCTAGTCTCTAACTGGCTGACCTTTTGAGTAAAAAAAGGGTAACCTTTTTTTTTTTACGCATAACCAAAAGGCTTTAGCAATTGATTAAGCTCACCTTTTTGTTTTTCTCGATGTGATTTTTTTATCAATCCATTCTTTTTCTTACAACAGCATAAACTGGGTAGAGGTCTCCGGGAGAAAGTCCAGCAGTTCATGACAATTACTGGTGCAAGGTAACATGATTAATGAATCTTCGTGTGCTCCTCTCTTTATGTCTTAGATGGTAACATGCAGATTTATTAATACTTTCCGAGTGATTTTTGTGCAGTGAAAAGGTTGCAATTCAGGCTTTGAAGGCCAGAGATTGGCACCTTGAAGGAGCATTTGACGTGTTTTACAGCCAACCCCAGATTGCATCACTTACTGATTCTAGACACTTGGAAGAGCTTTACAACAGATATAAAGGCAAACTTTCCCAACCCTCTCCTGTTTAGTAGTATTTATGTTGCTATGCTGTTTTGAAAAAGTAGAAGTGACTTAAGCGTTCCCCGTGGTGATGGAAGTTTAGTTTTGGATGAACTACGAATTAGAATTTTCTCCAAGTCCTTTCCTTTGTCATTGCAGACATGGACTTTCCCTTAAGGAAGTAGAGTTAGCACCCTGTAGCGTAAGGCGCTTTTGCTTCAATGAAAAAAACAAAAAGTGGAAGTACAGTGTTTTTACATGTAGGGATCAAGACCTCTAGTGTATTTGTTTTAGCTATGTCATAGTGTGAAGAACTAATATTAGAAATCTACGTGTGTGATACAGATAAGAAGGACCCTTTAGGGAATAGATTTTAAACAAACATTCTATTTTCAGCCGAGCAATAAATTTTTTAAGTAATACTGTCACTAAAATTTCTGATCCGTCATATTCAGCAGATCCTTATGTTGATATGATACTGGCTGATGGTATAACTCTCCTCTGCAGTGACATTCAGGTAGTTCCATTTGGTCAGTGGTTACCTTTTATTGTTGACAACTTTCACAATTTCAAACTCTAACCATTAAAATTCAGAGATGCTCAAATCTTTTCTATCTTCTTCTAGAAGTGGCTAAATCTTTAAGATCAGTAATTCCTCCCTGTATAAACTAATTAATAGGTGATCTTTTAATGTTATTGCAGGTGGATCCTCAAGATATTGTAATGGTATGGATACAGAAAACCTTGTCGCTTATTCGTTTATAATAGTTTGTTGTTCTCTTGAAAGCCATAGAGGAATATTTAGCTTCTGGTGTTTATATGGCTTATATAATGCTGTTTGAGATTGCTGTAAATGAAAACCATGTACTGCTTAATCGTCATTATTTTCATTCATTTGTTTCCACCTTTCAGTGCATTATTTCTGTGAACATGTGGAAATAAATTTACCTAAGAGATTATATTATAAAGATTTATTATTTCTGATAATTTTTAGTTGTTTATTCCCTAAGTTTAAAGCATCTGTTGCTATTCTCTTGAGCAAGTCTCAAGATTAAAGGGGTGGTCCTAACAGGTGGGTGTTTTCACTCTCCTTCCCTTTTTGATTTGTTTAAGGAGTGTTGGATCTGTAATTTTTCACCTATTCAACTATTTCTCTGATATGAATGAAATTTTATTTCTTTGGCAAACAAAAAAAAATTCATCAAAAGTCTCCGCAGGGGTTGAAATTGAAATGCCAGTTTGAGTGTGGAATCCAGTTTAGTTCAATAAAAATTCTAGCTAGGGCCCATAGAATCTAGCTGAGGACCCACAGCCCACATAGGACCCAAAATCTTACATGGAACTGAATGAACCTAGACATTGTCGTGATTACAATTTCTTTAGTAGGGACACAGCTTACGCAACCAGTTATTTTGTAATATGGCCCGTCATGGTTTCTGCAGCTAGTTGTCTCTTGGCACATGAAGGCTAGTACCATGTGTGAGTTTTCCAAGGAGGAGTTCATTGATGGATTACAAGCACTGGGGTAGTAAGCATAATCTTTATTCTCTTTTTAAGTATGAAAAAATACATACATATACATAAAAAACATACATAAACATATATACATACATATATATATATATGTTTTTATTCCTCTATAAAGAGATGATTTCTTATAACTTTAGATGGTTGGCATTTGAAGTGGTGGAATGTTATGATGAAAGAAAAGCCGATCTCAATGATTATATGTATTATGGCAGGATAGATTCTCTGGAGAAGTTCCGTGAAAGGATACCCTTGATCCGTGTGGAGGTGAAAGATGAACGTATGTGAATTTTGACTGCTTACTTAAAGCATATGATTTTTAAAGTACATGTTGTATTTAATTGAAAAGAGGACACCAGTGTTGATGTTCGTTCCCCACTTTTAGGAACTAGTAATTTGTGTGTTATGTTGGAACTGATGAATTGACCATTGATTTACCATGCTTTCCAGAAAAATTCCGTGAAATCTACAACTTTGCATTTGGCTGGGCAAAAGAAAAGGTATGGTATGATTTTGACATGAATTTTTCATTCTTGATAGTGAACCCATATCGTGCCCATGTATCTTAACCTTCATCAGCATGTGGATTAGACACTGAAGTTGCTAGTATTTTTAGTCTTGTATATTTGTCTAATTTTGTAAGTTTAATGGCCATTGTTTATAGTTGTTAAGTGGTGCAAGACTCTCTGCCTAATCTTTGTCTATCCTCTTCCAATGATATTTATATGTGATCCAGGGACAAAAGTCTTTAGCACTGGATACGGCTATCGGAATGTGGCAATTACTTTTTGCTGAAAGAAAGTGGCCCTTAGTTGATCACTGGTGCCAATTCTTACAGGTAACTTGGACCTTTTGATCTACCCTAGATTTGATAGAAATTGAGAGTAAGAATGATTAGTAAACGGATGAGTCTTTGATGAACTTGATGGCAATATGTTAGACCCATCATTATTATTATTAGTAGTAGTATTATTAGTATTATTATTATGGGGCTATTTTAGTAATTGGTTGGTTAGTAGTATAAATAGTAGTAGTATGGTTAGGGTTTAGGGAGGAATTGATTTTGGAGAGTAAGAACTCTTAGGGAGAGACGGTCTGCCTCTCGAATAGTATACCAACCTATGTTATTTTGGTTATTGCATAATAAAGATTAGCCCTAATTCTATATCTCTAGATCGGGTCCTATCAAATTGGTATCAGAGCAAGCACTCGATCATCGATGGTTGCGAAGAAGGTAGAGTCACTCGAGGAGAAATTGGAGAGCGAAGTGATGGCGATCAAAACATCGATCGAAGAACACTTCGCGACAGTACAACAGTAGTTTGCGTAGCAAAATTTGTCGTTAGAAGCCATATTGGGAAAACTGACGGAGCTGCAGTTTAGGTCACCATCGAACCCTGACCAACTTGTGGGGGGTCGTGGTTGGGCAGCAGGGGACATCGCCGGAGAAGGCAGCCACAGTGGCGGTGAGCGGGCTGCAAGGGGGAAACGAGCGGTGGACGGCGCAGTAGAGGGCGCGGGTGTCGACGGCCAACTTAGGGAAGAGTTCGGCGGCAAATAAGGTTCTGGAACGGTAGCACCGCCGTGGGGGACAGCCGGAAGGTTTCAATTCAGACATGGGGAAAAAGGTGCGGAACAAGGGCCAGCAGGCTATTCTGTGGCAGGAACTGCTGCGAGTGGTGAGGTAAGGGCGGCGTGGGCTGATTTTAGGGTTTCGGCGGAACCCCCATGGGCGGGCCAAGGGCAGTACGCGGACACACCGGGCAGAATGGGTGTTGATCCACAGATTCGCAAATTGAAGATGCCTATCTTCGAAGGCGAGGATGTGGCGGCATGGGTTTATAGGGTGGAAAGGTACTTTGAGGTTAATGGATTATCGGAAGGGGAAAAACTGCAAGCAGCCGGTCTATGTTTGGAAGGGCCAGCGTGGTCATGGTTTCAATGGTGTGGGCACCGCCGACCCATGGGGTCATGGACGGATTTTAAACAAAGGGTGATGGTAAGGTTTCAGACTTCTCACGATGGAGACTTATATGAACAGTTCTTGGCACTCCACCAAGAGGGGACAGTGTGGGAATACTGAGAGAAGTTCGAGTTGCTTTCCGGGCCATTAACAGGCATCCCTCCGGAAATCCTAGAGGGAAATTTTTTAAAAAGGTTGAAGCCGGAAATTCGGACATCATTGAGGTTATTACGGCCCAAGGGACTAGAGTATATGGACTTGGCCGTACAAGTGGAGGAGAAGAAAAATGCAAAAAATCAGAAAAGGAGCAGCCATGGCAGTTTTGTTTATTACGGCTATTCCGGGACTCATAGCTCTTGAACGCAAACTGTGACTGTCGGTAAGGAGGTGCCGGAAGAGAGGAGAGTAGGGTACCGTCCGGAAGGGAGTTTCAAAAGGTTAACGGGGACAGAGATCTCCGACAAAAGAGCCAAAGGGTTGTGTTTTCGTTGTGACGAGAAATTTTCGCCCGGGTATCGTTCTAAGGATAGGAGGCTCCAAGTGTTAATGGTCGGTGATGAGAATGATGATATGGTGGAACCGAAGGAGGAGAGGGAGGAAGAATTGGTGCATCACCATCTAGACCACTGGTTTCCGGACCATCCGCATCGTACCGCAATTTCTCGATTTCCACCTTGAGGACAAGGTGTCTCGGTGGGAGGGGAGTAATGTTAGACCGGTCATTATTATTATTAGTAGTATTATTATTAGTATTATTATTATGGGGCTATTTTAGTAATTGGTTGGTTAGTAGTATAAATAGTAGTAGTATGGTTAGGGTTTAGGGAGGAAATGATTACGGAGAGTAAGAACTCTTAGGGAGAGACGGTCTATCTCTCGAATAGTAGACCAACCTATGTTATTTTGGTTATTGCATAATAAAGATTAACCGTAATTCTATATCTCTAGATCGGGTCCTATCACAATATGATTTAAAATGCATCCACTTACTATATTAATTTGTATCTCAAATTTGGATTAATTTTAATTTAGGTTCGACATAACAAGGCAATCTCCAAGGACACGTGGTCTCAACTGTTGGAGTTTGCAAGGGTAAGATGGTTAAATAAATAGTCGGGCCACATCTTTGTTAAAATGTGCACCTCTCATGCAGTCTTAGGTGTATATAATGATGTTCTTCTTAGTGACACTTCTTCTGTTGGTTGTTTTGTGATGTTTGCATATACAGTCGGTTGGTCCCGTGCTATCGAATTATGATGCAGAAGGTGCTTGGCCATATCTTATTGACGAATTTGTTGAATACCTGAGTGAGAATGGCATCGTCCAAAATGCTTAGTTGAATGAAGGACTTGTTATCCTCTCATAACTGCTACACCCAACTCTATTGTTGAAAGTGATTGGTAATTGGTATAATGCAATTACATTTTCTGGTTTATGACGATATTTTATGGAATGGTCCACATTGGTACGAAGCTAACTTTAGTTGACAATGTATTATTATTTATATACTTCGTTTCTCAATTTAAGTTATCTTCAGTTGAAACTTGAAAACCAAAACAAAATTGAGTTTTAAAATTAACCACGTTGAAAACATGTGTTTATGTAGTAAACAGCAGCAGATTCACAGCTAAACCATATGGAAAATGAACTAAATGTGCAGATACAGAAAGCATATATGAAAAGCACACGGCGGCTCTTCTCAGTTGAAAATGGCAGTAAGATATATATTTATGTTTTCCTTAACCACCTCATTCGACAATTTTGAACAACAAAAAGAACAATCGCATACATGTTAAAAAAAGTCCATTATTTGCGAAAAATAAAATGGCGCTAATACGGGTTGATAATTATACTTATTCAACCCCCAAAATAGAAAAGAAATTCCTAGATTGCAATATGCAGATCTCTACCCCCTTTTCTTTAACAAAATAGCTACAGTTTGCAACGAGGAATACAATTTAGTGGTTGGCTGCCACCAATGAGATGTGCTCTATCAGGTCCAACACTCGGTTGCTGCAAGGGTAAATATGTCAAAGCCAAATATAATATGTATGAAATAAATTAAACTAACCAAGTGAGAGATTGATGAAGGAAGCAATCGTACCTGTAACCCCACTCGTTATCATACCAAGCCACGAGCTTCACAAATGAGGAGCTAAGACCCATTCCAGCCTTAGAATCAAATATACTAGACCTACAACAATGATACCGCAAAGAAGTGTAATCAATGAAGATTATGAAACCATTTGCAATCCATCAACTAGAAAATAAATTTGCCAAAAATTGGCAGCAAAAGATATTCTCCACCCTAATGAAAAATACAACATAATTTGACTAGCTAGGTATGGTGAAGCTTCAACTATGATATGGTCGCACAAACCCACAATAGCAGTACCACAGAGAGAGAGAGAGCCAACCTTGAATCACCAACAAAATCATTTGAGACAACATCCTCGTCAGTGTATCCAAGAATGCCTTTTAGAGGACCTTCAGAAGCATACCTTTAAAAGGAACATCTCAATTATAATCTAAAAATAACAAGAAATATTTAGGTGAAGCATATAGACAATAGTTCGACCAACTATGCTTTATAGATCAGAGTGTTGGGTCACTACGGGACAATATATGCATAATATGGTGGTATCAAAAATGCGTATGTTAAGATGGATGTGTGATAAAACACGCAAAGATAGAATTAGGAATGAAAGGATTAGGAGTTTTATCTAGGTGTAGCCCTTATAAAGGATATATTAAGGAGAGACATAACATGGTTTGGTCATATGCAGAGGAGACCAAACAAGGCTCCAATTCGGCAAAGTTTAAATTGACAAGTAAGTGGAAAGTGTAGACGGAGGGGTAGACCGTTAAAAACTTAGATGAAGTTGGTTAATGAAGACATCATAGATTTTAGATTAAGTGATAAATTGTGGGTAGATCGCGTAACTTGGAGAACTAATATCCGTGTAGCCACCCCGATAATAACGGGATGAGCTTAGACAATGATTATGATGATGATATAGACAAGCCCAACTCAACCTTTTGTAACATTTATAATGATAACCTAAAGGGAAGTATGGAATACTAACTAATGGAAGACTAACTTAATTGCTGCTTTGACGTCTTCATATGAAGCACTGTTCTCAAGTCGACAGGTTAAGTCCACCACAGATACATTAGGAGTTGGCACTCGGAATGCCATTCCAGTAAGCTTTCCATTCAATTCTGGAAGAACTTTCCCAACAGCCTGCGGTTCAAGAGATAAAATTCCATTACCTTCCAAAAAGTAAAAATAGCAAAAAAATAAAAAGTATGGAAAAAAAAGGGAGGGGGGGGGGGGGTTATGCACATTAAAGATCCTCTTCTTTTTTTTTCTCTGGCTCATACCTTTGCAGCACCTGTTGAACTGGGAATAATGTTTTGTCCTGCTCCACGGCCTCCTCTCCAATCCTTCATTGAAGGGCCATCAACAGTCTTCTGTGTAGCTGAAAAATAGGAAACAAATATATGTTTAACCAGCTAGAAGCAATAATGAAAGGATGTATACATGCGTGTAAATATGTGAATATAAACATATATAGAGACAGAGACAGAGACCTGTAGTTGCATGTACAGTGGTCATTAGACCTTCGACAATACCAAATTCTTCGTGAACAACTTTGGCAAGCGGAGCAAGACAATTGGTTGTACAACTAGCGTTTGAGACTATGTCCATGCTTGGTTTGTATGTCTTTTCATTGACACCAACAACAAACATTGGAGCATCAGCTGAGGGAGCTGATATTATAACTTTCTTTGCACCACCCTGCATGGAAAGGTCAAGAAATTGAGCAGCAGAAAAGGGAAGTAGAAAAGGAAGATAGAACAGCATCAATATCCATAACAACCTTCAAGTGTGCAGAAGCCTTGTCTGTTGTTGTAAAAACACCAGATGACTCAACTACATACTCAGCTCCATAATCACCCCAAGGGATCTCTGCTGGGTCCCTAGGCAAAAGTAACATAAAAGTCAGCCCCTTGAAGAGAACAAATTGATAACTCTCATCTACACTCACAGGAAACTTCTACTTCATGACTTATATCCCCAAAAAAAGTCAACTTCCATTTGTTTCTAAATTACCCACAAAATTATGTCTCCAGGGTAGTACCTTTTGCTTACAATTTGAACCACCTTCCCATTAATCTCCAAAGTAGAATCATCTAGAACCGTTAGTGTTCCCTTGAAAACTCCATGGGTGGAGTCATATTTGAACATGTAAGCCTACAATGCAAGGAGCCAAATTATGAACATTCATCACAGTTGAGCAATGATAAACTTTCAATTTAAAGGAAACATTTGAATTTGAAAAATAGTAAACAATTTCAAAAAGGAGAAAAAAAAAAAAAAAACTTAGTCTCCGTTCCAGCCTTCCCTGAAAATATAAAGGAAAATAACCAAATCCATGATAGCATCCACTTAACACTGTTACATGTGTCGCTATGACAGAAATCACAGCTCACTCAGCTTCCCAATATAGACAAATCATTGAAAAAGAAGGCAGTAATCTATTCTATTTTATCCTTGTCGAGAAATAAATAAAAAATAATCATGCAAGTCATGTTTTTAAAACAGTGTTAAATGTCCATCATTGCAACAAATTAAAAAAAAACTGGTTCCCAACACTACCAACACTCACGGCACAAAGCTACACATACCATGTACTTAGCATCAATAAAAGGATCATTGACTGCTACAACATCTATGTCATCCCTGGAGGTTGCAATACGTAATACCAACCTTCCAATGCGACCAAAACCTACATAATTAGATAAGATGGAAATTTTTTCATTCGGTCAAATAAACAATTATAGTAAGTAACAGTGCAAAGAAGATTATTGGCCGTAGGAAGCAGGAAGATTGAAATGTAGATTAACTGAGACCTTCTATGGATCACTTGTAGGAATGCTTTTGTACTAAATGAATTATTAAGAAAAATACTTAATAACTTTTCCTCCTTTTTTTTTTAAATTGCTGAAGAATGAATAACCTTATAATGCTTTTTCCTCTTTCACTTAAATTGGAACTCATTGGATTTATTCCTTCGTGAATGATCCATGATTTTTTCCAGCACTAGAAAAGTGGCAAGCACCCAACATATTTTTCGAATACTAGGAAACCTGAGAGACAAACTAACAGTGCTCTACAAAAAAGACAAGAGTAAAATTTAAGAAAATTAAGAAAAATACCCACCTTCTGACTCGGATATGCCATATATAAGGTAGATATATACCTCTCAGCTTTCTAGACATATCAGGTTCAGTGAAACCAACAAAATCAACTCAGGATTGGCCATAAAGTCGATAGCAGCATTTAGCAAAAATATTAAACCCAAAAGCTACATCTTACTTTAAGCTTCAAAGTACAGGGATCACACAACAACATGATCAATACCAAGTAAAATGCAGTACATCCAAGCAAAATCATACCATTGATTCCAATCTTTGTCTTTCCACTGCTCCGTGATCCTAAACAACGCATCAAGAAGAGAAGAATAAGTAACAAAGGGGTAAGAGACCATTACAAATTCTGTTGGATCATGAAAAGAGTAATCATGATCTTACTATGAACTGCAGGAGGTACTTCAGTGGCCGTAGCTTTGATGGATTGAAAACCCCGGGTTCCAGATGCTCTGATAAGAAATTTAAGAATAAATAGATCCAATCAGCAGAATCAAACTCAAAATCAGTACACCATCTACATAGGTGAATATCAGTGACTACGAGTTAAGTACAGAAATGCAAGCTCAAACAAGTAAGTGTGCGAGTATGTTTTCAGGAAGTTGTCGACAATACTTAACTGCAAAGAAGATGACCCCCTCGAGACAGTAGCACCAAAAACGCTCGATTTCAGATTTGAAGAACTCAGATTGATGAATGAAACCTACAAAAATTAGCATATAAAGAACAGCATTAAAACAACCTTGAAATGTTCAAAATAAGAACAACGTAGTCCAGCACAAGTTGATTAGAAAGACGATAGCACCAAAATGATGATCGTCGACACTCGAGGAATATTAAAGCGTACCTTAAAACGACCGGACGATAATGGTGAGAGGTCAGAGCGAGAAGCTTCGATCAAAGGAGCAGCGGTGGAAGATCTAAGGAGGGAAGAGACAGCCATCGTAGCAGAAGTTGTTCGATACTATCACAGAAGAAGAAGCGGAAGCAGAAGAAAATGATGGAGAGACGCTCTAGCTAAGAAGCTGAAAGTAAATCGGAATGGAGACCTTCTTCTTCTACCTCCTGCCTTTTGGGAATCCGAAAAACCAGAAATGGGAGGATTTAAATAACAATTTCTGACGAAAATGAAAATGAATTAAATAGAAATAAAAATAAAAATAAAAAAAGAGCGGAGGTTTTTATGGACTCGGCTCAGAGATCAAATGAAGAAACCTGCTTGCGTACACTCTTTAAAAGTGAAGCGGGGCGGCGGCTCAAATCCTCTGTATATCAGACTAATGAGATTGTGTAGATCACTACCGCAAATACACTGGAGTCCTCGAAACGAACGGCGTAGATTTGCTCATTTTAGGTTTTGTGGTGGGATTGGTAGGAGGGCATGGTGCCTAGAGTTAATCGGGTAGGTAGGTTTGGCGTGCGTGGTGTGCTGGGGCCCAAGGAAAAGGACACAAGAGTCGGGGGCGTGGAAAAGTCCGGCGAAGAAATATGGGCCGTCATGGGCCTGTGTGTGTGTTTCTTATTTGGGAGACGTTGATGGTCCCACACATTGGGCTGGTTTCTTATTAGTTGACTACGTCGCGGTCTTAATTCTCTATTTGACGAATAACTCAATACTATAAGATTAATTTAAAGGGTCTACTTTTCACAAGCACATGTGGAGTCGATGCAATATCAACATGTATTTTTATTTCCTAACTATTCTTTTAATTATTTAACCATTAGACCAAAATCCCGAATTGGTCAATTTTTTATAACAATGAGAAGAAGCTAAATAATGAAATGTAATGTAATAATGGTGAAATCAAGGAACACAAGAATCAGAATCACGAGTTAAGATTCTCTACAAGATTCTCCATACTCAAAATAATTTCTCATGTTTAAGTTAGATGTAGCACTAGTAGTAATACTGGTAGTAGTAGATCCATCAGCTATTTCAAAGCATGCCTGCCATTAATAGAGAGAGAGAGACCCAACTAGTGGACCCAATGTACAAATGGCGCCCTAAAATAAAGGTGCCTGCTTATTTTAAATTCCAAACTATAGCCTTCTATGGGGATGATGGCCTCTGCAAATTACAAATCACAAATCACAAAACCCTTTCCTCAATGTAGTTCAATACATTGCACTCAGGAAAAACAGTCACTTCATTCATACCAGCAGATGCAAGGAAGAAAGCTTGCAAGGGTGTGTTAAAATGTAGATTAAGCATTGTCAAGGGCAAGTACGCCAGGAAGTGGTTTCCCCTCTAGGAGCTCCAAGCTGGCACCTCCTCCCGTCGAGATGTGGCTCATCTTCTCCGCCAATCCAACCTTCTCCACAGCTGCAACTGAGTCACCTCCGCCAATGATTGTGGTCACTCCTTTTCCACTCAGCTCTGCCAACTTCTTTGCTATTGCCTGCAAAGAAGTAAGATAAGACTCTTAGCTTACTAACACCAATGTCCGAACACGAGCTTGTAATCCCAGTAAATACATAAGTATTGGTCCATTCTACTCAGGGAACACAATCAATGGGGGGAAATCTAGAAATTTCTACCTTTTTTTTTTTCCCCCCTTTTCCCTCTCAATAATTAATTTTAAACAACCAAATGGTTTTTGGATTACTTGAAAATTCTACATGCGTACACATTAGTCAATCTGTGTTTTACCTCTGTTCCGGCAGCAAACTTCTCAAACTCAAATACACCCATGGGTCCATTCCAAATGACTGTTTGGGTAGAGTCTAAAGCTTCACTAAAGGTCTTGATGGAATCAGGTCCAATATCCAATCCCATCCAGCCATCTGGGATAGCAGATGCTGGCACAACCTGAAAACACATTAGAAAATTATCATTAGGCTCTCTTAAGAAGACTTGTTGTGGATGAATGCGCACCATATCTCTCTTCAATATCTGTATGAACATCTGTTAACTGATTACTAACCTTGCTGTTGGCATCCGGAGCAAATTTATCAGCAATCACAACATCAGTTGGTAGTAGTAGAGAAACTCCTTTGGCTTTGGCCTTCTCGAGAAGTGAGGTAGCAAGATCAAGCTTGTCTTCCTCAACAAGGGATGATCCAACAGGATAACCTTGTGCTTTGTAAAAGGTGAAGATCATCCCTCCACCGAGCAAGAGAACGTCAACCTTCTCCAACAAGGATTCAATTACTCCGATCTTGCTCGAGACTTTTGAACCACCAACAATGGCAGCAAATGGCCTCTTGGGATTTGACACAGCTCCAACAAGATAGTCAAGTTCCTAAAGAACAGAAATTTCAGATGCATCCATCATCTTGTTTAATAACCAAACAGATATTTTTTATGTGATAAAAACACAAATTGGCTGATGTACAAAGTCATCTCGCCTAAGAGGAAGAGGAAAACAAAGATACATTGAGTCACCTTAAAAAGAAACCATTTGATCAAAAAAAAGAAAGAGGGAGCAAACTTATTTATGATCCACTATAGACCTTATTATGTTCTTTCAAAGACCATAAATCATCACATACAAACACAGGTAAGTGTCATTATCTATATAGAGAACAAGAAGGGCAACATACCTTCTGCATAAGGAATCCGGCAACAGAAGGCTTCAAGTATTTAGCGACTCCCTCGGTAGAAGCATGAGCTCTGTGAGCCGTGCCAAATGCGTCATTTACATACAGGTCTGCAAGAGATGCTAGCTTCTTAGCGAACTCGGGGTCATTCTTTTCTTCCTCCTTGTAAAATCTCACATTCTCGAGCAGCAACACCCCTCCTTCAGGTAATCCAGCAACCAATTTCTCAACTTCCGCACCAATACAGTCATCAGCTATTTTCACCTTTTAAGAAAAGAGTAGAAAATCACAAATTGTTTTCAAACAATAAGAGGAAAACCTATTACAAGTTAATATAATACATAGAAAGAACGTCATACCTCAACTCCAAGGAGTTCCGAAAGCCTGGGAACAAGAGGCTTCAAACTGTATTTTGGTGTGACACCCTTTGGCCGTCCCTGAATATCACATCACAGATAAACTCTGTAAGAAGTACATTCTAAGGATTCAACCGTATTCAAAGTTCGACTATCAGTAAGAGAAAACAGAGCCAATAAATAGTAAAGGCAGGGGCTGAGAACAATAAATTATATATACTGTTCCTCCTTCATTTAAACGGCTCAAACTTGTGCGTGAACCTAACACGACCTCAGTGCCTCAGAAAGAAATAATAATCCATGCAAGAGAATTACCATATCTCAGGATCAACACAATCGATGAGCCACTTTCATTTTCAATCTGGCTGATCTGACTGATTCTCACTCTTGCTATTGTAACTCTTGAGGCCATCGGTTACAGTTAAATCGAAAACGAAAAATATTTCTGAAACATCTTTGAATCCGAATAGATCGATCATGCGGTACTAAAACTGATAACATAAACCTCCACTATTCAGTATCGACGACTTTGGTAATAGGAATCTCAAAACTTTTTCAAACTTGATCTAACATAAGCCTCCACTATTCGGTATTGACGACTCAAACTTGATCTACGTAATCAAACGATAGATCTTCCAAAAAACCAAACAAAGATGAAAAGTAGTAAAATATTCACCAAGTGACTGGAGAGAATGACCCTAGCACCATGGCTCAACAAGTACTTGATGGTGGGAACAGCAGCCCGGATTCTGGTATCATCGGTGATGTTGAAGCTATCGTCCAAAGGAACGTTGAGATCAACCCTAACAAATACTCTCTTCCCCTTCAAATCCGCCTCCTTCAAAGTACTCACGCTCCTCTTCGCCGCCATTATTACACAGTCCTACAATAAACGTGAATCAGTGAAAAGATCTAGTACGTATTTCCCCATCAGATGAAGTCGGTGAAACTTACGAGGAATATATAAAAGAGATGGAAGAAGACGACTGCAAGTTCAAGCTTTCAGCTGGTGCCGTTTCGCAAGAGTAGAGAACCCGAGATGACGAAGGGGAAGGAAGGTCCCAGAAAGCTTTTATAGATAGTAAAGAGTAAAGACTGGTAGCGCCCACTGACTAGTCCAAATCCAACTTGCCACTCGCGCGATGAAATGATAATTAGATCTGCATTTCTAGATGGCCCAGTCAACTCCCCCGGCCCATAGATAATTCATTAGCTATCTTTCGAGCCTAGAATTTGACCAACTTAACCAGCCACAGTATATTCCTTAGGCCCAAAAAAACCACAGTATATTCCAGCAATCAATTTTAAAAAAAATTAATTTAAATTTAGTATAACTTTACTTAATTTTAGAGATGTTAAAATGGGTTATTATGTTCGGTTCACGTCGAGCTTTTTATTATTTATAATCGGATCAAGCCGAATCCGAAAAAATGGATTGGGTTAGATCCGACTTATTTGTTAAATATATGCTTGAGTCTGGTTGGGAAGTCTTTTGAGTTTATTATAGATTTGATCCGGCTTGATTTTTTTAAATAAAATAATAATAATAAACAAATAAACAAATAAACAAATAAACAAATAAATAAATTTGTGATCAAATAACGATTTTATTGCATATTATTAATTAATGTATAGATGATTGAACTATTATAATTTAATTATCATAGTTTCATCAAAAAATATGATAAAGAATTATAATGAAAATAAGATATTTATAAGTAAATTGATGGAGAATTTAAAAATTATCATGTAAGATGAGTAAAAAAAAAAAAAAATATATATATATATATATAAATGAATTCTCCCTAAAATAAAATAAAATAAAATTTGAAAGGTCCCAAGCATTTGAGTTGGACTACAAACTGAACTTTTTTCTCGGACTTGATCAAAAAGTCTATCTATTTTAATAGCTCTACTCAATTTATATATATAACTTCTAGATTTTAAGTAATAACTTTAATTATGTTTTTGGTAATAATATTTAATGTATTTTTTAAATTAAAAAATTTATTATAATGTTTTTATAATTAAAATAAGAAAGAACTAACCGTGGGTTATTTCTTGATAAATATTATTCAAATTCTTTGAATAATAATAAATATGTAATTTTAAATAACTCGATATGAATGTTTATAATTGATGTATGAGAGCTTAAATGAGTTAAGTCTAACAAAATTTAAAGTGCTTCGAATGCTAATTATAATACAAGAGCGTGACTTAATAATTAATAAAATTTGAATTGATGTATTAGAATATAAGGAAGGAGGTGAAAATCTTCGCCTTGATTGATTTGGTCGTGGATTTTTAATACAAAATCTCAAGGTGAATCTCACTTATGATCTTGTGTTTTGACCAAAAAGACGAGCATTGACTATTATTATTCATTATTCCCACAATAGAATACAATATCATCTTTATGATGCAGGGTTTCTATTACAACCTATTAATGTCATTCAGTCTCTCCACTCTCCCAAACCACAGTCTCTCACTCTCTCATCTTGCCTTTCACTCTCACTTTCTTATTCTCATACCTCAATCTCTCCACTCTCGAGTCTTCACTCTACCATTCTCATTTCTCCCTTCCAAATCCGACTAAAACCAAGCTTAAGCAAGTAGCAGACATGAGCCATTGAGCCACCCACCAGCCATCGTATCTCAGCCTCTCTCCCTTCCTCTCGGATCAAAAACCTAGAGCAACTTCTTCACCGATCTGAAACCAAACTGTACCTCAGCCTATCTCCCTTCCTCTCCGATCTGAAACCTAACGAATATAAGTTTATATTTTAGCCACCGTAGGTCAGTAAGGACTCGAGATCTATCATCTTTCATATTTTGTGCTTCATATATTTAGTATTTAATATTTAAATAATTAAATTTATGATCTCTATTATGAATCTATGATGATAGAAAAAGGATTTTGTTAAAGATAAATATTTTTAGTACTATATATATTTTGAGTTGATGAATGATAATAATATACTCTGCTTGCAAAACTCAATGATTTTTGCTTTCGAGCAAAATAAGGATCTTTTTCACTTTCTCTGATTTGGGTTTGTTCTGCTTCGTCATGTTTGCAGACTTTCTTCTTCATGTTCTACCACTCTTAGGGACATATGAATAGAGTATGAATTCTTTAACATAATATTTATTCTTTGAATGCTTTAACAGAATGCTTTAAGGGTAAGAATGCTTTAGAAATAAAATGTTGAAATGCATAATATTTTGACAGCATGTTAAATGGTTTATTATTTGAATTTGATATATATATATATATTTATCTCTTAACATGTTGTTTTAATATAAATTCAATTTTGATGTAAACCTTATATATTAAGGTTTTATACTTTTTATTAAATATGAATTGAATTATAATGAACTGGACTATAATAAATTTTAATGTCACTTGAGATTTAATATCATTTTTATTTAAGATTTGATTTTATTGTAAGTTATACAGTTTTATTTGAGATTGATATATGAATTGAATTATATCATTATACAACCAATATATATACATGTTTAGGGTTAAATATCAAAATTTAAAATAGAAAAATTAGAGTTTACACTACCTGAAACCCGTCCAAACCTGAATTTCCTATTTTGAAAAATATGTGATCGGATTTGAACCTAAATTAACTCACCTGAAATATTTGGATCATATTGAAAATATGATCAAAACCAACTAACCCGACCCACAAATAAGCCTAGCACAACAAAACCAACTAACCCGACCCACAAATAAGCCTAGCACAAATCCTAAAAACACAGCCGGCTTCTTCTTTTCTCATTAGTTTATTTCTTTCCTTTCTCTCCTTGCATCAAATTTGAGATGAAAATTCAAAATTACTCCTTGAAAACCATATTTCTCTCCATAGTTTAATGCCAATTCATTAATCAAATGAAAAATTAACCCAGTATTTGACTAACCTAACTCTAAAAATTAAAAGAAGAAGAAGGTGGTTAGGTATGGCGGTTGTAATGACGAACCAACCGCCGCATATCAACCCGCAACACTTGTTATAGAGTTCTTACAGGTCGCCGCAAACAATGGACATCACTGTGAGATGACTAAATGAGGTTGAAGTGGGAGGGTACGTGGCAGGCAATCACGCTAGTCACGGAAGCTCGTCTGCCTAACAAGCTATCAATCATTGATATAAGTGATACTTATGCCTCTTAATTTACTCTCTTACTCTTATCAACGAGACAGTGACTCGTCAGAATTTATGACATCCTTTTAGAAATTAAAACTATAGACTATGTACGTACACGACATAAAACATAAAAAAAAAAAAAAAAATCCCTCAAGACTCTTGCCTGTTAATGTTGTAGCTTTTGCTTCAAGATATTGGGTAGTAGGTCACAGAGCCGAATGTATATAATGACAGTAACCCCAAAAAGAAAAATTGCTTTCCTTACAAGCTCAAAAACTAAAAGATAAAAACTTAAGAAAAGAAAAAGAAGTTTACGGATCCATATTTCTAACTTCATCTCTACGTGAATCGATCTTCGTATAACATCTCGAGTTCGAGTTTGAGTTCGAGTTTGAACTCGGTATTATATATAATAAGATTAAAAGTCTTAAATTTACTAGAAATTAATTGTTTTTTTAAGATTCAAATTTCGAATTTTTGTTTATGTGATTCATCTGATTAATGCTTGAAACTTAACTCAAAACTGAAAAAAAAATTATTCCATACTTTTGAATTTGATCTGATCAAATTTTGTGAAATATTACAAAAAGGATAAAGAAAAAAAGAAAAAAGAAAAAACAAATTAATCATGAATGACAGCGGAAGAGTCGGGCTGTGAGTGCGTGTCTCTCTCCTTGGACTCGCTTTTGACTCTTGCACGTACATCACTGGATGTGTGAGCTTCCTTGGCCTTCTCTCTCTTTCTCTCTCTCTCTCCCCCCCCCCCCCCCTTCCCTTCTCTTTCTTGCTGCATTTGGTGTAGATCTACCAACTACGCCACATTACTACTACTTCTTTTCCCTTTGTGCGGTTCGTTGCCCGACTCCAGTTGAACCAAAAACAACCCCAAAATTTGAAAGCGATTCCATATCTATTCTTCTTTCTTCTCTTCTCCCCCTCTTCCTGCTTCTGCAAAACCCTAGATCTGCTGCAATGCACCTTCGCCACCGCCGGGATACTACTCCGCTCACCACCAAATGGCAGAATCAAGTACCATTACTTGTTCCTCCCTTGTTGAACAGGAGATACAATTTCATTTTCTCTTTATGTAGCTTATTTTTTTTGTTTTTTGTTTTTTGCTTCTTCTCTTTCTTATTCGCGTGCTGTTTTTAAGTTTGAAGAGAACTTGGAACAATGGCCGCATCTGAATGAGCTGGTGCAGTGCTATACCACTGACTGGGTGAAGGATGATACCAAATATGGTCACTATGAAAGTATTGCCCCGCCTTCCTTTCAGAATCAGATATTTGAAGGTCCTGATACTGACATTGAGACTGGTAAGTTAAGCGTGTGTCATTCCTTTCGCTATTTACTTTGTAAGTCCGGAAATGTTGGCATTGTGCCGAAATGTGTTCTGGAGGGCCCTGTTTAGATTAGAATCCTGCTCTAGCTAAAAAGCAAGTATCCTTGCAAGTTTTTCTCCTCCCGCCTGAGGTGTAAATATTTGTCTTTTTACCTTTCATGCATTGGTGTAAAGACACCCTATCAAAATCATAATCCCTGTTTCTTCAACCTGTCTGCAGAAATGCGTCTTGCCAATGCAAGGCGAACCAAGGCTGAAGATACTACTGATGATGATGTCCCGAGTACCTCAGGGAGGCAGTTTACAGAGGTTGCCACCTCTGACCCCACTCAATCAAATGCTCCGAAGGTTGAATCTGTTTTGGCCTTAAGGATGCTTGTGATCCAACTCCATTTTAGTAAATTTTGTTAAAAATTCATTCTATGCTACACTTAAACCCAGTCCCCACCCCCTTGTAAATCCCCAGCTTTCTTGTAATGTGAACGATTATTCTTGTAATGTACTTGCAGCACTTTGGTCCATCTCCCCTTCCTGCTTACGAACCAGCTTTCGATTGGGAAAATGAAAGGTTGATGATATTTGGCCAAAGAATTCCCGAAACTCCTATATCAAAGTATGGACATAACAAAAATCTTATTGGACAAATAGGTTTTTATATCAGCAACCCTTGCACATAGTTTTTGTGTCTGATCTCCTTCTCCTTTCCTATGTATTTTGATGGCCTCAGTGGATTGAAGATCTCTGTGAAAGTTCTTTCCCTATCATTTCAAGCCGGATTGGTGGGTGAGTTTTCTGCTTTGGCACTGCTGCTGTATCTTTCAATGAATTGATCTACTCACATTCTTGCATTACTATTGATTTAATTACTTTAACCCATTTAGAGATTGCTGACTTCAATCTCCCTCTCTCTTTCTCTCTCCCATCCCCTCCCTTAGAGCCGTTTTATGGTACAATTTGCTTGTATAATAGGGAGAGAAGAGAAAAATTGTCTGAGGATTTCTATTTTCATATCGGACCAAGCGAAGTGCAAGACGTAAGCAATACTCAATTACACTATTTTTCTTTTTGGGTGAAATTTCAAAGGTTTTTCTTTTTATTTCATATAGTTTAAGCAGAGCTTATATCACAAGAGAGTGTTGTATTTTTGGTTAAAATTTGCAGGCTAAAACAGTTGAATCTCGTGGAGTTTTTCATTTAGATGCTCCATCTGCAGCAGTGTGTCTATTAATCCAGTTAGAGAAGCATGCCACCGAAGAAGGCGGAGTCACCCCTTCAGTTTATTCCCGTAAAGAACCAGTATGTTCAGCGGAAATTATCATTTGAAATCGGAGCTGATAATTGGATGCCTGAATTATTATATTTTTGAAACAAAGAGATTCTTCATTCTCTGTAGTGGATAAGATCTTGATTTAGATCTTCGCCTGATTGCCTACTGACACCCTAATGCTGTCTCCTTGTCCAATGTATCACTATATTGCACTCTTTATCTTTTAGGCTTTTTTCCCTCCGATGTCCTTTGCTTCTCCATGGTCTCTTGCAATCTTAATGTTTGCATTTTGATCAGTGTTCTCATGGCAGTATAATACATGTACTGTAAGTAGCATACTATGGGTTAGGATAACTTGGTGTAGATCTGTGGTACAACAATTTGTGTGGCGATTCAACAAATTTATTTTTGTTCAGTAGTGGCACTTGTTTATGGGAACACAAGCATAGTTGGGTTTCTCAAAGCTTTTTGGTTCCTGAAAGTGCTGGTGCTGGAGAGTTTTTACATGCTTATTGAATTTAATACTCCATTTTATGTTTTCCTCTTGAACTTGACCCAGATGCATACTTTTTTAGGGAGAAAAACTAAAAGATTCCTATATTATCCAGTGGTTTTATCGACCACTGGTGTTGGTGAATTTTGTTCTATTGACCTTTATTAGGGGTCAGCTTATGTGACATTTTTCTATATGCTTACAGTAGACTATTAAATTCACTTTTGCAAGTAACTTTCTGATCTTTACATCTTCTCTTCTGATCGGATACAACTGACCTCAACAGGTGCACTTGATTGAAAGAGAAAAGCAGAAACTGCAGGTGTGGTCCCAGATCATGCCCCATCGAGAGTCCTTTGCCTGGGCTATGGTTTCATTGTTTGACAATAACATTGGCGCCACCTCTGGTGGATCTGCTTCCCCAAGCAGTCCTCTTGCCCCTAGTGTTTCTGGGTCAAGCTCTCATGAGGGTGTGTTTGAGCCTAGCACGAAGGTCACATTGGATGGGAAACTCAGCTATGCCAATAGTGGTAGCTCTGTAGTAGTTGAAATCTCAAACTTAAATAAGGTCAAAGAAAGCTATACTGAGGACTCCCTTCAGGTGTGAAGATCTGCCTATGATCTTGATCATGTTCACTGTTTAGCTCTAGCGTATCTTTTTCTTGATCATGCACATTTCTTCATTTCTTGCCATCTTTACAGTCCCATGTTTAAAGATTAAATATTAACTGATAGGTTAACAGACATTATATGAACACTGTGTTTTTCTTTTCCTTACTCTTTTTCATTGCTGTAAGTTGCTTTATTAGCTTTCTAAATTTTATGTGTATCTTGTTGACGGAGTCTTCTGAAGCCTCTGTTATCACAGGATCCCAAACGCAAGGTTCATAAACCTGTAAAAGGCACCTTGAAATTGGAAATTGAGAAGCACCAGATTTCTCTTTGTGATCCGGAAAATATGTCAGAGAGTGGCAGTGTGACCTATGATTCTGCTGACCGAGGGGACTGTCTTTCTGATTCCACTTTTGGAAAGATCCCTGGCAATGGTACTGATGGCCCTCAAAGTAGTAGTTCCAAGTGGAATCTCCCTGATGGGAAAGAACTAAGTCGAAGTGCATTAAATGCTCTAAATGCTCATGGAAATCCAGATTTTAATCCAACTGATGTGAGTGGGACAACCTTCTACAGAAAATTCCTTAAATTCATTACATTATCTACCTTCAATAGTCAATTCTGTGCATCGCATCAGTAAGGGAATATTCGACAGTAATGCTTCTTTTCTTAGTGTTGTAGATTGGTAGTTGTCTTTTATTTTGCGAGAAATTCTCATTATCTGATATTGACTCACAGTTTCAAGCTTTTGATTTCCGCACCACAACAAGGAATGAGCCATTCTTGCAGCTTTTTCACTGCCTTTATGTGTATCCAATCACTGTTAGTTTGAGCCGGAAGAGGAATCTATTCATTCGAGTTGAGCTTAGAGAGGATGATACTGATATACGCAGGCAGCCTTTGGAGGTAAACTTGGTCTTGAAATATTTACCTATTTATGAAATTAAAGGTTTTTTTTTTTTGGTAAACTTGATACTATTAGTTTGTATCTCTGGGGGACTTGGTTAGGCAATGTATCCAAGGGATTCAGGTGCATCACTACAGAAGTGGGTTCACACACAAGTCGCTGTTGGGGCTAGGGTGGCCTCCTATCATGATGAAATTAAACTTGCCCTCCCAGCTACCTGGACACCAACACATCACCTTCTATTTACCTTCTTCCATGTTGACCTTCAAACAAAATTAGAAGCTCCAAAGCCAGTAAGATATATTTCTATATTTTTGTCAAGTAAAATTTTCTGCAGTGTGTGTGTGTGTGTGTGCGTGTTTTTCTCTTTCCCTACTCTTTTGTTCTACAGTTTCATGTCTACTACAGTGACACGATCATTATGCCAATCTATAATAAACTTTCCAGGTGGTGATTGGATACGCTTCGCTTCCCTTATCCACTCATGCTCAGTATGTACCGTCCTTTGATTATGATCTTACATTTTGATTGAGCCAAAAGGAACTTTCATTTTAGCTTTGATGCATATTATTGTGATGCAAGTGATTTTGTCATATTCCCCTTGTATAGTTTACTAGAAGTACAGTGAAACCTGAGAACTTCAGATTATTTGTATTTATTTATTTTTGGTAACAAATAAAAACTATTCATACAAGAAGCATGGGTATGCAAGAAAATAAAAAATAAAAAGATACTCTATCAAAGGATCTCATACTTGTTGTGAGTGTTTCTTTATCTGAGTCCAGTGGTCCACAATTCACAGTAATGTAGGGTAACCTTGGGACTTTTGAAACCCAGGATAAAGCAATATTTATTTTATATGAGGGTGAAGATTAAGGAAAGCTTTTTGGAGAAATTACTTGTATACATACTCAGTTGACAAGTGTTGAAAACTATAAAATTATGGTTCCTTACAGGTCGCGGAATGAAATTTCCTTACCAATAATGAAAGAGCTGGTCCCACATTATCTTCAGGATACAGGCAGGGTATGTTGGGACTATGCATTTTGCATCAGTTTCTTACTTTATGATTTTTAACATTTTTCTTATCTTCTTGATTTTACTTTATATCCGCCTGATTCTTGTTGGTTTTCATAATATCGTCTTCTTGAATTTGTATCTATGGTCACATGGATATCCTTACTGTCGTATCATAACTATTACCGTAAATAACATTTATCCGTGATCTTTTAATGCTTTTGTTAAATCTTAAGTTTTTCTTGTCTTCCTAGGGCGTAGGCTATGTCTCTCAGTCTATGTAAGCTGCTTACTTTAGCTTTGCAAACTCTGTTTCTTTTATTGGTGTACAGAAGCAATGTCTTATTCAGTTCATTTTCTAAATCTACTTTTTTCTGTTCATTATGATTCTGTCTGATATGTTTATTCTAATTTAGTGGTCAAATATTTGATTTTCCGAGCAGACACTTCTTGTTTGCCTCTTCTCTTCTAATACTGTCTGTTCTCTATGTAGGAGAGGCTGGATTATTTGGAAGATGGGAAAAATATCTTTAAAATGCGATTGAAAATCTGTTCTTCTCTGTATCCTATCAACGAGCGCATTAGAGATTTTTTCCTGGAATATGATAGGCATACCCTTCGAACAAGCCCACCATGGGGGACTGAACTCTTGGAGGTATTCTTCTGTATGTGCTTTATTTAAATGCTAGTGCTTTTTTTTTTTTTAAATCTTTGAGGTATAATTGTCACTCGTTACAGTATCTCTGAATTTTGATAACTGCCACTCCTCATTGTACGAATCTTATCTAAAATTCATCAAAACTATCGAGCACACATTCTGGAAGCGAGGTGTCTGTTTAAAGATTCATTTTTTTGTATTTTTCTCTTATTGTGTCTGCTCCTTGGATTGGTTTTTACTCTTGGAAGCTTTTCATTTTCCATTTTAAAAGAAAAGGATTGGAAGATGAGAGATTATAGTCTGATGTCTTCTTTCTTTTCGATGCAGTCACATTTAAAAAAGAAACTTGTTGTAGAGTTTACACGGCCCAAGTAATGATATTTAATAGCTGGTTATTATTCGTGCAACAACAATGTTGTCCGCTATCTATATGAATCATCGCTGTGTGAGTTGGGTAGTTTTTATATCTAATCATACATGGTTGTATCTTACAATGTTTGGAATTAGTTGGAACTTTTTTGGATATAGGTTGTGCAGATGTAGACTTTTTGGCTTCATGTCAGGAAATTGTGTTGTAGGATACTTTGGAAAAAATTATTTGGGTTCACAACCTCTTCCAGAATGATGAGATTTTGTTTGTTTATGTCTGATGCAGGCCATTAACAGTTTAAAGAATGTTGATTCCACTGCTCTGCTTCAGTTTCTTCACCCAATTTTGAATATGCTACTTCATCTCATAGGCAATGGAGGAGAGACCCTCCAGGTTTATACTTTTAAAGTAGTGTTTCTCCTGTTTTCTCCTAAACATTATCTTGTCAAATGTCAATTTGTGGTGATTCTTGTTTCTTTTGTTAGCTATGGCTACCTGCATGCCTTGATAATAGTGGTTGATCATCTTGTAAATTTTAGCGTTCTGTCTATCTAATGTGGATTTCTCAGTACTAACTGCAGGAAAAAAAAGGAGGTTCTTCCATGTAAGCAACCATCTTACTCTTGGTTTTCTTTATGGCTTTCAGGTTGCAGCTTTTAGGGCAATGGTTAACATTGTCACGCGGTATGCACTTTAATAGTTATTGTTGACCTTGCATAAGTAAGAGTTCTGATTCTAATTCGTCATTGTCATCTATGAAGTGCACTCATAATGTTTTTGAGTTTAAGATCTCTGTGATGCATTTGACACTACCATTGAGTTGATCAGACTTTTAAGAATCTCTGCTGTCATTACCATATTAATCTTGTGGTTGAATAGATCTACATATGATCGTTATTTCATCTGGGACAATTAATCTTTTGAGTGCACTTATTTTCTGTAAACATAGGTTAGTTGGCTTTTATTTATTTTATTTATTTCAACGTCTAACCATTTGTATTATCTGTACTAACATTTTTCGTTTCCACTTTTTTTTATACCTGTTATTAATTTTCATTTTCCGTTTTCTTAAAATTGTTATTGTTTACTGTCACTATGTAGGGTTCAGCAGGAGTCAGTGGATGATGCTGAAAGAAATCATTTTCTTGTTAACTATGTTGATTATGTGTTTGATGACTTTGGTGGTCGTCAGCCTCCAGTTTATCCTGGTTTGTCCACTGTCTGGGGAAGCTTGGCTCGAAGCAAGGTAGAGCCTCTTACCATTCATAACTGATTCTCTGTTGATCTACAGATAGTTTTCTTTCTAAAATATATTGACCATTAATTTTCTCCCCTACAATTTGATCTCAATGGGTGAGCTTCTTTAGAGTTCCCCACTTTGGTAATTTTTCCTGGTCATGTTTACTTTTTGGTCTCAGAGACCTCAGAGACCAAAATTTTGCATTGGCATCATGTTACATGTTTTTATTATTCAATTGTTGTTAGTCATTCTTTGTTTATTTTGTCTGTAATGTTTCCAACCTTTGAGCTGTGTGTCCAGGCTAAAGGATATCGTGTTGGACCAGTATATGATGACGTTCTAGCCATGACATGGTTTTTCCTTGAGCTGATTGTTAAGTCGATGGCATTGGAGAAAACTCGTCTCTTCTATCACAGCCTTCCACTAGGTGGATTGTTAACTTTCAAGTCCCTTGCAAACTGATTGATTGCTCTGGATTTTGACATTTCATTTTGAATGCTAGCATTTTTTATTATTTTTCATGCATGCATATACTCTTACACAGAAGCTGTTTGAGCTACGGTTTTCAAAATAGTTAAACTTCATATTTGGCTTTAGTTAAATGTTAGATTGTCTTCTTTAATTTGTTACGTTCTAGTTCCTAGTTTGAATTTTTATGCTCTCTTTTGTGGGGGTATTTTAAAGACATTCATCCATTATGCATTATAGGATAACCATTTGTCAGATGCATTATACTTTACTGGGGTATTAATAAAAATTTTGAATTCCAGTATGCAGTGAAAAACTAATCATCTTCAGTTAGTGCATGACTGTATTTAATGTATCCTGGCCAAAAAAGGAAAACAAGGTGTGGAGATGTTTGCTGTATTGTAATAAGTAGTAACTGATACTCCTGTAACATGGACTGGTGCCTTGATGTATGCACGGTTAGTGTAAGTTGACTCCATTAAGGGCTAATGTTATCATTTTTGTTGATTGCTTTCAGTTTTAGCAAGTAGGGATAATACTCAGGGACATTGAAATTCCATGATGCATTATAAACAACTGGTTCACTGTCAGTGCGTGCTAACAAATAACAGTTACTACATTCTTTGAGAAAAATTCCAACCTCTATAGATGTTTTCTTTTTTATTATCATAATTGATACTCTTGTCACCTACATGGATAAAATGAGAATGCCTTGGGCTGTGATGTATTTTTAAGTACCTTTATCTCCCTTTATATATGTTTTTTGTTCATTTTTCCCTCCTATCTCACAGGTGAAGATATTCCACCGATGCAATTGAAAGAGGGTGTATTCAGATGCATAATGCAGTTGTATGATTGTCTTTTAACAGAAGTGCATGAACGTTGTAAAAAAGGGTTAAGTTTGGCGAAACGGTTGAATAGCAGTTTAGCATTCTTTTGTTACGATCTTTTGTCAATTATTGAACCTCGCCAAGTGTTTGAGTTGGTATGCTTCTCTTAAATTTTCTTTTGTTACACTTCTGTCATCGCTCCTAAATATTTGTTTTATATGATTATCTTGTATATAGATACTTTGTTGTCCTGTTTTGTTGGAAATATAAAATTGGTATTTTGAATTCATGTTTCTACATTGAGACTTTCTGTACGTCCCTAGGGACATAATTCTGAATCATAATATTTTAAACTTACATAATGATAGTGCCATCTAGTTGTTATCCCCTCTAAAGGTTAAAACTTACATAATGATAGTACAATCTATTTGTCTTTGAATAATATGGTATCCTTTATAATATCGTGACACTTATATAGTCTAAACTTGGTTGAACTCTTGGAATGCTAAAGTATTCTTTCTTGTTTATAAAACGCCACCCATTAAGTCTATGGTTCTCTTTATTGCATCCTGCATCTCACTTACTGGGCAATGCTAATTTTTGTGTTGTGGCTGGTTGTGTTAATGTATGCAACAAGTAATTAGTCTCACCAGGAAATAGCTATGTGCAATTTTGAAGGGTTATATACAATTGAAGGCCTTCTTTCTGATGTTCCATCAAATGTAGTGGACATGCCTTCGTAACTTTGTTCAGGCATATTAGATGTATTTGAAGGGGGGTCCTACATTATGGTCTTATAGGGGAAGAGGACGGCCTAAATAATGTGTTGACTGTCTAGATCACTAATTTGAAACAGGAAATAGCAATTCTTAGATCACTGAACCTTAATGCTCAGTTATTTTTCTGTTTTCTATTGTTGCCATTTTCACATGGTATCTTCACTATGCTGCAGGTTTCATTGTACCTGGACAAGTTTTCAGGGGTATGTCAATCTGTTCTTCATGACTGCAAGCTCACATTTTTGCAGATTGTATGTGACCATGATCTCTTTGTGGAGATGCCAGGAAGAGACCCTTCAGACAGGTACATGCCCTTTTTTGATGACTTCAGTATTCTCATCTTATATAAAGTCAACCTTTCAAGTCCAGAACTTAAACTTCCTAAATATAACAAAAATATTTGTATGGGAACCTTCTGCTCTTTTTTTATTGTATTTTAAACAATTTCCTTATTCTTGATGTAAAATTCAATCATCTTTACTGGTAATGTTGGTACCTTCTATGTATGCTTCAATCATGTGCGTCTTCATGTTGTAGGAACTACCTGTCATCTGTTCTAATACAAGAGCTTTTTGTTACTTGGGACCATGATGATTTGTCTTTGAGGACCAAGGTGAGTCTAGCTATGGTGATGTATACTTACCATTTCCTCATATACCATTTTACATTCCTTCTGCATACACAATTTTGGTTCTTGATACTGACAATCACAACCTCATTTCGAAATTTGGCTGCTGTATATTATCAACTCCATTAACTTTCCATTTTCTATGTCAAAAGGCGGCTAGAATGATGGTAGTTCTCTTGTGCAAGCATGAGTTTGATGCTAGATACCAAAAGCCTGAAGATAAACTTTATATTGCCCAGCTATATTTTCCTCTTGTTGGCCAGGTGCTTAGTATTACTTTTATTTTTTACTGTTTAATTATTCTCTTGATATTGAAATCTTATCTTTGCATGTAGATTTCTCTCTGAAAAATTCGCATTAAATATTGGTTGTACTTGATTTACACTAAATGTCTTAGAAATATAGATGATTTCCAGGTGTAGTTACTTATAGCCAGCTTGGGATTCAGTATTCATGTTAGAAAATTGATGCACATCGTAAGATTGCTTGCCATGCATCTTGAATAACCATTCATTGACAGAATAAGACATCACTACATGATCTCACAATGATACCTCTTAGAAAATTTGAAACTACTTTTGACACTCAATTTGTGTTGGCCTCTTAAATCGAGTGAAATTGTTCAGAATACCTGATGGGACATGAGCCGTCTAGGAAAAAAAAAAAGGGGGAAAAAGAGAAGTGAAATGGACTTATAGTAAGAAGTAAAGTTCAAACATTTGGCCTTATCTAAAAATATAAAAAAGTTACAGATTAAAATTTCAGACCTCCCAAATGCATCAGAAAGCATTATCTATTAGGATTGGTACCACTAGTGGCATTTCAATGCTGATGATAAATTTTGAGAATACAAGAAACTTATTTATAGGAGACTGTGTAACTGGTGCAATTGCAGTTGGCTTTTATTATATGTTCTTGTGGCACAAATCCTATTTACAAATATTTAACAACTACACTGCTGCTGAAATATATAATTATTTCAATGATAATTATTTTATCTGATGTTCTGGTTCTGATCTCATTAACCAGCCATGATCTGTATTTGCAGATTCTCGATGAAATGCCTGTCTTCTATAACCTAAGTGCTGTTGAAAAGAGAGAAGTATTAATTACAATTTTGCAAATTGTGCGTAATCTAGACGATACATCTCTTGTCAAGGCATGGCAGCAAAGCATTGCTCGAACTAGATTATTCTTCAAACTCATGGAAGAATCCTTAACTCATTTTGAGGTTGTCACTTATTTTAAGATCCTCATTTTGAGGTTCTCATTCCTTGCAAGATAGGCTGATGGGCTACCTCTTGTGAATGCGGTTGCTTTCTATTGTTTGATAATGTTGAATATCCTTTTGAAGTTCTAGATCTTCTCATTTCACTCGAGTAATGGACTTGCACTGTGTTCTTGCAGCATAAAAAACCTGGTGATGGTATGCTGCTAGGATCTAACTCTCGAAGTCCTGCCATTGGGGATGCACCTTCTTCCCCAAAGTACTCTGACAGACTTTCTCCTGCTATCAACAATTATCTGTCTGAAGCATCAAGACAAGAAGTCAGAGTGAGTGAAATATTATGATCTCTCTCATCTTCGTGTGTAATTGGTCTTCTTATTTACATCCATTATTAGAAGTTACAACCTGCACCACTGTGTGGGTTCCTCTACTCTCTATAGTTAATTTATATCAAGTATGGATTTCAAATTTTGGATTTATAACTTGTGATATCTGCTCATGTTACTCAACTTCTCCAATGAAGCCTCAGGGAACACTTGACAATAGTTATTGGCAAAGAGGGACCTCCCAGCTAAGCTCCCCCAGTCAGCCATATTCCTTGAGAGAAGCTCTTGCTCAGGCTCAATCTTCTAGGATTGGAGCTTCTGCCCAAGCACTTAGAGAATCATTGCACCCAATTCTGAGGCAAAAATTGGTAAGTTCTGTTTACACATGCAAGTGACAATTTCAAAATATGTTTTCCTTTCTTGTATATCAATACAAACCCTATGCTCATATATATATACAACTCCAGTCGAGACAAATTAGGAGGTAAATCATGATCCTAATTAGCCTAATATCAATCCCTGTAAGTTAGGGATTTCACATATTTTAGCTGTACAGTAGGCAGACAACTGTATTCTATAGTTGTGTAAATGACCTATATACGGAAAGATTAATTAAATGCTAATCCATTGATACCCCCCTCAAATTGATGATGGTAAAGGAAGAAGCATCAATTTGCTAGCTAGAAATTGATGTCTTACTCCAGTCATTGGCTTAGTGAAGATATCAGCTAATTGGAGATCCGAGGAGATATGTGGAAGAGTGATCACCTAGCGATCATAAGCCTCGCGGATAGAGTGACAATCCACTTCAATGTGCTTCGTCCGTTCATGAAACACCGGATTAGTGACAATTTGAATAACACTAGTATTGTTAGCACGAAGTGCAATAGGCTAACTTTGAGAGAAACCAAGCTCAGACTGAAGACCCCATAGCCACACAATTTCTGAGCATGCAACGGACATGGCTCGATATTCAGCCTCAGTGGACGATATTGATACACAATCTTGCTTACTACATTTCCAAGAAATTAGTGCATCTCCAAGATACAAACACCACCCAGTAGTGGACTTACGTATATCCGTATATCTAGCCCAATCCCCATCATAGATAGCGTGCAATTGAAGGGATGAATCAACGGGAAAGAATAATCCCCTAGTAGGTGAACCAATGAGATAATGAATAATGCAGCGAACTGCAGCTAAATGAAGATGCCAAGGAGATTGCATGAAAATGCTGACCTTGTGGACAAGATACAAAATATCAGGTTGGGTAATAGTCAAGTAGATAAGACTACCAACTAGTTGCCTGTAGAGGGTCTCATCAAGCAAAGGATCCCCTTCATCTTTACAAATCTTGACATTTACTTCTATAGGGGTATCAATTGCCGTAGCATCCTCTAGGACAACCAAGGTAATAGGATCCTGAATATATTTTTGTTGATTAAAAAATATTCCATGTGGGTGGGAATTGACCTCAAGTCCCAAAAAATAAGTTAGATGACCAAGATCCTTCATTTGAAAACAACTATGCAACAGAGTTTGAATCTCACCAATCCAAACACTATAATTACCGGTAAGGAAGATATCATCCACATAGGCGAGAAGAATAACCATACCCACAATAATCTTACGAAGAAAAAGAGAAATCATGTTGGTTTTGGGTAAATTGGAAACGAAGTGGTGTCCTACGGAACTTCTCAAACCACGCCCCTGGGGATTGCTTCAAGCCATAAAGAGATCGCCTAAGCTTACATACATCGTTCAGGGAGGTTGTGGTCATACTAGATTGAAGTTTCATATAGACGTCTTCTTTAAGATCACCATGCAAGAAAGCATTCCATACATCAATCTGTTGTAATGGCCAACACTTTGAGGCAACAATGGCAAGAACTATTCTAACTGTGGTCATCTTTTCAACAGGAGCAAAAGTGTCATCATAGTCAAGCACGAACTCTTGCTTATTCCCAAGTGCTACTAATCGAGCTTTGTAACGATCGAAAGAACCTGAATTTAATTTTAACAGAGAATACCCATTTACTTCCGATGGGCTTGATGGATGGTGGACATTGTACAATGTCCCAAGTTTGATTTTCTACCAGTGAAGTTTGGCTTTCACTGCTTGTTGCCAACACATGCTCCATAGCCTGTTTATAAGAAGAAGAAATATAAACCAAAGACAAAGTGGTGGATAATGAAATTGGGTTGTCTAAACCATACCGAATCGGAGGTTTTGATATTCTTGTGATGCGGTGTAGAGAAGATGATTCTCAGACAGTGTCGGGAGCAAGATCAACCGCCGGAGAAGGATCTTGAGGGGCGACAAGCGGTACAAAATCATGTCCTGGAGCATGCGGATGATGTCTCCTATAAAACAACACTAGTTTGAATCTCTCAAAAACTATAGAATTGTCAGAAAAAATAGGAAGAACAGACACTGAAAATGATTTTGAAGAAGAATAAGTAGGAAAGAAGTTTTGGCTTAAAAAAAAAAAAGAACATTCCGAGAGATACACGTTCTTTTAATATGAGGATTATAGCAGATATAACCCTTGTGATTCCCAGCATATCCAAAAAAGACACACTTGGCCGATTGAGAAGTGAGTTTTGTTCTTTCATGAAAAGGAAGATTAACAAAACACACACACCCAAAAACATGAAGAGAGGAATAATCTAGAGTAAAACCAAACAATCAAACAAAAGGAGAATTCGTTATTTAAGGTTGGAGAAGGAAGCCAATTAATTAGATGCACATCAGTGGACAATGCTTCACACCAAAAACGAGGAAGAACAAGAGTTTTAAGTAATGGAGTTCTCACAACATCAAGAAGGTGACGATTTTTTTGGCTCAACAACTCCATTTTGTTGAGGAGTATAGGGATAAGAGCGCTGAGATAAATTACCACGATCTTGAAGAAAAGTTTGGAAAGTGGATGACATGCATTCCTCTTCCGAATCAGATCGCAAGATTTTAATCTTTGTAGAAAATTAGAGCGAGAAATGTTTGGAAAACAAAAAAACTTCTCTTTTAGATCGAAGAAAGTAAACCCAAGTGGAATGACTGTAATCATCGATGAATGTGACAAAATATTTAAAATGTTCATGAGAAATCACAGGTGCAATACCCCAAACATTAAGGATGATCATTTTATTTGTATCCAACATGTCGTGTACCATTTATATACACTTCCAAAAAAGAAAGAAAGTAATCGTAGAAGCAAGGCTGCACGCCCGTGCCGAGGAAGACTAGATCCCGCCGCCACTGCTCGACGCCCCCGGCCGATCCCTCCGCTCTCCGCCCTTGCCTGCAACATGCAGACCCTAGGAGGAGGCAAAGATCCTCGTAAAGTGTATCTGACCTACACCATGCAAATCCGGCGACGCCCGACGCCGTCGCCCACTTTCAGGCACCTTTCCACTCCCTCGCCCGTGGTAGCCTCTGCCCACCTTTGAGCCTCGAGCCGTGCTTGATATTGAGGTGGTGGAATTGAATCTGATCAGGCCCAAGGAAGAGAGTCTGTTTCAAGAAGTTGCTTGATCTTGTCGCTATAGACTTCGAGAGCGAGAACCTTGTGCGGAGTTTCTGCCATTAGCTTCACGCAGAAGTGAGAACCAATGAAACCATCAGCACCAATCATGCAAATCGTCAACGACCTTCTTCTTCTTCCTCCTTTTTTTAATGGATACCCGATTATTCGATCCGATCCTATACAGATTGGATCGGATTCCAACCCGTTGCACATGCCTACCAAACATCACTATGTATAAGATCAAAAAATTTAGTCACGGGAGAATGATGTAAAGGAAAAGGTAGAACTTTGCTTTTACCGATGTACTTTTTGACTTTCACAAGTGGGATTACCGAGTTTGTCATGTGATTGGAAGCACCAGAGTCAAAATACCAAGGCTGTGATCCAGAAGATTTATTACCTGAGATTCTGAAAGCAGAGAATGCAGAAACTATCATCTGATGTACCATTCAGGAGTAAGAGAGGACTGAACTGAGGCAGGCTGTGCAGCAAAGTTGTTTGGTGCAGGAGCAGATCTGCTAGTAGAACCAACTGAGACATTAAATGCAGTCTTGATCTTCTTAGGAGAACAAATAGAGCATTCTTTGATTATGTGCCCAAATTTTTTACAATAGTTGCAGAATTGTTTGGGACAAGTTGATGCCATATGACCAAAACCTTTGCAACTGTAACACTATACAGTGCTCATGTCTCAGCCTTTGTGTTTCACTTGAGTTGCATTACCGGGATAGGTGCAATCGCAGCGGCTCGTTCTTCCATGGCTGCTTGGGTGAAAAGGCGCTGCTCTTCACAAATAAGATCACTCAAACAGTCATCCAAGGAAAGAACAAGGCTATGGTTCATCAGACTCGCTTGGATGGGCTCAAAATCAGGTTGTAATTTCATTAGAAATTGATCTCTGTGTCTAGTTTCATGGACAAATTGCACATCAAGCAGACTGTCTACAGGAACACTAGCATAAACCATGTCAGTATAATCAGCCCAAAGAATTTGAAAAGTGGAATAGAACTCACTGATAGAAAGACTTCCCTGTGTGATGTTTGCTAGATCAAGTTCTAGTTGAAAGCATCAGGCTGTGTTGGTTTGATGATAAACTTTCTTCAAGTAATTCCACATTCCAGCCGCTGTGTGATACAGGCGTAAGATCAAGATAATTTGAAATTCAACTGATCCAAGTATCCAAGACAGTACTTGTGCATCTTTGATCTCCCATTTGGCATATTTCTCCTTCTCCTCTTTTTCAGGTGCTGGAGCAGTACCATCTATATGCCCCCAAAGTTCTTTTCCTTTGACAATCAACTGAAATTGGAACTCCCAGGAAGTATAGTTCTTCCCATTAAAGTGAGCACAGGGAATTTCTGATTTCTCTGAAGATATGGTGCAATCAAGAGAGAAGAAAAACAGAAAAATGAGAAGAACCAAATCGCAGAGACAGGAGATTAGGACTAGAATTTGAGGTGACAAGAAATCGAGGCTGCAAGGAAATCAAGGGCTCTGATACCATGACAATTTCAGAATCTGATTTCCTTTCTCGTATATCAATACAAACCCTATGCTCCTATATATATATACAACTCCAGTCGAGACAAATTAGGAGGTAAATCAGAATCCTAATTAGCCTAATATCAGTCCCTGTAAGTAAGGGATTTCACATATTTTAGCTGTACAGTAAGCAGACAACTGTATTCTTTAGCTGTGTAAATGACCTATATAAGGAAAAACTAATTAAATGCTAATGCATTGACAGCAAGTACTTGCTACATTTTCATTTTATGTTGTTGTAAGATATTTATTATACCATATTGAAAATGTTAGTGATATGAAACTGATGGACTGCACATTCACTTTCAGGAACTTTGGGAAGAAAACTTGAGCGCTGCTGTTAGTCTTCAGGTTTTGGAAGTAACTGATAAGTTTTCCACGATGGCAGCATCCCATGGCATTGCTACTGACTATGGAAAACTTGATTGCATGACAGCTGTCTTTATGAGTTTCTTATCTCGAAATCAACCTCTTTCTTTCTGGAAAGATTTGTTTCCTGTCTTCAACAGTGTCTTCAATCTTCATGGTGCAACTCTAATGGCAAGGGAAAATGATCGTTTCCTAAAGCAAGTCAGTTTCCATCTTCTGCGACTTGCAGTTTTCCGAAATGATAACATCAGGAGAAGGGCTGTTATTGGTCTACAGATACTTGTGAGGGTAGGTTAATCTCATCTTTCACTTATTAAACTACTCATTTTATGTGTGATTCCTTATGTATGGTTCTTCTCCTGTGCAGAGTTCTTTCTGCTACTTCAAGCAGACGGCAAGGTTGAGGGTCATGCTGATTATCACCTTGTCGGAGCTGATGTCTGAAGTGCAAGTGACGCAAATGAAGTCTGATGGAACTCTTGAAGAGAGTGGTGAAGCTCGGCGTCTTCGTAAATCTTTAGAGGAAATGTCAGATGAAGCCAAGAGTCCAAATCTATTAAAGGAGTTTGGGCTACCTGAGAGCACTCTACAAGCAATTTCTGAAACATCAGCAGAGCACAAGTGGTCGTGGTCAGAGGTGAAATATTTCTCTAACAGTCTACTTCTGGCCCTTGATGCTAGCCTGGATCATTCACTCTTGGTGAGTTCAACAACTGCCTCAGTTAAATGGGTTACAACGAGTTTATTTCGTTTTATATTTTCTCATTGGCTCATTTTTCCATTTCACCGAGTTCTCAAGATGGTGAGTTATTGCACTAGAAGAATTATATTTGCTACTTTTTATTTGCAGGCTTCTGTGATGACAATGGATAGATATGCTGCTGCAGAAGGCTTCTACAAACTTGCGATGGCTTTTGCCCCTGTTCCTGATCTTCACATTATGTGGTTATTGCATCTATGTGATGCACATCAGGAGATACAGTCTTGGGCGGAAGCTGCCCAGTGTGCCGTGGCAGTGGCTGGTGTCGTGATGCAGGTAATAATATATGGTGTGGCTTCTTTTAAAGAGACAATATTTGTGACCTTAAAAGGGTCTCTGGAATTAGAATCTTGATAATGTGAAATTATATGTGTTAGGCCCTTGTTGCTAGAAATGATGGAGTTTGGAGCAAAGATCATGTGACTGCACTACGTAAGATTTGTCCTATGCTCAGCAATGAAATCACTTCAGAGGCATCTGCTGCAGAGGTAGAGGGATATGGCGCTTCGAAGCTTACAGTTGACTCAGCTGTAAAATACCTACAGCTTGCAAATAAGCTTTTCTCTCAAGCTGAGCTGTATCATTTCTGTGCTAGCATTCTGGAACTTGTAACTCCAGTTTACAAAAGTAGGAGGGCATATGGGCAACTAGCTAAATGCCACACATTACTCACTAATGTCTATGAATCAATCCTTGAGCAGGAGTCTAGTCCTATTCCTTTCACTGATGCCACATATTATAGAGTGGGGTTCTACGGTGAGAGATTTGGGAAACTGGATAGAAAGGAGTACATATATCGAGAACCCCGTGATGTACGACTTGGTGACATAATGGAGAAACTGAGCCATATATACGAGTCTAGAATGGATGGCAATCACACTCTGCGCATAATTCCTGATTCTCAGCAAGTAAAAGCAGATGAATTACAGCCTGGAGTTTGCTACCTACAAATTACTGCTGTGGATCCAGTAATGGAGGATGAAGATTTGGGAAGTAGAAGAGAGAGAATATTTTCTCTCTCCACCGGGTGTGTTCGCGCCCGAGTCTTTGACCGATTCTTATTTGATACTCCATTTACTAAAAATGGCAAGACTCAGGGTGGACTAGAAGACCAATGGAAGAGACGAACCGTCCTTCAGACTGAAGGCTCTTTCCCTGCTCTTGTTAATCGGCTCTTGGTTATAAAATCCGAGTCGCTCGAGTTCTCTCCAGTAGAGAATGCAATTGGAATGATTGAAACCCGAACTGCTGCTCTCAGAAATGAACTTGAAGAGCCTCGTAGTTCTGAAGGGGACCAACTTCCCCGACTCCAAAGTCTCCAGAGAATTCTTCAAGGCAGTGTTGCAGTTCAGGTGAGTTTTCCCATCTTTCTCATTCTTTGATTTGAATCAGAAGAAGTTAGAGTTTCTGTCTAATTTTACATCCATGTATTACGAGTCCTAAGTGTGTGCACAGTGGAGTCCTAAGTGTCTAATTTTATATTCAGGTGAATAGTGGAGTCCTAAGTGTGTGCACAGCTTTCCTGTCGGGTGAACCAGCCACAAGATTACGATCTCAGGAACTGCAGCAGCTAATAGCTGCACTCCTGGAATTCATGGCTGTCTGCAAACGAGCCATTAGAGTTCACTTTCGGTTGATTGGAGAGGAAGACCAGGAATTCCACACGCAACTCGTGAATGGGTTTCAGTCCCTTACTGCTGAGTTGTCTCATTATATCCCTGCCATTCTCTCCGAGCTTTGAACACTCTGTTAACTGCATTTCTCTTTGTTTGATTCTTTGTTTAGACAAAGGTTTGACGAAAAAAGGAAAAGAAAGAATTGAAGGCTCATTGTTGTAACTTGTAACTACTACTAATCTGTTGTTGTGCTGTTGTAATGTGTAGTAATCTCTTGTGTAATTGTACGCATTTTTGGCCCTTGTAAATGCATTATGTAACTCTTATGACATCTTAGCTTTTTAAAGGAAATGCGTTGATTTTTCCTTTTAGCGATGGTATTGCCGTAATGGTAAGTAATGTATGGCATTTAGGTCGGTTTTTCCTTATGTGATTATGTGATACGCATGGGTTTAGCAAGTATTTATAGACGATCATAGCTGTTGGGCTAATCACGTTTCCCTTTTTTTTCTTTACTATGACCAAAACGTTTCCTTTTATTTGGAAGAAAAAGACTCGGTTTCCTAATCCATTTTGACGCCTTTAGACTAATGGACTTGTTTGGGTGGTTTGGCCCACTCGGCCTCGGCCCAAAAGGTGCCGGTAAATGAACAAATGGATAACCCCCCCAGCTAAAAGGACGGAGGAGACTTCCATCCCTACAGCTCCCGACACGGTCCCTCCCACCTTCTCGCTGCTTCCAAAAATGGACCTTGCTATGATTCCTCCATCCAAATCAATCCCAATTTTCTTCTCTTCCGCTCCATTCACCATTGCATCCTCTCGCAATGCTATTCTATATAAGTCTTCCACCAAGCGCAGACCCAAATTTGCACGCAGCAGGCCACCATTTCGGGTTTTCGCTTCTACTACTTCCGATAACTCCGACCCATTTTCCTGGTCCAATCTCAGCCACTCTGTACGCCGCGGCTCCGAGAAATTTTGGTCAGCGTTCGGTCAGTCTGTCAAGAAGGAGTCTGGGCTCGATTTGGAAGATGTTAATGTGAAGGTCCATCAGTTTTCTGAGCAAGTTAAGGGACGAGTGGAGAATGGTGCAGTCGGTTTTGACTGGTTTAGGACTGAATTGGTGCCCTTGTTCATCACTTGGAATAGGTGGGAACGCTGGAAGGTAAAACTTACGAATATCTCTATATTGAAGTCCAGAACTTTACTTGATAAGTTCCAAAATTTATCATCATATAATACTCTCTTCTGGTTAATTTCAGGATCCGAGGAACTGGGATTCTAAGCGAATTGGTGCCTTGATTATTTATACATTTGTTGCAATACTTTCCTGTCAAAGAGTTTATGCAGCAATTCGAGCCCCTTTTATAGATCGCCAAAGAAAAGAGCTAACAGAGGCATATATGGAAGCCTTGATTCCCGAGCCATCGCCTACAAATCTCAGAAAGTAAGTAACTCAATATTTTCCGATACAATATATTATTTGGTGATAAACTTTTTAGCTAACAATTGCACCCTCGAGTTTCACTCAGCTTAGCTAAAAGATGTTTATAGAGTTCTGGATTTGATGGAGGGGGCAACATTTTGCTCTAGCGAAGTTTGTTTGTTTGTTTGTTTTCTTATCATTACAAACTGGAGAGTGTCTTGCGTTGTTACAGGTTTAAGAAAGGTATGTGGAGGAAGACAACGCCAAAGGGAATAAAATTGAAGAAGTTTATTGAAGGACCTGATGGGACCCTGGTTCATGATAGTGCTTTTGTGGGAGAAGATGCGTGGAATGATGATCCGGAGCCTCTTCGGGAATCACTTACACAAATTATTGACAGTGACAAAAAGTTAGATGCAGAAGCAAAGAACAAGCTCAAGGAAGGCTTAGGCATATCAGGTATATTGGTTTTTTTGTAAGTTCTCTGCATGTGCACGTTCCATCTAGAATTCCACTGTTTTTCTTCATTTTTTTTTTCTTATTCTTTTCTGCTTCGTGTTTTTCCTTTAACGAACTTTGATTCACACTTGTTTAGCAGGTGCAATCCAGAAAAGTGAAGGGACTTGGCGTGAAAGGCTTCATGTATGGAAGGACATCCTTGGAAAAGAGAAGTTATCTGAAGAAATAGACTCTTTAAATGCCAAGTATGTAGTTGAATTTGACATGAAGGAGGTTGAGAACAGTCTTCGCAAGGATGTGGTGGAAAAGGCAACAGACACACAGGGAACCAGGGCATTATGGATATCTAAGAGATGGTGGCGTTATCGTCCTAAACTTCCTTATACCTATTTTCTTGAAAAACTCGACTCTTCTGAGGTAATATTTTTCAATTCTTTGCATGGCTTAACTGGTTTTATTTCAGAGTACATAGCTGTTCAAACTTGTATTTGTATGTCGACATGGTTGAGATCTTATTTTGTGCATGCAAATGTGCATGTATAGAACACTTTGCTTTTCCCTTTATAAGTGAATGCTGGAAACGTACTGTTTTGAGGGGAAGGTATATATCATCATCATCGTCAAAGCTCATTCCCATTATTTTGGGGATCGGCTACATGGATATTTGCTCTATAAGTTATGCAATCTTCCCACATATTATTTCCTAATTCAAGATCTAGGATGTCTTCATTTACCACATTTATCTAAGTTTTCAATGGTCTACCCCTCTGTCTTCATTCTCCACTTACATGTCAGTCAAAACTTTGGCAAATTGGGCCGTGTTTGGTCTCTTTTATACATGACTAAATCATGTGAGACATCTCTCCCTAATCTTATCCTCTATAGGGGCTAAAACTAGGTAATTCCCAAGGAATGAATTGGTCTCCTCTATACATCACCAAATCATGTGAGACGTCTCTCCCTAATCTTATCCTCTATTGGAGTTGTATCTAGGTAATTCCTAATCATTTCATTCCTAATTCTATCATTGCGTGTTTGACCACATATCCATTTTAACATACGCATCTCTGCTACCGTCATTTTATGCATATATTGTCCCATGGTGACCTAACACTTCGAGCCATACAACAAAATTGGTCGAACAATCATCTTATAGCACTTTCCTTTCAATCTCGCAGGCATCCTTCTATCGCATAAGATTCGTGATGTCATCCTCCATTTCATCAAAGCTGCTTTAATCCTATGTAATATATTATTTCGAATGTCTCCAGTCTTTTGGATAATAGATCCTAAGTATAGAAAATCTTTACACTCTGAGACCTCCCTACCGTCAATCTTAATTGGGTTATCCATTTCTCGAGATTTGGGACCAAAATTACAAGCTAGATATACCATTTTTTAGCGGCTAATTCTAAAACCCTTGCTCTCTAGAGTCTCACGCCGCCTATCTAATTTTTTATTTACACCTTTAGTTTCATCCATTAAAACTATATTATCTGCAAATAATATACATTAGGGTACTTCATCCTGAATATGTTTCGTCAGCTCATCCATACTTAAAGCAAAAATGTATGGACTTAAAGCCAGCCCTTGATGAAGTCTAATTGCAAAGGGGAATTCACTAGACATCTCACTTACTGACCTAACACTAGTTACAACACCTTAATACATATTTTTAATGATCTCGATATAACATTGAGGCACATTTTTCTTTCTAAGTACCCGCTAGATTAATTCTCTAGGCACTCTATCATACGCTTTCTCTAAGTCAATAAATATCTTACGTAGACTTTTTTGTTTTTCTTTATATTTTTCTATCATTTGTCTAATCAGGAAGATTACTTTCGGCACAAAACCAAATTGATTCTCTAACACATTGATGATACTCCTAAGTTTATGCTCTATAACTCTCTCTCGTAGTTTCATTATGCGACTCATAAGCTTTATCCTTCTATAGTTTGAGCAATCTTGTATATTTCCTTATTATTATAAATTGGTACCACAATATTATGTCTCCATGATTCTGGCATTTTTCTAGTGTCTGAGATCCTATTAAAGAGTCTAGTTAGCCATTGAATCTCAACTTCTCTTAAACACTTCCACACCTCAATTGGTAGCTCATATGGTCTAACTACCTTCCCCGGTTTCATTCTTTTCAAAGCCTCTCTTACCTCCGTAGCACTAATTCTACGATGGAACACTAGATGCTTCCCTTCCTGCCTCTCTGATCTCTCTAAGTTTAACTGCTCTGCACTTGTCCTAATGAGTAGGTTCTCGAAATAATCCCTCCATCTACCTAAAATAGCCTTATCCTGCATTAGAGCTCTACCATCTTCATATTTAACACACCTAACATGACTCAAAACCTTAATTTTTCGATTTCTGACTTTCGCTATCTTAAAGATATACTTCTCCCATTCTTTTGTTCCTAGCTTATTATATAAATCATTATACGTTCTCTTCTTAGCATCGCCTACTCTTTTGTTACTTAATCTCTTAGCTTGTTTATACAACTTATATGACCTTTAGTCTCTATTTTTTTGCCAATTCTTGAACCGTGTTTTCTTTTCCCTAATGGCTTGTTGCACCTCATTGTTCCCCCACTATGTATCCTTATCATGTACTCCCCTTCCTTTAGCTTCTCCTAGTACTTTGCTCGCCCCACTTCTTATTTGGTCAGCTATGTGTTCAAAATATGTTGAGGTATCAATCTTCTTCTTGCACCCTTCGTTCTCACATCTTTCTAGGACTAAGTGGCTATCTAATATCTTATTTCTAAGAGTTTGGCATACATCTCCCTTCATAGTCCACTACTTAATCTTTGGCCTAATCGGACCTCTGTCTACTCCCTCTACTCACAAGACAAAAATACAAGATTAATAACCTATGTTGGGTTGTCAAGCACTCTTTTGGTATGACCTTATAATTTTTACAGGTACCTTGATCTTATCTCCTAATAAGAAAATAATCAATTTAACTTTTGGTTTGCCCACTCACAAAGGTTACTAAATGATTCTCTAAGGGGAAGGTGCATAATTCAAACTAAATAAATAAAGAACAGAGAAATGAATTTGAGTGCAGTGCCTTAAATTACTGTCCACATTTTCACCGATATATGTAAAGTATGATGCATTTAAGCCCTGAGAATTTCTGTAATATATTTGACATGGCGATTGTCCTCTGGCTGACTTATAGTGAATCCTCTGATGCTGTGGATTTCCTTAGAACAGGTTGCTGCGATTGTCTTCACTGAGGATCTGAAAAGATTGTATGTAACGATGAAAGAAGGCTTTCCACTAGAATATGTTGTAAGTTTCCCATTTAGTTCATACTGCAGCTTGGATTGATCTCTCATTATGTATAAATTTACTTGGTATTCCTTTTCCGTATGGTAGGTTGATATTCCTCTCGACCCTTACTTGTTCGAGACCATCACTAGCTCTGGAGTTGAAGTAGATCTCCTTCAAAAGCACCAGATCCATTACTTCCTCAAAGTTCTTGTTGCATTCCTGCCTGGAATATTAATTCTGTGGCTTATCAGGGAGTCTGTGATGCTTCTCCTCATTACTTCCAAGCGTTTTCTTTATAAAAAGAATAATCAACTTTATGACATGGCTAATGCAGAAAATTTCATTCTGGTGAGGCTTTAGGACTACATCTTTTTTCCCCTCATTTGGTTTCTTCATCTTATGATATCTCAACTTCTTATCATGATTTGATTTTTTCCAGCCGATTGGAGATGTTGGTGAAACAAAATCAATGCATAAGGAAGTAGTACTAGGTGGTGATGTTTGGGATCTTCTTGACGAGCTCATGATTTACATGCGGAATCCCATGCGGTACTATGAGCGAGAAGTGAAGTTTGTTCGGGTAATTTTTTTTTTTTTTCATCATATTTGTTATTCTTGTAGCTGAAAGATAGGCATTCCTGATAGAATTGTCCTCTAAATATTAATTTAAATGTATGCTAAAGTAATTGTTTGGGTTATGTGTATGACAGGGAGTGCTTCTCTCTGGACCTCCTGGTACAGGGAAAACTCTTTTTGCAAGAACACTTTCAAAAGAAAGTGGAGTGCCTTTTGTCTTTGCTTCTGGAGCAGAATTCACGGATAGTGAAAAAAGTGGTGCTGCAAGGATCAATGAGATGTTTTCTATTGCAAGAAGAAATGTAAGCAGTCATTAGCATTTTATTTTTCTGTCCTCAAAAAAGAAGGAAAATCTAACATGCATTTTCCATACAAATAATACTTTCATTGCAGGCTCCTTCTTTTGTATTTGTAGATGAAATTGATGCCATTGCTGGAAGGCATGCAAGAAAGGATCCACGAAGAAGGGCAACTTTTGAGGCATTAATAGCCCAACTTGATGGCGAGTGAGTTCACATATTTAACCCCTGTCTATGTATGTATCTTCCATACTCTTGAGGCCATTTGATGTGCTTGGAAACTATTTCATGAGGAGATTTCTGAGTATCTTGCTTTTACCCTTAAAACTAAACGGCTGGAATTCATTAGTTCCATAAGCCAATGATTTAGCAATTTAAGCTTCATTAGTCCTGAATTTATTTCTTATTAACTAGTGTTCTCTTTACAATGTCATTAGGAAGGAGAAAACGGGTGTTGATAGGTTCTCGCTTAGACAAGCTGTGATATTCATATGTGCTACCAATAGGCCAGATGAATTGGATCTTGAGTTTGTTCGTACTGGACGTATTGACCGTCGTTTGTACATTGGTTTGCCCGATGCAAAACAAAGAGAGCAAATTTTTGGTGTGCACAGCACAGGAAAGAAACTTGCAGAGGATGTTGATTTTGGAAAGGTTAAATTTTATCTGTTTTGTTTTTAAATATAAATTAGATAATCATTATAATCTTAATCAAAATAAAAATGGTAATAAGAATATAGCAGATTCGTCTCTCTTTGTCAGCCTAAACTTGCATTCAGATTTTTCCCTAAAAGCAAAGTTAAAAAGAAAGAAAAAAGTTAATGCAATTGTTAGCTAATAATTATCTCTTTTTTTTTTTTTTTTTGGTCTCTACAGCTTGTCTTTCGAACAGTTGGTTTTTCTGGAGCCGATATCCGAAACCTTGTCAATGAGGCAGCAATAATGTCGGTAGGTTAATTGGTGTTAAATTTTGTGATGCTTTACTCTGAGTACTTGGTAGTGACCCCTCTTTCATACTGGAAAACCTGATTAGTCTTAGAACTCCATCTCATTCTTTTCTGCTAATGTTAGGTGAGGAAGGGACATTCCAAGATTTACCAGCAAGATGTTGTTGATGTGTTGGATAAACAATTGCTTGAGGGTATGGGTGTGCTTCTCACTGAAGAAGAGCAACAGAAATGTGAAGAAAATGTATGTCTCTGTCTTTCTTCCTATCAAGGTGTTTTTGCACTGAGCAAATATTTAATCTATATCATTTTTTCCTTTTTTCCCAATTATTGTACGATAGGTATCTTTTGAAAAGAAGAAACTGCTGGCCGTTCATGAAGCTGGTCACATACTATTAGCTCACTTGTTTCCTCGTTTCGACTGGCATGCATTTTCTCAGCTTCTACCCGGTGGCAAGGTACCTATTGTGTCTAGAAAGATGGAAATTTTTGCTTCTACTGGGTTCTGTTTGAGATTAAATGAGCTTACCAAGTTTCTTCACCCCCCTCCTCCTTCAAACGTGAGTAGGAAACAGCAATATCTGTATTCTACCCACGTGAAGATATGGTTGACCAAGGTTACACCACTTTTGGCTACATGAAAATGCAATTGGTAGTCGCTCATGGTGGGACTTGTGCCGAGCGTGTAGTGTTTGGCGATGACATAAGTGATGGTGGAAGGGATGACCTAGAGAAGATAACAAAGGTGACTAACGATCCTTTATTAGGTGTATAAAAAATGTAGATACTTCTATGTTGTTAGTTTATACTTGTAGTCGGGTCCCTTCTCTCACTTGTTTGTTCAGATTGCAAGGGAGATGGTAATCAGCCCTCAAAATGCAAGACTGGGGCTAACTCAATTGACCAAGAGGATCGGACTAGCAGATAGGCCAGACAGCCCAGACGGTGAATTGATAAGATATAGGGTAGCTTCTTATAGAATGGAAATTGTCTTTGTGGAATGGTCTACTAATCTTAAAGTCAATCAACTGACTTTTTTTTTTTCCTTTTTCCACCCCAACTTTGTTAATGGTGTTAGTGGGATGATCCACATTTGATTCCTGCCAAGATGACACCGGAAGTGTCCGAGCTCTTTTCTCGGGAGTTGACAAGGGTAACTCATTTTCTTCTTCATAGTTCTTGTTATTCTATGATAACATGCCGCAGACTAGTTATTCTATGATATCCGTTTGTCATATTGCATATGCAATGTGTAAAATGTAATGGTAGAAGATTTTATTTCTGAAGAATTGATGCTGTTGTCAGTACATTGAAGAAGCAGAAGAATTTGCGATGAATGGGTTGAAGGAGAACCGGCACATTCTGGACATGATCACAAAGGAACTGCTTGAAAAGTCTAGGATAACTGGATTAGTAATGCTAATAAAAACCTCTTTCTTTACACCCTTTTGAAGTCAAGCTTCTCTTAATTCTAAACTCTTTTGTTTCATTTGTTATCACGGTAGGAGGTTGAAGAGAAAATGAAGCTCCTATCTCCAATCATGTTTGAGGACTTTGTACATCCATTCCAGATAAACTTGGAAGAGGTAATCGATTCTTCTTCTGTTTTAGATGCTACATTTTTCTTTGATTGTTCATTATGATTTCAACTTATTACACATCGAGCAAAAATGCCTAATTGTAATCATTTCCACATGAAGTTGGTTTCCGCTTTGCAGATGCTAAACAGATAATTAAGGTATCCTGTTTGACACAAATATTGTTTTGGATCGGTTTGTTTAGGAGGGACCATTGCCTCATCGGGACCATTTGCGTTACAAACTATTAGATATATATCCTGCACCACTCCACAGATGTTGAGAAGCAGCATGCCATAGCTTCCTTTTCTCGTCTTACTTGGCCCTGCTTGATATGCTTACAAGGCCATAGAATGAGTGTCTGGCCCCCCACTAAATCGATTTATCGGCAGGAAATATGTCGCAATTTTGTCATAGGATCTTCATTGGCAACTAAGTCTATCCCGAAAACATTCACCTAATGCCCCTGGCTGGTCAGGCAATGGGATCTGGTTGTAATGTTAGAATGGTGGTTTTTTTGGTTTGTTTCTTTTCTGGTTATTCCCATTATTTCTTGCAAAAGAATAGAAGGAAAATAAAGACATTGTTGTAACGAACTCACTTGTAATATAGGTAATAATCATTGAACTACAAGCAGCATTTCAACACTGGTATATGTCTTTCCCTATCAATGACCAGTTATTACATGCATCATACCATAAAGTTGCAATTCAAGGTAAGTCAAGGCAAGCAATCTACCTTGAAGAATATTACACGATTTAGAAATCACCCCACAAATCTTTACCCGTAAATGTTTAAAGCTTGCTCTTGGGGACACCAACTAGCACATCCCTGGACCTCTTCTCAACTGCTCTTGATACCTGCTTGACGGCCTCCTTTGGTAGATGCCGAGGCCGGCTCAGCCATAATCCTCCATCTACCACAATATTGGTCCCGTTGATGTACTTACCTTCATTCAGTATCATCAAATCAATCAATTAACTTTTTCATTTAAAGAAAAATGATCAAGCACAAGTCATTTATGCAATCACTCACCTGCATCTGAAGCAAGATAGAGAGCAGCCATAGCAATATCCCACTTCTCTCCTAGTTTATATAGAGGCATATAGTCTCTAGCTTTATTATTATTGATCTCATCAGGTGCAAGTTTACTCATGCCAGGCGTATCACCAATAGGGCCCGGCGCAATGCCATTGACTCTAATATCGTAGTCGGTCCCCCACTCAAGCGCCAAGCTTCTGGTCGTAGCGTCAACAGCCGCCTGTCAAGAAACCCAAATCAAAACTTGATCAAATTAAGAACAAGAGCAAGACCTTATCATTCAAATAAAGAACAATAAAAAAACCTTTGCAGCAGCTACATGGACTTGATACCAAGAAGCCGTGTAGTGTAAAGTAGCACTAATGTTTATGATACTCCCTCCGCCCTGAGACAAATTCTTTCCGAGTCCTCCTTTCTTTAGATATTTGAGTGCTTCATGGCTCATTGTGTAGGTTCCAACTGAATCGATATCCAGAACTGGAATCCAAAAAGTCACAAGCAATATTCAATACAGTACCTATCTAGAAAGTATATATAGCAAGGCGAGTGACTAATGCAGCATTCTGATACACGCTTTTAAGTCACCTGTTCGGAATCCGTTTGGGGACAGATCCTCAGCCGAGACGAGAAAATTTCCGGCTGCAGAATTGAGGAGAATGTCGAGTCTTCGGAATTGCTTGAAAGTTGATTCTATTACTCTTCTTGCATCTTCCTGCTTCCGTACATCGCCCTCAAAGCCAACAGCCTGCAATTTGTTACATGTTTTGAAAGGATCGTATAGATTTTTCCAGAAATTTTACAAAATGACTGATTTTAACTAGCTGACAAAAAATCTTGTGTCTATCAAAACTTCGAGCTTCATCCATAAAGATGATGCAAGGTCGATTGGTTAATCAAAAGACAAATCGAGAGTGCAACATATAGAAAATATCCAGAGAAGACCTGACGTGTCCTTCCTTTTTCCTCGATTTCTAACCAACCAAGCAAATTAGCAGAGAGAGATAGAGAGAGAGAGAGAGAGAGAGAGAGAGACAGAATAGAAAATAAAAAAAGAAGAGAAGATGATGACCTGAATTCCAAGAGATCGGAGAGCGGAGACGGCAGAATCGAGAACTTGCTTTCGTCGGCCCATGATCGAAACCGAAGCTCCATGTAAACCGAACTGTTTGGATATTTCGAATCCAATTCCAGATCCTCCTCCTGTTATCAGCGCCACTTTCCCTTTCAGCGTATTAGCTCTGAACGGCGACTCCATTTTTCTCTCTTGACAGTCTTGACTCTCTCTGTTGAATGACGAAGCCGAGCGAGTATGGTTGGCGCGCGTGAACTCGCCCCCAACGATTTAGTGGTTAGCGTTTAACTTGCGTGTTTGGCTTGAAAACCGTCGCGCTATTATTATTATAATCTTAAATCTAACGTTCTAATCTAACGGTTAGAGAAAAGGGTTAGAGAAAAGGAAGCAAAAGAGAAGGGGGGGAAAGTGATTAAGCCGTTTAACTCTCTGAAGATGGATTTCGTGAAAAAAGAAGGGGGAAATTGAAGGTGGGAAAGAAGTCTAAGAAATTTCTCCAGACTCCGCGAAGGACGAAAGGATTCGTGTCAATCCATCCGTGAATCTGGAGAAAAAACGAGCCTTCAACTTCGATTCTTCATCAGACTCGGTAGGAGTGGCGTAGACTGATGAACGCCGATTAGGATTCCCCGCCAGCGATCGATCCCTTCGTCTCTCCTTTCTCGCTCTTCAAATCGTTATGTCTTAACCCTAATTTCTTTCTTTACTATTTCTGTAACTCCTGCGATGGATTTCGTGAAAAGTTGGAAAGGAAGTTTCAGAAATTTTTCTTATCATTGACTTTGCTATACTATTTTATTCCAGCATTTGTTCAGGGATAGGGTGTTGGAAACCTTTGTACTAAGGTGGATCAGTTCTGGGGATCAGGTAAGCTCAGTTCTTTTTCTATTCATGCAGGAGTTATAGGTGAAATTCAGTGTTCTTAGGTTGGAGAATGACTTAAGATCTAAGAATGAAAAAGGGACACACATTCTGATGTGTTACGGTCAAATTACGAATCAATTCTGGTCAGTAGTGACTAATTTAAATGATGAATTCTCAAGTTTAATGAGCGCATTGAAATGTATTGAATCTCCAAATGTATTAAAAAGTAATGCTCTCTCTCTCTCAGATTGAGATAAGAACAAAAGGACTGGAGTTTTCTGAGTAGCCAAACAAGAGAGCGAGAGGGAAAGATGGATCAAGAAGTACAAGTCGACGAAAGCTCCCCTCTCTTCTCCAAAACAGTAAAAAAGCATGAACCTCCCCAATTAAACCCTTAACCGCCACCCACCGACACCACCAAAACCCTAACACTAACAGCACCGTACAGATCGAGAAATCAACAAACACTAACTCCCTGTTTCCAGCACATTCGCCGAGTTAGAATTGGTGGAATGGGCGGTCCATATATGCAAAGAGCTCGGAATGAGAAAACCAACCGCGTTTCACGCCTACTAGGGAGTTAGCTTACCCATTAGCGGAGCAGTTTCGAGCCCTTGGTTCATGTTTACATTTGCGGTGCTCCGTTGTGGTTGGGGGGTTGGATATGTTGACCCAGACACAGAGTTTGATGAAGAGACCTCATGTCGTGATCGCCACTCCTGGCCGAATTAAGGTCTTGATGGAGCAGAATCCTGATATTCCTCCTGTATTTTCCAAGACCAAGGTATGTTGCTTTGCTTTACAATCTCTCTGCCATTGTTTTGGCTTGATTTGCTTTCACAAGTAGCATAACGAACTCCTTTTGATGAATTTACAGTTCTTAGTTTTGGATGAAGCTGATAGAGTCTGTTGGGTTTGAAGAGGAGTTGAGAGTAATATTTAAGTATTTGCCTAGTAATCGCCAGACTACTATTTTCTGCAACATTGACAAATGATTTGAAAACACTGCTTGATCTTTCTGCAAACAAGGCTTACTTTTATCAGGCGTATGAAGGGGCTCAGACGGTTGATAAACTTAAAACAGCAGTACATTCTTGTTCCAAAAAATGTGATAGATGTTTATCTACATTACATTTTGTCTAAAATGGAAGAAATGGGTATTCGCTCGGTTGTATGTTATGCACAATTTTCCTAAAGATAGGCAAGAAAGAGTGAAAGAACAAAGTCCTAGATTGAGGATATTTTAAAGTTTGCTGGAATAGCTTTTGTCTAGAAAAGAATCATTCTTCAGTTCAGCAAACCATCAAAGTTATTGATTGATTCCTCAACATCCTCTGATTTATGATTGAATTTTGCTTTGCCTGTGTTTTCAATTATTTTTGGGAGGCAGAAGTTGTCACCTTCTAGGTTTGTTACTGGAAGAGCTTGATCAAGAGGTAGCAGGATTGCATTCACACAATTCTCAGTCTCTTAGACTTGCTGCAGTGCATCAGTTCAAATCCGGACAGGTTCCTATATTGCTTGCAATCGATGTTGCTAGGTTCAACTTTTTCACTGATATTTAGAAATTTCAAGTATTTTCCAGGGGGGAAAAAAACATATTCTAATACTCAATTAATATCGTGTCACCACTGCAGAAATCCAAAAGAAGATTATGTTCATCGTGTGGGGGGGAACTGCAAGAGAGCAGGCAGAGGAGGGCTGGCTATCAACTTTGTTACCCCAGTAAGTCTTATAGGTTTCTTAATAATATTGAATTTGGTCATTCCTAATGTTTTGGCCATGTATCTAAGTACTTATTTCTACTTCCCCGCTCTGCCTTTCTTCTTCTCTCTGTTGCATGAATCTTACTGTGAATTGCATTTTATATCCTGAGGTGGTTGCTGTTGGAGCCCTTTTGATATAATGGGGTTTTGTTTGAATGTTAATTTGTGTATTGGTTGTTGACCTCCAGATCGGGTCTTTTTGCAGAATGACGTTGATCTTTTCCATGAAATAGAGACCATTGCTGAAAATCAATTGGAGGAATTCAAGTGCAAGGAGAAGGAGGTGCTTGCCGATGTTACAAAGGTAGCATATCTATTCCGGCTCTCTTGTATCTCTTGTTTTATTTAGGTTTCTATACCTGGATTAAGTCAAGATTATCGGGTGTATAGTAACTTCCCAGTAATATACCTTATTGGAAGTTGAGAAGTGATGAGCTGCTTGGTTTCTATACTTGGATTATTCGTGTCTTTCCAATGGGTTTAATCTGAAGATGTGTTCCAATATGTAATTTGGTAGGTTTACAAGGCGTGGCGGCAATGAAGATGATGGATTACGGATTTGAGGAGAAAGCAAAAGAAGGCAAGAAACAGAAACTCGAAACGCTTGCAGATAAAGGACTACTATTATCAAAGAAAAGGAGCAGGAAAAGAAGAGAACAACAAATGTTTGTTGTCAAACATCCAATTTTTTGTCAAAATTTTTGTTGTTTGATCGATGTAATATTGTACCCAAAACTAAATGATGAGAATTTTGTCTTTTCTCATCTACAAACTAATTTCATAGAGAACTTTCCCCATAGATTTTAATTGTTTTGTATTCATTTATTTGTGCTTAATATTGTTGATGCATAAAAACAAAAGGAAGGTAAGGACACGGTCACGTGATATACTGCGTGCTCTCTGCAGGTGGTGGACAGGACACGGGGTTACATGAGCAGACAAACTGAGGTTCTAAAATCTAAACCGTTGTTGTGTAGGAAAGGAAAATGGGGTCTGTCTGCAACTGATCACCCCCAGGTAATGTCACGGTCGTTTACGTGAGCATCCTTCTATGACTACAACTATGCAATCTGGCGTCGACGCGTAGATGTCGGGAACATCCCCTTTTTCTTCTTACCTAGAGTTCTTAGTGCTCCACACGTGTCACAATAACCCCGCCCCCAGATGGACACTCCCTCTCTCCCTCACCCCCTCTGGAAAAAGAGAAAGAGAGAAGAAAGACCACCATATTTGAAACCTTTGTCTGGTTCCCAGCTTAACTCAACTTTCTCTTTCTTGTTAGGGTATCTGTTTCTCTCCTTCTTCTACTGAACTGAAGAGCTACTACCAATCTCTGGATTTTGAGGTTTTCTTCTTCTTCTCCTCGTTTATTGTCTACCAATTTTTCTTTCTTGCTCCAATGGTTCTTCAGTTGTGAGAATAAGCAAACTAAGAACTTAAAACAACAGAAAATTATCATGTCATGTTTTTGGCTCTCTTGCTTGTTATATCTGTAAGAAATCATTAAAAAAAAAAAAGCCATTGATTTTGGGCTGTCCGTGGTCATAATTTTATCTATAACCAAAGCACGCAGCTTTTTAGGATATCCTTACTCTTATTGAATTTTATGTTTAGCTTTCACTTCGTTAGTATTACTATTGCTATTATCGTTTCCTCTCTAACTGATCTTTATGTGCATGGTTTAGTTCTTTATTCATTTCTGTCTTTTCTTTTTCTTTTTTTCCATTGAATTTGAAATTGATGGACAAAATATTCATTTTAAGGCTTATCGTTGATTGATCAAGTTATATTGTCTGGTCCGTTTGATCTTACGGTTGAAAAAACCCGAGTTAACCATGGATCAGTCGGAGCAGCAACAGCAGCCCATGGGGGGTCCCGGCCCAGGCCTAATGGCAGCATACTCTTCCCCTCCATACCAAACCAGTCCCATGGTAACTCCTGGAACCACCACATCTGCTCCAAACACTTTCTCCAACTCGCCACATCAGCTCGTGTACCAACAAGCCCAACACTTCCACCATCAACAGCAGCAACAACAACAGCAGCAGCTCCAAATGTTCTGGGCCAACCAAATGCAAGAAATCGAGCAAACAACGGACTTCAAGAACCACAGCCTCCCCCTGGCCCGCATCAAGAAAATCATGAAAGCTGACGAAGATGTCCGTATGATCTCAGCAGAAGCTCCCGTCATTTTCGCAAAGGCATGCGAAATGTTCATCCTAGAGTTGACTCTACGCTCTTGGATTCATACCGAAGAGAACAAGAGGCGAACTCTACAGAAGAATGATATTGCTGCTGCAATTTCTAGGACCGACGTGTTTGACTTTTTGGTCGATATTATACCTAGAGACGAGTTGAAAGAGGAGGGGCTTGGAGTTACGAAAGCCACTATTCCCATGGTTGGTTCTCCGAATGATCTTCCTCCGTATTACTATGTCCCGCCACCTCAGCATGCTGTGGGGCCCACGGGTATGATTATGGGGAAGCCTGTGGTGGATCAAGGGACGATGTATGCTGCTACTGGTTCTCAGCAGCAACCAGTACAGCCGCCTATGGCTTTTATGCTATGGCCGCAGCAGCAGAAGCACCAGCAATCCCAACCGCACTAAGTCTTTACTCAAGTGATCATGATCATGTGAGAAAGTAGGTGAAGAAACTATAGTTGTGTTTCTTCTTTTTTTTTTATTGATGTTTTGTTTTAAAGTGTAGAGCTAGGTGTTGGTTGGCTCTTGTAAAGCTAAAAACTTGTGGATTATGTCAAAATCTTGATTGAGAACGTATGTATGGGATTGGCATAATTTACTTTGAGTGGCCTTCTAGATTCTGATAGGAGAAATTTTAGAATATTTTCTTAAAATATGTTATTATAAATAAATTGTTAAGATTTATCATAACTAATCTATAATTTTTTATGTATAAAGAGATTTTAGAATTATGATATGGATGGTAGACTTCTTAATGAGGCTTAGGGGCGACCGTTTCTTCTCAATAATTGCTGGAGAATCATCATTCATGTTGTTGGGAGTTAGAAGAATAAGTATTCAAGATATGTCTGATTTTTCGAGTCATAAATGAGTAGAGGTCATTGGCTAATTAAGTTAGCCGTTAATAACCTTAGAAGAACACTAACTCTCATACTACGAAAACTTTAGTAATCCGCTATATATTTCACAAGTTACAATGCTAGGCTATTTATACATAAGAAACCCTAGACTAGTTATGATAAATCTTAACAGTTTATTTACAATTACATACTTTAGAAAAATATCATAAGATTTCTCCTAACATAATATAATCAATTTCTTTCCATATTTTCCACAAATGTTCCTTACCTCTACCATAATGTAGAAAATATGATCCTAGAGCTATCAAAACATAACCGGTCAAAACTTGATCATAGAGCTAAAAAGTGTCTTTATGAGCTATTCTCAAAATCAAAAAAGGTATAAATGTTATTATCCCACTTAAAAAAAAAAAATTTAGAGCACGGATGTAACTTTCTTTGAAGACACATTATTTTACCAAAAATTCTCTTTAAGAGGAGAGTAATTCTATGATAGAATATCATTTTTGGAAACTTCAAATTCCTTACCTCTGCTAGTTCTAGATCTGCCACCTCTAAATGTTCCTTCATCTAGTACTCCATCCGCCCCTTCCTTACCTATAGAATCAAACATCATTAACTCTTTTTCAGTGGGAGAAACATTACAAGTAGTGCAACAACCTGAGTTGCTAGTCTACTCTCAGAGGAAGCAGATTCATAATAAGGAACCTCAACCTTCTACCTACCAAAACTCTTCTTTGGATGACAGTTTCAAATGTTTTGAATCATCATAAAACTGTTTCTACAAATTCTAATCTAGATATTCTTATTGGCCTTAGGAAACAGACCTGCACTTATACTATGCATCTTATTGCTAAATATGTCTCTTATCATAAGTTATCTCCTAGCTATAGAACCTTCATTGTCGATGGTTTATGGGGTGAGCCTAAACAGGATGGCCTAATGGACTGCCTTTAGGTTCAAACCGGTAACCTGACAAATCTTTGCTAGGTAAAAAAAAATCGGGTTAGTATAAAATACATAATCGGGTCTTGGTTGGAGATAATAGATTATCGGGGGTTGTTTAGAACTTATGGGGCTATTTTAGGGATTAGTGAAAAAAGAGAGACATGCTCTCTTATTTATTTACACGATTAATTGTGCAGAAAAACAGATCTAGAAAAATCAGAAAATAGAGCCCTTTCTCTTCTCTTCCGACGCACGCAATTGTTGCTCGTTCTTGGCACGATTTGTGTCATTGATCTCCATATCTTCCAGTGGTTTGATCAACTTGTGATTTCAATTTGATATTCCTCTTTCTATGTGATTCTTGGATAAGTTATTTTCGGAATAGGTTGAAACCTTAACTGAAATTTTGGGTTAGGGATTGTGAAATCTTTGTTGAATCTTTGGTTGAAGTTTGATGATCTTGTGTACTAGTAGATCTAGGATTTGATTGTGTGTTTGTACCGGAATTCTATCACTATTGCAAACGAATCTCGAAATTCTAGAGCTCGAGTGGATGTAGTCTAGGTTGATCGATTTGATCTCGTAGACGAACCACTATAATTTCTTGTGTCTTTTACTTTTCTTACTTTAATTAATATTCTAAAATTGGCATGGAAATGTTATAGACAATTTGAACACAAACTGAAAATGTTACTGTTCATGAAGAGGAAAAACTAGAAAAACTTGAACTAAAATCGCAACATTTATTGCTAATATGTTTAGTGTTTTAATTCCAAAAGATATCTAGGAAGCAATGAGTCAACCTGAATGGAAAATGACAATGTTGGAAGAGATGAGGGCACTTAAGAAGAATGACATTTGGAGATTATCAGTTTACCTAATGAAGGTAAAGCAGTAGGTTGCAAGTGTGTGTTTACTGTGAAATACAATGTTGATGTGAATATTGAAAGGTACAAGGCAATGCTTGTGGCTAAAGGTTTCATACAAATCTATAGAATAGATTACCAAGAAATATTTGCCATGGTTGCTAAGGTAAACTCTATTAGAGTATTGTTTTCTTTTGCTGCTAACCTTAAGTGGCATTTACAACAACTAGACATGAAAAATATGTTCCTTAATGGGGAATTAGAAGATGAAGTATTTATGAATTTACCTCATAGTTTTGAAGAACATTGTGGGATAGAGAAGATTTGCAAGCTAAGAAAGTTACTATACAGCCTAAAGCAACCACCTAAAGCATGGTTTGATCGACTTACTAAGTCTTTGAAGGGTCGTGGATATCACTAAACTTAGGCATATCATATGTAATTTGTCAAGCATTTTATGGTTGGTAAGATTTCTATTCTCATTGTGTATGTGGATGACATGATCTTAACTGGAAGTGATGTGGATGAAATAGAAAAATTGAAGAAATTTCTAGCCAAGGAATTTGAGATAAAAGATCTTAGGTCTGTGAAGTATTTTTTGGGAATGAAATTACAAGATCTAAAAAGGGGATTTTTGTTTCTCAAAGAAAGTATGTTATTAACCTGTTTAAGAAAACATATTACCTCGGATGCAAACCAGTTGAAACTTCTATGGAAGCAAACTTGAAGTTAGAGGTAGCCAGTTCATATAGGGTGGTGAATAGAGAATAGTTTCAAAGATTAGTGGGAAAACTCATTTATCTATCTCATATTAGACTAGACATAGCATTTGTAGTTAGTATTGTGAGTCAATTCATGCACTCAGCTGGAGAAGAACAATTTGATGTTGTTTACAGAATTCTTTAATACCTAAAAGGAAAATCGAGAAGGGGGTTGTTATTCCAAAATCATTGTCATATCATAATTGAAGCATTTACAGATACTGATTGGGCTGATAGTGTGACCGATAGAAGATCTACTTCAGGCTACTATACTTATGTTTGTGGAAATCTAGTGACTTGGATAAATATATATATATATATATATAGTAGCTAGAAGTAGTGCATAAGTTCAATTTAGAGCGGTTGCTCATTGGATTTGTAAAATATTATGGCTAAAGAGACTACTTGTGAAATATTATGGCTAAAGAGGCTACTTGAAGATCCAAAAATTTCTAGTACTATTCCTATTATACTTTACTGCGACAAAAAAATGGCTATCAACATTGCTTATAATATTGTTCAACACGATAGGATTAAGCATGTGGAGACTTATAGATATTTCATTAAAGAAAAGTTGGAAGAAAGCATAATGTGTATGCCTTATATTCACATAGCAACATGCGATAGATATCTTTACTAAAGGATTACAAAAAATTCAATTTGACAAGTTTATATACAAGCTGGATTTACATGACATCTTTGAACCAGTTTGAAGGGGAATGTGGAAAATATGGAAAGATATTGATGAGATTCTGTTAGAAGAAATCTTAAGATAAATTTTAATATATTTTTCTAAAATATGCAATTATAAATAAACTATTAAGATTTACCATAATTAATCTAAGATTTCTTATATATAAATAACCTAACACTGTAACTTGTGAAATATATGCCAGATTACTAAAGTTTTCAGATTTGCTAGAGATATATCCAAGTTTGTATATTCAAGTACATAGTGGCCAAAGGGAAAATTCCAAAGAATATGTAATGTATTAAGAGGTTGGAAGCGGATATTGGATAGTATGTTGAGGCCTCATGGATTGGTAGGGATTTAAAGGGTAGGCATTTTTTTTTAATTATTTTTTTATAGTTGGGACAAATATGAACTTGTACTCTCACACCTAAACAGAATACAGAAAGTGACCCATATGTTAATGTCAATATGGCGTTAAAGGGTAGGCGGCCAACTTTTTATGTCTCATTGCTTGTTGGCCGACCAACTTTGAGGATTTGAGACCAAAACAAATCTTACCCATCATCCCAAACGCATTGAAAATGTCCATTCCACATTAAAACAGATTGTCCCAAATAATTCCTTCACAAAATTGTCTGGTCATTCGTTCCTCCCACCGAAAAACATAACTTATGTAGTTGTCTAGGATACAAGTGTCGAGTGATATCCAAAGTAGAACGAACTTTGAGATGAAACAATTTAGGGTTGCTTTTAATTCTCCTTAACCTTTTTTTCTGTTCTGTTTCATTTTTTATTTTCTCTACTGATATAAATAAAATAATGTGCTCACTTTTTAATCATCCAAGAACAAAAAGAATATGCCAATCACTCAAACATGTTGTCGATGAATCCAACAATATTTGGATTTCAGCGATGCTGTTCAAAATTTTCTTTTTAATCCCTCCCTCCCTCAAATCATCTACACTAACCCAAAATGGAAGCATTTGATGCCTGGCTTTCCTCTACAATGAACGAGACTCTCAATCATGATTCCGCCATTCGGAAATTTTGTCCCGCCCGGCTCGAGCAAGAACAAGATATAGTACTAGACTTGGAGGAAACACTATTAGTGAGTCATAATTTCAAAGTATCTAATCCCGAGCACTACTTGTCAGCCTTAGAAGACGATGAATTCGTAGACAGCATCATAAATCCCAATCAATACTTGGCAAAAGACGACATCAAGTCGACAAAGGAGGAGGAGCACTTAAAACACGTCAATCCTGAAATTTTGAACAATGTATATGAAGATTTTAGCATGTTAATAGATGGAGATTCATATGACATTATTCTTGGAGGTCTTCCTCTAGAAACGCCTAGTGTGGAACAAGTGAACCATCGGCTGGACCAAGGGCTTCACTTGGTCCACATGCTTCTGGCATGTGCCGAAGCATTGGGGTGGCGTGACACAAAACTAGCTGGCTCGATGCTTGGGGAAATTTGGTCCGCGGCAAGTCCTTGGGGTGATCCTCTACAGAGAGTCTCGTATTGTTTTGCCACAGGACTCGAGTCTAGAATATCATATCTCCATCAAAAAGGGGCTATGGAAGATTCTTCTTTCATCACAAGAGAGGAGAAAACAGAAGCTTTTCGGCTTCTTCACAAAACAACTCCTTACATTGAGTTTGCTTTTCTCGCTGCAAATGATGCAATATGTGAAGCTGCACAAGGGAAAAACTCTTTGCATATCGTTGATTTGGGAATGAAACATTGTCTTCAATGGCCGTCTTTGTTAATGCGCCTTGCATCAATGACTGATGGGCCGAAAAAACTCCAGATTACAGGTTGGGCAGAGCCCACCTCTGATCTACCAGAGCTCGAACTCAGCATGAAGGCCATTGTTGCAGATGGAAACTCATTAGGTATGTCTATACAATTTCAGTTGATATCAGAGCCTCTAGCTCCATCCCTACTACATAGAGAGAAGTTAAATTTGAAAGGCGAAGAGGCATTACTTTTCAATTGTATAATGCACTTACACAAGTATATCAGAGAGAGTAGAGGTTCTTTGAAGGCAACCCTTCAAGCAATGAAGAAATTAGAACCCATTGCACTAGTTGTGGTGGAACAAGATGCAAGCCATAATGGACCTTTTTTTCTTGGGAGGTTTCTCGAGTCGCTTCACTATTACTCAGCCATTTTCGATTCCCTCGAAGCGAGCCTCCCAAGGAATAGTCCTGAAAGGATGAAGATCGAGAGGGCCCACTTTGGAGAAGAGATTAGAAACATCATAGCTTGTGAGGGCACGGATAGAGTTGAGAGGCACGAGAGAGTGGACCAATGGCGAAGGCAATTAGGTCGTGCTGGATTTCAAGTAATGGGTATGAAGTGCATGAATCAGGCTAAGATGATGCTGTCTGGTTATGTCTGTGATGGATACACTCTAGGTAGTGAAAAAGGTTGCCTTCTGCTTGGTTGGAAAGGGAGGCCCATGATGCTAGCCTCAGTATGGCAAGTGCATAGCAATGTCTCCGGATGATACCTAAAGGCTGATTTCCCTTTTCCCCTCAATTTGTTACAAATTGTAGCTTTTAGCTAAGTCTTTAAATACAATAAGAAATGAAGACATTTTCAAGCTTTAAGTCCTCCCTGATTAATAGATCTGTTAAAAAGCAAACAAAACATTCTGCTCAATATAGCTACTAGTGCCCTAATACAAAACTTTGTAGAGAACAACCAAACTACTAAACTCATGATGAGTAAAAAGAAACATCTTGAGAAATCATCTAAGAAACTATGACTTGGGAGACTTGGGAACCTTGTGAGCTTGCGTTTTTGATTGGGAAGCGGCTGAGGACATGACACGTAAGCGAGCGGCAATTTCAGAAAAGGAAGGCCTTGCTGCCGGATTAGGTGCCCAACACTCTTCCATTAGGATCCTCCATTCATCATCACAGTAACTCGGGATGCTCGGTCTCAATGTGTTGTTTACAATACCTCCTGTATTATTATTTAAAAACCAACTTCAGTTTACTAAATATAATGATTGGAAAGCAAGATTTTAGCATCCAGACATGAAAAGAGTTGGAAGATAAAAATTGGCACCTATGATTGCACCATAGTGCATGTTGGCATATGGCTCGTCGCCTGTTAGAATTTCCCACAAGACAATACCGAAAGAGAATATGTCAACCTGCAAATCAATGGAACAATATGAGAGAAAGACCTAAAACTCAGCAGAGCAAGGTTTCATAAGTATTCCGTAGTTACCTTCTCGGAGACTTTATTGCTGCTTCCATTCAGTAATTCTGGGGCCATCCATGGTAAAGTTCCCCTAACACCACCAGAAACCAGAGTATTTCTCTTGATCTTTGATAGGCCAAAATCACCAACCTGTTGTGAAATGGATTTCATTAATAATTTGTTAGACAGACAATCGAGAAATGAGTAGTAGCATCATCAAGATAACCTTGCAAATTGGTCGGGAAGGGTCTTTTAAGTTCACAAGCAAATTGTCACATTTTAAATCAAAATGGACAATATTTTTTGAGTGCAAATACTCCATTCCAAAAGCTGCATCCATAGCAATTATCAACCGTTTACGACGATCAAGATGCCTGCAATTGAAGATTATGAAAACTAGAACAAATATGGAACAATAGTAGCATCTATAATAAGCCTTGGTCTTTGTATCTTTCATTTAATAAATAGAATTGATTTAGTAGAAGATTTTCATTATCATTCCGATTATCAAACAGGATATGACGAAAGGACGTCAACCTCAAACTCAAGAATCAAAGAGTGGAGTATATTACTTGTCCTTATGAAGCAAAACATGTCGAAGAGAACCGTCAACCATGTACTCTGTCACAGTAGCCAATGTTCCTCCAGGACCATCTTGCACAACACCATAAAATGCCACCACATTTGGATGGTGAAGCTTTGAAAGAATATCAGCTTCCCTCCAGAATTCTATGGTCTGAGAATGGAAGAGTATATATGCAAGATGATCATAGTTTCAAGGGGTTCTTAGGAAAGGAAAGACATTAAAAGTTGCACTTTTTTTTTTCTTTTATCAATAAATGCTAGAGACAACAGTAAGCCATTTACCAGTTTCTCTTGCTCTGAAACACGGCCCGTGAAACAGGTCTTCTTTATTCTTTTGATTGCAACATCTGTTCCCCTCCATTTGCCATGATAAACAGTTCCGAAAGTTCCTGAACCCAACTCTTTCAGCTCTTCAAGATCTTCATTCTCTATGAACTACTATGTGCATCAGAAGGTAATGTTCAAACAAAACTTATAATAGTAGACCTTTTAAGTTTGACAAAACTACGAGAAACATAACAAACCTGTAGAGTACTGATATCAAAATCACCCAATGATGGATCTAGAGGCAGTAAACCAGTATTCCCAGTCTCTAACCTGCCATCCTAAATACAAGTGGGAAGAGGAGATTTTATTCAGAAAATTTTTGGCGTTCAAGAGGCATTCCTTATCCATTATAGAAACAAAACAAAGTACAGCCAACAGAAGGAAGAAAAAATATATATAATCAGGAAAACAATATATTGATACCTCATACTCTGGTGTTCTTATGTTTCCCATCATGAAATCATATTGCATACTTTCACTGCCATTCACTTGGGAATGATGATAACCTGGAAACAGATCTGTAGAGTCGTCTTCAATTGTTGAGGGCAATCCTTTCTGATCTTTGTCACCAATCAATGGTATAAATTGATCTCCTTCGTCAACTTTTCTGGGTACAGCTGGGAAATGAAGATGATCCTGGTCGACAAGAAATGAATCCTTTTTAGCATTATCCACTTGTGCCAACTTCTGGAAATATGACCAACGTTTTGGGTCATGATTTTCCACATTTACGCTCAAACCAGCTCCATCTCTGGGAAGTAGACCAATGCCCGAGGGATCATCTGAAAGTTTGGAGAATATATCAGAGAGGAAGTCACGAGGAAATCGATCATCAATATTGATACTTATGTCTCCCGGAGCTGGTTTCAAAGTATCCACTGTGTGCATTTCTTCAGAAGGATCTTTAGTTGAGTTCTCTGTTAATGAAAAAGGGTCAGTAAGTTCAATGTTGTTTTTCTGACCAACAGCCTTACCCAAATTGCTACCTGGAGGACTTGATGCAGGATGTTCTGATTCATTAGCCACAAGATTATCATGATTTTTTGCAAGGTAATTTATCTCAAACTGACCATTAGGAGCCTGATCTTTATTCGAACCATCTAATGCCTGCTTTTGCTCGCAGTTCACATCATTTGAAATCCTTCCAATGGCATCAGCAACATTTCTGTAACCCTGAAGTTGGGCCACCCCATCTTCAACTGTTTGAATAGCTGAATACATTGGTTTTGCTCTAGATACGGTGTTTTCAGCTTGCAAAGCTAGGTTCCTATCATGCAACTCAACTGCAGATTCTGCAATTAAATCCTGTTGGGGATTATCAGACCGTGACTGAGATATAAGGAACTGAGATCCAAGTGAATCATCAGACTTTGACAATCGATTCAGCAACTCTATCTGCTCCCTTGGGATCCTTTCTGAGTAGTATACTCTATTGGAAACAACAGGTGCCTCCTCAACAGGACTCAAATCAATCAGACTAGATTCACCATGAGTAGCACTCTCATGTCCATGTGCGCTACTTGATGTTGGGTTAAGATCATCAAGACCCTGAAGTTTTCTCTCATTTTGTGAAGGCAATGAGGGTATGTTCTTCTCTACTGGAGCAACTAGAGTTGGTTTTTCTTCAGCAGATATGTAGCTCATCAAATCACCATCAAATGGATATGACACAATGTTATCCTTTTCTAAAGAACGAATACTTTCAGGGTTAATCGCCTCCTTACCTGAACTATCAATAGTTGGTTTCACGGGCTGTACTGGAATTTCTTGATATTGTACTGGAAATGACACCCTTTGTTGCTGATCCTCGCTAAAAACTGAATGTTGATTCACAGACCCATTAAGAGTCATTGGAAGAGAATTTTCTGCAAAAGGGGAGTGATAATAAGGATCATGAACCTGTTGGAAGGGGTGCTGTCTAGGTTCTCCATTATCCAACATCTGTCCTTGGTACATCTCTGGATGGGTTTCATAAGAGTTTGAGAACCTTGGAAGAATTGGATGTGAAGGCTGCAAGTTTGACGGCACTATACTTCCAGTTAAAGCTGACATGCTAGCATCTATTGCATTCGACATAAATCTACCTGTCTCCATCTCAGTACTCTGTTGCTCACGTAAATTATTTGTGGAAGTGCTTGCTAAACTATGTTGGATTGAGTTTTCTCTAGATCCCATATTCATGCCGTTGACTGCAATTAGATATTGGAACTCAGAATGAGCATCCACACTACTCATACTAAAGTGAGCTTCGTCCAAATCAGCCGTTGAGAAGAGAAAGATCCTGAGTTTCTTTGACTGTTCCCTGACCTCTAATTCATTACATTCCTCCATCATATTCTGAAGATCCTCATCACAAGAAACAGACACCAAGGCATCAAGATCCTCCCCAGGAAGCTGATATTTTATTACAAGAGATTGGTCATATATTGATAATGACTTCTGCAAAAGCTCTTGCCAAGATATGTCCTTTCTTATCTGGAGGATGTGCGTCTCACCCCCCACATATCTTAGCTTACCATCACTTGGCCGGGGAAGAATCCTCCCACCAGCGCTGCAGAGGACTTTTATCTTCATTGATGAGCTGTCTGACATTCCAGAAGAAGCACAGTTTTTAGCAACTCCTCTATTACTGCTATGAACCAATGAATCCTGTGGTACTGTTTGAATAGATCCATAATTACTTCTGTCTTGATGCAAAGAAGGGTTTGTTCTCTCTGTGTGTTTTGGAGCATTTTGCAAATTCATAGAGCTTGTTGCGTAATTAGGATCACTGACAGTAATTGGAATCAGAGGCCTCATGGGAAATACTCGGTCCCGCATAAATTCAAGAGCAAACTCCTCTCCCGTCTGTATAGAGAAATTGCGTACAGGCCTAACCTCTGGCATGTTGACGTTCATAGGTCTCACATTATTATGCATGCTCATGCTACTCATGGGATTCTGTGTGAACAACTGGAACATGCCACTATTGGGCTGAAGTTCGTCATTCCTATATTCAGCGATACTGCACTGAAAAGGTTGATTATTCTCTTCTAACCCCATGACAGCATTGCCTGGTTTTCTTTCCATGAGCTCAACTTAACCAGAATTAACTCCAGTTAAACAACCACTCAGAGATATAGTACTAAACCCCATCTCTACCAGATGGCAGGAGAAATAAAAAAGGAACTTCTCAGAATAGAGAGGAAACAGCCTTGTGTGAGTTTCTCGGTTTAGTAAATTTAACAAAAGATCTGCGAGAAATTAAAAATGAAAAATAAATACATAAACAGAGACGAGATAAGGACAAATCGCTGCAAAGATCCTCATCCCATCATATTCAAAACTAAACAAGCGAGTGATGGCACAGGGAACAAAATGCTTTCTAAGGATCTGAACTTCAAATGTTTGATTTATTTGAACCTCTATTTCAGTAACTCCCTCCATATTTAGATTTAGAAACCAAGTTTCACCCTCATTTTCTGTTAGTACTAACAAGTTTACATCGAAGCATGATTAACAACCACTCAAACAGTTCCTGTAAATCTCTATATTTCACAACAAATTCCTAATTCGCAACCCAAAAGATACCAATCTTTTATTCGTTTAGTTGCATTTCCGTTCCTTCAAAAAAGTACAAAAATAAAAAAGCCTAAGAGCATACACATCGTAATGTAACAAAGAACCCTAATTTCACAAATATGAAACAGATAACAAAGCAGCTACTCTTCCGGACCATAATCAAATGAAAAAGAGAAATCCAAATAAATTAATTCAGCAAAGAGAATTGGAGGAACATACCTGATGATGAAAGTGCAATCGCAACGGCTACTTGTAGAACACAACTCCAGTTACGAAGCTTTTTCTTCTTCTTCTCTGCTCAAGAAAGATTAAACAAAGTAGCCATAGCCATATCCATAACTTCCTCGTGAGCTGAAAGAAATGTGAAAATTTCTGCAAATTGAGTATCTTTTTGACACACAAAACAAAACAAAATGGAGATGACGGCTTCAGTTTTCAGTTTTCAAGTTTTCACTCTCATGGCAGGGCCCAGGTCCCGTTTAAGTTCCTTCTCCATTTACTTCCTTTCCTTTTCCGGGGCATATGTATATGACGGGGTGTCAATTCGGGTCTGACCCGAAACCCGCCCTTTTGTTTTATCTATTTGCATAAATGCCACAATAATGCAAACTCTTCAAAAAAAGCCCTTTTTGGTTGGGATAAAGATTAAAGACGAAGCTTATGTACTGTATATCAATGGCTTCCTCCTGAAACTTCACCGCTCGAGCATTGTTCTGAACGACGACGACGACTAATACGACATGTCGTCTCTGAAATTTGGGTCTTGTTAGTGGATCACTAGTAGTATAATAGTAGTTCCGAAAGCTGCTGCTGGTAGTAGCTCTTTGATGTAGAGATTCCTCAGAAATTCACTTCTACCTCATCGATTTCCTTCAATTTCTCGCCGGAATTTCGTCTGTCCAGCGGCTTCTCTTCTTCTTCTACCTCGTCGGTCCTTGAAGATCCCGATACTCTTCCCGGTACTACCTTCTTCTTCCTATCTCAGTTTTTGCTCGAGCTAGAAAGCCATCGATAGTAGATAATGAAAGTTTTCTCCTTTTTCAGTTCGAGTTGTGATTATGCTCACCTGGAAAAATACATCAATTCAGATCTGCAGGGTGTTATGGTGAGCTACGTCCTTGGCAAGACGAGAGCAACAGAAGCTGCTCATTAGTACGTATAAGGAACTTTGACAAATTTTCTGTCATATCATCTTTGCATTTTCAGTTCATTCATGGTTTCTTTCAATTAAAATCTCATCCTTTTGAGGTCTCTCTCTCTCTCTCTCTCTCTCAACTGTTAAATATCAGTGTATGGAAAAGTGTTGTTAGAGAAGGGGATACCGTGATTGATGCCACTTGCAGGAAAGACACCTTGGCCCTGCTCAAAATGGTTTCTAGAAAATCTGGTTAGTTTACTCCATGGACATTCAGAAAGAAGCTTTAGTGACTGCTCGAAAATTCACTACTTAATCAGAAACAGGTATGTGTATGACACTTGATATCGCAATTTGCAGTTTTATGCGCTCATCAATGAACTTGTTCTAGTGTTAGAGTGATTAATATTGGAATGATCCATTTGAAGTTTTATGCAGAATGAAGTTGTTAAACTTTTTCCAATTTGTCACAGCAAAATGGAAGACATTGTTCCAGAGAATTCCCTGTCAGGAAATTGATAATCACTAAACTCGAACCTTTTCTCTACGGCCTGAAAATCATGTATGTGCTTGATGACCTTATAGACTTTGTTACCTAGAACTACTTGTTAAAGACTTGTTGCTTTCAACCTGGGCTACTTTCCTGGTGGTGATAAAGTAATAACCATAAAGTCTGAAATGACATTACAAGCACTGAAAGCAGCGGAGAGAATCCTCGTACCGGGAGGACTCATCAGCCTCGTTTACTCTATTACACTTACATCTATATGTATTGACACTCTTCACTGTAATAATTGTCAAACTCATCTGTGCTGAAATCTAATTGATTTAACAGCATTCTGTCTACAGATTGCCAACTCTTAACTGAGAGAGTGATCAAATTTTGCATTATTTTTTGCAGGGAAGAGTTGAAGGCAGCGGAGAGTTTTAGTAAGGGATTATTGCCTGAGAAATGGGATATGTTGTCATTTCGACATCTTTCATATAAAGTAAACCATGTTTTATACTAACCTTTTTCACCACAACTCATTGTTAGTCATATCTTCTTTAGACAGTTACTAGAACTTTATAGTGAAAATGAATTTTCAGGATGTTTACGTTGCTGTATTCAGAACCAGCAATTGCAGAAAGCAAAAGGAAAGATTAAATAAAAAACGATCGCGATGGGACTCGAACCCACAATCTCCCGCTCCGGAGGCGAGCGCCTTATCCATTAGGCCACGCGATCTTTCTTGTAATGTGGTATGAATGTGTTTATCTATTACTATAGTCTCTATATAACAGTCCCAACTTCCCTGTAGCTGTATTCCTCATTTTTTTTAGTTTTAAAATCCCTAGAGCAGAAGAAAACTGGAGACGAACAGTGTAGTAAATGTTATATACATCTCTAGATTCATCGATTGCTAGAAACCCTTTTGTGCAAAAAAGGGTGTACCTTTCTTTAATCATTAACTTGATGCACAATTATCATTATGTATAGAAAAAATACATCCAAACATGTTTCCAATAGCAGAAAAAACTTACAAAATGACACTTTTTTTTTTTTTTTTTTTGGTTTTTCCTTTTGTTTCATATGATGTTCCCGCCAAGGATTAACTTACATATTCAACGGAGAAAGAGAGACAGAAACAGAGAGCAGTCTAGGAAATCCGACAGACACTAACAATTGATCCAGCTTCCGATAACTCCCGTTTTTTTTTTTCTTTTTCCTGCGTTTTCTTTACGAAGTGTCAACCGGGGTGTCTGGATGTGCTCCCCATTCAGTCCATGATCCATCATATACCGCAACATCAGATTTCCCAAGTCGATGAAGACCCTGTTAAAAGATAAAGAGAAAAAAGACCATGAAACTCTCTATTCTCTATTTGTTCTTATGCAGAAAACAAGACAATAAGAGACTGAAAAAGGTGGAAGTGTTACCAGAGCAAGAATGCAAGCAGTCACGCCAGTCCCGCATGATGTTACTGCAGGACTTTCCAGGGAGATGCCTAAGAAGAAATTGAACCAAACGCTGATATCAATTATTTACATATTTTGAGAATATCACAGTTGCTAATAGAAAAAAGTATATATTTTTAATTTCCCACCTTCTCGATCGAACCGTTTCTTAAGCTCATCAGCTGGTAAGAGAGCTTGTGAAGCATCCAACACCTGCAAAAGAAGTACCATGCATGTTCTTGATGAATTAAAGGAGAAAAAAAAAAGGTGAATACCAAAAAATAAAATGATGAGATATTTTCATTTCATGCAATACCTGAGCAAAAGGAATGCACTTGCTGCCGGGTACATGACCACTCTTTATCCCCTTCCGTGGTTCAGGCACAGCTCCATCAAATCTGCAAGCAAATCAAATAACCAACAATTAGTAAGAAAACTGAAATAAATTTCTAGATTAGCAGTTAAGATTAAATTCCAGATTGATAAAAGCATGATACCAAGTCAAAGAAAAATAAAAGGATGACAAGATAAAAGACTGATGTGTTCAATGTAACAAGAATACCTAGCCTTTGATCGGGCATCTATGTGTTGATGGGTCTTTTCCTCGATGTTTCTCTTAACCTGAAAAATAAACCGCATAGCTCAGGGCAAGTTAGAATAAGTTTCAAGTTTCAAAAGTCCAATACATCTAAGACACCAAAAATATACACTCCCACTTGATTAATGTAACATAATATCATACTGACCTGGTCGACGGTCCATACAAGATGTGGCTGAAATTTTGTCTGAAATGTGATTGGCCCAACCTATATTTAAAAAAAAAATGCATGGATTTAGGAACAGACTTATGCATAGATTTACCATATTTCCACTTCTAATCCTATCTTTGGGTGAGGATAAAAGCAGATAAAGCAACCCAAAACTCACATTCTGGCATTGATAAACTTTTTCAACAGCCTCAGTTGCAGCACTAGCTTTCAAAATAGCATCACTAGAAGCACTAGATTCAACATCATATCCTGAAGCCCGCCATCTTGGTAGGCCTCCATCTAAAACCCACACTCTCTCATGCCCAAAAACTCTAAACATCCTGTCATTTTCAAATTTAAAAAAATAATAATAATAAATACCAAAGTTGAAGCAAATAATAGTTCATTTATGCCACATAGCCATGAGCCTGTAATTTTACACACGATTTTTTAATGTCTGATCCTTGAAACTCACCACCAGACACGAGCAGCACTAAAAAGTCCCTTCCCATCATAAACAACCAACCCATCTTTGTTTTCAATTCCAAGGGATGAAACAGCGGCAGCAAAAGCTTCCTCCGATGGCAGCATATGTGGCAGCTGATTTAATTAAGCATTGCACGTCATATACACTTAAATCCACTGTAATCATATATCGATTCATGGAGCTTAATAGATGAGAGGGAGAGATATTGTTTTCACCTTTGTGGTTCTATCTGATATTCCATCTACGTCAAAGAAGAGAGCTCCCGGAATGTGAGCAACCTGATCAGTATCAAAACATATTATAGAGCATAATGGATAAGAGATGGATCAGAAATAATATTAAAGAGAGAAAAATCACAAGGAGATTACCTGGTATTCTTGAATTGGATTCCTCTGCTCATCTGGCATGTACCATGATGCATCTAACACCTGCACACCAGCATAAATCATGTGACCACTCATACATTTTCAGGGAACCCAAAATTATTTGAAGAAGTGGGGTATTACCTTAAGGTCCGGCTCTTGAAGATTAGAATGGAGCCAGTCAACGGAAACAACAGGTTCTGCCGTTGACAAGGACTGTGTAGAAAATCCAGCTCTTGCTCCAACTACTGAGGAGGCCATGATGCTATGAACTCGACTTGATATACTATATGTTTTACAGGCCGAATCAGCTGTTAAGTGAATTGCTCGCTTCTACAAGGAAAATGAAAGACATATCAAGAGAAAAGAAAACGAGAACACAACACAGCTTCAAGACAAACACTGATTGTATAAAAGCTTCCCTATATACCTTAGAAAATACACGCGAATTCTAATTATTGCATTGTACTCAGCTCTCTCATTTTATTTCCAAGTACGAATTTAAATAGCAGAGTAATAAGTCCTTAAGAAGTGCCTAAATTATAACGAAAAGAGCACTTATTTAACCTTATTATCCATTGAAATACTCACTCATGAGAACAGGAATAACAGTCCAGAAACGCCAAAAACATTGCTATAGTGATTAACAATGTCCTTGGATTCACACAGTTCATGTATCTTGCCAAGAAATTAGGCCCAATACCAAAATTAAAAAACCTAGCAGTAGATTGAAATAAAATCATCATATAAACAACGACCCAATTAAGAAGATAGACATTCAGATAAACCCACATAGCAAATTCAATCAAAATTAGCTCTTTTAAAGAAACAGGAACGAATGAGAGCTATCTTACAGGGATTAACTAAGAGCAGAGGGAGGGGGCCCACTTACATGAAAGGAAGAAGTGAAATTCTGCGGATTGTTGAAGCGATAAGCAAGAGAGTGAACAAGGCGACGACCCAAAATTGTCTTCGTTAGAAAAGCAGACGATGATGCCATCATTTCAAAAGAACATAACAGAGATCTTTTTCGTGCGTTTGACACTGATAAGTAGCTGCTTACGACGTCGTTCAGTAGAGGAGGAGGTATCGGGTACTGCTACAGTAGCTACCGCTACTGCCACTGATTGATGTTGGAACTTGCGAGCAAGAAGACGACGGTTGTATTTATCTTATTGATGGGCTGTTTGGGCCCTTGAGATATATTATTCGGGCTGTAATGGACCGAACCAATTCTGTAGCCGGGTCCAGGCCAGATTGAAATAGTAACTAACCAGTCTAGCTTAAATTGGCCCAAATAGTTACAACCTGTAACTTATAGTTTGCAAGTCAATTTAGTAATTAATCGGGAGAAATCAAAGTAATTATTTAAGTTTTATCATGAATTTTATATAATTTTTGAATTTTATTCTTTTAAGGATATGAAAATTTATCATTCTCATTCTCATTTCAATTTATTCCTTATGTAATTAAAATGATATAAAAAAATTATCATTCTCATTATTATTCTCATTTTCAAAAAGTAATCGAACCAAATAAACTCTTCTAATTATTTATTTATTCTTAAATATTATTAATCTATTAGTGAACGATCAATTTATAACTTAATTATAAATTTGAGCTCAAAACTATTTAATTATTTAATATATGTAAATCATGTTCTCAGCCACTTATCTCAATGAATCTCCGAAAAAAAGTTTTTAGCATGTTTTACATATAAACCGTGACGAGTGAATCAAAATATTCAATTGATATAAATAGAAGTTCATGACCACTCAGAATTTAGATTGATCTACATATTATTATCTAATGACATGACTAAAATTCTTTATGAAAAATAATATTATTAATAAGGAATTAATTCATATTGAGTCATGTCATATATAATCTAATTATATAAAGTTTTTCTACTAAAATATCTATCTACATCAGTGATCTAAATCTAAATCTTTTATATTCATAATACTAATAAATTGTACCAATAATTATTAATTAAAAATTACATATTTTAATATATTTTAAATAATTTAATTTATTATCTAAAATTTTAATTATATCAAAATAATATAAAATTATAATTACGTAAATAAATTTAAAATTTTTAGATATTTATGCACGTTATTCCTACATAAATATCTATTTCACAAGAGGCAAGTGATTGAAGTTTATGATTTCATGTCTTTGCATGTGCCCTAAGAGCCCTACCTTTCTTCATTATTATTATTATTATTATTATTATTATTATTATTATTATTATTATTATTATTATTTTAAACATAATAACCTAAGCCGGGCCCACAAATACTCATTTCCTCTCAATGCTTAATGCTTCTGCATGCTCCATCCAAAAATAAGAGTAAGTGCCAAAAGGGACCCAGTTTTACGTATTACCCTTTTTCTTTAGCTGAAATCAGGACCATCCAGCTGGCAGTATCTGATATCTCTGACTTTACAGAGTGGGGAGTGGAGGAGACAATCCTTAACATGCCATGCTTGATGCTCTGCTATTTTGCTTTACTTTCTGTTTTTCTTTTTTCAGAATTGAATGCAAAGGCAAGGGATTGTAGGCACATGGAAGAAGGGAAAGATTTGTATCTTCTCTTGTGTCTATAAAATCATGTGATCTCTCTCTGTTATGTTCTGTGGGGCCCAATTATGATTTTTTCTGGTGCCGTACACAAAATGCGGACTCTTATCTTCTTCGGACTTACCGCAAATAATTTGATGATAAGTAAAGCATAGCATACTCATAGAGTTCAATAAATGTAATGGAGATCCCGAAAAATGAAACCTTTATCTGTGGGTATTGGATGCATGCATGCTTGCTTGCTTGCTTGTGCTTGCTTGCTTGCTTGCTTGCTTGCTTGCTTGCTTGCTTGCTTTTGAATGTCAAGAAAAGAAAGAAAGGAAGAGAAGAAGCACATGCAATTAATTCCTTTTTAGCTCCGATCCAAAACAATGGCTTGGGAACTCCAAATATAATGGGCCCCACATTGCTTCGTTGGCATTGACATTTCCCGACCTCCCCTCCCTTGGACCCTTCTTCCTTCCTTCCTTCCTTCCACAGTAATATAAAACACTCCCCCCCCTCCTTCCCTTCCTTCACATCTCTCCCCCTCTCTTCATGGAAGATACCCGGACGAAAAAAATCAGCGAACCCACATCCCAAACAAAAGCGATCAGGAAGAGAACCGACAGAAAATCCCAGATTCATCAGAACAGAATTAGCAGAAGAAAAACAGCCCACTACATTGTGAAGAAGGAGAAGGAGAATGATATTGTCATTAATGGCGGCGAAGAAGAAGTAGAACAAGGTAGTGATGAAAAATCAGAGGTGGAGAAAAAGATTCAAGCATTGCAGAACATCGTTCCTGGAGGTGAATCACTTGGAGCTCATCATGATAAGCTTTTTGAGAAGACTGCTGCCTATATTTTAACTTTGCAGTGTCAGGTCAAGGCCATGAGAGCTCTCTCATGCTTTTTCGAATCTTTGGACAAGGACGAGATGACTAAGCTTGGAGGCTGATTTTCACCCAAATTCTCTCTTTCTCTCCTCTCTCTAATCTCTTTGTTCTAAATTTTTGCTGTAAGTTTCTTGACAAAATTATTTTCAGCTTCTTTCTTGAAAATAAAAAATGTTAAAAGTAGTAATGATATGGGGATAATTTAGTGAATATTTTGTTTGTTTTTTGGGTAATAGTCTAGAGAGGGAGATTTTTCAATTTCACGAGATAAAATGTATAATTCATTAACATACAATTTTCTTACAAGACGAGGGTCAACTTTCTTACAACATGTAACCTAACTTTCATCTTTTCCCATACTTGTCTCTCTAAGACATCCTCGTCATACTGTACTGAACGGTCCCGATCTTCCGATGAGTAGCCCCCGTTATGGCAGTTGGACCAGAAGCATTGATACCATATTGATGAGACTTAGCTTGCAAAAGGTTTGCATCAATAACAATCCGTTCAGTATGTTCGGTTTTGCTCGTGACTCCTGCTCGGGTCATGAAAAACGGGTTGGAATCTATATTGATGGCTATATCGGGTGCTAATTTGGCCACCATGCTACATTGACTCCGAGGGTGCTCAGCTTGATGATTAGTTGTAGTTGGTCTTTCTTGATTTACACTGTTAGGTTTCTGATAATAATATGCAGAAGAAGGGATCATCGCTTGAGGAGGAAGGCCCGGACTTCGGGTTAATGTTCTTGGGTCATATGCATCTTTTACAATATTAGTTCTGTTTTCGTACGGTAGTACGGGTCCCACAACTCTTCCAGGTTTGGCTGAACAGGAAATACAAAAACCCCTTAGAAGAAGTTTATGAATAATGTTAAAATGGATGGATGATTTGTGTCAAGGAGTTACAAACAAATACCATGTGAGACCAGTTGGGGTGGCTGCAGAGTCCTTGATGGATTAGCGGAGTTTCCATCTGTGTCTTTAGAATGCTTGTTGTTATATGCTTCTTCCTGGATTTGCCTGTCTTTGAAGAGTGCAGTATTGGATTGCTCTTTAGAGGGGATTGCAGTCGAATGTACTACAGCCGACCTGATGATATTTAAGATTATAGAAAAAAGATAAATGCAGATAAGAATTAGAAATTTAAACCTGCTTAGGTAAATAATCCAATACATCGGTGTTTGCATTCCATATGAACGAGCCGAGGCAGAGCCCACCAGCCATCGACTCCCACATCGGAAATTGAGAAAAAGGATCAGAATTTACCTAGGAAGAGATACATGCTTTCTTTCGAGCGGAATAACTGGGCCACTTTTACCACAACTTTCTTCAAGATGCGCAAACTGCTTCCTAAACTGATCAACAGCACTGCATAAGAAGGAGACATTAGGAGGGGAAGAAAAAATAAGTAAAAAAATAAAAACTGATCAAACTGAACAAATTGTCATCGAAAGAGGTTTTGCAAGTGAAAAGAACCAAAACAATCAAAAGGACCTTGGATAAAGAAAATTGGTCCTTTCGGTTCCGTTCATATAATCTTTCAACAGTTGAGGATAGTACTCCAGTATTTCACGAAAGATTAGCTCTCTAATATCTTCCTTGGTGATCTTGCGTCTTTCAAACTCGAACTCCATTTTTGTAATTGGTTGGCAAGAAGGCTCTCTCTCGACTTTAGCCAGTCCTTTAAAGTAGGGATCAGCCAGAGCCTGATAAAAAAAATGCCAGACCAAAATGTACAACACATCAAACTATACCATAAGCAAACTCATATTAGCCAATTGAAAAAAATTATCTTTTGTAAAACGGTAATATCATGGCCATGTGGGTCTAACAAGCCAATCAAAACCCAACATCTCAAGTATGTACAAATGCTGAATATAAATAACAGAAAGAATTGGAAGAAAGTAGATGATGTGAAAAACAAAGACAGACCTCAGCAGCAGTTGGTCTATCTTTTGGATCGAAAGCAAGCAATCTTTCTAGTAGGCGAAGTGCTAGAGGATCAGCATTTGGGAACTTCTGTTCAAATGGCTCAGGTTGCTTCTTCCTCATACTTGTTAAGTATCTCCTAGCCTTATCATTCCGTACCTGCATCCATCACATGAACAGATCACTATCACTATAGGTGTATTTCAAACCAAGAATTTCAGCATAGAACAATTTTATCATCTTGACAACTCAATTTCATTTACCTACCCGAAAGATGGTATCTAATGAAGGTGTTCCGAGTAGATCCGTGATCAAATCAAGCTGGTGAACAACATTTTTTCCCGGAAAAAGTGGCTTCCCTGTTAATACTTCAGCAAATATGCAACCTATACTCCATATATCAATTGCAGGTGTATACTGCATCCAAATTTCATATACAACACCAATACCAACAAATGCAAAAGTTTACTATATATATAACAGGATATCGCAAAGGTGAGGGCAGCTCAATTGGTTTGGTTTTGTGGAACATATTTGAGGCATACCTTTGAGAAAAATGAACCACATAGCTCTGGAGCCCTATACCACCTAGTAGCAACATAGTCCTGTAATATTCATAAATTACTTTAAAATAATACAAACAGTAAAAAAAAAACTTATAGCTAAAGTGAGTAACATTCAGATAACATACCGTCCAAAATATTGTTGAAGGTGTGTCACTGAATGCAACTCTTGCCAATCCGAAATCACAGATCTTAAGTTTACAATTCGCATTGGCCAATATGTTCTTCGGCTTTAAATCTCTATGGTAGACACTTGCTGCAGCATGTAGCTCAAGGATCAGAGATATGTTCAACAACCTATTAAGCCCAAAACTCACTCTCAAACCCCAATTCAAATAAAAATACGGCTAACAAACCCACACAAAATAGAACGAAATTCTTAAATGTTGACCATAGCTAGAAAAAAAAAACAAACAAATAGATTACAATCATGTCTTCTATGCAAATCAACCAACCCAAATGAAAGAAAAGTAAACATTTTCAGATAAAGAAACATGGTAAAATGTAACAAGCACCTGTGTGGATATATTTTAACGCACGAAGAAGCTGGTAAATGAAAAACTGGTAGTGCTCGCGTGTCAAGTCATCATTGGCTTTGATGACTTGATGAAGATCAGATTCCATTAACTCGAAAACGACATAAATATCTCTGAACTCCCTTTTCGAAGGTGGCAACATAATGTGTTTGATTTCAACAATGTCTGGATGGCGAAGAAGTCTGAGCAGCTTAATCTCACGAAGAATGCGAGCTGCATCAGATAGATGTTCGAAAATTCCATGAATCTTCTTTATTGCAACTTTTTCACCAGTATGAGTGTCGATTGCTGAACAAACCACTCCATAACTTCCTTTTCCGATAACTTCCAGGATTTTATACCGACTTGCATCGCCATATTCGGAGAAAAAGTCCACCTCTATTGAACTCTGTCATAAAAGAATATAAGTCGGATTGAAAAAGAAGATAATCTTTCTTCACGATAATATCTAATACATGAACGGCGAAAAAAGGGAATTAGGCAGTGAGAATTCATCTATTTGAAATCCACAGATGCAAAAGAAATAGAAAAATCTACATTGCATACACGTCAGGAAGAATTTCTTAAGCATGATAAGAATATGTTAGGCAGAATTGAAATTAAGAGATGCAAAAGTATCAAAATTTTAAAACAAGAAGATCATCTCTAATGAAGATTCCCTCCCCCCCCCCCCCCCCCAAAGAAGAAGAGAAAGATTCTAGTTTTCAAAACAATGCAACAAACCTTATTCAAAATTCTCAATATATATTCAATAAATTATATCGTATGTGTTTACGTATGAAGGCGTTTTCTCATGTTTATTCAATCAAATTCATGCATGGTAAGAGATTCGAAAAGAGATGAAACCCCAGAAAATAATAATAATAATAATCACCTTCCTGCGATGATCTTGCTGCATTTTGAGGCAAATTCGGAACCAATTATAAAGAAATAAACAACAGACTCAGCTTGAAATCTTCAACCAGCTCAGATCGAATCAGAAGAAGGAAATTTCAGGTCTTCGAAATTCCATCAAAGATTTCAGCCACATCTGCCCCCACCTACCCCTGCTCCGGATCAGAAATCCACAACCGCGACTCAATTTCCTCTCCAAATCCTCCACAGTTGAACATAATAACAATTTTCTTCAGAATCAAATCCCTCATTCACTCCCCAAAAAACCTCTAATTCCGAAAAGAAATTCAACCACCTCCGCTAAAGCCAGAAATCAGCTAAAGATTCAAATATAGTCTAATGCTTTGGCATTTTGCTCTTGCTTCAATTCCAATCTAATATTAAAACAACTGAGCGTAGCTGATGAAGAAAATGAAGCCCTAACGGTAATGACAAACGAAGGCTCCAAGATCTGGCAACACACCGACAGAAAGAACGCAGAAGAGAGAGAGACGAAAAATCTCGAGGAAGAAGGCTTAAATCTAGGAGTATATATATATATATATATATTTATTTATTTTATTTTATTAAGTTAATAAATTCGGATTTTAATTAATGAAATTAAAATATAATAACGTATAGAGTGTACATTTTTTTTTAAATATAATAAGATTTTTATAAATTAATATTTTCATAAATTAATAATTTTAATAAAATTAATAGATTATTTTAATTATAATAATATTAATTTATTGATATTTTTATTATATATTAATGTATATTGTCAATTTATGATGATACGTGAAAGGGTAAATTAGCCGTATACCTAAAGCATGCAAGGGCATTTAGGTAAATTTCTTAGTAATTTATGTTACAAATGAGATTTCCATATGTTACTAATTACAAAACAGATTAGATTCTTTCTTATCCAATTAGAATTTCTTCATTTAACGATTAAAATAATATCACATGCAAAACACGTGTGTAACGGAATGTGACATGTCAACATTTAGTCTTTTACATTTTAGCCAACGCGATTGCTTGTAAAACTCGGATCATTATTGAAGAAAGATGCATGGAGAGGTTGAATTTATTTAGCCTCCGTTTGACTGCGCATTTAAAAAAAATTATTTTTGTATAGATATAATTTTATATGATATAATAAAATATTTTAATTTTTAATTATTATTATTAATTTAATAAATAAATATATATATATATATATTTTTTTTTCTATATTTATGTTCTTTTTTTTTTTCTGCAGCGAAGATGGTGGGAGGGCGATATAAAATTGGAGATGAGAGAAAAAAAAATTAAAATTTTTAAGAATATTTTTTATAATTAATAAAATTTAATAAATAAAAAAATAATGATAGAATTTGATATATTATTACTTTTTAAATCATGAATATCTTTGAAATATGTTTTAATATATGAAATACATTTCAAACATATAGCAAAACAGCCTCTTGATGTTTCCACACATTAATTTATAATTAGAGAAAATCATATGAGACATGTGACATAGTGTAGTGCCCACTTCATATACGTTTCGTTGTATATGAATCCTTATGTTAATATATATACAATTTTTTTATAACAAAAAAAAAAAAAAATCAACACTTGCATAATAAAAATCTATATATTTATATATATATATATATATACTATATAGTTGTCTATAATTAATTTATACATGTTATTTTGCAAGTTGCCATTTTTTTTAAAAACATAACTTTAAAAAAATAAATAAATAAATGAATTTCAATGATTGATAGTTTGAAAAAGTCCAAATACTTAATGAGGAGACATCTTATTATAATTGCTCTCATCTTCATAAATTTCAACCATTTATTTCACAAATCATGTATAAATATCTATATCTATATCTATATTATATACTATTTATAAATAATATACAAATTTTATCATATGTTTATGTTTAAATTTTTGGTGGGACAGTGAAAATGACTTGAGACCTTGTCCTCAAAGTTGGGAATGATTTGAAAAAGCTAATTTCTTGATCATTGTATCTGACACACACATATATCATATATAATAAATATATTAATTTTTAATATAAATAAATTATATTTAAGATATTATTTTATAATTGTTATTTTGGTTAACCCATCAATAAGGGTGGTGAATTTCAAACTAATTCTTGATTTAATTTAACTTAATTCGATTAAATTAGTGAGTTAATCTTAGTTATTGGTTTCCGCCCTTTTTAATCTAAAGTTTCTATGATAATAGCATATAAAATGTTAATAATATATGTGATTCTCTAATCATATTATAAAATATTAGATCTGATTATTTATAAAATTGATCTGTATTGTTCTTATATTTATATCGAATTCTCATATGATATATATTAACATCTAAATATTTAGTAAAAATTTAACGTAAATCTAACTCCTTGATCAATTCATTATTTTACTACCACGGTCAAATTGTGATGTTGATTGCATATAATGATGATATACGTACGCATGGTCCATCACCTCAAAACTAAAGCTATCATCCATACAATTTCAATCTACATGATAAAATTCCAACATCATTTCATTATAATTATCTTCACTATATAACACTTATGACATAACATACTTACTTATACACCAATTTTAATCATTGCCTTATTATTAAGAGTAACTAACATTTATAATTAAATTAAGAGGAAGTCACCCCCAATACGTTTATTAGTTTTATAATATCATATATTATAATTAATTTTTAGAATGAAAGACTTTGCTTCGTTAAATTTATTTAAATTAATATTATATGTTATTATTATAATAAAGTTTTGAATAAATTTTAATAATTTTATTTAAATAATAATTATTCTAATTTAAAAAATATACATTAAATTTTTTTAATAATTTAATACTTTATTAAATTAATAGAATACATGAAATTAAAAAATATGTGGTCCCCGTAATGTAAAAATATATACTATGGACTAAATAAAAAATAATTATATATTTGTTTTAATGTGAACACTGAAAAGGACAAGGCAACTCATGCAGCAAGGCCAAGCCGACAACGCAATCCCACCTAACTTTGTAATATTTTACAGTCACGTGTTGCACGGACCGTGAGGTTTATTATTATTATTATTATTATTATTATTTAATAAAAAAAAAGGGAAAAAAAAAGAAGAAGGATATACGTAGCCTACATGACAAGTAAGTGAATATTCCATGCGAAATGACTGTCGATGTCTCTCCACGTGGCCCGAAGCGAACATTTGGAGAGTCACTGACCGTTGATTTAGATGGACCCACCGGCTGTCGGTTGTACCTAACGGATACATAAGACCTCAGTATCAGAGTGAGATAGTATGTTCCCTCGCTCAACTTATGTTGATTATATTCTGTGAATTGAGAAATAGCCGGTGAGGAAAAAGCACAATACCTTATTGAAATTACAACTTACGTTTTAAAACTGCAGTTTCAATATATAGCCTATAGGATTATGTAACACACACTTGCATAATGATAAAGATACAAACTCACGGTCGAGATTTTGATCTGGACCGTTAAATATCTTAGAAATTTATTTTATCAATTAATTGAACGGTGCACGAATGTTTTCTTCTCATATGTTAGAATATTAACATCCGGTTTTTTATCCGGGTTTTTAAGTTTGGCATAGTTTTAAATTTTAATTAATTTAATATCCGATTCTCTATTTTATTTTTTATATATTAATTAAATATTATTTTTAAATCAATTTTTATTATGAGAAAAAATATAATATATTAATATAAGATGAGAGATAAAAATAATTAATATTGAGTGATAATAAATAATATTTTAGAGAATGGAATATTACTCCAATAGCAATGTATAGTTTCTCATTAGAGGTGCATTCAAAGTTGTCTTCAACTTTCCAAGAGCTTCAAGGTTGGACCATATATACATTGGGCTTGATTGATGAGAAGGCCCATTATATCAAGCAACATCCAAGCAGTTAAATGGGCCGCCCATCATGAGAACTTGTTGGGCCTCAAAGAAATGGTAATGACAAAGCTAATTCATAAGAGGGGTAGTATCGGAACTAGATAGACAATTTTAGTCGCACAGTTAACTATAATAAGTCCACATTACAATTACAGATCGTTTTCGCGCCCCTCTCTCTTGACTCTAGCCTTTCTCTGACTTTCTCCTTTCAATTCCTCATTTCTTGGCAGTTGGATATTGAAAAGTCATTGTAAGATGAGAAATTATCTTATAAAATGGGCTTATTGAAAAGTCAAATCCCCGTATAGCTGCTCATTAGCCAGGGCAGATCCATTTTCGCCTCTCTCTCTCTCTCTCTCTCTCTCTCTCTCTGACTTTTCTCCCAAGCTATGGAGTCTCGCTGCTTTGCTGCTTCTACTGGATATATTTCCGCCCAGCTTACCTGCTTCACCATCTTACTCTTCTTTCTACTATCGTACTTCACTTTTACTCCTACTGGTAAGTGGTAAGTGACCCAGATGCTTTTTTTTTTTCTTTTAATTTTCTCTCGTCCTTGATTGTATATTCTGTACTTTTCTTGTTTTCTAGTTCTGGCGAAATGCCAAAATGTGTTTTTTCTTTTCATGACAATGTGTATATAAGGACTAAGGTTCATCTTGGTTCACCTTTTTGAAACTGGAGTTTACTTAGATTGGCGTTTAGGCAAACTGTGTCTTAGCTAGATTATGAGGTAGGCTGGATTTAGATTCACAGGACACAGATTCAGCCCTCCGATAAGCATTTTCAGATAAAACTGAACGAATTTAGACTCAAACTCTCTTTTCTGACTTCTGTGGTCTTAGTAATATTTGACAATTTATGTTGTGGATCTTTTCTGCAGACGCATATCATGCGCACGATCCAACTGGTAATATCACAATCAAATGGGACATCATGAGCTGGACTCCAGATGGTTATGTTGTAAGTCTTCGTAAACAATTCAAATTCAAGATAAAAACTTTACTGTTTTTCTGATCTTTTTTCCATTATTTATAAATACCCCCATCACTCAGGCTGTTGTCACAATCTACAACTTCCAGCGACGTCGTCAAATTCAAGCTCCGGGCTGGACGTTGGGCTGGACATGGGCTAAGAAGGAAGTAATCTGGAGCATGGTAGGTGCCCAAACAATAGAACAAGGAGATTGTTCCAGATTCAAAGGAAACATCCCTCATTGCTGTCAGAAAGATCCAACGGTCGTAGATTTACTGCCCGGAACTCCTTACAACCAGCAGATTGCAAATTGCTGCAAAGGTGGGGTCCTAAAGCCATGGGCCCAAGACCCAGCCAAAGCCACGAGTTCCTTCCAGCTCAGCGCCGGTGCGGCAGGAACAACTAACAAAACTGTCAGACTGCCTAAACACTTCAACCTTAAAGCACCTGGTCATGGATATACTTGTGGGCAGGCAAAGATTGTGAAACCAACTAGATTTATAACGGCCGATCACAGGAGAGTCACTCAAGCTTTGAGTAAGTAACAATTCTTTTTGTTGTTAGCGTTTGAAAATAGAGTTTTGTGAAAACTGTGCTTTAGTTAGAATGTGAGGTTAACTAGATTTTGAATCTATCTTACTACCTGCATTGCATTCTTTTTGTGGCAGTGACATGGAATATTACCTGCACTTATTGACAATTTCTTGCCCAAAAGACACCCACCTGTTGTGTATCGGTTTCAACTGCCCTACCGGTAGCTGTGGCTGTCCGAACAACATTACGGAAACCGGAAGTTGTGTAGGCAAGCCTACTATCCTATCCTCCATATCAGTTATGTTTTTCATTTAAGAAATATTGAAAACTCTATTATTCGGATGATTACATGTTATTTAGTTGGTATAAGTAACCAACATTGTATGAGTCTTCCTCTTCTAAAGACGTTAATTGATGAGGTATTAATTCTATAACTACAATAGTAAAATCTTTATATACTTTTTAAAAATTATTATAATAGAGAGAAACGCAAAATGTTATTACAAAAAAAAAAAAAAAACTTGTGTTACAAAGTGCCCAATTAGGTGCACGGTATAGCAACTAAGGATCAAAATAGTATGCAGTTAAAAGAGCCCATCATGAGAATTTTTGGGGCCTCATGAAAATGTTAACGACAAAGCTAAGTATAAAAACTTGTGTAGATTTGTTACAACAATTAGTTGCCTTTGATGAGGGTGTGGGGCTTGAAGGTACTGCCCCAAAAACTGTCGATCCTCTATAACTTGTTGTGTTTAGAACTGTTGAACTTGTGCTGCACAATCAACCAAAACCATGAGATTTCCTTACATCATAAGCATATATCTCTATCATCCAAACTTTCGTATATCGATAATTCACCTGGTAGACGGATACCGGCATGTCTCGGTACCTGAAGCACTCGTAAAATGAATAATTAGAAAGATTTAACGTTGTCATAAACCTTGATAAAAGCTTAAACTAAGTAATGAATACACATCTTAAATAATTGGAAATTATAATCTAGATACTAAAATTTGTTGGATCTTTTGTAATCATGAAGCTTTTGACTTATGTTTATGTACACTTTTCTAGCCGAAAGCAATCCTCAAACACTAGTGCATCGACAAGTATAAATCTAGACACACCTTCCAATTAACCAACTTGCAATTAAACTAATAGAATCAAATCTCTCTTTAATTTTCTTCTTCTCTATCTCTTTTAAAGATTTACTTTATAGTAATGCACTAAGAAAAAAATTTGAATTAATCAAGTACCGAGAAGTTATAAATATTAGTTAATTATAAATCTGACTTTGTTATCATGTAAAAATTTGAACTTCTAATTTAAAATTAATTAACAATGAGTGAAGTGACATATTTTTATTATATACCAAATTAAGAATATTTATATTTTATGATATGAGATGATATTATTGATAAAATCTAGAAAAAAAAAAAAAAGTCGGGCATGAGTGATGAATTGAGAAATGGTAAGTATAGATATATAGAGTAAATACTCACTTGGGTCAGTGCTAGTGAGAACAGCAGTGCCACCAAAATTGCAACTATAAGGAAGAGGATTCTTCTGATAATAATCATTATAAGCATAAGAGGCATGGTCCCTAACCGTGTTAGGGATATAGCATCTTCCACTTGGCTGAATTTGTGAACAATTGGCTCCACCAGTCCCACAAGCATAGTCTAAACCCAATTGTAATGCCCTTCTGTCTGCACCTTGACTGGCAATGCACCAGCTGCTGCTTGCACCACCACTGCCATTGCCTGATGGTGACACCGGAGCTGCTGGATGGGCAGTTGTCATGGGAGTAGCCGGTGGAGTAGATGTTGTGATTATGGGAATTGTTGTTATTGGAGTGGTTATGTCCAATAGCTTTTTGTAACAATATTGTTTACTAGATGTCTGTTTATTTTTTATGCATAAACCTGAAAAATATTATGTAAAATTACTGGTAAGTAAGAGAAATTCTTGCACGAATCATACTCTATCGAGACTAAGGGGGAGGAAAAGAAAAAGAAAGATTACCTGAAAACAGATCAAAGTGTGTTAGTAGGAGAAGTATTGACATTAGGCAATTGTAAACAGCTCTTAAATCCATTCCCAAGAGAGGCAAAGTAATGCAAGTTTCTTCAGTGTGAAGAGAAGGTAATTGCACTCTTTAACTTTAATGCATAGATGTATAGATATGGGGAGAAGAAGAGAGGGTTGAGGAGGAAGAGTGAAAAGGAAAGGAAAAGGGAAATAGAGAATTGTATAGAATTTATATTAGGTTTGTGGGTTGGTAATAAGTAGTGATCATTGTAATTGTAATGATGATGATGATAGTGTGTTTTAAACACTTTTTTGCCTTATCTTTCTCCATTTTGCTCTTAATTTTTTTAGAGCTAGCTAGGAGTCTATGAATGACTCCCTCATTCTAACAATAGTTTGCAACTATACTCCAATGATTTTATAGTGCCAAATTACTTAACTAACTCATGTTCACAGCTTAAATTGAAGTATTTAGAGAACGTATGATTCGATTGTTTGAAGAAGAATGAAATTTAAATAAATAATTTTATTTTGTTTGATTCGATTCGATTCGATTCGATTCTATTCTATCATAATTGAAAAATTATTTTTATTCTTTTAGCACCGGAAAGAGACAATGATTTATTCTTTTTGAAATACGTGTCTTTTGAATGAAATGAAATCTATCATTAAATTACATAAAATATTTCTCGTAATTTTAAATTTTGTAAAGTTTATTAGTAATTTTTCAAAATTATTTTTTATTAACCATTTTTATATAACTAAACAAACATAGTAAAATCACTAATTTCATGACTATTTTTTCTTATTCCTTAATCTATTTTCATTCTCCCTCGAACCCTAAACACCCTTTTAATATTTAACAATTCCTACCATTACCTTCGTTTCCTTTCCTTATTAATTGGCTTGTTCTTCACAACCTACATGCTGTTTTCTACTTTTTCATTTTCTTCTATTCTCATCCGACACGTAGTCCAAGTACCGTCCTGGGCCATACTCTTGGGCCTTTCGAAACTGCATTGGGCCTTAACGAACGAAAATTCCCCGCCGCCCGCTTCATCTTTCTTCTCGTTTCGCGCTTCCTCTAATTTCCTCCATTGCCGTTCGCCGCCCTTCTCTCTCTCCGGCAAAGTGTAGGGTTAAACCCTCGCCATCGCTGTACCGCTCAAACACTCATTCTCTACCTTATTCTGGATAAATCACGGCCCTCACTTCCTCTCTCTCTACGTGGCCGTGGCGGCTTTCAGGTACGGCATTTTGTCTGTAACTCGAAACTTCATTTTTTCGGGTTCTCTCTCTTGGAATAATAATTGTCGAGGAGAAATCTAACAGGGTTTCGAAATTTATATCTTCATTCTTGTTAAATTTTTTTGTGTGATCTTAGCTTTTGAAATACAATGTCTTAACTTTCTGTGCACATGAGTAAATGGAAACCTAGAAATTTTCTTCCATTTATATGCTTTCGTCTTCTTTGGTTCTTGAAGCTGATCAGTGTTAGTTACTAGACTGAATAGTGATAATTTTTGACATACAAGTAGATTGAGTCTTCTATGTAACAGGCTTATTGGTTAAGTCCTTTCAAGCTGATTTAATCACTACTAGACTGAAAAAATGGACAAATTCGAGTAAAAAAACCAACTTCTCTCACTTTCTTGAACTCAATCCATGGGGTCATTTTTTTTTTCTTTCTCCGTACCCGAACTGTTATGGTGATTGTAACCATCATTAATTCATGGAATCCAATTATCATAGTTCAATGTTTTATGTTCTTATTTGGTTCATTTGGCTGGAAAAATTCCCTCTAACTATACTTTTGGTGCCTAATATACAGAACAAAACCAAAGTAGAAGACAGAAAATTGAAGTTCCTCTATGCAGTTCATTTTCCGTACTCTCTCCCGTCAAGCCCAGCATGATCATCACCATCTCCAAACACAGCATAGAACCCTTGTAGACACGACAATCAAATGGGTCCGAGACCGTGGGCTCGACCATGCTGTTGAGAAGGAGAAGAACCTCTTGCCTGTAGTGAACATCAAGAATTTCATCAAATCAGAGCCTTCCAAGTCTATCCCAATTTCCTTAATAGCCCAGAACAGAGAATGCCTTAAAATCCCCATCCGGCCCATTGATTTTGTTCGGAAACATCCCTCTGTTTTTGAGGAGTTCTTCCCTGGAAACATAGGCATTCATCCCCACATCCGTCTCACATCCAAAGTCCTTGATCTTGATGCCGAAGAGCAGTTGATATATCAGAGTGAAGATTATAAACAACAAACTGCGGATCGTCTTTTGAAGCTCTTGATGCTATTAAGAGTCAATAAAATACCATTAACTATTATTGATCGCTTAAGATGGGATTTAGGTCTTCCTCAAGATTACGTGCAAACCATAGTTCCTGAGTTTCCAGACTACTTTCAGGTTGCTAATGATAAAAAAATGCTGGAGCTGGTTTGTTGGAGCAATGAATTGGCGATTTCTGTAATGGAGAAGAAGGTGGGGAATAGAGATTCCAATAATTCAAATGGAATGCCTATTGCTTTTCCAATGAAATTCTCAAAAGGGTTTGAGATGGATAAGAAGTTCAAGAAATGGGTTGGTGAGTTTCAAAAGTTGCCTTACTTTTCTCCGTACGAGGATGCATCACATATTTTGCCTAAGAGTGAGGAATCTGATAAATGGGCAGTATCAGTTTTACACGAGCTTCTTTATTTACTCTTTCCAAAGAAGACACAGAAGGAAAACATTTTGTGCATAGGAGAGTATTTTGGTCTTAGGTCGAGGTTTAAAAGAGCAATACTTAACCACCCTGGAATATTCTATCTGTCAAGCAAGATTGGAACTTACACCGTTGTTCTGAAAGAGGGGTATAAAAGGGGGTCTCTGATCGAGAAACATCCTCTATTAACATTGAGAAATCAGTATATCCATCTTATGAATTCTGGGAAGGAAGATAGTAAAGCGCAAAGCAAGCCAGATAGAAGCAGTGAAGAAAATAAGCAAGTATCTTATGCTGAAGGTAAAGGAGAGGAAGAAGAAGAGGATGATGAAGAAGAAAAAACTGAAGATGAAGAAGATGAATCAGAGATGGAGGAGGGTGACTCTTCAAATGCTGAAGTTGGGGTTCGGAAAAATGTTGCAAATAATTGGGTGACAACATCTAGGAGAATGAATAAGGATTTGAGAAGAGACAGGCCGGATGGGAAACATGGAAGAAAGATGAAGGAAAGAGATTCATTGCAAACCGGTGATAAAAAAATTGTAAGGGAAGGTGGTCGTAAATCTCATACAAATGGTAGTACATGGGGAAGATCAGATGTTCAAAGAAGGAAGTGTAGATCATTAGGCGCCCCAAGCTCCGCCGTGTAATTCGATTCATATCTGCGGTGACGTATAGGATGGTATGATTTTATGTTTAATGCTTTTAACATAAAATGATTTCGTTTTTGAGATTGAATTTTGATCTGCCTGATTTGAAATGTGTAATGCAACACTATTGGAAAGAACAGAGCTGTTTTCCCATTATATCTTCTCTCTTTTGATCCCTAACAATTTGAAATGATATGCACCGTGTTCAACTGTATATTCTTTCAAGAGATGTTTGCTGTGAATCTCCCTATCAACCTCATTAATATCGTATCTGCTATCTGCTATTCATTGATGAAGAAGCTAATCATTCAAAGAGGAGTAAACATATAAAACTCCCCAACTCCACTTACATTAGATTCTCACTTTTAGAAAACACAAGAAAAACATAAAAGCCAAACCTGATTTGCACTACACAAAAAGGTCGATGACCTTACTATAGCTAAATAAAAGCCAAACCTAAAAGGAGTGAAAACGAAAAGTAAAAGTTTTACTAAAAAGAGGAGAAAAAAAGGAAAGGACATTCATTACATTTTAGCTTTGAGCCAAACCTACAGTGAAAAGCGAAAAGTCTACACAATAGGATAGTTGAGAACAAAAAAGGACATTCAATACATTACACTAGGCTTGATTGACGGGTTTAATTGATTGAGTTATTGATACAATCAGGGACAATTAGGGTTTCTACCTGGGCCTCCATAATAAAAGTAATGGCCCCAATCACTATTGCTACCTGTTTGAACATCATAGCAGTTGGATTGCTCAGTAAAAGTACCAATCCCTTTAGGAGCTTTCAGATTGTTAGACTCATCCACTACCTGAACGTTTCTGAAATAACTTGATTTCCCAAAACCCTCCTCTGGAAAATGGCCACTGCCCATTTGAGTTGAAGTGTGCTCTCCATCTGCTTCTGAATTTACAACCTCACCCCCCCACTCAATCATAGAAGCACTATCTGCTAAGTATGAGAACAAGAACGAAGGCCAGTAACCCATCACATATCCATTCCCAAATTGCATCCACCAATGCCCTTCTTTAGGATCCTGAAATTTTATAATAATAATAAAAAAAACAGATTAGCAAAAATAATAATTAAAGAAAGTAATTGATTCGGGCACTATAAATTAAATGGGGCACCTCCCCCCCCCCCCCCCCCCGGGGAGGGGCCCATTCAACAACTTGGGTCTTGGACCCCATGCTCACATGCATTATGTCAGATATCCATTAGGCTGACAGGGTCTGGTTTTAAGCGAGTGAGTGGTTTTTGGCTGTTTACCTTCCAGACAAGAATGCTAATATCATATTGCGGATTTCGATATGCAGAAACAGGAGTGATGCTTGCTCCCATCGCTATTTCACTGTTGATTTGAATGAAGCCCGAGCAAAGCAGGTTGTAGCAACCAGTGGCTTGGTATGCATCACTCTGAAACCAAACACATACATACATACATACATAAATCCGACATCAAATAATAAGAATAATGAAAAATTCTTCGTGCCTACGAATATCGCATACAAGTTTAACCGGATGATATAAAAGTGATATATACAATTAAGATGGATCGGTCAGTGACATGCAGTTGAGATGGAGAATTTCTCAAGAATAACGAAGAAAAATAAAAGTCGAAAGAAAAAATTTAAAGCTTACAGTCCAGTAGGTGAAGAGTCTTGTGTTGTTATCACCATATAGATCTGGGCTAACTTGCCAACCAGCTTCAATGCTGTTGAGATCTTCACCAAAAGAACCTCCAAGAATCCAGAGCTGAGACAAGCTGAACTCATTAGGGTGTTGTATTTTGGGTTCCCATACATTTATGGTTGCTTTTGCTCCATAATACTTGTCTCCTTCCACATAAGCTATTGCATGCTGATGACCACTTTGATTTATGAGATCAGGTTGAGCAGACCTGGGTTGAGCAATGGACCTGTGCTTCTTCCTTCCATATCTCTTCACTGAACTTGCTCTTAGAACATCGTCTCGCTTCGTTCTCCGAACAGGTATGGTCCCTTTGGGACATCTTCCATTTGTGTGCCAAACCTGTGTAATAGAACTAGTAGGCTGCTGGTTTGATCCTTCTTTTGCTTCTTGTAGTTGTTCGGACGCGGCGTAAGTAGCGGCGGCTTTGTTCTCGCCATCATCATCATAAAGCCATCCTTTTTCTGGGTGGTAACTGGGCTCTGTCTGGATTTTGTGGTCCTTGAGAAAAGGATGATCGAAAGCTGGTTGATGAGATATGGGAATGCAGTCTATGGTATCCCCATCTGGGCTCTGCTTAATCATTCAAGAGAAGTCGTGAGAAAAAAGATGGGGAAACAGAGTAGTACTACAGTTTTCTGAACCCACACCACTTTGATTATTATTTGCGAAAGGGAATCACTTGAATGAGAAGAAATCATTGCTTCAAAAATGGCAGAGATGTGGGAGTAAAAAATAGGAAGCACCCTTTTTACTCCCTGTTTGGATTTTGAGAAAATGCGAGGGGAAAAATAGCAACTAATGCTGATAAGAGAATCGCCAAATGGTAAAACTAATGACAAAAGCATCGCCTTTCCCGACCTTCCACGCATTCTCTCACAAACCAAACAGCAGCAGGTTAAAAGAAAAAAAAAAGGAATGCTTTTCAAGAGGAAAAGAAATAGGAAAAACCTGTATACTTTTAACGGCGGGTTTGTTCAAGCGGTTGAGGTGCTTCTGAACCTCAAGCTTTTGCCGAGAAGCACTCAACCTAGCGGCAGATGATAAAGAGATCAAACTCCATAAGCAAACCAGTAGACACAGAGCTCTCCTCGTCCTCCCTCTTCTAAACAGAGAAGAAGAAGAAGAAGCCATTTTTTTTAATCTTTTGAAATCACAGAGCAGCACAGCGAATAGTGAAAATGAGTGAACACAACCCAGAGCAGAACAAAGAACAGGTTCGTTCAGAGCTTCATTCCCATTCCCATCACGTACCCACTTCCCTCAAAACCCAAAAGTAAAGTGAGGCTTCTTCTCTGCTGCTACCCCACTAACATGCTTCCCTCTTAAATCAACCTAAAAGACATTTTTCTTTGTTTCACTATTCGTTGATTTTGAAACATAGAAAGAGAGAAAGCACCAGGTGAAAGAAGAAGATAAAAACAGATTTGAAAAAGGTGGTAAGCAAAATGAAAGAAAGATCGTAAACAGAAAAGAGGAAGAAGAGAGAGAACTTGCAGAAGAGCAAAATGAAAGAAAGATCGTAAACAGAAAAGAGGAAGAAGAGAGAGAACTTGCAGAAGAGGAGGAGGAGGAGGAGGAGGAGGAGGAGGAGGAAGGAGAAGAAGAGAGGAGTGAGAAAGGAAGTGTAAAAAGCTCTCTCTTTTTGCGAGGTAGAAAATAGCAAATTATTGAAAAAGAATAAATAAAAATTTCACGTGGGTTTTGGAATCTTTTGTAAGTGGGAACCAAAGTATCAAAACTATAAAAATGATTAATTATTAGTGAAAAAATAAATAAAAAAGGGTGTATTTATTTCTTTCTTTATTAAAATATATTTGCTGTTATACATAACGGTGACGGTGGTGTTAGTGACTCACATATTATAATCTTATATTATATTTATTTATTTATTTATTAAAAAAAACCCTCCAATAAAGGCATGATGATATATTAAGGCATTTTTATAAGAATTTGTTACTAGTCAAATCATACATTATATAACCATTGTTATCTCATGCTTATTCTTTTTATCTTTTCTACCTTTTTTTTTTTTTTCTATAATTTTTTTTCAAATTTATAATCTAAATTTCATTTCTAGAAAACTGAAAAAATTAGTGTAAGAAAATCAAAAATCAATATGATTTAATGAGAAATGATCGTAATTATTTTATTTTTAGAAAATTGTATGAAAAAATTGATTGATCAAATTGATCCAATTGTAGAACATATCTATATAAATTAAAATTTAAATAATAATTTGTTTTTATTTATAATTTAAAAATAATATATTAGTTTATCATATTTAGATTTTAGTATATATATATATATTAGTTTATCAAATAATAAGGCAAGGATATATTTATTAAGACAAATCTTGAATTGATTGCTTAAAGACAGCATATAATGTTTCTCTTACCTTACCGGGAAAAAGACACGTGTTTAATGAACCTGGTTTTACAGTCGAACTTTTTAATGCTCTGAATTTACAATTTTGTCCCTAAAATATTAATTAATTTATGTTCTACAAATTTTGAATAGAGAAATTATATTGGAGAGTAATATGCAAATACTAATATACTATACAAAAATGTAAAATGTAGGTAGACATAACTTGGAAGGGTAAAAGAGTAATTTACTACGTCAATAAGTGGAGTCTTCATTTTTTGAATTCTGAAAAAAGCTGACAGAAAATAAAGGTGGGGTCTGGAGTTTCAAAAACACACACGTCTTTTTCTTCCTGTCATATACATAATAATAATGAGTTACAATGGGGAGGTGTCGGAAAGTTTCTCTCTCTAATCTCTATGACTTATGAAGTTGAATCTAAAGGCCACGTAGAGTTACAACATGAGATACGCGGGGATCTTGGTAAGGATCGTTGAAAAGAAATTACCATAACAACAGGTTTTACTACTTCTAACCTGTATCAGCCACAATCGGACATGATCTCCTAGGCATGAAAATAGTTGTTCGACACCAATTGATGGGCTAAGCCCATGGCAGACATGATCCTATGATCCTAGGCATGGGGAATAGGTGTTCGACACCAACTAATGGGCTAAGCCCATGACAGTCTGGACCTAGTCATGAGAGGGAGCAAGGGCATAAGCCTCATAGATTAAAATGCTGTACAAAAAATACCAAGATGATGTTGTTCTAGTCAAGTTTGATATGTGGAAGGCCGATCAACATAATCCCGCCTAGTCAGTTTCAGGTTGGGGAAGACCATCCAACATAAACACATGTGAACCATATTATCTTCGGAGTCTATGTAACTTTTCTCATAAAACTCTTTGAGGGGCTCTCATTCATGAGGGCTGAGAGAGGCTCTAATTCATGTCATCATCTTGCGGTTCTGTAAAGTCGATAGTGGAGTTTTGAGAAGCCGAGAAATCTATATGAAATTCTTCTGTGGAAGATGAAGGGAGTAAGATGATTTCCAATGGAGGTGCCAGAGAGAGATTGTTTACAGTAGCCAGGAATATTCATAGGGAGGAACAAATGGCTGGCCATTGAGTGTCTAAGTTATAGACAACTTGGTGCTGGTAACCTGTGTTGACATACCAAAGATAGCTAGTCTGGTGGTTGAACATGCAGGGCATGCATGTAAATGCCACTGATTCTTCGAGCTTCGTCATCGGTCATTCTCCAGATATTGTGATCTTACATAATGCTGAATAACTCCTTGCACCACTAAGAAAGAGGGTGGAACCATTGGAGGAAGGTCCAAAGAGGCAATCTTTGGTTGTCAGAACTGAAAAAGTAATCGTGAACCAGAGCCAGGGGAACATCAACCGGGTGAACAATTAGGCCAGACAAACACCATAAATACCGTAAAGACTGTTCATTAAACTTAGTAGGGTAGACTCGAAAAGGTCATGGGGGAACGAAGAGAGTTGAGAGTTTTGGATCATAGTAAGGGATTGACCTATAATATTAGAGTGATATCTCCTAACATTATTCTTAGCATACTCATCTACATGACTTTTCATCAAGAGTTGGACATGATAATAAGAATATATGTCTGGGGGTAAGAGAGGGCTATACAAGGTAGGGAGTGTTAGAACTTTGAAGATGTTGAATGTCAACTTCCATAATTTCAGTTGATGGAAATGGTTAGCTTGATAGCTTGTCATTTCCCTTATTTTCAGTATTATTTTCAGCAAAGTAGTTTTACTTTTTTGTATAAATCGAAACAAAAAACTACTTCAAGAAGTAAGCATTACAGAAGAATATTGTCTCTGTTTCGTCTTTTGAAGCGGGCATTTTGTTTGTCTTCGCAACTCCTCCCAGTTTTCCAACATGGTATCAGAGCCCTATTCTTAAAGGACCAATTTTTCCACAAGAAGAGAGTTTACATGTTTCACCAGCATCGAATGTGAAGAAGATGGAGAGTGAAGATCCAGCCGAGAAACCATGAGCTTAGGAGTAGCCATGAGTTTCGGTGATACTTCTTGTCAACTTCTCAAATTGTTGTGAAGCCGAAGATCGAAGAGAAACCAGATCCGATGGAGGAGAAGAAGACAGAGAGAAGCTACAACCAAGAGGCGACGAGCTCTGGTGATGCTTCCTGTCAACTTCCCGGATTGGTCGATCGAGGAGGCAGAGAATAGGAGGAAGGCGATTGTCCTTTGGTGAATCCATGGCCACCGCTCCTCTGAAGCTCATGAAGAAGATGAAGAAGGAGGAGTTGATATATAAAATGTATTTTTGAGTTTTTTTCTCAGGAATATGAAGAAAGCTGTGATGAAGAGATCCAGCGAGTTCCAACCGGTGGAGTAAGTAGATCCAGCAAGATCCGACCACCGGAGTACGAGATCCAGTAAGATCTGAGAATGGCGAAGAGATTGCAGCTACATGAGACGCTGCCAATATTTGCCGAAGAGAAATAAGGGGAAGATGCCAGAGTCATCGCCCTGAAGGGAAGGTTGCCATTGTCGCCGCCTGAAGCTCTCTGCCATAGAAGCTATTTACGTCTCATGAAGGAGAAGAAGAGCTAGCAGAGAGAGAACGTGAGTGTGACATGTGAGACAAAAGTATAAAAATTGCTTGAAAGCGGGGATATGGATATGTTTCCCCATGCTTTAAAATGATGAAAGGCTAAAGTATAGCCTAAAAAAGCTGTCAATCATGCCAGCTAAAAGAAATTGACCCAAAGAAGGCTTTCATGCCCAACAGGTAGAAAAAAAGGAAAGGCAAACATGCCTTAAAGAAAATGAAAGGCTAAAAGTAGAGCCTGAAAAGAGGGGCATAGGTACGTGCTCCTAAAGAGCAAAAGCCGGAAAAAAGGAGACTGAAAAATCATGGGCCAAAAGAAAAAAATTAGCACATTTTTTTGGCTCAATGGCTAAAGAAAAATTAATTAAGTCCAAAGAAAAAAAATAGATTGTCAATATAATTTTGGCCCAACATAAATGACCAAAAATTTAGTACATTAAGAGATAAAGAGTAATTGGGTAAGATGCTGTTTAAGCATGTGTTTATGGGGCCCAATGAACACCCGGCTTGCTTTAACCGATTCGCTCAAAGTTACTTGAAATGAGTCCGAAAATTTTATTTTTGAACACACTTCTGGTGATTGAGGATGAAGATGAAAAAAATGAGATATTTCAACTCAAGGGGAGATTGAAACTCAGAAGAATTTTAAAGAGTATTTGAAGTTGCACCAACACCTTCAAGGGGGAGTGTTAGAACTTTGAAGATGTTTAATGTCAACTTTCATAATTTCAGTTGGTGGAAAGGGTTAGCTTGATAGCTTATCATTTCCCTTATTTTCAGCATTATTTTCAGCAAAGTAATTTTACTTTTTTTGTATAAATAGAAACAAAAAACTACTTCAAAAAGTAAGCATTACAGAAGAATAATATCTCTATTTTGTCTTCCGAAGCGGACATTTTGCCTGTCTTCGCAACTCCTCCCAGTTTTTCAACAAGGAGATCATCTATAGGAAGAGGTGTGACTGGGAAGATTAAAAGGATAGCTAAGGCTTAATGGATAACTAAAACTTGCTAGGTCTAGATAACATATGAGGAATAATATTGTCAGTGTCTTTAATATTATAAACTTGAAAATCATAATATTCAAACCAGAATTTTAACCTAAAAAGAAAGGGAGAAGGTGAGACTTCATTTTTAAAATAAAGAACCCTGGGAAAGGATGAATTGTCCATCTTTACCAAAAAGTGGAAGCTTTTGAGGTAGAAATCAAACTTCTAAATGCCAAACTAAATTACTAGGATCTCTTCGTAGACCGTGTGATAATGTTATTGAGTTGGCTTGAAGGTCCCGCTGGTATGGGCACAATAGAGCTTCTTTCCATTTTTCTCTTCAAGGAGGAGAGCCCCCGGTGGTGGTCGGAGGTATCTGTCTGAAAGATCCTAATACCATCCATGAGGATGTGTAGAGGAGGAAGATATTGGGCAATCGTCTTTAACTGGATAATGGCTTCCGTTTGGGCAGGCCCCCAACCCCCCAGGCCGGGGGTTGCTTGGAAAGGAAGACAGACAGCTAGGAAGCATATCTAGCTGCATGGGGAATAAAGTCAGTAATTGACAGTTCCTAGGAATTACTGTAGCTAGGTCCTTGTCAGGGAATTTAAGGAGTTCTAGAGCTATATAGGGTCCTCTATGCAGTTTATTTTCCGTGCTCCATCCGGTCAAGCTCAGTATGATCATCACCATCTCCAAATTGAGCATCGAACCCTCGTAGACACAACAGTTGAAGAACCTCTTGCCCGTAGCGAACATCAAGAATTTCATTAAATCAGAGCCTTCCAAGCCTATCCCAATATCCCTCGTTGCCCGAACAGCGAATATCGATTAAAAAACAAACAGGTCAGATGGGAAATAAGGAAGAAAGATGAAGGAAGGAGCTTTATCGGAAACTGTTGATTAGAAAAAAAGTACGGGAAGATGGTCATAATTCTCGTACATGGGGAAGATCAAATGTTCAAACAAGGAAGATAGATCGTCAGGTGTCACGAGCTCTGCCGTGTAATACAAGAATTCGATTCATTACTGCGACGGAATATAGGATGGTGTGCACATGATTTACGTTTTCGGGATTGAATTTTGATCTGCTTGATTTGAAATGTGTAATCTTCTGATTGAAGATTATTGGTATAACACAATTAGTTATATGATATTTTATGCAACAGTATGTCATATTGGTACTTTGCCAGAAACTTACATTAAAGTCTGTCATATTCCCAAGTTGCTTGAAACCCCAGTTAGGACCTTATATAGTACTTTGATAATAAACAAATGGAAGATTCCAAATGAATCTCACCATCAACCTTATAAATACCATATTTTGTTATTTGCTCCATTTCAGCAACATATCTGGTTAGATATACATTAGTGAACAATTAGACGCTAAACAATATCTGTTTTTAGCGTAGCAACTTTACAGCAACTAGCTTCTTGTGTTAGAATCAAACGTACGACTTCGAATCTTGTTTCTTCACCACCAACCTATCAAAACACAACTTCCTGAGCTCACTTCATTGACTTGTAGTTGCCCTTTTGACAGTTTTTTCTATCCAAGAAAAAAGGAAGGATAAAGAAAAGAAAGAAGAAGATTCCCATACCTCCCTTTTTGTGTCAAAATCTTTCATGGCCGATGAACCTCTTATACCAAGAAGAACAGCACGCGAGGTAGAAGACGATCTAATCAGACCATCTTCGAGAAGAGACCTGTTAGCTTTTTCTTCAATCAATCTTGATCATGGCTACAATCATGGCCGTTCATGGCGTCAATCAACGGCTCATCTTCTCACAGCTGATTCCATCATGCCAATTTTAGCCTCAACCCCAAGACCTTCTTATATAAACCTCTTAGCCAATTTAAACCGGACCCGAAAAATACTGATACCTCGTCGTTCAAATTCCGCTCCGGCCCTTTTCACTGATTTTAAAATCTCCCTCCAAAAAGATCCCTTAGACCCAAGGCCCCAGCCCAAATCAAAACGTTTGATTGTATGGCAAGCCTCTATAGGTATGACCCTTTATGCCATAGTAGGCATTGTTATCTTTTGCACGGTAGGAAGTTTCACGGGAGAATCGACTTATAAAGTCATAGACGCCTTGTATTTCATAGTGGTTAGTCTTTGTACGAGTGGGTACGGAGATATCGTTCCGGACTCTGATTTTAGCAAACTCTTCACGTGTATATACATTCTGGTCGGGTTTGGATTTATCGATATTTTGCTAGACGGGTTAGTTTCTTACATCTGTGATAGGCAAGAGGAGGTTTTATTGAGCACGGTGGATGCGTACCGGTTTGATACGATGCTTAAAACGTATATAGTTGATAGGGAGAAGGGGAGGATGAGGATAAGGACTAAGGTGGTTTTGGCCTTAGGCATTGTGATTTTCTGCATTACTATAGGCGCGTTTGGGGCGCATTTTTTGGAGAGTTTGAGTTGGGTTGATAGTGTGTATCTATCTGTTATTTCCGTTACGACGGTTGGTTATGGCGATTATTCCTTTACAACTGTAAAGGGGAGATGTTTCGCGGTTGTTTGGTTATTAGTTAGCACGTTGGCTGTGGCGAGGGCGTTCTTGTACTTGGCCGAGTTGAGGATCCATAAGAGAAACCGAATGGTTGCGAAATGGGTTTTGCAGAAGAAGATAAATTTAGGGGATTTAATTGCTGCTGATCTTGATAACGATGGCTCCATAAGGTACTTTTGCTTAAAGCAGTTGAGTAGTTTCATCATACTTTCATTTGTGTATTAAGAAGTCTAGTCGTTGTTTTACTTAAGCATTGCTTCCCTAGTTTGACATTACTACTTAAATAGGACTAAAATGAAAGTTTTATAATTTGGTGAGGTAAAATGTCTATATTTGATATATTAAGGCTTTCTTTGTTTGCAGTAAATCTGAATTTTTGATATACAAGCTGAAGGAGATGGGAAAAATAGCAGAGAAAGATATTGTGCAGATAGGGAAACAGTTTGATTTGCTTGATAGTACTAATAGTGGAAAGATCACATTAGCTGATCTCATGGACTGGGGATGAAATCCATGATCAATAAGGGAAGGTACTTTAGATCCTTGAGGTCTCATGTTCGAGTTCTTTTTTCTTTTTTCCTTCATTTTTTCTCGAGAAATTCTACGCTTGGGTTAATCGGTTAACTATTCTTTTGCAAATAGCTTTTGACATGTTTATAGATCTCAATTTGATTTGTTTTTTAAAGTTGTATATCAAGTAATCTGCATATATAGTCATTATAATATATGAACAAAAATACTAGCCTTCATAATTGAAAAGGAAACTCATGAATCAAAAAATATGCTATGAATTACTATTACAAAGTTAAGCTTTCTGAGATTTGTGAGTTCTTCAGGCTTAGATGTCATCCAGTCGACATGTCGTCAAGAGAATATGAAAGACCATTAGAATTAAGAGGCTAGCGATGCTTAAGCTCAAAGGCTCAAATCAGTACGACCCAATATCACACAAAGTAACTAGTTTGATTCTACAAGAAGATAAGCCTACTGAGAAAAAAAAAAGCCCATCTCTTGGAAAAGAGTAAAAGATCTCTATCTCTCTCTCTCTCTCTCTGATACTATATACAATCATCAAATTGGTAGAAATTTTATTCATGAAAGTAAGAACTAATTTAGAGATAAAATTGATACCTAATCAAAAATTCAAATGAAATAATTTGAAGAAAAAAAAAAAAAGTAGGCAAGCTTGTATAGTGTAAATGGTACAATTCATAATGATGCAAAATATTGAAATGAGCATATTTCTCCTTTGGTCTAAGTCTATGATTTGGTAAGACGAGGAAATCATTAAGGTCAGAGCCCCACCATGAAATGACATCTAAATAAGACTTTCCTACTACTACTACTATGAACTATCTCCCCTATAAACGTAGTCTTTAAATGGATGGCCACTTCAAAAAGAGCCCTACCATCTATCCCTCAAAGAAAAGAGAAAGAGGTAGCTAGCTTGCTATACCATTAAGCAAGCTAAGAGATGATGTGCTGATTTGACGTCTAGTAAATGATTGAATTTATATTATTGCTAATTATAACAAAAAGAAAGAAGAAAAATTATATAATTATAATTATAATTATAATTAATCGATTATTTAAACTGGTTTTGTATGATTTTATGTTTAGAACAAAGAATTCGGACAAATTAGAAGAATCATGTTTTGAGTCTAAACTAGAATTTGAACTAATGCTAATATTCTATTAACAGTTTCCATGTGTCTCTTCATCATACCTACGTCTCTTTTTCAATTGTTTTTGGTCAGAAGCTACCGACTTCAAATCCTCACAAGTTAATTTAACACAATGTGATGAGTTAGGTAATTTAAGACAATGTTATGAGTTAGGTAATGTGAGATTTTGCATGAACTACTTGCAATTTGCTAGTATATGTAGAGGTTTCACTTCTTAATTGATGAGATTAATGGACTTCAAGCTAGATGTATATTATATCAGTTAAAGTATTTTGATATAAAACATCAAGCAAGTATTTTGAAAACGTATCGTATTAAGTAACTACGCTTTACATGCATTAATAGGTATATATATATAAAATATCAAGCTCACAATTACAATATTTATTATTATTATTATTATTTTAATTAATTGCATTAAAATAGTAATTAATGTAATATTTAATACGTAAAATATGTTATTATGTAATTAGTAATTGTATCATTTAACTTCCCAAATATATTTTATAGAGTAGGTTTTCTCTTAATATATATAATAAACACTTTAGTAGTTGGAGGCAGTCAAAGAGTATTAGATTTGTGATTCAAGTTCCAAGAGAATATTCGAATAGATTAAAAATCATTACTTATACCTTAATTTATCATAAATAAGTTATTAATACGGTGAATTACTTAATTTTTTTTTTTTAATTTATTAATATTATAATTTATTTTTCATTACAAAATATGGTAAAAGAGGTTTAGTTTTTATTATTGATAATTTAAATTTTATGGGTAATATTAATTCAAAAAATCTCAAATAGTAAAGTGAAATGAGTTTATATCAATTAATTATGTGTTTAATACATAAATTTTGTATTTTTTTTTTTAAATGTTGATATAGAGAGCAGGTAGAAAATATCCCTAATGTAATATTGAAGTCATCATCATCATTATATCTAAACTCATTTCTATTATTTTTGAGATCAGCTATACGGATATTGGTTCTCCAAGTAATACGATATTTTCACATATTATCATCTAATCGAAGTACTAGGATGTCTTCCTTTATCACTTTCATCCAAATTTTCAATAGCTCACCCTTCTATCTACATCATTCACTTACTTGCAAATCTAAATTTATCGAATTGGGGCTATATTTCGTTTTCTTTGTACATGATCAAATCACCTCTCCCTAATCTTATCTTTTATAGAGTCTATACTCAAATAAATCTTAATCATTTTATTTGTAATTGTATCATTACGTGTTTTATTACAAATTCATATTAACATATGCATTTATACTACCGTCACCTTATGCATATGTTAACTTGTAGTGACCTAACACTCTGAGTCATAAAACATAGCTGGTCGAATAATCGTCTTATAATATTTTTCTTTCAACCTTGCAGATATCATTATATCATATAAAACTCTTGATACCATTTTTTATTTTATACAATCTACTTTAATTATATAATCTATATCATCTTGAATGTTATAATATTTTAGATAATAAATCCTAAATATAAAAAAGTTTCAGAGACTTATCATTGATCGTTAAAAACAAGAATTATAATTTAGTTCAAATATGAAGAGATCTAAATATTTATAATTTAAAATAAATATAAAAAAAATTAGCTTATTATTATAAAACTTTAAGAGATCACTTATAAAATAGGAAAAATATAAAAAGATTTATTTATAATATTAATAAATTTGAAAAGATTCATCAATAATTTACCCTTATTAATATTAGAATACTAGACTCAATCCACTTAAATCAATTAATTATAATAATATAAAAAATCGAATAAAAATAATAAAATAATATTTATAATTATTATTAATCTTCCAATTTATCAAAAAATTCCTAGTAAAATTATTATTTTATGTATACGTCCAAGTGAGATCATGGATACGTAAGACAATATAGTTTTCATGGCGCTCTTCACGGACAATATCAATTCAATCTTCATTTGACTAGCATGAAAAGAAAATCATATAACTTGAAAGTCACGATCAACTTTTACCTTAAAACTTATTCCTATTAGGTAACAATCCCACCTAACATGCAAACATAGTTCGAGGACAGAAAAAGAAGTAAAAAACTTTATTCATGGACCCATAACATAATGTCAATAATTCAATTTGAAGGGTATATACAGTGCACTTAGTAGGATGGGATTCTTTTGTTTTTTTATTTATATTTATTTTCATATTTCTTTCGATAAAGAAAATGATCTCATTATACATTTCTATACGTAAATATGTATAGACCAAACACCTAATCAATAGTACTTGAAATTAGACACGTACGTTAGAAGCTTAATAGGGTCTAGAAGTAGAGCAAATAAGTCAACAATATCAAGCTCTTATCTCATTGTCATAATAAAAAAGTACGACCTCCACTTGATCTATCTTTACATGTCATACTATATATATATGTACTATATTTTTGTTAATGGGACTAAATTGTAATGCGCCCGTGTTTATATAATTTGTATAATTTGTATAATTTGAGCCATATGATATAACTCAATGTTCTCCAATAAATCATGTCATTTAAAGATAAAATAAATTAAAAAATATGTGAGTCACTGTGTTATTTAATTTTTTTTTCATGCCCTCATTTTTATTAATATATATTTAAAGTATATTCTTCATCAACGAACTCATTCAATCTCACAAACTCATTGGAAGTCACGAATCAATTTTCTTGAAAATAAACCTATTATATTTTGAAAACTTTCAATATCTCGAACGGATAAGAAATATAAAATTACTGACATATGAGATGTTAGTCTAAGATGCACAAACCAACCTATAAAAAGTCATTCGACCCGTCATTTCACATGTAACTTTAAGTTACTCAAATAGTCGAAGAGCTTTTCATAAGTCAAGCATCTTCGACCTGTAGAGTATTTCTTAGGGTCGAAAGGTCTTTCACAGGTTGAGGCCCTTCGACTGTTAGAGTAATTTAGAGTTACATGTGAGATGACAATCAAAGAGGAGACGGGTTGAAACCCATTAGAAGTTTTTGACCCTTAGAGTAATTTAGAGTTACATATGAGATGACGAGTTAAATAGTCAAAACCTGTAAGGGGCCTTCGACCCTTAGAGTTACTCATCTTGACTTTTCGGAGGAATTGTTGTAGCAGCGTACAAATGTTGAGGCAGGAGTGATGAGTGACTTAAAAAAGTTAGGGCTTGTTTTGCTATACATTTTGGAATTCGTTTTGCATTTCAAAACGTATTTTTACGACATGTCACGATTGAAAAAGGAGGACAAACATGTTAAATTATGTGGGATTATTGAGGAAGAAATTTAAATATAATTTTTGAATATAATGAAAGATTATTAAGGAAGACACTAGAAATAATGATTATTTAAGAATAAATTGGAAATATAATTTTTAGGTGCATGTTTTATTATTATTAAAAGTTACGGAAGAAACTAAAAAAATAAGTTGTAGGAGTATTTTTTATAATTATTAAATATTAAAATATTTTATTATAACATATCAAATAATGTCTATAAAAGTATATGTGGTGCTTGATCTAATTATATGTTGAATTTTATTTTGATATTATATAAAAATATATACTTCTAACTTAAATTAATAGACATAAATATATATATATATATATATATATATAAAGTTTTAAAGAATTTTATTTTGGATGCGGGACATATTATGTATAAACATATATTTATTGGATAGATTAATTTGAATTTTAGGTCTAGATCGTAGTAAAATTCGTTTGAACATAGAAAGTTTGGAATGGTGGGGATCATAAATAAGACTTACTCAAAATCAAACCGAGTTTGTGTACGGCATAGAAGAATCTTAGGTCTAATTAATTTTGAGACTTCCAAGACTTAGAATTGAAATAGTTTACATATGTGTCCTGTCCCTATCATTTTGACTAGAGGTTATTATTTATTAGCTTATTCAACTACTACTAATCTAAATCTTATTGAAATTATTAAAACAAATTATTAACCCATCTATACATTAAAAATAAATAAATAATATATATATATATATATATATATATATAAAGTAGATAAATGAACTAAACTTTTTTGACTTGTTAATTTTTGTAATAAAATAAAGAGAGTGGAGGATAGCCTAAATAATCTCTCTCACTCAATTATGTGATGAGGAAAAAGGAAGAGTAAAATTAGAATTTACCCTCAAAGTTCTAGTTTAACTGATATTTATCCTTAATAACTTTAAAAAATGAGTTTAAGCCCCCCTCAAAAGGAAAGAAAATATAAAAATCCTCTAATTCAATTATTTTGAATTGATGATCCTTAATATCCCAACTAGATGCAAACCGCCACATCAATGTATCTATGTATCTACATTTGATTTTTTATTCATTTAAATCCTGCTTTAAATTATTATATCATGTGTTTAGATTACCACTCTTATATATTTGGATTCAAGATCGATTCTTCAAATTTGGGTTTTTCTTTTTATAAGGAATTATTCTATAAGTTTTGTTTTTCTTACCCCAAAGAGTCAAAGGGAACATTTGATAAAAGTTGAAGGACAAAAATGATTTAATTCAAGTTATTAAGATGAATTAGGAAAATATGAAAGCTCAGGGGCTAAAACTATAATTTATTAAAAAAAGGACATGAAGATAAAGATGCTTTTTTTATTATTAATATTATTGTTATTATTACTTCCTTTGAGAACAAAACAATAATAGTACTCTTATATGAACTACCTCTCTAGAGCGGGTATCATCGATCTTTCTATTCTATCTTCTTCCTTCAAACCCAATATGTCAAATAATGATCAAGGGAAGAACACTATGAATCCATATTGTACCCAGAAATTCAATCCCTTCTACAATCATGACAGCAACCGGCTAGATCCCGACAAATCAATCTTTTCACCACTCTTCAATGGCGGCGATGAGCAAGATTTACCATCAACCCCTTCTACATATAGTAATACTACACAAAACCCACATGTACTCATGAACTTTTCCGATCATTTCTTGCATGGCTCTGTGGATTATTATAATAACCTGTCTAGAGCTTTCGACGTATCGTGTTCGTCATCTGAAGTTATATCTCCGATCGATGACATCACAGTTGTGACACCAGCTAATTCAGCTAACTCTGTGTCATCTTCGTCCAATGAAGCAGGTGGAGATCATCAGAATCAGAAAGATGATTGCATGAAGAATAAGAAGATTAAGGGTGATGAAGAAAAACAGTCATGTGAAGATCATAAATCAGATGGAGAGATCGAGAAGAAGAACAACGTCATGTAGGTCATAACTTTTTCTTTTTTTTTTCTCTTGTTATAATATGCACAATTAGGGTTTGAAAGCTAGTCTCTAGCTTTTTTAAAACTATTGCTCTTCTTATTTATTTATTTTATTTTATTGCAAGGAGAATGCAACTATTGCTAGTCTTGTTGCATATCCATTTTTGTTATTAGATCTTCTTCTTTTAATAGCTTTCCTTATCCAGTAGTATCAATAGTACTTAATGTTGGTGATGATCAGGAACAAGGGGAAGAAGACGAAGGAGAAACGGGAGAAGGAGCCACGATTCGCCTTCTTGACTAAGAGCGAGATTGATCAACTCGAAGATGGATATAGATGGCGAAAATATGGCCAGAAGGCTGTCAAGAATAGCTCTTATCCCAGGTTCTTAATTAATTAATTAGTTAATCAACTAATTCTATATGTACATGTTATTGATTATTCATTTACTCAAGTAATATATGCTAATTGCATGAATATTTCTTCTTTATCTATATAAACCAGACTATATATAGTACCAATGCACAAGAAGAAATGAAAAATAAAAGGATCTTAATTTGTATATTGGTAGTTTGCATTTTCCTTGAAACAAGGAAAAAAACAAATGACATTGATCAAATTAGGTTATATATAAGAACATATCAAATTGTGTTTCCCTTGCAGAAGTTACTACAGATGCACGAGTCAGAAGTGCAGTGTGAAGAAGCGAGTAGAAAGATCATTTCAAGACCCATCTATCGTGATAACAACATACGAAGGAAAGCATAACCACTATTACCCGGCAATGCTCCGGGGCATTAGTATTAATGCTTCCGCCGGGATGTTCTCATCATCGCCGGCCCATTTCAGATCGGCTAATTCTACTGGCCCAACTGCTATGATCGGACCTAGCTTTCCCCAAGAACTATTGGCTCAGTTCCTCCCAGTTACCAATACTAACCAAGTTAGGGACCAAAGCTCAAGTTTGTATCAAAACCTAAACCTTCTTCAGCTTCAACAACAGCTCGGGATTCCTCATAATTATGGTTTATTGCAAGATTTAATTCCTTCATTGGATCATCATCAAAACCAAGAGCAATGACCTTACATATATATATATATAACTGTTATATATATGAGATATTAATTCATGTACTAATTTATACTGTTACACAGATGAAACAAAAATATTGAAGGGTAGTTTATATTAGCAACGTGGGATTTATATATGTAAGTGAAATAGCTGTTTGATTTGATATCATCCACATATATATTTATATATATATATATATCTGAATGGTTGCGTGCTTGACATTTGAAGTGTTGGAAATGGGGGTCTGAATGTGATCAGAAATGGTGGGGTTGATGGGGATGCAAATTAGGTTACAGTCGTTCTCAAGACTCAGATTTTCTGTGCATATATGGGCATATATACAGTGCATATATGGGCATAATTACTGTATATATATGTATGATCACTAGTGTACACTATATATATATACAGAAATTAGAGGCAATATTGGATTGAATTGGAGGATTGAGACTTTGTTCGAATAAATTTATCAACCTCATGTAGTTACTTAATTGATCATGTTAACAATAATATATTGCCTTTTTTTTTTTTTTATGTTGTGGATTAAATTTCGTATTCAAAGTTTAAAAGTGAGAGATTATTGAATAGATCTAATTCATATAAGAATCATGGATCAACTTAGTAGATTTAATTTACTTTTTTTTTTTTTTTTTTAATAAATGTAACATGTTTTTATTATGTTATTTACTGTTTTCACTATATCAAGAGAAAAAGGAAAGGAAGAAAGAAAAAAAAAATCCATAAAATTCTTTCTCCTCCGTCAACAATAACCTTTTCCCGACAGCTCCTCAACCACCCACCGTCACCGGTATCCTCCAATGCCGCTTGAAGTATTCAGCTAGCTCCGCTTTAAAAAAAGTTCTGAATATACCACCAAATCGGATAGAATTTGCGTAAGTACTTACGATGGTTAAAACATGATGATCACTTTCGGATAGAATTTTGATCTTGCAAGAAGTTATAAATCATTTTTTCAACTCTAAACACTAATGAGGATAAACTTTACTATGAGTGTCGTAATGGAGCCAATTGTATTAGATTAGTGTCAAAAGTTATTAAAAAGGCATAAACAAAGTCAAGATGTTACCGTTAAGTGTGTTGTATAATGTCAAACTATGAATGATGTACCTTGAAATTTTTAAATATTTATGTTAATTAATGTCATGAAAAGGTTGTTTAAATCACCTCATGACATGAATTCAGGTGTTACATAATTACATTAGTAATTGAATAATATAAACAAATACATATATGTATGCATCTACATTCTAGCAACTTGAGTTTAATTAATATATCTTAAATATCATTTTACTAGGGTTTTTTTTTTTTTTCGAAAACAAAAAAACTTTCAGAGAAGTTATTATCCGTTTAGATCGGGATACTCCGTTAAGAAATGTATCCGAAAGCACAACTTTACTACTGATCAGGACATGTATTTGGATTTCAGCTATGGAAAAGCAAGAACTTCAAAATATTGTTCCGAAGCAAGCTCAAACCCGCTAGGGTCAAGGTAAAAGTAAAGTAACTTATCAACTCCGCTACTGCCTACCGTTATGTACTAGATTGAAACTAGAAATTTAACACAAAACAAAATGATTATGTATGTGTGCCGTTTCTTCATAACGAATGATTAGTAAGACAAATATTTTCATAATTTTGACTAATCTAAACAAATTCTCTTCCTAATCACAGCTTTAAAAGATAGAATAAAACAAAATAAAAAAAGACTACTCTAATCACCAGTATATATACAGTATATATATATATATACGTGTTATAAGCAAGCTAGCATGCATTATTGTTTCTATTATTATTATTATTATTCAAACTGACCAGGTCAATAATTTCATAATCGCATTCATTTCATTGATACTCGTGTCAGACTGACAAAGCATCCTGTATGGTTAATATCATATATCATATATATATGGGGTAAAGAAATGTCTACAACGACTTTGGACCACCTTATACTTGCAAAAATAGTGGCCACCTACATCGTATAATTCATGCTACCTATATAGAATATATGACCACAAATCTTATTATCTATTATCATCACGATATATTTAGTATAATTAGTTAGTAAGATAAAATGTTTATCATATATAATAGTTCGATCTTTATTACTCTAGAAGTATGAGACATATAACCATAAGATAAAAAAGAAAGAGTGATGGTCCTTGACAAAGCTAATGACCGGAATGCTAGAAAGGCAAAAGGGTAGTAGATGACAGAAAGTAATATAATGCAGTTGCCACATTGGTGTTGGTCTAACGTGACTCTTTCTTCCCTATCCTACCATAAGCTCATCTTAATTGGCTACATGCAAATAATGTCTAGATAAACGACAATCAATGATCTAGATAGAATGTAGTTCAGATGTAAAAACGTTTCGGATCGATCTATGATCTGGAGCTAACAATACTGTTGAATTGCAATAAGAATGTTTCTAAATTCTAACATTCGTTTTTTGTTTTTTTTTCATCCAAATGATTATGAAAAAGAGTATTGTATGTGTATGTTTGAGAACGGTTTTTTTCATTTTTTTTTTATTTTTTATTTTTAAGAATTCTAATATCAAAAAATTGATACTAAATGAGCTTATAAAATCGATTTTCGTGTTTGTAAATGCAAAATCGACTCTCAAACACGTTACACCTTGGACAAGAAATGATGCAAGTTGAAAGAAGAATATCAAACCCTAGAACTTGATTGTGGGTAAATGGTTGGGAGACAAGAAATGATGCAAGTTGAAAGAAGAATATCAAACCCTAGAACTTGATTGTGGGTAAATGGTTGGGAGACAAGAAATGATGCAAGTTGAAAGAAGAATATCAAACCCTAGAACTTGATTGTGGGTAATGGTTGGGAGACAAGAAATCATTAGATTATTAACTCACGGGTATATTATTCTTATCATGGCAATTTCTTTTTTTTGCAATTTCATCCACAATCAACTGCGATAAAATGGATGAAAAGGTATATATTTATAATTATTTAAGAAAATTTAATATTTTTAAAATTTTTTCAATAATATAATATTTCATTAAATTAATAAATTTTCTTAATCAAATAATTTTAATTTATGCTCAAAATGTAGTTGCAAACAATCGCAAGAGAAAAATAAAGAGTCAAACTTAGATTGTTTGTTTAAAATCCCAAGAAAATTAATTAATCAAAGAAAAAGAAAATGAAGAATATGAAAATTATAATCATACAATTAAATATAAAAAGAAAAAAAAAAAAAAAAAAACCTCTATCTCTATCTATTATATCTCTAATCTTACAAATGGGTCATCGCCAATTCAACTTTTTTCTTTTCAAGTTCTGAAAGTTTGGCTCGATATGAACATGGGGAGTAAGGTATTGATTCAAATTCAGATATGTTTTTCTTTTTTGACCGTTGGCTCTTCTCTATCAATGAGTTGTCTCAGAAGTATGAATCTCTGACTCCCCTTCTCCTGGCTTGCTTTCTATATCCTCCGAACCCGAAATTTCCTTCATCACTTCCATTTCCATGCTCACTGTTCGGCTCTTTCTATTTCTTCGATCCTACAAGAGAGACATTTCATAATAATTAGTCTAGATAAGTAAAAATCCAATATTTTTACTTCATAGTTTGTAATCTAGCCAAAATACAGTTTGCTCGAACTCCATTTAAGAATACAACAACTTACCTCACGTGCGGGATATTCATCGGCTTCAAGCATTCTAACAACTTGACTCATTTTAGGTCTCTTGCCTGCTTCGGGATCAATGCACTTAAGTGCAACTAGAAGGGCTCGTTTTAAAGCCCGTGTAGTCGGTTTAACTTCAACTTCCGGGTCCATAACTTCCTCAGCTCTTCCCGTCCCCACCATCACCTTAAGCCACTCCACAAGATTAACCTGACAAAGGCCATCATCAAGTAATGCATCATGCTTCTTAAAAGTTCCAGCATGAATATGACCTGACAAAGGTCAAATTGGACCCACATTACTAGGACGTTGTTTGCCTAAGCATTTTAAAATCTCGTTCGCATTTTATTTATTAAATATCCAAACCGCTAAAATAAATACATCACATCAATTTTATTCTAATCGTATACTTCAAAATCCAGTTTCAAAAATCCAATTTCAAAACTAAGACCATATTTTGTCTCAAAAGCTGATATCTATTTTACCTTACAATCTAACAAACCGAATAATAGTTTCCCCAATTCCGATTCACCCATACTCCTTTTATAACTCTAAATTGAATCGACTCTAATTGTTAATAGGCATAAAAAAGCTAGTGGTTTCTTGATAGCTAGGTACCTCATTAGCCGGTCGGCCATAGTCCACAGGGTCTCTTCCCGTAATTGCTTCTAGAAGGAGAACACCAAAGCTGTAAATGTCGCTCCTCTCATTTAACAAACCCGTATTTGCATATTCGGGTGCCACGTAACTGAAATTCACAAAGATCAATTTCTTATCTACTAGTAGATTAATATACTTTATGAAATTAGTTGTTTCCGACCACAAAAAAAAAAAAAAAAACCCTGGAAATCATACCCAAATGTTCCCATCACTCTAGTTGTGATATGACTTTCACCCGAGTCCAAGAGTTTGGCCAATCCAAAATCAGAAACCTTGGCATTAAACTCATCATCAATCAAGATGTTACTTGACTTTATGTCTCTATGAACCACTTTCGGCTCTATTGCTTCGTGTAAATATGCTAGCCTGCATTTTAAATTAAAAGTAAAGGAATCAAACTTCTAACTCTTTTAATCCGGATAACGAGTTTGATCAAAAAGTTTGAAGAAACTTACGCTTTAGCAGTGCCAAGAAGCACCTTTGTGCGGGCCTCCCATGTAAGGGTTCCGTGTTGGCGCATAGCTCCGTGTAACCATTGTTCCAAGTTTCCATTGTTCACATATTCATAAACTAGCATCCTTTGTAATGAAAAGAGAAAGGAGGGTCATTTTTATTGGAAAAAATGTAGCTTAATGAAACAAGCATACAAATGAAACAAGGTCAAGGAAATTCTCGATCAATAAAACTCCAATTTACAGAGGCATTCTTGCATAGACACAATGTGTGATGTCATGTGTGATCACAGCTACACAAGTCAATCTCACACATGGCATCAGGTATCGTGCGCGGTTGTGATAACACTAGTGTACTATACACCTTGTCTATACAAGAATACACCAAATTAGAAAAATCTTAACCTAAATGAGATCACTAACAAGAAGCAAGGAAAATATTACCTATGAACTCCTTCTATGCAATAACCCAGAAGCCGAACGAGATTCTTATGTCGAACATGACCAATGGCCTCAACTTCAACTCGAAATTCTTTCTCCGCCTGTCCCCTAAACAAAACCCATAACAAAACCATTAAAGAAAACCAAAAATAATCGAAATCAACTCACACTGGAAAACAGACATATGACCTTAAAAACCTTACAAATTATTAAGTAGTTTCTTCACTGCCACTTCAGTGCCATTAATAAGTCTTCCCTTGTAAACAACTCCATACCCCCCCTCACCAAGCACATTCTCTGCGGCGAAGCGGCTCGTCGCAAATTCCAAATCCCTAAGTGTGAACCAATGGCCCCACCCAAGATGTGAAAATTCCGGCAAACCAACTAGAGGAGAAGCCGTCACAAGCCCTCCATGCCCTCCTCCATATGACAATGTAGATTGCTTCCGTCCCGTTCCGGAGCTTCCTTCTTCGCCCGAATGTGAACTGCCGCCCCTCTCTATTTGATAAACCGAGCTACATTGACTCATATTGTCCGGATCACTTGATTTGCTCATACCCAAATGAGCATACATCTTGTCTGAATTCTTATCACCTGATTTATCAAGGACTGAAAGAAATAAGCTTTCAGGATGATCTCGGTTAGCTTGAGTCCCTACCCGGTCAACTTTTATGTCCTTGGATATGATCGGGATTTGAGAGAGGGGATATCCGTCAATGGATCTTTTAGATTTTCGTCGGGACATGACCCATATGGATAATAAACAAAGAATCAAGACTATAAATGCAGCAAAGCATATGCAGATCAATACCCATAGGGACAAGCCTAAAACCAAAGTCTTCTTCGATAATTCTTCATTCAAAGAGCCAGACGACATATTGCATCCAAGCAGAGACTACTATAATTCAAATCCCAAAAGCATGCTCTAAGCTCCAGCTCTGAAAAAAAAAAAAAACCAATTATGAACATAATTTTCACAATAGAGCCAAAATTAGGACAATGAAGAAAATTTTATTAAATTTGAAAACACTGTTCAATCAAAGTCTAGTATTTCTAAGACCAAATACCTGTCAAAATTCACGTATTTCACAAATTAAGATAGAACCCCTTTTCACATTACTCATTTTCAAAATTCCAAACAAATAAAGTAAACTATATACATGAATTGTGATATCACACATATCACATTCTATCCCAAAGAATAGAACATATAAACTAAGAAAGCATCACTTATGATCCAAGTAATAGACAGAAAAGGAGAAAATGTGAATGAAATAAGAAAAAAAAAAGTGATTCAAAGTGGAGAAAGCAATTACCTTTGTCATAATCTAAGGTAAACCCTCTCTGATCTTTCCTTTTCAGAATCCGGAGAACACAATGAAAGAACTTTTGCTTTTCTAATTTATGCACACACAAAAAAAGAAAAGAAAAAAAAAAAAAACACAGACGCACTAAAAAACCCAAATGCTAAAAAAAGGACTAAAAATTGAAAGAACTTGACAAAAACTTGAGATTTGAGAATCTTTGGAAATGAGAGAGAGAGAGAGTTGAGAACTTGAGATTTATAGACAAATGAGGGACGGAAAATAGAGGGAATGTTAAAGAAAAAAAAAAGTGAACGAAATGGGTTGGTGGGTATTGTTAAGTTGAAGAGAGGGACCTCCAGGAAGCTGGAAAAGAGAGAGCTTGGTTTGCAATGGAGGAAACCAGAGGCGAGAGAAAGTCAGAGAGAGAGAGAGAGAGAATAGTAAAGGTAAAGCAAAAAACTAAGCGTAGCGGATTGGAAGGCATTTATAACTAGGTGAGAAAATTCATTGCATAAGCAGAGAGCAAGAGTAAAGTTAGAGAGAAAACGAGAGGGGAGAGAGAGAGAGAGGGAGTTCCAATCTACTAATCAGATCCAACAGAGGAGCAGGGAAAAAAGAAACAGAGTGTACGATCACTTAGCTAAAAAGCGAAGTGAAGTCACGTGGCCAGCAATCAATGACCGTGTGATCGTATTGAGGATTGATCACGCCCGTCGAATCCCGTGACCAGCTTGTAATGCGTTGGAAATTTTTGAAAAATACAAAAAATCGAAATTAAGAGGACTGACTTATTATTATAAAATTAAAATGGAGAATAATAAATAATAAATAATAAATAATAAAAAGAAGCAGAAAAAGAAAGAATTTAATTGAAAAGGACAAAAGAAAGAATGTAATAGATTTTTTTATTACATCTTCATATGTGTCTTAAAAATAAAACAAGAAAATAAGATAAATTTTCAAAAGGAATATTCCAGCTTATTTCTATATCAAGTTAAATGCACAAAACCAATGTTAGATTAGGAGGGAATTGGGAGTAATTTTGGTAATATGTTTCATTTGAAATCAATATATTATAAATAAAAATATTTTGAAATTTTAATTTATTAAATTAAATAAATTTTTATTATTTTAAATTAAATTAATTATTTTAATAAAATAGAACCGAAATTTTGGATGAGACTAACAAGGTGGGATGGTAGAAGGTGGAGTGTGTTGTGTGCCACTTACATGGTAGAAGGAGACTCGCAATGTGACTTGAGCTTGAGCTTGGTACGGGTCGATGAGGTTACGAGAGTACGATAAGTGTAAAGGAGATAAATAAGAGGGTTGTTAGTTTTCTACTCTACATATGTTTATAAAAGTTAATCTTATGCTTGAAGGAGATAGTAATTTGTTTTATACTTTTTAATTCTCTTTAATTTTCTCAATTCTAAAACACTAATGACAAGAGCGTTTGAGAGAGTTAGGCCGGTAATAACCCCAACCTTTCTCTTATTTTTCTTGTGCAGATGAAGTTAAACTTAGAGCATTATGTTGGAGTTTGGATTATTTCAGCCGAACGAAAATCTTCATCAACAAATAAATTTCTTGTTCGATTGGATTGCTTGAGAGAAAAGGCTGAGCGTTGAGATCCTTTTCGAGTTCTTTCTAATTATTCAAATCCTTTTAAATAAAAAAAGATAAATTATTCTCTAAATTTAATATTAATTTTAAATTGATGTTTAAAATATCTAATTAAATGCAATAAACATAGGGCTTCATAAATTAGAAATTTTCTCGAAATGCGAGCATTTTCATTCAAGTTTTTGGTTACATTTCACTCTAGAATTTAAATAAAATGTACACACTACAAATTTCAGAGTGACTCTTTTTTTTAGTGGGCTCATTTTCCGGGAACGAAGTTTGTGGCATAGGCCCAAGCATTGTTGGCGACTGGGTCAGCCAAGTGGTCTGCCAAGTTTTCCAATGGGCCTTTTCCAGTGACAATGGCCTGGACAAAGAACCCGAACATGGAAAACATAGCCAATCTACCGTTCTTGAGTTCCTTCACTTTAAGCTCAGCAAAAGCCTCCGGATCATCAGCAAGGCCCAATGGGTCAAAGCTGCCACCTGGGTAGAGTGGGTCAGTGACCTCACCCAATGGCCCACCTGCAACTCTGTAGCCTTCAATTGCTCCCATCAAGATCACTTGTGTGGCCCAAATTGCCAAAATGCTTTGAGCATGGATCAAACTTGGGTTTCCCAAGTAGTCAAGCCCACCTTCACTGAATATCTGAGCTCCAGCCTTGAACCAGATTGCTTCGCCGAACTTGACCCCGTTACGGGCCAAGAGCTCAGGGAAGACGCAGCCCAAAGCCCCAAGCATGGCCCATCTCGAGTGAATGACCTCAAGCTCACGATTCTTGGCAAAAGTCTCGGGATCAGCTGAGAGTCCAGCAGTGTCCCAGCCGTAGTCACCGGGGAATTCTCCGGTAAGGTATGATGGGGCCTCGCCCGAGAATGGGCCCAAGTACTTGACACGGTCTGGACCGTACCATGGGCTTCCAGATGAGACCTGCTTAGGCCTACCAGCTGTCTTCCTCATGGTGACACGGCCTTCTCCAAGAAGGTCCGAGACCTTGGGAGCCAACTTGATGGCTTGGCCAGCAAGAGAAGGGGAAGAGAGAGCCATTGTTGAAGCAGCCATTGGTAAATAGAACACAAGTTTTTCTTTCAGTAATATGTGATTAGTTGATTGAATAAGTGAAATGGTATCAGTCTTTAAATAGGAGGAGCTGCTTATCTCTGTGATATCTATATCTGCTTTCTCATTGGATGCAAATGATGTCGGGAAGATTTTTTATGATGGATTTTTTGCTTCCTATGCCACGTGGCTTGCTTTTGAACCACATTTCTCTTGTATGGTGGTGGAGCAAGTTGTAGCAGATTCTTCTAGCCAATGAAGTTATCACACGTTGCATTGTATGATACTTTTCTTTGTTTTCTTCACATTTTGAAGGATAAGAAGATATATGGAAATCCTGAGTGGGGTTCATTACCAACTATGGTGATTGGTCCCCGGTCCTCGAACGAAGAAAGATATCATAGATGTTTTTGAGAAATTTGGTCTTATAGAATGCATGACATAAATTACAAAAGATCTCAAAACATATGCCCCCCACTTCAAGCTTCTTCTCCACAAGATCTGAAAGATCAAACACAAAAAGATATAAGATACAGTCATACACATCTTGCTCAACATGTGATACTGAGAAACTATCTCATAAGTTAGAATGCTAATATACGACCAAATATGAGAGAAGACATGGTGGGTCTCGCATAGCACGCCCCACTTCAGCTCTCTCACATCAGTTTCATGCACCGGATGGCGGATGCATACTTTCTAATGTGTTAGTAGCCATTACATATGATTCATTCAAAGATTGCATAGCCTTCTATCATACATGCAAGTACAATCCAATCAACTGTTTAACCTTAAATAAATCATGTGCAAAGTTCTCTACGAGGACCTGTTTGTTAACTCGATAGGAAATGGCGATTTAAATATCCGGAGAAGCAGAGTTTTGTCACTCTTCCCTAACTTATTATTATCATGACCATGAAAAACACCAAGTTTTAGTGCTCTCCTTCCTTCCTCCACTGCTTTTTTCCTGACAGAAACCAATAACCTCGTGCCTTGAAGTTCAATCTCGCGCTCAGCCTTTAAAGTCTTGCCTTCTTCTTCTTCTTCTTTTTCTTCTTCCGCCTTTTCACATTGATTTTCTTCTTTCTCATCTTTTTCCTCATTCTCTGTTCCATCTCTATCTGGGCAGCTACTACTACCCCACCATTTATTCGATGAAGTTGACAAGCCACTGGAAGGATATCCAAACCTAAACTCGTCTGAGGTTGTAATAAAGCCTTTCATTAAGTTTATGTGTAGCAGATTCTGAGGATGTCTCATTTGTGCAGTTATGCTTCCTTGCTGCTCTAAATTTTGATTTCCAATTCCCTGTGATTGGGACATCCCGTTGTTTTGTTGTTGGCTGCCACTAAACAAAATAAAATAATAAACAGGAGCGGAATTGATCGAGAAGTTTCTAGAAACAAGCCAATAGAAAAAAAGGGGAATAAAAACTTTATTGTGAATCAGTTGTATACCCTTTACCGATAATAATCTTAGATTGCCATGGAACCTCCTTGTGCTTTTCTTTAGCTGCGTATGCTTTGATATCTTCAATACTCTTTCCGGATAGGATCTAGAATACGTTTCAAAAATCGCATGACATAATAATTTAGATTAAAGCCTCATAAAGAAAGTAGAAGAAAGCGAACCAGAAAGCTCAATAGCATGATATTATCATCATCATGAAAAAGTTGTAAGGAATAAACCGAAACCAGATTTGAACAAACAAAGTAAACAGAGAGTATATACAGTTCCGTCCCTATTTGATCATTCAATTGATGAAGAATTCTCCACACCAAGGCTCAATTAAATCAAATTTTAAATCATAACTTTTCACCAAAACTTTTAGTATCAGCTAGCAAACGCAAGTACTATTTTGTACTATCAATCTCTCTCTCTGTCTCCTTTTTTTTTTTTTCTTGAGAAGTAAATGGTATGCTCTTCATGGAGAAAATTAGTACTCGATCCGGAGATCGGATTGAAATGGAGGATCATTCTTCCAAACCTAGGCTATATATACACGAGTACAAGACTACATGAGATCAAATAGACAGATGAAGAGGCTTAAAGACACTTTTTTTTTTCTCTTCTTCTTCTTCTTGAATTATTAAGACTAATAAAGTTGTTATGAGCTCTTAGTCTTACCTTTCTATATGGCCACCAATCAAGACCATTTTTACGGCAAATTCTCTTCAGAACACTTGTACAAACACCTGCACTCACATCAAAAGCCAAGGAATCCAGTTGAATCTTTAGAACATCAACAATCATTAACGTCCCCCAGACTAGGTACTATTCTGCTTGGTTGCGAATAAAATGTGTGATTTTTTTAAAAATAGCCTAAAGGATTCAAATTTGTAAATCGAGAGGATAAAAATAATCAACGAAACACTGTGATCCATGTCTTTGTGTTTTCCCACGCGATTATCACAAGAAGCAAACAGAAGATAGGGTAAGGTGATCAAAATTCGAAATTTAAAATGTAAAAGTGAAAAAATGACATGCAGGAACGGGATTAGAGAGATAGAGACAGAGAGAGGGAGACCTAGTTGAGCAGCAGCTTCGGCGAGAGGGAGAGAGAAGTATTTAGAGATGGAATCGAAAGAAAGAGCTTGAGATCGAGATTGAGAAGAAGGTGTAGCTGATTTATCTTTCTCCTCTGCATTCATTTTCTTCTTCTGCCTCGATCACAAGCAACTTCGCTTGTATTAATTGGTGAGTTCCTTTCCTTCCTAGTCCAAGACCGTGTTTGTTTCGAGGGAAATGGCTTTGCCTCCTTATTTTCCCTCCATTTTAAAGCTTTTATAACCTCTTTACTTTTTTATTTTCCATTTCAAGAGTCAAATGATATGTGTCCAAAGCTTAGTCCGGAACGAATAAATTTTCGGTATAATTTGGATCGATACATTAATTAGTATAAAAGATTTAAAACAGTTAATATCAATTCTTATTCTTTATGATTAAATATCAATCACAAATTACAATAAGAATTTACTTTTCTGAAATCATCCAAATATGTCTTTGTGTAGACATTCACATATGTGCACTCATTGTGACTCATCCACTCTTTCCCTTCCCACCATTTACACCAAACACAGTCTTAAGAGCCAAGGAATTTCCCTTTTTTCCCATCAAAATGCAACAGCCTGGCTGCATCCTTGCAAGTAGTAGAAAAAGATGAACAACACTATGGTTTTTGTACCAGAAACTGCTTGCATTTGCATTCACATATATATATATATATATATATACAGAGAGAGAGAGAGAGAGACGTTTTACTACTAATGATACTTTGTATCAACTTCCAAAGGGAAACTACTAATCCATCTCTATATACATAAACGCAACTACACAAACAGAATCATATCCCCCTTTTCGCCAAAAGCTCTAATAGAACTATAAACTCATCCATCTTCTCCTCTCTTCAAACCCAAAAACAGGAGGCATGATTTGCTTTCAAAAGGAGCAGAAACAAGGCTCTACCCATTCCAAGTTGCTTCGAGTTTCTTCCTATATAGGACTCGCCCTTGATGCCTACAATATAATACCACAAGGTCACTACATATAGAATCTCGGGTTTAATTGAAAAAATAATAATAATAAAAGGCATAAGCGATACCTGATTCTTTGAACTCATAGTAGTTACCCAATGCTGAGGATTATGACGTGCATGAGCCGACTCTTGGTTGATGAACATTACCCTTCTTGCTTGTTCTTCTTGTCTTTCTATTTTGTTTTTGGGGGGCAGCTCTCTCATTATCCACAATACATAAGCCGATGGGACCAAGGAACCTAAAACAAACAGACAGATATCCCAAAATCTGAAAGTGAGGAGAAAGCGCCTGAGAAAAGCTGGTGCAGAAACTTCAGTTTTTAAACAGTCTATTTCGTCCAAGGTTTGAAACTCCCATCCATGGAACTTAACAGTTTGGTCCACAAAAATCCAGTTCCATCTCAAACTCTAGTTTCAAATGCTGAACAAAATCGACCCACTTAAAAAAACAGGTGGCAGATGGAAATACCAATGACAAAGTACACAGTCAGGAGTAGTAGTTCTTTGACTCCATTCATATTCTTCAGATGCCAATGATAGAAAAACTATCAACAAGTCCATTTTTTCCTGATTAGAAAGCACCAGAAAGGGGGAAAAAAAATGAAAACAATACATACCAGGAAAATTGACTTACCGGTATATCGGTAAGAAGATCAACTAAAGAGCTTGATGTAAAACACACAACTGAGACAACCGCTAAACCAACTACCTGCATGTGGGGTCCATGTTTCCAAAGTATAATAGTACATACCGAAGAAACACGAGAAGAAGAAGAAGAAAAACTGTAAAAGCCTTAGTATATACCTTCCTTGTGTCTGAGGTTGCTAAATCAGACCGAACTTTTCTCAATCTATAAAATAAGAAGAGACCTGAAGATATAGAATCTTATCATATTATTATTAAATAACAAGAAAAAACTTGAAATAAGGGAAATGCAAAGTATGTGACAAAAAAATCCTGCAAAAATTTATCACCATAGCAACCTAGTGCCCCACCCAATAGAAAAACTGTTGCAGCAAGAAAATCTTCATATGCCTGACAAAAATCAAAAGCAGAGTAGTTGATAAGAGTTTAACCATATTAGAGAATAGATACAAACTAAGAGCAAAATAGTAAGTGGAATAAGCAAGAAGGGAATATCCATACCCTAGCAACGTCTGATGAATCAATAGGATTCTTCCCTTGCCCGATCCATATCAGCAAAGAAAATGACATCATTACAATAAAGACAAGCACAACAACCTGGTAACAATATCATATAGAAGGAATTGATATCCAATAGAAAGTAGAAAATGTAACAGAGAATTTATATATACGGAATTTTTATACCACAATTACAAATTTTTGCCTGCTCCCAAGATGAATGCTATGAAATGCGCAGCATTTTCGATGAGTGCTTTGGTTGGATTTTGTCCGAGTTTTATTCTTAAAACTGTCTAATAAGATCTGGTGAATGCTGTTTTCATCGTCATCCTCTTCTTCATCACTCGCCTGATGGCAAAGGTCGATCCTATACAATCATTTCCCATACAAATCATATACATAATTATTTATACCATAAATTGTATATATACCCATACAAATTCTGCTTCATTATCCACAAATTTTTTTTACCAAACATCTACCTCTAAATAATCTTTCCTTTACTTTTGAAGTTATCCATACAATGAAGTTAACAAACATAGACATGTTAAATGAAAACCTATTAACATAACCGTCGGAAAATTGCACTTTAGAGGACCAAAAGCATAGTAGAAAAACTTATGATTATATATTTTCAAAGTAAAAATAAAAGAAGATATATATTGGTCTAGAAAAAAAAAAGAGCACTTACCAGAAAGATAGGAGTAGGAGATATCCTGCTAGAAACAGAATTTTAGGGCAGGCTGTAACAGCATTTTTAACCATTCAAAATCACTGTCAGATTCATGAAGGTTACAAAGAAAAAGAGTAAAGTTTTACTTTAGTTGGAGCTTCATTGGGTTCGGCGCTTGAAACCAGTGTTTAGGTAACAAAGAGTTTCTGCATAGGGTATATTGTGAGTCGGATAAGCATTTGAGACAAAATGGAGGTTTGTTGGTATAAACTGGATTTTAGACCCAAACTGGTGGTTTCAAATGCTGAAACCAAAGGGACCCAATAAGCTGTGTGCAGGTATTAGTAGAGCTACGCGAAGCATACCCATGAGGATAAACCCACATGCATAAGACCAGCAATGCCAAAGTTTACAGGTAGCAACCAGTGCAAGTACAAAATACACAAAATATCCTGCCAAAGTACAAATGCAAAATTCCATGGTTTAATCCCATTAGTCAGATAATTTCTAATTCAAAACCATGTTTATAATTTGCATTAATATATATGGTGTGTAAATCCAGAATGATGCACCAAGTTAACTGTGCTTTTGAAATAACAGACTTTTTGGCATTCATTTTTAGGATATAATGAGCCTATCCAAGCTGCTGTTGAAAAAGGCAAGACTGTCCGATTCATTTTTCAGTTCCAATTCTAAATTAAACCAATTGTATCAAATCAAATGCAGAGAACTGATGTCAATACGTAGCAAAGGAACAGAAGGGCTTCATGAAACAATTGAAAAGAGATCATTCTTACCGAGATTAGAAGAGCCGATCATGAGGTGAAGCACCTGAAAGTTAATTATCATTTAAAAGGCCCTTACAGTTGTTGAATCCATACATAAAAAGAGAGAGGGGATATACTTTTTGGCGTGTCCATCCATTTTGCCGTGTGTGAATTCTGATTAGCTGACAAAGAAGAGTACCAGATTACATCGAATCAAAGAAAACAAAATTAAAATAAATAAATAAAATATATAACACTCTGAAAACTGCAAATCAAAATTTTCAGGAAAAATACATGTCCGAACTGAAATTTTTATACAGACCCATTGTTATGAAAATGACTACAATTCACCTTTTGAAAGCAGATAGACAGAGAATTTTGTTTTTTCTCTAAAAATACAAAATTTAATCATACTCATTGGTATATAAACTTAATTATTTAGTTTCATGTAAATAAAACTACTCAACTAGATGTACAATTTGTTAATTCCCGGGCCGTGAACAAGAACAAATTATGAAAGCACAAATTGGGTGGGTGATAAGAATTTTATTTAGGATCTAATTAATTTCTTATTGTTTTTCCCAATTCCTTTGAATAGTCAAGTCTAACACTATCAAGAACAAAGACAAAAATTTACCCTCCAAAATAAAAAGATTGATACTTCTATTAGGGTATATGGAAAGCAAAATGTCAAAGTGTTTCAAACTCCAGCTTAGGCATTAACCAAAAAAAAAAAAAACTCAAAGTTTCTCGTTCCAAATTCCAATACCTAAACTTAATGCAAAGCTAGATTACACTTTAATTAAAAGCATTGATCATTGATGAAAACGAATCAAAAAAGAGAAAATCAAGAAGCCCATGTCCGAGTCCTAACTGAACCAGAGAATTATCACCTGTGAGAAGGCAACAATGGCGAGGACGCCATTGAAGAAAGCAAGAGCTATATTGAGGACGATTAGGTCGAAACGAAAGAAATCTTCCTTCTTTCCGATCATTGATTCCATCATCACTCCCCCTCTTCTTGCTTAACGCAGAGAAGATAAAAAAGAGAACAAGAAAAAAACCCCTTCCTCAATTCAAACCAAGTAAATTATACACAGAAAGAGAGAGAGAGAGAGAGAGAGAGAGAGAGAGAGAGAGAAATTTTCGGATTTCAATCTAGAAGGAGAAGATGATTATGACGAGGAGGAGGAAGATGGGGATATGCATAGAGGAGAAGACAGCCAGAAAGGGAAGGGAACCAGGAAGTAAGAGAAGCTCTCTCTCTTTTGTTTTTGTATTGCAAAATCATAGACCAAAAACCATTAAGGCGTTAGGCAATGCCTAGCTGATTAGTGTAATGTCTTAATCAGGGCTTTTCGTAATTAAATTAACTTCTATACCTTATCAATATCGGTATTGAAAAAATTGGGTTGAAAATTTAATTTAAAGTAATTTTTGTTAGTTTTTAAAATTCTTGATTTAATACTTAATTTTATTTTGAATTGAGTTAATAATTAATTACGTGACATGTGACATGTGACATGATTAAAGAAAAATATCATATTGTATAATTAATATGATACAATATGATATTTTTCATATTATATATAATCTTATTTAAAAATTATTTTTTCATTTAATTCGTAGGAATCAATTACAAAAGTGTATTACTTAAAATATACAAGAGGTCATTTTATTCATCTTAAAATGTGATGGCTCTTTAACTCGCTATCATGGATGATGGGAGCTCTCATATTTTTCATTGATTTGACAAAGAAAATGATTCATAGATTGCCAAATTCATGTGCATATTTTTACTCTTAAGCTCTTAATGTACAAATATTTTGCTTTTTCAATGTTCCTCTTATCTTACCGGCCGGCCGTTAACTTTCCCGGAACCCGGAAAATTCTTTGAAGTTTCAGAATACTTTTCATTCTTCAAAATTGTGGCAAGCCCAAACACACTATGTTTTAGAATGATATGGAAGTAGAGTTTGTTAACATTGTATTTCAAAACTCTGTTCGATCTCTCCTCATTCACACCCACCAACGCCAGCTTGTTATCCTTAACAGTTTGCGTAAACATTTTTTGTAAAGATGATAAAAGGTCCTTATCAATCTCAGATTCAAGGCATTGTTTCTACATCAACACAAGGTCAAAGTATTTGTCATCTTCATCATGCTCTATGTTGGAAAAGCCAAGATTATATAAATCTCGTTGCTTCATCGTCATCACACCTACCAACTTAGGAGTTCGTTCATCCGCAACATAGTATACTTGATTGACCTGATAATGTAATTAACGAATGGATCATCATTAAGTCGCACTCCAGTATGTACGAGTTGCGAGAAATCAATGGAGGTAACTCCGAACTCATCAATTTTGCAAACCCTTGTGGTATGAACCTTTCCAATCACATTCAAACAAAATAAATTGTTCCTTTCCAATTCTCCCATTAAAGTTCCCATCTTTCTTCTTTTTCAGTTTTCTTCAAAAACCTTTCCTATGGAAGAATTCACATGAATACAATACAAAGGGTAAAAGACAACCATTGCAATTTTCTGCTTCAGAGATAGGCACAAATTGTTTTTGATCTCTTATTTATTATAGGAACTTTAGACAAAAACAAAAACAAAGACAAAATGGAGGAAGAAGAATACCATATGATGCAGGCTTGTAAACAGAAACCCCTGCTTTGCGTTGAACGTTAGAACTATACAGACTAGATTCTGTACCGGAATTGAGAATCTGAAAGAGACTAAGAGGCGGGGATAGTGAAATCCGGAGTAAGAAACAGCGGCTACCAATTTGGCATTGTCAAGAGCCCTTTGGGATTGTTTAAGAAACAATTTTCTCATGGGAAGTTCTTACCATATTAAGATTAAATATATTGTTTGAAAAGGTATTGAACATATAAAATTTTAATCGTCGACCCACATGGCTACATAGATATGATAGATTTTCAAAGATGTTTTCTAAAAGAAGCCAGTAAATGGAATTAGCCAATGCATAACGAAGCAAGAAGCCACTAGTTTTCACTTCCCTCTAAAAGACACGAACTTAAGTTTGACCTAGTAGTTCCGAGTAGTACGTAAAAGGAGTTTCTTTTTTTTCAATGAAAGGTCATTTTGAATGAACTTTGATTATAAATAATGCAACTAAACTCATTCTATTAACTCGTGAAACCACTTGATAATAATGGCTTCCTTAAACTTCATTCTTCATTCTCTCTATCTCTCAACTTTTCTTGTTCATATTTTTCTTCTTCTTCATCTCCAACCTATTTGTGGAGAAGAGTTTTACGTTTATAGTAGTTGTTCAACTACCGAAACTTTCACTGGAAATGATATGTATGACAAGAACTTGGAAAACCTGACCACAGTTCTCTACGCTGATGCCGCGCAGTCACATTTCAGCTTAAGTTCCTACGGGGAATTCCCGGACCAAATTCACGGCCTTGCTCTTTGCCAAGATGACATGTCATCCACCGATTGCACCACTTGTTTGATGGCAGGAGGGATCTCCCTCCGTGCTCTATGCCGCGTACAAAAAACCTCAGTAATTTGGTATGAAAGGTGTTTGTTGAAATACTCAAACGAAGAATTTTTTGGAAAAATAGATTACCAGAATTGGTTCACCGTACCGTTGTACGTGAATGTGAATGATCCGAATGCATTTAACGAGAAGGCGATTGAGCTGCTGAGAAGACTTGCTGATGAAGCGGCTGTGAAAACAAACATGTATGCGGCTGGAAAGATTGATATGAAGGGGAGTGATTCATTTAACAATAATTTTCAAGAGATCTTTGGGATGACTCAATGTACTAGAGATCTTTGGTATGATGATTGTAAGAAGTGTTTGAAAGATTCTATCGATTTGATTCTTGGGTGTTGTCAAGGTAAAGTTGGGGTGCATATTGTTGGCGGAAGTTGTGTTGTGAGATATCAGACTTACCCATTTGTCCTTGTATGAAATTTAGTGTGATTTCAATAATGTGGGGGTATAGTATGATATATCATTATTCTATATGGTGTTGAGTCTTGCGGGATGCAAATAAATAATTGTTTCTTAAGATTGCAAGTCATGCGGGATGCAAATAAACCTTTTCTAAATCAAATAAACCTTTGCTCACTCATCTTCTACTAAGTAAGTGTTCATGGGTGTCTCCTCCTCCGGGGTGGAAAAAGGTTAACAGTGATGGGGAGTTTGAGTTTGGTCTTGTTTTGGGCGGGAGGTGGTAGCTCTTTTCTGGCCTCTTCGGCGGTGGATGCTGAGGCTAGAACTATAAGAGAGAACTTCTTGCAAAAAAGTAAGAATTTTGAAAATTTGGTGTTCGAAGGTCCTCCGTGGCCTGATTTTTTTGACGGAATTATTATTTTTTTTTTCGGAAGCTTATTTTATCGGGTGAAAAAAAAAGAAAAAAAAAAAAAAAGTTGAAAGGAGCCGATAAAACCGAACGGTAAACCAAACCGGCGCGAAAGAGCGAGAAAAAATGGCTTCGCCGACCACCACCACCGCCTCCCCTCTCCATCGCCTCTCCAACTTCTCCCCCACCCCAATCTCCTCCGTCACCTCCACCTCCACCTCCACTTCCCCTCTCGACACCTTCGCCTCCGATCCAATCTTCTCCGCCTTCCTCTCCCCTTCCTTCTCCTCCACCTCCTTCTCCTCCGCCGCACTCTCTTCCGGCTCTCCTGCCTCCACCGCCGAAAAGCTCCATCACTCCATCCGCCTCCTCGAATCTCAGCTCCGATCCGAAGTCCTTTCCCGCCACAACGACCTCCTCTCCCAACTCTCCTCACTCAAACACGCCGAACATGCTCTCTCCACCGTTCGATCCGGGGTCTCCTCCCTCCAATCCTCTGTCCGCCGCGTCAGATCTGAGATCTCCGAACCTCGCAATGTCATTTCCACTAAGACTCTTCAGCTTTCTAACCTCCACCGCACTACTGAGCTTCTTCAGCATACGATCCGCGCCTTACGGTTATCGAAGAAGCTTCGCGACCTAGTCTCCGCCTCTGCTTCCGAGCCTGAGAAGCTCGATCTAGCTAAAGCCGCTCAGCTGCACTACGAGATCGTGAGCATTTGCAACGAATATGAGCTTAACGGTGTCGACGTAATTGACGAAGAGCTCAAATGGATCAATGAGACTGGTGAGAAATTGAGGAGCGAAGCCATGAAAGTGCTGGAGAGAGGTATGGAAGGTCTGAATCAAGCTGAAGTAGGTACTGGATTGCAGGTTTTCTATAATCTCGGAGAATTGAGAGCAACTACAGAGCAATTGATCAATAAGTACAAAAATATGGGCGTTAAGAGTGTGAATATGGCATTGGATATGAAGGCGATATCAGGGTCAGGTGGAGGTGGTTTCGGGCCAGGAGGGATTAGGGGAAGTGGGACCCCTCAGATTGGAGGAGGAGCAAAGGCAAGGGAGGCGCTTTGGCAGAGGATGGGGACTTGTATGGATCAGTTGCATTCAATTGTTGTAGCAGTTTGGCACTTGCAGAGAGTTCTTTCCAAGAAAAGGGACCCCTTTACTCATGTTTTGCTGCTCGATGAGGTTATTCAGGTGAGAAGGAGTTCAATTTTAGTTAGTAACAAATGCATTTTCTGAGTAATTGGAATGATTACTGATAATTACTAGGAATTGAAACTTAGAAAAGGTTTGAACTGGTTGCATGGTTAGTGTTGTTTCGCCTTTGTATCATGTTTGATTACTGAGAAAATGTCTAGAGGAGTAAGAAGAGATCAGCACACATAGAAACATGTGCACTTGTACTTGTCCAATTCTTGATAAAGCAGACTAGTTTCTAGTACTATTAAGGGATTTGTTAATTGTTTATCATAATGATTATGAAATTGACTGTAGTAATGCAATAATCCTATTGTATAATAGGCTATCAGGAAAACTGGCTTTTTATACTAATTTGCTGAATAAACCTTCTGTATATAGTGATATTATTCTCTAGGATTTGCTTTCTCGGCCCAATTGCTTACTACTTTTATATGATTGCAGAATTGGACCAACATATCTTAAGATATTTTTGTTATGCATGGTTGAGTAGCGGTTCCAATTTGAGTAAAATCAGAATTCTTATGTAATCTTTAGATTTAGTCTACTTTAGGCTGTTATATTTTCCTACCTGAGCCACTTTTATTGGTCCTTTACTTATTGTTAGCTATGACTTGTATAGGAAGGTGATCTCAGGTTAACAGATCGAATCTGGGAGGCCCTCGTGAAGGCTTTTACAAGTCAAATGAAATCTGCTTTCACTGCATCAAGCTTTGTCAAAGAAATATTCACAATGGGATATCCAAAACTTTTCTCCATGATAGAGAATCTTCTAGAAAGAATCTCTCATGACACAGATGTGAAAGAAGTTTTACCTGCTATCAGCTCAGAGGGAAAAGCTCAGATGGTTGCCGCTATAGAAATATTCCAGACGGCATTCCTGGCACTTTGCTTAAGTCGCCTTTCAGAACTTGTGAATACTATATTTCCTGTCTCGAGCCGTGGAAGTGTTCCCTCCAAAGAACATATCTCAAGGATCATATCACGTATACAGGAAGAGATAGAAGCTGTTCAACTTGATGGGCGTTTGACTCTTCTTGTGCTACGTGAAATTGGCAAGGTTATTCTTCTTCTTGCTGAAAGAGCTGAATACCAGGTAAATATTTGGTTTTTAACTTTGCAGAATTAGGTACTATCACTCTATGCTGATGAAAGCAAGAAAGTTTATGTTTATTCCATCTTCATATATATATATATATATATATGCTCGCTAGATTTTGCATCTTATAACCACATTGATCGAATATAACAACCATTAGATTAATTCACTGGTAATATATTCATCGTAGTTGGTGGATTTTCTCAAATTTTCATTGCTTTTCTTTCCAAGTTAGAGTCATGCATAATATGTTGGCATGTCTGCTATAACTGGGTCTGCTCTTGCATTTCATACAACAAATCTTTTAATGGCAGATATCAACTGGTCCAGAAGCCCGCCAAGTAACTGGGCCTGCAACTCCAGCCCAGCTGAAAAACTTCACATTATGTCAGCACCTCCAAGAAATCCACACACGCATAACATCCATGATAACAGGCCTACCAACCATTGCTTCAGAAGTACTGTCCAACTCACTAGGCGCAATCTATGAAGTTGCCTGTGACTCAGTAACACCCTTATTCCAATCAATGCTAGACCGTCTAGAATCCTGCATCCTTCAAATCCATGATCAGAACTTTGGAGTTCTAGGCATGGACGCGGCCATGGACAACAATAACGCTTCACCTTACATGGAAGATTTACAGAAATCCATCCTTCATTTCCGAAGTGAGTTTCTCATAAGGCTCTTACCCTCCTCAACAAACAGATCCCATTCCAGATCAGAAACCATTTGCACTAGGCTTGTAAGAAGCATGGCTTCTAGGGTTTTAATATTCTTCATTAGACATGCTTCTCTTGTAAGACCGCTTTCAGAATCCGGAAAACTACGCATGGCTAGGGACATGGCTGAGCTGGAGCTAACCGTGGGTCAAAACCTGTTCCCGGTTGAGCAACTGGGTGCACCATATCGAGCCCTAAGAACATTCCGGCCCCTTATTTTCTTGGAAACAGCTCAATTAGGGTCGTCTCCTTTACTTCACGATCTTCCATTGAGTGTTATACTTCACCATCTTTATTCTAGAGGTCCCGAAGAATTGCAGTCTCCATTGCAGAGGAACAAGCTTACACCTTTGCAATACTCTCTGTGGTTGGATTCTCAAGGGGAGGATCAGGTCTGGAAAGGTATTAAAGCGACTCTTGATGATTATGCTGTTAAGGTTAGAGTTAGAGGGGATAAAGAGTTTAGTCCGGTTTATCCTCTTATGCTTCAATTGGGTTCGGCTTTAGCTGAAACTGCGGTTCCGTCGAAAAAACCGTGATGCTCAGGATCTGTAATATGTAAGGTAGTGACACAAAATCAATTCATTTATTTCCTTTTACTTTATCATAGTTACTCGTTTACAAGATGGAATTCTGTTACTACTTCAGGTTTTGTTTCTGGTTCACAATTCTTTTTTGAAAACAAAAACCTATGAAAATTTGTTATTATATTTTGTATTTTTTTTAAAAGTAAAATAAATGAGGGAGGTGGGGGGGTGTTTTTCTAATTTCTAAAACCATAAGGGATCCATTTAGCTTTTTTAAAATTATGGTTTTAGCCTTTTTTCATAAATTCTGTAAATTTATTTTGATGTTTGAAATTCTTATAAATGTTTTTGTTGCCTCTCTATTAAATACAAAGTAAATATTGTCTCATATTTTGTTTCTTTTATGTTGGGTTCATACATATCATATGCTTATTGAATAGTAACATAAATCTTAATTAATACCTACGGATTAATAAACTAATTAAAAATTATGTCAAGTTATTAATGCTTTTTAATCATAGTTTAAGAATTTATTTATTTTATAAATAATCATATATATATATATCGACAGCCAGTGCCAAATTATAAGATTTTAGATTGTGACCTTAATGAGACTTTAGTGTTCTTCACACTCTTGATACCAATGTTGTATAGTATATATATATATATATATATATCAAATCTGAGTCGTTTGATAGCTCGTATCACGGTCTTGAGTATAATCTCAAATATTCGTCATTATCGGGTTAACTTTAACCCTATTACATGTAGTACGTAATATGTTTTAGGTGTAACGGGAAATTTGTAAAACTTCATAATATATAAATAATATTACAAAAACCAGAACATTTTAGATTCTTAAAGGTCTGTGAATAGTTAGCAGCTGCGTGCCCTAACTGTTGTTCTAACCCTTGGCTAATATAAAACTATGGTTTTGTTTTTAATGTAGAATAAACCCTAATTGAAAAAACCATCCCCAACTTCTATCTCTACATCCTCCATATAAATCCAAAGCTCAGAATTTTCTCTTGATGAGTCACGTAATCCGAAAACGATAGAGAGAGAGAGAGAGAGAGAGAGAGAGATTCAAATTAAGAAGCTTTTTCCCAGAATCAAACATATTACTAATCTTCATTCATATATTCTTTCATCTTTGTCTTATTATTACAACTTTCACACTCACTCTCACACATATAATTACATGTATGTTAATCATCTTTATATATCAATCCCTCTTAGAATCTTCCGCTAAAGAAAGAAAGAAAAAGAGTCTTGGCCGCCAAGCTAATCGGGTTTGATTATTCCGAGGCTACTTAGAATAGATGATATAATAACATTATGGGGAAGAGATTAAATCAAGCTTCATTGAAAATATCTAAGGATGATGATGATCATCACAAGAAGCAACTCAACAACTTGATTAAATTTCTCAAGCCTAAGGTTTACATCACTAGCCCTTCAAGCTTCAAGAGCCTTGTTCAAGAGCTAACCGGGAACAGATCACGCCCGTTAGGGCTGTTAACTCCCACCCTAGGTCCCACCCCGGACCAAAAGATTATCAACCTTCCGGAACTTTCCGAGAATAGTAATGATAATCCGGTCATTATTGATTCAAAAAGTAGTGGAAGATTACTTGATGATTCATTGTCGGATGAAATATTGTTGGATTATAATTGTTGGGGTGATTGTAATTATGACCATGATCAACTATCGATATTCATGAAGGAGGATCGTCATGATCATGATCAAGATGGGATGGATTTATTTGCATATGGGAATTTAGAGTCTTGGCTTTTGGATATGAACGATTCTTCTACTTCTTCTTCTCCATCTTCTTTCTACGGTATCAATGATTTATGTGCTGGATCAGTTCCCGAACAAGAAGTAGACATCTATGACTATGAGTTATCAGGATTGATATGATCATATTCTACGTGTTTATGTATATGCATGCATGTATGTATGTATGTATAAATGTTTCTTGTCATGTACAAATTCACCTCTATTTTCATGGAAAGAGAGATTGAAGTTTCTTCTGGTCAAACAATTCTAGTAATTCTGAACTTTTCTTTAAGAGCTTATTTCATTCGTTTTATCGAGCATAATGATGTGAATCTTGTTTTAATGAGGTCTAATATGCAATGGCAATTAAGTAGTCCAACTATCTCGGTTCAAAAAGTGCATCATTGGTACTAAGTTGGAATGTCAGGTGATTCTAGATTCATGGGTTTTCATTTATCGACAAAAGGATTACCCTAAGATAATCATTACATAACTAAAAGTTAACTGAAATTTTAAGAATAAACATGGAGAGTAAATCACAAGAGAAATCAATTAATATTAAATTAATAATGATAATAATAATAATAATCACAAATGCCCCAATCTCACACAGCTCTTCATATCTGCTGGTTTCACAAAATGAAGTAACCTTTCATACCACCTTTCACTCGGTTACTTCTCTATATTTTGTCTGATAAACCAAAAGCACTCTTTCCGACAAAGAAAGGAAGAAACAATGATGAAAACAACTAGCTAAGGGGGAGGAAAAAGTCATGATTGTGGTAGTCGTCATGTCGTTTCTGTTATCATGATATGGAAATGCAAAGTGATCATAGAAATAAGATGATGATCATGAATTATAGTTGAAGACCCACGACAAGTGTAAAAGATCAGAGCACAACCCGACTTGTTGTCAGCATACTGAACCATCTCTCTCTCTCTCTCTCTCTCTCTCTCTCTCTCTCTACTATTATTATGATTTGTATAACTTATAACTAGAATATTAAACTTATTCTCTTTTTTTTTTAATTATTATTTTTTTCTTTTTTAATCAAGACTTTTGATTGCTTCTAAAATGCATTTTGTTTTAGCATTTCGATACATGCATGTGCATGGTAGTTAAAGAAGAATAAATTAATTTAATGAATTAATAAAGCTTGGAGTTAATGACAAATGATACATAGATACTTAGGTAAATTAATACATGATTAAATCATAATTAATAATTCCTATTTATATACGTCTTCTTATAGAAACATGTGATTAATACACACAATCAACCTTTAGTTAATATTAAACTCCAAATTAATCTACATCGATCTTTGAACAAAAGGCTATATTGATGTGTAATCATGTACTAATTAAATTAGTAAGTACAATTTAATTGATACATCATAATCTAATTGATTATTGATTAATGATTAATTAACTAATCAATCAATTAGTTTGTAATCTAATGCATTAAATTAATAGCAATATCATGAACTCTCTTTATATTGTCTTTAAGTAAGGATTACAAAATCATTGTACATTGTATCTTCTCGATTCATTCAAAGATATAAGTATAAATATATAATTAAATTAACCGTTACATCTAATTTTTTATACGGACCAATCTAATAATGATAAGTGGAAAAGCGAGTTAACAAGTATTATTTTCACTAGGTGATTTATGATTGATTTAATCTAGACATTTTCATTCATTAAAATCGACATGCATGCTTCTGGCAATGGTGGATCTCGATGTCTTCCTTATTTATATGATATATTCGAGAACAATTCATAAGGAGAAGAGTTAGGTCATGGGGAAGAGATAAGTTAAATGAAATATATCATATATTCACCTTTTTTTTTTTTTTAATAAATATTTAAATTATATTTTTGTACGAAACTCACCTCATATAATGTGACATGTATTTATACATATTAATGTGATAATCAAGTTAATTAATTAATATTTAATTGGATATATAAGTGAATACACCATATGAGGAAACGTGGGGGTTAGAACAAATGAACATCTTTATCATTGGACTTACTTAATTATCTTGCTTAGGATTGTTGATCTGACTATTTTGATGTTGTTGGTGTTTTTGAATGTTTCATCAAATAAGCTCATATTTCTTAGGAGTCAAGTAGTTAGAGTTGTGTTTTGAATTAGTCCGAAACAAATATCACGGGTTGTATAGAATTGTTACTGTTGCTTTCTTTTCCTTATCATGTAAAGGCTATATAAAGCCTGAAATTGTTTAATAAAGTATCTAGGTGCTTATCATATTCTAGTATCAGAGCCTCGAAAGAGGCTCTGTGCAAATGCAGGTGTGTGACGATGGTCGAGGCAAGCAGCTTTGCACAACCGTGCATCCCCAAGTTTGATGAGGATTATGATCATTGGAGTTTGATCATGGAGAATCTCCTTAGATCAAAGGAGTATTGGAGTGTTGTACATGTAGGTTATACAGAACTAGCCGGTGAAGATACATTGACACCAGCGCAAAGAAAAACCTTAGAAGAGATGATGTTGAAGGACTTAAAAAGCCAAGATTTATCTCTTCAGCTCCATTGACAAGTCCATTATGAAAATAGTCATTCAGAAGGAGACATCTAAACAGTTGTGGAATACAATGAAGGTGAAGTATCAAGGGAATACTTGAGTGCAACGTGCTCAGTTTCAAACTCTTCGCAAAGATTTTGAGCTGTTTGGGATGAGACCAAGAGAGACGGTCACTGATTACTTTGGGAGAGTGATGGTGGTGGCCAACAACACGAGAAATTGTGGTGAAGACATGCCGGATGTCAAGATTGTTGAGAAGATTCTACATATATTTAGTGAAGCTAGGCAACAACACATTCAGTGAAGCTGGGAAACAACTCATTCGGAATAGGCAGTGGTTCTCGAACTTTGATGGTGCATACAGACATTCAATGAAGCTGGGCAACACCACAAGAATGGGAGTAATGAGGAAAGGAAACGTACAGCTGGAAATCAACATTATAATTCAAGTGATTACATATGTTTATTATGTGCCGGATTTGAAAAATAATTTGCTCAGTATATGCCAACTTCAAGAAAGAGGATTAGCTATTCTTATACAATATGGAGAATGCAATCTCTATCATCCAAGAAGGGGTCTAATCATGCAGACATAGATGATGGGGAATCAAAATAATTATATTGTTGGCTAGTGTGGTACCACTGGAAGGCTCTGCTTGCTTACAAATAGTGACAAAAGATGAATCACAGCTGTGGCATAGGAGATATAAACATTTGAGCTATAAAGGGTTGCAGACATTAAATTATAGAGACATGGTAAAGGGGATTCCACCTCTAAAAGCTACAATAAGATCATGTACTGAATGCTTGGTCGGCAAGCAATATAGAGAGGTTATTCCGAAGAAAAGTTTGTATCGTGTGTCCAAGAAATTGCAGCATGTACATTCTGATATCCGTGGCCCAATCATACCATCTCTTAACAATGGTAGGAGATACATTTTAACATTCATTGATGATTATACTAGAAATGTGTGGATATATTTCTTGATTGAGAAGTCTGAGGTACTCACAACTTTCAAACACTATAAGAATCTTGTTGAAAAAGAGTCTAGAGTACCTATATGTTGTTTACGCACTGACAGAGGAGGAGAATTCACCTCCAATGAGTTTAATATTTTCTGCAAGGATGATTGTATATGCAGTCAACTCACAGCAGCTTACACCCCACAACAGAATGGGATAGCCGAACGCAAGAACTGAACTATCATGAATTTGGTTCGGTGTATGCTGTGTGACAAAGAGGTTTCAAAGAAATTTTGGTCAAAAGCTACAAGATGGATAGCAGATGTCCTTAATAGAAGTCTTTGACGTCGGTGATAAAAGAAAAGACACCGGAGGAAATGTAGAGTGGAGTTAAACCTAAAGTGGATTACTTTAGGGTTTTTGGATGCTTAGCTCATGTTAATATTCCAGATCCAAAAAGAAGGAAATTGGATGATAAAAGCTTCCCTTATATGCTACTTGGAGTTAGTGACGAGTTGAAAGCATAACAATTGTATGATCCATGAACCAAGCAGATTGTGACAAGTCGAGATGCAGAGTTTGAAGAAAATAAGGGCTGGAGTTGGGGAAGAACAGTGGAGGAAGTAAGACTAGATGTACTGGTTTGGGAAGAGTGCGATGAGGAATCCGAAAATGAAGAAGAAGATGCAACTGAAACCAATGATGAAAACCAAGAAGCTACTATATTACCGGTCAATACCACTGATCAAGAAGCACAAAGTCAAGTAGTTCCAGCTGCAAATCGATCTCGGAGAGCTCTTCCATACTTGTGAGATTATGTATTAGGAGAAGGCCTTTCGGAGGAAGAAGATGAGTTGAACAATCTTTCTTTGTTTACTTCTTATGAAGACCTTTATTCCTTTGAAGAAGCATTAATAGCAGAAAAATGGAGAAATGCTATGGATTGTGAGATGAAGTCCATTGAGAAGAATGAAACCTGGAAACTGACAACACTAGTGCCATAAGCAAAGAAAATTGGTGTAAAGTGGATTTTCAAGACCAAACTGAACGAGAAGGGTGAACTGGATAAGTATAAAGCCCGTTTGGTAGATAAAGGCTACGCTCAACAGCATGGGATTGATTACAATGAGGTCTTCGCCCCAGTAGCAAGATGGGAAACAATTCGAGTGATTCTGGCACTATCAGCACAAAAAGATTGGAGTGTGTACCAGCTTGATATTAAAAGTGCGTTTCTTCACAGTGAATTGAATGAGGATGTGTATGTAGAGCAACCATTGGGGTATGTTCATCAGGGTGAAAAAGAGAAGGTTTATAAGCTTCGAAAGACACTTTATAGATTGAAGCAGGCACCACATGCTTTGTATAGTATAATTGAAGCCCATTTTGTCAAAGAAAGCTTTACACGGTGCAACTATAAGTATACTCTCTTTGTTAAGTTAAAAGGAGGTAAGAGGTTGTTAATTGTAAGTTTGTACGTTGATGACTTGATTTTTACTGGAAATGATACTTGTATGTTTGATAAGTTAAGAGCTCCATGACGGATTTAGGAAAGATGAAATATTTCCTTGGTGTTGAGGTTATGCTAAAACCAGAAGGCATCTACCTAAATTAGAAAAGATATGTTGGTGAATTGTTGGAAAGGTTTTACTTGCAGAATGGAAATCCAATTAAGAATCTAATTGTATCAGGGTCTAAACTCTCAAAGGAAGAAGGGGGAACTAAGGTAGATACATTCTTGTATAAGCAATTAATCAGGAGTCTCATGTACATCAGTGCTATAAAACCATACTTAATGTTTGTAGTGTGTTTGTTAAGTAGATATATGGTCAGTCCCACCGAAGTGCATATGCAAGCAGCAAAAAGGGCGCTGCATTATTTAAAGGGTACTATGGCTTTGGAATTATTTTACAAGAGAGGTGATGCGAAGGAGCTAGCTGCTTATAAAGATTAGTGATTATACTGGAGACATTGACGATATGAGTACAAGTGGCTATGTGTTCTTCTTGAATAGAGGGGCAGTTTCGTGGGCTTCGAAGAAGCAGCCGGTGGTGACACTGTCCACTACAGAGGCTGAATTTGTTGTTGCAGTATATTGTGCCTGTCAATGTGTCTGGTTGCGAAGGGTCTTAGAGCATTTTGGTTATCTTCAGCCACAATGCACAACTATACTCTGTGATAATTCCTTAACGATCAAATTGTCCAAAAATCCAGTTCTACATGACATAAGTAAGCATATTGATGTTAGGTTTCATTTTTTGAGAGACTTTACAAAGGAGGGAGTCGTGAGGCTTGTTTATTGGGGTACAAAGGAGTAAATAGTTGATATAATAACTAAGCCCTTGAAGCTTGATGTGTTCGTGAGGTTGCGTGAAGAGCTTTCAATGTGTGAAGTACCACTAAGCTTAAACTGAATACTACTGCTTCTAGTTTAGGGAAGACATTGTTAGGTTTAACTATTTCAAGGTTATCTAGTTCTACATTGTTTTCTTTTCCTTATCATGTAAGGTTCTATAAAGCCCAAAATGATTTAATAAAGTATCTAGGTGCTTATCAAGGATATACTTTGTATATCATAATTAGGCCATGATTTGTGTATTAACCGAAGAGGTCATAGTAGTTAGAAATCGACCTATGACCTGGTCCGGATCATTTCTACCCAATCGACCCGAGCATGACTAGTGTTGCAAACGAGATCTAATTGACCTTAGCTACTCTTCAAAATTTGAAGTTTAAACGTATAAGTTGCCGATTTGATTTGATGGCTTTTTAGGATTATTTAAACTAATTGATTTACTTGGCTTCTTTCTTAATCATATTCAACAAAGTATGGCTGTGAATTACGTGGCGTGATCGAATAAAAATAAGCCACGTGGAAGATGTTTGAAAGTACTAAATTCAGGTCGCGACAAAAAGGGGAAAGGTCCATCGGAGAAACAGAAGCATCAAATAAATAAAAAAAACCCCTTAAATTCTCTAGAATTACGGGCTTGACTATATCTTTCACATTTTTTCTTTTTTTTGGATGAAACAAGTAAAAGCTCAATGGGACCCATTCTTCTCCTAACCGAATCCTGAAATAGACGACAACAACAATGACAACAAATCTTTTTTTTTTTTTTTTTTTTTTTCACTTTTAAATTTATTTTTAAATTATTTAATTTCCCAACTTAACCTGATTAATTAATATAAATAAATAATTTTTTTTTTTTTTTTCATCTCCTTATAAATCAAACCACCCCCACAAGCGAAATTGTTATTGTCGTGTGAAGGAAAAGAACGAGAGAGAGAGAGAGAGAGAGAGAGAGAGGGAGATGGAATATGGACTGCCAATATCTGGAACAACCACGGCGGAGACTGTACTGCTTACGGCGGCGGAAATGATGAAATCTGATTATAGCAGCTTAACTACTACCTACAATATCAATATGTCAAGAAAACGATCTAGAGATCATGAGTACTACAGCTACTCCTTGATCAACCCAGCTGTTGATAATCAGAAAAATTGTACCTCCTTCTCCTTCCTTGGTGAAGATTTATTGCTTCCCATTGAACAACAACAATCCGACATCGACCGGCTAATCTCCCATCATGTATGTTACTTGACTTTAATTCAATTTTATCTTTTGAAATTGAACTGTTCGAACGTATATATACATATAGATCATTGTTTAATGATCTTCTCGTCATTTAAAATTTCAGATGGAGAAGGTGAGGATGGAGATCGAATCGAAGCGGAAAAGGCAAGCGAGGATGGTAATGGAAGCGATAGAGATCGGAATGAGTAAAAGAATGAGAGCCAAAGAAGAAGAGATCGAAAAAATGGTCAAGCTAAATTTTGCACTAGATGAGAAAGTCAAGTCCTTGTGCATCGAAAATCAATTATGGCGAGAATTAGCGCAATCCAACGAAGCCACAGCCAATGTCCTACGAACCAACCTCGAACACGTCTTGGACAGGCAACTCGTCAGGCCCGACATGGTCCCCGCCACCGCCACAGCCATAGTTGACGACGTGCAGTCATCGTGCGGAAGCAACGTTGAGAAAGAATACTATAGATCATCATCGAATGGTAATAAAGATCATGATAGTGAAAGTACCAGAAGAAGAAAACAGGTTTTTTTGGGTCAAGACAAGACAAATAATAGAAGTAGTAGTACAAGATGGTGCAGAAACTGTTGGAAAGAGGAATCATGTGTGTTGTTGTTGCCTTGTAGACATTTGTGTCTTTGTACTGTTTGTGGGTCTTCTCTTCATTCTTGCCCTATCTGTAAATCTATCAACAATGGTAGTGTTCATGTTAACATGTCTTCTTAGGCCAAAAACATGTAGTTATTAAATTGCTTGATTTTTGAGATATTTTTATGTTTACGTACCCTTTTTTTGTTTTTTTTTTTTTCATTTCTTATGGATCTAATTTAATTTTTGAATATTTTGTTTATGATAAAATCCAAAATTAATATCGTTTATAGATTGAATATATTTAGATAATATGAATTAAGATTTTAAAACATACATATTTACTATTTTTATATATCTATGATTACGTATCATACTAAATCTAATAATAAACGGAATTATTCACAATCAATTTTTTTAAACCTAAAATTATTAATTTTTTATAAATAAACCCTTCAAATTTTATTAAAATTATACTTTTATCGGCTTTAATAAAAATAATAATTTTATTTATAATATTATTAAATAAATTTAAAATATAATTAAATAAAAATTTAAATCCGAACTAAATCTAAAAAATTATCCTTGCTTAATAATTTGAACAGCTCTAAAGGTCACGACGATTATTTACCGTCGCAGTAAAAAAAGATATTTTAGTTACGGCATTCGTGGAACGATGCTGAAAGAATCCAACGTGTGGTGTCGTACACGGGATTCATAGTCGCCATTCAACCTTTTTTTTTTTTTTTTTTTTTTTTTTTTAAACCTTTTCTAGATGCGTGATGTCGTTTTTTTTTAAATTGAAGTTGACGGACGACAAGTCGCCAAGGTGGGAGGAGAGACGAATATATATATATATATTTGGTGGAAGTAAATAAATGAGCACGCGTGAGAATTGCGTTTCATACATTGAATCTCACTTTAGATCCAAAAAGAAGGAAAAAAAAAGGCTTGAACTTTGATGTAGATGATGTGTTTTTATATGTGTCTCAACAATTTTTATTGGCCATTTGTCGTATATATTTAATTTTATGACGTCATATTTAGGTGTAGAAATAAATATTCATAAAAGAAAAAACAAATATTGATAATATATATATATATATATATAGATTTCATGATGCTTATCCTTTCATCAAAGAAACTTTCATATAAAATTATGAACAAGTTTGTCACCTTAATTAAGTAGTTGTCTTGATTGATTATTTGAGTTGACTTTCGAATTGAGACGTGGTTTCCATGATTGACTTTCCCAATCCGCTTTGATTTTCAATTTATTTATTTATTTTTTTTTAATGAAAATAATTTATTTTTATTAATATAAAAATTAATATGAAATTAATATTTATAATTTTAATAAGATAAATTAAAATTAAAATTAATATAATAAAAGAAAATATGTATATATATATATATATATATAAATCAAGTTAGGCAAGTTTGAAGAGGGTTTTGGAAATATATTGTTATTTGTTAGGAAGTCGTACTCAATATAATATCAAGAAATCATATCAAATTACGACTCAACTTTACATCCAATCAATGGACGGGCCAATAAATATGGTCCCACAAAAAACAGATTACAAAAGGCCAAACTTATCATTAAATAATAAGCTAATAAGTACATTTATAATATAAATTTAATAATAAAATAAAATAATAAATTTAAACCCAAATTCTTCTAAATTAATTTAAAATTTCATCAAATTGATTATAACACATATCATATTATATAATAAATAATATTTAATATAAATTTAAAATTAATCTATATCATATATATTCAAATGAAATGCAACTAATAAAATAAAGATTTTAAGGCAAACCGGATAAACTTTAAAATCTGTACAACACACACACGTGAATCTGATTCCCTTTATCTTGTCTTTAAATATCATTATCCATTTAATTATTTTAATTAATTAATTAATTAATCAGTCATGTTCCTAATTCCCAACACATAAATTATTATTATCATAAGACAAATATTATATATAGATAAAAGATTCGTTTATATTTTAATACACCCATTAATTTAATATTTTAATATTTTATTATTTAAGTTAAGGTTTAGTGTTTCTGCCTAGGAATCTAGTCAAAACATGCATACAAGAGAAAATTATACCAAAATGTGTGTGTTTTTCAACCATTTATCACCTTGTGAAATATATATAAAGTTGTTGGCCATGAACGATGATGATTCAACCTCTCATGAAATTATTATTATTATTATTTTTTTTTTTTTATCGATCGTTATTATATATTTTATCATATTTTGATTTTTAAACGAAAGTGTTCGATAATAAAAATATTTATACTGGATAATATAATTATTTTATTTTTAAATAATTTAACTTTTTAGAATTATCGTTATATTATAAATCTCGAGTTGAAATCGTGATTACTTAATTTTTTTAATGAAATGAAATTATGGAAGAGAAATATCTTAAGTTGTTGAGGAAGTGTATTTTTCTAAGAAGTAATCTAATATATAGTTAGTTATTGGTGTACCTTGCTATCTTGGTAGTTGCTTAGCTAAAATTCGTGCTTAATAAATTGAAACAAGTTGGCTAAATTAGTGGGAAATCTACACATTTTTAATATTTTGAAGAAAGAAAAAAAAACCAAAACCAAAACCAAAACCAAGACAAACGAACCTACTAGTGTGCTTTTAACTTACACGACTAATAAGTAATCAAGAATCATATTCTTGATTAGTGCATGCTCACGATGGATGGTGGGGCATGATGATTAATTTTTTAAAATTGAATTATTTTATTCCTATAAGCTAAGATTAATATAAAGTTTATTAATTTAATTAAAGGGTATCTCTCTAGATCTAATTGGGTTTTGTCTAATAGCATATGGAGTGTCTAATAGATATGTTTGGAAACTCCCACAATAACTTTACTATATATTTAAAATGACTTCATTTTTGTTAGTGTTTGGTTAACTTATTAAAAATTATCGACCTATTCTTTATCAATTCGAGTTATTGGGATTAATCTTAATTTATAATGATATTATAGCAGATGTCGGGAATGAATTAGTGATTTCATTTCACTCAATATATATATATTTTTTAAAAGAATATTCATTTTCTATATGAGGTGTTAAAGGCAAGTAAAGAAGATTTCCGATTATAATCAAACCAAATTAAACATAATAATATTATTCATTTTGATTATATTCTTAATAACAAAATATTTGTATTATTCAAATTAGAGTCGTGAAATTTATTTTTTTGAATAAATATGATTGAAATTCGTGAAACAATTAAAAAATAAATATAATAGTATGAAAATGGATTTGAATCAAAGATCGATTTATGTTTTTATAAGTATTAGTTTCTTAACAAAATTTTCATACGAATGATTAATAGTTTAATATATACTATATCTGTCTAGCTTCATCATAGCCCTAGTTATGAGACATAAGTGGGCAACCAAAATTGTTGAAAACCAATTGTCAAAGAAGAAAATGTCTACTCTTTCTCCCCTATATCATAATAATCTATGCCCTTCATGTATAATATATATAATTGATTGAGGCATTATTCCGTAAGGTAGCAATGATATTCCGTAATTGTTAGGAATTTATATCTATCTTTCTTACTTTTATACTTTCGGTAGCATGAAAACCTAAATTTATTAGGATATATATTTAGTTTAATCATTCAATCGTCAGATTCAAATAAATACCGATATAAATAAAGGTAGAAAATAAAGAATATAATAGATTTTTTATGTGATTCGATGAATCTACTTTATAATATCTGAAAAAAGTATCTAAAAGCCAATAATACTATGAATAAGAGTCTTAGATATAAGTTCACATATTATAATGATAAATTTCACAATAACATAAATCCTTAATTCTTAAAGTCTCAACCAGAAAATCAACTACATATTTTCAAGAAAGGAGACACACACATTTCATACAAATAGAAGTAAGAACATCAAACCATAGATTAAGTCAAAATCAAAGCAAATAAACCAAAACCATGATCGCGAGAGAGATATATATATATATCATTGGAATTTTCAGAAATCAAGGAGAATGAAAAATGAGAGCACTCCCAAAATCAATTGAGTCAGTAGCTCATATACTTTTAGATTAAGAGATGACCCGACAAAATTAATTGGACTCGATTTGGCCCAATAGCTTATCCACTAACTTTTCTAGATGGATTTGACCATATATTCAAATTGTACCTCATCTAATATCCAATAAACTTTATCTTGAAGCACAATTAACCCTTTCATATTAGCTTTTGTAGTGTTAATACCTTTATCAGATCAGATGAATCATCCCTCATAGCCAAGTTTTTAAATAATCAAATTACTCAAAGTGTAATAAATCTAAGCAGTGATTGAACTTGTTAACTTTAACGATCTTAGTGTGCTTATATCTATTAGATTTTCTTCAATAAAAATTTTAAAACTTTTCATAAAATCAATAATAATAAAATCTCTTATGAAATGATATTTCACACCCAAGTGCTTGTTCATTCAAGATGGGCAAACAAAGAATATATAGGCAGAGCATAAAAAACCTTACAAATCATCTCTTCACATGAATATGGAGGTCATAGTACCATTTTCCTTTACGTGGGAATTTCAATGACTGTTACTAAAGATGTGGATTTTGTTTGGCGTGAAGTGATGATGATGTGTGTGGAGTAAGGCTTTAAGATAGCGACATGATCTTATCTTCTTCTACTTCTTCTTCTTCTTCTTTTTCTTTTTTTTTTAATTAATTATTTAAAAATTGTATACTAAATAACTCAAACCCTCTACCCATTGTTCTTTGAAAAAGGAAGGGAATAAAGTAATATCACAAAAACTACTTTTGTTTTTCTTGGTTTGATTAGATTGGTTTCTCAAAGTGTAGACATTAATTAGCTTGTCCCACTAATTCAATTTGGCATGTGCCTAACCTAACCCCACCTTCTTTTTTCTTTTTTTTTTTTTTTTTTTTTTTTTTTTTGTGGGTTAATGTGATGCTACTACAATTCAAGCTATACCACCGCCGATCTAATTTGTACAAATATTAATCATTTGTTTCTTTTAATTCCGAATCGATTTTGAAAAACATGATTAAATCTATAATATTATTAAATAAATTTAAAATATAATCTTAAATATTATATAAAAAAATTGAATTCATCGCTCTTATTCAATTGCTTGGGCAACTCATACGGATTCAATCACGGACATATCTAATACATAGAAAGTGAAAAAAGAAAAAGAAAAGTAATCATCTCTTTTTGGTAGTAAACATGAGGTAAAATTCTCCATGACACAAGTTTTTGACCCACAACTTGTCGGCACAGTGAAATTCTTCTTCTTTACATCCAGATTAGTAGAATATTAGTAGTAGATGGATTGGATAAAAGTATGGAACCGGGGAGCTGCCAAAGAAAGTAAATATTTTTTTTTTAAATATGGATCGTTTTGAAAAGTTTTAAAATTTTTGGGGCCAATTAAATTTTCTTGATTTTTTTGTGTTAAATTAAAATATTTTAAATTTTTTTGGGGTACATTTAATATTTTTCCTTTTCTTGTACTTCTTCCCTCAACTTCAGACTCCCGACCTCCACCCCCTATAGCCCCCCCCACATCCTCCTCTTCTTCTTCCCCCTTCCGCCGAACAGCCACCGGCTGTCCCTGTCCCTGAGGACCGTGATCCACTCCGTCCACCGTTCATCTTCTTCTTCTTCCATCTTCCGGCGCCGTCGACTGTCCCGCCGTCCGTAAATCGTGAGCCACTAATCTTTCTCTTGTCTCTCTGCGTTACTCTCTATAAGTCATTTTTTGGTGCAAATATCGTCTGGGGTTAGATGAAGGTGATGATGATTTTGTTCTATTTAGTAATTGTTTGGATTATGAAAGATGGGTTGAAAGTTTAATTGGAATTGTTATTATGAAATTGAAATTGAAATTGTAATTGTTATTGCGAAATTGAAATATCTGATTTATAATTGTTTATGATAATTAGAATTTTGTATACATACCTTGGAAATTTTTTTAAATCTGCCTCAAAGCACCTTTTTTTTATAATCATAATAGTTTTAGGGTTTGCTGTCCATTTTTCACCTCAATTAGTGCTTATACACTCATACCCAATCTCGAAATTTTTTCTTGCATGCGTGCATCATCCCTGTTTTATTTATTTATTTTTTTTATAAATTTTTTTGGACTCCTTTAATTTTGGGTGATAATTGAAATTCTGATAAATTTGTTTATAGACTTAAGTTTACTGGTGAGGTGTTGGGCTTGGTGTCCAGCTATCCATTCTCCGCGATTCTCCGTCCAGCTTTTAGGTAATTAGCCCCCATTGTGGAGAGATCTGGCTCTGCCACTTCGAAACAGCAATAGCTAAACAAAATCGAGAGTGGAACAAAGAGAATACAAGGAGTCAATGGAAGGTAGCATTTGATGAATAATCAGAAGATGAATTGCAGCTGGAATAAATGGGAAATGAGGATGTATATGTGATATTTGATTCATTGAATTTTGAAATAGGAGTTGGAGCGAGTGGAGGAAGGAAGGACAAAAATGGAAAGAAAGGTAGAGCTTGCGTAGTAGTTCTCGGTGACCTTGGCCGCAGTCCTCGTATGCAATACCATTCTCTTTCTCTTGCCCGTCAGGTATCAAATTTTTTCTCTTACTCTTGGATCATCTAGTGATGAGTTACTTTATCATAATTTTTTTCTCTGCATTTCTGTGATATGTTTTCAGTTGATTTTACAGGCACAAGTAGAGGTGGATATTGTTGCTTATGGAGGTATACCTTTTGCCCATGTTTTGTATGAATTAGAAAGACTGATTTTTTATTTAGGTCTTGCATTACAAAGAAGGATTGCCTGACATTTTGGGGTCTTGAGTTCTGTAGGTTCTCAGCCCCACTCTGCACTTCTAGAGCATGAATCTATTAATATTCACACATTGGTATTGGATTTGTTTTTTTTTTTTTTTCATAAACATATTATGTGATTGATTCTTGAGATACCTTTTTCAATTCGTTGTAATATTTTTGCAGACACAATTGCCAAAAGCCCTTCAAGGCTTGCCTAAGATATTACGTCCAGTAGTGCTTATACTCAAGCCATTAGTTCAGATTCTGATGCTTCTCTGGTTCCTTATTTTTAAGATACCCCGTCCTGACTTTTTTCTGGTACAGGTAAGCTTTCATATACCATTTATGGTAATCCATAAATTGCCGATAGAATATGACTAAGCGGTTCTGCTAGTATCAACAAAATTGCTGATGTTTAACCCCATTTTATGTTCATAATTATTATCCATGTAAGCTGGGAAATAGTTGATTGTATATGAGCAAGGCTATAGTTTATTGCTCATAATGAAGTAACTCTGTTGCTACCTCTTTACACAGATTTAGTTTTTCTACACTTCTGATAACGAAGGAACACTGCATCATTAGCTTTTTTTTCCCTCTTGTTTATTAAGTCCTTGGGAATCTCATTTTGATCTGCCATTTTCTTATGACCTATGTTTTACTGTTATTATTTTATTTTTTAGTCTTACTCCTGGTGTGTTAATCTCATATTATTTTGTGATTTTTACTTGTGCAGAATCCACCCTCTGTTCCGACCTTAATGGCTGTAAAGTGGGCTAGTTCACTTAGGCACTCAGCATTTATAGTTGATTGGCATAATTTTGGACATACACTGCTTGCTTTATCCCTAGGAAGAAGTAGTATTTTTGTCACTATATACCGTTGGTACATTCACTTTGCCTTTTAAAATTGTATTTGGTATGGAATGCCCTATGATTAAACTTATGGGTTTTTTTGACACACAAATAGGATTGAAAAGCATTATGGGAGGATGGCAGATGGGTCCCTTTGTGTGACAAGGGCAATGCAGCATGAATTGGCTGAAAATTGGGGAATTAAGTAATCATGTTTCTAAACAGTCTCAGTATATCTAGCTACATGCCTTTTGTTTTCCCCCCTGAAAGTTTATTTTGTAGCGTTGTAATGTTTTATTCTCTTTTGATATTTTGGTTAAATTTTAGGGCAACAATTTTATATGATCAACCTCCTGAGTTTTTCCGCCCTGCTTCATTCAATGAAAAGCATGAGGTGAACTTGGTGATATTGTATCAGCTCTCCAAAGTTCCGAGAATATTTATTTTGAGTAGTAAATATAATAATATAAGTCATTCTAGCTGTTTTGTAGATTACATAAAGATCTGTTTCAGCCACTTGGTGCTCAAGACTGTATTAGCAGTGGTAACTATCAAAATACATTTATTTGCAATTCCCCTTGAGAATCAACGTAATAACTCTTTTGAGTCAAGTTATAAATTCTTCGCAGGAAGTTTTGGAGTAATAAGTCATGACCAGAATGAGACACCGTTTACAGCTCAGGTTGGCAGTGGCATTCTTTTGAAGCCTAACAGGCCTGCACTTGTTGTTAGCAGTACAAGTTGGTTAGTTCTTTTATCATCTCATTAATCCCTTAAAAAATGGAAGCATTTGAGTTTGTTTTGGTATGTGATGTAGTTATTTTGATGAGTTGCATTTCCCTTTTCATGCTCTTTATGTATTTGCTATATACTAAATGACAATATTGCAGGACTTCAGATGAAGATTTTAGCATTCTCTTAGAAGCTGCAGTAATGTACGATAGGCGTGTTGCCGCAATGTTGAATGAAGATGATTCAATGAACGAAGAATTTCTTTGGAAGGAAATATGTGAAGGAAATCAATACTTGTACCCCAGGCTTCTGTTTATCATTACAGGTATAAATGACTATTTTCTTTCACTGCATTATCTGCTTCTATTTAATTGCATTCTTACTTGATATATTCCGTTTCTAATTAAGGTAAAGGGCCTGAGAAAGAAAAATATGAAGAGAAGATAAGGAGACTACACCTCAAGCGCGTAGCATTTCGTACCATGTGGCTAACAGCGGAGGATTACCCCTTGCTCCTTGGTAGTTTGCGCATTTGCACATTCACTTAATCTGTCATTTTTGTCGTAGTTTATGGCTGGTAACGGGTTGAATAAGAGCATTGCTGCTTGCAGGTTCAGCTGACTTGGGTGTTTGTCTCCATACTTCTTCATCGGGATTAGACCTTCCCATGAAGGTATTTCCTTATTCTTCATCATCTATTTAAGCATATAGCTCTAGGGTTGTGCAAAACTATCCGTATCCACAATAACCGCCCAATCTGCCCGGTCGGCGGGGGGCGGATAGGGCAGTTAATTTTATTCAAATTTTTGGGGCGGTTATCCGGCGGATATCCGTTACCCGCCCCAGTTTTTAGGATTTTTTTTTTTTTTTTAAAGCATAAATCTGCGATAATTAAAAAAAAGGCGGATAGGGCAGTTACCACTTACCCTAAAAAAGTGGCTATATCGGCCCGTTAGTGCAAATGGCGGATATGGTGGTTAATTTTATTCAAATTTTTGGGGCGGTTATCTGGCAGATATCCGTTACCCGCCCCAGTTTAGTTTAAAAAAAAACATAAATCTGCAATAATAAACAAAAAAACTGAAAAAAAATGGCGGGTAGGGGGGTTACCACTTACCATAAAAAAGTGGCGATGTCTGCCCGTTAGGGCAAATAACGGATAGGGCAGATAGTGGATATGGAAATCTACTATCTGCCATTTGCACAACCCTATATAGCTCTATAGACTTGCAGGGTAAAGACTGTATATGCTAGTTAACTTGCTTCCACAAAATGCTCTTTAATATATAATATTTTGAATGCTAGATCGTGGACATGTTTGGTTGTGGACTGCCTGTTTGTGCCGTTTCGTACTCTTGGTAAATTACTTTTTCCTTTTTCTTTTTTTGGCCCTATATAGAACACTTTCTGCATGAATCCTTGGCTGACATGTTATATGCCATTTTGGTGCTATGTTCTTTTTTCTCCTATTTCAAAAAGCATAAATGAACTTGTAGAAGTTGAGAAAACTGGTCTCCTCTTTTCTTCGTCTTCCGAGCTAGCTGATGAACTCTTGGTAAGTCAAATCACTTCAACAAAGTTAGAACTGCTTAATTGAAAACTGCCAAATATTCAGCATCACCTTTCTTCGTCTCTAAACATGATCGGGACAGATTTCTTAAATCCAAGTTTCTGCCCAAAGTCCAGCTTGGACGACATTCTGGATTCTAATTTATCTTAAACTACATAATATAATTTTTAAAACATACTTTCAATCTTTTTTATTTTTATTTCTTACTTTTTAATTTTCTATTGGTAACTTTGATAGATGCTCTTCAAGGGATTTCCGGATGACTGTAATGCTCTGAAGGTACTGAGGAACGGGGTCTTAGAAAAGGGGTTTTCTGCTCGGTGGGATAGAGAGTGGGAGGAGCATGCCAAGCCATTAATATCTCAGGCAAGCTCATACACTTTGAAGGTTGAATTTATACAACTCTGTGGCAGTGGCGGCTATTGCCTTGTTGGGCCCTAAGCCGAATTATAATTTATTTGGCCCTAGACTAAATAATATATACATATATCACCAAAATTTGGGACCCTTTTAAAACAATTTAATCTTTTAGTGAGACCCTAAACGATTTGCCTCGGTTGCTTAAAAGGCAGAGCCGGCCCTGACTAGTGGGCTCTAAATACCAAATATCCTAGTCTTGTTCTCAAATTTACTAAGAAACATTTTGACCTGCAGGTGATGTGAATCAAATTCCTGGCTAGTTGTTGCTGTCCTTGTTGACTGGAAGATATAAGTTTTGAGTGTAAGAAAGAATACATTGGAGCGACATATGTTCTCTCTTAAGTCTATAATTTTGGATTTTTTTGGCCAAATTTGGCGTGATGATGACCAACAGAAACGAGTATGAACATTTTGATTTGCTTTTGGTGTTATAATGTCAAAAAGGTTTGATTATTTTCAATACATACATGATAGGCTCATTACAAATGTGAAAGTTGATGTTGAAACATGTATTAGCAAAGGTGGTAGGGTCAAAAAAATATAAAAGATCTACCTCGGTGTCTTATATACGAGATTTCAATGTTGTAAGAATATTTCAGACTAATCTGAATATATTCAGAAATAATTATTAAAAAAAAAAAGAAATTAAAATTGTTAAAATCCATATAAATAGTTTCCATTATTTCGGAAATTTAATCCCTTGCAACTTTTTATTTATTTTTATTTTAAAAATAACATTTTAATATAATTTAGTACTTGAAATAAATATTACTAATAATAATATAGTTGAGCTGATAAAAAAAAAAATGGATCAACAAAATAACTTCCAACGTACCTAATTGGGCCATGTTTTTTCTTAGAGCCCAATTAAGAAAGTGGATTAAGCAAATAGGCGAATCTAAGCCCAATAAAACATAAAACCCTAAAATCAAAAAAATCGCTTTGCCGTATATTCTCTCTCTCACTTATTCTCCCCCTATATTTGCAATCCCCTTTGTCGCTCAGCCGCCATCCTCTTCTCTCTCTCTCTCTCTCGCTCTCTTTCACAGAGCGATCGCTGCGGACTTCTTCAGCTTGGCCGATCCTCGTTTCCTGAGGTTTGATGATTTCTTGTATTGCTTTGATAGATAAATATGTTTCTTACATTTTGTATATAGATCTAATGTGATGATAATACTTATTGAGTTTCTGAAAAACCGAAGCCCTAATTTTACCTGTAGAGTCTTATATCGAATTTGATATTCAGGATAACATCGATCTTGCTTATACCTGGTTATTGTTTCCCTTTGTTTCAGGTGCAAATCTAAATTCCGCGTAAAGCTTTTGTTGTCAAGCTAAAAACTAGTCAAGATGGTAATTTTATAGCTTTTGCTCTTTCTGTTTGATTGTTGCTGTTTTTTGATCAACCATATGTGATCTCGAGCAATCAATTTTATTTGGGTGTGCAGGTGAAGTTCACAGCTGAGGAGTTGCGTAGGATCATGGACTTTAAACACAACATCCGTAACATGTCTGTTATTGCTCATGTTGACCACGGTAATATGTGATTCAAACTTCTTTATTTCCTTCAAGTTCATTGCTTGTTGAATTTTGCTCTTAGATTCTTTTGTTTTCATGTGAATATTAATATTGATAATGTGTATAATTTTTTTATAATTTATTTCTTCTCTGCTTACGCTTCTGACTTTTTGTATCAGGTTTTAGGAATATAATGATTCTAATATGTTACCCGATCATTTTCAGGGAAGTCCACTCTTACCGATTCCCTTGTTGCTGCTGCTGGTATCATTGCTCAAGAGGTTGCCGGTGATGTGCGTATGACAGATACCCGAGCAGATGAGGCAGAACGTGGTATTACTATTAAGTCTACCGGTATCTCTCTCTACTATGAGATGACTGATGAATCATTGAAGAGCTACAAGGGTGAGAGAAATGGAAATGAGTACCTCATCAACCTCATTGACTCACCCGGGCACGTCGACTTCTCCTCTGAGGTTACGGCTGCTCTTCGTATTACGGATGGTGCACTTGTGGTGGTTGACTGTATTGAAGGAGTCTGTGTTCAGACTGAAACCGTGCTCCGTCAGGCTCTGGGTGAAAGGATTAGGCCCGTTTTGACTGTCAACAAGATGGACAGGTGCTTCCTTGAGCTTCAAGTGGATGGGGAGGAAGCCTACCAAACATTCCAGAGGGTTATTGAGAATGCTAATGTGATCATGGCCACATATGAAGATCCCCTTCTTGGTGATGTGCAAGTCTACCCCGAGAAGGGGACTGTTGCTTTCTCTGCAGGTATGCATTTTTGTTTTCTGTTCTATTTTTTTTTTTTGGTTATTCGTCTTTTTGTCTGGCTAGGAATGAACATTGCTCTATTCAGGTCTGCATGGTTGGGCATTTACCCTGACCAACTTTGCTAAGATGTATGCTTCCAAATTTGGAGTTGATGAGTCTAAGATGATGGAGAGGCTTTGGGGTGAGAACTTCTTTGACCCAGCAACCAAGAAGTGGACCACCAAGAACACCGGCTCACCTACCTGCAAGAGGGGTTTTGTTCAGTTCTGTTATGAACCCATCAAGCAGATCATTAACACCTGCATGAATGACCAGAAGGACAAGCTGTGGCCCATGTTGCAGAAGCTTGGTGTTACAATGAAGTCTGAAGAAAAGGATCTTATGGGCAAGGCATTAATGAAGCGTGTGATGCAGACTTGGCTTCCAGCAAGTACCGCTCTTCTTGAAATGATGATCTTTCATCTTCCCTCTCCTTCCACGGCCCAGAGGTATAGAGTTGAGAACTTGTATGAGGGCCCGCTTGACGACCAGTATGCTAATGCTATCAGAAATTGTGACCCTGAAGGTCCTCTTATGCTCTATGTGTCTAAGATGATTCCCGCCTCAGACAAGGGAAGATTCTTTGCTTTTGGTCGTGTCTTTGCCGGCAAAGTCTCAACTGGTTTGAAGGTTAGAATCATGGGTCCAAATTATGTTCCTGGCGAGAAGAAGGACTTGTATGTTAAGAGTGTTCAGAGAACTGTCATTTGGATGGGAAAGAGGCAGGAAACGGTTGAAGATGTTCCTTGTGGTAACACCGTCGCCCTGGTTGGTTTGGATCAATATATCACCAAGAATGCTACTTTGACAAATGAAAAGGAAGTTGATGCGCACCCAATCAGAGCCATGAAATTCTCTGTCTCGCCTGTTGTTCGTGTTGCAGTTCAGTGCAAGGTGGCTTCTGATCTTCCCAAACTAGTGGAAGGTCTCAAGCGATTGGCAAAGTCAGATCCTATGGTTGTTTGTACCATGGAGGAGTCAGGTGAGCATATTGTAGCTGGTGCAGGAGAACTTCATCTTGAAATCTGTTTGAAGGATCTGCAAGATGACTTCATGGGTGGTGCTGAGATCATCAAATCTGACCCAGTCGTTTCATTCAGAGAAACTGTCCTTGAAAAGTCTTGCCGTACTGTCATGAGCAAGTCACCCAACAAGCATAACCGTCTCTACATGGAAGCTCGTCCCCTGGAGGAAGGGCTTGCGGAAGCCATTGATGATGGCCGTATCGGACCAAGAGACGACCCTAAAGTCCGTTCCAAGATACTCTCCGAGGAGTTTGGTTGGGATAAGGATCTTGCCAAGAAGATCTGGTGCTTTGGACCAGAAACAACTGGCCCTAACATGGTTGTTGATATGTGTAAGGGAGTTCAGTATCTTAATGAAATCAAGGATTCAGTTGTTGCAGGTTTCCAATGGGCTTCAAAGGAAGGTGCATTATGTGAGGAAAACATGAGGGGTATCTGCTTTGAAGTATGTGATGTGGTTCTTCATGCTGATGCCATTCACAGAGGTGGCGGTCAGGTCATCCCAACTGCCCGAAGAGTTATCTACGCATCTCAGATTACCGCAAAGCCTAGACTTCTTGAGCCGGTGTACCTCGTGGAGATTCAAGCTCCAGAACAAGCTCTTGGAGGAATCTACTCTGTTCTGAATCAGAAACGTGGGCATGTGTTTGAGGAAATGCAAAGGCCAGGAACTCCACTTTACAACATAAAGGCCTATCTTCCCGTCATTGAGTCGTTCGGGTTCTCAAGCACATTGAGAGCTGCTACTTCAGGGCAGGCCTTCCCACAGTGTGTGTTTGACCATTGGGATATGATGTCTTCTGATCCGTTGGAACCTGGGTCACAGGCTTCTACTCTTGTTACTGATATCAGAAAGAGGAAGGGGTTGAAGGAGCAGATGACCCCACTATCCGAGTTCGAAGACAAGCTTTAAGTGGAAAGTTCATTTTTTCTGTTTATCTGGTATTTTGGACACAGTTGCTGTCCAATTTTCATGTCTTTTTAAAAATTTTATGCACTTTCTTTAGGACGGTTTGTACGGTTTTGACCTCTGCTACATTTGCTGTATTGTTGGACCCCTCTTAGTTCTGTAACCTTTACGAGATTTTGTTTATCTTTTCAATTGCTTGAAATTACTGTAAGGGGGGATGGGTAGGGGAACAAATGAAAAACAAAATTGGAATAAATTTGGTTGTGGGCTAATATTAGGCTAAACATACTCTGTAAACTTATATAAATTTGAAGCTATAAATAATCAGTAAATATATTAATTTTTATTCGGTTGATTAACAAATGTATAAATATTTTTATATTTCTTCTTAAAGGATAAATAATTCGGTATAAGATTTTAATATTAAGAATTTATTTAAGATATTATTTTTTGACTAAGAAATTAAAAGTTAAAAATTTTATGGTAATCTTGAAAAGTAAAAGAAATAGAAAGAGGGGTTGTTTTAAAATTCTTAATTTTAGAAGACTAAAAGAGAACAAATTAAATGAGAATGAAGAAGTGGAAAGCAACTTTTGATGCATGTCGAACATCTTCAGACTTCTTCCTTATAATTTTTACACCTCCTTATTATTATATGCTCTTACCTTCTTTTATATTTTAACTCTCTTACCATTTCTACACCTATTTCTCTCCATTTCATTTCCAAACTTCTACAAGTTTGATCAATAACAAAATCACTTTATTGAAAGAAGCTTGACTCTAGATAGATTATCCAATGATTTTAATAAGCCTTGTAAGCACGTTGTAGAATTAAAAATTAAATAATTATGTGCTATATCTTAATAGTTGAATTCTGAATTTATCTATATGGTCTAAAATTCTAAAACAATTGTATTATGAAAATATACTTTCTTAACTTTCCATAGATTCTAAGGATACCCTAAACTGATTTGTATTAACTTAGATAAAAATTCTTGAAGTTAGGTGATCAATCTGTAAAAATTTGAATTTGAATCGTGAGCAGTAAATACTCTCATAAACTTTTGGTCATGATACTATTCATAAAAAATCAAAGACAGAGTTAATATTCATCCTCTAACCGTAATCCACATGATTTTTTCATTCAGTTAATTTTCTACTTTTAGATTCAACACATGAATCAAAAGATTCGGGGAAATTGATATAGGTTTTCTTGTAGCAAAAGTTTTCTCAAAAGTTTTCTTGTACCCATTCTACATAGTCAGCCACTTTCATGGTCTAATGCCCATGGATTTTAATATACTGTTCCATTAATTTGACGAATAAAAATTTAATTAATAATTTGGTCTATTTTAGAACTCTTTTATAATTAAATAAAAATTCATTTGTAATTTATTAATTTTTAATTAAATTAATGTCATATTTAGTTACAGAACTGTATGACATTAAATTTAATAGATTAATAATTATCATTTTGCCTTTATTGTTAAAATATAAATCAAATTACCATTTTACCTTTAAAATGGAAACAATCCATTTTTCCTTTTTTTTCCAATGAATCTTAAAGTGAGTTACTATCGAAGCTTGATATGTGTGACCAATTAAATTCTACATCACACTAGTAGGAGAATTTCATAACAGTTTATGATTTTATATAACTTATAATTTAATTTATTTAATTTTTAAAATATATTTTAAATTAAACAATTAATTTAATCATCTTATAATTAAATAACTTAAACTTTCAAGTCAATATTGACTTCTAATAAACTTTGAGGATCATATATAATATAGTTACTAGATAATTCTTATTAATAGTTAGTATTAATTACAATTGAGAATTATCTAAGTGTTACGTTCGGTACCCTGTCTCTACTAAGCACGTATATAATCATCATGATATTCCATTAGCACTAATGGCCATGAGATCGGCCACCTTAAACATTTTAGGTGATGAAGTATGTGATTATTTATCCAGATCATCAATGTCCATTATTGAGCTCTTATGACAATGAAAAATTTTTGTCTTAAGCTTTATGCAGCTTGAGTCTCAATTAGCATGATCTCTATCATTAGATTTTTATCATGATATATATTTATAGAACATAATATATTAAGTTTAAATAAATCAATAAATATGATAAGTAATTGACTTTTATAAATGATAATTAATAATAATATTCATTATTTTGCTAATATCTACATGAAGATAATATCACATAAAATTGTTTGTTGTATCGGGTTAGAAACCGATTGGCTTGACGGGCATACATTTTTATAAATCATGTGGTGAAGCTTTAAGGTGTGCCCCAAACAATCATGAGCAATCGAGACCCTTAGTTCGAACTTCAATTTCTCTACGAGTTCTCATTTTCAAACCGATAGCCAAACAGAGAGGGTGAACAAGTTGTTAGACCCTTACTTGCAAACTGTGTGAGTGTCAACTAAAAGGATTGGGCCAAGTTGTTTGATACGGCACAATTCTCCTATAACCTACATAGGAGCGAGTCAATGAGGAAGAGTCCATTTGAGCTTGCCATAGGCTATCAACCGTTGACTCCAAACACAAAGAAGAGACGGATATGGCTCGTGCCACTTGAGGAAGGCATTGAAGAAGATGAAGAGGCGAGTCAATCTTAAGCGAAGGGCTGTGAATTTCAAGAGGGAGATCGAGTTAGGGTGAAGCTCTTACCTCAACAATTCAAATCGTTAAGGGCAGTGCACAAAGGGTTGATACAGTGGTATAAGGGACCGTTCAAGATCATACAATGAATCGGCAAGGTCTCTTGCAAACTGGAATTATCGAAAAAGTTACAGATTCATCTGGTTTTTCATATGAGTTTTTTGAAATCTTATCATGAAGACAAGGGTAAGCTTGGTCGAGGAGTGTCTAACCAGGCACCAAAAGCGGTTGTCACTTCCTACGGCAAGGAAGTAGAATAAATCTTTGTGGATCGGATAATTAGGAAGCGAGGCGTGCCGAGCTATAAAGTGTATCTCATTTGATAGAAGGGTGTTTCGAAGAGTCAGGCTAGTTGGAAGTATGAAAATTTGTTGTAGAAATATAAAGAACACATTAAGCAATTCGAGCATGAGAAGAAGATAAGGGCATCGCCCAAATAAATGGGGTGCATGTCATAGACTGGATAATGATGCCCAAATAAATGGGGTGCATGTCATAGACTGGATAATGATGCCCAAATAAGTTAGGTTAACTTAATTACTCGAAAAAATATCAAGTATTACACACAATATATAAACTCATGGTAAAATTTTGCGCACATGACAAGTGCCATGAACGTATCTTCGGTTCCCGCTCACATCCAAAAGAAAGAGAATTAGTGAGCCCATTTAGTGGACTTGGTCAACTCAAGCTCAAAACTAAAGCGGCTAAGTGAGTTAGTGATCCCATTTAAATTATTTTCCTTCTAATATAGCCAATACCTTCTAATGACTACACACCATTATTTGCCCTTACCCAAAGGTCATTCATTTTATTTAGCTAATGGGCCAATATGCCTTTTAGGTTCCAACCCCTATAACATTAACACTTTGGTGCAAAATAAAATTGTATCACTAATTATATATATATATTTCTTTTCTAGCTACATATTTTATTAATGCTATATTTCGCACACCGTTGGATCTTCATTTTGTTATTACAGAGATTTTAACTCTCAAAGAACGAGACTTGATTCAATTTAATCCCTCACGTGCATAAGAAGTAAGAAGCTAGCTTGTTACCAAATAATATTCCACAAAAACTGGCTTCGACAGCAACTAATCTTACTGATTAAATTTGTAGTTTTCACCCTTCTCTGTTTAGTAATACAACAATTGTTAATCTGAAAACAAAATACATACTGAGAAAAAAGAAGATTACGAGCAGGTCCAGTAACATACAAATTGTTCTGAAACATATAAATCTGGTGAGCAGCAACAGACCACCATACCCAAAAAGATAAATACTAATTGCAGAAATGTAACAATAATAGGTCCAGAAAAAAAATTATCATTAGCAAAAAACCACAAGGATAAAAAAAAAGGGACAATAATATTTTCCTTACAGCTTGTCTTCGAACTCGGATAGTGGGGTCATCTGCTCCTTCAACCCCTTCCTCTTTCTGATATCAGTAACAAGAGTAGAAGCCTGTGACCCAGGTTCCAACGGATCAGAAGACATCATATCCCAATGGTCAAACACACACTGTGGGAAGGCCTGCCCTGAAGTAGCAGCTCTCAATGTGCTTGAGAACCCGAACGACTCAATGACGGGAAGATAGGCCTTTATGTTGTAAAGTGGAGTTCCTGGCCTTTGCATTTCCTCAAACACATGCCCACGTTTCTGATTCAGAACAGAGTAGATTCCTCCAAGAGCTTGTTCTGGAGCTTGAATCTCCACAAGGTACACTGGCTCAAGAAGTCTAGGTTTTGCGGTAATCTGAGATGCGTAGATAACTCTTCGGGCAGTTGGGATGACCTGACCGCCACCTCTGTGAATGGCATCAGCATGAAGAACCACATCACATACTTCAAAGCAGATACCCCTCATGTTTTCCTCACATAATGCACCTTCCTTTGAAGCCCATTGGAAACCTGCAACAACTGAATCCTTGATTTCATTAAGATACTGAACTCCCTTACACATATCAACAACCATGTTAGGGCCGGTTGTTTCTGGTCCAAAGCACCAGATCTTCTTGGCAAGATCCTTATCCCAACCAAACTCCTCGGAGAGGATCTTGGAACGGACTTTAGGGTCATCTCTTGGTCCGATACGGCCATCATCAATGGCTTCCGCAAGCCCTTCCTCCAGGGGACGAGCTTCCATGTAGAGACGGTTATGCTTGTTGGGTGACTTGCTCATGACAGTACGGCAAGACTTTTCAAGGACAGTTTCTCTGAATGACACGACTGGGTCAGATTTGATGATCTCAGCACCACCCATGAAGTCATCTTGCAGATCCTTCAAACAGATTTCAAGATGAAGTTCTCCTGCACCAGCTACAATATGCTCACCTGACTCCTCCATGGTACAAACAACCATAGGATCTGACTTCGCCAATCGCTTGAGACCTTCCACTAGTTTGGGAAGATCAGAAGCCACCTTGCATTGAACTGCAACACGAACAACAGGCGAGACAGAGAATTTCATGGCTCTGATTGGGTGCGCATCAACTTCCTTTTCATTTGTCAAAGTAGCATTCTTGGTGATATATTGATCCAAACCAACCAGGGCGACGGTGTTACCACAAGGAACATCTTCAACCGTTTCCTGCCTCTTTCCCATCCAAATGACAGTTCTCTGAACACTCTTAACATACAAGTCCTTCTTCTCGCCAGGAACATAATTTGGACCCATGATTCTAACCTTCAAACCAGTTGAGACTTTGCCGGCAAAGACACGACCAAAAGCAAAGAATCTTCCCTTGTCTGAGGCGGGAATCATCTTAGACACATAGAGCATAAGAGGACCTTCAGGGTCACAATTTCTGATAGCATTAGCATACTGGTCATCAAGCGGGCCCTCATACAAGTTCTCAACTCTATACCTCTGGGCCGTGGAAGGAGAGGGAAGATGAAAGATCATCATTTCAAGAAGAGCGGTACTTGCTGGAAGCCAAGTCTGCATCACACGCTTCATTAATGCCTTGCCCATAAGATCCTTTTCTTCAGACTTCATTGTAACACCAAGCTTCTGCAACATGGGCCACAACTTGTCCTTCTGGTCATTCATGCAGGTGTTAATGATCTGCTTGATGGGTTCATAACAGAACTGAACAAAACCCCTCTTGCAGGTAGGTGAGCCGGTGTTCTTGGTGGTCCACTTCTTGGTTGCTGGGTCAAAGAAGTTCTCACCCCAAAGCCTCTCCATCATCTTAGACTCATCAACTCCAAATTTGGAAGCATACATCTTAGCAAAGTTGGTCAGGGTAAATGCCCAACCATGCAGACCTGAATAGAGCAATGTTCATTCCTAGCCAGACAAACAGACGAATAACCAAAAAAAAAAAAAAAAGAACAGAAAACAAAAATGCATACCTGCAGAGAAAGCAACAGTCCCCTTCTCGGGGTAGACTTGCACATCACCAAGAAGGGGATCTTCATATGTGGCCATGATCACATTAGCATTCTCAATAACCCTCTGGAATGTTTGGTAGGCTTCCTCCCCATCCACTTGAAGCTCAAGGAAGCACCTGTCCATCTTGTTGACAGTCAAAACAGGCCTAATCCTTTCACCCAGAGCCTGACGGAGCACGGTTTCAGTCTGAACACAGACTCCTTCAATACAGTCAACCACCACAAGTGCACCATCCGTAATACGAAGAGCAGCCGTAACCTCAGAGGAGAAGTCGACGTGCCCGGGTGAGTCAATGAGATTGATGAGGTACTCATTTCCATTTCTCTCACCCTTGTAGCTCTTCAATGATTCATCAGTCATCTCATAGTAGAGAGAGATACCGGTAGACTTAATAGTAATACCACGTTCTGCCTCATCTGCTCGGGTATCTGTCATACGCACATCACCGGCAACCTCTTGAGCAATGATACCAGCAGCAGCAACAAGGGAATCGGTAAGAGTGGACTTCCCTGAAAATGATCGGGTAACATATTAGAATTAAAACACTTAAAGAAAACTTAAATTGGTATCAATATCTACAACTTGGCTGAAAAGTAATGAATGGGAAAAAATATTCCACAGCTAATATCAATATCAGTTTTGACAGAAAAAAAAAAAATTAACCTAATCAGGGAATTTATTAGAAAGAAATAACTTCGAATGAAATTTACCGTGGTCAACATGAGCAATAACAGACATATTACGGATGTTATGCTTGAAGTCCATGATCCGACGCAACTCCTCAGCTGTGAACTTCACCTGCATACGCAAATAAAATTGCATTGCTTGAGATCATATATTGTCTATCAAAAAGCAGTAGTAATCAATCAGAGAAGACCCAAAGCTAAGAACTTACCATCTTGACTAGCTTTTAGCTTAAAAACAAAAGGTTGAGCTCTGGAATTCAAAGTTGCGCCTGAAACAAATGAAAACAATAACTAGTTAAATGCAAGAAAGTTATTATCCTCAATATCAAATTCGATTCACAGATCTACAGGTAAACCTAAGGGTTTTGTTTTTCAGAAACTCGAGTATTTCATATGAGATCTATACAAATTGTAAGTACTATATCGATCAATCAAAGCCTAGAAAAATCAAGCTAAGCATGTGAAAGCCAAAAAGAAATCGTCGAATATGATACAAAAATCTCAAACTTAAGAAATCCATAGGAAAAGATGAACAAACCTCAGGAGGATGCAACGATCGCTCTGTGATAGAGAGAGAGGAGAGTGAGGCGGCCGAGTGAGAAAGTAAGAATGGGTAAGGGGATTGCTAATATAGGGCAGAGAGGAAGTGAGAGAGCGAATCAGATACGGCAAGTGAGAGGTATATACGATTTTTTATTTTATTTTATTAATTTAATTTTTTGAGCAGAAGACTTCTTACTTTTTACGTAGCTTTTATGTTGGATTGGGCTAAGCCCTTTACTCCACCTTCTTACTTGGGCTTCAAGAAAAAAACATGGCCCAATGAGTATTTATATCCTCTTTAGACTTTGACCCACTTTTAAAAACTAAAATATGACCTCTCAAATTATTTTGTTGACCTTTCCATTTTTTATTTTATTATTTTTGGAAATATAGTTATATATGTTAGTTAGAAACGTTGTCGTTTTATTTCATAATTTGACCTTGTGGAAGGCACTACTAAAGTTTGATCAGCAAGTACTAAATTTTTACAACATTAGAAACTGTTCATATCTTATTTCGGGGACGTCATAGTTAGATGTTCCAAATTGGCGAGGATTATAACATAGACACCTACGAGAATAACTAAAAACAGAAAACAAAAAACAAAAAAAAAAAACAAAAATTAAGCTTTTTTTTGTTGTTGTTGTACATTTAGTTGTATATGGTCAATCCAAACACGACTTTAGTTGTATATGAAACATGAATTCTGATCTTGCATCGAGTGAGAATTTTCTACTAAGCAAAGGGAATGATGCAATATAACTGGCTACAGAAAAATCAACCTTAACCATTCTAGTGCTATGTCATGGAGAATTACACAAAAGAAAATCACTATTTTGCCTTCTTAGGGAGGTTGGTGATTAAGAACTGAGCATCGTCCCTTATGAAACTCCACCAGAGGTAAGTAAGTGGGACCGTCGATGCATGCCAGAGAGAATGAGCATCGTAAAATCCTCTATATGGTGGGAAATCAAGGATTTCTAACAGCATTGCAAGGGCACCTCCTATAACCACCACCCACAACTTCCACCGTGAAGGGTGGCGGGTCACTCCAGCCCATATTGACCATATGAGAAGTTGGGAAACACCCATGGTTACACAAACTTGCATGTTCCACCCTATACAAATGGTTCAAGGCTAAAAGAAAAGAAAATTGAAACTAAAATTTGAAACTCCTCTTTGGACCTAAAAACCTTTAGTCTGTTTGAAATGCTGGTTTGAAATGAAATTCAATTAACATTGCAATCTAACTAGAATAGAGTTTACTCAATCTCCTTTTTATCTAAACTACAGTTTAAATGCTAAACCGAATGAAGGCTGAGCCTGCCTAATTTCTAAACTCTTAAACAAATACGCTATATCAATTTAAATCTAATCTAATACTAAAAATTTAGTTTCAAAATTCGATTCTAAAAACTGCTAAGGAAAAAAATGTGAAAGGAGAGTAATCATACCATAATCTAATTTGTATAAGTTGAGGAACAACATGTGAGTAGTGATAAAAGCAAGCAGTGGAGCAGCGACCATGACTCTAGTAGCCTCATCCCTCTCACATTAAAACTTCTTAGTATGGCCACAAGAAACGAATACCCTAGTAATGCCACTGCAGATGAGTAGTCAAGCTTCTCTGTAATATTGACATCACCGCAGGTCAATAACACAGTGTGACTATCAAGATGAGCTACAATACTTTGACAATGATAAAGCAACAACAATTGTACACTGGATATGGTTGACAACTTTACATAAAACAACCAAATTAGAGTCTATAATTTGAAGGAATTCTTGCCTCAGATTCCAAAATTAACCTAATACGTAACTTAAGAAGATTATTAAGAGTAAATATAGAATGATAAATATGAAAAGGAAGAAAGAAGCATACCGACTGTGGAACACAGCACTCCAGATCCAGGAGTTCATTGAAAAGATCGCATAGAAGTACCACAAGGTTGCAAACTCATAGTATGCCTTCTTGTCTCGCTTTGGATGTAAATAATGAGACAAATGAGAGAAAAAAGATAGCCAGCCATAGAGATGCATTGAGAGGTTGAGAACAGAAAAAACTACAGTAGCCAGTTCCTAAGAAAATGAGGCATGGGTCAATCATAACTAGACAGCCTATTACTCAAGTCTAATAGAGTTTTCGAGTACATAGACCCAGCCAAAAAAGAAAAATTTAAACAAAGAAAGAAGCAAACCTGAATTCTGTATACACGCTTGAAGGGCCATTTACTGTGATATTTAACAGAATCATGATGAAGTGCTTCCCTCTCTTTCTCTCTATTGACCATACAATGGTAACGACAATCACTTTGGCAATCCCATTCTTTCCACCTCAAGTAAAGAGATTCTTGCTTATACCATGGCTGATCAGTGGGCAGACCTTCCGAAGATAATTCGCACTGCGGAAAGCATGTTTGCCCTACGCATCCTGTTTCTTTGCATTGCCCTAAACAATCCCTATCACGAAAAAACTAGCTATAAAGTGGGAATCAAAGTGGGGATATAATCACAGCTATTTTACAATGACTCATGCGAAGTGTATGAAAAACAGACATGGTCATGTGAGCAGAAATCTAGATACAAAACCTCCCAAATAAAAGCAATTTACAGAAATAAAAATCCAAGGAGAAAAGACCCTAATTTCCCTTTCTGACTTGGATCATACCAAAAATAAGCAAAGAGCACTGCAGACAGGACGAAATGATTCATCAAAATAAATAAACTGAGTATAAATATTAGGCTTCATAATTTCTAATTATTTTTCTTCAAAGCCAATATATTCTAGAGCAAGGAAACAAAATACAGAACATCCCTAACAACTGAGAATTATGACCTCACCCCCCCCCCCCCCCCACCCCCCCACCCCCACACACACACACACACTATCATCTAGATCATAATGGAGATAGTTTAACAACGCAAAAATCAAAGTTCTAGCATTCTGACATCAATATATCATAATGTTAGAGTTAGTATTCAAGCATCAACCCCTATTAAGTTCATCTTTGAAAGAATTAGAGACATTACAACTCTTCTTTAACACCAAAACAGTATTAAGCACTGAAAAAGCAGGCAAACAAGAAATGACCACTTGAACATAAATTTTAAGGCCATTAACATAATCAAGAAATGAATGTGTTACCTGAAAAGTGGATCGGCATCACCTGCACTGGCATTTAAGACTCCAACCAGCCAAAAAATCACCACAAAGAAAGCAAACCAGTAGCGCTCTAACATCTGAATCAAAAACTAAAACTAAATGAATCAAATTGAGCTGAGGAAATAGAACAAATCAAGAAGAATTCAATACGGAAGTGGAGATGAGATGAATCTATAAACTCTATTACCTTTTTTGGTACAGCAGAGAAGAGAAGGAACGAAACATTCGAGAAATTGGACTCGGAAATGGAAGCTTGGAGCAAGTAAAGGCCTGTAAAAAGAGTTGGTGATGGAAGAGAGAAGTGTGAAGGAGGTTGTTAAGAGTGAGTGGGCCTAAGAAGGCCATTGATTATTCTTGGGCTTCAGAATTGACAGCATGAATCCACAAACCCGATAGTCGGTTGAGACCCGTTTCGCAGAGGAGGCACAGGTTCGGGCTCCAATAGGAGAGGCTGATCTAGCAAAAACTTTGATGGGGCCCAATTATTGTTCCATAACTTAATAATTCTAGAGAGCTTGTGGGGTTGATTTGCTCTTGACACTTGCAAGGTGTTCGAAAGGGTATAGATGAACAAGGAGATAGAAGGGAAAGAACAAACCCCATCATCACTTCACTTATCTCTAGTCATGAAAGCCTGAAAAAAAAAAAGGGTACCGAATCCGGACTGATCCAGATACTATTTAGATAAAACCAGATATATCCGAATTTTCCGGATATTTTCATATCCAGATCCTATTCTACCGGACTTTGCACATCCTTAGTAGCTAAGGACCAGTCCGGGCAGTCATTAAAAATGGCAAGGACCCTTATAATGAGAGGCAAGTAAGCATGTAAAAGAGCTAATTAGATACCAAAGAAAAGACCATAAACCTTCGATTGAAAGTTGGTACGACAGCTAAACATCTAATGATAAGCTCTGCAAAAAATTATCATGATGATCACGAATCATACATCCACACCCAAACCCAAACCAAAAGACACATTGAGACCTCCATCAACGTTAAGTTTGTAACCATCAATATACGGAGTACACCAAGTAAGTATGTAAACCCTCAACACTCATTTAAATCAATAAAAAAAATTATGGGTCAATTTATTTACTTTTAATAAAATATGGGGTAAAAAATATAGATTTTAAAAATTTGCAGCCCTCTAACATGTATCCACACCAATGCTGGTAGGGTCCGGTCCGGCAATTTTTCGATTATTCAATCATTTTGTACTTTTAAATTGCTAAATTTATATAATATTAATATGATGTATAATATAAACGACCAGATACGTAGGCATTCATGAAATTCAAACTTTAATGCACGGCCTACAAATTTCAACGCATCCATTTAAAATGCGGTGCAGGGACAATGGACATGATGTGTGTGTGTGCCTTGTGGCTCTTGCATGCTTTCGGTGCATGGATTTAGCACCGCCGTAGAATTTGCCTTTTGTTTCTTATTTCTGCATGAGATGACCTTAGAGAGAGAGAGAGAGAGAGAGAGAGAGAGAGAGAGGCACAAGCCATCTATGGAATATGGTAAAGTAGGTAGGGACCTCCATTGATTACTTTTTTTTTTCAAGTTTCTCATTTGTGTGTTTGACGAGTGAACAAAAGAACTACATTTTCATGTTGAAAATTCTAGTTTCACTAGCGTTAGTAATCATATGGTCAATGTGTTATATCATGGTTAGGATTAGACTAATCAATAATTAGTTAAGACCGATCGGTAAGCATAACAACAACCCACATGTTTGACTCATTCGTGTTTGAAAACATTAGGGGTGAACTATTTTATTATTTGCAAACTTAAAATATTAGTATGCTTCTTTTCTTGTTTGGTAAGAAATAGTCATGTCTCTCTCGCATGTGTATGAATAATTATGTAATAATGCATGCTGGTGTGTTAATCCATTTTAATAAAAAGCTAGAAAAGTAATTAACGAGGAAAATAAAAGATAATTTGAAATTAGCAAACGAGAATTTGACCCCAAAGTCATGTCCACCGAATTATCATTGAATTTGATATTAGCTTAATAATATTGAGCCTATTATTAAATAGAGTTCGGTTTATATGAATTTAGACTTATTTAATCTTCCGATCTAAATTTTATTTCATGAATCAGAATAAATATTATATTATTTAATTAGTTAAAATTATATAATTAATTTATTATGATTATATGATATAGAAAATAAAATATGGGCTATCGATCTGGATGAAATCCGAACTCTTATCAAATAAGGTAAAAAGTAAGTAGGGACCTTTCGATTAGATCATCATTTGTATTTGACAAGTGATATTTTTTTTTTTTTAAATTACATTTTTTATGTTGAAAATTCTAGATAAGATCATCAATGTGTTGTATCATGGTAAAGATAAGCTAATTAAAAATTAATTAAGACCTATTATTAATAAACAACCCCATAACTCTTTTTCATAAGATGACTCTAAGCTATGACATTTTAATCTTCGAAACGTTAATGGTGATATATCATTACAAACTCATTTCCAAACTTACAAATTAGTGCGCGTTATATACCATTTACATGAAGAAATTCTAAATTAGACGACTAGAGGTGGATATAACTTTTCTCGGATGTATTTACCTTGTAAGTGTAATCGAGTGAGATCTCAACCATTCATTCATAGGGTAAAATTCTCATATATCTAAGAAGGGTTGTATCCGGATGGTATAACAAGCAAAAAAGCCCCTCATGTTTTTACTTTGTGATGAACATATTACTTATTTATACTTGGAAGATGAGTTCAAAATATTGATTTTGAATATTGGAACAATAGATAGTCATTTGCAAGTTCATATTCTAAAAATTTCACGTGCTACATAGAGTCATATATATACTAGTACTAGTATATCTTTTTTTCTACCTGAATACTCATATATGATGGATGACATCTACTATATCTATACATATAGATACGACAACCGACGAGTGTCATTTGCTCTCATAAAAACGAGTCTCACATGGATTTCATTACCTGAGGTTGGCTTGATGTTTCACCTTACTAAGGTGGAATGTCTACGAAAATAATCTCTCGTGCAACCCTATTTCAAGATAACGTTCGGACATTTCTTCGAAAAACATATTCAATCTCTATTATTTTATTCAATTCAACTTGGCTATGTATAATCGTACAAGCATGTGACGTTTGTATTACTCCCAGCTATAAATTGGGAAGCTAGGAACAAAATAACAAGCAAATTAATACCAAATGAATCATAACAATAGCAAAATAACATTTTTTAAGGAACATTGATAGGATAAATATATCATTGTATTATTTATATTCTATTATTATTTAGCTAAGTCCTAGTTGTTATGTATATAAGTAAGAGCTTCTGTACTTCACAATATTTAATATACAATATACACTTGACAGCCTTTCAATATAAACTGTTTTATGGTATCAAAGTATTGAACGCCTTCCGTACTTTATCTTGATCTCACAATAATAGTATCTGAAGACCCACTGATTGACTCATCGTCAACATCACCGGCCAAAACCAACAGCTCCTCATCAACCGTCGCTATCATGGCAAACTCTACACCATCAATTTCACTACCTATGCAATATATTACGAGCTTTGTATCTGTACACCAGCACAAATTATTTCACATGGAAATTTCTAATCAAATCTATGCTCATCACCTATGATCTCATACAACACGTTGACAGAACGCTTTCTCCTCCATCGCCTGATGATCCCTCACACCCAATGCTTGATTTTCTTACCTAGAGAAAAGCTGACCGATTTGTGTCTTCCGTTATCAATGAAACGCTCTTTGCCGGAATTGCTCACCTGGCACTCGGATGCAACTCTGCTCATGCCATGTGGCTCACACTTGTGAGTGAATACATGAGTCAATACATGGAAAAGACATTCTTGCTCAAATTTCAACTCCAAACAGTCCAGCAAGGTAATCTCTCGATCTCTGACTATCTTACGAGTGAAAAAAAAATTACTGATTCACTTACCTTAATTGGCGATACTGTTTTTGACTACGATCTCATCTCCCATGTATTGAACGGGTTCACACCGGAGTATCATCAATTCATTCTGCAAATATATCACGACATCTATCGTAGATAATATATATATATATATATATATATACCATCTGGGTGTAGCACAATTTAGCATGGATGTACGTACTCTTTACCACGTGCACGCATGATTAACGTGGAACATATAATCATGAAGCCATATTGATTAAACAGATACATATAATTTCATGTAAGGTCAATAAAGAAACAAATAAAAGCATAATTCTTGGGGACGTTTCCTGGATCTACAATCTGCTGTCCCTGCATGTACGTATGACCATTGACCTAGGTACCTGCTTAACATGAGCTTAACTATTACGTACATGAGTTGTTTGCTACGAGAAATTCGTAGGTAGATTGTATCGTGGATTAGAGGTGAGAAGTTACTCAATGGAACAATATTGAATTGTTAGTTTTGGTGCGGTGCGGTCGATTTTCTTTTTCAAAAAATCATACGGTGCGGTACGTGGAGCCCTATAATATAAATTTTTTGAAAGAATAAATAAATTTTATATATTTTGATGATATGATTATACACAGCTTGATACTTTGATTCGAGCCATCTAACATCTCGAAGATTTATTTTGTTTTATATGCTTATAATGCTTACGTTTCGTCAAGTATCATAATTTCCAGTTTATTCGACGGGTCGATACCTTATCGATCAATTGAATATCATAATTTTTTATTTATTCAATGGGTCGATGATGTTTTCGACCTGACTATTAAACTAGTATTGAACCGCACACCTATTATTATTATTTATGCTACTATAAAATCACTTTTTTTGTCTAATAAAATATAATGTATTAGAATTTTATGAAATCGACGAAAAATTGTAATGTAATGTCCAAAATATAAAATATGGTACAGTATCGGGTGGTGTGCATAGCAAAATTTCGATGCGGTGCCGAAACCGCACCGTACACATACCTAAATAAAGTATATAAAAGTCAAGAAAATACTCAATAATTTATTAGAATTTTATGGAATCGTCCGGAAAATTGCATAGCAGTCTAGGTTTAGAAATGTCGTAATCTGTGGTTTTCCCTCTGCTCAGTTAGTTTTTGTATCATATTTTTACCAATTCACCTCATGACCTTCTCCTGAATTTTAGATTTTTCGAAATCTACAAATTTAAGATCTAGAGATCTTTCGAAGAATACAGATTAGAAACATAATTCTATATCTAAATTCGACAATCTTATATATAAATAGAGATAGAAAGTAGAATGATCAAAATGTCGCAATGGCAATGACAATGGCGACAGATATCCAAAGTAAGCAGGGCGGAGCCAGGGAGATCAATTAGTGTTAGTTGATATTTTAACTAAACCAAAAACAAAACAAAACAAAACAAAACGAAAGAAGACAAAAATTATAATGTATCATCGATGTAACTAATATTTGATCTTCTAGTTGTAGCTTTCGATGGAATATTGAGAAGCTAAGTGGTAGAACCTTTACCATACGTTTATGAGTTGGAGTTGATCGGTAACGAGGGTATACTAGTACCTACAACTATAGCAATCATCAATCTACAAACTCATACTCTTTTAGTCTTTACCTATATATGCAAGTATGAATCTGCCTTACGCTTTGCATAAAAACCGACAAACCAAATTTCGCTTGTCTAATGTCAAACTGTTTTAATTCATTGAATTTTAAGTTTTGCGCCGCATCTTCTATCTTTATATATTTATGTAGATTAGACCATTCATGTTTCTTCATGTTTCTTTTGTCTTTTGTGTAAGAAAGACTATTGCTCATCTTAGTGACTTTGATTAATATAAAGCGGAATTCCAAATGAGTGATATGCATGTTCATGCAGATATTATGGATCTTAATATGTCATGTCATATTTTTAATACAAATCTTATAAAGTATCGTAAAAGGTAATTTAGAAAATGATCGATTTTGGTATGCTAGGATTTGATGAAATTTCATGAATTAAACGTAAAAAAAAAAAAAAAAATAAAAAAAAAAAATATATATATATATTAAATTTATAAGATTTATATTTTCTAATGCGATATGATATTTTTAATATAATTTTTATCTGTAACGTTATAGGATTATATGTGTAACATTAATTCATTATGTTCATTTAAGCGCAACTCTAATATTATAGATAAAATTAAGTTTTAAATTTAAAATTAATTGATAATAAATGAAATAATTAATCTTTTTAATTAGATATATTAAGCTCCCCAAATTTACATTTCTTATATTGAATAATATTCTCAATATTAGATTCAGCAAAAAAATTCCTCGTAATTTTCATTTATTTTTTCATTAATTTATATTGAATTATGATAATTATGTTTAAAAAAATAATAATAATTGTTGGACTTCTTAATTGATTAAAATAAAATGAGCTAAAGATCCAAACCTAAAAATGATTCATAAATATAATTAAATGTATCTCACATTAAAAAGGGAGAAAGTTTTCAAAGTATTTATAAGTAATTATAAATTGAGTGTTTATAATAATAATAATGGTTAGGATCTGACCAGAACTCTCACTCGTACACGCGCGCGCATGTGTATAATTTGAATTCTGGGATCAAATACGTGACCATTAAAACAGTTTAACTATTTTTCTAAAGAGTGTAACTGTTCGTGAAACAATTTATTATTTCATAAATATGTGTCAATTTCGCTCATAAATATGAGAAATCTATATAGAAAATATATATTTTTTCTTCTACTCGTTTTCTTACACTAAAAAACTGAATACATATCTATATTTCAAAATAAAATTTCAGTATTACTTGTAAGATTGTGTAAAGACTTGTTATATCCCGAAAACTATTTCACAATAACTTTTATAAACAATCCGATATAATGAAAATATCATTTTTTTGAAAAACGAGTATATCGATCACAAAAATTACCAGCAATAATAATAATAATAATAATAATAAAAGAAAAGACAAGTTATGTCACATAATCAATAATAAATTAACAGTATATATGTAATATGAGTTAGTGCCCCGACAATAAGAAATAAAATAACATATGATGTAAAAACCAAATATAACACTTACTCCATCTACGATGTTTCTTGCGTAGAAAAATAAAAAACATGTCAATGTGATCCTCATTCCTCATAACCACGCATGGTTTATTATCTCTTCTTATACTTAATGATTAATGATTAATTAATATTATTTTTGCACTAATCAAACCATTAATATAGTAATTAAGTGCGTTCCTTTCGTAAGTTTGATCCCAATCTCTGTCATGCGTATCTTTTGCTTTGGAGTTTAGTACTATAATCTATGTAGCGTATAATATTATATCAATGAAGGTGTATATGAGCTCTTTCATTCTTTTTCTATGGAAAATTATTATTATTATTATTATTATTATTATTATTATTATTATTATTATTATTATTATTATTATTATGTATGACTGACTGTACGTAAAAGCGCGTAGTGAACCAAATCAACAAAGCGGGTTCATTAAATAATTAAAAATAAATGAAAAGAAGGAATTTTATAAGCTCGTACATGCATAAGTAACCCGGCAACTTACATAGATTTAGCTTATTGTTGACCAAAACTATATTATATAGTAATAGGCATAAATAGCTATAGAAAATATAAAAGAAGATGGTTAGTTAAATCGTTTGGTTCCATTTTTTTTTTTTTTTTTGGTGAGAATGGTTGATAATTTTTTTTTATAAATTCGTAAATATTTATTTTAATTTTAATTAAAGATATTTATTTAGATAAAATTAGAGAAATACTTTTTTTTTTAAATTTCAATAAGAATAAAAAAATTATTCACAATTCATAATTTATTTAAATAAATAGTAGAATGAAATCAATTTTTATTTTATTAATATTAAAAAATCGAACCAAACATACTCAATTAATAATTTGAGGAGAAATTAAATTTTAATTCAAATTTTTAAATACTTGACTAAGCAAAATTACAAAAAGTATAGTAGTAAGCGTGCAAAGTGTTGTTTTTAATATATATATTATCCGTTGAAATTGACAAAATAATGGAGCTATTAGGAGTAAAAAGAGAGTAAGAAAAAAAAAAAAAGATAATAATTAAGGGGGGAGACAAGATATGATATTTAAGGTGGGGCAAGAGATCTTATCAAAAACAATGTTTTTGTCTTGCCAAATCTATGGTCCTTCTTTCATGGGACCCTCCAAAAGATTTGTTGTCACTTCCTTCTCTATATAACATCCCACCTCTTCTCTCCCTAACCCCCCCTCCCCCCCTCTCTCTTTATGATCTCCTCAATTTTTCCTTGTCTTAACAATTCGCTTTCTCACCTCCTCTCTCTCTCTCCTCCTCTTGTATCAATTCCTTTCTTTCCCCCCCATAAAACTAACTTACATAGGACTAAATTTACGGTTATTAGATTGTTTGGGGGGATAATACAAATATTCAATTAATGAAGGAAAGTGGAAGAAAACAAGGAGCCCTATCTCCATGCGCAGCATGCAAGCTTCTGAGAAGGAGATGTGCTCAAGATTGTGTCTTTGCTCCTTATTTCCCTGCCGATCATCCCCAAAAGTTTGCTAGTGTCCATAAAGTCTTTGGAGCTAGCAATGTCAACAAGATGTTACAGGTAATAGTATCTCTCTCTCTAATTTCATAATTTATTAACTTCTAATTACTTCTTAATTATTTTTTTATTTAAGAGAAAATATAATTAAAACAAAGTAGACAATGTGATGGTCCATATATATACAATTTATTACCAATTTTCTTTTGCCGTTATAGTGGTTAATTACCGTTGATGAATATCTACCCCACATTCCCTTTGGTGATTTAATTACTTTTAAATAAATTAATATTTAATTACTTTTTAAAAAAAAAAGCGAATATGCCAAAAAAAAAAAAAGAAAAAAAAAATTAATAGTCCATATATATTTTTGTGGAGGGTGAAAGAAAAAGGATCTAATTTTTATTTTTTATTATTTTATTATTTTTTATTACTTACTTTATGACTATTAAGAAATAGCTTTTCGGTGTTGTTTTATTACACACTTGAAACTTTTTCTGGTCGTGACTTTGTTTTCTTGTTGTGTAATTCTAGACAAGAAAGCATGCAGACAGCATTATTATTATTACTACTTATTTTTTTCTTATTTAAAAAAAAAAAAATTTGTTTTGCCTTGTGATCAATTGATCATCATCATCATCATCTGCTAAATATTGATAATGACATCAGGTTTGTTAATAGGTCAAAAAGGAAGGTTGATTCCCTCTGCAAGTAATCGGTTGTAATTATTAAATATTTTAATAATTGTTAGATTAATCTTGTAAGCATGACGTAGTTATGACATCATCCTTATTACAACTTTCATATAACCCTATGATCAAGTACTCTCTCACATACCTTGCATAGTATATGATCATCATCATCATCATCATCATCATGTGTGAATTGATTCTACCTCAGGAGTTACCTGAACATCAGCGGAACGATGCGGTAAGCTCGATGGTATATGAAGCGAACGCGAGAGTGAGAGACCCGGTTTACGGGTGTGTGGGTGCCATTTCATCTCTTCAGCACCAAATCGACCATCTCCAGTCACAATTGGCAATAGCACAGGCGGAAGTGGTGCATATGAGGATGCGTCAGTTTCCTTCAACGACCTCATCCATGAATCCATCACACAGTACTACTTCACCAGAGTTTCATAGTGTTCAAACCAAGTCCTCCTTTTACATGGGCATGGCTATGGATCACGGTTACTACACGGACAACATCGGAGAGTCTTTGTGCTAGCTAGTCTCAATATGGGAGAGAGACAGGCTAGTGCATGGGGACCCCCACGTACGACTCAGAAGTAGGATCTTATTTACATAGCATGCGGCCTTTTCCTACTTTATTTATATTGCTTAGAGATAATGGGCATGCTTTTATGTTGTCTGTTGCTGCTGTAGGACTGCTTTTTTTTTTTTGTTGTCTTTATCTTCACTTTGGATATATAATAGAACTTCGTGATTAGTAGAACATCCCTTGCCTTGAGATGATGATGATGATGATGAAGTTGATGATGGTGTTCCAAAGCCATATTGTAAATTGTCTAAACATGTAATGATTATTAGTATGTCTTTAGTACGAAGTTGACTGTCTTTTCCTATCACCACTTTCACTTTACCATTTTAGCTTGAGGGGCGAGAGAAAGAGAGAGAGAGAATCCTTTTATGGAAATTGGGATTAATAAACTTTAATGAAAGTATAATTTAAATTTGTTAATTTCATTACTCGTTTGGATCGGAGCGTTCCTCCTACTACAGGTCTCGTTTGATAAAACTCATATGAAATGAGATTGTTACGGACGATTGACGATACCACACTGCTATAACACCAGTACAAAAGCGGGATCCTTACCTTTCTTCCAAACCCGCTACAAGATATAACACTGGTACAAAAGCGGGATCCTTACATTTTACCAACTCGGATCCGATCGTCATGACCTAATCCATCATCGATGGAGGGGGCTGGGGTGATGATTCGTGAAGCATTGTATACCGCATTAGAAGCTTGACAGTCTAGCAGCTTCATTCTTAGCTTTCAATTAGTATCACAATCACAATGATGAAGATTAAAACGGTAGCAAACGAGATATTTAGGCACCAACTACCTATCACACACTAATATGATGGTTAATAATGATTATCATTTATAATGACATTTGTAATTTCTGCCCATTACACCAAACAATAGGGGCCCCATGCGGAAGAGGGATGATCAGAAGACACACATCGCCATAACAGATCCACTATCACCTTGCGTTACACCTGTTTTCTAAAGGGTCAAATCTTCTACATCCAGTATATGCCATTAACGTGAAAGTTGGTGGTGCCATGTGATAGGACCCACCTTAAATCTCTCACATCTAATGCCAAATACGCAATGCAGGAGATGACAAAGAGAGTATGTAAAATGAGATGCATCAAAGAAAATTGATGCCTTGCAGATGAGTATCAGAGGATGAAATCTTGCAAAACGATCCACTCCAAAGAGAGAGAACTCGTCAAAATTGTTAAAATGCAACAAATAGATCCAAAAAACATCAACACAGGAACCCAACATAGTCTTTGATAAAATCTGCTGGTTTATAAAGGTTCGGGAAAAGAAATAAACTTCCTAAAAATAGCATTAGAAAGGGATCATACACAATTCCAAGCTGTCTATTTTTTATCTTCCTTCGCAGCCTCAGCTGCCTTCTTCAACCTGGCACCAATATGGCGGGTATTCATCCTCTCAACATGGATTTTGTCGTATGCCTTGAAAGATTTCATCTCCTCTTTGATCTTCACAAGCTCTATAGATGGCTTCTCAAGACAAGAGCAATAGGCAAGCAAGGACCTTGAACTTGGGTAACATTTGCCATTTCCTCATGTGCAGAATCGCCGGCCTGATTTTCAGATAATGCTTAAGGTGAGAAATCATGTACAAGGATATATTATAACACCAAATCAATTTACTTTAAGAAATAAAATTTTCTGAAGCAAAGTAAGAAATGACCTTGAATTTGCGAGCATGTCTTGGGGAAACCAATTTAGCTTTGTATGTCCTTCAGCCTCTGCACATTGGTTTGAAGACCTTCAAGAGATCGGTTCCTTCTGCGGTGATCAACTGATATTCCAATTGTTGGTGCAAGTTTCTTTGATATGCATGAAGCCTGATTACTCGCAAGATGAACATTATGTTCCATAAACAATCGAGGGAAATACTAATAGGACCAGTATCTACACCACAGAATGTGATTGTAGGACAAAGTGTGGAAGAGAAAAATATGAAAAGTTAACTAACCTTCAGCTCTTCCAAGGAAAAGCCCCTACCAGCTATGACTTTCATGTTGGACTTCAATGTCTGACCATGAACAATTGGGTGTAGAGATCCAGCAGTAGGACAGGGAAATATTTTGACTGCCTTCCGTTGTCGAGCTAGTTTTTGTAACAAATAAAACAAATTGAGTTAAAACAAAGTAGCCTAAGAAATCTTTCGTATAACTGGAAAAATAAAAACAAAACAAAAAGCAAAATAGTAATGGTACAAACCAACTCGTCTTCAGGTTTTCCGAGCAGGTTGGTTAAACCAAGTCCTGACATAGAATTCTGCCAGTGCTTCTTGAAGTGCCCATTCGGGATAACATTGTTATGCTTAACCCTTTTTCACCTGCAAGTGAGATGGCTATCAATAACACACAGTCTAGAGAACTCCAAACACTTGAGTTATATGGAACTAAAGGGGTCCCCTCCCCCCCCCCCCCCCCCCCCCCCCCAGAACGGAAAGTTGAAAGAAAAACCGATCAAGATTCAAGAGTAACTCGCATCATGTGAAGAGAAGAAACAGTACGTTAAAAATCCCATCTACCAATTGCTGGCAATACCATAGAGAAGAATCTACATCTGAATTAAAACCTTAAATCGAGCCACATAATATAACAAGCAGGATTTTTCCCTGTGCTCTTCTCATATCCTAGAAATGCAAGAAAGAAGAAACTAGCGTCTGTTACTCCATCAAACAGCACATAAGCAAGAACAGCTGCTAGTCCCAGCTTTGCTAGTTTTGAACTCATTTCACCTGATTAAATAAAAGAAAAGAAAAAAATATATAGGAATTCATTTCGATCTAGGACTTCGTTACCTCAGTGAGTTGATTCTGCCCAAATTCATTGCCAGCTGCTTCTCCCTGATTGATGGAGCAGCGACGGGTAGGGCTGCGATTAAGAGTTGTAGTCGTTGTTAAATCTCACCGAAAAAGCAGGCACTTTCCAGTTTCATACAACGAACACTCTCCCGTTTTGCCTTTTTTTCCGTTAGAAAATGGCCGGAGCACGGCGGCGTTGCAGGTAGCGCATTACTCCACATCTCACCACCACCGCTCACCGGTAACTAGGCACTAGTGATGATAACGATTTTTTTTCCCCAGGCCAGAATAAGATCTGCTGCGCGTTTTAATATAATGGGCTTGGCCCAATAATTGTGGGTTTTCCGGTCCGATTTCTACAGTTAAAATAGGCCCAGTCCAACTTTTAGTGAAAGAGCGATATAGGTTTTCTCTAGGAAGTTGTGTATATCTCGGCGCGAAGACAGAGAAGCCATTTTTAGCGGCACTAAGCGAAGGAGACGATTAGAGGGGATTTCTTCATCGTTATCGTAAGTTTTCTTCCCTAAGCTTACCTTGTCTGCTTTTATTTCATTCCATACATTGTCAAAAATGCTTGTACTGCTCCAAAGCAGCTTCTAGTTGAGTATTGAGCTTCAGCTTTTGCCTGTCTCCTGTTATTTCACTGCACATGCGATTAATTTAGGCTAAATTTTCATTTTTATTTCAATATGAAGATCTCTTTCACTGCACATGCGTATAGGTTGGGATTTGAACTAGTATTTCCTTTGGGGTGAAAGCTGAACATCATATAGCGATTCTATGAATCTGAGATTATCGAGCAGAATAATGTTTAAATGGATCTCACGTTTTTGCAGTTTGTAAAGTTTGTATAGCTATTTTTTGTTCCAGATTTGATGTTCTGATTTCTGCTAATGTCTTGAACCGTTGGATATTTTACTTAATATCTACGTAATGCAGGTTAAGCCATGGTGAAGCACAATAATGTTATTCCGAACGGGCACTTTAAGAAGCACTGGCAGAATTATGTCAGGACTTGGTTCAACCAACCTGCTCGGAAAACAAGAAGAAGAAATGGTGAGTTGGCACCACCTGGATCTTCGTCTTGTCTACTTGATTGCTTTCCAACTTACTGGAATTTTTTGGACTGACCAAATTTTTTTCTGTTGAAACCATTGCTAGCTCGTCAAAAGAAGGCCGAGAAAATCTTCCCCCGGCCCACTGCTGGTCCGCTTCGTCCAGTTGTTCATGGACAGACCTTAAAGTATAACATGAAATTAAGAGCTGGTAGGGGCTTTTCACTGGAAGAGTTGAAGGTAACTTTCATATTATAGATATATATCACTTAGCATTTCCGTACTGATTTTCTTGTTTTTTTATTGCATTGTTCAATTCTTAGTATCTGTGTTTTTTTTTTTTTCGTTTTGCTTGTGGAAAGATGCTCTAGGAATATGTATATTATGCATTGGCTATTTAGTTAATCAAATGTCTTTAAAAAAAGCTGTATGCTTCTGGGCTTATGGGTCCGGTTCCTTCTACAGTCCAATTGTTCCTCTATGTGTTAGTTGTTCAAGTACTTTCTCCCCTTTCTCCAATGATTTTCCATATGTTATTATCAGGCAGCTGGAATCCCAAAGAAACTTGCCCCTACAATCGGCATATCAGTTGATCATAGGCGTAGAAACCGCTCTTTGGAGGGTTTGCAAGCTAATGTGCAAAGGTTGAAGACTTACAAGGCCAAACTGGTTGTCTTCCCAAGACACTCTCGTAAATTTAAGGTAAAATCTGCAACCACCAATTTTGATATATACAGAAGTTTACTGTCACTACATATTCCCTAAGGTTGTACAATTTCTGATGCCAGGCTGGCGATTCCACACCCGAGGAACTGGCCAACGCAACCCAGGTCCAGGGCTCTTACCTACCCATCGAACTTGCGAAGCCATCAGTTGAGCTTGTGAAGGTGACCGATGAGATGAAATCCTTCAAGGCTTATGATAAACTCCGTATTGAGCGAACCAATGAAAGGCATGTTGGTGTTAGGCTGAAGAGGGCAGCAGAGGCTGAGAAGGAAGACAAGAAGTGAGCTTATTTGAACTGAGAAGGAAGTACCTTTCTGGGATATGCTTCTTAGATATTCTCCTTTTTCTTTTTTTCTTGTTTTCTTTGTACTTGGTTTTGCCCTCAATTCTGATCCAACTTTGTTCAACCTCGCATTTTATGTTTTTTGTAGTGACAATTTACATTATTGTCTGTTTTGGAATGTTTTTGTTCTGTTCTTTAAACTAGAATACTTATCTGATGATATGACGTTTTATGTATTAAATTTTGATATAGCTACTTGGTGTCTTGGATGGTTGGATGCATTGGATGTTTAGAAAGCTGTAGCATATAGAAAGCCAGTCTACTGGCTCGTGTTTGTAGTATGACATACAAGTTGTGACGGTTAGTTTGTGATTTATTTTCGTGCAAGACTGAAGGTTAGGGATTTTATATGGCAATCACCCACCGGAACAGTGGGGGACGGAGCAGAGAGGAATATAGGAGTTTGTCAACATGGAAACTGACAAACCTTGATGATGTTCAATGAATTGGTCAAACGCCATGCTTGTGACTTGTGTAGACACTGTTGTATCTTGTAAAAAAGGAAGGGGTGAAATGAGAAGCATCAAAGAAAGTTGATGAGTTGCATATAAGCATAAGAGGATGAAATCTCGCTACATTAACGATACATAAATCTTTTTCACTAGCCCAACAGGCTTACACAAAAAAAAAACAAAACAGAGGGTTTATTTACATAGCACTTGTGTTGAATGAGGGCATATAAAGCCTAAACAAAGCAGTCTGGTTCACAAAAACTTAAGCTTGATAAATCTTGCATTCTGACAATTTGGATCCTCAGGGTTGCAAACGATCCACTCCAAAGAGAGAACTCAACGGATAGAAACATACCGGGCTACCGGCTATTTGTAGTCATCCTAAGCTTAGGAATTTTGAAGTCTAGCGCACATTTCGGTTAAGCAACCCTTGAAATGATAGAAAAAGATCTTTGTTATCCGTCCCGAATATCTCCCCTGATTTTCTCAGGGTTTCCTGAACATTAAGTACGTAGACACCCATTTACCAGTTAGAGCAACAAAAGAGTACAACATATTCAGTCGTATATATAGAAAGAGAAAAATGTTTAAATATCCAATGGGAATTTACCTCTCGAGTTTGTTTTTGAGCATTTAATTCCTTAATGTTAGCAAGAAATGCACTAAACTGTTCATATGATAGGCGACTCCTGTATTATAACAAGTGTATTAGTCAATCGCCATAGTTTCTGTGACTATTGCAAATAAAATATCAGTCCATTCATATTTTTCAATGATATAGGTGAACTTACCTAGCTTGACGAAAGAATTCCTTTCCATCAAGTCGAACATTACGACCTATATAGAATAATATATATATTTATAAGGCAAAAGATTAAGATATCACACATGAGAAACAGAAACAAGATGCTAAAGATGCATATTAGAAGGTGGTATAAAAATAGATATCATTGTAATAACTAAAGAGGTTGTGATTAACAATTCAAAATTGAAATAAAACAGTGTTATTGAAATATTTAAATATAAAGAGGCATACTTGTACGAGGAGGTGAGTTAGCAGCTGATGACTGCTGGCTTGATGGGTACCATGAAGAGAGTGAGCCCCGCCCACCATGTGATGACTTGGTGGGAGATGTTGTATTGGATGTTATCAAGGGAGAAGTGGCTGTGGAATTCACCATGGGTGTTCCACTCATAGAGATAATTTTCGGAGTTCCAGTTGGGGTGAGTCTTGGAGTGATATATGGTGTTATTGAAAACCTTTGCCCATTATGCCTAGAGGCTGAAAGATCATAGAGCACCTCAAAAATTCAAATACTACTTAATAAAGAAAGGAGAAAAAAAGTATCAGAAGTTAGAAATTTTCTGCCCCAATTATTTCCTTGAAGGGTTAGTTGAGTTCAAAGCTAAAATTTCTCAATGAATGACTGTATTTGCATAGAAAATATAGTAAACATACGAGTCCAGGTACCTTCATCAGTTGTCTTTACTGATTCTTGAGAGCTAGAGAAGGAATATTTTTCCGTGTAACCATTTGATAACTCGTCTGTATAAGTAGAAAAAGAAGATCATTGTTAATAATCAAGTTTAGTAGGTTCATGGAAAAGGTGATATATGAGAAAAGCAGAGGCTGCATAAGCAAGAAGATTGAAATTACCTTGATTGGCATATGCCTTGGGAATTGGTTGATCACAGGTCCCAATATCAACAGTTTCAGTTTGCTGTAGAGATCATGAAAAGAGTGATAATCAATAGGAACGAGCATACACTGTATATTGTATAAATTGTATGGATGTTAGGGATCTTACTGATGAATTGTCATAATTCAAGGACATCATTAGTTGTCTCTTAAATGTTTCCAACTGTCAAATAATATATATTAGTCCATAAAACAAAGACATAAGTTTATAAGATTAGCTCAAAATGTCTACTAAAGATCAAAAGAAGATAGATCGATGCAGTTTGCAGATAAGGAAAAAATGAAATAAAAATCACTACATAATGAGATTAAAATTCTATAGATCATGACCGGATGAGAGCAAACAGAGATAAGAAGTGACTCAAGGGTAAGATAGATTGCTAGCAAAATGTGATATGCTATCCTAGCAACTAACTCTTATTCTTCAAAAAAAGAAGAATGCAAGATACAGGCAAATGACTAATATAGTACAGTTTTCTAAACTGAGGTTAAGAAAAAAAAAAAAAAGATCATGATGATCATTCACATAGGCAAATAACAAACTTTTCACCTTTGCCAAATCTCGTCCAAGCTTCTTGGTAGTCATTACCAGTGAATCCCGTTCGCGAGAAAGCTTCATCTTCATGACAAAAAGAAATTAAAAACATTAGTGAATTCGTTTTTAAGATCCCCACTCATTCAAACTGCTTGAACGAGGAACTCGTAAACAGATAATCATATCATAGTTTGTACCTCAATCTATTCTAGTCAATCATGCTAATAAAAATTGAACTTTCCAATTTACAAATTAACCAAAAAGCAAAATAAAGACTCAACTTTTTTTTTTCCCTTCTTGCTGCTTGAAACATATTCATTAGGAAATTAAAAAACCTTCTCTTCTTTGATTAAATTTTCCCCAAATTTTCAGCCAACTAAGCACGAAAACTGAGAAAGAAGAAAAGGAAGACGATGGTCTTACATTCTCGTCGAGTGCCAACTTCAACCTGGACTCAGCCTCTTGGTTGACATGCTCGAGGTGAGAAAGCTTCGCCTGAAGGTCATGAACTGCCCTCTCCTTCTCGTTGAGCTTCTGCTTCATCCTAACCATGTCCCCCTCGAGATTCAACACTCTTGATGCTATCGCCATGGATGTTATCTTCCGAGCAAGATCGAGCTGGTCATATGGATCCGTCGGTATCACCGTCAAGATCTCGTCCGGTATGTTGAAATCGGGCCCACCGCTCTGCGACATGCTTAACCCTCTCTCTCTCTCTCTCTCTCTCTGTCCCTGAAGTTCAAAGAAATTGGGGTAGGTACCATACATGAATGAATGAATTCAGACAGCAAATGCCTGGAAATAGAAGAAGTTTTTATTTTGAATTAATTAATTATTTATTTATTTATTATTAAAATAGTGTTTGTTGATTTTTTCCTATTCTTTTTGGACTATTTAAATTGGCCTCCAAATCTGCGTAATTTCTTTTTGGTTAAAGAGTTTTGAAAATTTTGGCAGAGTTTTCCCTCCAATTTGATTCGGGTTAGCCCACCAAAAAATGCTCTGTCCCTACCCCACCAAAAAAGTTAGGCCCAATTTATAAAGTAGAGGGAGAGCCTTATCGGAATGAAGAAAACCAGCCCAGCCCAGCCCAGCCCAGACTACAGCCATCTTTGTTGCGCCGCCCTCGAGCTCTGGAATATCTCTCTCTATCTCTCTCTCCCTTGTTCGCCATCTATCTCAGGCTTCCTCGCTCTATTCATAGCAGGCTCCTATCTCGGATTCTGAGCACGAAATTTTGTTCGGAACCCATTTCTGGATTCATAAACAGATGTATACTGCGTAATACTTTGAATTCGAGCTGAGAAAAAAAAAAGCGAAAATGTCAGTGCTGATAGTGACGAGTTTAGGAGACATAGTGATTGATTTGCACACAGAGAAGTGTCCCTTAGCTTCCAAGAACTTTCTGAAGCTCTGCAAGTCAGTCCGAGAACTTCAGCTCCTCCTTTTTCTTTTCATTTTCGTCTTGTTTTGAATAACCTAGGTCGGAGGATTTATTCTTGTTATTTATTTATTTATTTTAATTTTATCGCAGGATTAAGTACTATAATGGGTGTTTATTTCACAATGTTCAGAAGGATTTTACCGCCCAGACTGGTGATCCAACTGGGACTGGAGAAGGTGGAGATTCAATCTACAAGTAAGTGACTTTTTACTTTGGTAGCACAAATCATGAATTAACTGCATTCATGTCAGAAAAATCATCCATTTTTTTGGTGCATATGTGTTAACTAGAGTTGACTCAATTTTACGTTTTTCAGGTTTCTGTATGGTGATCAAGCTCGGTTTTTCGGTGACGAGATTCATCTGGATTTAAAGCATTCTAAAACTGGCACTGTTGCAATGGCTAGCGCAGGAGAGAATCTCAATGCTTCTCAGGTCTGTATTTTATTTCTTTTTAGCTCTATTTTAACTCTTTGGTAATTAAGGCTCATCTCCTCATGAAATTGAAATTGTTTTTTCAGTTCTATTTTACTCTGCGTGATGATCTAGACTATCTCGATGGGAAGCACACAGTGAGTCTCTTAAGAGATGATACTTCATTTGATTAATACCCAATAATCATGTCTGTGCTCTATTCAATACGATATTTTCTGGATTGCAGGTTTTCGGAGAGATAGCAGAAGGGCTTGAAACTTTGACAAGGATTAACGATGCATATGTGGACCAGAAGGGCAGACCATATAAAAATATCAGGTTTCCTCTTGTTCAACTCTTTGCACACTATTATATTATGTAGAGATGCTATGTGAATATATCTTATCCTCCATTGACCGTAAATTGTATATCCACCCCATCCATTGTAACAGAATCAAACATACATATATACTGGATGATCCATTTGATGATCCTCCACAGCTAGCTGATCTGATACCTGATGCTTCACCGGAAGGAAAACCTAAAGATGAGGTAATGAACCTATATAATTTGGTAGAGGTAACAGATATATTTGCTAAATGTTTAATTTTGTGTTATACATAACCAGGTTGATGGTGAGGTTCGCCTTGAGGATGATTGGGTGCCTATGGATGAGCAATTAGGCCCGGGACAGCTCGAAGAAGTTCTTCGGACAAAAGAAGCTCATTCTAGTGCTGTTGTGCTTGAAAGTGTAAGCTTCTATTCATATTGTACTGACCTCACAATTGGTTCTAGAATTGTTAATTTCGTATCCATCCTTATTTTCCTTCCTCTGCATTACAGATTGGAGACATTCCTGATGCTGAGATAAAGCCTCCTGATACTGTGTTATTTGTTTGTAAACTAAACCCTGTCACTGAGGTAATTGCTTCTTTTCTCATTCTGTTAAGTGGGTCATGTGCATAAATGCTCTATTTGTTTGCTGTATCTGTGCTTGTGTTATTTTGAAGCCACTCCTTGTTGCTGTTTCTTATTACAGGATGAAGACTTGCACACAATCTTCTCAAGATTTGGCTCTGTATTGTCGTAAGTGGTTATACACTTTGCTTTATTAAATCTTTTTGGACATAAGTAGACATATTTTGTGCACGATTTTGCTAGGTGTATTCTGATCATAAGTATCTGCACAGGGCTGAAATTATTCGTGATTATAAGACTGGAGACAGTTTATGCTATGCTTTTATAGGTGCGTGACTTCGTGTTGCCCCACTTTTACTTTACTTTCCTATAGATACTCAATTTTCTTGTTCAAATCCGTCCCCCTAGTATTAATATTCCATCTATATTAATAGAGAAGATTACAATATATATAATGGTGATGATTGTGGATTCTTGTTTGTGCCAGAGTTTGAGACCAGAGAGTCATGTGAACAAGCATATTTCAAGGTATGTCAGAGAGATTCTTCACCCTACATACTTGGACATCCCAACCATTATTTCCTTACTAGCTCATCTTTTTCAAAAAGCAAAGTTAAGCTCACTTGACATGGTTTATGTGCTCTTCAATGGAAGATGGATAATGCACTGATTGATGATCGGAGGATACATGTGGACTTCAGTCAGAGTGTTGCAAAACTGTGGTCACAGTATAGGCGTAAGGATCATCAAACAGGTAAAGGTAAGAAGATCAAAAAAGTGAACTAACTCTTAGTCTTAGCAGTCCTGGATTCATTGCTTCCCTTCTCCAGTTGTGTCATTATGGATCTTACTATGACCTTCCATAACTCCAGAATATCTGTACCTAGTCTTCTTGTCTCTTGTAAATTGGTTGTTAAGGAGTTATTTGTGGTATTATAAATCATTTTGATAATTGGAATTAATGTGTTTGAATTGCACCCACCAAGGAAACAAAATGGAGATTTCTTGAAATATTTCGAACTTGACTGTAGGCAAAGGTTGCTTCAAATGTGGTGCTGTTGATCACATTGCCAAGGATTGCATTGGTGGGCCTGGTCAAAACCAACAGCCTCAGAAGTTCATCTTGAAGGATGAGAACACACAGCACGGTTCATCTCACTCCAGGTAAGTGAAATTACATAAAGGATCTCTCTCTCCCTCTCTCCCTCTCTCACTAGGGCTCTCGATAATTGTCGTAGGTATGAAATGGTTTTCGATGGGAATGCTTCAGAGAGCCCAAAAAGGCGAGAAAAGAGACTTAGAGGCCATGATTCAGATGACAGGGATCATAAACCAAAGCTTAACAACAGGCAAGGTGACAAAGAAAATAGAATGAGTCGGAGTAGGAGATATGAGGAAGATGATGAAGAGCAAAGGGGTAATAGAGAAAGACAGGGGGAGAAACGGAGGGACCTGGATGATGATAACCGGACAAGAGAGTGGGACTATAGAAGGAGAGTTACGGACGATGACGGAGATGATAGAGCAAGGAGACGAGAATATAATGATACCCATAGTGAAAGGAGAAATAATGAAGAGTATGATACGAGAGAGAGGAAAGATGGAGATTATAGAAAGAGAAGTGGAGATGATAGCCGGGTGGAGAGAAAGGATGACAGAGATTATAGGAGGGGAAGGGATGAACCGAGCCATAGAAGAAGAGATGACGGGTATAAGAGTAAGAGGGAAGAAGATGATTATTATCATCATAATGACAGACGGCATAATCGAGATGACAAGAGGAGATGAGTTTTTGAGCATGAAACTTCAGAAAGGGTTGCACAATAACAAACCTTTAAACAGTTACACAGAGCCCATCGATATTGAGCTTAATTATTGCAAGCACACATGGTAATAATATCGTTTAAACTTGAGGATATGTGAAGGGTTCTGTTTTAAGTATTAATTCAGTTCTTAGTTTTTAGGCCTTTTTATGAATTCTATAATTTTCAGATATCTCTTTGTTCATGTATAATTCGAATTATATCTTTTAATCTTTCCGATCATTTTAACCTTACGTAACATAAATCTATCATGTCGCTAAAATTTTTTATTTATTACAGTGAACATTTGTATAGAATTCTCCCATGCAATTCAGATAATCACAAAACTAGTTCAAATAAAGAGCCTCAACTCGATAAAGAGCACACTAAAAAACTTCATGAAATCTATATCCTTTTTTTTTTTTTCATCACCCTTTTTTCTTGTATATATATATATATATGGAAACCAAATTATCCCCAACTAAGATAGGTCATAAATTATCCTATATCATTGTCATTGCCGATTCGCTTTGGTACAAGGCTGATACGGTGATTCATATTTTATATTAACATTCTTACAAAGACTAAAGAGAGAGTGAAAATTCAACTGAACTTCAGCTCGATCTCATCCAACTCTCCCATGTAATAAATAGATTGGATCTCTTAAAGAGGATATTCCTATGCTTCTTCAATAAACAAATTCACAATCTGCAGTCCGAAAATAGGAAAAAGGAACTCCGAGATAATAACAGAATACCTCAAACTCGATTTTCCTGAACATGCCTCTTGTGGTCCCTCTCTGAATGATCAAGCTGACCATCTTTTGTGTTATAATCAAAACTACTACGCTTGTTATGGTGGTGCAACCCATCCATCCGCTTGTTATCAGATGGTGGGCTACGTGGCTTTCTTTTATCATTCATTGACTTGGGAGACTGATATCCTCCAAGACCCGTATCATCAATAGCAGATACCTCTCCTTCTTCCATGTTATTGTTCTGAAGCTTCTCTTGATGGAAGTTCTCGTTTTCGGGTTGTAGTCTATTTGATGGCTTGTTATTATTATTATTAGACCAATTTTGCCTCCGCTCCCTCTTGGTTTTCTCAGTCTCTGCTGCCAGTTCAATACCAGCTTCTAACTCTCTTTCAATGAGATCATCCTCATCCATCGATTCTGTTTTTCGAGATATGCCCCCAAGAGACTTCCTTCTTTTCTCGAGTTTCGCCTTTACCTTTTCTCTATCAATCTTCTTTATAACTTCTTGAGGTGACCAACCAAGTGTTCCTTCTCTAGATTCCGTATTTCGGTTAATTTGTCTGTCCCTGGTTTCCAATACTTCTCTCGTGTCACTTATATCATTTTTGCTTTCTTGGCCTTGTTCAGAGTGTTCATCTCCCCTATGCTTTGACGGGTTTTGAGCATTACTTGTGTTGTCTTGGTGGGGGGATGTCTCTGTATATTCACCATCTGACTTGTGATTTAAGGCGCTTTTCATCTCTATGCTCCCATTTTCATCGCTCTGACCTTGTGTGGGCCATGGTGGGCCAACATGATGATCAACATATGAGTTCTCGGACATGGGCCTAGATGATGAAGCCTTCATTGCTCCATGTTTTGGATTAGTACCTCCTCCAGCTTCTGAATGACTGGTGGTTTTCACATGTTCCTCACTGCTAGTTGGACCTTTAGTAGGGGCCCGATGAGCAGTGCCGGCTTCAGTGCTTCCATCAACTTCGGTGGAAGGTGGTACTCGGTTTTGTTCATACAGTTCCAACATTTGGTTGCTCACTTCTGCAGAAAAAGTAATTATTTAGGGGTATCTGCTAGCTAGATTTCAATAAATACGATTCCAACATGTGATATGTACAGTCTATATGCTACCCCATAAAAGGATAGCGTAATTGATTTGCACAGTCTATAAGAACAGTCCATACTAAATGATTTGTTATTAGTGTTGTCATATATAACTAAAAAGAATATGACCCGAGCCCATGTCTATACAAATCATAACCAACAAAAAGATTTAGACTACCAGATAAGCAATAAGAACAAATTTTCCATGGCACACAAAATACTCCCCTTTCACCCACCCCTGAGAGGAAGGAACATCATCTATTTTTGCAACCATTTCCAAAGAAAAAAAAAGAATGACACTAACCCTCCAATTGGCGAGGGGTAACATCAAACTCTTGCCACCAGACCTTCTCACCATCTGATGGGAGTTTTACTTTGAGGAACTTAGCTGCAAGAAAAATGGCACCAGCTGCAATGTGGTGGGGCTTAAATTGCAAGCAGAGAGACGTCCTCAATCTGCATACCACATTCTCCATTTCAAGAACAGAATGAAGAAAAAGCCACGAGCCATTAATTGGAAATACACCCCCAAAAAAAAAACTAATTGGGCAACCTTCCATACCCATCATTGACAAAATTCCATGCTACTTGAGCAAGGGCATTTTGAGCAACTTTAAATTTCTTTATTGCCTCAACAAGAGGTTTGTAAGGGTGGTGCACATTAAGATCAAAACCAAGAGTTGCAAGAACAACTCTTTCTCCCATTACAATTAATTCTTTCTGCTGTTCGTACACCTCCTGCACACGTTTTTATAATATATATTGAGAGAAAATAAGGCCACCAATGCACACTTCAATTCAAAAAGGAAAACAAACAAGGAAAACATTAGACAAGTACATAGGAACCTAATATATAAACGGTCATGCTGTTGCCTGCTGTAATTGATTATTATCCGAACACTTACCATTCTGTTTTGTTTTTCCCCTTTCGTTTTAGATGGGGGGTGGAGGGATCTTGATCACTTAGAGAGAGAGGGATTCGAACCCTCGATAGTTCTTTGTTTCGAACTATACCGGTTTTCAAGACCGGAGCTATCAACCACTCGGCCATCTCTCCGAAAGATAATCCCTATTTCATTTGTATTCCAGCAAACAGAACATGGACACATAAAACACTCACTATGATACATTGCATACCTTTTGCTTGATCTTCTGGACTGCATCAGTGTCCTTTTTGTGAATAATTTCATATGAAACGAGGATAACATCTTTCAGTGGACGTGGAGTTTCTTCAACCTTTCCTGCGAGAAACATACACACTGTCGCAATGGTCTGCAAGACATAGAACAGAGCTGAGAGACTAGATTGAAAATCAGACTATAAATTTTAATCTAGGACCTGTCATATCTACTCTTCTCGTCTGTCATATAAACATAAGAAAAAATATAATAAAGAAAACCTTAATCCGTTCGTAATTACAAAAAGACTAGTTTATAGAAATGAAAAGTATTAACACATCAAATTGTTCTTGAAAAGAGAAAGAGTAAGGATAGGCCTAAAGTTTGTAACTATGGTATCAACCCGGGGCTAAATATTTAATGCTCAAAGGGAACAAGAGGGCTTAAAGGGGAGTGTGTCAAGCATTGTCTAAAATTTGGTTAATAACCTATGCAGTCAAACATGTTCAACTTAATATCATCATTGCCTCCTAAGATATTGGGAACATGATGGAGGAGAAAACAGTTTCATCTTACAACATTCCAGCAAACCAGACATCAAAACATCTTTTAGTTTAACCCCCCAGATAAATGGCTATTGTCCCCTACTCATAAAAGTCAGACAAGCTACCCTTAGATGTACAAGAAGATGACATCTGTCAAGAAAGTAATGGGACAGACTTACCCTTCTATCATTCTTTGCATGGGATTGTCGAAGGAAAAACCGGTGACAAAAAATTATTGCAGTGGCAATTGTTACCTGCGGCCTGTACACCAAGAATAGATATCACAACCGATCAGATTGTATCTTGAAAAATAAGATCCAACATAGATGAACTTGTAATATGACGTAAATAAAATTTCCTAAAATCACTTGTACACAACTCACACTTTAAGTCTCATGCCCAAATCCTGAAGAAAAGTACAGTAAGACTTGCGTAGATAAGTCTCCTTCTTCAGGTCAATCCCATCTCCTTTAGATGGGGAATTTTCTTCGATCTCCTTCCTAGAAAAGTACCAACGGGAACCATCCTCTGGTCTTTCCTGAGAATTCCGGGACGAACCACCGTCGTAGTCTCCATAATGGGATGTAGAGGAAGGAAACAAACCACTCATATGTATCTCTGTTACCAAAATTCAATCATAAAGATATATATTCACTGAAAGTTCATATTTTCTGCTAGAGCTAGCTTCTAAATTTTCGAGTTTCAACCCTAACGATAAAGATTTTCTAATCTGAGCAAGACACTGATTCTAACTTTTCTCGGCGTCCAAACAGAGAAAAAGCAATTCGTTAAACCCATAACTCATCGATTTGAGCTTCAGAGTAAAAATAACCAATAATGCTACAGCATAGCTCGAGTGGGAATTGCGAATTAGGGTTTGCAGAGAAAATTTAGATGAAACGAAGGCCAGAAAATTACCTTAGAAGAGGCGGGAAGAAATTCGCAGACTTGGAATCAGAACAATGAAAGTGAGCAACTAATTATTTACAGAGAGATTCTCCGAACGCTCGGTGATAGTGAGCGAGCAAACGGGATTTTCCGTGATGTTGCTTTAGGGTTTATATGAGAGAGAGAGAGAGAGAGAGAGAGAGAGAGAGAGCTGTATTCTACTATCGACTATAAAGGGCCCACCTTTGGATTTTTGTTTGCCCCTTTTGTCTGTAATTTCTCTCTCTTTATGTCTGGGAGATTAAATTTTACCCCATAGCTTTCTTATATTTAGAATTTACTCCTATAATGCTTTTAAAATCATAGTAATTTAGTCCTATATTAATGAGGGAAAAATGAAAAAGAAGAAATATTAGGCTATAAGTAAAATCAATAAAGTTGATAAGTAATTTAGTGATTTTAAAAGTAATGAAAAAGTAAAAACTTTTAAGAAAAAAACCAAAAAAAGTATTAGTAATCTCTGCTTTTTCATTTTCTTCTTAATTTTTTTCTCCTCTTCTTCCTTAATCATCACTCAAATTTCCACCACCAACATTTCCACCACTGCCGCCACTACCGCCACCGCTGCCATTTACTCCTCTTTATCTTTCTATTTCTTTTCATTTGAATATTCTAGTTCGAAGCTTTTTCTTTTTTTTAATAAGGAAGTTCCAAGTTTAATGTCTTAGTACAACAGCAATTTTGTAGAGAATATGACAACTGATCTACTTATTAGACCGTACTACAAAACACTTCGAGAAGCAAAACCTATCCAAAGACCCAAACACATAATTAGTAAGTTACTAACAACATGGTACAAAGAAAAAACAACATTAACTCTTACGAAATTTTCAATTCGGATTATTCTCATCAAGTACCGGTAATGCCCGATAGAGAATCTCCACCGCATGATCAAGCTCCTGCTTCGTGATGATCAATGGAGGTACAAGCCTAACCACATTTCCTTTCCCAGCAGTTAGTACTAGAAGCCCAGAATCCCGGCACACATCCACAAGAGGGGAGGCCGGTACGTCCAATTCAACCCCAACAATAAGCCCGAATCCTCGGATTTCTTTTACATGAGAGTTTCCTCCAAGCTTTTGGTTTAGAATCTGTTTTAGGTATTTTCCCTTGTCAGAAACACTAGCTAGAAATTCTGGTTTTGCGATTTTATCGAGAACGGTTAGGGCAGCATTGCAGACAAGGGGTGCACCGGCAAAGGTGCTACCATGGTCACCGTAATTTATAGAAGAAGAGACTCTTTCAGTTACTAATACAGCTCCAACTGGTAGACCTCCGGCAAGGGGTTTGGCCAGTGTCATTATATCGGGGAAAACACCGAATGCCTCATGCGCCCAGAGGTACCCTGTCCTGCCTAAGCCACATTGAACCTAAGGAAGATAAAACTGATCAAAAAAGAGAATATATATATATATGAATGCCATAGACAAATCCTTCAAGCAGGGCAGAAATCAACCAAAAACCATATCACCCAACTTCCATATATACAGAGCTGATAGTAAGGTTTGAATTCAGTAGTATCCAGCACTCAAGTTTTCAGGTGGGTTAAAAGATAAGAAAAATCACAAGCCGAAGCATTTTCTGCATGCAAAAATGATAAAAATATACGAAAGAAAGATATACAGCCCATCAATTCTTGAAACATTCTAATATCTAGAGGAGTATAAGCCAGGCTAAAAATACTACCTCATCAAATACCAATAGAGCCCCGGCTTCATCGCAAGCCGATCTTAGAAACTGTAGAAATTCCTTTGTTGCACTATAAATGCCCCCTTCACCTTGAATAGGTTCCACAAAAACAGCAGCTATTTTTTTGGTCTGAATCAATTCTCTTGTAGCCTCTTTATTTCCAAACTCTACAAATGTCACTCCCGGCATTACAGGTTCAAAAGGCGATCTATAGTGCTCCTTGCTCGTCAAAGCAAGCGCACCCATTGTTCTTCCATGGAAGCTGTTAGTAAATGATATGAACTCTGTTGCCGGCTCTTTTGAATCTGGGATTGAATGTCTTTGGAACTTCCTTGCAAATTTAATGGCAGCTTCAGTAGCTTCCGTTCCAGAATTACAGAAGAACACACGATCCGCAAATGAAGTAGCCACTAATCGCTTTGCAAGCTCCACCTGCATCAATTAAAATGATAGCAAACAAGTTCACAAAAAACCCCACAGTATAGATATATTAATAAAAAATTCAAGGAAATATTGAGTAATATATAACGCTAAGAATACGATCAATTCCTGTCTAACTCCAAGAGTTAAGGATTTACAACTGCATAGAAGCTCAAAGACTGAACTTGATTTTCTCACGCTTTCTGTGGAACCAAAGAGCAACTATGAAAGAAATCGCGGAATAATCAAGATATGCTTTTTAACCTGAGGGATTGAATAGTAGACATTGCTAACATGAGTGAGTATATTAGCTTGTTCCACCACAGCCTTCAACCAGTCCTTGTCGCCATGCCCTAGAGCATTAACAGCAATCCCTGAGCTCATATCCAAATACTCTCGCCCTTCAACATCGTACAATTTACAGCCCTTGCCACTGGAAAGTACCACCGGCGCTCTCGCGTAAGTTCCGACCACAACTGTCCCCTCCGCCTCCATCACTTCCTTACTCTTCTTTCCCAGCGCTAACTTCCCCACCGCATCATCAGGTGCTTCGACCTTCACGTTGAGACATGCGGCGACCAATTTCCGGCCGTTGATTCGAACTACCGGCTTTTCTCTCTCCAAAAAGAATTCCCTCTCTGGATTGAACCGGCGGCGGAAATCGCTAAGGTGAGCAACCGAATTTCTGAAAGAAATGTGAACGGAGCTCATATTGCAGCGAATGATCGGCGGTGAGAGTAAATTTGTAAGGAGGAAACGTACAGAATCAAACCAGAGAGTGAACCCAACTCCAATGAAGTAATGCTGTTTGGTTGCCGAGAAAAGACAAAAGGAAACTCTTCCAGGGTCGGCGGGGGAGCAGATATCAAGTGCGGGAAGAAGTATTAAACTAATTTTGAAATCACAACGTGATAAGATGGAAGTAGGGGAAAAGTGATGGGTCATTACGTGGTAATGAGCTGATATGTTGTATGGGCCAAAAATATTAGCCCAATTTAACATAATGGGCCTGCACTTCTGTCCAAACCTAACAATCCCACGACCCAAACCCAGACCTATGGTTCTACACCAGTTATATTTTTGAAATCGGTATGAATTCAATTCTAACCATTAAGAATTAATCGTAAAGTGGTTACAAACTCTTAATTTGAAAAACTTTTATGATTATAATCGGAGCAACATGGTAGTTCATAACATATCTATTATCTACTACGATTAATACATGAACTCTTTCATACTTTTGCAAAACAATTAAAATGTTTACATGTTATATATAATTCGGCATGTTACATCCTTATATCATAAACATTAAATATCATTCAAATTTGTTTTATACTCAAAAATCAATTTGTACAATTTCACCTTTTTTTTTTTTCTTTTTTTTTTTTTTCATTTTTTCGACTCAACCACTACTACCACTATAACTGGTGTCGCTTCTTTCCCCACCATTGACTTTCATTAGAAATCATTCTCTCTCGATAATTAAGATTTTTGCATAACTTAAGTGGTGATTGGGTTAGTAAAAATTAAAACATAAAAAAAAATCTACATCTTTCGATCTCGGTTATTATAAGAGAGAGATTTCTAGTGGAGGTGGTACCGGTTATAATAATAGTAGTGGTTGGGACGAAAAAAAGAAAAAATAAATAAAGAAAAAAAAAAGATATTAAAGGAAAGAGAAAAAAAATATTAAAAACTTAATTTTTATGTTTGTAGTAACGGTCGATAAGAAGTGTGGTGGCAATGGCGGTTGAGGAAGTTAGTGGCGGCGACCTCAGGCAAAAATGAAAAGGAAATATAACTAAATAAGTAAAGTGAGTTAAAAACATCAATCTAAATGAAAAGGGATCCAAATTTAAAGAAAAAAAAATAAGATGGATCCTATTGAAAATTTTAATAATCACTTAATAATAGTTATATAATGTATATATTATTATTTATTTTTGTTCATATTTAATGAAATTAAAAATTTATTATACTTAAATCTAAGATTAAGTATTTATTATAGATTTTAAATAATTAATATAATTAATGTTAAATTTTAAAAAATTATCCTAATTTTTGTTTAAACTAGTTATTGAAAAAATTACTTAAATCTATTCTATTATTTTTGGTTAAACATACATCTATCTATATTCAATGGAAGGATAAATTTAATAATTAATTCGAAATTATATTTCAATGCTGAAAAAGAAAACGCTCAGTTTGAAGATCCGACCGTTGCGAATATTCAGAAAAGCATTTGGCGCTGTTTCGAAAATTCTCAAAACGGACGTTCACGCACGTTCGCTCTCTTCTTCGCCCTCTCTTTCTCTGTCTCTTCATTTCTTACTACAAATTCTGAAAGACTGACTGATCAGAGCAAGATCAAATAATCATGAAGTCGTCGAAGCCAAGACATCCACTTCACCAAATCGCCGAGACGCCTACTCACAAGCTTCTCTTAAAGCAATGGCTCAAGGAAGAGGACCTAATCCATGGCAGAATCGCTCTCAAAGAAACGCAGATCGATTCAATCCGGAAAGAAATCACTACGCTCTACATCTTCTTCTTCCTCTTCCACTCCACGTCTCTGATCATCCTCTTCAACGCCTCATCATCAGATTTTCATCGCAGAGCCTGTAAGAGGTTATGGATCCCCACGATCTGCTCTCTGCTCTTCTCTTTGGGCCTGATTTGGGCCTCACGGTACAAGACAGACGTCGAGCTTCACTTGGAGAAGCTGCTGAAGAGAGAGAAAGAGGACCGGAAGCTTCTGGCGAAGTGCGTTGAGGAATTGAAGAGGAAAGGGATCGAGTTTGATTTGTTGAAGGAGGTTGACGCACTTCGTAGGGCGAAGAGTTTGCGCGTTGAAGCTAAGGAGGTGAGCAAATGGTCTGAGAGAGATTTCGTTACTTTGTTCTTGTTCACACTGTCCTGCTTTTTTCTTGCTGTCATGAGGATCATCCTCTGTAATTAGGGATTTTTCATAGAATTAGGGTTTGATTTGTGGAATTTGGATAGCATTTTGGGGGAAGGTAGGTGGTGAGACGAGTGAAGATTCAATTCAAGTTGCAGAATAATTTGTTCTGCAGATTTCGCCTTTCTTTTTTGGGAATAGTTGTATTGTATTATAAATTTAGTATCAATGTCAGTTTCGAAACTTCTAATCTGTCAAACTCCAGTTTGGGAGACCAAGGTGTATGTAATTGCATCGTCTTTTATTGTCAGTAACATGGTATGAAGTTACAAAGTTTCGGTCCACCCAACAAATTCTCGATAACAAAACAAACGTACATCACAAAATTACGATGAGATCGGGAGAAAAAGAGTACTTGATATGTAAAAGAGTTCAGTCAGACAACAATCAAACTAATATTAACAAGCCAAAATACCTCTTTACTAATTTCTACCTTCCTTCTCCAATCAATCCGAGAAGCTTCTTAGTGTCCGAGGAAGGTACAGGTGACCGGTCTGCATCAGCCACTGTGCTCAATTCTTGCGTTGGGGTAAACTCGCTAGTACCGGTTTCTTGAAAGGATATTTCTGTTATGTCATTATATTGCCAGTCTGTCAAGTACCCGGGCCGGGAACTTACAGGGGTCACTTCAATATCTCCGGATAACATAGCCACGACTCGGGACATAGAAGGACGGAGAGTAGGTGATGTTTGCGTACACAAAAGGGCTATCCCAGTAAGTCTCTTCACTTCTTCTATGCTGAAATCCGATATACTAGAATCCACCAGCTCTATCTCACTTTTGTTTTCGTGTAAGTTCCAAGCCTATAATTATAGAATGAAAATAAATTCAGGATAGTATACGTTCCATCAATTTGAATCTAATCTTATACTAACTATTAAATTTCAGATATCCAATTCTAAAACAGCTCAGGTAAACTGACCCTAAGTGTGAGAACTTACCCATTCAAGAAGGTAAACCTTTTCTTGCTCCAAGCTCGAGTCCGAATTAGGCCTTCCACTAATAAGTTCTAGAGCCACAACCCCGAAAGCAAAAACATCCGCCTTCTCGGTTAGATGGCCCCGCATAGCATATTCCGGTGCAAGATAACCACTGAAAATCAACAATATTTAGTCAATTGATTGAAGTAATACAGAAAAAAGGGCAAAAATATTAATATAGTTACAGTATTATTATTACATTGTCCCAGCAACACGGGTGCTTATGTGGGTCTTCTTATCATCATAAAGCTTGGCTAAACCAAAGTCCGAAATTTTTGGGACCAAATCAGCATCTAGAAGAATGTTACTGGCCTTTACATCTCTATGTACAATTCTAAGCCGAGATTCCTCATGAAGATAAGCTAGCCCTCTAGCTACGCCAAAGCATATTTCAAAACGTGTAGGCCAATTGAGATTCAAAGTTCCTTTACCTGCAGAAAAAAAATTAGTACAAAATGTCAACAGTACTGTAAAAAATGCTTAGTTGTTAATAGATAGGTATGAAAATTAGAAGAGTAATTAGAGGGTGTATTATGTTTTATACATACCGAATAGTGCTTGATCGAGGCTCTTGTTTTTGAGATACTCGTAAACAAGGAGCCGATTTTCACCTTCAATGCAGCATCCGTATAACTTTACAAGGTTACGGTGTTGGACGGCTGAGATTGTAGCAATTTCCGTTACAAACTGGTTTTTTCCCTGATGGGACGATATCGAAAGTTGCTTCACCGCGATCACTCTCCCATCTTCCAGTTTCCCCTATTTGAACAAAACCGGAACAGAAAATAAAAATAAAAATTCGATAAAAAAACTTTATAGTTTATACATGAGTAAAAAAAAAAAGAGACAAAGGAATGAATAAGCAGTAATGAGCCATTGAGCCTACCCTGTAGACTGGCCCAAATCCTCCTTCTCCGAGCTTATTTGCCAGGTTAAAGTCTTCTGTAGCATTCTTTAGCTCGGCATAAGTGAAAGTGTAAGGTTTTGCATCTATTCCTAAGAATTCTGTAAGCATCCGAAACATAAGCACATAAAAAAGTTTCGAGATCTGAAAAGCATAAAATCGTAATCATCTATGTATTTATTTTTTATTTTTACCTTCGTTTTCATTGAAACCAGGCCTTTTTCTTCTTTTCATGACAAAGAAAAGTATGAATACGGCAAGAATACTCAGAACACTCACACCAACAACGATTCCAACAATAAGACCAGTTCTATTCTTCTTAGTGCTTGGAGGGTTGTTACTAACGGTAGGTGTGAACTCCGGGGTAGCACTTATGGCTGAAATAGAAGGCCCATAAGTACCTTGAGTGGGAACGCAACAGGTCCCTTTTCCGGCCCAAAAGAGATGGATCTCCATGTAATTTTCCGAAACCAGAACCAGAAATGGCTTTGAAACAGCACGGAAAGACACCCCTCCTGCCTCTTTTCGTATATCGAAATCTTTTAAAACAAGATTACCCTGGAACCAACCAACAACATTTAACAGTCTAAAACCTTTTGTTCCAATGTGGCTTGATCTTGCCAGGCAGGAGTATTCTTAAGGTTGATTGATAAGATGGGAAGAAAGAGAAAAAGAGAGAGACTGAGTAAGAACCTGGATATAAATATCGAAAACACGCCTTCCAAGACTTTTCCAAGACTCTGTATCAACGAAAGCTGTTTCAGCGAACTGGAGGGTGACAGTGTAATTTCCATTTTGTAGCCCCAATCCATAGTATCTAAGTGATGAAGGAGAGAGACGAGCTGATTGGAACAGCTCTGGGTCTAGAGTGTTTGCAAACTGAGACTGCGAAGAGCTCGTGTATATCTGAGTGTTTGTGCCCGTAAAGTACCCCACATTACTTACGGCCCACCTGTCTGAATCTGTAACAAAATATGTAGCAGCTCCAAGAGTCTCATTTTCCATTTCATACACAATACCGTTAGAACCTGTGATCTGACGGCCCCCACTCTTAATTCCAAAGTTATAGTCTGAAAAAGAAATTCAATAAGAAGTTTATTAATCCATCAGAACTTGAAAGCCAAAAACAAATTAATGAAATTTTGTAGATTACTCACAGATTCCGGAACCTCGATTGCACGGAAAGTTTTTCTGGAGACAGTTCAATCCGGAAGGCAATACGCTATAAACAGAAATCAGAAGTGCAATTACCCAATTTGCAAGATTGTTTATAGGAAATTACTTCCTCGAAAATCTCTCTTTTTATTTTATTTTATTTTTTATTTTCCTTAAATCCATAAAAATATGGTTAATACCTGTTATTCGAACTGTCTATGGTAAAATTGTTGGCGACTAAATTACTGCATGTTATAACACATAAAAATCTTAGTATTAGTTTCGTCAGCACTGATCTTGCATGAATACTAGATCGTATGAATGACAAGGAGAAAAAAAAGATATAGTGATCTTATTTTACAGTTGTAAGCTTTGTTGGCTGGCCCAAGAAGGAATACTCCCAGACAAATTATTGTACGACAGATCTCTGCATTCATATTAGCAGAAAATGATTTTTAAAAAAGTACTAAATATGAAGAATAAGAGAGAAATTTCAATTTCAGATATCGATATTATGTAGAACTGTAAATATGTATGAGAAACTCACATATTGACAAGAGTGGAACTCTTTTCAGTGGGCAGAGTTCCAGTCAACTTATTGTTTCCTAGAAACCTGGTCAAGGAAAGCCAAAAAAAAAAAAAAACAATACATGCTTGAATACCAAAGAAAAAAAAAATGACAAAAAGGAAAAATATCAGTATGGATCTAGTATACTAGTAGAGAAGTGATGCAAGATATGTTACATGTGAGTGAGTGAACTCAGATTGAAAAGTGAAGCTGGAATCTGTCCGGTTATACTGTTGAAGCTCAAATCCCTAAAAAAGACAAGTTGTTATGGAGTGGCACTGTTTTCAATTTAATTATAAAAAAAAAAAAAGAAGAAAAAGATAAAAGCTTCATAATGAAATAACACTCACAGCTGCTGCAATTGTTGATATTCTCCAATATCAGATGGAATTGAATCAGAAATATTGTTATTACTTAGTACCCTGCAGAAAGAAAAGATGAACCTAATGTATTAGATATTTAGATTCTAGCAAAACGAAACTAATGAGGGGAAATTATGTATACTTACAGGGTAGTTAGAGACTTCATGTTCTTAATAAATGCAAGTGAAGAGCTCGAATTGGGCAAACTGCTTATTCTCCTACATTTATGTCAAACACTTGAAAGTGTTAGCTATAACAAACTGTACGACTATACAGAAGAAGTAACTAAAAAGAGAATGCGTGCACTTACAACTCGATGAGAGATGTCAAATTGGAAAATGAGGACGGTATCGAACCATTGAAATTGTTCCCTTGAAACCTCCTACATAAATATACAACAAGCCAATTTAATGTAAAAAATTTTCAATTGATCTAATTATTCGCACAAAAAAAAAAAAAGAACTGATTGAAATATGTCATCTTACAAGGTTTGAAGTTTTGACCAATTGCCTATGAAATCAGGTATATTGCCTGTGAGATCATTGTCTGATCCCCATCTGTGTACAAAACAAGCAACAAGCAACAAATTGAATGATATAATATTTTGTTAACATATAAACTTTATCTTTAATATTTTGAGTCGGGAAACAAAAAAGTTTATCAGATTTGTTACACTGTTTTCAAGCTCTTCAGATTAGAAAATGATGAAGGAATCTCGCCGCTCAATCCAGCACTATCAAAGTACCTACACATAATAGTAAACGTTCAGTAATCGAACATTTTGTCCAACAAAGTTTCTTTTAAAATCATAAAGGACTTACAATTGCTCTAATTTTGATAGACTTCCAAGCTCAGATGGCAGTGAACCAGAGAAATTGTTGTTCCCGCAACCACTACAATATATTAAGAAACAAATTCAATGACAAAAAGTCGAAAAGATATTCATAGCATGTGGTTCATCAAGATTAAAGAATTGGACTCCCTTAAGCAGAGAGTTAAAAAACTTACATTGATATCAAATTAGTAATGTTTCCAAGTTCTTTAGGAAGCTCCCCCGATAAAGCATTAATGCCAATATTCCTAAAAAAATTTCAAAAACACAAATAATACTAAACCTTCACGAGAACTTGGATTGAGTTTCAAAAAGAAACATTCTGAATAGGCTTACAAGTATTGCATCCGAGTTAAATTCCCTATTGACGCAGACACAGGACCCGTCAAGTAGTTCTGAGCTAAGTTTCTGTTAGAAAATGGAAAGAAAAACCATGAAACAAGAAGGCAACAAATTAGGCTATGTGTATATATATATATATATATATTACAGAAATATGAAAATGAAGAAGTAACAATTAATACAGATTGGTGAGGTAAGTCAAGGTCCAGAGCTCGTCCGGAAGTATTCCTACAACATCCACTGCATAAACCTTCCTGCAAAATCACAAAAAGTAATATTCAAAAGAAAAGCAAAGAAAGCATCTTGAAATAGCACAAATTAACCATTCAGACATTTTATCAAACACCTCACAAGCACCAGCAAATAAACAAGCACCAGAGAGAGAGAGATATGTACAGGGCGGTGATGTGGCAAGTAGAGCTACTGTTATAAGAACAGTCACATTTGATAAAGGGGTTGTAAGTGGTGTCATCAATGGTGGTGGCCGTGTCTATGGCATTTCCGCTGCATAGCTCTCCACTTATGTTCCATTGCGCTGTATTCGCCCTGATATTCCATACTTCAAATATTGAATTCAGAGCTCTCGCTGCCATATTTGAAAATAATTTCCCTCGCAGTTAATTTGTATTAATCAAGTATATCCGTAACAGAGTAGATTTAATGTAATTCTTTTCTTGAGATCAGATATACATATTATATACATGATCGGAAAAGCAAGTTAAGCTGACGAGTTTAGCAGTTATGAATTCTCCTAACTTAAACTAAATATGAAGGAGAACGTACTAAATACATATATATATAGAGAGAGAGAGAGAGAGGAAGTACCTTCAGCAGGATCAGTGGTAGCGTTTTGAGTTTGATTCTGAGCCTGAGAGACAGAAAATAAGGTAGAGAAGATGCAAAGATGAACAAACAGAGGTAGTAAGATCAGAATATTGGGTGGTGAATATCGCACCATTGATGCGATCGAGCTTAATTTGTTCTGAAGCAGAGAGAGAGAGAGAGAGAGAGAGTAGTAATTATGTAGAGGTTGCCGCCATGTAAATGTAAACGCGGGAAGCAGGGTTGTATTATTCTGACTATTACAACCAAAGAGATTAATTGATATGATTTTTTTCTTATTATTAATTAATTTTAATTTTGTAACTGATTTGAATAAATCAAACCGATAAAATATTAATTTTTATAAATTAAAAGATTTTTAAAGAAATAAATTTAAATAATTTTTTTATTATTATTAAATTTATTTTAAAAATAAAATTTAACGATTTAATACAACATTTAATATAATAAGTGAAGCAATGAATTATTAACTTTCGAAAAGTATGGGGTGAGTTTCATTTATTATAAATAAATAAATTAAAATAAACTTTATACATAAACATCATAAATATCAAAGCGTGACAAAATATCATTTAACATTTAGATAAGAGACGGTTATCAAATTTCAAATTTTTATTTAAAGAAGGTGTATATCTATTGTAACAATTAATTAGACTTAATTATATTATATAAATATACCAATTTGGTCATAAAACGTTACGTGTAATATATATGTCCACATGCATGCTGAGTAAACACTAGTAGTAATGTTGAAATTTTCGTAATGGTCATGAATGCATGGGTTTTAGACATTGTCAACTCCCTCTTCGAAAATTAGTTCATGTGATGTTTTGGAATGTGATGTTTAATCTTATCATATTTATTTGGGGAGTAAATTTGAGAAATTTTTACATCAATTATACATGCCACACTATTCATAATATATCGAATGAAATTATGTTATATATTTCTTACGAACATAAATCTTAACCCTAATAAATGAAGGGAGATTGGTTCCATTCTTCAAATAAGAATAAAATTAAAATAATCATCATAATTTTTCTGTATTTTATCATTCTAGATATGGTATTATTTTTCATTAAATATTGATGGTAAAGGTAAGACCATTTGATTTGGATTAAACATTTTCTGATTTTTGGAAATAAAGATAGGCTTATGAGTAGATTTGTGAAGTTGAAAGAAAATGAGAAATTGAAGTTTAAGACAGGTCCTTAAGAAATGAGCTTTGATACCACGTTGGGATTTTGATGAATTCAAGTGAGAAGAGAGCAAGAGTAAGAAGATTGAATCTGTAAAAAAACTGACAGTTTATGTTGTAAATCTGTAAATCTTCATTGAACTACCATATTATAATATATAGATGAGTTTTAATCATCATCACAAGTACAAAGAATCTTACTTAATTGTTTACAAATCAGAAAAGATAATCTACTATATCAACTAATAAAAGTTTGCTTAAAAGCAAATGAAAAAAATTGCATTACAACATATTCTAAAGCATGAAGGAGAAACAATTTATGTTGGTTAAGACCAATGGACCAAAAGAGATGACAAGCTCCCAATTGAACCAAAAACAGCTTCAACATGATCATAAAGACTAATTGAACTTGTTAAGATAGGAATAAAGCATAATTGGACAATAACTTTTTATCTGTCTTGCCATGACATGTCACAAATTAGCAGCTAACCAAAATAGCCATAGTTTCTTTATCTTTGATCCGATCTGCTTCAAAATATTTCTCACAAGTTTGGTTTAAGAAGATCCAACTAATATAGAATGAGTCAATGCATAATGCAATTTTATGCACAAAGTTAACTAAAAACAGAAACAAAACATGATGGTGAAGCAGAACATATCACATTCTAATAAAGAATACTCAGAACGCTCACACCAACAACGATTCCAACAATAAGACCAGTTCTATTCTTCTTAGTGCTTGAAGGGTTGTTACTAACGGAAGGTGTGAACTCCGGGGTAGCACTTATGGCTGAAATAGAAGGCCCATAAGTACCTTGAGAAGGAACGCAACAGGTCCCTTTTCCGGCCCAAAAGAGATGGATCTCCATGTAATTTTCCGAAACCAGAACCGGAAATGGCTTCGAAACGGCACGGAAAGAGACCCCTCCTGCCTCTTTTCGTATATTGAAATCTTTTAAAACAAGATTACCCTGGAACCAAGCAACAATATATAATCACTAGAGAGGCATTCTAGACTATACATGGAGTATCTCGGCAACGATCAAGCCACATCAACAACATTTAACAGTCTAAAACCTTTTGTTCCAATGTGGCTTGATCTTGCCAGGCAGGAGTATTCTTAAGGTTGATTGATAAGATGGGAAGAAAGAGAAAAAGAGAGAGACTGAGTAAGAACCTGGATATAAATATCGAAAACACGCCTTCCAAGACTTCTCCAAGACTCTGTATCAAGGAAAGCTGTTTCAGCGAACTGGAGGGTGACAGTGTAATTTCCATTTTGTAGCCCCAATCCATAGTATCTAAGTGATGAAGGAGAGAGACGAGCTGCTTGGAACAGCTCTGGGTCTTGAGTGTTTGCAAACTGAGACTGTGCAGAGCTCGTGTACATCTGAGTGTTTGTGCCCGTAAAGTACCCCACATTACTTACGGCCCACCTGTCTGAATCTGTAACAAAATATGTAGCAGCTCCAAGAGTCTCATTTTCCATTTCATACACAATACCGTTAGAACCTGTGATCTGAGGGCCCCCACTCTTAATTCCAAAGTTATAGTCTGAAAAAGAAATTCAATAAGAAGTTGAACAGATTAATCCATCAGAACTTGAAAGCCAAAAACAAATTAATGAAATTTTGTAGATTACTCACAGATTCCGGAACCTCGATTGCACGGAAAGTTTTTCTGGAGACAGTTCAATCCGGAAGGCAATACGCTATAAACAGAAATCAGAAGTGCAATTACCCAATTTGCAAGATTGTTTATAGGAAATTACTTCCTAGAAAATCTCTCTTTTTATTTTTATTCTTTTTATTTTCCTTAAATCCATGAAAATATGGTTAATACCTGATATTCGAACTGTCTATAATAAAATTGTTGGCGACTAAATTACTGCATGTTATAACACATAAAAATCTTAGTATTAGTTTCGTCAGCACTGATCTTGCATGAATACTAGATCGTATGAATGACAAGGAGAAAAAAAAGACATAGTGATCTTATTTTACAGTTGTAAGCTTTGTTGGCTGGCCCAAGAAGGAATACTCCCAGACAAATTATTGTAGGACAGATCTCTGCATTCATATTAGCAGAAAATGATTTTTAAAAAAGTACTAAATATGAAGAATAAGAGAGAAATTTCAATTTCAGATATCGATATTATGTAGAACTGTAAATATGTATGAGAAACTCACATATTGACAAGAGTGGAACTCTTTTCAGTGGGCAGAGTTCCAGTCAACTTATTGTTTCCTAGAAACCTGGTCAAGGAAAGCCAAAAAAAAAAAAAAACAATACATGCTTGAATACCAAAGAAAAAAAAAATGACAAAAAGGAAAAATATCAGTATGGATCTAGTATACTAGTAGAGAAGTGATGCAAGATATGTTACATGTGAGTGAGTGAACTCAGATTGAAAAGTGAAGCTGGAATCTGTCCGGTTATACTGTTGAAGCTCAAATCCCTAAAAAAGACAAGTTGTTATGGAGTGGCACTGTTTTCAATTTAATTATAAAAAAAAAAAAAAGAAGAAAAAGATAAAAGCTTCATAATGAAATAACACTCACAGCTGCTGCAATTGTTGATATTCTCCAATATCAGATGGAATTGAATCAGAAATATTGTTATTACTTAGTACCCTGCAGAAAGAAAAGATGAACCTAATGTATTAGATATTTAGATTCTAGCAAAACGAAACTAATGAGGGGAAATTATGTATACTTACAGGGTAGTTAGAGACTTCATGTTCTTAATAAATGCAAGTGAAGAGCTCGAATTGGGCAAACTGCTTATTCTCCTACATTTATGTCAAACACTTGAAAGTGTTAGCTATAACAAACTGTACGACTATACAGAAGAAAGTAACTAAAAAGAGAATGAGTGCACTTACAACTCGATGAGAGATGTCAAATTGGAAAATGAGGATGGTATCGAACCATTGAAATTGTTCCCCTGAAACCTCCTACATAAATATACAACAAGCCAATTTGATGTAAAAAATTTTCAATTGATATAATTATTCGCACAAAAAAAAAAAAATAGAACTGATTGAAATATGTCATCTTACAAGGTTTGAAGTTTTGACCAATTGCCTATGAAATCAGGTATATTGCCTGTGAGATCATTGTCTGATCCCCATCTGTGTACAAAACAAGCAACAAGCAACAAGCAACAAATTGAATGATATAATATTTTGTTAACATATTAAACTTTATCTTTAATATTTTGAGTCGGGAAACAAAAAAGTTTATCAGATTTGTTACACTGTTTTCAAGCTCTTCAGATTAGAAAATGATGAAGGAATCTCGCCGCTCAATCCAGCACTATCAAAGTACCTACACATAATAGTAAACATTCATTAATCGAACATTTTGTCCAACAAAGTTTCTTTTAAAATCATAAAGGACTTACAATTGCTCTAATTTTGATAGACTTCCAAGCTCAGATGGCAGTGAACCAGAGAAGTTGTTGGTCCCGCAACCACTACAATATATTAAGAAACAAATTCAATGACAAAAAGTCGAAAAGATATTCATAGCATGTGGTTCATCAAGATTAAAGTATTGGCCTCCCTCAAGCAGAGAGTTAAAAAACTTACATTGATATCAAATTAGTAAGGTTTCCAAGTTCTTTAGGAAGCTCTCCGGATAAAGCATTAATGCCAATATTCCTAAAAAAATTTCATAAGCACAAATAATACCAAACCTTCACAAGAACTTGGATTGAGTTTCAAAAAGAAACATTCTGAATAGGCTTACAAGTATTGCATCCTAGTTAAATTCCCTATTGACGCAGACACAGGACCCGTCAAGTAGTTCTGACCCAAGTTTCTGTTAGAAAATGGAAAGAAAAACCATGAAACAAGAAGGCAACAAATTAGGCTATGTGTATATAAATATATATATATTACAGAAATATGAAAATGAAGAAGTAACAATTAATACAGATTGGTGAGGTAAGTCAAGGTCCAGAGTTCGTCTGGAAGTACACCTACAACATCCAGTGCATAAACCTTCCTGCAAAATCAACAAAAAGTAATATTCAAAAGAAAAGCAAAGAAAGCATCTTGAAATAGCATAAATTAACCATTCAGACATTTTATCAAACACCTCACAACTACCAGCAAATAAACAAGCACCAGAGAGAGAGAGAGACGTACAGGGAGGTGATGTGGCAAGTAGAGCTACTGTTATAAGAACAGTCACATTTGATAAAGGGGTTGTAAGTGGTGTCATCAATGGTGGTGGCCGTGTCTATGGCATTTCCGCTGCATAGCTCTCCACTTATGTTCCATTGCGCTGTATACGCCCTGATATTCCATACTTCAAATATTGAATTCAGAGCTCTCGCTGCCATATTTGAAAATAATTTCCCTCGCAGTTAATTTGTATTAATCAAGTATATCCGTAACAGAGTAGATTTAATGTAATTCTTTTCTTGAGATCAGATATACATATTATATACATGATCGGAAAAGCAAGCTAAGCTGACGAATTTAGCAGTTATGAATTCTCCTAACTTAACTAAATATGAAGCAGAACGTACTATATATATATATTTAGAGAGAGAGAGAGAGAGAGAGAGGAAGTACCTTCAGCAGGATCAGTGGTAGCGTTTTGAGTTTGATTCTGAGCCTGAGAGACAGAAAATAAGGTAGAGAAGATGCAAAGATGAACAAACAGAGGTAAGATTAGAATATTGGGTGGTGAATATCGCACCATTGATGCGATCGAGCTTAATTTGTTCTAAAGCAGAGAGAGAGAGAGAGAGAGAGAGAGAGAGTAGTAATTATGTAGAGGTTGCCGCCATGTAAATGTAAACGCGGGAAGCAGGGTGGTATTATTCTGACTATTACAACCAAAGAGATTAATTGATATGATTTTTTCTTATTATTAATTAATTTTGATTTTGTAACTGATTTGAATAAATCAAACCGATAAAATATTAATTTTTATAAATTAATATATTTTTTATAAAATAAAATAAAATAAAATAAATTATTATTATTTATTTTATTTTAAAATAAGATTTAATGATTTAATACAACATATAATAATAAGTGGACCAATCACATTAACTTTTTCAGCATACAGTTTTGAAAAGTGTGGAATGAGTTTCAAACTTTCATTTAAAGAACGTGTAAGTCTATTGTAACAATTAATTAGACTTAACTATATTATATATATATATATATATATGTCCATATATAGACCGTTACGTGTATATATATATGTCCACATGAATGCAAGTATACTTTATAATAAATAAATACTATTAATATTGAAATTTTCTTAATGGTAATGAATGCATGGGTTTAGACTTTAGACATTATCTATCATCCACCTGCTTTTAAAATTAATTTTATGAATTATAGATGGATATATTATTATTTGGGATCATACTTTTTTTTATAAAATTTTCACATGTAAACGGTCTAAACTTAAATTTCATGAATACTTAGAGATGATATTTATAGACCATATGGTTTCATTTTGAAAAAATATATATATATTCTAAATATTATAAGGTATTTGAGATCGAAATCGTTTTAAAATATGTCTCAATCTCTAATATTAAGATTGGTACAAATATCTTAATTGATATCGATACCAAAATGGAACTAAGATTCCCCCAATCGAACTGAAGCTATTCTGCAACGGCTTGATTCGACTCTACCCTAGCATTGAGGGCGTTCATATGTAAAAACCTTAAATTAAACACTGAAGTATAATATTATATTAGACGCTTTTATAACACCACTAATATATAGGGATGATTAGGTAATAAGTGAGAATTTTTTTTGCAAGATAGACTCATTTTGAAAAATCATAAGCATGTTTGGCTCTAAGTATTTGGAAATGGGCCAGTTAGAGTCATAATGGCACAAGAACTCAATCCAACCAAAGCTGTAGAGCAATTTGATTCCAAGAAATCTCCCTTTGGAGAGTCAGAACTCTTTACCAATTTTACAAAACCAACTAATCCCTACCAACTTGAGCACGGAGTTAACCCATAAAATGCTCAGTCATAGAACTCCTAATAAGATATAACTATAAAACTTGATCAAGAGTCAGGAAAAGAGATCTGACCCAAAAATACACAATAGAATGAGAATATGTATAATAGCTAAGTGAATTATCTTACTAAACCTTAAATCTATTTTGTTTACCTAAAACACATGTTTTACAAAAAATTAAGTGTAAGTAAGAGAATATGTACCTAGCAAGCCTTGCTTACCCAAAGTTTGCAAACATTTGTGGTTCATATAGCTACGCTTCAAGTGCCACTTTTTGTCATATTAATTAAATTTATTTTAAGTTAAGATAGATATCTTACTCTAGTCAGCATAATAATATTTTCATCATGCAGTTTTAAAGTTATGTTACATGTATCATGAATCTTACGTACCCATAAATACAGGACCATTCAATTCTCTATAATCGGAAAAATAGTCCTCTCTTAAACCCAGTTAAAGGAAATGGGCCTTTCAGGGTTTTGGGCTTCAGATTCATTTGGGCCAACCAAAATCAACAGATTTCAATTATGTTATCTTACAAGGTTGCAAGTCTTGACCAATTGCCTATGAAATCAGGTATTTTGCCTGAGAGCTCATTGTCTGATGCCCATCTGTGTACAAAACAAGCAATAAATCTAATGATATGATCTTACCTTCGTTAACATATTTAACTTTTATCATTAATCCCAAATTTTGAGTTGGGAAAAAGAAAAGTTGATCAGATTTCTTACACTGTTTTCAACCTCTTCAGATTAGCAAATGATGAAGGAATCTCGCCACTTAATCCGGCACTATCAAAGTATTTCAGAAAGTGAAATACTTAAAAATCATTTTTCTAAGAAAACACCTTCCTCAAAAAGTTAATGTAACCATCGAAAGGGGTGTACCGGACACAATTCCGGCATTCCATTCACTTTCCTTACGTAGGACTTAGTTCTTAACTGATAAATATACTGTTGCTGTTCGGATCACACATTGAAGCAGAATCATCAATGATAATATTTCAAGTTTTTTCTTATATTGAATTATCCATGAGCTTTAGGATGATGTAATATTCGAAATTAACTTGTTAATCTATCTATTCAAATTGATATCTTAGTTCAAACTCTGCTCGAGCTATTTTATTCTCAAGCTCCAAATGAGCCGAAGCTATTTGCAAACGACTCGATTCGGCTCTGCCATAGCATAGAGAACATATCCTTCAAATGTAAACCCTGAATTAAGCATGGAAGTATACACTAGATGCTTTGATAAGAAGGCATAGAGAGCTACTCTCCGTCGCCTCTCAAAACTTCATCCTCTCTCTCTCGGATATAGCTCACTAATACTAATATGCTACCATAAATATAGTAAGCACCATAAAATTGCTCACTTTTTTTGTTCGGTCAAACTCCAAACTTAAACTTAGAACTAAATACTGGCTTCTTTTGGGGCCGCAATCAAGCATAAAAAAGTTAAGGCCGCAAGCTGTATGGGCTATTTAGAAACTTAGATAATATTTAAGTTTGGGGTTTGGAGCTTTGGCTGCATCGCTTATTACATGAGTTAGGAAGGTATTCTGAGTCAAAGGCACATGCGGGGGAAAGAGCAACTGAGAAACTTACAAGATATCATATGGACCACCGAATCAACTCAATTGAAATAGGTAAAAATGTTTGGGTGCATTATGTTGTACCAATTTATTTCAATTATATATAAAGTTAATGGGACAGTATCAAATTGATCTATACATATGATATAAATCAGATTAGTACCCAAATGACGGATCTGAGATGATTGATCCCATAAATTTTTTAAAAATAAATATATGATTTAAAATTATGAGTTTTAAATTAATGTTAGATATGAATTTTAATTTTATTCCATTCAAAAATTTCAAAATATTAAGATCCAAACAATATTGTTCTTAAATAAGGAGGCCCAATTTTAAATATAAAAATATCCTAAAGTTTAAACGGTATATTTAGATTCTCAACTATAACAAAATATAAAATTTATATATATATATTTTTTTTATTTATTTATTATAACTTTTCTATATAATATGTCTCACTTTTCCAACTCTAACACATTCTATTCACATACATATACATATTAGAGGTAGACATTTACTTGGAATATAATGTACACACAAGTCAAAAAAAATGACTTCAAAGCCATCTGCATGAGAAGAATAATGGTCAAATTAAGGCATGCATGTATATATATGACTATATTAGCTTCTATCTTTGACGGGGGGAAAATACCCCGAAAAAGTTTCATGAAAGGGCTCTTAATGCAAGAAACATGCATGCATATGACGTATGAGTTAGACTTATGATTAATACACATCTACGTATCTGAATTAAGGCATATGCTCACATTACTATTAGGATCAAATGGGCTGGTCAGCATTAAACGATTAGAATCTATTCAAGATCAACGATTATTTATAAAAAAATCTTACAAAATTCAGCCACTTGTACTTAAAGACATGTATGGTTGGTTAGTTATGTAAGAAAACTTGTACTAATAACAAGTCTAATTAATAATATTCTCCAATCAACCATACCCTTTAAGAATGCACATAGAGGCATACAAATTTTGAAAAGTCAATTAGTATCAAGAACCTTCTATTGAATATAGTACGTATAGTATTGTTGAGGAGCTTAATTGCTAGGAATGTTCCAATAAAATGATAAATTTCAAAGTTTTGTGCATAATTCCGGTTAGTCAACAGTATGTATGCCCATGACGGAGAATACGAGGCGTTATTTATTAAAATTGTGGTATATTGTTCTTTAGGACATTATTTTTCCCATGATTGTGACTCCGACACATTCCGATTATCCTCCCGTCTAGTCAGAGCCGCCTAATCTTAATTCTTACCTCTCTAACAGTTTGACACGTCGATAGAATATTTGCACGCCGACCCCCGCTAGGGGAATGATCTTAGTCTCTTTGAGGCTGAGATTGAAAAGTCGAAACTATGGATGATGGGTTTAGTAGAGGCTTCAATGTCTTGCCTCGGCTCGGCATCGGTTAATCTTCCCGGACACCTCCATGGTTTGACGTCCGGTGAATGCTGCTAGTGAGCATAGCTTAACGGATCCCACCTCAGCGCTTTCGTATGTGTATTTACTTTGAATCATTTCAAAGTTGCAATATTAAACCAATTATTTCATTGATTATTAAATAATAATAAAATTGACAAACTGCATTTTATTTGGTCAACACTCTATAGATTTGATTCTTACAAGTTACATTAATTATAATGAAATGAAAATAATTTATGTGTTGCGTCTTATAAAACTGGGTTCGTTATCGAAACTGAAGTTCGAAACCGAGATCAACGCACGTTTAAGACAACTAAAAGTTCGGTTGGGAAAATAATACACCGCTAACTAGCCTGTTTTTAGTAGCGATAACTCTAGATAGCTTCTAGAATACTATTTGATAAGCAGTGGGCCATTTCTAATGGCCAAAATCGTTGACTATATAAAGTATACATCTAAGAATCAACGAGTCCACGCCATTATTATTCTTCTTCATCTTCACTCATTTTTTTAAAGGTCTCTAGTTTGTTCAAGAAAGTGATCAAACAGACGCATCAAGTATATATCTTCTTGCTTATATTATATTTACGATAATCATTAAAGCATGCGGTTGAAATTTGAGTTTATGTACCTTTGACCGTTGACCGAACATAAAATATTATGACAAGATGGACCCGGAGTATCATTAGTGCATGTCGCTGTCGCTAGTGGAGTAGGGTACACGTCATGTCGTTGTATGGAGTTTTATATAAGGCTAGACTTCTAGAATACTCCAAGACTACGGGTCGGTTCTTATTCGCTTCCGCCTTTCTTTTTCTTTTTTTTTTCTTTATTCGTACGATTTCACCGTACGGCGTTTACGGCTAGGAAAATGGTCCCACCCTGGCCCACCTCCACCATAAATAAAGAGATATGTACGGATTTATATGTTCCGGAAATGGGGAGCTTTAAAAATTAAAATTTTAATATATTTACATGTATAGAAATAAAAAATAATTAAAATGTTATTATTTTTAATTTTTAATTTATTGTTGTTAAAAAATATTAAATAACAAATATCAATAAAAACTTAAAAATTAAAAAATTAAAAAATAAAAAAGTAGATGAGATTGTGATGATTTTTTTTTTTTTTCATATGCATTTGGCTATATTTGAAAAAATATATTTCTTCTATTATTTTATAAATATATATTAAATTCAAATTTTTTTAATATTATAAATATATATTTACCAAAAACTATAAATTAAAATCAAAAAATTAATATGTAAGTTAAATCAAATTACATAATATATAATTAAATCATACATTTATATCTTAATAATAATTTGAATCCACATACAAAAACATTTATATGAATTTTAAATATTTATATAAAAATTTATTCTACCAACTAATTATATTATGTATGTAATATTTAATAAACTTTAAATATAGTTTAAACATGAAATACATTATCTACTTTAAATCTACAAAATTGAAGTAAACATTATATCTCACTATATAATATATATTTTTTTCAAAAAATATTTAATATTAATATTATTATTACAATTTTTTGAGTTTTTTTTTTTTTTTTTCAAAGGGAATATGGAAAAGGTTGGGTTGGTTGGACAATGGAGAATTTACATCCCACAAGTCAATAGTAGTTGAGGATTGTAGAGATCAGTTGAGCCGTGACGCGATTAACTAAGTATTCTTGTACTAAGTTAGCATTGATCATTGACTTAGGTTAATGACTTGAAAGAACACTTTTTTATAAGATTAAATTAATTAAATATATGATTGTAAGTACTTAACTACAGATTTAACAACTAGTAGTAATTAATAAATAATTTTAATTAATTAATTAATTAATTACTAATGACAAGTATATATATGTCAATAAGGAACCAGATTATATATATATATATATATATATAATAACATTAAATTCCACCTCCCTACGCGGAGTGGAAGTTTCATTAAAAGATCCGAATTGATGACTTTTCATTGCACATTTTAATATATATATATAATAATTCGTATTATTAGTTCATCAAAAATATCATGAAGTAGCATATATTATAAATAAACATAAGTATATGCAACATGAACATGCATATGGAAAAGGGGATTCTAGAGAACGTGGCTTATATCTTCCATGCATTGTTTTATATACATAACATAATCTCTACTAAACTAATACAAAATTCAATTTTATAAAGTTGACTAATTAATGTGACTTGCTATTCATTATTCGTATAAGGGACTAAACAAAAAGGGTGCATTATAATTATTGATTTTCTTTTCACATTCTATGACTACTCCCTACTTCAATTATTCATTATTTATATTTTTATTAATTAATATTAATATTTTATTAATTAATTATATTTATAATTTATCTAAATTCTTTTATTATTTTTAGCTACCTATTTTTTATTAGACGATCTTATTATATATTAAACATAATCGTGTTTAAAAGAGGTCTAGGCCTTACGTTTCAATGATAGTTAGTGTTAGTTATTTTTTTCTATAGTAGGTACTTACTAGGTAGCTACGTAGGCCGCTAGCTAGGTTGCTTGTCACCATTCTATAACTACTATTTTTCCACTTCATTCCTATTTTTACCATCCTTTTACTTGTTTGGAAGAAAGTGAAAGAAAATGCAAAGAAAGTTAACACGTGGGTCCACCGTTCCTTTCAAAATTTGTATCCCATCCTTCAAAATTATATTAAAATGTAAAAGAAATTTTATTTTTGGTAAAATAAAATTGAAGATAAATTTTTATTTTGATAAATAAAGTTATATTATTTAAATAAATAAATAAATAATATATTATATTATTTATTAGATTAATAAAATAATATTCTTTATAGAACACGACAAAAAATCAATAACCCTTCTTCACTAAAATAAAAAGAAGCAAAAGAAAATCCTTACCAAACATTTTAGATAATCATGATCTAATTCCTTAATCCGTGGGTAAAGTAAAAGAAACGAACATTGATTCTTGTTACTCCTCCATCAATCAACTTCCCTACCCACAAAACAAGCACCCGTGACTCGCACGACAATAGCTGTAATGATACAATTGGTACGTGTTAATCAAAATTCTAAAAAAAAGAGTGACTAAATTCGAAGCACTTAACCAAACACATAAGACAGAGTGCAGCAGAGTTTCATAAAAGATGCCTGTCAGGAAAACAGTACTCGGAGAGTCACGGAAATGTACTGTGTCGGACTACGGATTAGGTAAGCGGTAAAAATTAAGCTAACCGGGATAGTAAATTATATAATTTACTTAAATCAGTAAAAAAAGTAATTTTTTATTATTTAAATTTTCATTATAAATTCAATAAATGTGAGGGATGTTGCATAAAATAACAACATGCATGCATTATTTCTCACTTATTACCTAACCTTATAGCTAAGAATTCGGATCCAAGTTTTAAATGATCTTGAAATGCACGTTTGTTGGTTTGAGAGGAGTCTCACTAATGAATGGGAAACATATTCTTTCTAATGAACATAGGTGTTAGGTAGGATATATTAATATGGAACGTTTAATTTTAATTTCTATTATTTATTTAAAAATAAATAAATATTATTTTTAATAATAATTAATCTAAACACTTATTTATATATATATATATATATATATATATATATATATATATATATCTTGATTAAGTTATATATTTTGAGAAATTATCGAAAATCTTAGGAACACATGCTGATAGTTATTCTATACCTACAACTATGCCTATGCTATGTATATGTCATGCTACTTATAACCTCCGATCAGTTGGGATTTGATGTAATTATTATTGTTACATTTAATTTTGAAATAAACTAATTTTCGAAAATTCAGAAACATATAAATTTAATATAAATAATTATAGGAAAAAAAAAGAAAAAAAAAAAAAGAAACAGAGTCGTGATCTATGAAGTCTTTGATAAAAATAATAAAAAATTAAAAAATTAAAAAATTAAAATGTTCCGATTAATATGTACCTGGAAAGTACGCTTACCTGTACCTCTTAATCTTCTCATCTTATCATCATTCACTTACAATGTTGTCTCTATTTGCTCCCCCTTTATTTATATTAATAATTAATAATATCTCTCAAAATAAATAATACAAATATATATATATATATATATATATATATGTATGTATATACAGATGCATATATACTCCTTCCTGCTTTCCCCAATTCCTAAATCCTCCTCACGCCCTCCACGCTCGGAACCTCCGTCTCTCTTCGTAACTCAGTCTCTCTAGACTCTCTACTCTCTCTATCTGAATTCTGCAATTAATCTATGCATATGAAGCAGCTAATCCGGCGTTTCTCCCGTGTCGCCGACTCCTCTCAGTACAGTCTACTCCGATCAGAATCAGAGGCGGCGAGGGCCGCATCTCGCCGCCTTTGCCCAACGGCATCGTTCCGAGCGGCAGCGAGCAAGCTCCGCAGGTCCGGCTGCACAGTTCCTGAAGGCCACGTGCCGGTCTACGTCGGCGACGAGATGGAGCGGTTCGTGGTGAGCGCCGAGCTGTTAAACCATCCAGTGTTCGTTAGGCTTCTCAACAAATCGGCGCAGGAATACGGTTACGAACAGAAAGGCGTGCTTCGAATTCCGTGTCACGTGGTAGTCTTTGAGCGAGTGCTTGAGGCTCTTAGACTCGGTAATCACGAATCTAGTGACCTTCAAGACCTCCTTACTTATCTCTCCGACGATCAGCACCTCTAGCTAAGAATCGATCGATCTTTCCATCTTTTTTTTTTTTTTTTTTTTTTTTTTGAGCAGTTTACAGAGCAGGTTGTTAATTTATGTTGTCCTGTAAGGCTGTATATACACTTTGCTTAGCATAAAGGATCGGAATTATAAAGCAGAGGAAAAATTTTAGGTTATTAAATTTCTTTTTTGTTTTTTGTTTTCGCGGCATAAGGCAACGGAGAAGATAATTCGCTCTCGCTCTGTTACTTGCTTATTTTTTTTTTCTCTCATTATCTGTTTGGTTCTCGAGAAAACAGAGAAGAAAGTTTAGAACTAAATGCAGTTCTTTGAAATTTCGGATTTAGTGGTTGTGGAAGGTGAGAATGAGAACTCTAGTATGCAAAATAAATTCTTTAGTCGATTAGTTCGGTGAGAAGTACGGATCGGTACAATTTTCCCCTTCTTTTTTTTTCCCCCCCTCTAAAGAAAGAGGAGATTCACGAGAAGTTCGTTTCTTTTAAAATTTTCCACACATTTTCCCTGCATCCAAACAGCAATAGGCTAGTTTTGCTGTAATTAACGGGGAAGGCTGGGGGCGCAACTCCGTCGAATGGGGTGGTGGTTAGTTAATCGGGCAAGAAAGTAGGTGAATTTACAGAAATACTACCCTACGGATTAATTAATTACTAATAATTATTATTTTTATTAAAATTAAAAAAAAAAAAAAAATATATATATATATATATATATATATATTGGGGGTAGGGAAGTTTTAACTGGTAACGGCCGTTGTAACGGATATGGAGATATGTCTGTCTGAAATAAAGAGAGTACAAGATTGGTAACAGCCGAACAGGTTAGAAATAATAATTAAATTCGCGGTGGCTTTTTTGTGAATTTTTACGACGATACGTATATATATGATGTTCCCTACCCTAATCAGGGGTAATTTAGTCATTTGATTAGTTTTCCGGCATGGTCCCATTTTTAGGGGAATCCTGTTGGGATATACTGAATGTGAGGTAATTCACTCACTTCAACTACTTATATACTTACAAACACTAATCTACGTCTACATTCTGTATGGTTACGGGGTGGGACGGGTTGGTCGTATAACATATTATTATATTATTTATTATATAAATTTAATATTTTTATTTATATTAAAATTTAATATATGACATAATTATTTTTATTTATTTATTTTTCAAAATTTATAATAAAATCGTGTAAATGAATTCTCTAAATTAAAAAAACAAACAAACATGTATTTATAATAGAATGTAAATATATTTAAAAAGGAAATTATATAATTATCATAAAATTATATTATATATACTTTACTGTATTAAAAATATTTACAAAATTATGAAAATAAGACATAAATGACATAATTTAATTTGATCCGGGCAATTTTGCTAAATGTTAATAGTTAATACGCACTTACTCATGCACTTACGTGGTTGTCGACTTGTCGTCATGCCTTCGTCCTCTCTATCTGTAAGAATATCGGACAATGTTAAAAAGTAATTTATAGATAGGTTATAGATAGGTTTTGATTACTAGTTCGTCTTTGCAGTACAAAAACTGTACCTTAAAGACTTTTTCACAGAGGCCAAAAAGATGTTTCGGTTAGGCCTCCAAACGACCTGTCAAAGATCATGTCCTTGCTTTTAAACATAATATTAGTTTAGTTCGAAACATAATTTATATATGACCAAACTCAAATGTCTTGAACGAAGAAGAAGACAAGCTTCTGCAATCTGATCTCAAATGTCTTCGATCTAAAGATGAAGGCCGAGCTTCTGCAAGGTTATACCCACCAATACCAATCATTCATTCATCCAAAAGTTACGACATAAATGAAAATAAAAGAATTTAAAATTATCAGAAGGAGTAATAGTTACATTACCACCACTTTTTATTCATCATAATAAAGAAAATAGATGATAAAAAAAAAAAAAAAGGGTAATTTAGGGCAGCGACTGAAGAGGATTGATTATCTTCATAAGACCTTTCTCTGTACATAGCAATGGCGAAAATACAGTAATAGAGAGACTGATCAAGAGTATTACAATTTCCTCATGACAATGATCAAGAGAGACTGAATCTCGAAGAATTGGTCGCTTCAGTTTGAAATGAAAGAACAACCTAATTAACTAGTCTTTGTTTTTTGTATTTTTCCTTTTACTAAGGTATTTTTCAACCTTATTTTTGCAAGTTGGTATTATTTGAAAGGTAATATATCTATCTATCTATATATATACATATAAACACTATATTTTGTACTAAGTTGGAATATGAATAAGTGACTCCTTGATTTGTTCCAGCCAATACAGTACGTACACATTCATACACAACAATCTATGTGTTTAATAAGCATATCATAATTAATAAAAGAGCATTAGTCAAAATTGTAATTATAGTAGTTGATTGGATTTGTCGCAATACGTGGTGCAGTGTGGACATAACTACTAAGAAGATGCTATTAGTATATGCATTATATATATCATCTTATCTTATTGTTATTCAATATAATTGTTTAGGAGACTTATAACGTACAATCAAGCTATGGATCTGCTAAAATCCGCCCTAATTTACGCTGCAAGCACATGCATGGAGGCCCATTATTGGCTTCCTGGCTGGTTCTACAATCTCAACCATCTTCCGAGTATAATTGTTTATGTGTGTAATTATGTAGATACTTTGTGTTTATATACAATACAAATGCGTACGAATCTCGAGAATATTATATTTTATATTTCAAATGAAATATTTAAAAAATTAATATATAAAAAAAAATGAATTAACTTTTTTTTATAATTAATTAATTTTGAGATGAAAACTTAAATTTCAATATGATATTAGAGCTGAGGTCTCAAGTTTAAATCATAATTGTTCATCCCTTTGTTATTTTTGTATATCATATGCTTCTTCAGTTTTGTTTGCTATTTGTATACACGTGGAAGACTCATATTGTTATGGACTTACTCGTGAAGGGGAGTGTTAAGAGTCTCAATGATAGATAATATAATTGAATTTGTTTTCTATCAGTTCGAACATTTAGGACAATCGGTAACTTAATATGATATCAATATAGATGTCTCAAGTTAAAATCATGTTGCCTCCCAAATTATTAATTTCATGAGCTAGACCTTTGGCTTTCATTTCTTACATTATGAACTTGCATGTGAGAGGGAGTGTTAATACTAAATAAATATAATATGAATTGTTATACCATATCTTATAAGCTCGGGCTCTTAGAGTTATGATTTCAATAATGACCTCCACCTCTATGACATGCGGTAATGATTCTTATAGAGTTACGATCTTTATAACAATCGATGATGTTAATAAATCAAATAATTTCGTGGATTGTATTTTATTTGACTGTATAGCTGTGGGATTAGATATTTTTAAGATCGAAAGCTGCTGATAATGTTGACAAATATAGGCACTTGTTGATATAAGTAATGTCTTTTGAATTTTGAAGTGCGTTTTTCTTCTTTTTTTGGTTTGTATTTTAGTGCATTGGATGCTTTCTTTTTCCTGCTTTTTGGATCAAGAAATGATTACTTACGTCCTTCGAGGGATAGAAATTAGAAAAACAAAAGAATTTTCAAAATGGTGACTGAGCAAACATGAAATTCTTTGTACTGACTTATTTGACTGCAGTTTTCTTTGAAGCTTATTAGATCTTTGTTGATTTTTAGCGCACTCTAGTTTCTTCATTCTTCACATATATATACATATATATATATATATGTATATAGTACATTACTTGAGACATCAAGTTCAAAGTTGTAGGGTCGAACATTATCAGCATACTAGTTCAGGCTTAAGCACTTCTCGAGTTTGTTCTGTTATTCCAAAACCGACGTCATTCAGTTGAGCAGCTGACATATGGATTGATGGTCTTCACCTTTATCTAATCGATTCGCTACTTTGAGATGTGTGAATGAGACCCGGGTTGAACATCCACACCTAGTAAGCCCTAGGTTTTTTTTTTTTGAATGACCGGGGAAACCCGATCTGAGACGTGCACGAATGCCGACAGCCCTCCCAATAGGCACGAGTGGGTAAAACCCGGGCACCCGAACAACCTTTTTTGAGTTGGGTGGCGGTATCTCGTTCGTGCATTTTCACTTAAATTAGGATCATCAATTAATGTCCACGACTCATAAATATTCGTTTTATTTAGTTGAAACTTAGAATGAAACTACCTGTTTCAACTTATATATGAATCCGACACTTGTTCTATCACTTTTCTCTCTTGGGCCATCAGAACGGCCCGTAGTTTTTTTGGGTAGGCCTGGTTGGCCCGATAATGCTGAAGTAGGTCCAAAGCTAATAGATTGGGACCTTTAAAAAATATGAATATTACATGAAAAAAAGGTTTGAAAAATTATTTATGGACTCAAAATAATTTAAATATTATTCAAAATATTTCATATAAATAAATAATAATTTATTTCCATTCAAAAGATATGTTATTTTTTTAAAAAAAATGAATCATTTCTCATATTAAATATTAAATAAATTAAAATAATTATTAGATTCTAATAAAATACAACCAAATAAAGGAATGCTTGACTTCAATTCCCTCTCAAATATCGAACCAAGCTTCTATAAATAATACTATGAAGATTGATGTTGCCCTACTGTTTTTATTTTTTATTTTTATTTTTTTATATATATTTTTTTTCCATTCCAACAAAAGCTTTTGTTCGTTCTATGTTCTAGGTAGCTACTACTATGACATGCATGAAACACATAAATGAGGTTGCATTCTTTATTTGTTACAAGTTTTAATGATAGAAAGTAACATTAACCAAGAACTTTAATGTAGGATATAGTCCTGTTGGTGAAACATTTAATTTTTTATTACACAAATACCGAACCAAACATTTAATTTTAAGAACTAGATATGTTTAATGTGTACTTAAATACTACACACCTACCACTATAACTATTTTTATCTTCTTTAATACGTGGTGGCATAACTAGATATGCATGCATGTTACTTATAAACTTAAGGAGTTGAGATCAATGTTTTCCTCACGTGCGTTGCAATATTTGTTCTTTAAACTAATACTAACTAATGAAATCCATCAAAGTCAATAATTATAAGTTGATAATATAAGTATAGAGAAATTGGTATTATTTTTGATAAATAAAATTATATTAAATTTATTTATACATATATAAAATATTATGTTATAATGACGTCAATAGCTTGAATTAATAGAGAAGTTAGAATTCAACGGTCGAATTAATTGAGAGAAAGAAAAAGTTGGTATTGAAATTGGATCGTTTAGAAACCTCATAATTAATCAAAAGACTCAAACGTAGGTTGGCAAAAGTGTGTGATGAAATTAATGTATGTATTGAATATGTGCTAGTTAGGTATATTGAATTTCTAATGGTATTAATGTGTTAGTAAATGTCCTTCATTAATTACATTTGGTCGACGAAATGTAGGTGAATGCTGTTTTCATACATTTATAAGAGAACCATATTTGCTTGGTGATTCGGTTTTAGCCTATTTTCGGTAGGGTTTGGATATATATATATACATGTTATATGTAATATGCATGGATAAGTAATACGAGTCACGATCAACGAGTAATTAAATTCCCATTATTAGGGTGGGAGTAATTCATTGCAAATTTCATCGGGGTTGCCACTTTTTGTTTCTCCTTCTCCTCATTTTCTTGTTCATATCTATCTACATATCTTTCTTCTTATATAGTAGTTAAGGTAATATTTACTTTGCCGCAGAAAGAGGCAGTGTATTCAATGTGCATGGCAGCACATGCACTACTGCATTTATTTATGTTACCCAAATCCCAAATAAATCTCTTTCCTGTTGCCTTCTTTTACTTCTTCTTAAACCAGGCAGCCAGCTTGCGCGGAAGAGTGAGCTATATGAGTAACTCCCACTCCCAAGTGTTCATCATCTCTTATAATTGCTACTACTATAATGATCATTTGGAATGGTGGATGTTAGATTTTTCTTGTTGATATGTATATATCTTTTTATTGATTTGTTTCATTATTTTTAACTTACTTTATTGTAATTTACATTTTTTATATTACTTGTATTTTTCTATATATAATACATAACAACCTAAATAATTTGAGTGATGAATTTTAGCAAACATTTATATAATATCAGAGAAAACCATAGGTTCAACTTTTCTACTGATCTTTATGGCTAACTCCTCCTCTTTTTTCGACGTCTCCCTATTTCTTAACATCATGATTCACATGGTAACCATCAAACTATCAACATCTAATTACTTATTATAGGAGAGCCAACTTATCTTTCTCCTCTCTTATTGATAGAACTACCCAGCACCGCTCGCCACCATTGCCAGCAACCCACCGACGCCAAACCCCAAATTCTAAGAATGGATTATAATAAGTCACCGTCTTCTCAGTCTTCTCATTTATTCTCTCATAGAAAAGGCCATGGCTAAAAATATTGGCTGCATTTTGTCTGGCTCAGTTTGGCTTGCCTTAGAGACTACCTTTAGTCATGGCTCTAAGCAGCACAAGCTTTAGTTGAAGGACGATCTTTAATTGATGAAAAAGATGTCCCATTCATTTACTGATTATGACAGGTCCTTTAAAGCATCTTGATATCAACTTGTTGTTATTGCTCATCCCGTTGATGAAACCGAAAAGTCTTATTAGTTTTTATGCCGACTTGACCTCTCATTTTCTAGTTTTATCGCTACCCAAATTGCTCTCACACCACTGCCTAGTTTTAAGGATCTATTTCCTAAAATTGAAAGGTTTGAGTTGTTTCAAAAAAATAATTGAAGATAACCCTAAATCTTCTTCTGCATTTTTTGCTAATCATTTTGCTTATAGTTCCTGTGGTAGGAGCTATAACAAAAATCATCATGGCCATGGCTATGGGTCACACTCTTCTGATTTAAATGACGGTCGCTGTTATTCCTACTTCACCTGTCAAGTTTGCAAAATTGATAGTCATATGGTGGATCGCTATCATAAGTGGTATGAACAAAATGTTGAAAATGCAAATCTTGTAGCTGCCATTGTCAATTTGTGCAACCTTTCTAATAGAACTCAATCTGATTGATACGTCAACATGAGCATCTCCGCTCACATGACTTTAAATCTTTTTACCCTTGATTCTACTACACTAGATCACAGTAATGATTCCTTTATTATTGCGAATGCGGCTTCTTTTCCTATTTCTTAAGTTGGTGCTTTCTCTCCTTCCCACATATATTTGTTTATTGGACGTGCTTGTTGTTCCATATCTCATCAAAAATTTGCTCTCTATTAGCTAGATAACATCATATTTTCCTATTAGTGTTACTTTTGCTTATGATTCCTTTACCATTCAAAATTGGAGAACAAGTCAAGTGGTGGCAACGGGGTCTTTATGTGCTTGAAAATGGTCACTCAACTTTTATTTATGCTCTTACTAGTTCAGTATTATGACCATTTTTTGATTTATGGCATGTAAAACTTGGTCATATTAATAACTCTATTATATATTTACTAAATGAAAAGATACATTTTTCATACTTCTATTCTTTCTACTAATAAACTTTGTGATGTATGTCAACTTGTTAAGAGTCATCGGTTGCCATTTACACTTAATAATCGTTGAGCCACAAATATTTAGATTTTATTCACTGTGACATTTAGGGCCCCTCACCTACCACATATTCACTTGGCTTTGTATATTATGTTCTCTTTATCTACGATTTTTTGCGGTTAACTTGGTTATATCCTATGAAGTGTAAATATGACACTTATGATATATTTTTTTTTCACTTTCATACCTTTGTTGAATGGCACCATGCCTACAAACTCAAGGTTTTTCAAAGTGACGTTGGCGTGGAATTCACAAGTAATCGGTTTTAAACTTATATTCGGTCTCACGGAATTCATCATCAAATTTCATGTCCATACTTATAAGGCTCGCTTGGTGGCTAAAGACTTCACTCAAATCTCGGGTCTCAATTTTATCGAGATGTTTAGTCCAGCCGTCAAAGCTGCTACCATTCGTCTAGTTTTTTTTTTAATTGAAGTCACAAATCATTGATCTCTACATCAATTTCATGTAAAAATACTCTCCCTAACTATTTTCTTCATGATAACGTGTACATGGATCAACCTCCCGATTACATTTAGCCTTATTTTCTGCACTATATTTATAAGTTGCAAAAAGCTCTCTATAGACTCAAGCAAACTCCTCAGGCACGGTTTCAACTGTTTAGCATCTTTGTTTCTCGTATTGGTTTCTCTTATCAAGCCGATACATCTCTCTTTGTCCTCCATAAGAATGGTACTCTTTTATGCCTTTTCCTTTACGTGGATGATATTATTATTACCAGTAATAATTCTACTCTTCTTAGTTGCTTTATTTGTCAGCTCAACACGAGTTTTCCACCAAGGATCTTGGCTTATTAAATTATTTTCTTGATCTTGAGGTCACATCCATCAATGATGACTTATTTCTTAGTGAAGCCAAATATGCTTAGGATATTCTTGCACGTACTCAATTGCTTAAGTGTAAACCAGTCGTTACACTAATGATTGTTGTCCAATGTTTATCTCTTGACGGTACTCCCTTCTTAAATCCTACATTTTGTTGTTGTCTCGTTGAAGCTTTACAATCCTTAATCATTTCTCGATTAGATCTTTCTCACTCTATGAACTCCATCGGTCAATTTCTTCACGCTCCCACCAATGACCACTTTCAAGTGGTTAAACAAATTATTCATTATGTTAAGGGCATTATCGCCTTTGGTCTCTCCTTTTACCCTCTCCTCCTCCACCAGTCATTACAAGTTGGTCATTGGAGCAATCACCTTCATTAGCGGGAAAATATGTAGATGATGCCGCCACCTCGATCGTCTTATGGCATTTCTTGTTTTCATTTTTCCCATTTTCCCACCTTTCTTTTTGCCACCCTCAAGCTTGATGGGCCATCCTCGAGGAGCCATTGATCCTAGAAGGAAGCACACAAAGTAAACTGTCAAAATGATAAATTTAAACAATCAAAACTATTTGTCAACTAAAATGCCGCCACATTTAAATATAAAACAACTCAAGTATATATGACAGTTCAACAATACTTTCAACAATGCAATCCTACTAGTTTCTCATAAAAACTGCTCTGGTATAGCCTCACTAAAACAATCAACCATAGATAATAATTATATTGCAATTAGTTCAACAGATTAAAAAATTTGATTGTAGAAATTTCATAGCGCACAATGGAATTTAAGCAAAGATCACAACAATGCATGTCTAAAAAAATTCTACAAAACTGATACTCAAAACGAATGTTGAGATCAACCAACTTCAAGTGCCAGTTTTCCAAAGCATTCAACTGTGAAAAAATAAAAAACCCTCAAACTTCTACTTAGAAATGACCACAAATTTCATCTCTTAGTTTTTCAAATCATGGAGTTTTGATCATGTTCGTATAGAATACATGCAGAGAAAAACATAGTAACAAAAAGAGTAACGTACAGTGGAAACATTTCAAACAAAAAAAATCAACTTCGAGTTAAAGCTTGACCCAACACGTGTTCACAACAATCACATTCTTCCTGCAGAGTGAACGTCGCAGGCAAAAGGACGTCACAGTGGGTGGATCACCAGTCAATAATGGGGGTGATCTCTGGTAAGTAATGGCGGATGAAAGTTGTAGAGAGCAAAAATGGGTAGAGAGAGAATTTAGCGTGAGAGAGTAAAAGTTCATATTATGTTTTTTTTATTTGGAGATAGATTTTGGTTGAAGGGAGTTATAGAGAATAAGAACGGTTTCCTGTTTTAACGTAATGAGAGAATGCGCTTGATAGGCTTTTACCCTTTTACCCTTTCCGTGCGCAGCAAAAATTATCGTCCAAAATAAATATATTAAAAAATACGTAAACTTTGAATTATTTATGAAAAAGCCTGCCAGCTAGACTTTTGCAATTTCAAAGGCTACCAAATATAACCGACCCAATGAAAAGTTGCAAATATTGAAAGTGAATAGTAAAACTCAGTGACAATAGGCCTGTTTCACTGAAGTGAGTTACATGAAAAGGGTAAAGTAAAAGACCCCATTAGACAACTTTGCTTAATTACTTTTCCTAGCTAAGACATTCTTCTTCATCTACAAAATGAGATATGGAAGTAAATTATAGAACATTAAACAAAGTTCTTAATTGACATGTTTAGATCGACCCTAGCTTTCTTCGCTGTAGGCAACTGGACAACCGAATTGCACCTCGGACATCTCGGATTATTTCTCGTGGTCAATACATAAGTTAAGCAACGAGAACAGCCGGCTGCAATAGGCGATGAAGATATTGAAGATGATGATATCCGTTTCTCCTCCTTGTCTTCTTCTTTGTGAAAGTACTCTTTGATTGAAGACGAGGACAAGGAGTATGAAGAAGGTGAAGAGGATGACTTGAAGATCGAATTAGAAGACCGCTTCTTCATCGGGGGTTCGTTCTCTACCCTTTGGAGGGCGGATTTGACCTTATCCAGAGTGCATACGCTTTGATTATAATAGATATTGTTTGAGGATGATGATGATGATGATACTAATTTCAAATCCAAGCTGGTTTCCTCCAAGTTACGATTTCTGTTCATGAGTTTTAATGGGGATGGAGGGAAGTTTAAGTCCTGAAGCTTTGATAGTACTGTTGGATTGAGCTGCTGCTGGTGTTGCTTCTTTGAATCTGAGATTGATGGTGAATTCAATGGACTGTTGCATTTTTGTATGTAGATTTTCCCAGACTGCAAAAATCAAAATCAAAAGATGTTATTAAAATGAAAATGATGAAAACATTTAATGAAGCAATTTATTAAATAAGTATGAGACATTTAATGAAGAAGATTGCTTTATTGATTATTAAAGCAGTGGGGAGTACAATTGGTCATGATTCCAGGTTATTATAAATCTTCTTTTTCTTTTTTACGATTCTGTTTGGCTGCAGGGAAAATTGAGATCAAAGAACAGAAGTTATAGTCGGGATTGGATAAAAGAGAGAGGAAACCAATTCGAAGATTGTTCGTAGTGGAGAATAAAATCAGAGACACAAGGTAACTGGATTCGATCTCTATATAATTTGATCTATTTTCTCAAGAACCGAACAGAGAGTAAAAGAAATACACGAATTCAAACAAAATTGAAAGAAATAAGAGCAAAATATTCATAACCTAACTTAATTAACACAAGGAAAGAAAAATTACATATTGCATACAGCAACGAAATTTTGGAATGGAAAGCTTCACCGGGAAAATTCTGACGCGAAGAAAACCATGTTTTATTTTTCCCGGGAAACAAATAGACTCTTACAAAAAAAAAAAAAAGAAAAAAAAAAAGAGAGAGAAAATGACAGTACCTTCAAATCAAGCCTCTTTTCCCATCCGTTAGGAACCTGCAAATCGAGGTCCAATTCCTTAGAATCAGAAAGCTCGGAAGAACCACCGAGCAAGTCGCGAGTGATCAGAGTCGTCGTCGATTTCTCACTCATCGATTCATTTCCAATCGTCCGATCCTGTTCCTCCTTGTATCCATTCATCACTCGTATCAGAGAATAACTCACTTCTGCCGCCATTATCGTAGCCTCGCAAAAGCTCTATTATTTTGCTGTTTGTAGAGAGAGAGAGAGAGGGAGAGAGAGGTTGAAATGAGGTAGAGAAGAAATCTGATACGAAGGCCGTTATGAAGAAAGTAAAGGGGAATAAATAAAAGGTGTAATTAATTACTCAATTAATTATAATTTTCTTTTAATTAATTAATTAATTAATTAAGAACACAACTCTTCCTTTTTCCCAACTCTCATTAATGATTGTGACCAGAATATCAATCAATTTTGTATTTTTAATACCACATTAATTCTTTATTCTTAGCAGCTTAGCCTAAAGTCATGCACATTAAATCACACGACTCGCTTCAATTTGTTAATCACTATTTATAATTATTTATTTCTATTTATTTTATCAATTTTATTTCAAATTAAAAAGAAATTTTCAAAATTATATTTATTTTAATTATATATATATATTAATTTTACGATATTAAATTATCATAACTAAGATTTATTTAATAATATTGTTAAAAAAAAAAAGAGAAAAATTTCATATTATCATATATAATGTGATATTTATTTAATAAAATAATATTTAAATTAATAAAATAATAATAATAATAATAATAATAATAATTTGATGGTATTTTTTCCCTACTTTCCTCTTTTGACCAACATTAATTACGTGACATATAATTATTTTTGATGGGTAGTCAAACATTGAAAAATTATACTAATATTGTTAAAATAATAATAATAATAATAATAATAATAATAATAATAAATAAAAAATAATAATAATAATAAATAATAATAATAATAGTGCACGTACGACTAATGAGCGTGGGCGATATAAACGTGTTACGGATCAGTTGCCCATGAAGAAGATTCAAAGCACATGGGCAACTAATGAGTTGAAAGATTCTTGCATATTATGAATCACTCTTTTCAAACTTACTTTCAATATTTATTAGGGAAAAATGGGTTTAATCTTAATAAATTATTAATAAATATTTAATTTTAAATTTAATTTATAATAAATATATGATTCAGTATAAAATCGACTGATTGTATATATATATATATATATATATAAAATAAATAAGTGATTTTGTTTTTTTTTTTAATAAATGCTTGTTTGTTTCTTAAAAAGAAATTGAAATTAATATTTAATTAATATTTTTTTTTTTTTTCTTCTTTCTCGATAATAATAAATATATATAATTTTTTTTTCTTTTTCGAACGACAAATACATATATATGATCGTATTAATTATAAAAATTACTTAAAATATAACGATTAAAACGGGCAGCTAATAAGTTGTAAGATTCTTGAACTATGAATCACTCTTTTCAAACTTACTTCCAATATTTATTAGGAAAATTATATTTAATCTTAATAAATTATAATAAATACTTAATTTATAAGAAATACATAATTCAATAAAAAAAAATCGACTGATTGATTGTATATATCACTTAACTATTAAGGGACTCCGCCACGTCATCCAATAAATTTAAAATTTAGATATGTTCATTTTTTCGAGACAACCACCGTTTCCAAAATAACTGCCACCTCCTCCACCACTGCTAACCGAAAATCTTTGTCTCCGGATAAGTGGGATTGCAAGACTTAGTTGATAGTTGGGTCAGTGGAAACTAAAAGATGAAAAAAAATCCACATCTTGAAATCTTGGTTTTAAAAGATGGGAAAACTCATATCTTGCAATCCTGGTTGTCCCGAGAGAGGATTTTCGGTGGAGTTTAGAAGACAACATAATCTTTCAGTCACCAAGAAGTGGATGAGCTAAAATGTCGCACCCCTTTTCTCTCGGAGATGAGAGCAAGATTCCCCCCAAGATGGGCCACCTTCTAAGTTCGATCTCAGAGATTCTTTCCTAGACAGCTAGTGCTCGCAGAGATCTATTGAAATAGTGTTGAGATGTCGATATATCTTTCGCAAAAGCTTAGTAGATTTTCAATTTTCTGGTCAGCTGCGATCAGTGCATCGTCATGAGGTACTCCGAATCTTGCTCTTAATTGTTGACGTTTTATTTATGGCTGCCTTAAGATCTGATTCATAGTTGACGAATTGATGATTAGATTTAGAAAGCAAAGAGATCTAAGAAAGTTAGATGGATTTCTAACTTGTGCTCTTTAGCGTTTTTCTTCTTCTTGTATTGCTAGTCTAGAGCTGGTGATTTTTTGGTTACTTTATTTGGATGTTTTGTTACATGGTGATGTATTGTTTCTTCTTAATGCCTTCTTCGTGTTTCCGATTCTCTGTTTTGAGGCTGCCTCTGAGAAGTGTGGGGGTGATTCTGCTTCCAGTTTCAATGGAGGATCTGGTTATAAATCTGAATGATACAATTAGGGATGAGAAGGAGAAATTTACATTAATTGGGAAGGTTCTAACATGGAAGAAATTAAATCGATCTGAGATCCTTTCGATTCTTAGGGTACTTGGACAGAAAATCTTCTTATATCCATTATGGCAGTATGGATGAATTTATTTGCAATAGATTTCGAAACAGATGAGGAGAAGAACTTAGCTCTTGAAAGAAGTCATTGGGCAGTACTGGGGCAATGCTTTAACCGGAAGAAAAAATAAAAATAAGAAATGGAGGCCATATCTATCATTATTTGAATTGGACATCACAAAAACACCAGTGTGGATCCAGATCCATGAACTATTGCAAATACGATTGGAATATTCTGATAAGGAGATTATAGGATTGAGGAGGGATGAGGAGTGAGATGGTTTATCAAAGTCGGGCTGTTGATGTTGAAAAACCTATTACCATGGGGTTCTGGATTCCAAGAAATGAAGGGATAGAAGTTGAGTTCAATTGAAGTATGAAAGGCTTTCCTGATTTATGCTTTATGTGCGATGTTATGGATCACAGTTTCAGAGAATTTAAGGGACAAAAACTAATGTATGGGCTTATGAACCTCCCAAATATGGACCTCACCTAAAAGCTACTTGATCAGGGATGAGATTAGTTTGCAAGGGGGAAGTAGAAGGGAGTTGGAAAATAATCAAATGCTTCGAGGAATGATAGTAAGTGAAGACACAGAATGGGAGGGAAGGTCGTCTCTACATGAGGACAAGGAGATTGTTCAACAAAAGAATGCAAGGAGAGATGAGAACTGTGATCCTAATAAGTGGCCTAGTGATGTGTGGAGAAGTGAGAGAGAGAAATGGGGGAAAGTGGTAGATCATACATGGGGAGTTAAGAGGAAGGAGGAGAAGTCTTTGTATGATCAAAATGGGGAGGAAAACTCAAAGAAGTTAGAAGAGGAGCAAAAAGGTTGGGAAATTATGCTCAAAGAGAGATGTGTGTATGTTGCAAGTGTTGAATCTAGTTCGAGAAAATAAAATTATCATTAAAGAAGATATGAGTCAATAAAATAGAGTTGCCATCAGAAGAAGAAAAAGAAGATGCGAAAATTAAAAGCCCAAAAATTACAGTTCTAGCTGGGGAATTCAATAGTCTATGTCTTGAAAGGAAAATGGAAGAGGGATGGCTAGACTATGAGATGAGAAGGAAAAGAATGAGGGGTGACAATGAATGATGGGGATGGGTATGAAGGGAGAAACTACTTATGATACTTGGGGGAGTGAAGGAATACTAGGTCAGTTTGAAAAAAAAATGATAGCTTTCCAATCTATGATTCATGAGTATGGGCATATGAACTTCCCTTATGATTTCACTTGGAAAAATAACAGAGATGGTGATTTGATTATGAAATGAATTGATCTTGTTTTTGTTAATTTGGAGTTGAGGGAAATATTTTCGAGAAGTCAGATTTTTAACTTACTTATAAAAATATTATATCACTCTCCTATATTACCTATAAAAAACTACATGGTGTAACAATTTTACTCGATTCGGGCTTTAGGCCTGATGATAAATATCTATAATCTATACTCGAATGGGCTAATACAGCTGGATGTTTATGTCAGATTGGGCTTTTGGTCCATTAAGAAAAAGGGGGATTGTCTCCTTCTCTATCACTAGACTAGCCCAGTTTAGGAAATAAAGTTGGGCCCGGACCGTCATTCTCCCCCCTTCAATTTTCTCTTTCTTTCTCTCAGTAAAAGAGAAGAAGATTGAGGTTCTGATTCTCTCTCACCCGCACTGAAAATTTTGTGGGGAGGACCCAACAAATTGACGTACCCACTGAATATAGCACGATCGGGTTATCAATTCCCTCACACAAATTTCTCAGCTAAGCTTCGTCTCTTATTCAATCCCTCGCTCTTTCTTTCTCTCTACCGGAAAGTATGCAGATCTTCGTGAAGACTTTGACTGGGAAGACGATCACGCTCGAGGTTGAGAGCAGCGATACTATCGATAATGTCAAAGCCAAGATCCAGGTCCTTTTCAATTTTCCTTTCTTTCCTTAGTTTTGTGTGCTTTACTTCCTGTTTTATTTTTATTTCAGCTGAGAGCAGGGAAAAGGGTTTATCTCTGGGCTTTGGATTCTATCTGAAAGTTTGAGTTTTTCTTGGTTAGGGTTCTCGGGAAGCGTGAAAAAGAAAGGAGTAAGCTTAATGGGATTTTAATGTCTTCGCTTGTGAAAGAGATTTTAAGGATGGTAGGAAGGGGAAGAAATAAACAGTTTACAAAATTATTGAATTATGTTTTAGGATTTAATTGTTCATTGATTGTAAGTTCACACATTTCACTGTCATATTTCTAAATGCTTCAAGATCAAAACCCTTATCGATGAATTGAACATGTTCCAAATATTGAATTTTTAATATCTGAGCTCCCCAAATATATTTTTTTAATCAATTAAATCTCCGAATCGATCCATAAGATGGTTTCTGCCCTACTTAAATTTACACCCCTCCCCCGAAAAGAAGGAACCATAAAAGTAAAGTTTGAATGTTTATGTTTTCGAGCTTCCAACTCACCTTCTTCTGGCAACTCTGTGCAGTTGAATGTATGATATATAATTCCTCTTCTTCACCTTTAAATGCATATCATATTTTCCCGCTTTCTTGCATCTGTCGGTTTGTTTTTCTATTTGTTTTCAGAACAACCTCAGTAAATGAACGTCATATACCTTATAATATGAAAGGAGTTTGTTATTTTTCTAATAGTGGGCTTCATGAAAGAATCTCCTATTTCTTATCTTGCTTCTCATTTGCATGATATATATATATATATATCTAGGATGTATTGTTTAACTTTAGTCTGTTAAACTTATATACTTGTAGGTCTGATCGGTTTCTACCATATAATACTTTAGAGTTGTGATATCTAATCAAAGCTTAATTTTTCATATTTTCTTTTTTCATTTCTTTTTTATAGGACAAGGAAGGTATTCCCCCTGACCAGCAACGACTAATCTTCGCCGGCAAGCAATTGGAAGATGGCCGAACTCTTGCAGATTATAACATCCAAAAGGAATCTACTCTTCACCTGGTTTTGAGGCTTAGAGGAGGGACCATGATCAAGGTCAAGACTCTAACCGGCAAGGAAATTGAGATCGATATCGAGCCAACTGACACCATTTTCCGTATCAAGGAACGTGTTGAGGAGAAAGAGGGCATCCCTCCCGTCCAACAAAGGTTTCTGCCACAAACTTCATTGCCTCCTTTTAAAAAAAAGAAATCTGCTACTTACTTCTATGTACTAATCAGGATATATATATTTTTCTTTTCAGGTTGATTTACGCGGGAAAACAGCTTGCAGATGACAAGACGGCTAAGGACTATAATATAGAGGGTGGATCTGTTCTCCATCTTGTGCTTGCCCTTAGAGGCGGTGATAGTTTTTAAAAAGATGTGGTAATCTTTAATATTGCTCCGGTTGTCTGTTTTGCTGCTGCTTGATGAATTGAAATCCATGAGATTGAGCCTCCCCCTTTTTCTTTCTTTTGTGTGGATTGAGAACCGAAAAACCATGACTGCAAAAATCATATTTTCTCTCAATTGTTCGGGGAACCCTTTGCTCAAGAATTAAATTAGACTGTCTTGTCAAATGTTATATATATGTGGGTGATCAATAAATTTGGGTCGTTCTTTTTGCTATCCTGTTGAAAAATTATGAATGCTTTCAAGTTTGTGGATTTGGTATTCAAAATGGTAGTCAAATTTGCAAAGTTTCTAAGATTCAGAGCCAGAAGGTGTTTGTGTTTTTGAGGATTTCGAGATTACTTTGAGGAGGTATAGGTAGAGGTGGCAAAATGGGCCAGTACAACACGGCTTTGGCACGGTACGGCTTCGGCATGACACGGATTATGTCGTGCTGTGTCCGGCACGGATTGGCCTGTGCCGTGTCCATGCCTAAAAATAAGGGCACAGCATGACACAGACACAGTAAAGGGTCATAAACGTGTTGTGTCGACTCTTGGGATCATGCCGGCCCGTGAGCCCGTTTCGACCCATGTACCCATTTTGGCATGTGAGCTTGTTTCGACTCGTGAGCTCGAATATTTGTTTACTTTTTAAAAAAAATCAATTTTAAATAAAAGAAGAGTTATAAAGTAAATAGTAAAATACTAATAATATAATATATATTTTGTATATTGTTAATCGTTCATAATAATAATTATTTAGTAAAATAGAAATTACTATTAATAATAATTAAAATTATAAATACTGTAATAAGTATTATTTGACCAAATAAGATATTGCATTAATCGAAAGGTTTTTAATATACAAAATAATTTATGAAGAAAAAATTCATAAGATTAGAAAGCGCTTTTGAGCGCATGCCTCAGATGGACCCAAAAAGGTCATGTCGTGCTTCAATTCGGCACGAGAAATCTGTGTCGTGTCGTGTCATGCCGGCCCACATACCCTTATAGTTGGGCACGGCACGGCCCGACACCCATGTCGTGCGTGCTCGTGCCGGCTCAGTCCATTTTACCACCTCTAGATATAGGCAGCCTACTCCTCAAGTAAAATATTCTAACCATTCAAATCAACAAAGCTCAATACTTTTTATTATAAGTGCTGATATAATTTGATCACAGTTATTTAGAGTATATATTAGGTTTAAATTTATCAATTCCTAAATGTGTTAAGGAAAGATTTTTAATATGATGTATAATCACGTGACATATCAAATATAATTTTAATATATCAAATCATTTATGATATGAAAGTGATATTTATAACCGTAATCTTATTTAATATATCATATCACTTATACAACCAATTAGTATTTTACTACCAATTAGTATGTTAAACACGTTTCCAAATTTATACAACTTGCAAAGCCCTTTGCACAAATCAAGATTTATGCATGGGAACGTAAGATTTCAAATCGGCAACAAAAAGTAATTTTAAATCCTTTTATCGCCGAAATTGTAGAATCTGACTCTGTTACTTCCTCTCTTCGAGTAAGCTGGCTTTTGCAACATAAAGTATCAGTCTAATCTTAGACTCGCACGAAATGCTAGCAAGTATTGTTCTTTTTTTTTTTTGGCCAAAGCTAGTAAGTATTGTTGGATGAGATATGTTTAATTCTCTGGCTGAAATTTATAAGGGGAAATCTGATTGAGTGTTGTATGCTTGTAATGGATACTCTAATGATCATAATATAGCGAGATCTGATATATCTTTGCTAGAGCTCAATGTGGAGTAGCCCTTAGCGGTGAACCGTGGTAAAACTTCTTGTGTTCATGCTTTCTTTGATTCACATTAATTTTATGTTATGAAAATTATATTGAAGAACTAAATTGGTAAAGTTAAGTTAAACTTGGCTTTAATTTGAAGTAAGTAATTACAACAATGGTATCAAAGCTTTATTATGTGTTTAGATCTGATTAATCGTGCGTGTTCTTTGGTTCTTGAATAGATCTAGGGTTTTTGTGATTGAATGTTCTTGATGATTTGCACAGATCTAGCGTTTAAACAAATCGTATGTTTTTTGAAATAAAATTGGGAACCTGAGTTTAAATCTATTAATGTTGCTATAATCCAAGAATATTCTGATCATCATAGAAATGTAAATCAAAGCCCTGATTTGCTTGCACAAATAAATTTTGATTTGTATTGTTGATTATTTACTGTTAATATTCAAGTTGTTGTTTTGAATATTATTATTCTACTTTTGGTTGTTCTCTTATTCTTGGTTGAGTGAAACCTGCTTTTTGGAAAAGTTTTCTAATACCTTCACAGAGAAAAGCATGTCTTCAACTCGAATTAAGATTTTCCCTTTCGATAGGAAATCTGATTTCAGGATTTGGAAGAGAAAAATGAGAGCATTACTTTCACACGATAAGGTTCAGATTGCTTTGGAAGAAGATAGCAAGAAATGGAAAGTAGAGCAGCTAGTGAAAAGAGATGAAATTGACTAGGAGTCGCATAATCTGATCAACTGAATCTAGGGGATAGTGTATTACGTAAGGTTGATGGGCCTGAGATTTCTCTTGCCGTGTGGGGTAAGCTAAACACTGAATATGCTCAACAAAATGCCCCTATATGCTCACCCTAATTGAAGAAGATGACTATATGCAATGGGTCACGTAGAAGCAAACTGGATCAAATAGAGGCAAAGACTTACCCGGTTAGAGATATCAAATGGGCTAAATAACTCAGGCACAAAACCACTTGGGCTTCACACCCACTCAACAATCTCCACTTTGTGAACCCTCCACCTTCTTCTACCTTCCCTAACCATAGTATAGCAAGACCTTGATACAAAATGGTATTCCCTACTCTCCCAATGATAATTACTCAATGTGCAACAAGTCTAAATAGTGTCTAAATTTGGACTGAGTAACTATTTTGGTTCCCATGTCATATGGATTTTCTTCAGTGAGTACCTTAAAAAGATGCACAATACCTGAAGCAATAGTATCTCTGACTAAGTGATATTTTACATCAACTTATTTGGTACGGTTATGGTGAACTGGATTTTTGCTAAGGTGAATAGCATTTTGACTATCGGAATAGATAGAGTAATGCTTATTCAAAAATTTAATTTCCTTTATCAACCCTTGAAGCCAAATTCCTTCCTTCACAACCTCTATTATAGCAAAATATTTAGCCTCAGTAATCGACAATGCAACCAAATGAAGATGTGTCTTCCAGCTTATATAGTTACCACCTAACAGAAACTAAAAGGAATTTATTGACTTCCTAGAGTCTATGTCCCATGTAAAGTCAAGAGTTTACAAATCAACTAGATCAAGATTGTTAGTCCATTTATTAAAATGCAAACCGACATTATCATAACTATTAATATAACGAAATAGTCGCATTCCAATAATATAAACTAGGGTTAGATATATATCTACTCAAAAGTGATATTACAAACGATAAATCAGGTATAATGCTTATCAATGAACACATCACAAAACTTATTGCATTAGAATAAGATATACTTTCCATTTTCAACAATTCTTGATCAACTTTAGGACATTGACTGTTATCCAATGTAAAATGATTTGCAAGAGGTAAATTAACATGCTTACTATTTGAGACCCTAAACCTAGAGAAGGAGATAATCCAATGTAAAATGATTTGCAAGAGGTCAATTAACATGCATATAGTCATCTTCTTCAACCTAAATCAGTCTTATGCGAGTGACGTTTTTTCTCTCTGTGAAGTGCAATTAAGGTTTTTTCCATTCGAAGCACCTTGTTTGACTATTCTATTTTCATAGGCAAGACTTCTCTTGGGTGACTTCTAATTGATTTCTTGCTTGATCTTTGTGATTTGTTTAGAGTTACATTTCCCTACATTTGAGAATTTGTATGTGTTCGATTCTCTTGTTGAAATCTGTAAGGGGAAATCCTATTGTATGCTTATAATGGATACTGTAATAATCATAGTGTAACGAGATCTGATATATCTTTGCCAAAGCTCATAGTGGAGTAGCTTTTAGTGGTGGACCATAATAAAATTTATTGTGTTCATGTTTTCTTTTATACGTATTAATTTTTTGTTATGAAAATTATATTGAAGAACATAATTAGTAGAGTTAAGTTAAACTTAGCTTTAATCTGAAATAAATAATTACAACACTTCATTTTGACCTCAATTGTATATTACATCACGATTAATACGGGGCAGCTTATTATAAATTATACGGGGACGTTTTGTTTGATTCCCTCGGGTGGGAATGAGATTACTTATACATTAGTTTTTCAAGAATTTTGTTTTCAGATATGAGATATAATATTCTCTATGCGCTCTTATATGTTGAGTCTACCTCTGGTAGAATATAGAAATCTAAGTTTACATCTCGAAATTAATTGACTATAAATAAGTTAACACATCTTTTTTATGTACTAATTTCTTTAAAAAAATACGATATTGAGATATAATTTTTTAAATATATATAATTTCATTATCACCAAAAAAATATATATTTAAAATAAAATAAAATAAAATCAATAAAATCAATATATTTTAAATTTCACTCGCGTTAAAAAATCCAAACCATACGTCCCCTAAAACTACAAACACACACCACTAACGTCCAAGCTTTTGACTGACTGCAAAATGTGGTTTTGATTTGGAGTGTTTTTACGTGCAAATTTATTTATGAAGACCAAGTCTAATTATATAGATAGGTAGATTAATGAATGTGAAGGATGATACTGTGACTGCCTGATTGGGATAAAAGAATATTTCGCCGTTCAATGTACAATTCCACTTTCTGTAACTCTCACGTGGAAAATTCAAGCACTCCAATAAATAAATAAACTAAATATATAAATATATAAATATGTAAATAACTAAATAAAATTCCTCGACGTAGAATACATCTTGTATTCCTCGAGATCATTTAATGCATGATTTGTGGTAAGATTTTAATAACGCCAAACATACTATAGTGAATTCAATTATCTCATGGAGATCTACCATCAAATCTATTACGTATATAGTCTAGGAGTGGAAGTTCACAACTAAGGCCACCACATGCGTATTTTTGAGGTTGAGTGGCATAAACACACTATGCACACTATCCTAACCGGGGTTTGCAGACCATTATGTCATTCCCATAGCGAACTACAACTCAAAAGTTGATAATATTATGACATAATAATATTGATTGAAAATACCAAAAAGGCATAGGTTTGATTTTCATGCATACCGTATGAGTAATGTGTCATCTACTTATCGATTTTTATTTGTCACCCTAGCCAACATCACACTAAAGAAGTTGTCCACTATTGCTATGGGCTTTCAACCATAGGGAATAATTTAGGGTAATGTGGTAACTGAATCTAGATCAACAACAAACATTTGTTAATATGCTACTAACCATTTTATTAAAATAAGGTTCCAAGTAAATTTATTATAATATAAATCAAATGCTTAATTAAAGTTGGGTAATACTTACTATACCGAGTAGCCACTTCCCTTGGTTTCTTAATATCCGAAAAATTCCTTACCAGCTTAAATACCTGTCATGAATTCAACAGTTGGCTGATAGTTATTTTTGGCTCATGCCATTATTATCCCCCTCTGCATCTTATCTAGCGACCGAAATAGATCAAGTTTGATGGTATCCTTATTTATGTATTTCCGAATGTGTTCTGGATTCAAGAATAGAGACTTGAGGGCATAGCTCGACATCTTAATCTTTTTTTATAGATTTGCCAGCGATGCATAGGGAGGGTTGCCATCCTCACCATCTCCAGACCCCCTTCACAAAAAATAAAACTTATAAGACTTAGAAATGTTAAAATTTTTTATTTTATAACTAAAATCTTAAATAAAACAATATACGTACTTGAGCCCTCTCTCAGAACCAGAATTTCAATATAAGTAAAGGGGTCCCCATCGCCATCTTAACCTGCCAGGTCATCATCTAATGTGTCTCGTGGAGTGGAGAGACCAGCACCAAAAATACCTATATTACAAAATTATAATTTTATTAATGTGATGAAAATAAATCTACAATGTAAAAAAATTATATAATTAAAATTTAGTACCATCTCGGGTTAACGGCGAATGTCATGTGACGTATATACCATGGTCAGCAGAGCCATACTATGAAGCTGCTTCAACTTCTGCAACAATGGGTCGATAGGCTACACACCCTAAATTCTCAATGATCAAATCGACCGTATGCTCTAGCCCACCGAATTTATGCTCTAGTGCCCCTATTTGATGACTAAATCTCTTCTCTATTTTCTATTCGACAGCCTCAATCTTATGTTCCATCATCTGCATCATATACCACAAGTCACGATCTACGGTTGGTGTAGATGGACAGGGTCATTCGATCTCATCGCACTCTTCTGACTCCTCCTTATTATCTTCATCCTCCTTCTCCTCCCCCTCTTCTGACACCTCCATATTCTCTTCATCATCCTCTTCATCGCCCTTGTCACCGTAAACAGTAGGTTAGAAGATTCTTCATAATAGTTTGCCTCTTATGTGGTCAAATCCAGTAAAACCGCCACACGATCAATTACATCATCTTCAACCTCATCTTTGAACATGTCAATATTAGTCATATAAGGAGTGCAGTCTTCTCTCCTTGAAGGGCATAAGATTCTATACACTATAGCATATATCATTAAAAGAATATTAAATAGGTTAGTTAATTAAATAATTAGAGCATAAACAATTTTTATCACAATAAAAACTAACATCTTAGTTCCTTAGAAGATTGACGATCTTTGTGTGCGTTAGCTTTGTAGAATACATAGCCCAATTTAGGATCCATGACCTACGGGTTTTCATTAGAGGATCCCCAAAAATCTCTCCAATGTTTGAAATCGCTATAAACACTCATACCTATAATAATTAAAAAAGCATTAAAAAATATTAAGTAATAAAAACTTATTATAAATCAAAGCTAAGAGTACTAATTACTTGAAAGGCCAGTGGAAAACCGAAAATGTCCCACTTCTGAAAAACCTTTTTTTTTTCTACTTGCAGCTCTTTTGGACTTCTTCGAAAGGTCGTCCCTCTTAATGTATTGAATTGTTCCCTCATGTACTACTTTACCCTAAGAGTAGTTATTGAAAAACTTAATATTTGAGACGATATATAGATACTAAGCTGGTACTTAAAAGGCCAACCACCAAGAAGTAGAGTATTGCTAACTTCACATTTAGATCCGTAAACCTTTGCCATTTTATCAGCATCTTCTTCATGCCACCTTTTACTTCTCATCTAGGCGCTTTCAAAAATTTTCATAAGTGCAGCATATGTAATACTATCATTTTCTTTAAACCAGTACTTCAAGAATTCTGCATTTTTCTTTACTTTGCAAGATAAAGAGCCAATGGCTTGTGACACCTTAGTATGGTAATAAGAGTGAACCCTTTCATTAAGTAATAGAGAAAATGATCATTTATGATATACCATGTCTCATACTTCTTTTTTGACTAAGCTTGATGGAGTACCAAGGCACTAACTATCTGAGTAAAGAACAAAAGCCTCTTATCATCTTTCAGGAAATGGAAAAGCATGATTTGTTAAATATTTTTAGCTCATATAATCAAGCTTTTCTTTGATTATAGAAATCGCTTCGTGCAACTTCGAACGAACAATAATTGCGAAAGAAAATAATATTTGGACTTCAATACTCAAGTAAGTGTAGGTGATCCATCCCCCTAAAAACAAATAAACAAATATTCAATTTATTTACAGACTCCATTATCTTATGAAATAATAACATTTTGTGAGAAAATCTTTTAGTATTAAGTCTTGTGAAATCAAAGATTTAGTCTAAAATAGTGTTCGGATACTGTCTCAGTTCGAAATTTGAGATACTCTAACCAAAATTTGAGATACTCATACCGAAATCTAATACATGCACAAGATTTCGGTCTAGTGATACACTTAGACTGAAATTATACTCAAGATTTCGATATGCATGCACAAGATTACTAACTGAAAATCTGATTTCATAAAAATTAAATTCAGACCGAAATTCCTTAAATTTAGATTTCAACAAAATTAAACTCAAACTTAAATTTCACACAATCAAATCTCTATATTTGATTATAAATGCATACCGTGCGATTTTTTTATTCTTTAAATCAGTATTTTTCATTATCCTCCATTAATGTTGATAATTTCATACTTAAAATTCATAGGTGATTTCAAACCGGTATTATGGGTGATTTTCCGTGTGAGAAAGGAAAGGTAGAGAGATGATCAAACTCATAAAAGAAATGTGGATGACTTCGCGGGAGAAGAAGAAAGAGAGACGGTCCGAAATATGGATGTGAAAATGGATTTAAATTTTACTTTCTACTATTTTTATCTTAGGGTATTAGTCTTTTAATTTCTTTTTCTTTCTTTTTTTTCATTTCATTTTATTTTATTTTATTTTATTTATATATTTTTAAATTCATTTAAAAAAAAAAAGGTCGGGACTATTAATGATGGTATATTATCAAATTATCGGACTATTGAAATGATGGTATATTATCAAATTATCACTTTACTTATTATTAGCCATATGTATCAAAATACAGTCCGGTATTACGTACCAATACAGAGACAAGTGTACTCTCATTTAATAATAATAAAATAAGACACGGGATGGTGATGGGATGGTGAAATCGATGATCGAGAGTGAACTCTCAAGATATCCTTCTATTTATTGCAGTGATCCCATCCATCCATGCATTCAAAGCTAAGCAACCTCGCTAGCTAAGCCTCAGCATAAAAACAATACAACAACGTTTGAAGCCTGAATCAACCTCGTCGCTTTCTTCTTACATAACTTCTCTCTCTCTCCCTCTCTCTCTACCTCTTCTTCTCCTTATTTATATGAGCGGTACGTACTTAGTATTTTCATAAGAAATGGCGGGGAAAGGAAGAGCTCCTTGTTGCGATAAGAGTAAAGTGAAGAGGGGTCCATGGAGCCCTGCTGAAGACCTAAGACTCATCACTTTCATTCAGAACCATGGCCATGATAACTGGCGGGCTCTCCCTAAACAAGCAGGTCTCTCTCTCTCTCTCTCTCTCCTCTTCTGATGCAATGGCGGACATGCGAATCCTGGGTTTTTATGTTTTTACTGATTTGTTCAGATTCTCGGAATCGAATTGGTTTAAGGTTGCAATAACTTCCGTGATCTTGTCTTTACTATTTTTTTGCTCTACTTCCTTTCGAATCTTAAAACTGTATTTCTGGATATTATTCTTCTACCCATTTTCCTTTCTTTGATCAATCTGCATTAACGTTACATCTCACCACAAAATGACAAGAAAAAGAAAACAAAATTAATGTTTTTTTTTTCTTCTTTTTTTGAAAAGTAAAATTAAAGTATTCCACCATTAAAAAAATGTTTTTATAGGACTGATGAGCGATGCTGCTTTGACCCAAAGTCTCTTTTACTAGTAAAACTGGACCGGTCAATATAGGCAAGTTTGAAACGTTGCCGATTTGTGCCTACCTTGTTTTATAACATACATTATATTGACCTTTCCTTAATATATGTATTCCTGAGATTTTTTACCATATCACTTTAATTTATATAATTATGCATATTAATGTAAATTAATTAATATAGGATTATTGAGATGTGGTAAAAGTTGCCGATTAAGATGGATTAATTACCTCCGGCCGGACCTTAAGCGGGGAAACTTCACCAAGGAAGAAGAAGACGCCATAATTAAGCTGCATCAAACATGGGGTAACAAGTAAGGATGATTTCTTATGATAACTTTACACTTAAGATCAACTTTTACTACTTAACATGTTAATTAAGAATGTTTTCATTAATCATGACAAACAGGTGGTCCAAAATTGCGTCGAGACTACCAGGAAGAACCGATAATGAGATTAAGAATGTTTGGAATACTCATCTTAAGAAAAAAGTTAGAAAGAAGTTAGAATCCGAAGCTTGTGGATCATTAGATAATGAACCGAAAGAATCGTGCATTAGTTCATCTTCTTCTAACTCGTCCGTCTCGTACGAGAACCAAAATTCCATGTCCGAAAGACCCCGTGATGGATCAGAAGCAAATGATCCTAATGATCAAGTTATAATCAGCACTCCAGTAACCAGTGACCCAAAGGAGGTTTCTTCTAATATTTATGATTCAAACATCTCAAGTTCGTCAAGCACCAATGATCTTAATATTTATGATAATCAAGTTGGTATCATGAGTGCTTATTCACCTATTGATTTTGGAGTAGACTATGATGATCTTATGATGATCATAACAGATGGATCAGATCAAAACGCCACCGATCATCAAATCCCATTGGAGATTGGCGAAGATTTTTGGAACATGTTAGACAATTTAGAATCTTGTGTATCTGATCATCAAACAAATCACTCAATTGATAAATCCAAGGTTAATTGTCAGAGCTCCAATCTTGAGGGAGAAGTGGAAAACTGCAAGCCATGGTTTCGCTACTTAGAAGACGAACTCGGACTAAATCACCATCAAGCAATTACAACAAGCAACGAGAATAAGCAGTAAAGATTGAGTTAGTACTATTCGAGACCGGAAAGCTCAGACAAGCTAGTTTGAAACTGTCTAAAGACGTCGGCCGAATTATTCTGCGGTGTTGACGATGATCAAATTGCCCTATTTTTTTCTCAATGTCGAGATCATCAAAAGCTTTACTTTTCATTCTACTGTTTGAAAAAAGAAAAAAAAATGTAGTTCTTCAGAAAATCTAGCCATTGATAATAAGTGATTTTTTGAGGGCTTGCTTAATTTGATTGACTAATTAGTTGATGTCACTATAATTAATCAGTAATAGTTGGTACATAATTCTCTCAATATTAGTGGTTCAAATGTATGTGTTCATCCTTTTTACCTAAATTAAAGACAAAAAGAGATCATGTTGGTGAGTTGATCAAGTAGTTATCATACTCAAATTGTCAAACATTACTGGATTGCAAAAGTGGGTTGGTGAAAATTGGTATAATCAAACTCCACTATCTACTAACTACTCCTTTTAGTACACAACATGTTTTTTCTGCAATCTATTAGTTAATGAGAAGTAGGGTTTGGTTTTTTTCTAGCTTCATGTCCCCACATGTTTACTTGCTAGTACACTAAGTAATTGGTTGGTTAAGTAATTGGCCGGGGAGTGTTTGGTACGTAGTAGTAGTCAATCATTTTGAACGAAATCTCACCAAACTTGGAGCATGAGTTTTCAACTTTTCCCACTGATTTGGACACATTCTTTAGTTCGTGTGGTTTGTTGTAATAGAGGGATACTGATTCATTTCATAATTTGGGTGATCCAAAAGAGCCCAAATTCATCTCATCGTATCCATCATCATCAGTACTACTATTGACCGTATCAAATTTTAAGATACGACAACAGGGATACAGATTAGTTTTTGTATACCGTATTTATATTTTAGTAGTTTATATATATATATATATATATATATATATATATGTAGATATAAGAGCTAGACTTGTTTTACTGATCTGAAAACTTAATCTGAGTTCTCCAAAAGAATTTTAAAAACGTTTTCTGGGCTTTAAAAAATAAAAAAAAAATTGTCAGAAATTATTAAGAAGGGTAATGAATACTTTTTCTTTTTAATTTATATTTATTATTATTGAACTTTGCTCTAATACGATTATAGTAATTATAAGATATTGTTTTTTTATATATCATGTATTTTAGCCTTGGAAAATTGGTAAAGCTATTTTGAGAAAAATGTTTGGAAAAATTTTTATTTTTATTTTTTAGTTTTTATTCGACAGAAAAAAATTATTTTTATACTTGAGAAAAATGAAAATCATTTTTATACTTCTTTAATATTTATTTTTTTACCATTTTAAATATTAAAAAAATAATAATAAAATATAAGTAAAAAATAGCTATTAAATATGATTGATGACGAAAAAAATAATTTTTGTATTTATAAAAATGAATTTAAAAAAAAAAAATAAAATGTTGCCACGATTAGTGTCTTGTTCTTGTTTATGTATACATTTGATATGGATTTGATTCGAAAGTTTGTGAGTTTGATTATTTATTTTCTAGTTGACAAGTAGTTCTTATTTTATATAGAATAAATAAAATACACAAAAATATTATAATTATTAGTTAGTTAGCATACCTTCATGTATCGATATTATGATATTAAATATTTAAAAAAAAATAAAATACTATATTATAAAAATAAAATTATAATAACATCCCCTTTCAATCTAGCTTGGGAAGAAGACTGTACATGCAGATTGCTACGAAAAAGGTGAAATGGAGATTGAATATACCAAGTAATCAATTGATGGACAACCAGCTTTTCACGGACAAAATGATAATCTAAGGGAATATGTTTGGACCGAGAATGAAACATCATGTTAACTGTCATGTGAAGAGCGCCAAGATTATCACAAAAAAGATGAGGAGGCTGGACAAGTTCTTAGTTAGTTCAGGAACAATAATAACATCATTAAGCTTTAAACTTCCATTACTTGTAGAAACATAAGCATCACCAACATGAGAAATAGAAACACCAGTTCAATCTCCAACAAAAATATTTAATTTAATATATAGATATAGGAAATTTTGAATTTGTGACGTTTGTGATGATTTTGTAATTTGATATATTGTAAATTTTATAAATATATAATATAAGTTTGAAAAATATGAAATTCTATAAATATGATTTGTAAGTCTCTGACCTCTAAAATCGAAAGTTCGATGAGTGAACTGAGTATCCATCGAGCCCTCAGTTTTAAAGGTCAGTGAGTTCAAAGTTTCTAATTTCTAAAACTGATAGCTCGATGGGTGAACTGAGTACCTATCAAGCCATCAGTTTCAAAAGTCAGTGAGTCAAAATTCTCTAACTTCTAACACTGATGACTTTATGGGTGAACTGAGTACCCATCATCAAGCTATCGATTTTAGAGGTTAGTGATTTAAAAATCTATGACCTCTAAAACTGAGGTCTCGATGGATACTTAGTTCACATATCGAGCCATCGGTTTTTTATAATCAATTGGTCGATAAATATATATAGCGTTGCTCAATAGCCTAAACCTTTAAACCTTAAACTTTAAATCCCAAACCCTAAATTTTAAACTTTAAACCTTAAATTTTAAATCTTAAACCTTAAGTCATAAACCTTGAACTCTAAATATTATATCTTAAGCCTTAAGACCTAAAACCTTTAAACCTTAAACCGTAAATCCTTAAACTTTAAACTTTAAACCCTAAATCTTAAGCCTTAAACATTGAACCCAAAACCCTATACCTTAAACCCTAAACATTAGATCTTAAGCCTTCAGACCTTAAACCTTAAACCCTAATGAATCATACAAAACAAAATGAATCAAAGTCATAGAAGACAAAAGTGAATCAAAGTTATAGAATATAAAAGTGAATCATAGTCATAGAATACAAAAATGAATCAAATTCATAGAAGTTGATGGTGGAGGCATCTCGTTAGATGAATCCGGTACACGTGATGATGGAGACATATCGTCAGCTGTACGTGGTACACACGATGATGGAGGCTGCATCTCGTCCGATGATGATGGAGGGTGCATGGGATGATGGTGGTAGTAAAGTCTTGGTCAGTATTACTTTCATGAAGAAGTCATCATCGTACCCCTGATTTGCAAGGTTGGCCTCACTGTCGTTATTAATACCATGTTTTACCTCAATTCCCTCACACTCGTCGTGAATATCCGCATTCTCAGTCTCTTCATCATCACTTTCTTCTGCATCCTCATCCTTGATGTCATTAGCGGATCATTCTAAAAAAAATCATCATGATTAGTAGCAACAACCACATGTATGTCACTCCTATAATCCTTCTAAGGATTATCAATATGAAGCATATCAGTCCTACAAAGACTATGAACATTACAAGGGTTGGGAAATTGATGATGCTCTCCAGCACATGAATCTTATCCCATCTTCGAAAACAACATAACATATAGTGAAGATTTTTCTTCTTTACATTGCAAGTGTCAGATAAACTCCTTCATGTTTTGGTCATTTTTTATATATAACGATGAATGCCACAATATACAAATAGGTTTTTACGATAGTTTCAATCCAAATTCATTATAATCAATGTTGACAGAGAATCGTACTCGATATTGATATTAGATTCTACCGAAACTCTAGTCGATCCCTTTTTGCAATTTGAATGCCAATACCATGAATTTTGATTTTCATTTTGCTTCAAACTCTCATTCCATTCAACATTAAAGCATATAATTATGAAAAAACTCTTCATTTCTTTAAACAAAAAAATTAAATGGAAATAAAATAATCTTGAATTAAAAGAAGAAAAAATTGAAAATTAAATATAGGACCCGATGGGTCCAGTACCTGTCGAGTTGTAACCCATTGAGTACTTTGCATATTTAAAGAGGTTCAGTACGTCAAGACGTCGATCCCATCAAGTATGTCAAGCACTCCACCTACAAACATAATATAAAAAAGAATATACATTTTTATTTCAATTATAATTATCAATCAACTATTAAAAAAGAAATCAATAACAAAAAACTTAAACTTGCCGATTCAAATCGCGTTCGAATTAATAGAATTCAGAAGCTTATCAATAAAATAAGTAAATGAATCAAAGTATGATCAATTTGAGTAAGGTCGCAAATGTGAAATCTGAGTTTTCAAACGGAGGAAGCAATATTAATTAGATTTTTGGGTGGATACAATTATAGTGATGAGGAAGGGTCCTAATGCTTCTAGAACGAGAAGGAAGATGACCAGTTCTATGAACTACTTTCAAGAGCTAGCATCTTTTATACCATCCGGAGCGGGTTTTATAGCATCTTACTGAGGGGAAGAGGACTGCTATTTTCTGATCAGCAATTGATGGCTAATGAGAAGACTACTAGATTTGTGAAGGCTTATGCTTCGGATAATGGGTTTACATTTCGGAATGGTTTTGCTTGGGCTATGATTAAAGCTTTAATGTTGCATGTGCTACCCAGAGTTGAAGGTCAGGTCAGGCCGAACTGTTCATTGCCCATTTTCAGTTTTACCACCTACAGGAGTTGAGTTGTGAATAATGATTTTTGTATTGAAGATTGTAATGTTTGGTTTTGTAAAGATATTCTATGAAACAAATGAAGCTAATCAACCTCCATGGAAGCTAAATGAAACATGACGAATCGGATTTCATGAACTAAACACCATCTTCCCAACCTCGAGATGATAAATTGGATTAAGTTGTTGGAAGAAAATTTGAGACAGAAAAAGTAAGTCACAATTCAGTGAACTTGGTTATTTTCAATTAGAACAATATGCTGATATACAGTCAGTCACTAACAAAGAGAATTCACCACTTCATTATATTTTCACTGAGTGTATGATAACAGATCTAGAGTTGTGTGAGGTCACATCTTAAAGGAAAAGCCTTCACCAGGTAACTGTTTGAATTTTTCACATATTTTCTGTACACAATACAGCAACCAAATTTACATGATTCACAAACAAAGCACTTACTCAACGATTTCGATTCATCCAGAACTCTAAAAACTAAAAGCGGGTAACGAGCAGTTCAGTCTGACCTGACCTTGATCTCCGGTCAAAACATTCAAACTAGACATCTTGACCATAGCTCGTGCAAAGTCCAGCCGAAATGTAAATCCATTATCCGAAGCGTAGGCCCTTACCAATCTTGAAGTCTTGGCATTAGCCATCAATTGCTGATCTGCAAATAGCAGTCCTCTCCCCATCAGTAAGCTCCTGTAATAGTGAGTATCAAATCCTCCCCCTGATATTATGAACGAGGATAGTTCCTGGAAATATGTCATTGAAGCACTCATCATCCTTCTCGATCCCAAAGTAGAAGGGGAAGAAGAGGACGAATCAGACCCGTCTTTACTTTCATTATCCTCTCCCCCACAAGTCAGTCTCATGACATGAAGAAAATCCGGAGCTATGGCGGGGTCTGGAAGGCCAGTGCCTGAGAAGTTGTACATGCGTTTTGTTATGAACTCACACCCGATTTTCCCAATATTGTGACCTCCTGTTTGATCATAAAATAAAAATAGTCAGATTATGCAAAACTGATTTTTTTTTTTTATCATGCTTCAATTGATTGTTACCTAGAAGAGCGACCGTCTCTCTTTCATCGAAACCCCTGAGTTCAAATAGACGTAGGGTTTGAGTGATGTTATCATTGGGTCTTGGAATCTCAGCCATGGCTTCGTCGTAGTATGATCGAGTGCTGTCTCGCCTCCCAGTGAAAACCGGGAAGAAGGGCCCACCAGACTTTTTGTTCATATCACAGCAACCAAATAAACAAATTGATTAGAAAATTTCAATACTAGAGGGGAAAAAGGCAGAGGAAGAGGAGGGGAGTAGTAGAAGATTCATTACCAAAACAATACCATCTCGACTGGCAAGAGAGAGGATATCTGCACATGAAACGATTCCAGGACAAACTCGTTCAACCTCTTCTTTAATTTGATCAATCTTATCGAAACCCATCAAGGTTCTGTTGGGGATAGCTTGTCTCTCAATGGAATAGTTTCTGTTTCCATTGCTGTCATCTAAGAGGACTGACGCATCACAACCCTAATGAATTCACGGCAAGAAGGTCAAACTTTCAGTCCAAAGATTCAAAACTAGGGCCTTAATTCTACAGGACTGAAGAATCAGCTGGAAAACGATCAAAATCAGATCAATGAAAGCAACCAGCAACACAGACAAAAATCCAGATACCTAAAAATTATAGTGTAAAGATCTAAATCGGAGCTAAGAACACGAAAACATCAGAACCTCATTCAAGAACAAAATTTCACACAAAACCTAACAAAAGTTGAAACCAAGAACTCTATACGAAAAGCGAAAATGGAGCGTAAAACACTGAATGAAATACCTGAATAAAGCAATCATGGAAGAATAGGCGGAGAAGTTGAGCCGGAGCTTCCTTGTGCTGGGCGTAAATCTGCGACATTGTGGACCTGACAATCGTCTCAGCATCAGGGCAAGTAGCTCTGTAAAAGTCGTATTCAAGATTGGACGGGTGCGGATTCTCTTCGGATATGAGATTTTGACTTTGATGTACGAATTTCTCTTCCGAGAAGAAAGGGTAAGATTCGGTGTACCGATCGTCAACGGAATGATGATCTTCTGAGAAAGATTGTGCGATGAACAATTTCTCTGTTTCTCCTCTAGGACTTCTGAGTGAGATCAGTGCAGAAATAAGTAGAACGACCAAGACCCACAGATGCAGTGAAGTCAGCATTCTTGATCTGTGAGAGAGAGAGAGAGAGAGAGGGAGAGAGGGAGAGAGGGAAGAAGACGAAGCAGAGGAAGCAGAGGAAGCAGAGGAAGAAGAGAGAAGGGGTAGTGTACTATGGAGGGAAAAAGCCTCTGGATTTAAGAGTAAAGTGGCGAAAAGACGAATATAGCCTCACTGATATTTCAGTTCGTTACAGAAGTAGAGGGAAATCCATTGATTAAGTAAGTCCACCAGCCCCCATAGCAGGCACATATCCGGCCCAAAAGGCCCATATTTGGTTAGATATATAGCTCTCATTCCTTCTTCTCGCAGCTTCCAACATTGATCTGCAGCAGCTTGCAAGAAAGAAGACTTCATTTATTCTATCCACAAACAAAATTTTGTGGCTTTTACTTAACGGACCCTACTTTCATCTAAGAATTCATTGAATAATAAGCCCATTAGAACTTCAATCACACTTATTCTGTCCCATAAAAAACGGGCCCATCCAAACTTCCAGCCCAATTTAACCAGGTTCACGCTCTAAAGCGGGAAAAGCAAAACTCTGTCAACTCCTAATTAATATAAGTATATAAATAAGTATATTATATAATTACGTCGGTGACATGTAAAAATGACGGTCGTGTATTTTTAAGATAAGAGAAAAGATTGCTTAGATTCTTGACCTTAGAATCTAGGGCACTTCTACGGTCGTGTAGTCTAGAATATGGTAAGTAGAAGCGCCCTAGATTCTAGAATATGGTCTGAAAATGCGACGTTAGTGAGCCTTCCTTCCCCTCCCTCCCTCCTTCTGCTCTTAGCTAATGATCTCTGTTAGATCTCTCATTCCTTCTCCTTGCAGCTTGCAACATTGATCTACTCGACGACGTTTGTAGGCGACGTACGCAAAACTTGATCACTGATTTCACTCATGTAAGTCAATCTCATGATCTTGGCTAATCTTGATTAGACAGCTCTCATTCGACGTTCTTCTTACAGCTTGAAACATTGATCAGCAACAGTACCACCACCTGATCATAACTCCTTCGATCTACTTTTTCCTGTTTCCCTTTGCCTTCTATAGCGTAAGAATCAATGAACTTTCTTAATTTGGCAAAAAACTTCATTCATTAATAATTGTCTCTTCATCTTTACTTCATTTATGGTGATAAAAAACTAAATATTAAAAAGCTTGTGACGATGGATGCTTTGCTTTCTTTCTTCATTCTTTCAACCTCTAAAGATATCAAAAAAATGGTACATTTGGTTATAGAAAACACTTCTGAAGATAGTGTTTTTCGTAACGATTATTAATGACCGTACATAAATCAATAATTAATATCATTAAATTAGGAAAAAAAAAATTATATTATATGTTTAAAGAGATATATTCTATGCGATTGGGATCAAATTATATTAACATTTGCTAATATTATGCGATTCGATAGAATTAGTTAAAAAGTATTTTACTTCAGGAACAAAAGCACCAACAAAAGGTTATTGAATATCATAGCTGATAGCTGGAAGGTACATGTTGAAAAAATTAAGGGCTATTTGATCATCAGCTACCTCCCCAGTTTTGTGCTCTGATGCAATTGTATAATACACTCCCTGCGCTATTAGGGGTTGTCTTTGGGCAGGGGTCATTTTCTAAATTTAGCCCGAATTTAAATTTTATGTATAATATTTGAAATTATGTTATAAACTCACCTGATTAAGTTAGATGTCTAATCGCTCTCTCTGGAGTTTGCAACGCCGAAGATGGAAGAATTCTTTTTAAAAATAAATAAATAAATAAATAATAATTCACCCATACATCCTTTTTCTAACAATCAAAAGGCCCAAACCCTAAAGTTCATTATGCATTAGACATAGACAGCCAGACAGAGAGAGAGTTGTTAAAATAATAAATTATTAATTAATTGCGTAAGTTAATGGAATATGGTTGAATGGTCGCCTCTACGAGTATGCTAATAATAGGTAATTATTTGCTTATTTTGTTTCCATCTTCATGCTTAGTTAATTAGCAAGAGATCATACTTCTTCAGCTAACGATTCGACCTAAACTGCTAACGTTAACATGAATCATGATTCATGATCATAAGCAAGAGTATTGTTACTTGTTAGGGTTTAAATGTCAATTTATTTCTTATAAACAAACTTATAATAGAAGGATCGACCTTCAACCTAATCTATCAATGGAAGGTTCCTCACTTGGGTTTTTTCATGATTCAGTATTGAATTTTTATTTTTGTGTTGAGAAAATATTACCTAGTATAGCCAAAGGTTCAAGAGGGTGAGACAGATAGCAACCTTCAATACCAAGCTACATTTTGTTTCAGCACGAGATGTTGTCGACCGAGATCGACTTCATGCAAAAGAGGGTATGTAGTCATGTTTTTGTCCGTTCATGATTATTATTTTCTAACAGTTTAAACTTTTTCGAAAGCATTTACATATATATATATATATATATATATATATTTAACGTAGGATATTGAGTTGCAAAACCATAATAACAATCTCCGGACAAAAGTTTATCTCCCTCTTTTTCTCGTTTTTCACATCAACACGATATATGTTATGTTGTTGAATCCGTTTTCTACAGATTAAAAACATTTTTGGATAGCTGAAAATGAAAGAACACAATAACAGCATTATAGCCGTTGTGTAAGAACTAAATAATAACTAATTAAGAGTGATTCATTAACACTAATAAATATCTTCAAACTTACTCTTGATTATGCCTCTTCAACTCAGGAAGAATAAATTGGTCCAACTCGATATGGTCTAAGAATTCTTGACTATTACTGAATGTGAACAGGTTTATCTTGGGAGTATTTTTTTCCCTTTCAATACTATTCTATTGGAGCTTACCTCATTCTTTTTGTCGAGCATAATGATGCTTGCATCTCGACTTCAAGTCATAATAGGGCAACATCTAATAAACCTTGTAATAAGAATAGTTCCATTCACAATCCTTATAAGTAAGATCCCTTGAAGGTTTAATTGGTCAAGATGATACTGAGACTAAAGAGTATAACAATTCTTAGGACTTCTTCATCTCTAATTATATCTAGTAGTATATGGGACAAAATAGAATTAGTGTGAGCTAGAGACTGAAGGCAAGACCTTCTTCCCTCTAATTCTCTCACACTAATTCAACACACTTATGACTGATCTTGTCCTCTAAGCAAATATATATTTGTTTGTATGTTTTTTTTTCCCCCGGTTTATCCAAGAATTCTACATCTCTTGACAAACTTGTGCGAAAGATTTACATGTCTATTCCACAAGCTTCGTACCTCTGGAGATCCGATCTCCAGCCACGGCTTTGCAGGCCCACTGAAATGTATCACAGCAGCTGATTCCAGAATCTCCTTGTCCGGAAATTCATGTGGGGCGCGGTTACCTAGCCCGGCCACATGCCATGATGGGTCCATACGATGCACTTGACCAGTGAAAGCAATCAAGGACGGCGGTAGCTCTCCTGGTTGCCATAATCCAAAGCCAGAATTGAGGTTCTGTGAAAAATAAAATTAAAAAATAGTATCATGAAAATGGATTAAACAGATAAGTAATATATTTTCTAGAGTTCTAAAACCATAACTTTTCCATATCTCCATTCGGGTTCGTCTGGATCAAGTACAGTTTGGCAAATCTCCAGTTTACCCAAATTCCGGTTTGAAATTATTATCACCATACACATGATAAGTGTTGAAATTTTTTGTCTCTTTGAAACATGACAGTCAATCAATATGCATAATTTTAGTCGATTTAGGAAATTATACTGAGAATGACTTACAAGTTTTAACCAATGATGATAAGTTGATGTGATATTGGACCTCCTCCAAGCATCAAGATCAAAGACATTCATGCCGTAGAGCCAAGCACAATCGTCCGGATCAAAGCTTGATGATATATCCGGTTGAGAAAAATTCATGTACTCTTTATATTTTCTTCCATGGCAACAATAATATTTCTCCCTACACCAAGAATCCATAGCAGCACTAATCACATTCCCTTCAAGGTCCAAATCCCATAAGGGCGAAATATCCCTTTGCACCACAACATCATCGTCCAAGAGCAGTATCTTACCTAGATCTGGAAATAACTGCATGACCCAATTTTAAAAAATCATTAAAATTCCTCAAGTACGACATGATTAAAAAAAATTGGCGATTGTAGTATATAATATATACCTCAGGCAGATAAATACGAAGATGATTCATAAGTGACAGGCAGCTAGGGCTTAAGGAATCTAAATGTATTTTATATTCTCCTTCATGAAGGTCTTCTACTTTCAAATCACTATAGTAACGACTCCATATCAAGCGATGAATCTCTAACGTTTCCTTAACTCCAGTATTAACTTCCTGATCGGACCAGTCATATTGATGCAATCCCTTAACTTCCACAACAGCTGCACTAACAGAATTCAATGCAAACCAAGCATGCATTGGAGTGTAAGTTTTCTTGTCCGTCACGATATGAAACACTAGCTTTTCGGGATTGGCCGAGTTTTGGAGAGTAGAAGAAATGACGACCGAGGCGGCAAGAACATTGTCGGTTAGAAGGGCGATATGGTGATAGGATGGATCGGAAAGGCGGGAAACATGTTCAGGTGAAGGTAGGCGGGACCGGGCAAGGGCATTTACTGCATATTCTTCGGCTAATTTTAAGCAAAGACAATGGAGACTTTTAGGGACTCCATGTGATGCTAAGTGCCAGTAAATTGACTCGCGCCTTTTGGCTTTTTGGACCTTTTGCTCCATCATTGAAAGCTGCAACGATAAGAAAAAATAAATTTATTGAACATGTAGCAAAGATTTATAGTGGTTCGCCCTCAAGATCTCAATCGGATCAAGAAGGCTACATCCACTTCGAGCTCCAACAAACTATTGAATCTATATGCACTATTTCAGATCTGATTACAATCCTCAATCACAGATTCACACTCTCACATACAATACACAGATCTAGATACAATAATCCTAAGAGGTTCACCACAGATCAGATAAACACATACCAAGAAGATTCATACCCCTCATATTATACAGATCATTAGAAGCACATACAAAGGATCAAACTATTCAAACTTTATGAATGAGCTAGATCATGCAGTGACAAGCATAACACACACACCAAAAGGCTAAGATTGGATCAAGGTTTTTAATCCAACAGTATAGAGTTGCCTCAGTAATGTTGGCCGGCTCAATAGACTTATGAGCTTCAACCATTTTAACCCAACAGTTGTCATGAAAAGATCTGTTCAAAGCAGAGGAAGTATAATAATGTGCTAAGCTCAGTGTAAACTTAAAAAGTATAATTTTTATTCAGGCATCCAATCAAAAGAAACAAAATCCTTTAATTTGTATCATCATCAAATGCATTTATTTTTCCTAAGTGATTTTTTTTTCTTTTTTTTTTTTTCCAAAGAGAAGCAGATATTGCAGCTTATCATAATAAAAAATAGAGAATAATAAAAGAAAATAAAGGAGAAAAGAAACAATTGATATAGTACATATACAGGATATGAGGATACTGTATTACTAGTTTAGTAGTTTAGAACCGTACCATGGCCTTGGTCTTGAAAGCGAAGGCCTTAATGTCTTGTCGTGTAGATGTCATCTCCGTCACAAGCTCATTGAATGATGATTCCATTATTCTTCCATCTTCTTCTTTCAAGCTGATGCCTCCTTCTTTCGCCTCGACTAATGCTCTTGTCAGCTCCTCACTCAGCCCCTGCAACATCATGGAGTGGGGCCACACAAAAAAAAGACACGTCAAATCCCCTCACCCTTGGTCCCACAAAAACGTGTTGACGATTGCTTACGTCATGACTACAAAAATTAGTGCGGGTTTGATTGTTTTTTTTTTTTTGGATGCTTCTTTCTACTGCACTGTACTGATGCTAAAATTCAGCTATTTTTAACACCTAGCATTTGGCAAATTGTTGTAAACTATAGTACTTGATGATGCAATTTTGTCATCGAATGCGAAAAGGACGGAGCGGACTACTAGAACAAAGACCCAAGTGGACGAGAATATAATAACATAATTGCGGAACAACTGGCCACGTGTCATAGAGAGCAACTAGTTGGATGACAGATAGTGACAAAAAATGCTAATCATCGCATTATCCATTAACTGCAGCTCTCAATTATTTTTCCCAGGATGTAATTTTTCTATTTCATACTGAAATGGGTTTTTTTGCTAAACAAATTATCCCATGTAACAGCATCGTCTGGTCAGATAAGGTTATAATGAAATCTACTTAAAATAGTTCTTATAGTTAGGTTAATTGAAGAAATCTACTTAAAAATTGGTATAAGCTATGGCCTAGGATTCTCATATTATGTTCTTCATTCTAAGATTTTGAGGTTTTAAACCTATCGTTCAACATATAGCTAGAAATAAACAGAGATACTCGTAGAAATAGGATTTCATATTATTTTTTTATAATTTGAATTAATTTAATTTATAGACAGTAATTATAGACTGCAAGAATAATGTGGAGCAATAATAGCACTCACCAGGGAAGCGTCGGTCCCGCTGAAAAACCTCCATCCTAAACAATCTGCAAACGAATACTATTTATCTTAAGGAAAATAAGAATTAAAAGAAAAAACTACCGTACTAGTAAATAAATCAGAATCAAATCATTCGGATTCTTGTTTTTTTTTCAGTAAAGGAAATGTTGAAACAGATAAAATGTGACGAGTTAGTTGAATAGTTACTTACCAGAATCGGAAGAGCAGAGAGTAGCGGATTCGAGGACGAGGAAGGCAACTCTGACGAAGACGAACGGCAATAATAGGGCGAGAACGAGCACAGCCAGAAAAACCGTACGGATAGAAACACGGCGAATCGCCGCCGTCGATGTCGATGTCGCTGTAGGTGATTTTCCGGCGCCAGCGCTGGATATTGTAAGTCTCTTTATCCCCTTCGTCGAGATGTAAAACTTCATCTTCCTCCTTCGCACTTGACTAGTCCCCTACTTCGCCTCCTCACTAAGACCTCTCTGTCCATTCGAGTCAGCAGTACAAATTCGCAAATCCGGCGTGATAAACTCACTCCGATCAGAAAACGCCGCGACGAAAGAGGAGTGAGCTAGCTCTTTTGGAAGCAACTGTTTGGATCAGAATCATATCAGATTTAGAAAATTACACGAGTTGCGATTTGAAAAAAACAAAAAAAAAAACCTTTGTGAAGTCACGGGAATGGCTTCTTCTGTGAAATGGAGGTTCGGCGTAGAAGGGGTTTTATTATTAGAATAAATAAATAAATAAATAAACAAATAATGAAAAATGAAATCAGAAATCAGAAAGAGGAGGAAGTGGAACCAAAACAGAAAATGAAAGCCGCGTTTAAAGCCGCGGGAAATGAAAATAATAGTTGACTAAAATACCCTTAGCTTTTGAACGTAATTAATGATTTTGGCCCTTATAGTGTGTTTCTCCCTTTCTCTTGTCCGTCGTTACCGACACATATTTCCCGCTCACCCGGTCACCCATAATTTTTATTTACATTTTTTTTTATTATTTTGTAGATTTAAATTTAATTTAATTTTTTTTCTTTTTTAATAAATTATGAATAATATGAAATAAATGTATAAAAATAAATCGGATTTTTTAGTTCGGCCCGCAGTTTGGAAGAAAAATCCGACCCTAAACTTGACTTGGTCGGTTTTTTTTTTTTATTTTTATTTTTTGTTTATATCTTTATTGTAATATTTATTTTTTCCTTCTTAAAATTGAGAGATTTTTTTACGAAATAATTATTTAATAATATATAATAAAATATTTATGTGCCCAAAATTTATTATTTATTTGAGATGTTTTTAGACTCTTAGTTAAATGATAATTAAATCATTTGAGATGTTATTAGTTATTTGGTTATAAACTTTGATGATACAATTTGATAATTTTGTTTGGATTGTTATTTGGACCTCTTATTAATTGGATTGTTCTCAGAAGTCAGAATCTCAAATAATCTCATTTATTTTAATAATATTTTATTTAAAAATGGTCATATCCATTTTAGCCCCCATAAAGCCCGGTAGAATCTAGCCCATTTTAAGCCAAGAATAAATCCAAATGGTTTTTCAGATCAAATCTGAACATATATTTTGAAAACAGATTCAACCCAGCCCGATTCATTTTTTTTTTCCGAGCTTAGCACGACCCCCTCCACATAAATAATGAAAAGCTCTAAATGAGCCGAACCGAGTGATCAATTTTAACCCATCTAATATAAAATAATATCATCATATATTTACAACAAAAAAATAAAAGAAAAAGTTTAAAACTAATAACAATCACTAATCCACGTTACTTAAAATATATATTTTTAATTACATCATTCTCTTAAATGATTAAGTTTTACTAAACTCGAATCATCCAAATATATAATGATCGGATTAGTAAAACCATTTGTTGGAACCAAAAAAACAAAATGTCATTAATGTTTTGATTAGTGAATATACAGATGCCAATGCAATTAGTAGAGTGTTATAATTATAATATCCATGTTTCACGGTGCCGACACAAAGCAAAAGTCACCTCCCTCCCCCATGATTAAGGTCAAAAATTAAAAAGATGATTTCTTAATATATTTTTTTTTTAGTAATGATTTTTTAATTAATTTTTATAAAGATTAATATAATAACATGATTATATTTATATTAGTTCTAAATAATAACACGGTATCATCGGATGTCGCAATTCGAATCCATTGATGTATTATAGAAAGGCACATGTGAAGTTATCACACATCAGCACCACCATGCACCACCATGCACTTGATTGTTACTTATTATGACTTATGAACATTAGTTAAACAAATATTAGTTATTACACGTTTTATTTTACGAATTGAAAGTTTTTAATTCCATTTATTTTACAAGTCGACCGTAAAATAAATTAATAATTATTATTTATAAATTTATTTATTTTATTGAAAGTTTAGAATAATGTAATTAATAATATCATGGTTAGTACTAAGTAGTTATTAAATAAATAAAAATATATATTTATTTTAATTTTTAATTAATAATAATAATAAAATTTTTTATATTATAAAATCTTTTTATTTTATTGAACTATAAAATTTATTATTTTTTCAAAATAAAAACTCATAAAATCTATTTTTATATCATATATGAATTTAAACTCAAACCGAACCAAAAAATTTATGACTCAGCGGGGCAGGTCAGAATTGCTACCTCAGTAAGTATAACATGCTTTATTTATACATACATTAAAGTTAAGAATCAAAGCAAGTCTTTTTCTTATCTTAAAATTATGCTACTGTCATTTTCATATGTAATATACGTAATTATATAATATATTTATTTATATATAAATTACAATTAATTATTAGGTGGGAGACCGTCACATGTTATAAAAAGCAAAAGAGATGCTCGGAAAATCTGTGGGCCATTTCTTTAAATGAGAGGAGGCATTAACTCCTTCACTCCTTTTCCATCCCATCTCTTTTGTCGGCCCAAATATCAAGCCTTGTACCATGCGGACTTGGGCCCTACGGGGAAACAAACCCATTTACACGTTTCTACTACATCGGTGCCTTGAGCTTTCTAAACGTCCACATCCGACGGTTGTGACTTAGACTTATTTTTTATTATATTTTTTTTTTTATTTTTTTTTTCCAATTATCACTCATTGTATGTAGGTCTTATTAGACAGTCGAGGTAAAATCCTTTATGTGATTCGAAGGCGGCTCTCTTTCTTGCTCATGGGTGTAATGTTAGAGCCATCAAGTTTTGGGACAAACCTCCAAAACTGTTTACTTGTGCTCCAAGAAACTAGGTTTTTACCCGTTTGGACCCGGGTCTTTTCCGAGAACTGAGAAGTCTTTAAGATGTTGAAGGACAAAGGGTCTTATAGATGGAGATGGAAAGATAGTCGAGAATGGAAGAGTGACCTTTTGCAAATGAAAACGCATCAATTCATTATAGCTCCAAAGAAAACAGAAAACAAAGCCAAAGCAGAAATGATTTTGATCAGAATCATGTGCCTAACAAAACTGGTTTCAATCGACGAAAGGGCATATAAAATTTGTAGTTGATAGAGAACTCTTGACCTTTCTCTAAATCACCTTTTTCTTCCATACACGAAATAAACGGCCGCTGACACGGCAGCTCCAGCTCCGACCGAACCTAGAACGGCCGGCACATGGACCCCATTCGACCATTTTCTCTCCCATCAAACGCACCGTTTAAAGGTGGAAGTGTTTTATCCTTCAATCCCCTTATGACTTTCTCTGCTTCCTCCACCTTCTTCTCCAATTCTATCATGTTCGATTCCATAGCTTTCCCTTTCTCTTCTCATGCCTTCAGTGCCTCCCCGGATCGAACCGTTTCCTTGATCCGTTTCTCTAACTCTGATTGCAAATTCTCAATCTTCTTTCTGAATCCGTTGATTTCCGTCTCTTTCTCTTTCATTTCCTCATCGATTTGGACCTTCTTGCTCTTTTCTTCCAACCCTTTCACCTCTAGAACTCTAGCTTTTCTCTCCAGTTCACGGACTTTCTTCACGTTCTCTGCGTTTGCGTTCTTCAGAGCATCTACTTCTCTCTCTAAACTCTCGACTCTCTCTGCTTTCTCAGCTAAATTCCGCTTCAATTTTGTGATTTCTGCGTTCGATTCGTCTCCCCCACTCATTGCTGATATCAGATCGTGCTGAAGCCTCGAGACCTCTGTTTCTAGCTCGAGTGCTCTAGCTGCGATTGAATCCGACGCTGTGTTTCCTTCTTCGGATCGCTTGATCTGGTTCTCCATTTCTCGAAACTTCTCCTTCAAAAACCGTTTCTGCGCTCTTCAACACGTTGATCTCAGCCGTTGATTTGTTGATCTTCTCTTTGTTCTCTGCGTTTACATCCATCAACTTCTTCTTCTCGCGCTCTAACCTCTTATTTATCACGCTCAGTTCCAACCTCTTGTTAACGCTCTCACGCTGATCGAAATCGTAGAAATCCTCACCGGTCTGTTCGTCCGCCGCCGTGACGCCTCCATTGACGGTGGTGCTCTGCTCCTCAGTCATTTTCGTACCTACAACAAGCTCACAGGAAGAAAAAAAAAAAGAGAAGATAATCGATCAGATTCAGAGCCAAATTGGGATTCCGAGAAAAAAAATATATATATACAACCTCAAAGTTGAGAACAGGCATTGATAGAAAAGATTAAGAAAATCGGTTCATTGAACGAAAACAAAATTTTCAGGAAACTTTTCGCGGGAAAAGGGAGAAAGAAATCAGAAATTAAAGCTTCACATCTTCAGCTTCCATCTTAAGGTTTGATTTCTGATAATAAGAAATCCCGATTAATTGATATCAGAAAAATAATAACTGCTATGAATTTTTGACAGAGAGAGAGAGAACTGATGGGCAAGAATCGAGTCAATGAAAACAGACGGTTGAGAAAAGTCGCGCGAAAAGTGCAATCACGTTCTACAAGGTGAAACAGAGCTGGACCAAACTAAAAGAGAATGCATTTGGGCCTGATAGCTTTCATTGGCCCAATAGGAATGAAGAGTATGTAGCCCGCACCTCAGGTGGTGTTGCTGTCGCTGATCAATGTTCCAAGCTGTAGACGTTCTTCTTACATTCATAAACCCACATAGCGGAGATTCAATCAAAATAAGCTCCTTTAAAGAAACAAGAAGGAACGATCGGAGGCCCCACTTACTAGAGCTGGCAATCGGGGGCTAGCCCAGCCTCAGCTAGTTTAGGATTGGATATTGTGTTAATCATTGTGTTATTTTAATCTCCTAATTATTTTAATATAGTTCATCAAACTGGTTTCAAATAGCATGTACGTTGAGGACCAGTGTCATCCAACTGTGCAAATCAATATTTATCTTCATTGCTGCTACTTGATGTCTTCAACCACGGTCCACAGCTTTCATAATTGGACTACCAATGGAAGGCATGTTCATCGCGATTTGATGTTGATTCTGGTGGCACTATTTCTTCGACTTCTTTCTATTTACTTGACAAATTACGTAATCGGTTTCCTACAAAACAAACTGATCAACACATAATTTATAACCTAATCAAAAAAATATACACAATTAATTCTTAATTGTACTTTATATATTGACTATTATAAATGTCAAATAAGCCCGGCAATTCTTAAGAACTTACTAGCCCGGCAATTCGATACTCGTGCATGACCCAGTTGTTAGGCGTACTCATTCTTTCATTGGGCTTATATGTAAAGCTTCGCTTTGATCCAATCTTTTGTCTTCCACCATCGTCGAACACATCTTCTTTGTTTTGAGTTTTCCATGTTTCGTTCGCTGTGATCCTCTCACTTCTTGATTCTTCCGTAATCTTCTTCTTCAACTTAGTGAAGAAATAGAGAGTGTCTTCATGATTCTCAATTCTATCAAACTCACTCATCCAGACAGTCTCATCGCCATAAATGTTACACTTCTTAATTGGACAATCTTCAGGAAATAGAAAACCTTGAATCTTGCCAAGCAAGTAGTATAAGATCAGTTCTTCATGGGTCGGAAGAAAGCTGAGTCCGACCTGGATGTCTTCATCACCCACGAATGGGTCCATCTTGATATTCTATAATATTAAAGCCAAAAACGTAGGAAAGATGAAGAGACAATTATTAATGAATGAAGTTTTTTGCCAAATTAAGAAAACTCATTAATTCTTATGCTAGAGAAGGCAAAAGGAAATAGAAAAAAGCAGATCGGAGGAGGTACGATCAGGTGGTGTTGCTATCGCTGATCAATGTTTCAAGCTGCGAAAAGAATGTCGAATGAGAGCTGTCTAATCAAGATTAGCCAAGAACATGAGATTGACTTACATGAGAGAAATCAGTGATCAAGTTTTGCGTATGAAATTGAAACATCGCCTGCAAACGTCGTCGAGTGGATGAATGTTGCAAGCTGCAAGGAGAAGGAACGAGAGCTATATATCTAACCAAATATGGGCCTTTTGGGCCGGATATGTGCATGCTATACGGGCTGGTGGACTTACTTAATCAATGGATTTCCCTCTACTTCTGTAACGAACTGAAATATCAGTGAGGTTATATTCGTCTTTTCGCAACTTTACTCTTAAATCCAGAGGCTTTTTCCCTCCATAGTACACTACCCCTTCGCTCTTCTTCCGCTACTTCGTCTTCTTCCCTCTCTCCCTCTCTCTCCCTCTCTCTCTCTCTCTCTCACAGATCAAGAATGCTGACTTCACTGCATCGGTGGGTCTTGGTCGTTCTACTTATTTCTGCGCTGATCTCACTCAGAAGTCCTAGAAGAGAAACAGAGAAATTGTTCATCGCACAATCTTCTCAGAAGATCATCATTCCGTCGACGATCCGTACACCGAATCTTACCCTGTCTTCTCGGAAGAGAAATTCGTACATCAAAGTCAAAATCTCATATCAGAAGAGAATCCGCACCCGTCCAATCTTGAATACGACTTTTACAGAGCTACTTGCCCTGATGCTGAGACGATTGTGAGGTCCACAATGTCGCAGATTTACGCCCAGCACAAGGAAGCTCCGGCTCAACTTCTCCGCCTATTCTTCCATGATTGCTTTATTCAAGTAGTTCAGTCAGTGTTCTCCGCCTATTCTTCCACAATCAAACACTCATGATTTAAGATCAAAGATCAAACACTTAGAGTTTAAAAGAATCAAACACTCAGGGTTTATATTCAAACATCAAATACTTGAGATTTAAGAAGAATGAAAGCCTCAAATTACTTCACATGCACAAACCAGATCGAACCATTATTGAATCTCCTCCATTTCGGTTATATTATTAATGAATCATTTATCAAGTGTTTATAGGGTGATCCATTTATAATTTATAAAATTTTAAATAATTCACTTATATTATCACTTAATTTCAAAGAATTCACTTTTTTTTCAATGAAATGATGTTTTAAAAATCTAAATTAATATTTGACCTAAATCAATGTTTTAAATGCACCTTCAAGAAATTCACAATTGAATTTTAACCCCCAAAAAAAAACCCTATTAATATCAAGATCTGCAAAAATTGGCTTGCAACAAAATTCACATCCGATTATTATACACAACCGTGACAGGACATAAAAAAGAAAACAAAATTAACTAATTGCTTTCTAATTCACTACTCAACCAATCTTGCGAGCACATCAATATTTGTATCGTCCCCGGACCAAGTAAACTCCATTCCCGATCAATCACTCTCCCACCTCCACTCTTAAAAGCTGAATCCCCTGTAAGTTTTGAAACCGAAACACCCAGCAAATTCCGAGCCATCATCGACAAAATCGGATACCTAGGAGTATGAACTTTCCACCAATTCAACACACTAAAATCAACATTCCTCGGAAAAAGCGGCTCCTCCAAATACTTGTCCAGATCCGACTTCACCCCTTCATTCTGAGATGTCTCATTAATAAACTTATCAAAACCCATTAGCCTATCCCGAGAAGAATCCTTACCGCCCATTTGATCAGAATCATCGTCATCTAGCCCTATAGAAGCTAAAGGTAGACAAATCGAATGCTCGTTGTATAACTCCTTAATGAAATCAAAAACATCATTAATTCTTTCTTGAGCAGTTGTCCCGTAAATTTGCGGGTAATAATATTCGACCAATTTCATCTTAAATCTTGGATCTAACATGGTTGAAACAGCTAAACCCAAGCTGCATTTTTCCCAATACTCTTCAAACTTGGTCCTCATCTTTAATGTCAATGTGCTTATATAATCATCCGAAGAATTCTTGCACCATTCGATCAATTGCAAATAGATGTCGCAAAGCTCGGGAAAATAGATGTTAGAAGTTGGTGGGCCGGACTTGGTTCTAGCCAAGACATTGGTTACGTCGTAGAAAAGCTTCAGAAAGCTCGTGATCGCGCCAAGAGTCTCCCACTCCGTATCAGACGGGCACGATGAGTAGTTAGTATCGTTTTCTTGAAGAAGAGAAAACACTTCTCTATATTCTAAGGCTGCCCGGATCATAAGATAAGTAGAATCCCATTGAAACTGATTATCTAAAGCAAAGCACTTCTGGCTTGGAACGCCTACTTTTCCCGCCATTTCACTGAACTTAGCTTGAGTTTCTTGGGAGCTTTTGACATACCGGAAACTTTCCCGGACCTTATGGGTCAAACCAGAAAGAGCTTCAAGACAATCTCGAGCCATCATATGGAGAACATTTACCACACATTTAACATCAAAGAGTTTTCCCTTGCAATAAAGGAACCTGTTTTGAGACAACCTATCTCTAATCCTGGACAAGATGTTGTCATTATCAAATGTCATGGAAAATAATTTCCTATCAATATCCCAATCCATTAAACATGACATGATAGATTCTGTATGGACATCTTCAGTATGAGAAGGATCAAGCAAGATAAAATTCAAAACTTTCTTCCTCAATTGCCATGATTCGTCAATGTAATGAGAAGTCAGGCATAAATACTCTGAATTGTTATTAGAATTGGTCCATAAACCAGCACTTAGGCTGATTTTACCAGGCAGTTTATCAAGCAATTCACTTACTTTTTGCTTCTCCTTAACATAGATCTCTACACATTCTTCCTCTGCTCTGTTAACAGTCACAAGGTCAAACAAAGGCTGTAGATTTTTGACAAATACTCTAAACCCAATATGTTCTACCATGGCCAATGGATATCCATGCAAAATAATCATACGGGCCAGATCAAATCGGCTTCTTTTCTGGTCAAAGTTGTAACTTGCCACATGGACTGTATGATCATCTCCTCCTCTCATGTGTTCTTGCTCAAGCCGGACATTGACAAGATTAAGCACATGATCGTCTTTTTTAGCCTCTTGATCGAGAAGGTTGTTGAAAGTTGCAAGGGGGAGGACCGGACTATCCTTTTTCTTTCCTCTAGGTACCACGTATTGACCGATGTTGTGGTTTGACTTTCTCTGACATCTGATTAAGTGATTCCTTAAATGGGAGGTCCCACTATTACTTGACCCGCTAAGTTTCTTCTTACAATGTCTACATATGGCTACAAATGTGTCGCCTTTTTTAACCCGGTCAAAATCGTTCCAGACTACCGATTTCAGTCTACTTGAATCAACTAGTACTGCATCTGACAGGTCCATATTCGCATTAGAGATTACAGAGTACAAAATTCTGCATAAAAAGAGAAGCAAACTTTTTCACGAGGGATGAAAAGAAAAACAGTTAAAACTGAAAACCGGGACAAAAATGCATAGTGCAACCTTGGAATGGAACAATTTAAGTCTCATACTTAAAGCGATAACAGGTACAAATAATTAATCCGGGCTTATTTCAAACAATAAAGCAACTAAACTTTTAAGACACCTTAAAAAAATTGCCTACACACTAATCAATAAAGGAAGTACAAGATATCCATATGCTACCATTATGAATTCAAAAGATATATAGCATTTATGAATCATACGAAAGTCGCTAAGCAACAATATATAGCAACATTGAAAAGCAAAAAAGAAGGAAAAACTATCAACCAAATAGACTCATAGTTTATTCATAAGTATTATCATAGACTTCATCACCAAGTCTCAAAATCCATGTCTAAAAACAACCCAAAGAAAAAACATTGAAGCCCAAGAAAAGAAGAACGGGGGAAAATTCATAGCAGAGAAGAGAACCTCTCTGTTCTGTACACAAAAAGGAAGCAACTTTTTTCTTAAGAAAAATGTCCCGGGTCGGAAAAATTCGACACAGAATAGGAAAGCAAGCAATAAAAACCGGAAGCAAAAAAAAAGCAGAAAACCCAAACTCACCGGATCGGTTCCGTACATGACCCGGACAACCCAAACCGACACACAAAACGGATCTAAACCGATCGGGTTAGTTAACTGGTATCGAATCGGAATCGAAATTGCAAAAGGGGAATTAAGAATTAAGACCCGAAAATAATATTCACAATCGGATCGGAGCATAAATTAGCTTTATAAAGAAAACACCCAGAATTTGACAAACGCAATTAGAAGAAAAAGGCAAGAGCTATGCAGAAAACAAGATTACTAGGAAAAAAATAGATGAAAAAGATGAGAGTTCTTAGAGAGCGTACAGCGAGAGAGAATCGAGAGTCGACGAAAGGAGAATTAGAAAAGCTGAGATTTGTATACGAGACGAGAGAAGAGGATTAGGGATTTTGTTTTCTAGGGTTTGTTAGGGATGGAGGGGAGAGGAAGAGGTTACAATGAAGAGGTGTTTGAGAGTGTACGGAAAGAGTGCGAGGGTAAAACTAAAAAGAGAAGGCGCGAAACGACAACGAAGAGGAGTCCCTGGGGTCTTGAGTGGTAATTCGTTCATAGATGAACGACATATCGTTTTGTATTCTCATACAAAATCTACTCTTAATACTGAATTTTAATTAAAATTATATTTCAGTAAATTCATTAAATAAAACTTTTAATCTTATGGTCAATTTCTTTAATTAAGTGGAGAAGGGTACACGTGCATCTCACGCACTCAAAGCACATATACTAGTACTACTTGTTAAGTTAACATACTCATTATTATACAAATATATTTGAACTTCAAAGTTCCAGCCTGTAACGTGTTTTAGAGTCTGTATTCAGATTTTATCATGGGTTCGAAATTTCTCCCGTTACGTTAAGTATGACTTTTTATTTTTCATTTTATTTTTTATTTTTTTATTTTTTTTTATTATTATTATTATTATTTTTTTTTTTTAAATTTTAAATCAGGAGTATGGATCCTCAGTTTTAAATATTATAAGCTAAATTCCAATTTATCACCAAAAAAAAAATAATAATAATAATAAATAAATAAAATAAAATGGAGAAGGTTAACATGATGAGGCTAAACCCTAATCAATGTTTAGAAGCAGACAGGACGGTTTTCGGGGTAAAATTATACAAAATTAATATACTGATTATATTTATGATAAATTAATTTATTTTAATTCTATATATAATTTAAATATAATAAATAGTAAAGAGTATAAAAAATAGAATATTACTAACAGTAATACAGATTTATATAAATATAATTTGTAATAAGTAAGGCAATAACTAGAAATAGAATTTGTAAATAGTAAATAAAATTAGAATATGTAAAATAGAAATTTAGAATAAGTAAGTAATTTACATGTTGAAATCTTTAATAACAAATAGAATAAATAGTTAATCATAAGATTGAAATTAGAGCGGTAAAAAATTGAGAAATAAATCGAAACTTATTATGCAATAATTTCCTTAAAACAGATTGACCCATCATATGTGTGCAGAAGGTGAAATAATATCAGTCTTTTATGATACTACAGAGACGAATAGCAGCGGTGCACCACTAATACTATTCCGGTGAACTCAAAATTGGTTGGAATTCTACCACACTAGAAACTTAAAACTCTAAAGAGAAGAAAAACTGAGAGAAAATTTGTTTTTTTTGATGTATGTCCAAACATAGAAGGACTGCCAATTTATAGGCTCATGAGGGAAAAAAAAATTAATGAAAATTTAATATGAGTTTAATACATGATTAAATCTAAAGAAACCGAAAATTAAACTCTACCTTTTCATCTTCATACGTTTTGCATGAGATAAAAACAAATTCAGGAAAGAAGAAAATAAAAGGTGAGTCAAGGTAAATCGAATTATTTTCGGACACACAAGCCAAACCCGATCCGGTTTGAATTAACATGCCCTAAGCGCGCACAATAGAGAGTATTTTAACATATATTTTATTAACTATTATCAGATGTACAATTCTATTCAAATATTCATCAATTTGTTCTCATTTCCAATATGAGACAACTTTTATTCTTCATTTTTTTCACTTCAAATCATTTCAATAGTTATACTTTGAGATTTAATTTTTCATTTATTCATTAATTATTTTGAACATATCATATACCGATTCAAAACTCACTGAGGAGAATTCAAATTAACTTTAATATTTTATTTATATGAAGTAGGTTTCACTCAAAATTGAATATAAACATAGTATATTTAAATACTAATTTTTCAACAATATATACTATAATAATAGGAAAATGACATACATAATTAAAATAAACCGATCCACTTTAAATACAATCTATTTAAAAAATTATCCACGGTTATAAGAATATTTCGAAATCAATACTAAATTCTAAAATAATAAAAAAGCCTTCGTTCCGTGCATGATTCCATTCCATGACACCTTGAAACCTTACAAAAAGAAAAAGACAAAAAAGAAAGGAAAAAAAAAACATTTGCCTTTAATTAGCTTGTTCAAAGAGTAACGAAGATTTTTTCCAACAAGAATACTTTACTTTTGCATGCAATTTCTTCCATCTTTGCTAAGCTACCAGTGCATGTATATATACATACATATATATATATATATAGTCACCATATATAATATATCATCAACCTCGCTGCAAAAGAAGCTTAACAGAGTTCGATTGATTAGCTGATCGTAGCATCTCCATCTCCACGAAACGCATGGGTGTTCTTGGAGCTATGGCCAAAAATTTGGATCTCATAATCGGGTATATATATTTGTTTAATATATAATCGATTATCATCTCTTACCCACGTGAGTATATATTTGTCTCTGATAATGTTGGCTGCCAATTCATGCAGGCCAGGAATTATGCTTCTTTATCCTTTGTAAGTCGAATATATATATATATATATATATATATATATATATATATCATATAATATATAATAAATGTCACGTGTTATGTATATATACATATACATATAACAACTGCATGCAGATATGCATCAATGAGAGCAATCGAGAGCCCTTCAACGCAAGATGATCAACAATGGCTAACCTATTGGGTCATTCACTCCCTCATAACCCTCTTTGAGCTTTCATGTTGGAAAATCCTCGCCTGGTACGTAATTAATAATGATGATAAGTGATGACATGCATACATGCATAATGATGATGATGATGATGATGGTGGTGGACATGTTTATGCATGTGTGGCTGCATGCAGGATACCGATATGGCCATACACGAAGATGCTGTTCTGCATGTGGTTAGTGTTGCCGAAATTCAATGGGGCAGCATACTTATATGAAAACGTTGTGAGGAAGTATGTGAAGATCGGAGGGTATTATGAGGTCAACTCTAGATACCCAGAAGGTTTTAAGAAAGTCCTACAAATGATCGGTCCTGATGCTCGGAAATCCGTCGAGCGTTACATCGATCGGTTCGGACCCGATGCTTTCGAACGCGTCATTAAAGCAGTAAGTATTTGGATTTCTAAAACTGGAACTTTAAAAACGAATATTGACGAACATTTTTAGTTGGACGCTGATCAAACCAAACTGAACTAGGGTTCATTGGATTTTTGCAGGCTGAAAAAGAAGCAAAGAAGCACTGATTAAGAGGGGGAGCAAAATGTGTATTAATTTGTAACGATTAAGAGATGTTATTACAGATATATATTAGTAATAATAACAACAATCAATTAATTAAGCAAGTTCTTCTTCTTTTTTTCATCATTCCCGGCTAGTCTGAAATTAATATTTTTGACTATTAACACCCGAGTAGTTCCATCCAACACCCAGGCAAAGCTGACTGCCAATTAATTAAGCAAGTTGAGTTGTGCAAGTTTAACAAGAAAGTCTTCTCTGGTATCAAAATGAATATCGTTCAACTGCTAATGCAAAATCTTCACATAATGAATATATACATATGCGCTAGCTTACGTACATCATCAACTATCATGCTAAGACTCTTGTCAGAAAACAATCATATCACCTCAATATATATGTATATACATGCCATGGAAAAACCAATAGTGCATATATATATATATCTATATATAAGCACAATCTAGTAAACATATATATATATATATGTATAGGATTAGCTAGCGATCTGGATTTCTTTCAAAACATGGACATGGTCAATACAAAGTGTTCCCATGCATGTTCTTACATTGTACAGGGCACGGATTGATTTTCGTCGCGACCATGATGCTCAGTTCTGCAATATATTGACAAAGATACACATAAACGAAGAAGTAGATTATAGATATCTATGGGTTGTAAATTGATCAGACTTACATCTAAAACCTGTAAATATGTGTTGATTTCTTCTGAGATTCCGCCATGCTAACACAGCCGGTACTCAATTCCGTAAAAGGGATAGTTGAATGGGTAAGCCTCGAGTTATCCAAATCCAAGCATTGGCTGCTCGGTTTCAAGATATGTTTTGCTCCAGCACTTAATTTAGTGGGACCCGCTCGTACCATTGAAAACATACTACTATCAGCTCCATGACTCTCATTCGAGCAGCTCTCTCCAGCACTTGAATCCCGCGTTCCTAGATTTGGAATCTTTGTTGACTTCCTTGAATCAATAACAGGTTTACTAGCTGGCCTCTTCTGGGGTAATAATAATCTTTTTGAAGGAATATTAGAGTTGACTTTGACACCCAAATTGTTCGATTTCAATCTCTCCCTGATTTTGATTCTGCTGTGGCCCCCACAGTTCGGATTCACTCCAGGAAGGACCGGAATGGCTTGAGGGTGAAACATGGATGTGGGGTCCATTAATGAACTCCTCATCTGCAAGTGAGGTGGAAAATATTGACCATAGGGAGTATAGAAAACTTCAGGCAAAGGCCGGCTCAAATGATTTCTTCGATCCATGCCATTGTCGTGGCTCCGAAGACAAGACATGAGTTGGACATGTTCTCCAGTGTCCGGGTGTAAGAAAGGGAAAGGAATTGTCGGTTTCATAGCCAGAGGTAAATCTTTTTGCTCATAAGGATCAAATATACATGGTAAGTACCGTGGACCGGCTCGTAGCATTTCTGCCCCACACATAAAGGGATAATCCGGAAATCCGGTTTCCACACCAAGCATAGCAGTAGAAGTACTGGGGGAAGGAGCATAAGGTAATTGAAGTCTCAAGCTCGGGTTTTCATTGAAATAGTTAGAAGAGCTTCTATTTGGATAAGGGGTTTCATTTTGAATCTCAAATGGGTGAAACACTGAGTCTTTTTGTAATGTCAAATCCTCAGAAAACTTTCTTTTGGATGAGGTACTACTGCTACTAGGAAGAAACTCGGTAAATATTTCCTTACCGTTCCAAGACTTTTCTTCTTCGGATCTTTGCATCTCTTTGCTACTTGTTCCAACTGCAACATCTTTACCCATCAGCCTCATTGTCTGTAATTGGGTGGCATTTCCTGTCTGATTCTCAGACAGGCCATGGAGTCTGGATCCATCATGATGGACATTCATCAAGTTCAAGTTTGAATCAAGTGGGTTGAATGAGTGATTCCTTCCCATCTCGGAATTATTAACCCAGTGATGACTATCTGCTCTTCTTGCACCCTCCCATTCCATAGTACCAAATCTAGCAGGCAAATATTGTACATTTCGTTTCTCGTTTTCATTACTCTGCAGAGGAAACAAATTCAAATGATGTACCGGACGTTCTCTGACCACATTCTGCATCTCATTCGGCTGATTGATGAACCCATTTGAAGTACTTGAACCGATTTGGATTAGTTCACCTTGTGAATTAAGAGGCAGACCGAAAAAGTCATCCTGACTAGTACAATATTTATCTCTATTGGCAATTATCCTTTGCTTCCGTTCGGCATAGAGGTGACATCTGCCTATCATATGATCTGCAGGAGGCGAACGATGAAATGCTGGTAGCTGCAAATTTTGTACACGGGAATTTTCTGCCGCAGATTGTGATATACGTGACATTACCCGGTGTGTGTTTTCATTTGACGGCAAATAAGATGGTGAGGGGGCTAAAACTGGCTGTTTACTTTTCACAGAACTCATTGCAGCTCGTCCACGGCTAGAATCTATATGATGATTGCACAAATTACCTGATCCAGAAAATTTGGGGTCTACTTTAAAGTTTACACAATAATTAGGCCTTTTTGAACCTGGTGCAACAAAGCCTCTTGGAATGCCAGAAAATGCAGGTTTACTTGACCCACATGGGTAGTCTTTACCACACAAATTCAAACTACCATGAATTGCAACTTGATCAGCAGATACAGATTTTTTGGCAAAGTTCTTCTGACGAGGGATATGTGGGCTCGGAAAATTGGGGATGTCAACATGATTAAACATATTAGCTGGCAGTAGTTTCTTTCCAGTTACAGGTCGAAATTCAGTTTCATTTCCTGTGCTAGTGCAAACACCGTCATCACTTCCACTCACCTCTATCGGAATTACTTCTTTGCTACTTTCACTTGACTGGTCATTTTCTGATGAAGCGTAATCAAAAGAGTCCAAACTTAGATTTCTGAAACTTTTCTCAAGAACATTTGAAAAGGTTTTAGTCCGTGGGCCAATTATGTCGTCTATACCCGAAAATGTCACATGCCTACCTGATTGACGAGTAACAGTAATATTGTTTGCTTTGCTGCAATCTTGTAAACTGCGAGTTGAAGGATTCATCTTGGCTTTCTTATGATTCTTAAAGATGTGCCGAATGGGTACCACTGGTTTGTGCTTCTTGGCATCCGATTCGGATGTTTGAGCATGTCTTTTATCTTTCTGTGTTGATAAACTCTTTGGGCTTGATTTCTTTCTGGAGAGAAAAACTGTACTACTTGAGAGATTCTCTTTAAGTAGCGTCGTGTTGCATTGTACACCATTCGGAATTCTGTTAAGATCGACTGATGTATGTAGCTTGAGCTGATGACCAATCTCCTGTTACACATAGAATCGAAAATAAGAATCCGAATATCTATATACTTCATGGTTACATCATCGAATAGTCAGGCAGTACAGCAGCTATTATACAGAAGCATAATTTCAACTATGACGATTTAAAGCTCTAAAGTGAAGAATCAAGCAGGTGAAATATGCCTCTTAAATCTAAACTAAAAAGTTTAGCTAACAGCATGATGGAAATCGATATGTACAATCAGAAAAATTATGCACGACCTATTTGCGCAAGTTTTATGTTAGATCAATACTTATTATAGATTACTGCGCATCAATTAGCTGTCTCGTAGCATATATAGCAAAATGCTCACACAATTTTCTGTACAAATATACATTTGCAAAACAACAATAAGATGCCAAAATGATAGATACTTCGTTTCATAACCAAGAAAACTCCTGTTATTGTATGCATTGCATCCGAGCTAGTATTATCCCTTATGTATGGACCCCTACCAAATGTAAAGCAACGGGCCACAAAAAAACATTAAAAAAACAAAAAAAAAAGGTACCTCCATGACCATGACTGTCCCATCAGACTGCCCGACTTAAGAAAAAGTAATGGATCTTCCATGATTTTTTGTTCTTTCCTTAACATGCGATACTTAATTTCAAAACCCAATCAAATCTTAGTGACATGAATCTATATCGACTTATTACATAAAGATTATTCCTTCCTCCTCTATAAGCAAGTCAAAAGATCATTATATCCTTAAAATATAGAAGACATAAAACAGATCAAGTTGAATAATTGATCGATCTTATACACGAGTCACCTTAAGAATAGATAAATAAATAAATAAAAGTGGTAACATGGCCTAGAACTAGATTTCTCAACACCCCTCCCGACCGACATTATACTCATAAGAAATCTCTAAACACCGATTTGTGTTTCTCAAACAAACACCCATCGAGAATAAGATTCACTGTTTAAATTTGTACGTTATCCCCATACTAACCACTAATCAGCTAATGAAGCAGCTATGAACACCATCTACGAAGAAAAAGTCCATGCGATAATGATTCGTAGCTGTAGTACAGCTACACAATGAACTTACTAATAATTTACAAACAGTTAGCAAATCAAAATCTCCATTGTTAAGGCTCAATTTTAGCCTTCTATTCCATGATCAAACACTAATTATAGCTAGCTCATCAGATCGAGTACTGTCCCCAAAATCAGACCCAATGTTAGAATTATTTCCATCTAGATATAATTGCAGCAAATGGATCCATTTGCTCATAAATTTTCTACCTTTGGACAAAAGAAGAAAAGAAAACTTACCCCCACCTTATAAAAGCAATTCTCTGCCTAAACTACTACTGTTCAGCTGGAGATGGCGAGATAGCTAGCTAGCACCATCCCACATACCCACCATCTTCTCCATGGTCTGCTCAAAACATCAGAACCCCCCACTACACAGCCCACAATATATAGCCACACAATACATACCAGCTTTTTCAGAAGTACTATAATTTTATGAGCATCAACAAATTCTACGTAATTAACTAACATGTAATTGAGGTTAATTAAGCACAGATTAACCAAATCGCGCACCTTGTTTGATATTGACCAATCACTCTTCCTCTTCTCGATCATCGTCAGTTTCTCCTTATCCTTCTTGTTCTTCTTTTTCCACTTATTGACTGTAATTGGCATAGTACCAGTACTGTTCTCTTCAAAAACCCTCTTCTTAATAGTTATTTTCTTATTGTTCTTCTCCTTCTTCTTCCATTTCTTCTTCAAATTTCTCACCCTCGATGACGTTTTGTCGTTTTTCTCTACTGGGTCATCCTCGTCAGCCTCCACAACGATTGTCGTTTCAATCGGTGGAGCAACCGCAAAGATATCCGCAATAGATCTCTTCTTAGGAGCTTTCGATTTCTTTACAACCTTCTTCGATTTTGAAAACATGAGCTTCTCCTCCTTCTTCGACGCTGCCGCCTGAGCTAAGCAGCTATCCATATGCGCGTTAACGGCATTCACCGTCGCCGCCGTAAAACCCTGACAAACCGGACAAACCATTTCCGGTTTCTCCGGCTCGGGGTTTTCGCTGCTCTCACCTCCCGGTTTTTTCTTGTTTCCTGCTTCTCCATCTTCTTCCAGCTCCTGCTGCTGATCTTGAACCGCTGTTGCGCAGTCGTTGTCCGGTTCTTTCGATTTCGATTTGAGAAGCTCGAGCTCGTCGGACCACCACCGGAACTTAGTGACAGTTATCGGAGGGAGCAGAGACTCAACCACTTCTTTCATCTTCTTCTTCTCCACCTGATCAGCATCCTCATCATCATCACCGTCGTCGGAGTCGACTGCAGCGAACGGCCAACATTTCTTCACGTCGACGGTCCTCATGTTCGACACATACTCTCTGCAGCAGCGGATTTAATCAAACCGTAACTAATTAAACTAACCACCTGATTGTCAGAAATTTGAAATCTAAATTCTGAACTAATTACACATAGAGTACTTACCGGATCGAGAATCCGCCAAACTTAACCGCCATACTTTTCCGCAGCTGTGAATCGAAGAAGAAAGAAAACAAAAAAACTCTAGAGAGAGAGAGAGGAATGAGAAAAAATGAAGAAGCAGCAGAAAAACGGAGAGCTCTCATAGGACGTGGAGAAGGTTAGGTCATGAGAGAGAGACAGTGAAAGTGAGAATAAGAGAGAGGAGAGAGAAAGCTTTTTGGCTACTTTCATTAATGGTTTTCCCGCTCTCGAGAGGAGAGAGAAAGAGAGAGAGGGGGGGTAAAATTTATCTCTCATCCTTCTTTTTCCCATGACAGATAGCGACAGATGAGAGCGCAAGCCAACGCTCTTTTTCGAAATTTTATAATATTTTTATTACAACATTTTATTCTTGTTATTGTTGTTTTTTTTTTTTTTTTTTTTGGGTCTGGTTATAAATCCACAAGGGACTGTTTGCTTTGCTTTAGATACAGAGATTCTGCTGCTGTATAGCAACTGAGCAACATTTTATCGATACGCGCCAAAGAAGAGAGCGTTTGGCTACGCGCCGACATTACGACATTCGAAGGTTGATTTGTGAAGTTCTTACACGTTTTTTTTTTTCTTTCTCTTTCTAGCTTTTCTTAGTTTTACTTTTATATCTAATTGAGATACGTTACAATTTTGGACTTCAATCTATGTATTAATTTGTCGATGATACATTGATCTCGAGAGATTGCTCCGTCTCAATTTTAGGTCAATTTAACATTAGACAATGTTTAAATATCATAGTTAATATTTAATGAATTTATAAGTTTAATAATTTATTTTTAAAAAAATTTTATAAAAGAAAATAAAATTATTACTTTTTTTAAAAGTAATTTGGGATAAATTATAATATATATTTTTATTTATAAGTTAATTATTACGAAAACTTAATATATAATATAATATACGAGGAACATACCAGTTTATAGTTTAATTCTTAATAAATTAATGATTTTAATATATATATATTTTTTTTTTTAATTTTATAAAAATAAAATTCTTAATTTATAAATTAATTAAAAATTTTCCATTTAAATAATATGAGATAAATTTCAATAATATTTATATCGAAATTTAATTCAAGAGATCGAAGAGTGTTCAATATGAGTCTAAGAATAGATCATGTTTAAGGTCATAATTAATATTTATATGGAGAAATTTCGAATATAATATTATGTAAACTTATATCAATTATCATATTAATTTATATATATAATTATAATTAATTAATTCTTATCTTGAATTCTTATAAATTAAAATATCATTATTTTTCATTTGGGTTTTGACCCTTTTTTTTTTCCTTTATTTAAAAATAATCATTATAAAATTTTCTATTTATATAAAAATCCAAACTCAAAATCTATTAAATTTTAAATAAAAAATTATTACCAAATTACCATCTCATTTTAAATAAATTCGTACTTAAGAATCAATATATGAGGATAAGATTTACATGAAATTAATTTATAACTCATTAAGAGATAAGAGAAGTGGTGGTCCCATTGAATTTCTAGAACTAGTTGACTTTGGAACTTGATCCTTTCTTCTATAGTGTTTGTCGGTTTTAAACTTATACATTATCTTAAATGCTAATAAGACCCGAAGAATTTAACCTACAAGCATTTTGAAAATAGTAAATATATTTTTCCGACGATGATCTTCTCTTTTCATCCCTTTCGGCTTCAGATGTCTGATCCTTCCAAAGAACTGGGACAGGCAGAGGGTGAGCATTCTCTTCCACCAAAGAGCACAAGTTTTATCCGATCGTATGCAGCTACTCTTTATGAATCTTTCTCTCTGCCCCAATCGAAATAAAATCTTGATCTCATGCTAGAGAAGGGATTCCGGCTATTTCGTTCTCATCCACTACAATTGTGTAATCAGAGGCGCTATTCGACCAGGCGGTGATCTTGAAATTCCATTCCGGTAGGCCATCTCTTGAAGATATCCAGATGATTATTCAATCCTAATGGAACTTGGAGGGGCAGTACACCATGGACCTGATAGACTCGCGCTCGTTACTTATTCGTTTTATAGAGGAAAAAGATATGTTGAAGGTTTTATCTCGGGAAGTTAACATCATCAAAGGCTATTATTACAAGATTTGTTGCTGGAACAAAGCTTTTAATACAATGATGGATGCTTCCATTCTTCCTATTTGGATTCAATTCCCTAAACTATCGGTTAACTATTTTGTTTCGGCGATTCTAAAATCAATTGCTTCCACGATAGGGCGTGTAATTTCTATTGATTCGACCACACTAACCTTGTCAAGACTAAATGCGGCTAAGGTTTGTGTTGAAGTTGTTCTTTCAAAGCCTTTGCCATCCAAAATTTGGATTGGTAACAAAGAGGGATTAATGCAGGACGTTACCTACGATCACCTACCCTCTTTCTGTGCACACTGCAACATCCAAGGCCATGCGTTGAAAAATTGTCGTAGGAAGCATCCGGAATTACGTAGAATTCTTCCTACAACTAAATGAAAACCCTGGTCATATGGGAGAGGCTTCACGTTCCACTAGGAAAAGGCGGAATCGTGCAGTTAGGAAAATCACTATTAATCCTAATTTCGGCAGTGACGTAAATCAAGGTAGTGATGGGCTGGAGGAAGGTGAAATTGGATAAAATAGGCTCACGGGTCAAGCTATTGTTCAGGAGAGTAGTGTTGAGCTGGGGCTTCTCATGCAGCTGTTGTCACAGCTAATGCTATGAACAGATATAATTATGATTTGGAAAATAATGATTTAGACGGACACGACATTCCCACTCTTCAGGTGCCTTTTGAAGACAATATGAATACTCATGCTCAAAAGGCTTTAGTGCCAGTTGAATCTAATTCCGCCCAGGTGGGCTGTATGGATTTTAAGGAAACGAATGTTGGTTATGCCATCGACACACCAACTTCTGCTTTGGATTAGGGGGGCTTCCAAACAGTTAGGAGGAAGAGAGGCAAAGGAAAATATCTTGAGGTTGGGAACATCTCATTCAAACTACTTCCTCGTTCTTTATTCCAGTGATTTGGGGCGGGGATTTTGACGGGGTTAGAATTGATACTGAAAAGTTGGGGCGGTTGTGCCCTTGTTGAAGAGCCATGCAGGAATTCGACTCGTGTATTAATCAAGCCGATCTTGTGAAACCGCCTTTCACGGGTTTGTTATTCAATTTTTGCAATAATCGTCAAGGCCTTTCTAGACAATATTCTCGTTTGGATAGAGTTTTGGTGTCGCCCACGATTTGTAGTTCTTTTGACGGTTGGGTTGAGCACTTCTTGGAAAGGGTAAATTTCAACCATTAACCTTTGGCCTTCGTCTATTCTGATTTCAACGTGTGTGGACTCTTTATGAGGGTTTTCTTGACGTGGTTAAATCGGTTTGAATAGATTGAGTTTGAACATCTAGGCTACTCGGCTAGCTCTCAAAACATGGAATGCTCAGATTTTTGGAAACATTTTTGTTGAATTAAATACGTGGAGAGATAAGGTAGAAACTTATGACAATATTCTTCAATCTAGCTGGTCTCAACGTGTGGGGGATTCTCTTGCTCAAGCGGAATCCTCTTATAATAATTGTCTGATGAAAGAGGAGATTTTTTTTTTTGAAACAAAAATTCAGTGAGCATTGTCTAACGAAGGGTGATAGCAACTCGAAGTTCTTCCATGCCTTTTTAAGGTTGAAAAATAATCCTCTCTGTCTTTCTGAAATCCGGAATGAGGATGGGTCCTCATTGGCTGACCCGGATTCGCTCCATGCTGCAGCTATTGATTACTTCTCTTCCCTTCATACGGTCGAGCATGTTTCTTTCTTTGATTCAATTTTGAATGTGATTCCCGATTTAGTTAGCGACGTGGATAACACCTGGTTGATGATGCCTTTTGAGATTTGATGAAATTCAAGAAGCATTGTGGTCTATTTCAGTGGATGGGGCTCCAGGTCTCGATTCTTTTTTGTCCTGGTTTTTTCAAGCGGCTTGGGATATTGTCAAAATAGATATTTTGAAAGCTTCAAATAAGTTCCTAAGGGGTGATCCTCTCCCTCCTTCTTTTACTAGTACCCTTCTTGCTCTTATCCCGAAGAAGGATCAACAGTCGTCTCTTAAGGATTTTCGGCCGATTAGCCTTTGTAAATTTTTCAAAGGCTCTCTCATCTAGGTTGGCCTCTCTTCTCTCGTTACTTATATCTAAACAACAACATGGTTTCATTAAGGGTCGTTCTATATCAGAAGCAATTAGTTTAGCCCAAGAGATAGTCAAAGACCCGAGTAAGGATATTAGGGCTTATATCTCTCCACATTACCTTTCTAACTTATTTTGGCTTTAAATATCTATTTGTAACCATGGGCTTCGCACCCTCTGATAATGAGATAAGTTCCCAAACTTTGTTGTCTTACATGGACCTGTACTCTTAATTCATAGCTTCAATTCAATTTTGAGAGTTCGAACCTCGCATGGCTTGGTGGAAGTTGATTTAGATAATCTTCCACCATTTTATTATCTTCCTCATGTTTCTGAAGAAATACGATAAAATCGTTTGGAATTGCATTTCTTATGTCTCTAGTGGATCGTCTTAATGGCATTGGTTTTTTAGGCTGTTGAGTTTGTTCATCAGGAACAATTACCTCATCTTGAATGGGGTGTTGTTCAACATTGTCAGGTTGAGGATCCCGATTCGCTTCTTGATTAATGATAGGTATAAAAACATGCACATTGTCAAAAGTGATAATAAGAAGCAAGATCGATTTCTCTTCATCCTCAAATACAATGTCTCTAATCTTATTTCTCCCCCCAAACTCAACATCCTCAAAAAATATTGCAGTTCTTGTCTCAAAAATTAACCTAAGTATGGGATCATAAAATTTGTAGCCCTTAGATCATTCAACATAGCCAATAAAGTAGCTGCTTACTATTTTGGAGTCCAGTTTATTTTTGTGTGGCTTATAAAGCCTTACCTCAGCAGGACATTCCCAAATATATAAATGCATTAGACTAGGCCTTCTACATGTCTAAAGCTCATAAAGTGTTTTTGCAGCTACTTTAGTTAGCACTCGGTTCAGAATATAAGTTGTTTTGAGTGCTTCACTCTAGAGTAACTATGGTAAGGTGAAATGACTAATCATACTCCTTACTATAATCTTAAGAGTTCAGTTTCGCTTTTTAGCTACATCATTCAAACTAGGTAATCCTGGCATGGTGTACTGTTGGATAATTCTGCATTTCTCTAGGAATTTAGCAAACGGTTCTAAACGTTGTTCACCTGAACCGTCATATCTATCATAGTATTCACCACCACAGTCAAACCTGCCATAGGCCTTCTATTGAGCAACCATTGACTTGTAGAATGAAACTTTGGTGAATGAAAGGTGGTTCTCAATTCAATAATGTTGGGGCTTTAGTGCTGGGAAATTTATTGAATCAGAATAAAGCTATCCATGATAGTGTCCATATATCTGCTACTTGGATTATCTTGAAAGTTAGTTCATTAATTCATCAACTTGGTTCGCTTATGTCACAACCTGATTTACTAGATCTGTGACCAGCGTAAGAACTACGCAACCGAAGATACCTGAAAACCTATATATGAAAATCTACAGTTACGCAACTTTAGTAAGTCTCTTTTCTTACTTACTTCCATATATTACATGTGAAAAATGTTCAACTCAAGATTTTTCATCCATCAAAAAATTAGAATTTATATTGCATAACTCTAGCATATAGTAGTGTACAAAGTCCATTACTAAACATAGGTATACAATATTTTACATCTATTGTATTTTACATTATTTTTAGTTACACAGTTGAGCAACTAACTTGACACCGATATGCAGTCCCAAAATACAGTGGTAACTGACTAAGATTTCCAGAAGGACTCTACCTTCACGAATCTTAAAAGATTTTCAGTAAAACGAGGGGTGAGTATAAAACTCAGTTACAAGTAATCATAAACTGTTTTGAGCTTAAAATCGGTAAAGACATATTCATCCAAACTGTCTCAAAATTATATTTCAAATACATTTTGCATAAAACATCATCTCAAAACATTCACTTGCCCCTCCAATGGATCTAAGCATCAAACAAGCAAAGATGGATAATTCAATCATTATGAATATCTGAGGCAATTCAATTAAAACCAAAATAGATAAATTACCCTTCATATCTCTCTCTCGAGTTCTTATCATTGTTTCATGTAGCTTAAATTAAGGTCTCAGTTGATATTACAGCAGACTTCGACTCGTAGACCCGTAGAGTAATTCACCTATTGTGGGTGTCGAGGGCGTCGACCCATCGAGTAATTCCTATTTTCTAAGACATCAAGACCGAGACCCATATTTCTCATTTTCCTTCCTAGACTGAGGTCTTTTCTCCTTTTCTAGACTAAGGTTTTTTCGGCTTTTCCAGACCGAGGTCTTTTCTATTTTTCCAAACCGAGATCTCATAAGACGTCTCTTGGTCTGGGTTCCCAATCCAGACCGAGATCTTTTCCTTCCTTCTTAGACTGAGTTCTCGGTCTCGAAAGGTAGAAATATGACTGAGTTCTTGGATTCAGATTGATTTATTATATTTTATCAATTATACTCTTAATTTTGACCTATTATACATGAACTGAAGATTTCGAGTACAAGGGTAAGGATGGTTCTTACCAAAACTGTTCTTGTACTGCACAGAATCAGAATCATGGTTTATGTGCTTTAGAGTTCTACTTTCACCTTCACCGGTTCTCGTTATGGAATAAGGGAGGAATTCCTTTGGTTTTTTTCTGATCGTTGAAGCTAATGACATCGTAAGCACTATATGAAGTTGTAGTTGGAGGTGTAAATTCCATAGTAACTACTTGTTGTGTGTAATCTTCTTGTTGATAGCCAATATGCATATGCTTTCATAATTTCATGCTTATTGCATGTTAACTGTGAGGGTGAGTGGTAAGCTGGTGAAGCCATCACTTCACGTACTACTCTCTTTATAATTACCTTATTTGTTTATTATTAAACTTGTTATACTTATTACTCTTATTAGTCTAATGACTTAAAGATTAATTTTTCTTACTCCCAAAACTGAATGGCAACAAGTCATTCCTTATGCCCAACATAACCCGATATCTTTGATTCTCTTTGCCAAGTGAAACCGACATCTATGATTCTTTATGCCCAAAACTAACCGGGCCTCACAAATATAATGTCTCTCGGTCTGGGTTCTCGATCCTGACCATTGACTTTTCTTCTATCTTAGACCGAGACCTCATATAATGTCTCTCAGTCTAAGTTCTTGATCCAAACCGAATTCTCGGTCTAGAAAAACAAAAGCATGTTTGAGTTCTCGGTTTCAGGTTGATTTCATATATTTTACAGATTTCACTCTTATTTTCGACCTATTATCAAGAAACTAATGATTTCAAATCTACGAACAGAGAAGGTTCTTACCATAAACTAATGATTTCAAATCTACAAATACAGAATGTTCTTACCAGAGATCATCCTTGACTGGTATGCTTTGTTTCATACTGCATATGATCAGAATCATAGTCTGTGCGCTTTAGAATCCTACTTTCACCTTCACTGATTCTCGTTATGGAAGAAGGAATGAGTTCATTTGGTTTTCATTGGAAATTTCACAAGGGATAGGGAGAGGTGGAGGATTTTTCTGACAAGTGAAGCTAATGAACTGCTTACGTTTTGTACGAAGTCGCAACTGAGGAAAATGACTTCGTAGTTAATTATTTGATACGTGTATGGTTTCTGTTGATAACTAATTTAATATCTCTTTATCCTTATTTTATACTATGAGAGAGAGAAAGGTGAGCTGGTAAATCTCAGTGTCTTATCTTTTCTATACTGTATACTATACAATAATAATAATATCTTTATTATATTGTCATTATTATTATTAGTCTGATGACTTAAAAACTAATTAATCATGCCTAAAATCGAATAACAATAAATAATTCCTTATATTCAAGCTGAATAGTATCACGTAATTTCTTATATCCGAAACTGATCGAGTCTCACAGCTTGCTCCCACTAACTCCTCCAATACATGGATCGTAAAAAGGGGATCCTATGCTTTTGGCATTAATTCCTTTACTCTTATGGGCTGCGAATTAAGAATGTTCAAGTTCGCCGTCCTATTCTTTGCTGCTAGACTAAACCACCAGATGGTCATTTTAAATTGAATGTGGATAGGGCTTTAAAGAAATCCACTATGCATTCTTGTGGGGGGATCATTCGAGACCATAGGGGGTAACATGCTTTTAGCCTTTACTTCTCCTCTCACGGTTACTTCTTGTTTCTTAGCTGAATTCCATAGGTTTGTTCATTGGTATTCAAAAGGCTCTTCTGATAGGATACTCTTTTATCTTTATGGAAAGTTATTCTTTGGCTCTTGTTCATGCTATCAAAAGAAATGGTCCAATTTGGTCGGTTTCTACTTGATGGAACACCATTCCTTTTGACTCTTGTCTTTTGATATTATAATTTTTCATGTGTATTGTGAGTATAATTTTATTGTCGATAGCTTTTCTAACGTTGTTACTAGTAATCTCATTATATATAACTTATTATTTATACTTAGCTTTATAATAATCACATAGATCGAAGTGTGACACTCATATTTTTTAAACTAATTATTTTTTCTTTAACATATGATTAGATTCAAATTAATACAAAATATTTAAGTATAAGATTCGAAAAACTATATTTAAATACGAAATGGAATTTTCGGATCTTAAAATAAATTCATACATTTTCTTTAAAAATTATTTATGTAAATGTATCATCCTCACATACCACCATTGTATGTTAGACATGTAGATGCCAGCGCGAAGGTCATGATGATGCTGAGGAGAGAGGCTTTCCATTCGGCAGATGACGTGGACCCCAGTTTCCATAACCTTCTGTCGGTTTGATGACGACGAGATGCTACAAAAATATTAGTCAAGAAATTGATCGTAAAATCATTTAATAATTAATTAATTACTTTATACATCATATAAATATATATATTTATATATATATATATTAATTTAAAAGATAATTATTCATTCATTTATTAATTTTAAAAAAATAATATTAGCATATTATTGAATTTTGAATTATTATATATAATTTTATTATGATTAAACAAACCCATAATATAATTTTGAAAAATATGATATGTGCAAGAAGAATTTCAAATCATACTATTTTTTTTTAATTATATTCGAATATTTGAATTATTTGTATGAATTTGTAATAATAGGTTGAGAAATTGATGTGATTCTTGAATGAATATGTTTCTTTGATGTCTATTATTATTGATATACCTTTGAAATTTGATCCTGATGTAATAAATTTCTAAGAGAAGCGGCTAAGCAAATCTTAAGCATAACTTGTTAGTATGAAGTACATTCAAATAAAAGATCTAGAGTTGTGAAGGAAATGAATTTCGATCGAGGGAGAGAGAACAAAGGGTTGAAGAACACTCTTCATTAGACATTAGGCAAAACCGGTGAAGGCGATAGATAAAGACAGCTATTGAAAGACGTAAACAGCAAAGTTCAAAAACAACAACAACAAAAAAAAACATGGTTAATGGAAGTCAAATCAACATTTTCTTATGGCAGGGGAGAGAGAGAGTAGTACATAAGGAAACAAGCTTTTAGATTTCACCATCCTTGTCCTTGTCCTTGTCCTTCTGTCTCTTCCCAAAAGTAAATCTATATCATTCATGTACTGATGACTAGATATCTTGAGATATTTTTTTAATAGGTTTTTTTTTTATTATTATTATTATAATTCGATCGTAATTATAAATATGATATATGGTTAATTAATATATAAAATCTAATATTATAATTATGATAAATAAGAATGTATTATTTATTAATAAATAGTATAGTTTTATTTGACATGTTAAGAAAAAAAAAATGCATTAAATATAATTTATATGATTATTTTTTAAATAAATACGCACGTCGACAAAGATTTATACATAATAATATATAAACCCAACACAATTAGGTAAAAAGACAAAGAAAAGTACATGCATTGGAGTACTTTAATTAGGTATGAAGTAGTTAATTAGGTAAAGAAATTAAAGAGGCCTAACTCTAGACTAGCTTTTTGTGGGCAAGCTAGCTTCTAAACAAGTTATAATTACGTGCAAGTTGGATTATACATTACATATAACAACATGTCTCAATCATCACCAAAATGAAAATGAGGTGTTGTTGGGTGATCATGTCCGTCGGTTTTTGTTCTTGAGAGAGGAAGAAGGTAGAGTGGTAATATTTGATGTTAGAGGTTGTTCAAATGGTTAAATAATTATGATTTTTTATATAGAGGTGATATATTAGGAATACAATTAAAGAAAGAAAATAAATCATAAGAGGATATGATACGGTGGGTGTGCATAACTTTTCTACTATTTCTCAAAAACTCCAAGAGAAAGATTATATATTTTCCCGAGAAACAAACAGGTTGATCAATTCAAAGTTACAAACGAAGAAAAAAGGTCCACATACAACGAGATTAATGTTCCATTGAGGATCCTGTCTTTTTTGCCTTTCTCCCCTCACTCTTTTAAGCCGAAAAGAGTAAAATATAAATAAAAACAAATTTTAATTTCATTTTATTTTTCCCTAATAAATAAAAAATAGAAAATACATGCATGACAGCTTACACTACTCCTCAAGTAGAATACATGGGTAGCTAGGGTTTCTATTTGAGGAGGGTACGTAGCTTAGCTACCAGTTGAAGACAACAAAACTGTGAAAATATGATTACGTGCACGTGCTAGCCGCTAGTTGAAGACAACAAAACTGTGAAAATATGATTACGTCCACGTGCACGCAATCTCCCTCTTATAGCTATAGCTTGTTAACTGAAGTTCATATTTTCCGTCTGTGTTTGGCTAATCTCAGTTTGCTACGTACGTAACGTACGTTGGTTATTTGATTATGAGATCAAACACATTAATCCTTCTTCTTCTTTTTTTTTTTTTTCCCTTCTTTCTCCTCCTTCTCTATTCTAATTTCTGTTCCCCTAATAACTAAATCTAGCGTTTGAAAAGAAAGAGATTATAAACTGAAGTTGCCTTCTTTTTTTGATTAAGAAGAAATGAGAGAATTAATAGATAAAGTATTTGTGACTCTTAATTAAATTATGTAAATCTTAAGTGTAAAATCTAATAAGTCGAATTTTGATCGATCCAAATTACAAATTTAAGAACATTCATATCAATATTTATATATATATATATTTAATTTAATTTAATTTTAATTAATATGATATTTTAAAATGAATTTAATATTACTTTACAAGTTTAAATTATTAATTTAATAAATTTAAAATTAAAATTAAATATTATTAACTTATAAATATTTTTTATAAAAATTATTCATATTTTTTAAAAAATTAATATAAATATTTAATTAATCAGAATAAAATATTTACCTCAAAATAAGGGAGAAGATCCATTTTTTTTTTTTTTTGAAGAATTATAAAGTTGGGCCTCAACGTTTTGTAAGACACTACTAGTCATTAAATTTGGGCTTAGATTGTTGGTTATGTGCCCATTTAGTACCACTTAAAATGGCCCATAACAAAAGCCCACAGTGGATTGGGTTGGGACTACAATTGGGATTAGGAGCTCTTGTCTAATTTAATAGAGGGGTTATTTATTTAACTTTAATTTAAAATATATTTATTAATTTTAAGACCCTTCAATTTAAAAAAATTATATATTAACCCATTTCATCAATAATTAGATCTATTTTTAAACCAGGATTAACTGATGACTCTAATTGAGCCCCTAATCCCGACTGAGTCCGACCTAGAAGACGAAGAAGAGGAAGTAGAGGAAGAAGAAGCGGTTAGATTTCATATATTGAAAATTTTTTCCAACTGGAAAAAAGGCGCCATCAAAGAGTAGGCAACCTTATTTTCGACGTTTTTTTCTTTTACTGTTTTTGTTTTGGAATATCATAACTTGCAGAAACTGAAGTTTTGCAAATTGGATTGGATGAGAAAATGTGAGATAAACGGTCAATCCAAAATGAATCATCCGACTATTTGATTTATTGTTTACCCAAACTGGAGTTTAGAACTCTATTAGTATAAAATGTTGTTGAGTGTAAGGTTTCTTGCTCCTCTGATCTACAGTCCGGAACTTCAGCAGCAAAACTACTAGACGAAGAAAGCCTAGATCCCCTCAGAAATATTACAATAACAATATTAACGACCACCGGAGAGAGAGAATCAAATGGACTGATGAGCAAAAACAATTCATGTCAGCCGTCTCTAACGGAGAATCCGTTTTCATAACGGGTTCAGCCGGGACTGGAAAAACCATCCTAGTCAAGAGAATCATCGCAATCTTGAAAAAGATCCATGGCCGTTCTAGTGTTTATGTCACAGCCTCGACTGGAATCGCTGCTTGTGCTATAAGAGGCCAAACCCTTCATTCCTTTGCCGGCATAGGAATCCATCACATTGACCGAGAAACCATGCTACATTCGATTCTTATGGATAAGAGGGCTTTGTATAGATGGAATAAAGCTAAGGCCTTGGTTGTTGACGAAATCAGCATGGTAGATGCCGAATTATATGAAAACCTGGAGTACATTGCAAGGAATGCCAGGGGGATTGATAAGGTGTGGGGCGGTCTACAGCTTATAGCAAGCGGAGATTTTTTTCAACTACCACCCATTATCGGTCAAAGGGTTTCTTCATCGGGTAAAGAATTCGCATTTGAAGCTGATTGTTGGAATTCAAGCTTCAACTTTCAAGGGGAGCTGACTAGGGTTTTCAGGCAAACCGATGAGGAATTTGTGAAGTTGCTTCAAGGTATAAGGAGAGGGGAGAGTAATGTCAAAGAATTGGAGTTTCTAGAACATTCTTGCTTGGTTTCTGAACAGAATCCTGCGGTTCAACTCTACCCTCTTAACGAGGAGGTGAGGAAAGTCAATGAGGAGAGACTGATGAGCTTGAAAAAGGACATAGTGACCTATACGGCTTTGGATTCGGGAAAGGTCCCTTGGATAAGGCAGCTCAATCAAGGGATCTCCCAAAAAGAGATTAAGCTATGTGAAGGTGCTCGGGTTATGCTGATCAAGAATTTGAACCCTTGGAAGGGGCTGGTTAATGGGGCAACAGGTACAGTTATTGGATTCGATAAGAGGAGCAAGAATTCAATTGTAGGGCAACTAACCTTAAACAGGGTCTTGCCTTTGGTTAGGTTTGATTCAGGGGAGGTAATTATGGTGGAACCGGATGAATGGGATGTTGTGGAGGGAGATAAGGTTGTTGCTTGTAGGAAGCAGGTCCCACTTATATTGGCTTGGGCTCTGAGTATTCATAAGAGTCAAGGAATGACGATTGATCGGCTTCAAACGAATTTGTCAAGAGCTTTCGTGTATGGAATGGTTTATGTGTGTCTTTCTAGAGTGAGGAGCTTGGAAGGGCTTTGTTTGTCGGGGTTTTGTGCTTCTAAGATTAAGGCACATCCTAAAGTGTTGGAGTTTTATACACGTTTTGCTAGTGAAGGAGGGAAAAAGGAGGAAGATGGTGAGGATGAGAATGAGAAGGAGAATGAATGGTCTTCTCCTATTAGAGAAAAAGAGATGGAAATGGGCTATCATAGCGTTACAAAGTTGCCCTAATTACAACTTTTATACTGATAAGTAGAAGAAAAATGATGTTAGCGGATTAGTAAGATTCCTTAGGTTGATAGAGTTGTTTGTTGCTGTTTCTCAAAGTTCATTCTTCTCATTAAAAATATCAAATTATCAATACAAAGATATCCTTTCTGCTTTCTATAGGTTTTTGTTGGATTAACTGTTATTTGTTAAAATAAGGAATCGAAGAATCTCGAAAGGCAGAAAGAAATTGGGTCGGAATTTGCTGACAAGCTTTTCAAGAAGCAACATGACAACATCCCATAATAAAATCAGTGTTCTCTCCATGGGCTTGTTGAGTGGGATGATTGGCTGCTTAGACCGGTTCGATTCTTCTCCAACATGGATTTGAGATTCTGGAGACATCTATGGTTGGCGCTCATTAGCAATATATGTTTTTCTAACCTTCAGTTTCTGGTTTGCATGAAATGGTAGGCAACCTTCAATCATCTAGAAGAACAAAGATAGGGCCCCTTAATCAATATACAAGCAGTCCTAAGCCTTTCACACTTCTAAGTGGCTCCATGCACGAGAAGCTCCCGATTATGAGATTGAGCCAAGTGAGCTCGACTTTTTCTGAGACTGTTGAAATTACAAAGGTAATTGTTGGGTCCATCCTCTCTACAGCTGAGTTTAGGTGCATAATTTTGCAAAATTCATATTGATGAAGATGTCTTTGCCGACTGTTGTGTACTTTGTATGGACATGTGAAAATTACGACAGGAGACCTTCCGGGAGGGACATAGAGATGTAAAAGATTGTTCCGACCTAAAATAACAGGTCGAGAAGTGAAAAAAAAAGACTTTCATGTCACTTCTTTTTTGATGTGAAGCAGTTTCAAATCAAAATACATTACTCCTTCAAAAGTCACGCCTTTCAGTGCGGCTATCTTGTTATGACTTTACTTCGGTCATTAGTACGTATCTTCGACACCCCTTTCCTTGCGATTAAGGTTACGACCTCGGGTATGATAAGCTTTTATAATATGATGAGCGGTGTATATTAAAAATGAGATCTTATTAACTTATTCCGACTTTTTAAATAATCTGTTTTCGAACTTAATCTTACTTCACCGTCGAGAAATGAAAGAACACTTCCATCAGTTTTATTGAGACATGACTTTCTATTTAAACGAATTCATCAGATAGTTTGATAGTTTGAGAGTTCCTTCTTGCTTTTGGATCCAAACATAAAATAATTTCTCTTTGCCAAAAAAAAAATAAGTAAATAAAATATAAAAAAAGATAATTATCATTTTATAAATCTTATTTTGACATTCAATTTTGTTTAGTAATTTTTTTTTTTACATATGGATTTTAGGGAGTAAATTCTGAACCAATGATTTCAGTACCACCACTCTGTGGCTGACACGTAGGCTAATTTTTATTTAAATAAATATAATAAAATATAAAAAAGATAGAGGAAGTTTCTAATATCTATATTCTCTTTAAATAAATAAATAAATAAATAAATAAATAAATAAATAATCCCTTTTATTATTTCTGGGGCTATCATCCCACCCTCTCCTTCTCCCTCCGTCATCGTTTTAAGCCTTTAAAAAGAGAACACGCAAAATTTGCTAGCTACGACGAACTCGTCGTCGTTTCGTGATCCGTTTTTTGCTTTGGTGCTTCCTCGTCGGGTTCGATATTCTCCGACGTCGTTTCACCAGGTTTCTTCTTTTCCCTCCTCTTCTCCTTTTCTTTCCTTCAAATCTTCTCTTCCAATCTCTCTCTTCTCCCTCCCTCCTTCTCTCACTAAACTAACTCCATAGCTTCGCCTCCCTTTGGCTCCGAGAAAACAAGCGGAATTATTATTATTATTTTTTCATTTTTTTCAGATTATGGTCTGCTTAGCCATGAATTTTATATTTTGGCTCTGTTTTTCTAAAAATCTGAATTCAATTTTGTTTCCTACCGTTGGGTTATTAATTTGTATCAATTAGTGGATTGCAAGGATCTGAGTCGCGAATTTTTTTTCGTTTTTGTTGAAATTGAAAGTCGCTTTATGTGTTAAAGGTCCGAAATTTTATTATTCCAAAAGGGGAAATTTTTTGTTTAGGTTTTTTCTGTGATGTGGTTTAATTCGTTAGGATGTAATGGAGGAATAATGTGTTTTGTCTAGGTTGGAACTACTTGAAATTGAGTGCTTACCTGCTTTGATGGTTATATACTAAGAATGAGTTTGGTTTGTAATAATGAAGGTTTAACTGGACATGGAATAGTACAAGGAAAAGGATGACAAACTTTTTTTGTGCATTTAGATTGCTTTACAGATTAATGACTCGTTTAACTTGATGTTACGAATAAGTCAAACTATGTTTGACTTTAATTAAACATGCTTTTATTTAATTTGTATATATGTGTGGTTATATTTCTAATATCTGAACTTGATGTTGCTCATGTTAATGTATTGGGCTGATCTTCTTCTCTTCTTCTCATACTAGACAGGTTTCAGTGAATGGAAGTATCAGTTGTGGATCTTTACGGGACCAATCCCGGGCCAATTGAGGGTTCGGTACTCTATGACCAAGAGAAGCATGTCTCATCAGCAGTGTGGGACGGACAGGTGCAGCGAGTTTCTAGTCCGATATTCCCCCCCCCCCCCCCTCTCTTTAATTATTGCCAGAATAGTTTTTTAGTGTCTTAAAAGATGATAATTTCATCAAATAGTTTAGAGGCAGGGGCTGATACAATGGGGCCAAGGGGGGGATAACGTTACCCCCTTCCATTGCCCAATATTTATGCAGACTTCAAATTTTTGCCTAACCTGAATTAATTTTCTGGCTTTGCCTCTGTTTACAGGAGCGAGGTGCTCTTAGGTGTCACGAACATACTTCAAAGCTAGACCAATGGACACTTACAGCCAAACAAATTGAATTGGTAGAGAGGGCCGGATTTGGGTACTTAAGATTGATCCCGGCAATTAGTCTAGACAACCCACTAATATCTGCTCTAGTCGAGAGGTGGAGGAGAGAAACAAATACATTTCACTTAAATATTGGAGAAATGACCGTAACCCTTAAAGACGTCGCCCTTCTACTTGGTCTAGCAATTGAGGGGGACCCTGTGATAGGCATAACATATACCACGTGCCACTTAGTTTGTGAGAAATTTCTCGGGAAAGCACCCGAGTCAGGTTACACTAGTGGCGGAATGGTAAAACTTAGTTGGTTGAAAGAGTTCTTCTTTAGGTGCCCAGAGGATGCTCCGATTGAAGTGGTGGAACGTCATACTCGAGCTTACCTTCTCTACCTTATAGGTAGTACAATTTTTTCGACTACTACTGGGAATAAAGTACCTGTCATGTACCTTCCTTTGTTTGAGAATTTCAATCAGTGTGGTAAGTATGCTTGGGGGGCAGCGGCATTAGCATTTCTCTATCGGGCACTTGGGAATGCTTCTCTCAGATCCCAAAGTACTATCAGCGGTTGTTTGACGTTATTACAGGTTAATAATCTATAGGTGCCTGCTTTGATTTTATGGATATGGTTTGTCAGATGTTTGATCTGACTCTTCAGAGGCGGATGAAGAGTCATACCCTCATATTTTGTTAATTCTCCACTCTTGCACGCCTTATTTTTCCAATACTTTTTACTTTGGTGATACATACCCTCGTATTTGAAGTTCTCTTGGAAATTTATCCTCCCCGAGACCCACTCCCCCCCTCTTTTTTTAAAAATAAATATACCCTTTAATATTGTTGAGAGGAAATTATGTATCTGGCTACTTCCCTGGTCTGATTGGTCGTCATGTTTTTGCAGTGTTGGAGTTACTTTCACCTGAATATTGGAAGGCCAAAGCTGAACCGAGATCCATCGCATAATCGCTTTCCGTTTGTGCTTAGATGGAAGGGAAAGCAATCCGGTCCCACTGCGAATCGGGATGTTGTCTTTTACCGCAAGGCTTTGGATTCCCTAAAACCATCTGATGTGAGTTATTCTTCTCTTCTTTCCTCTAATTTTATGCTCCACACTTCCCAATTTGTAAAATCTGTATTGGCTTTTCACTTATAGGTGGAGTGGCTTCCTTACCGGAACATGGACAGTACTCTGATCCCTGAAGATATTAAAGTCAGTCTGATTCTTGGGAGGGCGAAAACAATGTTGATATGCTTTGACAAGGCAGAGAGGCATCTGCCTAACCGTTGCCTGAGACAATATGGCATGCTTCAATCTATTCCGGAAGATGTTCATAGGTGGGAGAGAAAGAGCCGTGGTGTTGATGGTGGGGTCGACTTATCCAGTAAAATGGAGACAGAGCTCAGTGAATGGTTGGAACGTCGGCTTCATATTGTAGATAGTGATGATGGTGTAGATGAGAATGAATACATGCAATGGTATCTTAAAGTTACCCGTAAGTTTGTTGGAAGGCCTATATCTCTCTCCTCCGAGTTTCAAAGAACGGTAATAACTATACCATTTTCTTCTACATTTTTTACCTTAGTTCCGATATGCTTTTAATTCCGAATTTGGAAATTGTAGCTTAGAAAACTACAGTTCTGTAAATGGCCAAATTATTGTTCAATATTGGCCCTAGACTTTGTTTTGGTTCACGCTTCATCCTAAAAAAGTTCCAAGTGATCTGCTGCGATCCCTAAATGATGTGGTGGAACTATGACGTTCATTGTGCTTATCCGCATAACCAATGAATTACACATGACCACCACATCATCCTGATCTTTTAAGAGAACTTACTGACTGGTGGCTAAAGACAAATTGATCGTTTGAAATTTTATAAGGACGAAATTGAACGAAACCCAAATATAGGGAGGAAAATGAACAATGATGTAAAGTATAGGGATGGAGACAGTAATTTAGCTTCGTCTTGTCTAAATTGTATTTTAGTTAAGATTGTGAGGGAAATTAGGTCTGCATCTCATATATGTTTGAAATGAAATCTGAGTTTTTTTGGCCCAAACTGGAGTTTCAAAAGCTCAACCAAATGCAGACTAATTAGATTAGTTTTTTTATGTGTTTTTTGTTTTTGGCACTCTTACAGAATTCTGGCTTAAGGGATATTGCCCATATAGCGGACACATTTTCAACAAAAGGGTTAGATCCTTTACAAGTTGAGTCAATTTCTAGGATTAGGTATATTTCCCATGAATGCTTGAGGGACCAAGTTGGTGGGCCCGTAATAGTATCAGCTGCCACCCCACAAATTGAACTTGGAAAGCGGGTCCGGGGAAAAGAGAGGGTCCGGAGAAAGGGTACCGGAAAACGCATGAGAAAAGAAGAGCAAGTGCAATATAATAACCACATGGTTATTGAAGACGATCAATCTCAATTTTACGATTCTGCCATTGAAGTTAACGAGTTAGCTTTTCATCCCGAAGATAGAGAAGAAGACGAAGAAGAAGGAGAAGAGCACCATATACAACTTTGCCCTATTAACAACACTAACATCAATCATTTAGGTATGAGTCCAACTGATGAAGGGGATGATAACTTGCAATTATGTGAAGGTGATATCGAGGTTGATCATTCTGAGATAAGTCATGAAAATGGTGGACAACATTTAGCAGAGTTAAACCATACAGATACCAAGATTGATGCTGCTCTTAATAAGGAGACCATGGAGACAAAAACCCTGTGACGTACTGAAGCAGGAACATGTAAGTAAGGAAGGTGAGGATTTACATGGTAAAGAAGATGCAAGGGAGGAAGTGAGTGGGACCCATACCCAGTTTCCGGATGCCGCTAACAAGGTTGACGGAACAGACAATATTGCTCAGAAAGGTGATTATAGCATTGTAATATAGAGAAAGAGCAGAGTATGATGATCCTCTCAATTCTTAGATTAGATGATTTTGTTTGTGTTTATCGAATTAGTATATAGTTGAAGATGAGCAATGATAATTTCGATTCGACTGTAACATAAATCATCTGTGTTTTCGTGAGATAATATTTTTCTTTTTTCAAATATGGTAAAAAATTTGACTTATCATGATCAGTGATTAGAAAGTGTACTACATTATAATTTCATAAATGCAACTTGTCTTTTATCATCTTCTTCCATGTCCAATAAAGAACTCCATCCTGTCCAGAGGGTAATCTGTGTTTTCGTCTCTCTTTTTCCCCGGAGAGAAAATTTTCAAACCAAAATAAAAAAAGGGGGGCCCATATCATATGTCTCTTTCCAAGAAACTACTCTTTCTGGCTGACAGTTAAATTTCTTACAACATTTGGTGTATTAAGTCCTCTGTTTTACTTTCGGGTGTTCCGAAAGGACATACAGTAGTTTTGTTTCTAGAATGGTTATGATGTTCAAAACTACTTCAACTGCTCTGCGAGCTACCGAGAAGAGAGAGATCGGACTCGAAATTCGATTCGATTAATTAATCGAATTCTTATTCAAAACTTGAAATTTGATTTTTTTTTTAAAAAGGTATAAATAAATAAATTATCTAACTTCGTATAGTAAAATGAAGCGTCAAAAAGTTAACGGCATGTCTGAATCGATCCAAACCTGTATCTGAATTCATTCTAAATATATGCCTAGACAAACATTTTTTACTTTACAGGCTCAAGATCAGTCTGCCTTAACGGGTAGAAGTTGAGGTTAGAAAGATGCAAAAAACAAAGTTGCAAATGTAAAATGTAGAGGAGGGTATAAATGTAACTTTATGATTAAAATAACAAGAAAACAGTGAAAATTGTACTGATTTATTTTGATTTATTTTATTATTTTTAAAATAAAAAAAAATCTAATTTCATTGAGTAGGACTATCAAGAATCAAGTGTGGGATCCAGGTCTTAATAAAAATGTTTGTTCAAATGTCCTTTTGGAGTCAGTCTTTCCCTCTGTCTCTGGTGGTCTTGTTATATCAACTTCTATCCACAGTTTCGTTTGTACTAACATCTTTATGCCCCACTCCCACTCCACTACTTGCATTTTTACATGTCTTCCATTTTTTCCATCTCATTTTTCAATTTTACTTTTTTATTTATTTTTTGTTAATTATTATTACTATTTTATTTTCTTGTAATTATTACATATATATATATATATGATAATGTTATTATGCACTCTTTTCTTGATTTTATTTTATTTGTTATATTCATTGTTTATTATATCGAGTAATTTCGGGATATATTAATATATACCATAAATCTTAAATTAATTAATCATATAATATATGATATAAAAAAAATTTGTATATATATTTAGTATTTTTTGATATATATATTGAAAAAAATATATTTAATATCTATCCTAAATTAATTGAGCATAAATAATTTATATATCATATTAATAATTATCATATTATAATATATATGTGATTATAATTGATAGATTTAAATAATATTAAAAAATATATATATATATAATATATAATAATTGATATATAAAAAATATCATCTCAATCTTATTCTTATATTAAATATATATTATATATATATATATATATTATTAAGAACAGAAGGAAGGGAAAGAAAGAACCTTAAAACATTTCTGCTAAAACTTAGCAGACTACTACTTACTAACCAAGTTTGTACATTCAGAAGGGAAAGGAAGGGAGGGGGGGGGGGGGGGGGGGGGGGGAAATAACAATCTTTTGAAGCTCCTCCGCATTAATAAATCATCAAAAAAACTAGAAACATAAAATTATAAGCACAAATACTAAATCAAATTATATTAAAATATATATATATATATATATATATAATACAAAAAACAGAGCATGGGTAAGAAACAGAGTGTTCATAGACCGAGGAACTTGAGCTTGAGCATGAGCATGAGACTTCTTCAATGGTTGAATTACAGAACTACCCTTCTTTCCATTACTTCCACAAAGCTCAACTCCAATCTTCACACTATACCCTTCACCTGGATTCATCAAACAGAGCCCTGAATTGCCACTTAAATCCAAATTCCTCCCCAACCTATTCAGAAAACTAGAATTAAACGGCACAACACCGCTCAAAGCATTCCTACTTAGATTCATATGATAAATGTGAGAAAGATCCGCAAAACCAGCAGGAATCTGACCAACCAAATGGTTATTCTGAAGAGACAATGTGCTTAAGTTCATCAACTTTGAGTAACTTTCCGGAATAAAACCTGAATAGCCGGAATTTCCGAGCCTTAGTTCCTGTAATTTCGAGAGGTTTCCAAGCTCAGATGGAAGTGGAACAAACATGGGATTATCATCCATAATGAAGTATTGCAAATTTTGCAAAGTTTCTATCCCTTTTGGAAAAACCCCACAAATCTTATTACTACTTAATGCTAAAAAGACTAATGAGTTTAGGCCTTTTACGCCAACTGGTATCTTACCAGTTAGTGAATTTGAACTCAAGTCAAGTTTTTGAAGCTGACCCATTTTCCCAATTGATGCTGGAATTGGACCCACAAGCAAATTATAGCTCAAATCAAGGTCTATTAGGGTTTTGAGATTACCCAGTTGAAACGGGATTGTGCCTGATAGCATGTTATAGCTTAAATCAAGGTGAAGCAAGGAAGTTAAGGAGAAGAGCTGAGGTGGGATTGGTCCATTTAGTTTGTTTTGAGACAATGTGAGGATTTGTAATGATTTAAGAGTTGAAATTTGAGGTGGGATTTGACCAGTTAGTCCTGGGTTTGACCTGAAACTAAGCTGTTGCAAAGAAGAAGAAGAGTTGAACAGAGTAGTGGGAAAAACAGCAGAGAGGGTAGTTTTAGAATTTTGTGTGGTGAAGCAGTTGAAGAAGAAGAGGGATTGAAGGTGAGGGAAAGAGGCGAAGATGAGTGAAGGAAAGGTGGAGGCTTTTTTGCAAGTAGGGTTGGGTGGGTTCCCAAAATCAAGCCTTGAGACATGGAAGTGGTTGTCTAGGCCTAGTTTGCATTCAAGGCCAGGCCAAGTGGAGCCAGCATGGCATGGTTTAGGGTGAGAAGTTCTCCAGTTTTGGTCTGAGGACATGGATTCCATGACCTTGAAGAGGGCTTCTGATTCTGAAGGGAGCATGGTGGTCGTTGGGTCGTTGTTGTTGTTGTTTGCATGGTGGTAGGCGGAGGAGGAGAGGGAAGAGGGGAGGAGTGAGAGGAGGAGGAGGAGGAGGAGGAGAGGGAGGAGTGTTGTCATGGTGAGTTGTTGTTTTGGCAGGGAGGAGCTGCTTTTTATTGTGGAGGAAAAGATTTGAATGGTTTCATTTCATTTCATACGTCTGTTACGTGTAACAATACTGTGTAATGTGAGCCTCGCGAGAGGAGAGAGAGAGTTGTTGTGGAAGAGAAGTGACTGAAGTGGTTGGTAGTGGGTCATGAAATTTTCAGTGAGGATTTTGGAGCCATAAAAGGGCAACGTTTGGAAACCGGGGGGGGGGGGGGTCCTTAAATAAAGGTTTGAAAAACATAGGGGAGGGAGGGAGGGAGGGAGGGAGGGAGGAGAGAGAGAGAGTTTGATTTTTTTCCCCGAAGAAACGTCTGAATTCTGACGTATCGGGTGCATATAACTCTTATTAGACAGGGTCTCCTCTCAGGGTGAGTTACATATATAATGGAGAATTTGTTATATATATATATATATTATACGTATTATTATGTGTCACGAAATAAATTATATTAATAAAAAATATTATTTTATATATTATATTAAAAATAATTTTTATATTAATATCATATTTATCATGTCATATATTAATATATATATAATACATTTAAAAATCTCACTATATATAATATATTATATAATTTTTTGAGCAAGAAGTATGATTATGGCTTTCAAAAATCTTGAATTCGGACTACATGACATAATAATATGCCTAAATACATAGAAAGTGGGGTTGCCCATTTTGATTTTTATTACCATGAAGGTCATGATTAACATGATTTATTGAAATGACTTCTAACTTGAATGTGATTGTGTTCGAAAACACGTATATAGGTTTGCATGTGACCGTTAGAAAGTAACCTACGTAATTCTATCTACTAATCATGAACAATCAAAATGTTGTCTCTAAGCACCATATTAAGGTTCATGTACCTAGTAGGTCTAAGTAGAGGGGCCCAACTATAATATAAGAGCCGCGGATGCAAAGCGAAAATGCATGGAATGTGGGTGGGTTCTGAGTTCCTCACATCAGTCATGACTCATGAGTCAGGCACTCACTACGGGCCACTGTCAAGTCCTCATGTTGCATGGTTGAATGAATATGTCATGGAGAATCTCATCACTGCAATGTCTCCTAAATTTTTCCTGTCACTAAGCAATTTTTTGGCAATTACATTCTAACCCCACAACTATTTTAATATTATAAGCAAGTTAACATGATCAGAGTGAAAAAGATGAAAACACTTCAAAATGGGTTTCTTTGTACAAATTTAGCTCACAATTTTAGACAGAGAAACTTTCATAAGTTAGCTGCATGAGTGAGAGAGAGTGGAAAGAGGAGATAGAGAGAGAGAGCAGGTACCAAAATGGGAAAGAAAGAGATATGGGCAGAAACAAAATCACTTTCTTCCTTTGAACAAATCTATGGTGATTGGGGAAGGGGAAATTTTTATAATTAGAAAATTTTACGGACAAGATAAAAAGGGAGTTGATCAGAAAACCTCACGTGAGAAATGCAGTAAATTCATTCAGGTACAGAGAGACATTATTTAATATATCATGTTTATCTGTCCCTTTCTTTTTCCTTATTTTTTAAATTTTATAACTGAAAATTGGACATGTCTTTTCTTTTCACAACCATCTTTTTTTTGGTTCTTTGAATCATAGAAAGGTATAGGAAGTGAAAAAAGGGGGTCCACTTGTTCTAGAATTCATGTTTTTAGTGATTAATATCATACTTATCTTATTTATATATATATATATATATATATATATCATTAATAATATATTTTAAAATATATCATTAATAATAAAAATCAGATTGTATTATCAGCTCATTCAGAAAAATTTTAAAATATCCTAACTTTGTTATTCTTATTTTACAAATTTTAATAATAAATTATTTTATATTTAATTTTATTTGTTTGTCTATTTGCTTAGTGGATCTGCTGCGCCAGTCCCAGGAGGCCTGGACCCTTCTATGATGAACACAAGCAGAAAAGAAGTCTCAAAACCAATCATGAGACGAGACACTATCATGTTTCTAAGAATCGAACACGACGATTTCGAGACTTTGAATGAATAGATTTCGATTTTTCTGTTTCTGATTTCTATTGGTTTCAATATGGTCAGTAGTGATTTTGTTCTTGAATGTGCGTCAATTGCAGAATCATGCAAGTACAGCTATGGCCGTGGCAATCACTCTGCTCCTCCTTGGTTGAAGAAGCTTTTAGTTTAATGTTTATTCTTGATGGCTGTTTTTGCGTTTTAGACGGCTGAAAACAAGCTAACACCCACATCCCTCGGCTAAAAGATGAGCCGCGCCATTTTATTCGTCATTAAATAATGTGGCCGTTTTCAGCCCGTTAGATTGAATTTGGACGTATCAGATGCAATCCAATGCCCTTAATCCTAGCCTGATTGAGCTTCCCAATAATACCAGAGATATCATATTACATAAGGGAGTAGTCCCTGATTTCGTAATACCTAAAGAAGTAATCGTGGCCGTTGATTAGTTTACGAAGATTAATCTTTCCAGCGACTACGAGTACATATCCGTTGATTTAAACGTACTACTGATTCAAGAATGTATCGTAGTATATAATACTAGTGTCTCTGTATTAGTCCCGTATTCTAGAAAACCTTATCCAGAGTCAGAAAGTCGGTTGCAACTTGCCGCGTCTTTCTTAACACAAGGCTTTCTTTCTTTTTATTTCTTAACTGATCACTATAATTACATTTAGACCCCAATAGTAATCTAAATTATAGTTACACCATATATTTTGAAAAATTATGGTTGGCCCCCATCATTTTTATACCTATTGACATTGAAACTTCATTTTTTGTAAGCTTATAAGTACTTAACTACTTATTAGACTGGAAAGTCCTTTATCTTTTTAATTATAAGCTGAAATTGGGGTTTCATTTGAGAATAATTATTTCTATCCAAATTATAACTAAAGTTCAGTTTGGACCCAAAAATAATAGTTTAGAATCTTCGGACTCAAAATTCAATACTTGATTTAAACATAAAATTTATTCAATTTTTAGACACAATTATATTATACGAATAAGATTGAAAAAAGCAGAAGATTAGAAACATCAAATGACATTACAAAAAGGGGCTAAATGTAATTTCTAAAATTATAGGGTCCAAAAAGTAATTTAATCAATTGTTATTCCGAGACATGCAAAAAATAAATATTTATGAAAACCGCTTAAACCGGGTTAACTTTTCTTATAACGGAAATGCTTTAGCTGAGTCGTATATATAAAGCAAGACTCCGATTTTCCCTCTCTCAATCTCTCTGTCTCTCTATCTTGATCGGATTCGAAGCGAAGAGGAATGTCCACCACCGTGAAGGAGCTCTCGCCGAAGGTTCGAGGCCGGTTGGCAGTACTATCGGCGCACCTAGCAGCATACGCCATTGAAGAACCTCTCCAGCTCTCACCCTCACTCGAAGCTCACTGCGTCTCTGCTCAGTCACTGGTTCCGCCGCCTGGAGATCTCAGCGGTTCGCTAAGCATAGTCGATGGGAGGACCGGTAAAAGCTATAAGGTCGAGGTCTCTCCGTACGCCACCATTAAAGCCACTGACCTCAAGAAGGCATGAGATCCGATTGTCTCTTTTGCTCGTCGTTAAGCAAATAATGAAGTGGAAACTTAAGCTTTCTTTTTAGATTTGTGGCTGAATTTGGGACGAGTCTCTGTGGTTTTATTAGGTTGAATTGATTACTCATGGGACGAGCTTTTTGAATTAAATATGCAATTCTCCTGAAATTACAGATAACAACAGGGAAAAATGATAAGGGGATTAAGCTTTACGACCCGGGTTATCTTAACACAGCTCCTGTTCGTTCATCAATCAGCTATATCGATGGCGATGAAGGGATCCTTAGATACAGAGGCTATCCAATTGAAGAATTGGCTGAAAGTAGTACCTATATGGAAGTTGCCTATCTCCTGAGTGAGCCTTCTTCTTCGTCTTTTTTTTTTTTTTTTTTTTGTTTTCCGGAACTTAAACTAACCATTTTTGAAATCTATTCGTCTTGTTTGTGTTGTTGTTTCAGTGTATGGGAATCTGCCTTCGCATAGTCAATTAGCTGACTGGGAGTTTGCCATTTCTCAGCATTCAGCTGCACCGCAGGGAATTTTGGTGTGTTTTTTTTCTTATTTTCCCCCCCCTTCTTTCTTATAGAAATCCTTGAAACCTTCCTAGTAGTGATATAAATTCATATTTATGTTTAGGAAGTGCTTACTACAGTACGAATTGCCTCCTAGATAACGAAAATTTATTTTGGCATGACAGTAAATGGACTAATGTTTGCTGGATTCACTTTAGGTTCTTTAATTTTTAATGATACGAGAAACATCATATTATTCTCTAATTGTATGACAAACAGGAACTTCTACTTCTGAAAATTTTTTGGACCTCTTAAAACTTGTTTTATAGGATATTATTCAGGCGATGCCCCATGATGCACACCCGATGGGCGTGCTTGTTAGTGCAATGAGTGCTCTCTCTGTTTTTCATCCCGACGCCAACCCGGCCCTTAGAGTGAGTCTATTATTTATGGTTTTGTGGTTTATGTTATTGGTAGAATAGCTAGAGACATGCTGTATAACAGAGGTTTATGGCCTTTTCTAATTATGCAATGTTTTTGTTCTCAGGGGCAAGATCTTTACCAGTCTAAGCAAGTGAGAGACAAACAAATAGCACGTATACTAGGCAAGGTCTGCAATTATCTCATTATCCTCATTTCTCTTTTACTTGACTGTTACTTTAATGAGAATTCTACCAAGCTGAAAGTGTTTTGAAGCATTATCTTTTGTTGTTACAATTCTTAACTCTACTCATCATGCTTTTTCAACTGTCTCTAAGGGCTCCTATTTTCTCATTCAAACTTATCAAATCTTGCATCTAATAAAGATTTTTTTACTTAAAATTAACAGGCTCCTACCATCGCAGCGGTAGCTTATTTGCGGTTGGCGGGAAGGCCTCCAGTTCTCCCTTCCAGCAGCCTTTCTTATTCAGAGAACTTCCTATACATGCTCGATTCTTTGTATGTACTCTGGCCATATGTCCCTCAATTGCAATCTCTATGAGACATAATCACCATGTGGCTCTTAATTTATGGCATAACGAGTAAATGAGAGATGAATAATTTTATGTTTAGTTTAGTGGGGCCCACCTCAATGAACTCGCATTGGTTTGTTGCATCACATGGTCAAGTGACACATGGTGAAACAGTTGCACAAGGATTATTGACTGTAAACCAAATTTTCATTTTGGCTGCAGAGGAAATAGGTCGTATAAACCCAATCCACGATTGGCTAGAGTGCTAGACATTCTCTTCATTCTTCATGCAGAGCATGAAATGAATTGCTCTACAGCCGCTGCTCGCCACCTGGCATCAAGGTAAGGCATATTTACACCCAACTGAAAAAATGCATGAACTCCAGAATCTCATCTCTGTCTTTGTCTTTATTTCAGTGGTGTTGATGTATACACTGCTCTTGCTGGAGCTGTTGGAGCACTCTATGGTCCTCTTCATGGTGGGGCAAATGAGGTAATAGCCCATAACAGGATTGTTGAGTCATTTCATTATCATAATCTTTGTGTTAATCTTTTAATACCTTCCTTAATATTATAGTCCACATTTTATTCTATTCTATTCTATAGGCCGTGCTGAAGATGCTTAGTGAGATTGGAACTGTTGACAACATCCCAGAGTTCATTGAGGGTGTAAAAAACAGGTGATACATAGTTTCATCTATCAGTTTATCTATCCTTCTTGGCATACATTGAGGCTGATTAAATTTCTGATTTCAATCATTCTCTAGGAAACGAAAGATGTCCGGTTTTGGTCACCGTGTTTATAAAAACTATGACCCAAGAGCAAAGGTTATACGGAAACTAGCCGAGGAAGTATTTTCCATTATCGGTCGTGACCCTCTCATTGAGGTATATTTTTTAATCTAGACTCAACATCATATTAACAATTATCTTCTTTATTTTTGGGGAACCGGAGTAGGGAATTTAAGATAAGAAATTGTGGATGTGATAATTGAGCTTTTATGATGTATTTATCTGATGCCATTCATAGGTGGCAGTTGCATTGGAGAAAGCTGCTCTATCTGATGAATATTTTGTTAAGAGGAAGCTATATCCAAACGTCGATTTCTACTCCGGCCTAATTTATAGGTAGAAACTTGGATGTCTCTTGAATATCTTCCAACAGAATACCGTTAATTCTCCAGCCCTATACCATATAGTAATAGGCAAAGAGATTATTTATCTAATTCTGGTTACTTAGGGCAATGGGATTTCCAACCGAGTTTTTCCCGGTCTTATTTGCGATCCCTCGAATGGCTGGATACTTGGCTCATTGGCGTGAATCTCTGGATGATCCCGATACAAAAATTATTAGACCACAACAGGTACAGCTTCTTGATCATAAAAATTGGAATGCCCTTTTCTTGATTTCAATTTCTTCTCAGCAATCATTATAGGGCTAATACTGTAATTCTTTTGTTAAAATTTCAGGTTTATGTTGGGGAATGGCTGAGGCATTATATCCCACTGGAAGAGCGGATTGTATTGAGCAAAGCGGACCGTCTGGGTCAAGTTTCGGTTTCAAATGCCTCGAGGCGACGACTTTCTGGATCCGGGGTTTAGGATCATTGCAGGTGAAAGGTGGAAAGTTTCATGAGAAGTTGGGAGGAAAGCAATAAGAAAAATAGATTTTAGAGGGGTAATAATAAAAGAAAATAAAGCCAACAAACTTGAAAGGTGTTTGTAATTTTGGATGCTGTCTTGTATTACTTGGTTTTGATCTAAATTTCATGATTTTGTAATTTTAATTATATATATTATTTATATATATTATATTATATATCATATTAATTTTATATATAATTTTATATATAATTGAAGTAGGATAAATAATAAATTATAGTTAGACCCCTCTAAACTTCTAAAAAATAGGAATCACCCCTGTAATTATTTGAAAAGTTAGAATTCAACCTCACCGATTCATTTTATTTAAAAAACCCTCCTTTCCTCAGTTAATTTGTCCACTGAGTGGAGCTCCATACCCGGATCCGAGCCCCTCCACTAACTTTAAACCGGTAACGCCTCTTCTCCCTCCTCCTCTGTCTCTCTCCATTCTTTATCTCCTCTCTGCAACAAAAACTCAGCTCTCTCTCTGTCAAAAGATGTTATACACACTCCAACCCCCTCGCTCTCTCTCCCGTTTCCCGCTCCACCTCCCCTCCAAAAAACCATTCTTCTTCCACACCAAACCCTCCACCTCCTCCGCCACTGTCACCGACCAATCTTATCCCTCCACGTCATCATCCTCATCCAACACTCCACCTCAGTCCCAAATCCTCTCCATCCGTCACTCCCTCCTCTCTCGCGAACTAACAGCTACGGAACTCGCCGAGTCGTACCTAACTCGCCTTCGACTCACCGAGCCTCACCTCAAGTCCTTCCTCCATGTGTCGGATAAAGTTCTAACCGATGCGCGTGAGATTGACGCGAGGATTTCGAGGAACGAGGATGTGGGGCCCTTGGCTGGTGTTCTTGTTGGTGTGAAGGATAATATATGCACGGTGGATATGCCGTCTACTGCTGGCTCTAGGGTTTTGGAGGGGTATAGACCGCCGTTTGATGCCACCGCTGTGAAGAGAGCCAAGGATTTGGGAGCAATTTTGGTCGGGAAGACCAATTTGGATGAATTTGGCATGGGTAGTACCACTGAAGCTTCTGCTTTTCAGGTGGGTGTGTTTTTTTAATAAATAATAATGTGGTGAAAAGTTACATTTTGGAAATGTTTAATTTTTATTTTTGGTGAATTATTTGTATGGATGCTATTTAGATAAGAAGTATAGTTGTAAGGGTATCAAAGGCGAGTTTTTTTCTTGGGATAGAATTGATATGGACGCTATTCATTTTTATAATAAGTACAGTTTTAACTTTAAGAATGTTTAAGGTTGGTGATTTTCTTTTCTTCGAGAAAATTATTATTGACGCTATTGATTTTGATAAGAACTATAGAGAAGAAGTATCAGTTCTAAAATTACTTGTTATTTGAGCAAAAGAAAAATTGTGCTTTTGTACTTTCCTTTTAGTGACTGATATGGTTTACTCAGGTGGGTGATAATGTTCGCTCTTCAAATAGGTGACTTCAAATCCATGGGACCTTTCTCGAGTTCCAGGCGGTTCATCAGGTGGTTCAGCCGCAGCCGTTTCCGCTAGGCAATGTGTGGTCTCTCTTGGAAGTGACACGGGTGGGAGTGTAAGGCAACCGGCCTCATTTTGTGGTGTTGTAGGTTTGAAACCGACTTATGGACGCGTCTCAAGATATGGGCTCATGGCCTATGCTTCATCGCTCGATGTGATTGGTTGCTTTGGGTCATCAGTTGTTGATACCGGGATTCTTCTTCACTCCATTTCGGGTCATGATCGACTTGATGCCACTAGTAGTAAGCGGGTAAGAATCTTGCACTTTCTCTAGTGTGGTCAGTTTGCCTAGCAGTCTTGGACCTGGATTTTTAATATGATATTAGGTTTTTAAATTGACGCTACATATTTATTTAAGTCTGGAGATTATATCAAATTAAATTCAAATGGGTTTTTTGAGCCCTTAGGCAAACTTGACTCAATTTGCTTTAGTTGGATTTAGAACTGGATTCATAATACATTGAGATTAATGTAAATTTGTTTAGGAGTTTGGATATCTAATAAAATATATCCCATATGGGATTCTAGAAACTCTTAGGCAAACTGGGGCCTTAGCTTATGATGGAATTTGGATTTTAATTTCGGAACAGCATTTTAGACAATTTAGATTTGTGAACTGGATTTTTAGACCTAAACTAGAGTTTCAAATGCTGAACCAAATGTACCCTTTAAAGCGCTTGCTTTCTTAATTTCGTACAATGTTTTAAATATTCAGGAGGTTCCTGATTTCACAGCATTATTTTCATCCATAAATGCGATGGAATCTAAACCATTGAAAGGACTACATATTGGTCTCATCCGGGAAACGCTAGAAGATGGTGTTGATGGTGAAGTAAATTCCGTAATTAGTTCTGCTGTTTCGCATCTCGAAGAACTAGGATGCTCTGTGAACGAGGTATTGCTGATTATTTTTCTTTTTTTGCACTAATATATACACCTTTATAACTTTAGACTATGATTTATTGGAATTGTTTCCTTTTTCAGGTCTCATTGCCATCTTTCTCACTTGGATTACCGGCATATTACATTCTTGCTTCGTCCGAATCTTCCTCCAACCTATCACGTTATGATGGTGTTAGGTAAAATGCTGACATTTGATTAATTTATTCAGTTCCTTTTGTAGTTATTACATTCAGACTTCCACTTAACATGAAAATTTTGTTTCTGATTCCTTGTTTTTATCTATGTCAAGGTATGGAAACCAGGCTTCTGCAGATGCGCTTGAGGTTCTATACCAAGATTCTCGAGCTAAAGGATTTGGTTCTGAGGTATATATTATGCATTAGTATTATTTGATTATTTTATCAAGTTTCTATGCATTCTACTTATTATCATTTCATTGCTTATTTTGCAGGTAAAAATGAGGATTTTGATGGGAACGTATGCCCTTTCAGCTGGTTATTATGATGCATACTACAAACGGGCCCAACAGGTAGTGTTCCAAATATTCTTTTTCCAAATCTTTTGTTTTCGTCCGATTTTATAATGGGTTCCAGTTTAATAATAGCATTGGGAAAAAAAAGAAAAAAGAAAAACCCTTGCAGCGGTTTCTGAATATATTTATAAGAAGAAATTGATCGTTGGAGATTTGTTCTCTCAGGTCAGGACCATAATCCAAAAGAGCTTCAAAGCAGCACTCGATGAAAATGACATCCTAATTTCGCCCGCATCTCCATCCGCTGCTTATAAGATTGGTATGCTGATATTTTTTTAACCGTGTATATGGTTTAGCATTTGAAACTGTAGTTCGATTAAATAGGAGTTTGTGCATGCTCAGTAAACTGTAGCCGTTATCGAGTTTTCTCTTTTTTTTTTCCCCCAAATTGAATTTTAAACCAGAACTGGAGTTTCTTCTACTTGTTTTTGAACTTTATATTTTATTTCTCTTTTTAACTACAGGTGAGAAGATAAATGATCCATTAGCAATGTATGCTGGAGACATCATGACGGTGATTATTTGAACATTCCACATTTTTGACAAGTCGGGCTAAAAGAGGAATTATCGTAGACCTATTGTGATTCTGATTTACTAGTTACTATAGTCCTACTATAATTCTTGTTCCAAATCACTAATTCAGCGATTTTAACTATCTGTATTACAGGTCAATGTTAACTTGGCAGGACTACCGGCGATGGTTTTACCATGTGGATTTGTTGAAGGAGGAACTGCAGGTCTCCCCGTCGGTCTCCAAATGATAAGTGCCGCATTTGAAGAGGTATTCCTCATCATTATCAATGACTAATTTTGCTTAGTATCTATGTTCCAATCTGGTGATATGCCTTTGGCAGGGTAAATTGCTGAAAGTAGGCCATATCTTTGAGCAGACACTCCAAGATAGCAGCAGATTTGTGCCGCCATTAATAGTGGATGAGTTTACTAGCTAAATTAGTTGTAGAGAAAGTATGGAGTGAGATGTTAATTTGTTTAATTTGTATTCATTTTTACTTTTTATCTCTTAAAATTTTTGGGGAGCAAAATCTATGCTCTACACCTTTTCTTAACAATGTGATGAATATGACATACATATTTACTATATGTTTAGTTAAATTAAACTGGGTTGATTAACCGAAAGGTTCCAGTCTTTTCTGTAATCTGAACCTGCAAAACCATTGAACCCGGACAAGATAAGATGAATGCCATTGAGAAAAAAATGAAAAAAGAAAGCAGAGAAAAGAATGTGTTAAGGATATACCCGTTTAAGAAAGCCCTTACCATTAGAATCAGTGTAAAATGTCTTCCCTAAGGCCATATTTTTTGTCAATCTAGTGATGACATCTTTTCCAACAAAGTCATCGGTCGGAATAGGACCAATCTTCATAATTGAATTCCGTCAGATCGAGTAATTCCATTTCACAGGCAGTAAAGTAAGGAACGATGCTGTAATTAGACTCACCGTGAATTCAAATTCAGCATGCTCTTCGTCTTTGTAAATTCTGGTGACCTAATAACGAAAACGATACCGTTATATGTATAATTTCGACAATGTTTCCGGTAGCACAACACCATCAACTAAAATATACTAGCCTTTGGTAATACGCTTCCAAAGTTAAGAAGGATAAGTAGTAATTCTTGGAAGAACATGATATACAATTTTGTATGTATCATAGTCGCTCGAGTATTGTTGGTGAACCTCATCAACTAGCGGCCTATGAATCACCTTTAAAGGCACCTGAAAATTTTGATTACAATAACACCATACTTGTCTCATGACAAGAATGTGGGAAGCATTGTATGAAAAAGAAAAAAAAAAAAAGTAGCTTACTGATCTTGAAAGCACAGTCGAACGGGAAAAGAATATATAACAACAGATGATGACATGAGTATATGTACTTCCTCAGGTGATTTTGAAATGAAGTGTTCAGCCCGAGTGGCAGGACGAAAACTTTAAAAACAAGCCAGTACTTGGGAAACTTGTGGGAGGATAATCCTAGGTAAGCCTTCACATGGAAGTTTCTTAAGGTATTTGTGATGTTATCTAGAGGTATATATTATCAAAGGAATTACAGGCAATCTTTGACTGACAGTTATTACTGTAAATACACTGTCCTTACTTAGAATATATTAACTGTAATTAGACAACTATATATGGTAGTAGCTAACATTAAGGGTTGAAAATTAGCATGTAATTATTTCCATTTCATCTTGTATCTTACCTATGTAAGACAAACTCTAAAACCAAAGAGAACACATGTTTTTGGCCAAAAGTCTCTCTATCAGAGTTGAGGTATTGAGTTTAAATTATAATTGCTTCTCCCTTTATTATTTTTGCATATAATATACTTCTTAGACTTTATTTGCCATTTGTTTGCACATGTAAGAACCACGTTATTATGGACTTGCCCGTGAAGAGGAGTGTTAAGAGTCTCAACGATAGATAATATAATTAAACTATAGTTTTGAGTCTTTGTCGTCTCTTGTTATCAAGTTTTCTATTCTCATTTTTTTTTCTCTTGATCTCATGTCTCCAGATAAGTTGGACGCTTCTTTGATTCGCTTTAATGACAAGAATTACTTAGTTCGAGCATTTCACTTCATGATTTTTGTCAAAGGCAAGGAGCTATAGGGGCATGTTGATGGCAACAAACCTGCTCCTAACAGAAGCAAAGAGAAAGACCAACACGCTAAGTGGGAAGTTAAGGATGCTCAAGTCATATCATGGATTTTAGGATTTGTCGAACCCAAGATCATCCTAGATCCTCGTCCATCTAAAACAGCAATGTAACGAAATATTTGCTTGAATGCATGTCTTCATGACTTCGCGAGGAGTAGTGTCTTTTCACTCAAGCCACTATAGAACAATGCTGATCCACATTTGTTCCTGTGGCCTATGCAACACAAGGTAAACCAAGAAGTCGGGATATGAGTATTATTCAATGCTTATGTTGCAAATGATTTAGTCATCTTGCCTTAAATTGTCCCCAAAAATTTTATAATTACTGAAAAAAGGATGCTCATATCCGCCTCAGTTGGCTCTTCTAGTGCTGGAAGTTCTGTGGATATAGCTTCTCTTACACAAAGTGCTCATATTCATATTCAATTAGTGACCCTTGAAATGCTTCAACAAATGATCATTTCTACAATTTTAGCTTTAAGACTCTCAAGTAAGCCCTTCTTTATCTCATCTCCCTAGTATTTTGATTATGGGGCTTCTCACCATATGACAAACAGTGTTGATTCTCTCACCAATGTAACGAAATATTTTAGAACTCTCAAAATTGATATTGCTGATCGCAATCATTTACCTATCACGGCCACCAGTGATATTTCTTCATCCCTAACTAATGTCTTTGTCTCTCCTGGTCTCACTACCAATCTTGTTTCCGTAGGCTAGTTGGTTGAAAAAGATTGTAAAGTGGAATTTTCTAAATATGGTTGTGTTACATAGGATCAAAAATTCGGGAGGATGATCGCAAGGGAGCCTAAAGTGGGGTGTCTGTTTCCTTTTTAATTTCCTTTATCTCCTTCCTTTTCTTTTTTTTTTTGCCTTTTATCTCTTGTAATTATGCTCAGATTAATTACCGAACGTGGCATAAATGTCTCGTACATCCAAACCATATGTACTTTAGATTACTGAAATATGGTTTTCTTGGGAATAAAAAAACACCATCTCTTAATATTATTCTGTTTGATTTCGATTCTTGTAGGCTTGGTAAAAGTAAAACTCTACCTTTTCTTATTCACACCAACTGTAATCCAACGCTTTGATCTCACTCATAGTGATGTGTGGGGTATGACACCAGTCACCTCTTATACCAACTACAAATACTTTGTCACTTTTATTGACGACTATAGTCGTTTCACGTCGATTTATTTTCTCCATTCCAATGACAAAGTATTTTTTGTTTTTAAGATCTTTCATGCATATATTCAGACCTAATTCTCAACAATATCAAAATTCTTCGCTCTGACCATTGTATGCACTATACTCGCCTTTGCTACTTCCCAATCATGGCCTTTACATTAACTGGATGTCAAGAACGTGTTCCTCCACGGTGATCTCAAGGAAGATGTTTACTTGAAACTTCCCTCGGGTATGCATTCTTCCTCATCTAATGCTGTTTGAAAACTAAAATGCTCTTTGTAGGATTTGAAACAGGCATCGAGAGCATAGTTTGAAATTTTTCGATCTACTCTTCTTAGTTTTTTATTCACTCAAAGTTAGTATGACTCCTCCATTTTTCTACAAAGGACATCTAAGGGCATTATTCTCCTTCTTGTTTATGTGGACGATATTGTTATCACTGGTTCTAACTCCGCAACCATCTCTGAGATTTAGACTTTACTACATTCTTCATTCCACATGAAAGATCTAGGCCAACTTCCTTACTTCTTGGGCTTAGAGGTCCATCATCAGCCTCAAGGTATCTCCTTGAATCAACACAAGTATAGTCAAGATTTGATCCAGTTGGCTGGCCTCACCGACTTTACTTATGTTGACACCCTCTTGGAACTCAATGTGAAATATTGTCGTGATCAAGGGGAGCTACTAGAGGACCTTACTCTCTATCGGAAATCGGTCGGAAGTCTTATTTATCTACCCATTACTCCACCTAATATCTCTTATATTATTCATTTCGTCAGTAAATTCATGCACAAACCAAGGCATCTCCATTTATCTACAGTAAGATGTATTATTCGCTACATTCTTGGCACACCTAGTCATGACTTATTTTTCCCTACTGGTGCTTCCCTCAGACTGCAAGCCTATAGTGATGTTGATTGAGCCGGTTGCCCAGACACTAGGAAATCTACAACTGGGTAGTGTATGTTTCTTGGTGATGCACTTATCTCTTGGAAATGCAAGAAGCATGACCATGTTTCAAAATCATCCATTCAGGCCGAGGATCGTGCCATGTCTGTTGCATGCTCTGAAATCATTTAGTTGCATAGTCTCCTCACGGAGCTCGAATTTTCCCAGATCAACCCACTACACTACCTGCTGATAACACTAACGCAATCCAAATTACGGCAGATCCGGTTTACCACGAAGGCACTAAGCATATAAAAGTTGACTGTCACTTAATCAAAAAAGTCTATAACCATCAAGTTATCACAATTCCACATATCTCCACTACTCTACAAATGGCCAACATCTTCACTAAGTTCTTGCCATGTCAGTGTCATCAGTTTCTAATTAGCAAATTAATGCTTGTCGAGCTACCAACATCAACTTGAGGAGATGTCAAAGGAATTAACATGCAACCTTTGACTTACATCTATTGCTGTAAATACTATTTCTTTACTTAGAATATATTTATTAACTGTAATTAGACAACTATATATAATAGTAGTTAAGATTAAGAGCAGAAAATCAACATATAATTATTTTCATTTCAGCTTATATCTTACATATATAAGGCAGATTCTAAAACCCAAAAAAACACATGCTCATGGCCAAAAGTCTCTAAATTGTCATATATTGTGCCCCGATGTTAGTCCCCGAGGAATCTTCGACAGCAAGATCGACATCATTAACCTGCTCAAGATCATCTTTTTTCATACAGCTTGGATTATAAGCTACAACTACCTGAAAAGTATCCCTTAACCCATTAAAAAGATTAAAAACTTATTAAATTAAAAATCATACAGATTGGAGAATTTACAACAGCTTCTGCCTGTAAAACGATATCATCTTGTTTCGATAACACCAGCACGGAGTCTTAAGACGGTCAGAGCATTAAACTTAAAGAGTGATGGAAACAAAGAACTCATTAATAATAACAAACAGTTAATTTTCTTGTTACCAACCTCGAAGGCTCCAGAAGCAAGCCGTTTTGCATAGTCATCGGTTGCGTGCTGTTTCCCCGTAACGGCATCACGGTGTTGTGCTATGCCTCAAGCATCTCCAAGACTAAAAGTACTTGAGCGATCGGATCTCTTACCGGCCAAAAATTCAAGCGTCTAGCTGCCTATTTATATAGAGACAAAGGCAAATATGAGTAAACTGGATTACTTCAACATTGTAAAGGCAAATGTACTTTTAGACAACTACTTACTTCAACGTTGTAGTCATATAGCAAATGATTATCCTCTCAGATCCCGAACATCAATCAGTAAAGAGGATATATGATTCTAAACTGGAGGTTTTCCAGACTACTCTAAGAGTAAAGGACGTCATTGCTCGATCCTGATAATCAATCCTTCCAAAATGTACAGAATCAAATCCAACCTAGCAACCAAATTTCAATCCCCAAAATCATTACTAAAGACACAAGAACTTTGTACAATCATGTCTTGTAAAGAATATTGAGAAACACTAAATCATGAAAGTTAATAAAAATTGATAGCTGACCCTTTATTATTTTATTATTTTCATTCTAGTCCTTGGGCTGGTATTTAACTTCCACTAGAATTACAAGAATAAAGATAACACCCGAGAGAATTGTCATGCCGGCTCGTACCCGCCCCGCGTACTTTAGCAATAAGCGTACTGTTTAGCTGGATAACCTAACCTTTACCCTTACCAAGTACAAGCCAGTCCCTTCGTAAAAATCTACCCGCGCACGTTAGCAGCCTACAAATCGTGTTTATTGTGATAGCGTCCGTTGAAAGTTGAAACTATTCTTGTTCTCCGGCCGGCGATCCCAAGTTTCACGCCCTTCGCCACTCCTCGGTGAGCTTCATAGAATCTGGATCGTCTGACTTGTAGTCCTTGATTACTCTGATTATCGGATCTACTTCTGTCTTCTGCTTCATCGATCTGCTCTTGATTTTTTCCCTTTTTTTTTCCCTCTTGGCGGAGGATTTAAGTGGAATTCAATTCAGGTTTCATGAATATAATTCAGAAATTTGTTTGATATTCGATATGCTGTAGCCTTGAGATATTTGATTTGTTTGATACTCAATTGAAACGTCATAATTTGTTCTTGCTCTGTTATTTTCCGATTGCTCGATAAATTTCAAATGAAGTATTATTAATTTTTTTTTTTTGGTGGTGAAATTAATCGTTTTGATTGATGTTATATAATTTTAGAATGACGAGCCGGGATGAGAAGAGTTCAATATATGACATCATATTTGGGAAAAGAGAAACTCCATCTCTAGTTGATCTTTGTATTAATACAGCAATAGACAATCTAAGATACCTTGGAGATGTAGTTGAAACCGATTTGCATCTTCTCGATCGAATCTTGCCACATTGCACTGTTGACCAGTTAATGCATGTCGAAAAATCTTCAGAAGTAAGATTTGTGCATTTCATTTCTATTATATATTATAATCAATTCTCTTCTGCTTAATAAGAATAATCTGAAATGTTTGTTTTTGCTGAATAATATTTTCTTGTTAGGGAAGAGATTTGAGTCCGGTAACAGATAAACTGTGGAAGAAATTCTATGAAAAACGGTTCGGGACTAATAGTACCGATCTTGTGCTTGAAAGGATGAGGCTGAAGAAAGTTGCTTTCAAATGGTTACAATTATATGAGGTGGGATATATTATTATGTACCCGTTTTGTGCTATAGAAGTAATATTAAAAGTATGAATTTTACTTGAATTTCCCTTTTTTGCTATTATAAATAACTTGCAGGCCAAGTTAAAGGACGCGGACAATGCTGAGAAGAAAGCTGTAGATCGACTTAAGAAACTATACCAAATAGAAGACGCCCGTATGAAATTTGTGTTTCTTTTTTACATTGGCTATGGCCCTATAGTTCTATAAATGTTATCATGTATGTAGAGTTTTCCTCTGTATAAAATGTTAATCGTAACTGTCAAATGGATCGCTTGTTGTAGGAAAACAGAGTCGACAAATTCAGATTTGCTCAAAGGTTCTGCCTTCAAGCAATAAGAGAAGCTTTTATGATATCGAACTCTTACATCTAATCCCTTCTTTCTTTAAGAGTTCTTAAGTCAAATGTGGGTTGTTCTTATTTCATGATTTATATATATAAACTCTTTTTTAATGTAGGTAGTGGATACAATGTTTCCAACTTAAAGAGTAATATTATGAAGAAGACAAAGATAGAAACTCTTATGAGGTAAAAGCAACTTTCAGCTTTTTATATATATAGAAATTATTCAAAAACATATCAAGGATGGACTAATTATTCAATATATTCTAAACATTGATCATTCCTTCTCTCTTTGAACAGTCAAGAGGTCAAGAATCTTACGGCTATGAAGAAAATTGCAATGCAGAAGAATCATAGGTAACAACAATACCCTTAGCCTTGGCTTTATTTATTTATATAAGAGTTTAAGAAGTGGTATAGTGAAAATCTTTCTATCTCCTTCATTAGTGTCCCTTCAATGATGAAGCCGCCAGGTCGAATTATCGGAAAGGATTCTACTGCTTCCAGTTCTAAAATTGCGGCCAGGCCCGTAGAACGGAGATTCTAGAAGTTATAACCTTGTGGGTCATCACTTTGCCAATCTGTTCCGCCAAAATCACTTAATTGTAATATTTATCGAACTTCTTAGCTTCATTTTTACATGTACTGAGCTTCCGCCAATACACTTTTTTTTTTCCATCTGAAAGAGAACTAAATTAGGTTATGTGCTTTGCTTCAATCTAGTTTATTTCTTTTTATGATATATATATATATATATTTTTTTTTATTTGGTTATAATCTAATATATCCATCCATCCATCCATTGGAAATCTTGAATTATGTAAAATTGAAAGGCATGCTAAAGTTTGTATGGTTCTTTTCCCTCTCTTAGTAAAAATCTGATTCCATGGTAAGGAGTAAGGACCAAAATGATTATAATGCAGTGATTATTATCCGGTAATATAGTGAAGCTTACCGCTTTTTCCGGGATTTATTCGATCTTTTCCGGGAAAATTGGATATAATAAATATATTTAATTACGATAAAAAATTTTAGTAAACTAAATACAAGATATAGTTTTAAAAAGAAATAAACTCCGTCTAAACAATGAGGCAAGCCCAAATTTAAGAGCTTTTATTTACTACCCAACAAATTAATTAAATGTTTGGGCCAAAAAAAATTAATGAAATTAATTTGCAATTATAGGAAAAAATAAAATAAAAAGAGGGGAAACGGATCCAAGTCGGGTTAAAATAAACAAAATCAATCACAATTCATAGTCGCATAAATAATTCAATCGTCTTTCTTTCTCTCTCCCCCTCTGTCTCGTACTGATTTACTTCGATCCTTCTACATCTCACCAGCGGCGAATCTCTACACCGGCCTCGTGCTTCTCTGAAGCTTCTACAAGGTATCTCTCTCTCTCTCTCTCTCTCTCTGATCGTACCAGTTTCTAGTAGAAGGGTGTTGTTTTAGGTTTATTTTAGCTCTGATGTGGATCGAAGGCTTTCAATTATGTATTCAAGCTCAAAATTTGTCTTCCAATTTTTTATCGGGAAGAGTTCAATCGGAGTACGGAAACAAATTCTATCTCCGTTTCCGAATAACGAAAGTTTTTGCAGATTTTTTTTGGTTTTTATTGCTTATTAAAAGCTCATTCAAAATCAATGAAAGCGAGATTCTGCATCGCAATTTTGTATCGCTAGATCGGATCAGACTCAGTGCAATCAATTATCAAATCAATCTAGGGTTCTCACTCAATTTCCTTCTAGTTTAATATTCGCGCCTTTTTTTTTCTTTGGCTGTTGAATCAATTACATCAAACACTGCAAGTTTAGGTTCTTTTCTTGCATTTACGATCTCAATATATTAAAATTTCAATTTTATTTTATCAATTTTCTAATTTACTTCTTTTTATGATGGGTTGAGATTTCCATGCATTCTTTGTTCATGTAGTAAGGGATAAAGAGAATTGTAGATTCTGCTTATCTCCATTGATAGAGCTATGAACTCTACTACTTAATTAAAATTATCAAAAAATTTTTTTCTAATAACATTTCTGGTTCGATTTTCTTTGAATTTAGGTAATATCTTATAATAGAAGATGTCTGGACAAGGCCAGCGATTGAATGTGGTCCCCACAGTGACAATGCTCGGAGTAATGAAAGCCCGTTTAGTCGGAGCTACTAGAGGCCATGCCCTCCTCAAGAAAAAAAGTGATGCTCTAACTGTCCAATTTCGCCAGATCCTCAAAAAGATCGTTTCCACAAAGGAATCAATGGGAGATGTAATGAAAAAATCTTCATTCGCGCTAACCGAAGCCAAATATGTAGCAGGCGAAAACATCAAGCACATTGTCCTAGAAAACGTTCACAACGCTTCCCTTAAAGTCAGGTCCCGCCAAGAAAACATAGCAGGAGTCAAGCTTCCGAAATTTGAGTATTTTACAGAAGGCCAGACAAAGAATGACCTGACCGGATTAGCTAGGGGTGGGCAGCAAGTCCAACAATGCCGGGCAGCTTATGTGAAAGCCATTGAGGTTCTAGTTGAGCTTGCTTCTCTTCAGACCTCGTTCTTGACACTTGATGAGGCGATCAAGACTACAAACAGGAGGGTGAATGCGCTGGAGAATGTGGTCAAGCCCAGGTTGGAGAACACGATAACTTACATCAAGGGGGAGTTGGATGAATTGGAGAGGGAGGATTTCTTTAGGTTGAAGAAGATACAGGGATTTAAGAAGAGGGAGATAGAGAAGCAGCTTGCTGCTGCTAGGCTGTTTGCAGAGGAGCAGGTCGCTGAGAAGGTCTCTTTGCAGAAAGGGATTTCGATTAATGCGGCTCATAATCTTTTGGACGGAGCTAGTGGAAATGATGAAGATATAATTTTCTGATTCCGGAAAGGTAAGTAAAATTTTTTTTTCCCCCGGGTTTTCCCTTCTAGGCCTATAGTGTGGAAACTTTACTGTTGCCATTGTTATTATTTAGTTGGGTGAGCCTTAAGAAGATTTAAAGGAAAAAAGAGGAAGAAAGGAGGAAGGTGTTAAGTATGTACTCTAGTTATTTGGAATTACTTTATTTATTTTTATTGTCTATAAACTTCTTTTTGAATAATAGCTTGGTATCTAGTTCTCTCTACTTTCTAACATTAGTTCAAACTGGAGACTTAAAATCCAGTTTAGTCCTTGAAAAAATCCATTCAGACCCACAAAATCTAACAAAAGACCTACGGACTCGGACTGAAATACTTGTGAATCTAATATCACAACCAAAATTTTTCGGTTTATCAAAATGCAGTTTGAAAGCTGATCAGGCAAACCAAGTATTCTTGACTTGTGCTTAGCTTTACCGTTCTAATTAGGTTGTCTTTTGTCACATTGCATATCAAATTACCATATCTCATTAGAAGATAATTTATTGATCTTAAAGCATCTATATACAATTTTTTCGGTACAATAGAAAACGTGTAAAGAGTAACCAGGAGTTTGAGGAAATCTGCAACCTTCGGAATGAGGATATCCCTAAAATCTCCTCGACATCTAGATACAGTTATCGATAGCTGTTAAGTTAAAACATGGATCATATTTTACTCCTCAGATTCAACCAAACTGACTCTCATAAGATGGTCTTTCACTTTAGTTACATTATACGAATCTGATGAATCCGTAGGAAGATCATAGGCGTTCAGTGACATACTATGGGTCTGGCTCGGTTGCTGCCAAAAGTGGTTCCTTATGGCCTTGTATTTTGAAGTAACGGCTGAAAATCCTGGATCAGAAAGTAAATCCCAAACCGAAGTTCTGCCTTCAAGCATGCTTACTACTTGGGACATAGTAGGCCTAAGAGTAGGAGATGCATTGGTGCATAAGAGAGCTACATTTAGCATCACCATTGCTTCTTGTGATGAATATTCTGAACCCAATGATGGATCTATCAACTCCAATAAATTACCTCTCTCTTGCAAAACATAAGCCTGCAAAGAAAAATAGCTTATTTCTCCTTATAAAAGAGTATTTCTAAGGGGAACTGATTCATAACGTTATTTTGAATCAAGTGATCTTAAGACACAACATCATGACTACTTTATTGAAATTCACAAAACAAAATTTAGAGTTCTTTTAACATACTTGAAAGTTGAAAGTGAGAAACAGTGGTGCATATAGATTTACCCAATCGAGAAGGTAGACGAACTCTTCATTAGGCATGTAATTTGTGTTGCTCTTTCCGCTAACAATTTCCAATGCGACAACTCCGAAGCTATACACATCGGCTTTGTTCGTCAAGTAACCACGCATTGCATATTCTGGAGCCATGTAACCTCTGTAGAGTAAGACGGTCCAAAAATCTGAGTCTATATATTCACTAAATTTACATAAATGAATGTTTCTTTTTCTTTTCTTTTCTTTGATATTTTAAGGCAATGAGAAAGACTTACATAGTTCCAGCAATACGGGTGCTGATGTGGGTATTGTCATCTTCATTCAGCTTAGCCAAACCGAAATCGGAAATTTTAGCATTGAAATCCTTGTCAAGTAACACATTACTTGTCTTGATATCTCTGTGTACAATTTTTATACTGGATTCTTCATGGAGATAGGCCAGGCCTCTGGCAATGCCTAAGCAGATTTTCTGCCTTGTAGGCCAGTCCAGTTTTACTGTACATATTTTATCCTTCCCTGAATGTAATTTTGAATTAAAAAAGGCTAATGAATATTCAAATTAAAAAATTAGTAAATTTAATCCAAATGGGATTTTTAAAATGCTTACGAAAACTCACCGAAAAGAGCACGTGATAGGCAGTTATTTTCCATGTATTCATAGATGAGTAGTAACTGGTTCCCTTCAACACAACACCCATAAAGCTTAACTAGATTTGGATGTTGTAGAGCAGATACCATGCCTATTTCATTCAAGAATTCTCGGTTTCCTTGCTTCGATTTTGAAGAGAGTTGCTTCACTGCAATCACCATGCCATCTGATAAGAGACCCTACATCCCAATAAACAATTATTCCAAATAAATTCTATATCCTGGATCTATTCCCATTAGAAAAAAAGCAGATGATCAAAGTTCTCTTTCAGAATTGGAATTTGGATTATCACCTTATAAACAGCACCAAAACCGCCTTCTCCAACTTTGTTTGCAGCATCGAAATTCTTCGTGGCAGTCTTGATCTGTCTTAATGTAAACAGTCCTGTTTGCAGATCTATTCCTCTGAGTTCTGCAAGGATAACTTGTTCTAGTTATCTTATAGTATGAGCGGTACAAGAATAAATGCATTCTACCCGTTAGACTTCACACTATTAGGGCGCAGCAGGAAAATATTTCTAACGGTGTTTATTTATACCTTTATCTGTAGAGGCTTTGCCTCCTAGACAGCCTTTATAACTCATGATAGCTAGGACCACCAGGCCGAGAAAAAATGCTGTAGCCGCCGACCCAATAATTATCACGATAGTATTCTTCTTTCCATCTTCTGATGGAGGTTTAAATTCTGCTCCCAAAAAAAGAAATAATAATGAAAAAACAAAATAAAAATAAAAACTCTTCCCGATCCTTTTGATATGGTAAAAAACTTCACAGAGAATTCAAATTTGCAAAACCTGTGTGACAGAAGAAACAGAAGAATAAATGATATCATAAAAATTTGAGAGCTTAAGAAACTTACTAGGGTCTACTGATATGGCTGATATTAGTGGACCGTAATTTCCGCGAAGTGGAATTCCAGTAGTCCCTTTTCCAGCCCAGTAAAAGTGGATCTTCAAAGTATGACTAGTGACAGTAGCGGGGAATGTTTTGATAATGGGCATACCAGTACCGTCAGCTTCATCTTCTATATTGAAATCTTTCAGGACCAATTCATCCTACAGTTAACAAAATTGAATCTTTATCCACCCAGATACAATAATATGAGTAAATACTTGCTTCCCCTAAACTGAAAAAATAAAAAACCATGTAGTACTTTGTATGTACTCGCCATTTTTATTAATAAAGTAATGAGAAAATTGCATTGATGGGGTTATGTCTAGTATTTAAGAGATTAAGGGTCGGATAATTTCTGAAATGTAAGGCGGCTACATCTAGTTGTTTGAAAATTGAAGAAAGGTAAATTCTAGCTTATTCTAAAAAAATTGAAAAAATCCACTCTGTAAAGTATGTTTGAATTTACCTGGATGTACACGTCAAATATACGTCTCCCAAGGCTGTTCAACGAACTGTCGTTTATGAATAAAATCTCAGCAAAGTGGAGTCGAACAGTGTAATTATTATTGATTAGACACAGTCCATAGTATGTGAGAGAGAGGGGAGAAACTCGTCCAGTTCTGTACAGTTTTGAGTAGAGCCTGGATACATTTTTCAATGCAGATGTATTGCTTATGATGTATCTGTCTGAAGCAGCATCATCGTCCATAAAGTTTCCTGTACTGGCGACTGCCCATTTCTCATTCGAGTAAAACATTGCAGCACCTATATGGTCTTTATCGGCTTCATACTTAGTATTGTTAATAACTACTTCTTCGCCGCCACAATTGATGTATAGGGAGTAATGTTCTGTGTAAGTAAGTGGAGAAAGCATTACACGAAACATCTTTTTCTAAGAACCATCTTACAAAACACATCAAAAAATTTAGGGAAAATAAATAAAGAAGGCGTAATTCATTTACTTACTCGGACCACCAAGTGCATTACATGGATAATTCCTTTTTAAGCAGGAACCTATTTTTCTGTAACACGAAGAAAAAGAATCAAGTTCTCAATCTTCAAGTTACCAAATTACAGGAAAATATTGAACAACCCACAAATCCTTTTTTTCTTTTGGACAAAGCAAACTACAAGTTGAGGTAGTTCATTATAGGCACAGAAGTCTTACATTTCGTTTGAAGAAGAGTAGCTCTCCACCATGTTTCTGAAGCAAGTTAGAAAAATATCATCCTAAAATTTGCTATTAAAAGGGAAAAATAAATAAATAAATAAATAAATAAATAAAAAGGCTTAAATCATACTTACAGAGTACCCACAGAACAGTCAGTAGGACCTAAACTATCCCAAGTGAAATTATTATAAGAGAGATCCCTGCATACCAAAATCAATGAAGAAATTCATTTGTAATCTTTCAGACAGATATATCTTCATGCTTAATATTCAGCCAAAAATGGAGAGATTGTGTAAGTCGGGTTTAAAGAATCACATACACTTGTTTGCTTCTTTCTTGGCTCCATCTAGGTACAGATCCTGTTAGCTTGTTCGCAGTCAAATACCTACAGTACAAATTAATGAACTAAATCTTCTTAGTATTTATATGAAAGGATTTTTTAGTAAATGAATGAAATGTTAGAACATACACTTACAGGAATTCTAATTTAGTCGATCCGTCAAAAGATCCAGGAATCTTACCAGTTAAGCTGTTAAAGCTTAGGTCTCTGTATTATTCAGCAAAGAATCTGTAAGTATCTAACATAAATTTTGAAAAATGTGTGTGTATATATATATATTATTCTAACATATATTACACACACATATATATATGTGCGTGTGTATATATATATATATGTGTGTGTGTGTATCTATATATAGTAGAGTTTGAATAATGACTTCTTTAAGTACTCACAGGTTTTTTAGTTTATCCATATCCCCAATATAGGAGGGAATCTCTCCATGAATATTGCACTTCCTCAATATCCTACATTGTATAAAAAGTCCATATCTATGATAACAGTACAAAGAATAACAGGGTACCTCCAAATTAAAAAAGACCAAGAAAGACAGTATTAACTCACAATGTCTTTATGGATTTCATATTACTCAATGGTGGGAAACTAGACTTTCCTCCTTTTAGGTCAGTTATTCTCCTGAAAATCATAGAGAAACTCAAGTTGTAACTCTCATCCCTATCTATAATAGAGTCGTTAAATTGAAAATGTTAATAATGCATACAGATCGCTAAGGCTTGTTAATGCTGCAATGCTTGAAGGTATGGGCCCTTCAAGAGAGCAACCCCCCATATGCCTGCAAGAAAGAGATGATATATATTTAACTGAGAGAACAGCATAAGCATAACATTTAAAGCAGTAAGAGAGGTATGAGGAAGCTTACAGTTTTCCAATTGTTGTCCAATTACTGATGAAATCAGGTATCTTTCCAGAGAAATTGTTGTCACTTATCCTCCTACAAACAGAAAAGCTTAAGAGTCAGCCCCCAAAAGGTATCGATATCAATACACTTATTTTCTTATCAAATACCCGATAATTAAACAAGAAACTTTATAGTTCTAAAATTCTAAAAGCTTCTGGGTCTCACTAAATTTATCAGAAAAGAAAACAGTCTACTTACATATCATCTAAGTTGATCAACTTGGCAAGGGCGACAGGCAATTCTCCTGTGAAAGCATTTGACGATATAATCCTGAAACATAAATTTTAGTGTGAAGCGGATTAAAACGAACATCACACATAGTCAACAATAATAGCACAAAATTCAATTATTGGGGGGGAAAGGATTACAGTTTTTGTAAATTGATCAAATTTCCAATCTCTGGCGGAATCGGTCCATAAAAGAAGTTTCCTTCGATGCTCCTGTAGTTTACATATACCAAACAGTGTCAAGATGATCTATTAATTATAACTTAACTTGTTTTTTCTTTATGAAAGCTTCCATGCCAAAGAATTCAAATTGTAAATCAGAGAAATTATAAGCAACATACAGGTTTCTGAGGGTGGTAATTTTGGTGAGAACTTTTGGGAATGGACCAGACAATCTGTTCCCCATAAGAGAGCTGCATATAAAAAATGATTTAGAAAAGAACGCCACAACTATAAACTTACAAGCGAAATTTGAAACCATTATGGAGAAATTATGAGCATAAAAACAAGTAGGAGTCAATGGTGCTTACAGTTCGCCCAACTGCATGGTAGCCCATTGATTAGGGATAAACCCAGTAAGCAGGTTTCGACTAAGATCACTGATCATTTAAAAAGGTTGTAGATTATAATTCTAGCTTCCTCCAGTTAAAATTAGTAGAAATTCATGGAAACATATACGAGATACAGAGCAAAGCTAAGAAGTAGAAGATGATCTTCTTACAGTAGTCTGAGGTGGCGTAGCTGGGAAAACTCAGGTGGGACAATTCCAGTTAGATTCTGGGACTTCAGAGCTCTGCAACATCTCTATACCAGATTAGAACGAACCAAAATGACTGAGAAAGGACAAGAAAATGAAAAATGCAAGAAAAATAGTAATAATTAAAATAATAACAGTACTAGTAAACTGCCAAAACTGGCTTTCTGGAGAGGGAGAGACTAGAGAGAGATGAGGAGACATAGAAAACCTACATGTCGTTGAAGTGAAACAGACGCATGCCGTTAAAGCAGGCCAGCACAAAGTTTAAAAATTCGTTGTTCTTGTCTTCTCGACTTCTGAGTTCTGACTGAAAATTGTGTTTTTCTAATCATTCAAACATGCGACCGCCGACTTCACAATTTTCTAAATGGCTATGATTTGCCAAGAATAGAGACCCCATTATTGACCATGGTTTGAATACAATTATCATTTTTCTTTTAAAATAGCTAAAAAACTGCAAAATTCTCAAGTAGACTCATTTCTAAGTCATATAAGTCATTTATAGCTTGAAAACTGGACCACACAGACTCATTTATAAGTCAATATGATGTATGACATTTTAAAGTAATCTTCTGACATAAACCGTATCCACTTTAAAAACTTCAAAAATTGTGCAGGCATCATGATCTATCATACACCGTACAGTGCCAACCATACACAATAGTGAATATGAAATATTCCGTGCAAATTTGGATTGTCGCTGAAGTGTCATTAGCTTTATTAAACATTTGAGTATTTAAGATTAATTATTTTTTTCTTATGATAAATTTTTTAATAGACGGTGTTTACTTCAAAAAAGAAAACCAATTTTTGAACAAAATAATTAAAAGTAGGAGTAAATTTTACGATAGAGAAGAAGAAAAAGATAGATATATGGAGAGAGATTGGAGAGAGGAAGGAGTAGTAGTAGTACATGGTGACAACATGGCAAGTGGCGGTGGAATGGAGGTTGGAGGAGGAGGAGGAGGAGGAGGAGGAGGAGCATTCACAGCTGACATTGCCTTCAAATCCTTTCCTGCTATCATCTTCAATTATCCAATTCCCTTCTCCACTGCACGGATCTTTCTCAAAATCCCAATCTTTCCCCAATTTCCTCCCTATCTCTCTCAATGCTTCCACTGCCATATCACCATTAATTTCACACATACAGATTTATTAGCAGCTGAAATTACTACTCAGTCCTTTGCATTTTCTGTAATTTTCTCAAAACACCAAACGCTAAAGCACGACTAAAACAGAGAGAAAATATGTTCAAAATTTTCATTCAATCGGCAGATTCTAGGTTTTTGTTTTTCACTATTGGATCGTCGGAGTGCGAGAGAGTAATTGATTTCGAGCTTAAGATTGGAGAAAGTAATACTACGCTAACTCAACAGTCAACAGGATTCAAATGGAGCTGAAGAAAGCAAGCTATCAACTATCAAGCTCAGAGAAAGGAAAAATCAGATCATACCTTCGTAATCGGGAAGCTTCGTTACGGCTGCCGATCCCAAAGTTGCAGAGAAAAGCAAGGTAGCGAAACAGAGGAGATGAAGAAGAAGTAGAAGAACCTTCGTGAATGCAAAATCAGCTATCATTGCCGTTCTGTTGATTGCTTGATTGAGTTCGAGATTCCAGCTGAGGTCTTGGAAATCGAGAGAGAGAGAGAGAGAGAGAGAGGATGGATTAAATGGAGGAGTGAGAGAGTTGAGGACCATATAGTGTGAGTGTGAGCGAGAGTGAGAGATTTATAAGATTTAGTAGGAGATGGCTTAAATGCTGTTGATTTGTGAGAGTAATTTTTTTTTTCTTTTTCAAAAACTAAAAATATAAGAAAATAAAATAGTATTTGTTGATATGTTATTTACTTATTTTATAAAAACAAATTTAAGGGTAAATAAATTATTTAATTTTAAATATTTAAAAATTAATTTTGATTTGATTTTTTATTCAATTTAAATGTAATTTTAGGGAAATTATTTATTAAAATAAGCACTTTATTAATATGAATACTATTTTTAATTCGAGTTCATGAGTCTAACATATAAAAAAAAAAGGGAAAAATGAAATTCTTATTGTTTTAATATTTTTATTTATCTATCCAGGCTATATATTATATAGAAAATAAATAATTAAATAATAATAAATAAATAAATAATATTAAATAAATAAATAAATAATATTAAATAAATAAATAAATCCCCTTATTAGATAAGGTATTAGGAGTGAATTGAGTTGAGTGAGTTAAATATTATAAATGATCTACCATTTTTCTAATTGAGAAATTTTAAATGAATTTAATTTTTATTAAATTCATTCATTCTTTTTACCATAAATTTGATGTATCTTATAATTTTTCTTACATGATATCCTTAAGAAAATAAAATATTTTAAAAAAATATTTTTTTATTATATTAATTTTAGTATTTAATTAACTATTTTATTATTAGATAATATAATTATAAATATATTAAAATATTTTTTTATTATTTAGAAATTTATTTAAATAATAAAAAATAATAATTTTTCCTTCTCTTATTAAAAAAAAAAAAAATATATATATATATATATATATATATCCAAACACTTAAATTAAAATTTAAAATTTATTTTCTTCCTTTTATTTTTTCATTATATATATAGTAAGTAAGGAATGACCTGCATAGTAACTAAGGAATGAATGAATGAATGATTGACTTACCAAGTACTTACGCGTTTTAGGGAATGGGGACATGGGACCCACTTGACATTGAAACCAAATATAATAAATATGTTGGAAAGTGTGGTCTTGTAGTTTGACCAAAATTGTGGGATTGATTAGGATTTACTGATTAACAGTTGTTCTTAACTGATAATAATTAATTAATCTCTTGGATAAAATTACACTTGGACCCTATATAGTATTTGAAAATTATAGGAAGACCCTATATAGTTTTAAAAGTTTCAATTTTCCCCCTAAATGAAGTTATATGATATTTTCCATCACTATATTTTGAATTTATTAATTATACCCTTACGTTCATATGTTAAAATATATAATTTTCATGGTTCAAAATCTCCCTTCTAAATTATTGTGTGTAAAATAAAATGGAATAGACTAATTATATCTCAAGATTTTAAAATTTTCTACCGGTAAAATTTTATACTTTCGCATGGAATCAGGTGATCAATGATTCTCTATCATAAATAGGAGTGTACTAGGTCGGCTAATGTAAAGTAATTTTGAGTTTGAAGTCTAAATTTTTTACGAACTTACCTTAAAAAGTAATCGAGGTGATCAAACTCAAGCTTGGTCAAGTTTTTTATTTCTTTGTTCGAGCTCGAGTTCAATTACATTACTCAAATCCGAACCGGAGCTCACCGATGCAAATTACAAACTAAATGAAAACCTATATGAAAGAGTCTTTATTTAAGTCAAGTTCGATCATGAAATATAATTCTTTTAACGTTATTTCACAATCCAAATAATATAGCTTTCGAGATTTTGACTCGTCAAGCCAAACAACTCAATTCCATTACATCCCAAGATTCATAGATATTCTTAACATTATTGAGATCAATATAAAGAGCTGTAGATTAGTTAATTTGAATTTATAACATAATTAATATAGTACTCCGATAATTTATATTAATATTATCGACGATCACGTTATAAACTAAATCATGTCTCCGGCCGTGCGGAGAATTCCTCTATACTACATAATTATTATAGGAAGTAACAGATAAGTGGCGGCGGCTGGTGAGCCCAGAAAACGCGTAGAGGGGGAAGCAAGTAGACAAATAGAGAGAAAATGGATGGTTATAAAAAGTAGAACTGTACACATTTGGTCGGATTCGGATCATAGTCCTATCTCTTATTGTTTATCTATCATATATGAGACTTGTTAGTCTGCTAGCTGGCTTTCTAGGCTTCTAGCTAAACATTTTTTTGGCGTTTTATTGTTTAATTTAATTTAAATTTTGTCTAGATTTGTAGATTCCTGTTTGGGATCTGGGCCACACCAACAAAAAAAGGTTGACTTGGACTTTTGGAATCCTCTCTAAATTATTGAGATTTCAATTCAACTAGTAGCATTGATGGTGGGCAAAGATCTTTAATATAATAGAAGAATAAAAATATAAATTCGGACAGAAGTAAGATACTTAGATTCGGATTTGGAAATATCTAATGGCACGTTGGCTTGACATTTTCCAGAATCAGGAATTGGAATCCGATTTCAAATCCCTGGTTTCTAAATATTCTACGGAATTAAAAGAACCCACTTTTTAATTCGGCAACCGGACAAATATGTTTCGGGCGGTAATCGGAAAAAAAAAACATGACATCCTTTCTTACGGCCACGGTGAATTCTTGACTGAAAAAACACGGGGCCAAGCGAGTTTTTTAAAGCCCACACTTGGGCCACTGGGTAGCTCATACAAGAGTAAAGCCCACGGCAGAAATCAAACTTAGTATTTCTCCCAAATACAGGCTCTCAAGTTCAATTCGTAGCAAATAATACTCATAAAAGACTTTATTTTACTGAACAATCTCTTTCGATCTCTTTATATATATAGATAGATATATGTTGATGTTTATAGGGTATATGTATACTTAAGATAGAGGTATGGATGTGTTTAGATCAACATATACATCATACATGGTAAATAGCATGCAATAGAAAAGTTGAAGATGATCAACATTACTTAATAACAGAAGCATGGGCTGAGCCATTCTTTCATTCACTTCCGTCCCTCTGGCATGAACTCTGCTCAAATTTTCGGAACTATGATTTGCAGAAATCCTTCCCTGTTACCCAAAACAAGAGATTTTAATTTCTTCAATCAACTCCAAACATAGCTCAAAGCCTCAATCGTTTCTTTCTATAAGATCATATGGAAGTAGGTGACATTAGAATATCCCATTAGTTATTAATAGGTAACGTACCAAAACTCAGCTGAGACATTATTCTTGTCAACATCAGATGGAAGTGCCCACACCGCTTGGTATGGCCCTTGTAGAATCTCTTTCTTGATGTATGTAGAGACTGTGCCACTTGAATTGCTTGATACTTTCCAAAACTGGCCGGAGCGTTGACCGGTTACAGCCAATCTGCCACAAAAATTGGCATTCTAGTAATCTAAATATGTAAATTCGTTTAAAGGAAAGTAGAATAAAAGAGTTATATACAATAACAATGGGAAACCTAATCATATTGGATGAAGAAAGATGTTGGATTCGATTTTTAAGGTGGCCATCCTGTTCAACACAATGAAAGGTAATGGAATGGAAATTTGGATGAGAACAAATCTTACTTTTGGTCATCAACCTCAACTCTTATGTCATTAACACTGACACCTGGGATTTCCACTGTCAAGATATAATGGCGGCTCAACTCTGCAACATCCATTCTTGGAGACCACTCTGAACCTATATGATGCAGAAAAGATGCAATGATATGCTACAATTATAGCAAGATCTAAAAGAAGCTTGAATTGATATACAAGTTACTAACTTCTGGACTCGGAAGAGTATGCATGCTTTTTGGCCATCAACCGCTTCAGCCCATATAAGCTTGGTCTGGAAAACTTTGGAGGCTCAGGTGCAGTTAAACTCAACCCTTGAGCCACAGGTTGAACTACAACATTTGGCAGTTTTGGGCCTGCCTTTGTAGGCCTTGAAAACAGTGGTGGTGCTTGTAAAGAATTAAGAGTGACCTCAGGTGATGAATCAGAATCCTTGAGAGGTATGCCAGACTGGATCCAAACCATGAAAATGAAACTCAAAAAAGAAGCCAAGAGAGAAACAGAGTATATAAAAATAAAAAAAAAATAAAAAAAAAGAACTAGTAGGAAAGTAGGAGAGTAAGAAGAACTGTAAGAGTACCTCTGGTTTAGAAGCTTGCCTCATGAAAGGAGCACATGAGTCAGAGCCTTGACGTGCAAACCACAATTTATTATCACGCCTTTGGGTCACAGAATTTAAAATGCCACTGGAATTCTAAAGTAAGAAAGGCAAGTGTATCAATTAAGTACTAGATGCCTAATCCACACCTCCAGATGCTCCAACCATTAAGGATATCATTTGATAATTTCAACTTGAAAAATCAAGCACATCATTCAAAGAAAACAAAAGTTATGTAATGCAATAAAATTTACAAACCTCGGATGAAGAATCAGAACTCTTGAGAGGTAAGCCAGACTGAGCAGTGAGCGGAACAACCCCGAAAAATGAAACAAGAAAGATGGTAAGCAAGAGAATCTAAGAATTAGTCTTTAGAGATACTAATAGGAAAACAAAGTATCCCAAAACAAAACTGTAAGCACCTCAATGAGAGAAGCCTGCCTCATGAAGGGGGGACAGGACTCAGATCCTTGCCTTGCAAAGCACAGTCTACTGTCACGCCTCTGGGTCTCAGAGCTTAGAGTGCTGCTGCAGTTCTGAAGAGAGATAGGCAAGTCGATCAATCAAACAAATACTTTTGACAATATAAATAAGGATCAATATTATCATATAGTATTAATTCTGAAGTTTTTAATCTATTCTGCATGTTTTTTTCTGATGATATCGAACATCCACTACCACAAGCACATACAGAGTAGCTTTTAGACAAGGAGCTAAGATTACTTTATTGATGACCTTGATTTTACCGGAATCGTGAAATTACAAAAAAATATAAGCTTAATTCAGTCGATGCACACAATTCATGCTCTAGATGCTCCAAGCAGAGCAGGTATCATGTGATAATGAAAGCATAGAATCTATGAGATTCGTACTTCTCATTTCTTTGCTACTAACATCTAAATTGGTTACAATACTACGAACGTCAAGGTAATACAGTCTTTCATACATCTTTTTGCTTTGCTAAATTCCACTACGAACTACAGAAACGATACAAATGCGATTCAAACTCAAATTTCAAAGAATCCTGCTATTATGCAACCTATGTGAGCCATAACCTCGACATTTAGAGTTGATGACTCTGAAACACTAGATCCGGCCGCAAAAACACATAATGGACTACTTTCTTTTCGAAATCAGTTCGTCGGAAACCAAACAGAGTGCTAGAAGAATTTAGAAGACGGGAAATTAATTCAAATGGAGGATTTACCGTGGCGAAGATGTGGTCGCCGGACATATCATCCGCGTGTACAAAGTGAGCAGCGATCGTGTTGAATCTGCGAGAAATGGCATCGGCGTGTTTCTCCATCTTCTTCTTCCTTGTGATTTGTATGAAAAGCTCAGCTGTGACAAGAAAGCTCTGCAGCTCTGCTAACTTTTTCAGTTGCTAGTGAGATAAGGCGTTTTAAAGCAGACAATTATTGAAAAGAGAAAAGCAAAAAATAATTAAAAAAAAAAATTGTGATGGGAATCCGAAGAGACGATAATCTGATTAGAGATATTTTCTAGAACGAGCGCCGTGACGTGGATGTAGATTATATTTTTTTTCTTTTTTCTTTTTTAATTTGAAAATAAACTTTTTAATTAGTTAATTTTGTCTTTCAGTTAGTCGGAGAAGTGGCGGGAAATTAATTCATCAGGTCCCGTGACGGTGGAATAATACTATCCGGCCCGGCCCTCCCCGTACATTATATATTTCTTATTATATATATAAAAGTAAAATTTTAATAAATTAATAAATTTTTTTAAATAATAAATTTTTTTAAACTTAATTTAATTATATAAAAATTTTAAAATATAAAAATTAATAATTTTTTAATATATAATATTTATGATTTAATTATAAAATATTATTAAAATATCATTATTGATTTCCTTATACTTTTGACATGAGAGGCATCTTTGTTTAAAGAAGTGTTTTTGATCTATTATTTCATATGCAATTTTATTCATAGTAACTATTTTTGTGGATAAAATTTTTAACATAAAAGTTGTCAATTTATTTTTTTAATTTTTTATGAGTATCAAAATCAATATATTTAGATATTTATAGTAAAAATTATGCTCGATTTATTGAAATATATTTTTGATAATAAAAATATCGAAAAATTAATTCTTAAAATGATTATGATAATTCATATCAATTATTTTATTTGTAAATCAGTTAGTAATAATATAAATAATCGTGAAATCTATTTTACTATTCGAGGTTTGAGTGACAACAAATTTTTAAATAACTTAACTTTTTTTTAAAAATATATATATATAATTTCTAAAATTAAAAAAGGGGCACAAATTACCTAATCTTATTGTCAAAATTGAATTTAACTCTTAAAAACCATAAAACACGTGATATGATCGTGATTTTGATGTCATCATCTTTGAGTAGAAAAAGGTACGTAAATCCCGTGTTGTAGAATTTAATACTCAATCTCTTAGATGCAACTTATAAAGTTTTAATTAATGAGTTGGTCCAATTTGTCTTACTTATAACATTTAACTTTGTCCAAAATATAAAATTATAAAGATCGAAAAGTCAAAAAATAATCAAAGCCTTACCAAATTTTCATAAAACCTTTTTTAAATCGAATTACATTAAATAAAATCGAGCATAAAAAATTTGTACAAAAATGATGTTATCCCAATTACAAAATAAATATCTATCTGCCTCAAAAAATAATATGGACCATAATTTATATATACATAAATTTACTACTCTTCTAACTTGAGGATTATTATTTATTTATTTAATTATTAATTTATATGGAAAAAATAAATAAAAAGTTAATTAATTTCTTATTACTATTAGTGTCATCTATTGACGCCGTCGTCTACAGCTCTTTAGACCAAAAAGAATCAATTATTGAAGACTTGGAAAGCAAGTAATAAATTGTTTATGTTAATGTGATTAAGGTCATTGCATATGTAATATCCCTCTAGACCTCAAATCCTCAACCATCAAAACATTCATATGTGGCAAAAGAACGAACACTTGTTTAGCAAATAATGACATTTCAAATTATAATTTAGGATGATACTTAGAACCGAAAAAATGATATCCTAATCAATAAGGGTTACCAAATTAACTTAACTTAAACCTCATGGAGGGGTCTTGCGCAACACACGCGCTGCGTATGGGCATCAAACTCGGGACTCTTAAATCGATTTAAGATTCTGATACCATTTGAATTGAAAATGAATCATAATCGGTAATAGTTACAAAATTACCTTAGTTCTTATCAATATATTATATAGGTATGAATTTAAGTAAAGTAAATAATGTGATAATTATAAATAATATTGATAGTAAATGAAGTTTAATTTATCACGTTACTATTTACATGTGATAACAATATATATATATATATATATATGTATACATATCAAATATGACGATTACATTAAAAAAAATTTAAAAGGGAAAAAAAAAAAGATATTTTTACAGCATATATCATATAAAAAAAAAAAGGAATTTTTAATTTTCGTGAAAGAATGAATACCAGAAAAAATGATGGAACAATGTGTAGAAGACGAAGGAAGGAGTCTGTTCCTGTATGCAACGTTCAAGTTGAAAGTTGAAGGAAACCAACTCATGGCTGCTCCACTCAAACCTGCTACCTCCTTTCTCCTCCATTTTTTTTTTTTTTTTTCATTTTATTTTTATATTCAATAAAAAAAAATTAAAAATTACAGATTCCAATTTCTTGCAACCGCGTCTATATATATACGAAGTCTTACTTATCCCTTTCCCACTACGATCGAGGCGATGAAAATACAAAGTCTTTCTTCTTCTTCTTCTCCACAATTACCTTGCTTTTTCTCCAGGTTATGATGATATTCTTAACAATCCATCTCAACCTCTCGTCTTTCAGATGATTCCGATCGATGTCCGACTGTTTCAGTAGTAGTGGATTCGAGTTCATTTTTGCCTTCAATTTCGGCTCTGGATTCGAACTATGATATCTGGGTTTGAGGATTCTCTGTTAGTTTTGAAATCGAGTTCGTTTTTCCTGGAATTTTGAACTTTGAAGGGTTTCTTGTAGAATTCAGCTTGGGACAGTTTTGAGCAGATTCGATTCGAAGATATTGATATTTGAATTGGAGGTTTAGAAATGGATGGTTCTGGTTCACAAGGTAGTTCATCGTCGAATTCACCTCCTCCTTTTCTGACGAAAACTTATGAGATGGTGGACGATCCAGTAACGAACTCTACAGTTTCATGGAGTCAGAGCGGTTGCAGTTTCATCGTCTGGAATCCACCAGATTTCGCTAAGGATTTACTTCCTTTATATTTCAAGCATAACAATTTCTCCAGCTTTGTCAGGCAGCTCAACACTTACGTAAGTTCCAAATCCTTATAATGATCACCTTCTGTTCGATTGAATGGTTCTATAAACATATACACACACACACGCACATATATATATATATATATATAGATGTATATACTTTGAACTGTAAACTATAATTTTGCTGAAGAAGTTCTTAAATTATTTTTTTGATCAGGGATTTAGGAAGATAGATCCTAATCAATGGGAGTTTGCAAACGAGGGGTTTATCCGAGGAAGAAGAGATCTTATAAAGAACATACACCGGAGAAAACCGATTCATAGTCATTCCATTCAGAAACTATCCAATGCAATGATTCCATTAACTGAAGCAGAAAGCCAGGAATATGCCGAAGAGATCAAGAGATTGAACAACGACAAGAGTCTGCTCGAATTCGAGCTACAAAATCATCAGAGAGAGAATAAACAATTCGAGTCTCAAATCGAGTTGTTAGGTCAAAAGTTGCTGAAAATGGATCATCAGCAAAAGCAATTAATGGCAATCTTGGCTCATCAGCAAGCCGAAGAAACTCACGATCACAGCAAAAGGAGAAAGTTAGGGAATCTAAACAGCTTAGCAGAAAATACAGAACTGAAAACAGGTTCGAAATTTACTTTGGAGCTGATTGAGAAGCTGGACTCATCTATAAGTTCCTGTGAAAACTTTCTTCATAATTTCATGGAAAGAAGACCCGAGCCAAGTGGTAGTGACGTTATTAATGATTATCATGGTGATTTTGCTAAGCTGGCTCCGATTATAGTAACGGAATTAAGAGATCTTGATATGGAGGGAATGAGGGTGTGTTCAACAACACCCTACCCTTCTTCAGATTCTTCACCTTACTCAATGGATGTGCATTCACCTTACTCTATCTGTTTGAGTGTTCATAACTTAGAAATCGACGTGAATTCAAAACCCCATTTGGGTCCTCATGAGGTTGAAGAAGAAGGAGAAGAGGAGGAAGAAGAAAGAGAAGAAGAAGTTGCTGCTATGGCTACGGCCGGGGAGAATGATATATTTTGGGAACAATACTTGACAGAGAGCCCTGCTATATCGAATGGAAAAGACAGTGATAACAAGGGAGTTGTTCATAACAAGATTTTGGTATGAAGAACACTCAATTTTGTTGTTTTCCTGCTATATAAATTATAACTAGATCTTAACCTTAGGAAAAAAAAAAAAAAAGATAGAAAACCCTGATAGTAGTCATAATAGTAGTTCTAGCCTTTTAGGTGCCTAAATAAGTGATCTCTGGTCACTTTTCCTTTTGGTGTATACTAGAATTAGCTAAGAGGTTCTAGTCTTTTTTTTTTTTTCTTTTCTTTGGGTCATGTACATATATGTAGGTAGTTATACTTGTTTTACTTTTACATGATTGTTAGGAAATTTTGTCTTGTGTTGACATGGTGTGAATTTATTCATATTGATTGATATAGAATGTGTATGATCTTTAAAACATTCTATATCATTTTAAACTAAATTTTGATGTTTGAACTAAATTAATTGATAATGAAATGAGATACATAAACTTACCAAATTAAAATATTATCGTATCATTTTACGGAATTGTTTGAAACAAATTAAATTAGGGGTGATACTGGTATCGATACTGAAATATTATGTCCCGATTTGGTATCAGTAGTACCATGATTCAGTCTTTTTTTTTTTTTTTTTTAAATCAATTAATCCTACACCAAACCTAAGAAAATCAAGCATAAGAAGAAGAAGGTGAAGCTTTCTGTGCTTCAGTTCTACAAGGTTGATGATTCTGGAAAGGTTCAGAGGATCAGGAAGGAGTGCCTGATATCAGTATTTAAAATTAGTATCGATGTCGGGTTTAATATTAAGATTCCCATCGGGATAAAGAAATATGCACACTTCTAAATAAAACAATAAAATAAGAAAGTTACTATGATTCCCAATTTCACTTTAATTACACAATATCTATCCATTCTTCCTCTCTTCACATTCACTTCTATCTTTTTCATCATTATCGCCATGTCACCCCACCTCTAATACCATTGCCGCTCCACCTCTGTTGTCACTGCCGCCCAGTCTCCGTCATCACCACTACCTCACCTTTGTTATCGCTACCACTCATTGTTCCACCTCCGCCGCAGTAACAGAATGATTACATCATCATAACATCTATCAATCAACTAACTAACTGCTAACTAAGATTGACCAACTATAACATCCCTCAAAATGGTGGGTGAAAAATGTCAAAGAATACCCATCTTGGATAATAAATAGTAAACGATGTTGATCCATGCAAAGTGCCTTTGTTAAGACATCAACAGGTTAAACTGATGTATGAATAGGAACAATGCGAAGTAAATCAGATTGAATCTTGTCACAAACTATATGACAATCAATGTCAATATGCTTTGTACGCTTATGAAAGATCGGATTTGCAGCAATCTGCCTTACTGCTGAGTTGTCACAATGCAATGAAACTAGACGTTGAAGAGAAACACCCAAATCCTTAAGAAGATGAACCAGCCATATTATTTCACACACAGTAGCAGCCATTGCCCTATACTCGGCCTCAGCTGAAGATTTGCTAATTGTTGTTTGCTTCCTCGACTTCCAAGAGACAAAAGAATCTCTAAGCTAGATGCAATACCCTGTAACTGATCTTTTGGTCATGCGACAAGAACCCCAGCCCGAATCACAGAAAGAATCCAAGTGTAAAGAACTAGACGAGCTAAAAAGCAAACCCAAACTAGGAGATTGCTTTATATAACGAACTCACAAAGCAACATCATAGTGAGATTGTTTTGGCTTTTGCATGAACTGACTTAAGAGCTGGACAGAAAAATATAAGTCAGGACATGTCATTGTCAAATATATCAATCGACCTATCAATCTCTGAAAAGGAGTAGCATCATCAAGTCGTTTATCATCACTGTTAAGAGAAGTATGAGAATCAAACTCAGATGGAGTGAACTTCAAATTCTGCTCCAGAGGTGTATGAATTGGTTTAGAACCAGTAAGACCAGCCTCATGCAATAACTCTAATGCATATTTCCTTTGATTCAGATAGATACCCTTTTCATTTCTAAGAACTTCCAGGCCAAGAAAATATCGTAATTGACCCAGATCTTTGATATGGAAATGAGATTGCAGATTAGCTTTCACCTCAGTGATGGTTGATTCACTATTCCCCGTGAGAAGTATATCGTCAACTTATACTAATGAAACTATGAAAGAATCACCAGAACTCTTAGTAAAAAGGGAGTGATCATTAGGAGACGCTGAAAATCACCAGACAATAAGGCAGAAGAGAATTTAGAGTTCCACTGTCGCGATGCTTGTTTTAAACCATAAAGAGACTTTTGTAATTTGCAAACCATCTTAGCACCTTTGTAACTGTAAGCTTGATGTAAAACTGCATGTAAACCTGTTCATTAAGATTGCATTGAAGAAAGGCATTGTAAACATCCATATGATATAGAGACCACTATTTCACTGCAACAATAGCTAGAATGGTTCTTACTGTAACCGTTTAGCAACAGGACTAAAGGTCTCTGTATAATCTACTCCTTCCTTCTGACTATATACCCTTACAACAAGCCTGGCCTTATATATGTCAATGCTGCTATCTGATTTCAATTTGACCTTATACGCCCATCTATAGCCAATAGCTCTCTTTCCTGGAGGGAGAGAAACAATATGCCATGTTCCATTCAACTCAAGTGCACTTATCTCAGCATTCATTGCCTCAATCCATTTTGAATCAGTAATATGATGTTGGCTCAGAAACTTGAGACAATGAACTATGAAAGCATTTATATGATGAAGCAAAATGGTCAAAAGAAAGATGCCAAGATATAGGGAATTTAACAGAAGCACAAGATTATTTAAGAGTTGGACAAATATAATCTTTGGTCCAAACAGATGGTTTAGAAACTCTTGATGATTTTCTGAGTAATGGCAAAGAATCAGAACTAGAACAAATAGAACTAGAAGGATCAGAATAATCAGAAGCATAAATATCAGACACAGAAGTAGATGAATCAGTAACAGGCTGTGATGAAACATTATGTATAGGTAATAATAATGAATCATCTTCCAAAAAAAGTTGCATCTACATTATGAAACAAAGAAGAAGATGCAGTAGAGAAAGCAAATGGAAAATGAGTTTTATGAAACACCAATTCTCTACTGACATGAAAAGATTGAGATTCAAGATTATAAACCTTGTAATCCTTATGTGTTAAAGAATACCCCATAAAGACACAAGGAACATATCTGTCTGAGAATTTATCATAATTAGAAGGAGTTTTAACAAAGTATAAACAACCAAAGTCACACATATGATGTATAAAAGGATGTTGAACATGATCTGAAAAGGGAATTTATTTTGGAGAATTGTGGATGGAAATCTATCGATGATATACGTGGCAGTATGAATGCATTCACCTCAGAATTTTACCGGAAGATTTGCTTGAATGTGAAGAGATCTAGCAATATCTAATAAATGTCTGTATTTTCTTTCAACGAGACCATTCTATTGAAGGGTATATGTACAAAAACTTTGATGTATAATTCCTAAACTGGATAGAAATTGCTGACATTCAACATTGAAGAATTCAGTGCCATTGTCACTTCTAATTTGTTTATAAACTGAGTATTGATCATCAATATAAAGGATTTGAGAGTATGAAAGACATCTGATTTAGATTGCAGAAGAAAAGTCCAGACAGCACGAGAATGATCATCAACCACAGTTAAAAAATATTTAGCACCACTGTGAGTAGGATATTTATATGGAACCCATGTGTCAACATGAATCAGATCAAAGATTTGAGATGAATATGAGGAACTTACAGGAAATGGAAGTTTGGACTGTTTAGCATGAAGACAAATTGTACATTGATAAGATATGTGTTGAGTCAATATATTTTGTAATGCTGGAATGGTTTTAAGCTTCAAAAAGGAAACATGACCAAATCTGCTATGCTGAAGAACATAATCAAATTTTTTATTTGATGAAGTAGAAGCATTACTAACAGAATCAACACAATTGGAAGTACACTCTTTATTTGAAGAAGAGACAGAACTACAAGTAGAAACAAAATTACAAATAGAATGTAAACTGCTAGGAATGAGGAAATGATATAAGCCATGTTGCATGCTACCTTTCTGAATGGAGTAGAGCCTAGATCCATTCACCTTATCAAACCTTTCTTGAAGATCGTTCCAAAGTTCATGAGCATTACATACCATTTGCATTACACTTCATCCATGGAATCACATACAGCGAGCTATCATCAGGCTTGCCATAAGATTCATCGATAAAACCTAGGTTAGTCTTAGACAGAAAGACTAATTTCATTTGTCTGCTCTATTTACAATAATTTTCGCTTTCTAAGAGTTTATCAGACACCAAGTTCAAACTAGGTGTATCAGAAGGAATGATGAAGATACAGTGGACTGGCGGGATCAATTGAAGGCAGACTACTCAGAAAAGGATCTGGAGGAATCGGAGAATTCATAGCTGTACTATTAGCAGCTGGATTAATAATGATGTCGCCTGTATTTTCAGTAGTCATGCAGAATCAATTTCTGAATTCTGTACTCAAAAAAGAAAATTGAGTTTGCAGAAGTGAGATTGAAAAGAATTCAAACAAGTCTGTGAAAGAACTGATCAAGAATCGATAGAAATCGAGTTGAATCAAGATGTTTGGTTGGTAAGAAAATAAAAGAAAGTGCGGAAGAAAAGCTGAGAAAATCGGTTTTCCTGCTCTGATCTCATGTCACGATGAGAGAGATTATGAAAACAGATATTTCATTAAGGTGAATAAGATTACGGCTTAATCTTTATAATTAAAGCTACCGGTCAGCTAACTAAACTAACAGAATGATTACATCATCATAACAGCTGTCAATCAACTAACTAACTGCTAACTAATATTGACTAACTATAATACCCAATCTCTCCTGTATCTCGCCCAGCCTCAAGCATCTTCTTATTCCTCTCAAAAACAGCAGCAACTTCCTTGGGCATATCTTTCTCATCATGCTTAGCTAAGACTTCTGTGGCAGTAAAATAACATTCTGCCCCACCTGCTTTTCATCAACCATTTTTCTCCGACACCTGCTTGATCTCACCAGTAAACGGCTTAACGAATCCTTCAACCACCACTGAATGACCTTCACTGAACACATCCGGCGACGTTTCCTTGTACCTGACCAGTATGTCAGTGATCACAAACTCCATTTCCGGTGAAGAAGCAGGATGGGCCACGCTGCCTCCGAGAACTAATCCACCGAGCCAGCCGGAACTTGTTCTTCGTAGGGTTTAGAGCATATTTTTCCATAGCGTCAGTTGGAATCACGTAGAATACAATGGAGTCTTGAAAATTGTTGATGACGATGACGCGAAACGCGCTATACAACTAACAGTTAAGGCGTGGGTCCATAGCCGCCGGTTCTGGAGCTGTCTTGCGCGCGCTCCAATGTCCACCTTGGACCGGGATGGATGGCGACGAGCCGTGGAGAAGAACGGGAATCCGGGAATTCTGAAGATCGGTTGGCCGGAAAGTAATCGAACGTCAGAGAATTGGGCGGGAATGAAGCCTGGAAATTTGACGGGACTAAGGATTGGGGATTTGAGGTGTAGAGAGGATTGGAAGAGGGCATAGTTTTCGAGAAGTTTGGATCTGAGTCGATGGACGATCCTCGTAGCCATTGAAGGGGATTTTCTGGTAATGGTTGGACAAAATAAATTAATAAGGACTGGTTTGTTAAATATGCGAAGTATAAGGGATAAAATATAAATTTAATCGAAAAGCTATGTATCTAACGGCATCGTTTCAACCATCTCCTACGGACAACCGATTGGGTTTCAATTGAACTCCTTTTTCGCTTACCCACCAACAAAAAAACTGCCTAAAACCTCCCAAAACCCTTCAAATTCAATCCTCTGGGTGAAGAATGAAGATGCAAGTATCTCTAATGACCCTCTTGCCCTCGAGAACCCCTCAAAATTTCCCATTTCACCAACCCATTTATCAACCACAACAAACAATAAGACCCAATAACAGACTTCCACTCCATCAAACCCAGAGTCCAACTCCATTGAACGCACTCAAAGGTTCCGGATTCTTATCTGCAATCGGGCGAGCAATTGATGAAGAAGAAGAGTATAGAATAGCTAGGGCTCAGGTGAACAGGAAAGGGACTGATTTAGAAGGGTATTTGATCGAAGGGATTTCTATAGGTGGGCAAGAGACTTGTGTTATTATCCCTGAATTTAAGTGTGCTTTTGATATCGGACGCTGCCCTTCTCGAGCTATTCACCAGAATTTTGTCTTCATTACTCACGCTCATCTCGATCACATTGTAAGCTCCTTTTTATATTTGGTTCGGGAAATCGGAAACTGTAGTTTGTGAAAGACTGCATTCTTACTTCGAATATTAGATGAATTGTTTAAACTCGATTCTGGACCAGGATTTGGAGTTTCCAAAAGCTTAACCAAATGGGACCTAATGGTAGTAGATCTTGTGATTTAAACTATAACACACCACTCTCTCTCTCTAATTTGAGAATTTGAATATTTTTAGATGGAGTTCTATACCCTTCTCCTCGTGTTTGGGTTAACTCTTTCCATGTTCTAATCGGCCATTCACTTCTATTTTTGGATCTTTTGGTCTTACTATGAACTTACTTACATGCCGAGATTTTATTGGTCCGATATCAGGGTGGATTGCCAATGTACGTAGCAAGCCGTGGTTTGTACAGCTTAACTCCTCCAACAATATTCGTTCCTCCTTCCATTAAAGAAGATGTGGAGAAGTTATTTGATATCCATAGGGCTATGGGCCAAGTCGAACTCACCTTTAATTTGGTTGCATTGGACATTGGTATGTATTTCCTCCTCCTCCTTTTTCTTTTCTTAAATTTTTTTTTGTTCTTTGAAATGATACTGTTGATTTGAAAATCATATAATCTCTTTGTTCCTCGGAATAATTTTCAAGTTTGAATTCAGGTGAAACATACGAAATGCGCGATAATCTTGTTTGCAGACCATTTAGAACACAACATGTCATTCCTAGCCAGGTATTAGTTATCGAAAGAGTTTACAATCTCCATGTGCAGTCTCAAATCTCTCTCTCTCTCTATACAATTTTGATTTGTTTGCGACATAAACTGGATATTTTTTGGATTAGTTAACAAATGGGCCCAAACTGCAATTTTAAACTCTCAAGCAGATGAACCCTCATATATTGCTTCTTTGCCCATGTAATATTTTGGCCTGATTATTTGCGCAGGGATATGTGATCTACTCGGTTAGGAAAAAGCTGAAGAAGCAATACATTCATCTCAAAGGGAAACAGATCGAGAAACTGAAGAAATCTGGTGGTGTTGAGGTTTATACACTTATCCTTGTTTTTCTTTTTTTTTTTTCTTTTTCTTTCAAATTTTGATTTGATTTCGGTTCATTTTACCTTGAATGCCTTTTTTTTCTAGATTACAGACACTGTGTTGTCTCCAGAGGTGGCTTTCACTGGAGACACCACTTCGGATTTTATGCTTGATCCACGGAATTCTGACGCCTTGCGGGCAAAGATTCTTATAACTGAGGTATGAACTCATAAAATTCACAAGCATTCTTGTCTCGAATCCTGAAATTACAAAAGAAAGAGAAATCAAATTACTTTTGTTTCTAAATCAGTGAAAGCTCTCCTAAAAACAGGCAACATTCCTCGATGAAGGGTTCAGCATCGAGCACGCAAGGCAACACGGTCATACTCATTTATTCGAGGTACACAAATTATGAATGGTTTTTTTTTTTTTTTCCTTTTTGCTGTTTATTTTGATATCTTTGTTTATGAAAAAAGTGATGTTTTAAAACTTTCAGATCATAGAAAACGCGCAGTGGATTCGAAACAAGGCAATCTTGTTGACCCATTTTTCTTCCCGTTACCATATAGAGGTGAAAATTTTTTAGACTTAAATTTTTGAAATGTTATTTTAGTTTACTGGTATTGGTTTAGAACATCGATCAAGTGGTTGAAATTTTGCAGGACATTCAAAAGGCTGTATCAAAGTTACAATCAAAGGTTTCAGCAAAAGTGGTTCCTCTATCAGAAGGTTTCAAATCTATGTATTCTTAAAATATTTGTAGATTTCTTAAAATTGTTTGTTATATGAGAATATGTTCTTTTTTATTTTATTTTAGGACTAGATCACATACACACTAGTAGCATATTCAAAATGATTTAGATTTCATTTAAAATTAAATAAGTAATATGATAAGAACATTAAAATGATCAAATAAATTTATTAAATAGAAGTTTATTGAGTTTAAAGTCAAACAATATTTTTTGAGTCAAAAGTAAAAACCCGGATGGTTATTAAAGTATTAATGAGTTAAACCGAGCATACGTGGAAATGTTTAAATTATAATCCGAATTTTACCAATAAAAGTTGGATAATCATTTGGAAATGTAAAAATTCTCGGCCGTGTAAAAATATTTGAGTGGGCAATACTTATACATTTGGTAACTTAGTAAGTGAAGACACATGAATCATGTGTACCCACTTGGTACACACATGAATCATGTGAAGACCACTATTTGAAAGTTGTGAAGCGTGATACATGTAAAAAATTAGTTTTTGTATCATAGTTTGCTTCTTCACTTGACCTTAGCTTTCCAAAATGCTTCATTTGATGAGCATGGTCAGCCATTCACACTGTGAGAGAGTGAGAAAGAATTTTTTTTGTTTAGAAAAATTGTTTTTCTTCCAAAGCTTTCAAGCTCCCATCTTTCCCCTTCTCCATGTTTCTTTACCATGTGTTGAGGTTATAACAAGAAATCACCCTTAGAGTTGTTGTTTATATAGATCAAGGTTAAAGGTCGGATGACGACTTGGAATCTGAAAAACGGATCAGCTACGGCGGCGCAACGAGGAGACCGTTGACACTTCTTGGAGTTGTGTGAAAAATCGTCTGATTTTGGTGGAGTGGATAGTAAAGTATAGATCTCATATGCATTAGCTTAGATCTTGTGGATCTACTCTTTACTTGCTTGGATCTTGTAGATCTACTTCTCTATGTTGATTAATTATTATTTGATTTATATTTTAATTTGAATAATATTTAACAAAATTCCAGATTAATCTAGTTGGATTGAGAACCCAATTGTCATTTTTTGAAATGACACTTCTACTTCAAGCGAAGTGATTTGAAGAGTTGGGAGCATTTGAAGAGGGGAAAGTAGTAAGAGCAATTGACAAAGCTATTTATCAGGTGGTGCTTGACCAAAAGAAGTTCTTTTTCTCTTTAAAAAAAAAAACCGATTGGGTTAGTGTTTCTTGGTACTGTGGGCTTTAGTAAAATAGAATTCAATAGATGAATATTTAACAACTATTTGTTATACATAATAAAATTTTGTGATTGTAAAGTTACATGCTAAATTTTAATATTTTATTACATGCTAAATTTTAATACTTTATGCTTATGATCCATATTCTTTAGAACAAAAAAATTAGTTCATAACTCTAGTTATATAACTAATGAAGCTTTTCGGACATTATAATCAAATGTCAGTTTGGATTAGAATACTGTTGTGGCTAATAAAATCTAATCTATATGCACAAAATCTAATGAAAACACACTTAAGTCTCATGAAATTTTTTATATAGTTCATAATTTACTCTGATATCAATTTGAATCACGTACCTGAACTGGGAAACAACATGTTTGTCAAATCTCGTACGACAATATTGTCGATGCTGCTATCATACTTGGTGTGTAAATGGAAGTCCTTTGTTTTGCGTCCTTGTGAGCTGAGTTTACTAAGAACCTTTCTGACGGAGACAGAAGCCTGACAACTTTCTCAGCAGCAACAATCTGTTTTCTCTGGAGACAATCATTGTGTATTAATTCCCTGTAGTAGAGAACAGCTCGACTTTTAACCCAGTATTCTATAAACACATTAAAGCATGACATAATTTTTACAAAATATTAATGGACTTACTCGAGCATTGATTCTAGCTTTGTTGGTGTACATGTTTGAAACAGAGCCTCTGGAATAACAGCTGAATCTAAGAGAATATTTGGGATGGACATGTATGGAATCTTGGCCTTATAACGAATGATCAATTCGGTTAAGAAATGTGCTTTATAAGCAACTATGCATGGTAGCCGAGCAAGTTGCAACTCCACGGCTACAGTCCCAGAAGTACATAAAGCCACTCTACTCGCCTGCAAGGAATGCCATTCAACTTGATCAAAACTCAGTCTGTCTCAAACATTGAACCCTATGCAAATCTAGTTTACCTCATAATATAATTGTATTATTCAACCATTTACAATTAATGAAACCAATCATTTTTAGTTTTGACTTACACTGAAAGCATCATATCTCGAGCGAAGTGATCCCCCCATAACTATTTTACTAGGCACGGGCCATCGTTGAATGATTTCATGAATATAATTTTCTACATGCTGATTTGGAGCAACATGGATGACTGTAATTAACTCAGGGAAGGACACCTTTAATAATTCCATGGTCTTTGCATATATGGGGAGCATTCTGGTGACCTCTTGCATTCTGCTTCCGGGAAGTAAGGAGATGACTATCGCTCCTTTCAAAAACAAAAATCCCAAAAAAAAAAATGTCAAGTTGGTATAAATTGATTAAGCCAACTTTTATGCTAGTTGTAAACAATGGCAGTTCTTTCTAAAGGGGATATTATGATTTACCAGCTGGTATCGCATTTTCCCTTAAGAAATCTTCACGGTTTCCTTCTATCTTCCAATTTGAAGGCAAGTCATCCTTTCCCTAAACGCAAAATCCCAGGTACTTATACTACATCAACTATGATTAAGTGAAGTTATTGTCTGAGTACTACTGTCCAAGAGAGAAAGTCTTACCGAAGTCAACTTCAAAGTATCCTCCAAAATGGGGTGGCCCACAAAGGTTGCTGCCAATCCATTCAATCTGCAAACTTGTTCCTCATTTGGAAGTATACACAAGACATGATCCACAAATTCAACTAGTCCTTTGAGTCTTTCTTCACCACCTTTCCATGCCCAGAAAGTGGGTGATACATAATGGAAGTGAACTGGACGATCAAATTTCTGCTGACTATATCTAGCTGCAAAAAGCATTCCCGGAATTTTCCTACACCATTTCTTATTGCATTATTCAGTACTCAAAATATAACCAAGATGCTGGTGCTAATATTACCACGTAGCTGCTTGAGAAGACGGAAAGAGAAACCCTTGGAGTCGATTGTCACAACAACATGAGGTCGAAACACTAGAGCTGCCTCTATTGTCTTCTTCAAATTCACCTGATGTTTTTCAAGTTCCATAATTTGAAGCAATTTAAAGACAGGCAAGGTGCATTGGTAAAACCAAGTTTTGGTTTTGTAATAGAAAAGGGAAAATGTTATATACATATATATGGGTGTTACCATTAACAATCAAGATATTATTAAGTGCTTACTGCTTAGTACTCACTCTAATACGATTCAGATGAGGAAACAACTCCCATATTCCCATCACTGCAATATCCTCCATAGGAAAGACGGACTTCAGTCCTTGCTCAGACATCATGGACCTGATGACTTTAAACTATGAGATTATTTAGTCTACTCCCAGAGTATTAACTCCTAGCAGCAGGAATCGAGCGACATCAACACTTGAGTGTGGACATGGCTTGATCTGAACCATTACAGTACGATGGCAATATTTACCCTACTCCCAAAGTATTTACACCCAACGACCAGGATTAAGCCACATCAGCAGATTCAGCACTCAACGGTGGACATGGCTTTATCCCAACCGTTGGTGCTTCACGAGTGAATAAAAGCTTACTCAACTGAAACTAGTGAATAAAACTTCTTAAGAGAAACTACAGTTCTAATATGATATACGAATGGGTAAGGAAAAAGCTTACCCTCCGACACCTGAAAAACGAATGGGTAAACGAGAAAGCTTCTTTAGAGATTCCATCAGACGAGACCCAATAGTATCCCCAGAAACCTCTCCAGCAACTACAAACACTCTGAGTTCCCCATCTTTTGCAGCCATGTTTATTATAGGTCTGACAGAAACTGATAAGTAGTTCCTTGTTATACGATTCAAAAATCCGAAACGTGAGCTCCCCATGCTGCTCCTCAATTTTCTGAACAACATCATGTTACTAAATCCTAACCACATAAAAAGACAAAAATAAATCCCACAAAATCCAGGCTGCTCGTAAACTATAAATTATGTAAATAAATAAGAAGGAAGAAAAAAAAAATCAAATCAAATTTTGTCCGGTGCTTATAATGCTAAACAGAAACAAAATTTTTCTTATAACGTGATAAAATCATTTTAGAAATGAAAATTTCAACCTAAAATATTTAGAATTTAAGTGATTATATTGATAACCAACATGAAAAACTTCATTGCATCACACACTCTTTGATTTTCCAAATGAAGGATAAATCAGGTGGAACCGAACAGCGTCGAGAAAAAAGTTCAGTTTCTTATTAAATTTGCAAGCAATATACTAGGAGTACAGGCATTTCACATCAAGAGAAGATCCGCCATAGACATAGCAACGACGATGAAAGAAATAAACAAGCACAACATAGAAAGCATTAACTAAAGATAAGACAAATGAAGTAAAGAAAGCAATGGTGTAAAGAAAACCAGAAAATAAAAAAAAATAAAACAAAAACCTGATTCGAAGAGGAAGGATCAAATGATTGCGAACAGAAGTAAACAGGTTGAAGAAGAAGCTCAGAAAGAGTGGGGGGGGGGGGGGGAGGAAGAAAAAGAAGGCCGAGGGCATTTTGGAAATTCGAATGTGGAGCGATTCGTCGTTCGTCAACTGTTTTTCTCCCAAGCTTTTTTGGCGGGCCGATGGGCTTTCAACTACCGAGAGCAGGCCCAAATTGATTTGGAATTAGATTAAACAATTGGGATGAACCTGGGCCCATCCTGAAACGGGCTGTATATACTAGATTGGATTTGGTCCCGACCGTATAGGTGATGACCTATATTATCCATTGTGGACAGCATGTACCCAAGAATTTCTCAATGACATAACAACCGCACCTATAGAAGAATAGAGTACTAATTTCATTTCAAATTTTTTTTTACAATATGGCTCCCTGGGATAACCATTAATGCCAATCAAAACTTGCCACATGTGGCATGTATATGAGCTTGAAGCTTCTACTTTTATATATATGATATGATATTAGATAGTATCCCTATTGAAGCTTAAGGAAAGCAATGAGAGGATCATAGACATCTTGCTTAGCATTAACACCCATAACAAAATCAGCATGTGCATAATCCTCTCGAAATTGAATGACAATCCTATCTCCATCATGATCTTTAAGGTTATCCAATAATAAGATTTGGACATCTTGGACATCCGATAAAGCATCGGCCCCACCATAACTGAGAAAGAGAGGAAGATCATTCGGAATGCTCGTCATGTTATAAACCGGAGGAGTTGATTGCCTGTAGTGTTTCCGGTTTTCGTTATCGTCCTCATAGTCAAACATAGATATGTTTCCCCTTCTAATCACTGCCCAAAGATATTGAAAATCTATTAGATCGACAAAATCTTAACTAGATCTGAGTCAAATTCATAGAAATATACTTAATAGGACACAATGAATATTCTGACTTAGATTCCAGTTTACTGTTATTCCATGTTGTCTAAACCAGCCTCAAATCTCAACAATGAATCTTACTTAGGAACATGTCTTACTAGTATTGAGACTCGATGGTCCAAATAGACCGGTCCACCATAAAATTACTCCAAAATCTAAGTTTCTAGAGGAGTTAGAGACTTACTCTGAGCTAAATGAACCATGTTCTTTGTGGCTGTAGGTTGAGGCTCGTGGTCTAGAAATACTTGTACTATTGAGGAATTCAAGCAGCAATTCTTCCCTATACGTATCGGATTTGGAAGCGTATGCTAAATGAGTCGTATGTCAAAATCTCATATTAGATAATTCGGAGCACAGAAAGCTACCTGTGAAAGCGGTTAACAGGTCGGTACAGTCGACACCTGGTTTTGCACATACACCCTTAAGAGCTTTAATAACATCTTCACTACACAATCAGATAGAACATTGGTTCTTAAACTCGAAAAATATATATAAGGAAAGGATAAGGAAAAGGGTCTTAGACTCTTAGTTCTTACTCTCTTAGATTGAAAACAAACAAGCCAGACTGGTAAAGAGCCTGTCATGAAGAAATAACCAACTGTTAAAAAGCTGCAACCTATTTATCATCAAAATGGACTAAAAAGTGAGAATGAAGAAGAAAGGTCAATGTCTACCTCACTAACAAAATCATCAGCAGCAGTTTTTGCAAGAGGGGATGTTATCTGACTCATGTGAGCAATCGGGCTAAGTAGGGCAGCCGATCTCAATGTGTTCAACAGCTGATTTTCCGAAAAGGCAGCAAGCGCAATCAAAGTCCCCTACAAAGAAAAGAAATCCAAGATTGAGCTCATAAACTTTGATTTATGGTGAGACGATTCAGAAGAAAAACAAAGCAGGTGAGATCTAGAAAACAACCTGGGAGTGCCCGATATAGGAAGTTTTCTGTCCGGTTTGATCATTTACATATTGAAATGTGGCGGGAAGATCAAAAGCAACCAATTCATCCCATGACCATTCCCAATAAGCCTAAAACAACAACATTATCTGAGTCGTTTTTGAAAATAAGTAAATAAATACATAAATAAATAATAAAGAAAAAATAGAACCGGATCTTGGGGGCTGAGTGAGGTGTGTCCTTGACTAAACTGGGTTCCTCGGGTGTTTGCAATCCATACATCAAACCCATTGTCGGCTAAAACAAATGCCAGAGATTCATCTGGTGGAAGTAGTAGCCATGTCACCCCATCCTAGCCCACCAAATTACAGTTTCAGTCAGTTAGTTATCACTAGTCTCAAGAGCTTTAAATCGAACCTTAACCTCAAATACCATGTAAAAGAAGTACCATTCATACCGAGTTTTAGCTTTAAATAGAGCAATCAAATGGGAAGTTACTAACCATAAGAAGTCCGTGCTGTAATATAACTGGTGAACTGTTAGTTGTTGTCCTCCCTTTTCTTCCAACTGGAATTCTCTGTAAGCTCAGGATATAACCGTCTTTTGTGGTGACCTGAAATTTGTATTTGCTATGAATCATCATAAATTACTTTTTCCTTTCAAAACCCGATAATAAAATTATCAAGGCAGAGAGAAAATGTACCAAATGTTCTTCACAAACGTATCCCTGAATCTCCACCATTGATTTGCATATACCATCAGTACCCAATGCTGAGAGATCATCCCGGCCCTTCACTCTGTATACTTTACCTGTTCTAGCTCCAACTGCTATTGACCCACAGAAGAAAATGACTAGAATAATAACAGAGGTGAAAGTGTTAGCCATCATCTTCTTCTTACAACAAGAATTCTGGGCCTTATATACTGCCACAGAAGACAGGATAAATAAAAACAAAGAGATAGAGCAAATTTAATCACATGAATGGGATATTGAAACCCCTTTTTGTCAACAGATTACACTTGTGGTTAAACAAGGCATCTAGTGGGGTCTACATTGTTCTGTTTTAGAACTCCGAATCTGCTGTTCGAGCTCCATTAATGAATTTTTTTTTTCCCTTTTCGATAAGAAATTAAAATTTTTAATTTTTAAAAGCATTTTTTATAATTTTTAAAAATTAATTAAATAAAAATAATAATTTAATATAATTTAATATATTTACTCCTTAATTCATGATATGTTAAAAAATAATTTAAAATACAAAATACGTTTCAAAATACTCACCAAACGGCCTATGACTCCATAAATTAACAAGAAATTCCATGTACTGTTTGGAGCAAAAAATAATAATTAATAAATAAATAAAATTTCGTGGGACCCACCTCAATGGAAAATTGGAAATGGCTTAAATCATAAGCTTTGATAGACCAGTGATAAGAGTGTTTCTATTCATCAAACATCATAAAAAGAACTATACAAAGAACAAACGAACCGGTCCTGAATTGAACTCTCACAGAAACAACCCGATCCTGATGACAAACAAAGTAAAGAACTAAAAGGTATAGGGGTATTAACATTTCATCTAATTCATTCATACTAATTCAGAAATCTATTTTTCAACTATTTTTCAGCTCTTCCGATCCTGCAAGAGTGCGAGTTACCATCGTTGTAAACAGATATATAAGATCGGTATGAAAACAGGGATACCGAAAGTATTACTGCAGAGTATATAGAAGAAAGATCTTTTTTTTCTTTCTTTCAATTGAAGTACATCTCAGGAAGAAGAGAAAATCGAAAAGTGGCCAAAGGTTCTCAAGAATTATATACCTTCTTTCTCTAACAACAGACACTGATAGAAACAGACTACATAAATAAGTGTTTTTTCTCATATTTTGGGCTCAATTGAACAGGATTGAGGGGCTTCTGCTGGAGATTTAATCCTTGGAGCTTCCTTTAGAGTCTTTTGACATGTTTTCTCGGAGACTTCCCGTGCTCTAAATCTGGTCAATGGCTTTATCTTCCCAAGCAACTGCCATCTTTTCGGCATTATCTGCCCCATTAGTTTCATCTGCTCTCTTCTGAATTGCCTGTTCACATACCATCTTCCACCTCGCCAGCCCAAGCCATACCTGAAATTCAGCATTATTAGAAGATGTAACAAGTCAAACCGATTCTCCATTTTCTTTTTCTCTTCTTTCCCTATTTTCTGTACAGTTTTTTTAATGCGTGAATGACAATCATGCGATCTTACTTTATGTGTCCAAGAAACCCAGTTTGGGAAAGTGTTGGCAAACTGGAGTTTGGGCAATCCGTATTCTGATAAGATGGTAAATTAAAGTTGAAGTTTGAATTTGAGAAATCTTAAGAGTATTGGCAGGATCAAACTGGAGTTTAGAATCCAAACAGAGTTCTGGGTACTAACCCAAACAGAAGCCCAGTTGAAGGAGAAAGAACCACTACTAGTTCCTAGCTAACTAGTTTTCTTAACTTTCCATAATTAGCACTACTCACAAAGATATATACGAAACTTTGTCGAGAATCTGGATTGTGAAAATCTTCTCCCGCAAACCTTATAAATTTTCTAATAATACTCTTTAAACTGTCAATTTTTAAAACATGCAATCACATTCTGACCAGGAATTAACAATTCAGAATATACCCGATAATCAAAGCAGTTCCAGCAGTGGCAACACAAGCTGGACTACTGATACTTCCGGACTTAACCATCTTTCTTAATTCTGTATGCTCGAGTTCATAGTTGTTCTTCACCTGCAAGAATATATAGAATGCCTTGATAAGTACGAGAAACATAAAAAAAAACAAGACAGGTGAGTAATGTCCATTTGTATTTGAGAAAAGTGGAGCATCATAATACAGCCATAGAGGCATAGAAACCATTATAGAAATTGGAAGAGAGATAGAATTGAATGAACAAATTACGGGGTGGAGACAGAAAACTTACAGCTTCTTCAATAGACCCGAGCCGTTTATTAACTTGCATATCATGATAGTGCCGTAGAGAGTACCCTGAAAGAGGAAATGGATCAATCAAGGCGTCATTAAGAAAAAGAATAAATTGTATTGCCAAAAGGCAAACAGTGTAGAAATTACACCATTTTACTTATTGATTCCAATTCTTCACCTTTGAAAAATCAAAGAGAAATTTGTTTTTGAGAGAATCAACTATCAATCGAAAGAAGCATGGTTGGAATTCGCGAACATAATGAGTGGTCTTGTTAATTATTACTTCTTAACTTCAAGCTTCATTTCCTAATAGTCATACTTCAATTTTGTTAAAAAAGAAAAATGAAATAGCAAATGAACTTAAAACAAAACATAACTCACCAAACATAGCAGTAGCAACTGAAGCTAGAGAAGTTCCGACTGTAAAAATCACCCTATGCCTTTCAAATAAATCCTTCAAAAAAAAAAATAAACGCAAAGATCAAGCAAAAATTATCAACAATGGAAAATTCACAAAAAAAAAAAAAAAACCTATACTGAACGATGAGGATAGAGCAATCGATTTGAGCAAAGAAATGAAAACCCATAAACGATTCAACGGATACCACAAAAATCAAGGAAAAAAAAAAGAGAAATGGAAAGGCACCTTAGTGGAAAGAAAAGTATCCTGAACAGCAGCCAATGAATTGAGAGCCTTCTTCTTCAGCCTCGGTACTGCTTCAGAAGCCATGAATGAAGCTCCCGAGCTTCTGAATCGATGCATCATTCAAAAATCCAATGGCGTTTTCTGGATTACGCTGAATTCCTACAATCTTCCAGGAAGAAAAGCTCGAAATTCTTCGAAGAGGAAAACGGGCTCTTCGGACCCGTTTTCTTCTCCGACAAGGTCCGCCCTTTCTCTTCGTTCCTTTTTTCTTTTTTCTTTTTTTCATTTTATTCCTCAAATCAGTTTCGAATGGTGCATGCGATTTTCGTTCGTCTTTATCTCATGTTGGGCTTTACGGTAAGGCCCAGCCCAATAGAATTAGCCTACTAGACTTGCGGGCCCGGTCTGTTGGCCTTCTCATGCTACCATTAGCATTAGAATGAAATTATTAGTGGAGCCCCTGAGATTTGAAAAAGTACACTTACTTCCTCAAGTCTTTGTTTTTGGTACTCCTAATTGTATTATGCAAATGGTGTTCTTTTTTAGGCAAGGACCAATTTAGCTAAAGCAAAAGATAAAAAATACTTGGAATAATGCTTTTCTTTATTTTGATGAATATTATTTGGGAGATATAACCTTATGTCAAATAATACTAAAATATGATTAAATGATCCTATTTTCAAATTTTGATAAATAAAATTATTAATTTATCCTCATCTTCAATCTCGAATTAGGATCTTGGTTCGGGATCTCAAATTGGAATCTCGCTATGGGATCTCGGTCTGTGATCTTGGAAGAGGATTTGCATAGGGGAGAGAAAGACACAAACGAGAGGAAAGAAAGACAAAAATGAGATAGACGAGGAAGAGGGGAAGATGAAAATGAAAATGAAAAGAAAAGAGTAAATGGTATTTTGAGATTTGAAATCTTTCATTTAAAAACGAGAGTTATTAGGTATAATTTTTTTGTTTTGATTCATCCTTTAAACTCCCTTATGAAATAGGTTCATCTAGTCAAACAATCTCATATTATTTTGGGTTAGTTCACTTTTTCATTCTTGTATAATTCAATTTTCATCGTTCTATAAGCTTTGGCGATTAAATTGATATATACGAGTATCACTCAAATAGATCTTTTTATTTTTTCTTATGTCAACATATTACAACACAAATTATAGATTTTTTATATTACCACAATATAAATTTAATCAAATTTAATATTTTTCATATGATTTTACCCTAATAAAATTTTATAAATTTAAAATTTTTCCCCACAACAAATGTTTTTCCTTTTTTTCTTTCTGCCTTCACTAAGTATTATTTTTGTATTAGTTTTGACAACGAATCGTCAACAAAAAGAACTTTGCTCGTTCTTTAAGGAAAGATTCTTCACACCAAGACGACATCATCATCATCATCGGCATCGTCATCCATACAAACCAACAAAAAATTGAGGTAGGATATCATTTTTGCTCTCCGAGCACTTACTTTAGACCAATCACACCTTGAAAAAACTCTTACCGTAGTTCGAAACAATCTACTATGCACAAATATGTACTTTATTTGTCGTGTGTATCTCTATATGGGTGATTCGAACACGAGACCCAGAAACTAAAACTTAGAAACACACTACTTTAAACATGTCATAAACGACACCTGATACGAAATTTGAATTTTGTGAAAAGGGGAGTGGAAAATTTGAATCAATCCACAAGCACAAATTTGAATCAATCCACAAGCACAAGAAAGGGAGTGGTGAAAAGACAAGGGCGTTTGATTTTTAGCTTTCTCCCTTTGTCAGGGCTAAAACTCCATTTCCAGAGTCTCAGAACTTCAGTTTCAAACACTTAATGTACTAGGTCTAACAATCAATTAAAATACAGACTATACAGTTTATAAAAGACTTCAAATTTGAATATAGGGGAAGAAAGTGAAAGCAAGAAACACTCACTCACAAAAGCAAACAGAAACTGAGGGCTGAGGCCTCGAAAAATTGGAACTTTAAAAATTCTAAATATTAAACATGCAAATGTAAGTAATGGCCCCTGATTTCAGCAAACAGCACATGGCAATGGCATTGAGAGAGAGAGAGAGAGAGAGAGAGAGAGAGCTGAGCAAAAAACATGCAATGGGTCATATAACTCTGCTGCCATGCATAAAAAAGGTTTATTGGTAAGGCTGCAAGCATCGGGCTGTGCAAGTAGCTCTCATCATCTCTACTATTATTATGACTTATATATGACTGGATTATTCTTACTCTTACATATTAATTTTATTATCACATCATATTTAAATGTAATTAAAATAAATCGATTTTCCGTTCTATTAAAAAATTATTTTACTTTTACTTCATTAGGTAGAGAAAGTGTGTGAGGTTAGGGCAGAAGAAAGAGAGTAAAAATACTGATTATAATTTAATATTAGTATAATAAAAACAATCTGATGTGGATTGCTAATATGGTTCCTAATCATGTCAAGTCAGCATTTTCCTGATAAATTTGAGAGCAATTTATAGGATAAGAGTAATTTAAAAGTTTGAAGAAGTATAATATGTCAAGCTTCTAAAAGGCTAACATTATATATATATATATATAAATACATATATGTATTTTTATTTTAGTTAAGACTCACATTGTACAAGAAAGAATCTTCATACCATGTGCAATAAATTGTTCTTTGAACAACCCCATGAGAAAGGCGAAAAAGATGAGATGACTACCTAACTCTAACTCGACCATCATCACCACCTAGGTACCTACACTCCATTCTCCATCTCCACCTCTTTTTTTTTTTTGGCCACTGTGCTATTCCAGAAAAGAAAAAGGAGACATTTTGCCTCAAAGCGTAATTACCCTTGTATCACTCCAAAGATAATAAATCTAATTCTTTTTTTTTTGTCCCATACGATCGAAAGTCATCATTAGATATCCAAATACCTAAGCATGCGATGAAGACCAGACATTTCATTCCATAATTGAAAGATAGAATGTGCAAGCTAAGGCTGAACTGTAATTAGAATAATTACTTTTTCATAATTAGATCTATAATATTTCTGTACAGAAGAAGAAGAGATAAGGTTTGATTGTGAATCAGAGATGAAGAAAGAAAACCCCCATATCAGATTCACGGCTCTTGTAAACACAGCTCTAAATAAGCTTTTAAGAATACAGACAACACTCGAATAATTGACCCAATAAAAGTCTGAAACAAAAAGGGGAAAGCAAAACCCAGATGCTACTACTCTACATTCAGATGACCATCTAACATGAGTACTAGAATTATAACAGAGGAAATTTATAAAAAAGAAAATACCAAATTCTCTTCCAGAACACTTTTTTCCCCATTTCAATATTGATTTTCCCGAGAAAATAGCAGAGAAAAAGCAAACGAAATGTAGAAAGAGGGCCGGGGGTATACCATTTTTTGAGATCTAGACGTCAAACTTCAATTTGCTACGTGTCACAGGCACAAGGCGGTGGCTTGAAGATCCTCGCCAGAAAAATCGAATCCTTCAATTGGAGGTGGAAGATTAAGGTCGAAGGGCAAGACTTTCCGGAAAGAAGAAGTAAGCACGCACTCCTCGTTATCATCAACAACAGATGAGGAAGAATCACAGTCGCTATGACAACCATCGGGTTGAACCATCGGCACAGATCTCGGACGAACCCTAGGTAGCGTCGGAAGGGGATTCGAGACCCTAGGCCCGCTAAACGACTCCACGGTGGAGCTCAAGCTACTCGATGTAGGCCGATTAACATGACCGCCATTAATCTTGACAAATCCATTAGAAGAATCGTGATGATGAAACTCCTGGGATTGATGATGATATAAAGGAAACTGCTGTTGAAGAGCGATCGTCGATGGATGATGGAAAGGAAAGTTCGTCTTCGCCTTCGTACCTCGGAGAGATCTAGCGGCCGAATCGTATGCCTTAGCGGCTTCCTCGGCTGAATCGAAAGTGCCGAGCCAGATCCGAGTCTTTCTCAACGGATCTCTGATTTCCGCGGCGTATCGTCCCCAAGGACGCTTCCTGACGCCTCTATATCTAATTTCTTTGACTGGATTTTTATGTTCCACGCTTGATTTTGGAGTTGACAGATCTGTCGCTCTGCCTCGCCGCATGGATGGAAGAAGACGAGTTGAATGCAACAAAAATGGATAAAGGTATGTGAATCTATGGCGACAAATCTCCTTTCTCAGCGAACCTCTTATAAGTTCTGGACCGCCATTTTTGCCTGTCTTCTCCTTTCTCACCTTCCGTCTCTCTCCCTCGAAACCTCTCTCTCTCTCTCTCTCTCTCTCTCTCTCTCTCGGTCGCCGGTCTATGAAGCTGCGTTGCTCTTTTTATCTTACTCATCCGGTTCAAATCCGGTTCGTTTTTATTTTATTATTATTATTATTTACCGTATAAAGGAAATTACCGGAATACCATTCAGGCATTAATTCTCTTTATAAAGGGGAGGGGTGATAATTTCATGATATGCATTTCCACATTGTATTTTTTAATGTCGTAAAAAATATTATTTTATTTTTTTAATTTAAATATAAATTTAATTAAAATTATAAATTCATATTTTATATTATTTATTATGAGATTTATAATAAAAAATTCATAAAATTAAGTATATATTTACATTCAAAATGAAGGAAATGCATTCAATTTTTTTCTAATGCGTTACATTTACTAACTTATATCAAACAATTAATAAATTTGACTAAAATTTATGCTTTAGTGTAAAAAAAAATCATTTTGGTTACTTTACGTTACCGTAAAATAAACATAAAATATATCGACATAATTTTTTAATTAAAAAGGATAAATATATAAAATAAATTTAATAAATAGTATAATAATATAAAATATAAAATTTCCTTATATGTTATATTAAGAACGGCTCAACCGGGCCCACAATTTTAGAGGTTAGAATCAACGGACCGGCTAGGCCCGAATGCAAACGATCCACACGCATACAAAAAGACCGATGTGGACGCAGCCTTCTCTGATCGGAAATCTAATTTTTTACCTTCCTAATGGGGCCTACTATAATCACGACAAACAGACAGCTGTAGATCCCATCCGTCACCCTAACCAATAAGAAGCCAGCACCTGTACGTTGAAAAAACACATTATTATAAATAAATAAAAGGAAGGTCTAATTTTCAAAAATTACTTTTTGACCTACCGGGCAGGGCAGGGCAGGGCAGGGCAGGGCGGAGTGGTCTGTCCATTCATTTTTATATACGCGTAATGAACATCGTGCGTTGCGTTGAGGCAGGCTCCAGTGGGACCCACTGAGCTAATTACATTTTATCTTTTTCTAACTACATAATAATAATAGTTAACCAAAACTCTTAATTCTTTTTTTTAGGCCTGATAATAATGAGCACCTTAGGAGCGCATGTTAGATGATCGATAACTTGCGCCGGGTGGCAAAAGGATTGCCTGAGAATAAATAAAAGGGCAATAAAAGTAAAGAATCAGACACAAGTAATAAAAAGAGTAAGAGATGAGATGAATGGTGATGATCATGATACATAAATGCGCATGGGGCCCAATCTAAGGCTCAAGTTATTTTATGTGGGGCCCGTTCCCTGTAAAACCCAGATGGCAGGTTTCTCTTTCTTTTTTTTCCCCCTCACGTGATTCCGTACCGTCCATCATCCCCTGCTGCGTCCGGTTTTGCTGAATATTGATGTTTAAATGGGACCGGAGATTCTGTTGAATTTGATTGATTTATAATTTATTTAATTAGATGATAAATAATTTAATTATAATTATAAATAATTAATAAAATTTTCAATTTAATGTATGATTGATTAAGATAATTAATAATATATTATAATTATAAATATTACTTTTATTTGTAATATAAAAATAATATTTATAATTACGTGAATAATTTTTCAACTAAGTTTACTTAAAACCTAGATCTAAACAGTTAGACCGGGCTTTCTGGCATAGATTAGGGGGTATGTTTGTTGTGGGCCCTATAACTAAACCCAACAGCAATCAAACGGTTAAACAGTTTGAAGCAAACTTAAACAAGATCAAGATCATCACATAAAGAAGGGTTGAGTTTATAATTCCACCTGACTTTTTTATTTCATCACCAAAAAAAAAAAAAAAACCTTTCCTGGTTTTTTCCTTGCCATCCTACTTCTACTCTCTCGAGCAATTAAAAGTCTCTCTTAACACTCCATTAGAATCATACAGGTGAAATTGTGGGGGAAGCAAGAAGGCACAAAAAGTAAATACAAAAAACAAAGAGTAAAAACAATGATTTTATAACATCCAGAAAAACAATGGAAAGACCTGAGATTCTCAAGGAGAGTGATCTTGTGAAGATTCTGAAGCGGCAGGCAATGAAGGTGATGGAGAAGTAGTAGCCCCTTCTTCAATGGGGTCTTCTACTGGGTACTCGGTATTTGCCTTTTGATGGTTCGTCATAGAGTTGGGTTTTTTGATCCATTCGGGAGATTTGGATAATGTTGAAGATACGGGAACAGTAGGATGATAACTTAAAGATGAATCCAGCATAGACAGAGCAGGTACACCAAAACCATAGTTATAGGGAGGATGTATGAAAAAAGGGTGATCAAATTTACAGTTTGGGCCGTATTTGCAGAGTCCATAGACACTGTAGTATGAACAAACAACTTGCCCCTGTATGCATATATACCCAACCAAGAAATCAGACACAACAAACTTCAAATTACCCCTAGACATAACGGACATATAAATTACGGGTAGTTAAAGCTTGCATGCAGATAATGAAAATCAAATGAATACTCCAAAGATCTATGATTGAGAGGCATTCTAGTCTTCTCCAGAAGTAAGATACTTCAACAGTTCAGATCAAGTCATATCGTTATTTTTTAATATCAAAAGCTATTGTGGCTTCGCAACCTACTCTAACTAGAAAATATTGATGTGGCTTTACCACAACCATTGTAGTATTTCACTCCAGAAGTCAACTAGAATCTCTTCTATGCTTGTTAAGTTGTGAGGTAGATTGGTTTATGCTAGAATCAATGATTGAACAAACTAGTGTTTTAGAGGTCCAAACTGGGGACTCAAAACTCATGAATCTCACCCAAATTAAGCCTATTCATACCAATTTAACTAATTTGAATTTCCAACACAAAACAAAACAACTTGACAAAAAGTACTTACAGGTCTTGAGGGGAGCCCGAGCGCATTTGTCATTGCCTGTGGCATCCTATCTTTAGGATGATGAAACTTGCAATCAGATCCATATTTACAAGTACCATTGTTTATAAAAAACCGACATTCGGGCTGATCAGGCCTCTCAGGTAGAGAGAGATTGGATGATGAGAATATAGTTCCCTGCCTACTAGAGCCTGACTCACCAAGGAGGTTCTTCGAGTTGTAAATGAAATTCGGGCCTAGAACAGTAGAAGGTAATGGACTCAAGTTTCCCTGGTAGACAAGTGAGTGCAAGATCAAGGGTAATACCATATCAAGAAGGGGTAACAAAAGAAGAAGCTTCTTCACTTCAACTTAAGAGAAAAAACACCATATTGAAAAAAATTGCATCCTCCTTTAGAATGCATGCACCAATAAGAAGTATCACATTTGTAAAAGAAATTAGGGTCCAAGATAGGGCAGGAAACTAACCATGTAAGTGTTCCAGCCATGTGTAGGTATGGCTCCCTGGGATGCAGAGGGAAGAACAGGCATGTAAGATTGTTGACCTTGGAAATTGGAGCCCGGCATGTATGGCCCTCTTGGCAATGACCATGATGGAGCTCCACCCAAGTAAGGCACACCAGAGGAAGGCATAGATCCAGGAGAACCAAAAGCAGCAGTCCCAGGTAACATTGTTCCGAGCGATGCAGGCTGGGGGTGGTGGAACTTACATGCAACTCCAAACTTACACGATCCAGTTCTCATATAATAAGGACATGGTTTCTCTTCCTGACAAGGAATCAACATATAGAATCATTCAAAAGCTTCTCAAGGCATTGTATAGCAAGAAAAAAATTGAAGAAATATGTATGAAAAAAATGGAAAATGAAAGTGAAGACCTGACGCATTGGTAGTCCTATAACATTAAATAAGACTGGTCCAGCTCCACGCCTGTCTCTTGGGTGATGATATTTACATGATGATCCATATTTACAGGTTCCAGTCTTCAGAAAATACTGCAATGTGGGCTCAGATATTGACAATCGAAACATTCAAAGGATGGATGATTTATTCTAGAAGCCATAACATAAAGAGTTGCACGTGGAGCAAAATCCTCAGTATTATATTTTCACCAACCTGTGAGCTTAATTTCATTCTCCAATGTTAAAAAATGGGATCGGACCATCCTCTTAAAAGCCAATCCGCCCAACCACATCTTATACATTAATGATTTTGTATAACAGTGACAGTTTTCACAAATTGATTCATAAAATAAAATAAGTTAATAAATAAAACAAGTACTTAAAATCCTAAACATATGCCAAAAGGTGAAAGAAGAAGAGAAATTGTTCTGATCAATTCCAACTAAATGTACCTCACAATCAGGTTGCCCAACTCTTTCCGGAAGTTCTCCGTTGAATTGAGCATCCTGTAAAATAAACTCTATATCAGAAGGAATGGGTTACTTTTAAGTCTAAACCCACATAAGAAATAGGATACTCAAGACCGAAAGAAAAGATGATCATTGTACAAACAAATAATCTTTTTTTTTTCTAAGACCGTTTCTTTCAAGCAAAGTCAAAGAAATTAGTACCGCCGAAACATAGACAGGATGATTATATCGACAATTACTTCCATAGCCACAGTTCCCAGTTCTCACATAGTGTAAGCAATCAGGTTCACCAGGACGATCTGGGTATGTGCCTGATTGAGCCGCATCATTTCCTTCGTGATTGTCATAAATTTTCAATCGCCCAAATGCATCTGTTGAAAGAAAAACAAATACCAAAATATATATATATATATATCAAACTCAATGCATAATAATCAACATTTTCAACAAAAACCAAAGTTCCTCATTACTAAAAACCCATAAAAGAGACTCAAATAACTATATTCCACAAGTTCGAGTTCCATGATGGATACTGAAAAATAGGTAGGAAGAGATCAAAAATATCCAAAAAGAGAAAATCTTCATCAAAACAAAAGCTAGTCCATTAGAAACAACATGATCACAAAATATTAAGGCAAAAAAAAAAAGAAAAACGATGAAACAAATGTTTAACAGCAGCATTATCGGATCTCGATTAAGTTGGAAACAATACCTTCAATGTTACTACCGGATTTAATTGGACCAGAAGCATTCTTCTGAACTTGCCGATTATCTAGCATCGGGTAGTACGGAAAATCACACAAACCCTTCTCCTTTTCTTTTTTACCAAATGAAAACAGCCAGAAATCTCAAACTAAACTCGGATTGAAAAAAAAAAAAAAAAAAGAACGGCGAATAGGATTCGAGTTCCGGCGAATAATGAAGATGATCACACAGTGTGAAATCACTGAAAATGGATGGGAAAATCGAAAAAGAAAACTATCTGCAAAATCATATGCGCAGGAAAATAAAAAAGAGAGGCAGAGAGAAATTTAAAACGAAGAATCAATGTGAAAATCTACAAACGAAAAAAAAAAAATATATATATATATATATTCGATTGCGATAAGAATTCCTTCCCGTTTTCCTTTCACTTTCTCGCCCTCTATCTCTCTCTCTACAAACTTTTTTTTTTTTTTTTTTCAATTTCAGAAAAAATTTCCGGATCTTTGAGTCTGAATCGGAAAATTTAATAATACTGCAGTTTTCCTCGCGCTCGTGTACGAATAATTAAATAATTAAATTTCTTTTTCTGATCGAATTTACTATTTTACCCTCGACGTCATCTTCCTTCGAAGTTAGTTGTGTTAATTGCCGTCAAAAGGCGCGAAGACCCAAACAGCATGGGATATGAACCGTTGGATTTGAATTCCAAGTGGGACCATCTTCTTTTCTTTTTTTTTTATTTATTTATTAAAAAATAAATATTCCCTTCCTGATTCTTACGTGAGATATATATCATGTAATAAAATTAAATGAATACGGATTAATAATTTAATATAACATTTCATAGTACCAAAATGTGTTTTATGTACATCATTAAAATAAAATAAAAAAGTCACAAATAATAATAACTAATAATTAATAGAATAGATCATAGTTCAAAAGGATGAGCAATTACTTACTTATTATACACTTGCCTAAAAAAATTTGGAGCCGAAGAGAAAAAAAGTTAGAATGAATTTTTTAATTTAAAAAAATAATATAATATTAAGAAGAATAATATTAAATTATTAAAAAATTATTCTTTTATGAATTATTAATTAAATTATTACATTAAAAATTTTATCAAAATTATTAAATCTTTTGATTTACCTTGATTTGGTTAACTTTTTTAAAAAAAAAAAAAACCAATGCAACTAATAGGTATGGTTAATAAAATTTTATAAGTAATAAAATAATTGGGAAAAAAATTATTATTATTTAAAATAATTATTAATTTTAATTAGATAATAAAAATATATAAATATCATTATATAAAATGCTATAAATTCATATATCAAAAAAAATGATAATTAAAATATTATATAAAAAAATATACAAAATAAATAAATAAATAAATAAAATCTAAAAAATAATTTAAGACGTAGATAATTGTTCCGTACAAAATATAATTTGGGTACCATGGCCTACGTATATTCATTCTTATAGAAAAAGGGAAGGAACAAAAGAAAAAGAAAAAAAAAAAAAAAAACATTTTTTGGTCCACAAATTTTGGTCGAGTTAGGTACACTCAATTTGAAAAACCGCTAAAACATAATACGTAATGACTAAATTTCAATTTCAATTATATATATATATATATATATATATATGTCCTTAGAAATATAAAAAAAAAATGAAAAAAAGAAGAAGAATAGTGGCTATATTTAAGGAAGAGTTGTCATTTCACAGTAAGTTCTCAATGATTAATAAACATAAATTCAATTAAAAACTGTAAGTTGCCCTTTCAATATATATTTCGTTAAATGATTTTTATAAAACCTAAATTTTGAGTTTGATTTTTGTGAAATTTGAGTTTGATTTTATTGAGTTTGATTTCATACTAAGTTCATAGAAATTACTTATTATCTCAGTCCGTTATTTTGATACGAATTAAGATAGTCTTTTATTTCAGTTCAAAATTTTGGTCAGTATATTATGTAACTATTTGTTTATATAAATAATTTATAATTTTTTTTGTATGATTCAGGGAGATAAATCACGTATCATTATTAGGTCTTGAAGTTCAAAGATCATTTTCCTTGCATAATTACTCATCGTTCGAGACTATATGAAGTGATTTCAGATATTAAAGAGATACTTAATTATAGATAATTGAAAAGGTTTAGCAAATCATGTTTTGGCCATTTTCTAAAGGTTGGTGAATGGTTTTCATTCTTCTCTCAATTAGTCAGATCTTTGGTCTTCTGTCAAGCTAAGTCCACAAAGAAGTATGAGGCGTGGTACATCATAAATGTCCATCTTCTCCGTTACTTGATGAAATAGTTCGCTCTTATTATTGGAATGAGATGTCACAAGCCATCGGCCTTACCTCGCAGAGTAAAAAAAAAATGCAGAATTCCTGAAGTATTAATTCAAAGGAAATTATAAGATTACATGCGGTAAACTTGAAGAGATTTTCGAAGGGCCTAAGTGTAGAATTAAAAGGCATGATGAATATCTTCATATAGCAGCAAAAGTTGAAGATGTAGTACAGTTCAAGTTAGCGCTGCTCTATTTCTTGGTGGTTGACCTCTTAGGTATTATGTGGAGGCATAATGTACTAGCTCTGTATCTATTCATTATCTCACATATTGAGTTCTTCGATAGCTATCTTATTTCAGATATTAGAGTAAAGTAGTATATGAGAGAACTATCAAATACATTCATAAGGACGACCTCCAAACGATGTCCAAAGTAGTTGCAAGTAGGGAAAAAAACAGCTGGGTAGAGAAAAAAACAGTTGGGTCCAAAAGAGTTGCAAGTAGAGAAAAATGACATACACGTGGAGAAAAAATGGTTGTTTAGAAGTGAGACATACAAAATTTTCCATTAGTCTTCTAGGTAACTAACACTCTTACCTTTGATTTTTAATAAGATTGTATTACTTAATATTTTTTTATATTATTATAGGTATGGACTTTTGAAATAATTTACAGCATTAGAGAGACATTTGGGCAGCGTTTGAAGAAAATGCATAGGCCATGGATCCTAAATTGGACTATGAATTTCTAGTAAGTCTAAGTATACGAGGATCATCGATGTTTTGAAAAACTAAGATGTTAGTTTTTATTGTGATTAACAATTGTTTATACTCTAATTATTTAATTGTTTATACTTTAATTATCTATATAACATTCTTTTAATGATGTAGGCTACAATGCTAGGAATCTTACACCCGTCAAAGAGATAAGAGTGCACCCCTTATATAACCATATTTGACCCGTTCAATAATGAGGTTGAAGATGTTGCAATTGATTATGTGGCGGCTTTATAGGATGCAACCACAAAGGAGGTATACTATTATGAAGAATCTTCTACAAATATGTGTTTTTCAAATAAGGTAAGGAGGAGTCAAACTCGGGAAAAGATGAGAAAGAGAGTAGGAAAGAGTCAGAAGAGGGTGAAAAGTATAATAAATCTGTAAATATTGAGGGGTTAAAAGATATAGAGAGGGAAAGGATGAGGTAGAAGCGGCCGAATGACCTTATCAATCTGATTTGTGGGATTTGATATAAATAAAGGATCTAAATATTGAAGATGTCGATTATAAAATAGAGCATATATTCTATTAGAAAATGGAGTATGTATCAATGTATAAAAAAATTAAATATTAACATGTAACTAATTTAATATAAATGTTCTTAATTAATTGAAATTAAAAATAGATTAATATAATATTTAGTAATTAACATGTAATAAATTAGTCAATCTCAAAACTCAAGACTCAAAGTAGAAGCAGTCAAGTAAGTGGGACCTATGCACATAGCGGAAATAATTTTTTATTTATTTATTTTTAAAGAGATGAATTCTTACATTTTTCTAAGGAAAAAGGGGAGGGCCTACTTGTCAAAATAGATCAGAGCGGAGTGAATTAAAACGTCATCGTTTTGTTACAGATAAGGTTACCCGTATTCATTTCTGATTTTCTGCTAGATAAGTAGGCGCCATTTTTTCTCCAAGAAGAAGAAGAGGAGGAAGAGGGAGAAAAATGTCAGCGATGGCAAATATAGTTCTAAGCTCACCTTCTCCGGCTGCGGCTACGGAGATCCACCGCACTCAGTTAATTTCCGGAAGATCATTAGCAACCAGTACGAGAATAAGCTGCCATGGCCGGTATCGGAAACAGCAGCCATTGATACCGGAATTGAGCAGAAGAAACTACTTCTCATCCTCCTTGACGGTTAAGGCTGCCACTTCAGAAGCCATTAACTCTGATCAGCTCAGCTCCTCAGATCTAAACAACAAAGTAGGTATCCGTTTCTCTCCCGTGCATTTCTTCGAATTTTGCTCTAACAGAACAAAATTAGATTCCACTAGTTTGCGTTGGAGTAGATCCAAACTTCAGTTTCGAAATCTTTATTCGTTTTCTGAACAGGAAGAGGAGGAGAAGGCGAAGAAGTATCACTTTGTGGTTGCGAATGCGAAATTCATGCTGGATGAGGAGGAGCATTTTCAGGAGCTCATGTTCGAGCGGCTTAGACTGTATAAAGAGCGAAACAAAGAGCAAGATTTCTGGCTTGTGATTGAACCCAAGTTCTTGGACAAGTTCCCTAACATTACTAAGAGATTGAGGAGACCAGCTGTTGCCCTTGTTTCTACCAATGGGACGTGGATCACGTAATGCTTTCTTACCATTTATTTACTTATATATCTCTATAAATTTATAAGGTTCGTTTGATTCAGCGATTGAATTTACAGTTTTGAGTCTGAAAAATCCGTTTTTGAGCTAAAAATACTACAGTTTGTCTCGAATATTGAACTAATGGTCGAGTTTTAATTTCTACGATTACGATCAATTCTCGTCACCATTTTTTCTATCAAATGTTGTTTGAATCAATTCATGCACTATTCTTGGATTTTGACAAAGAAAATTCGTCATTCAATAGAATATACATAACACGATTTTATTCATCGTACTACGGAAATAGTATATTATACTTATGCAAGAATTTCTTGTATTGATGTTGCTTAATCCCAACTATTGAAAGTAGATACTGTTGGATTAACCTATCATAGCACCGTTATAGTTTCAAGTATACTCTTTCTTTATTATTACAAAAATTTTCTCTATTTTTGTTTTTTGGTTTGTCTTTGTGTGTGACAGGTTTATGAAGTTGAGACTGGATCGAGTATTATCGGAGAGCTATGAAGCTGATAGCATCGAAGAGGCATTAGCCTCTAATCCGACCAAGCTCGAGTTTCCGAAGCCGGAAAATTGGGTGGCACCCTATCCCAAGTACGAATTTGGGTGGTGGGAGCCCTTCTTGCTTCCGGTTAAAAAAGAAGAGGCTAAGATATGAAAACTAGAGAGATTTTTTATTTGGCACATGGAATTTTTGTTATCTATTATTATTATTACAGTGTGGTAGTTAAAATCGGTTAGGAGATTGCATTTCATATTCATAATTTAGTAAGACATGTAAACCTAATATAAATTGAGGCTTACTGAATTAAAGAAGAAATTAAATTAAATTAAAATCTTCTTTGTTGCATGTTCCAAGTAATAGCAACATCAATTTAGGCCAAACTGGCTAGTTTTATGGATTCAAACCGGACGTTAAGTCTCAAACAGGCATCGGAAAGATTTCTCTGCGCATAATTGGTGGAACATTTGGTACGCTCTCAAAAGAGTACCAGTTTCTTCCGGAAGTTGATATGATGTATAAAACTACTTCCTTGATTTCTCACTTACAAATTACAATACAGAACAGGGTCCTTTTTTTTGGGGGGGGGGGGGGGGGGGGCAGGGAAGGGGACTCAAGGGCCTTATCACTGAGCTAACCCATCCCATGCGACTAGAACCCGAGACCTCCCGATCCCTAATGAGGGGACTAACCACTAAGCCAGCCCATCTCGTCAAACTTCACTAAAACGTAATTTACAGCCATTACTTACATATAGAGCCAGCATCCCCTTTAAACTTTCTCTTCTTTAATAAAAAATGGTATCTTTTTTGTGCACTTTTTAACATTACTTGCTTCCTTAAGCCGCGAGAACTAACACCTTAATCGTTCCCTGACTATTGGCAGTAAGCATAGTAGGGCTATCACTCTTCCAACATACCGCACTAATGAAGTAAGAATCTGCATCATCCTCAAGATCATCTGAATCTGGTGAACCGAATCTGTGCCAAGTAACGGGTTTTGAAATTTCCTGGAAAATTGTATGGGAAAATGCTTCAGTCCGTTTTCCCAGAAATTATAGAGTGAAAACTATGGATTATATAACTAACCTTGTGGTAGACAAAGACTTCATTTGTCTCACTGCCACAAGCAATGTAGTCATTATTTACCGTTAGACCTACAAAGTTTTTCTCATTTGAGTGGCCTCTGAACGTACGAACCTGTCAATATTACCCCCAAGAAAAAGGGGTCACATAATTCAGATAAGAAATTTCAAACTAGAGTTACGCTAAACGGAGATGGAAAAATTGAACTCTGGATAGATTGTGCGGTTAAATTTGATTTATATTTGGATCAATGTTTGAGATAAACTGTAGATTCATGGGCCAAACTGGAGTTTAAACTCTCAATTAAATAACTCCGAGGCTCCTTTGAAATAACCAAAGGTGTCTTGTTCCAGTTCCAATATTAGATAGAAGAAGCATAAGGTATTTGGGTAACTTATTAAACTAACGTCTAGGGAAACAGGAACTTAGACTAATATATCTTAGTTAAAATTTGTGTGCTCAAATTAGACTCTGCCTAAACTAGCATTTAATAATAATATCTAAAAGCACCCAATAACACATACTCACCGGCAAATGATCCTTCACATCCCATAACCGTAAAGTGCTGTCTGTAGAAGCAGAGACAAGCTCCTCATTGGACAAGAACTTTACATATGAAACAGCTTTTTTGTGCCCAGTGAACATATGGAGTGGTTGACTGATATTTCGTAGGTCATAATAGTGAATGTTATGATCTGCTGAACCAACCTGGAAATGAGATAGAGCTTTTAGATACTCGAGTTTAATTTCAACGAAACAAGATAAAAGATGTGTAAAATGGAATTGGAAGATGTTAAACCACAGATGAGCCAAAAGAACAAAACAAATACAGAAGATGTTAATGGCTTTATGCATTCAATGAAAACAAACAGCATTGTAGGCAACAAATCCAGAAAGGGAAAAAAAAAACCCCTTGGGGCTTGAGTACAATGAGTGTCAAAGGTTCAACAAGATGAGTTACAAAAGGCAAAAGTAGCATCCAACTTGAGAAGCTTACCGCAATGTGATTGCCAGATCCAGGGTTATATTTAACGCAACATATATTGGCTTTCAAATCTATATTAAGAACACTAGCCTCCTGCTGTGTGCACCATACTTTGACCTGCAAAATATATATTGAATGTAGATGCATGTAGCTGTTAGTTTGAATTTTGAAATAAACAAAACCTCACTCCTGCAAAAGGTAGAAAAAGAGGAGGGGGAATAAATTTCCACAAAAATACACATAGCCCAAGCTATAAGAATGCTGCAAATTACCACATTCAAATACCAATGCTTATTTACAGATGCACATAGTCAGTTATAGAATTGAATACCTTGCAATCATCACTACCAGAAACAAGCATCGATGGCTCCGTGCGCGAGAAATCAACGCTCCAAGCACGTTTTTCATGCTCTTCATATTCCATCACACTCTGCCAGGTATAAGTTATTAAACAACCACAGACTACCAAGTCGGTCCAAAAAAAAAGAATATACAGTTAATATCACAGGAATAAAAGCTAACCATGATAAGCTGCTTACCTGTCCCCTAGTTACATCCCAGACAGTTACGACCCCCTCATAATCACTACTAGCTATAATATTTTTTGAAAACTTGTTCCAGCTCAAGCAACTAAGTTTTGAACGTGTCGACATTTCCACAACAGGACAGTGGACCTCAGCAGGTACATTCACAACCTACAAAGCAACAATGTTCGCAATGTTCAATAAAGAAGGTGCAAACAAGTTAATAAATGTATAGCAATTTGCAAGAACCAGAAATAAAATCACAAGAGTACATAGACCAGAACAATCTTGTGACCAATTATAGTCGGATCATTAAATGGAGATGACCGTGTTTCTTAGATATAAACATGCTAACATATATATAATAAGAAAATATTTTACTAAATCATAGCGAAAGCCAAAAAAGGGACAAAGGAATCCATATTAAGTTACCGTGGCAAAGTCAAAAACTTTAATGCACCGGGAAACTCCAGCAGTAGCAAATAATTCATCGTCTCGGTCAAATTCAATGCTGCAATATGACATGATCCGTCCAACAAGTTTCAGCAAACTAAATTATCATCGAAGACTTGGGTTGAAACAAGCAACGAACATGATATTTGCTTCAGGCAACTATAAGAATCTAAAATCATGGAATTCACTTATTTCCTATATGAATCTAAAATGAAAAAGGCATTTCTCCCCTTATTCATTATATGGTATACAATAATCATATGTCGAAAGACACTTGGTTTCTTAAGCATACAATCTGAGTTCATGAGACCTTATCCCAACAATCTGTTATGAATAAAAGCCCAGTTATGGTAAGTCGGACCTTATTATTTTTTGCAGAACTATTCACTCACCTTGATACAATATTAGTTGAGTGAAAGAGACCTCCACGCCTTAGTTCAGCAATGACCCTCAATCGACTGGTGCAGAATAACAATGTGAGGACACAGATATATTTGTATTAAATAAGAACCAAAATACAGTAGGGTTTTTCTAATGTAGAAAATTGCATATATAGGAGCATAAATCAGCACACATACCTGTACCGTGTGAAGCTAGTCAATACTGACTGGAAATCTGAAAGACCAACACTATACCCCTCTCGGTGCATAACATTTGTATCCCTTACTAGCTGGTTATTTGGTTGGCTAGGCACCTGCCGTCGCTTCTGCAGGTAACATTCCTGTAGGTCATGGAACTGAAACCACAGGTATTAGTGGCAGGGAAAAAAAATATGAACTCAGAGATCTAGAATCCTACCAAGAGTGATCCAGCCAGATATACTTCTATTCAACAGTTACCTATTTAAGTGAAGATTTCTACCAACACAGAATGTTTCGAACATATACATGGCAGAATAAGTAAGAAAAGGGATTATTACACCCAATTATAGTGCCTAGACAAAGTTTTCTTGCATTTACCCCAGGAAGAAACAGATAAGACAGCAGCTATATAGGTAAGACTTTAACCATTTCTTTCTCATCTATCTAGGAACAAATATTGAAGTCCTCAGAAACAAAAAATGACCGAGAGGCATGTGACCTGCTCAGGTGTGGGTGGGTGGGGGGAGGGGAGGGGATAGATATATGCAGAATGGGACATCATGTGATCTCACCTGTGCATGGACTCGTTTTTTCCTCGCTACAGCTAGACCAGATTGGTTGACATGTGATTCTGATCCACTGAATGCCTCCTTTCTCTGGTGCCCTGGAGAACTCACTTGACTCCTTACATCTGCTTTCTTATTTTGAAAATTCCCTAGAGGCATGACCCCCCTGCTACTAAGGGAGCTGGAGATAAACCCACCTCTGTTCTTATCTATTGACGAAGCCCATTGTTTTCTGGCAGTAAGATCATCTCCAAGCATCTGCAGTTTCAAGGAGTACCCATCCTTCGAGCGGTACAACTCCATTCTATGTCTCTCCACTGCACTTATATCCTCTTTTATAAACTGGAGATCAGTTTCCACCTACCCGAAAATAGTCACATTGGCAGTACATCAGCTAAAAATTTAAAAAAATACCCAATACTAGGGAAAATGAACAAGCAAGATGGATCTAGACTTATGAGCTCAAACCTCATTTAGTTCATCGACTTTTTGCTTTCTTAAGCAATTCAAGAAGTCTGTAAGTATCTTCATATTTCTCTCTGCTTCTTCTTGTTCCATTTTTCTCTTCTTCTCAGAAAGCAGCGTCAAGAGGGTGTCTAACTCCTTTGTGGAAACTTCACAACCCTGTCAACCAAACAAAAACATTTACTTCAAATGAAAATTAATTTAGTACACAATTAAGATCTCCTTCAAGATATTTAGACTTCCTTCAAGTCGCAATTGGCAGTAAACTCAAAACTAAAATTGAAAACGTGATGCAGTTGTTGAAAAGACTGACCTGTTGCAAAGACCGGCGAAAATGTTCAACCGGTGATGCAGTTGTTGATAGCTGATTAGTATTAGTTTTCTTCAGTAGCTACACATGTGGTACAGAGAAACCGTATAACGATCAGCTGCATTTCGAAGTGGATCATTTGAAGACAAATTATGCTTAAGCTATTAACTAAAATCAAATGGGAAACTGCTCTCAATTTTTTCTTTTTTTTAAGAAAAGGATAAAAATATAGCCAGAAGACTAAAGTTCAGCACGCGATCAGAATCATCAGATCGTATAGAAACATTCCTAATTCGAAAATTTAAATTATCAATAGATCATCTGCTAGTTCAGAAGATAACTTGAACTCAAACTCATCAGTTCCAAACAACCACATAATCATCATTTCCAATCCAGGAAAAAAAAATTAAAGAGCAAATAAATCACGAAAAAATCAAAGAGAAGCGAACCTTATCAAGCAGCAAGTTAGGAAATAGTTGATTAGCGGTGAGGTGACTCCCACAACAAGGACAATCGTTCTTGTTGTGAAGGTGCGTGATAATGCACATATAGCAGAAGCTATGGCCGCAAATTGTGAGGAAAGCATCCTTGATGATCTGCATGCAAATCGGACATAGGAACTCTTTATCGAGCTTCACCTGAGCTTCGGTTCCACTACCTGCTTCGGCGAAAGAGAAATCCAGCTCAACCGTCGACGATTGCTTCGTCTCCGGCTTCACCGCCGGAACTAGAGCTCCTGAAGAACCTTCGTCCATCTCTCGCTCTCCTGGGCTCTCTCTCTCTCTCTCTATCTCTCTCTGAGCTCAGAATTGGGATTTGGAAATGGAGTGAGAAAGACGAGAGACGGTTTGGGGGGGGGAGAAAGAGTAGACTCGGACCCACATGGCATTTTGTGAGGGTGAAAATAGACCACGTGATCAAAAGGGAATAATGCGTCGTAGTTTTGAACCGTAAATTTTGATACACGGGCTCTCCCAACACTTTCTTCACAGATTTTTAAGGGTTTTTTTTTTCTCTCTTTTTATTTTTGGATTTTTTGAATAAATTTATCAAATTTATCAGTAAGAAATTTAAAATGAGAATTGGGAGATTGATCAGTTATTTTTTTATAGATATTAATTCGAATAAATATTAATAGTTAGATTTTATATTTATAATAATAATAAAAAAAATATATATATATATAATTATTCATATTTATTTTTAAAATAATAGATCTAACTCCTAAAACTAAGTGGGTAAAGAAAAAAAGAGAAAGAGAAAACTTGCTTGTAGTTGCCTGAACTAAGAAATAGGAAGGCCAGTCCAGTTCTCGACTTAGCCATATAAATGTGAGGACTAGACCTTAGGCTAAGCTTTATTCCAATGCTTATGAAATAGCCCACATCTTTGACGTGTATATCACGGCCCCTACCTAATCACTTCAAAGTTCTACTCCTCGAGCTGAGCCCAGTTTGTTGAGAAATTTGAATAAAACAAAAAAGTGCCAACCCCCAAAACTCTATGCATTTTACTACCAATAAAAGCCACAATTATATAAAATTTAAGAGGCAAACCATTCGGTGGTCGTAGGTACGGATATGCAAGTCTATTTGTAATCTCCTCCTAATCCGACCGAATGAATAAGATAGATAATATTAGACGATCATGTATATAATAGTAAATATAATTTATAATAATTAATTATAGTAATTATAAAATTAGAATATAATAATATAAATAAATAATAATAGTATATATAAATAATTTATTTATTAAATTTATAATTATAAAATAAAATATTAAATAATTTTAAAATATAATATAAAAGTCAAAATATTATAAAATTTTATAAAATTATAAAAAATATTAATTCATAAATCAAATTGATGAAATAAGAATTTTGAAATCTATAAGTTTTCATAGCATTCTTAAAATACATTAAACATGTATGTCGTATGTCTCTCAAAATATAATAGAATGAAAAATACTCGGTTAAATGTGATAAAATAAGATGAGCCAACACAAGGTGGCAAAATGGCCTGAGCCGACATGAGCCTAAAATCACTTTCTAATCTTAAGAATTTTTTTCTTTAGAAAATCATTTTATATGTTAAAAACTTTTTGATTAATACAAGATCTTGTTTGGCAAAATAATATTTATTACAGTTTATTTATAATTTTAATTATTAATAATACTAACTTCTAAGTTAATAAATAATAACTATTATGAACGATTAACAATATATAAAATATGTATTATATAATATTAATAACTTTAAAACTTTTTTTATTAATTTTTTTTAAAAACAAATTTTCGAGCTCATAAATTAAAACGAGCTCACATATCAAAATAAGCACATAGGCTAAAATGGGCTCACGGAGCGTCACAATCTCACAAGGCGTTATGACACGTTTATGACTCGTTATTATATCTACATATTTTTATTTTTAGGTACAAACAGAAATACAAACACAACATAAGTCAATCTGTATCAAATACGGCACAATACAATCCATAATGTACTCATGCCATACCGCGCCGAGCCAGCACGAATCGCCGGCTCCGCTCATAGTACCAACCCGCCAAAATTTCTTCCCTCCTTTTTGTTTTTCTTTTCTCCTTACCGCCAAAAATTTAGAAAGAAAAGAAAGAACCCCTAAATATCTATTTTCTCCGATCCGAATTCCATTTTCTCTCCTTCCAAACACAACAATTCGACGTTTTTGTTTAATTTTTGAAGATGAAGATTTTAGAACAGAATCGATTACAGTCGTCCGAAGAAGAGATGTGCAGGATGATCGAAGTGGATTCGATCAAGCACCACCACCACCACCACCACCACCGGGATGGGAGACTTTCGCCCGCCAATGCGATGGAGAACGGTGAAGATTGCAATAGGGATGTTGAGGAGGACCGCCTCTTCGTTCCTCCACTCAACTTTGCAATGGTTGACAACGGCATTCTTCGCTCTGGTTTCCCTGATTCTGCTAACTTCTCCTTCTTACAAACCCTAGGCATCCGTTCCATAATGTAAGCATTATTTTCCCGTTCATCGTTTGTTTACTAGTAGAAATGTATTACGATTTAATTTCCGTGTGGTTTTGTGTGGATATACGTGTGTTGATGAATTGAGCGTGTATATGTTTCCTTATGGATGTGGATATCTGTGTCCGGAGTCCTATCCGGAGGTAAACATGGAGTTCCTCAAGTCGAATGGGATAAGGCTCTATCCGGAGGTATGATTTTTGGTTTCATCCTCTTCAGATTTGGGTTTTTTTATATATTCCCATACTTAACTACGGCCAGTTAATATGATAGATTGACAGTAAATATGATGAACATCTGCAGGCTTGATTAATTTGTGATTCTGATATATAAATGAATGTGTAGTGCTATTACTATTTTACACTGTAATCGGTTGTTTTTTTCCAGGAATTTGAAAGAGTTTTCGATATTAGACAACGGGGCCCATTAGACATGAAAAATCATAATCATTAAAACAACGCCAACACCATCATTGTTACTCTTTGATTTAGAGTGCAATTTAGTACTCTTTCTTCTAAGGGATTCCTATGTTATTAATATTTCCAATGGTCACATTCGTTCGTTCATACTTCCAACTTCTTCCTGTACTTTCTTGTGAACTAGGTGAAGATTGATGCTTGGGTTTGTGTTCCTATTTCCTACTTCCAGTGCTTTCTTGTTTCTCTTAATGCTTCCCTCTGACATGATGTTGTTTCGTAATTTCCCTTTATCAATCCTCTACCTTTTAAGATTCCATTTTGCCTTTTGTGTCCCTGTTTGAAAGTGAACTTTGGGTCTAAACTGCGATCTGTTTCAAGCTCTTCAAATATATGCTAAATCCAGCTTCTCTCACAAATTTACAATCACACTGAACTACAGTTTGCCCACAGTCCAGTCTCGAATTCATGTGGAAATAAAAGTGCAGACTGTACATGAGGAAACCATGACATGTATGGAGTGATTAAATTTGTCAGTGACTCATACGTGACCAGGAGTACAGCAGTAAATGGCATGGTTACAAAATGGGCTTACAAGTAATGCTGAGCAGCTGAAATCAACAGATTAATTGCACTGTTATGTGGCTTGGGATAACCTATCGGAACCTAACTCCAACTAGCTTTTTAATTTCTAGGGATCAAACAAGAATGATGCATATTTTAACTTGATTCTTGATATTTGAAGAGTCAGAAAATGAGGATTGATCGCATAACTATTTGGTATGGAATTTGATATCTGATCTAAATAAGTCAATTTTGAAATTCGTATGTTTAAACTCATAATTAACCATCCACCATCGTTGTTGTCCTGTTCTTCTCAATTCAGTGTATTATATACCTGTTTCAGATATATTTGGAGATTTAATCCTCTTGTAAATGGACCTCCAATGATGGGAAAGACCATATTTTTTTAAGGCAAATTTTAAGTTGGAAAGTTGGAATTAGCTGGCGTATAGCTGGATGAGAGATTTCATAGTTTGGAATATCCAGTAGCTTTACAATTTTCCTCTGCTCAGTTGATTGCAATCTTTAAGTTCTTGGACTTCAACTTCAAACCTTGATTTAACTGATCAATAGTGAAAAATGGATTTTAAGGATTCTGTTATTGGTTGACTTGAATAGAAACCAAAGAACTTCATTTTTAAAGGATTTAGTTTGATTGTTTGAATAGCTTACAGAGTCTTCACAGTTTAAATGAATCAGTAAACCACATTTTGAAGTTTACATCTCTTTGTCCAGGAGCCTTTTGTAAATTCTCCTTGGTATATTACTTCCTCCCACTTAATAATGACTGACTAAATCTAGATTCTGGATTTTCTTACATTAACTCGTACATGTTTCCATTGTAGATGTAAGGAATCACCCGGTTCTAGTACATTGTAATAGAGGAAAGGTACGTCAAATTTCTGATTCTTGTTTCAATTATAATTATAAGCTGGTTTCTTCCTCAATTCAGATGATTGATTTATATCTTTTGCCTTAATTTCCAGCATCGAACTGGTTGTCTTGTCGGATGCTTGAGAAAATTGCAAAGATGGTGTCTCTCATCTATTTTCAATGAGTATTGGCAATTTGCTGCTGCCAAAGCCAGTCTCTCTGACCAAAGGTTGTGGAGTTGTTTAATACCTCTAGCTTAAAGCATATACCAATGTCGGTTTCATTCTCCAAGAGGTAAAATGGACAACATGTTCTAAATATTGTTTCTTTTTACTCGAAGAAAATGCTCGTCTACATAGATCCATCTTTTTCCAAAGACATTCTTTCTGGACGTGGAGATATTGAAGCATGACGGTAGATAGTATAACATCATGGTTTTCATGGCTCGTATATAGCTTAGTTTGTAGGTCTAGTAAGTTAGGTGTAGAATCTCTTCTTCTCCACCCTGATTATGAAAGCTATAGGTACATGTACACAAAAAAAAAAAAAAAAAAAATCATTGCTTCACTTCACTTGTGCTTCCCTTAAGTGTCTGTAGCTTTCACTTGTTGAAATAGTTTTGACATGATTATCATGCATATGTGTACTGTCTTTTGCTTGATTATGAAGTAAAGAAGATGCGAAGAAAAAAGGTACTTTGTAATTTGTAGGGTGCTTATGAATTGCTTTGGCCTAATATGCTAATGAGTCAATTACTAAAAGGAGCTTTTCGTTTTGAATATGTTGGATCTTTCTCTTTTTAAATATCGGGATGGAAGGCGCGTGAAAGAATTCTTCAATTGTGTTGTAATTTCCATACTACCACATAGTTTATGTATAAAGTGGGCTAAAAGTTATTCAATTAATTAAATAAACTCTTAATTAACTTTTAAAAAAACAACCAACATTCACCCTTTTCAAACCCATTCTAAACAAAGTACACACCATAAAGAAAGGAAGACAAAAAAAATCTAGGCCCTCTTGAGTAGTCTTTTCCATCAGCGAATCAAGCAACACTGGAGTAGTCCTTGAATGAATGAATCTAGGCCACAGTGCCTTCGGTGAGTTTCATGGCTTCAAATCTAGGCTCCTTGGCTTGAAACTTGAGTTGAGCATAGAGCTTCATGTAGTCTTCAAACACAAATTTAGGATACACAACACTCTTCTCTTCTTCATCCAACTTCTCAACCAGCTCTGGTGCTGGAAATATCACTGCATCACTTCCCGGGTTGTAGAATGATGCGATCGACATCCGGCCCGACCCGTCAGTTTGGGATATGACCCGGTGCTCCACACTCTTGTACTTCCCATTTGTAATGACCTAAATATATCACAATTTTTAAAAGCCCGTTCAAACTCATATCATATTATTTATCATATCTGATACTATATGTATAAATGTGATTCAGGACCGAATAGACTGAATCTGCTTAAAATTTCTTTCTGAATTTCCAATTGAAGTAGGTACAAAATAATGATTACCTCAAGTTGGTCACCAAGGTTGATAACAATGGAGTGGGGTAGAGGGGGCACATCAACCCATTGGCCATCTTTGAGGAGCTGGAGGCCACTGACCTTATCATCTTGGAAAAGCAAAATGATGCCACCTGCATCTGTGTGGGCCCTTAGGCCCTTGATCAAGTCTGGCTTGGGACATGGTGGGTAGTTGCTCACCTTGGTCCCGAATGTTGGGCCCTTTGACCCATAGAACACCCTTTTCAAGTACCCTTTCTCTAGCCCAAGATTCTCACACAGTAAGTCCAGTAACTCCTCCGCTAGTTTCTCCAACTTCAATGCAAACTCCTTCATCACTTTCCTGCCATCCAATCAACGACAGTTTCAAACTTCAGTTTAAGTAAGCTGAAATCAGTACACACTCCACTTCATTTTCACCTTTTGATTAGTTTGTCTTAGCAGTTATATAGAAAGTATTTTAGACTCAAAACTGCAGTTTAGAGTCAAACTGGAGTTTTTACCTGTAATCGTCAGTGAGATCAGGGACTTCAGAAAGGTTGGAAGTAGGGAGGTGGCGCAAGTAGAAAGTGCTCTCCCAGTCAATGTCGTTGACTTCACCTTGAACAGTTTCTAAGCGTTTACTGGCTACTAGCTCCTTGAACCTCTGCTCCATACATTTCTTGTAGTGCTCTTTTGTCATCTTCTCCACTTGGTCCAAAAACTCATGCTCTATTCCATGATTCACTAGCTACGATATTTCCAAATCCCCATTACAAAAAAAAATGAAAAATACATGAAAAAAAATTTATAAATTATATATGTTAAATTAAATTTTAATCCAATTATTCAATTATATATATATATATGATATGATATATGATGATATAAAATTAATATATATATAATTAAGATATATTAATCTATTATATATATAATTTATTTAAGAAATTCCACGTCAGTTTAGTAAGCTTAAGAAGAATTTACCTCAAAGAAACCCCAGTTCTCACAAGCATCCTTGATTTTCTCCATTGTCACTTTTCTCTCTTCACCATTGAGCTTTTCCATGTTGATAACGGGGAAGTTCTCCATCTCTATCTCTCTCTCTCTCTGCAAAAGCCTCTCTCTCTCTCTCTAGCTGATTGAGTTAAAAGGTTGTTTTTCTTAGTGTGGGCTGTTAATGAGATATCGTTTAGGTGGTGTGGTATTTATAGAGGTTTTGTGAATGAAAGAAAATAAATATATTTTGATTTGATTAAAATAATTAAAAACAAAAGCCAGATCATACAGATGTCACTTTGCCTTGTGGGAAGATATGTTCAAGTTTGGCGGGGGCCAGTTGAGTGGGCCGCAATTGGTCAAGGTGATGGCCATCTATACTTTGAAGTTTTGACCAAGGACCTGAAGTGGGCCGCCACCAAGGACCACCCATTCATTTTCCACGAAGACCCGAAATGAGGAGTTTGTTTGGAATTTGGATGTTGTGAAAGTGAATGAATTCTAGGAAGCTCCTCCCACAACTCTTCTCGAACTGTAGTTCCTACGTCTTTCAATCTCGGAAGCATCAACTCCAAGGAATCGGTCCAAGTGTTAAAATGTAAGATTTTAAGTGAGATTTGCTTACTAAATTAGGTTTATCGTTATTATCTACGATAGAATTATACTTTTAACTCTTTTCTTTGTATTATTCCCTTTTTCAGATTTTGATTAATATTATCTGTATAGCTTTCTCATATAATGATTATATCGAAAGTGGAATAAATAGTAATTTTTCTTTTTAAGAAAAAAAAAATACAAAAAAAGTGCCCATAAGTACTTAATAGGTACCACTTGCATACTTGAGCCGAGCCAAGCCGAGCGGAGTTTGAAAGCCGCTCGTGTATTTACTTGGCTACATACGGAAAGAGTATGAATACCCAAAACGTACCAATTACTGTTCCGACAACTTAAATATATTTTACCCATAATCCATAGTTTTCAATTATTGACATCCTTTTTTGAGGACACTGACAGTACATATATGGGTAAAAAAGTAGTTAGAAACTGAGTCCAATAATGTCTATCGTATTACTCTATGATGATCTCATCTATGATTCTACGAAGATGAAGAATATGATGAATATTTTTTTTAACTTCAATTTTTTTACGTGTAAAATAGAAATATCATGTCCTTAGTTGGTATACCTCCGAGTATGGCCAAAACATAAATCTAAAAAACCAAACATGATATTTATGGTATTATATGTTTCATTGTGATAAACATGGTATTATATCTATTGAAGATAATGCAAACAAATTTTCAAAGTAAGCATTGCCGACGTTAACTTATATTAATAAAAGCATGAAAAAATCGTTTTCAATTAAGAGGTTTATATTACGGCAGCCGATCTTCAGTGTTCAATTTGTCAGTATATAATTATGTTTACGTCCATTTTACCTAGGAATAAATAAAAGATAATCGTTGTTTGAATAAATTTGAATTTGATAGATAAGACATTAATCACCTAATTTTGTATGTTTTAAGGCTATTCTAATCGGATATCAAAAAACATATCACATTTTACATAGTTAAGTCATATATTTATGTAGTAGAGATTCAAATCTACACTTTAAATTTTGATTGGCCTGGAACATTAGTTTCATCAAACTAGAATTAGGATAATTAGATTAACCTCGTGTAATATAGAAACGTTGATGGATAAGCCAACAGAATTAGATTTTATCTTCGTTAGTGATTTTGAGATAATAAATACTTTCTGTAAGAAGAGAGAGTATCATTTAGTGACCTTTAAGAGGAGGCATAATAGAAGTCAAATTGATTACTTTCTTGTTAGAAGACGAAATCTAGGTAAGTGTAAGAATTATAAGGTGATACTAGGAGAATGTTTAATGACCCAATATAGGTTATTAATCTTGAATATTAATCTTATGATTAGGAATAGAATAGACAAAGGACAGACTAGGCCGAGAATTATGTGGTAGACTTTGAATGGAAATGTATGTTAGACTTTTAGATATAAAGTACTAGATAGTCAGTTAATCTTAAGAGGTTGTGAGAATGCAAAGCTTAAAGATAATATTGGTAGCTCTGAACTTCGTGAACATATAGCTAACCATATTAGAAGTGGGGTGAGGGAAGTGCTTGGAGAAGTTAAAGGAAGAGGAAGACATGACAATGAGAAATAGTAGTAGAATAATGAGGTGCAATAAACCATTAGAGAAAAGAAAATACGGTTTAAGAATTGGCAAAAAGATAAAGATCAAGGGTCGTATAAGTTTTAGTAAACAAGCGAAGAAACTTAATAGTAAAGTAATAGAAGATGCTAAGAAGAGAGCGTATAATAATTTATATGATAGACTAAGTATAAAAGAGGGAGAGAAATATATCTTTAAGATAGCAAAACCCAGAGATCATAAAAATAAAGATTTAAGTCATTTACGTGTGTTAAACATGAAGATGATAGAGTTCTAATGTAGGATACAACTATTTTAGGTAAATGGAGGTACTACTTCGAGACACTACTAAATGGAACATGTGCAGAGGAGTTAAACTTAGAGGAATTTGATTCTCTAGAAGGGATGCATCCAGTCATAGGGTTAATGATAAGGAAGTAAGAGAAGTCTTGAAAGGGATGAAGACGAGAAAGGCAGTTGGATCAGATGATTTACCAATTGAGGTATGGAAGTGTTTGGGTTAGTGTCTGGTATATACCCATTGGTATATTAGAAAATCAATTTCGTTTTATGCCAGTAGATCTACGTTGAAAGCAATCTTCTTGAATAGACAAATGATAGACAAATATAGAGAAAAACAAATATAGAGAAGAAAAAAAAGAGTCTTCATATGGTTTTTATTAATTTGGAAAAAACTTATGATAAAGTGCCGAATGAATTAATCTGGTGGGTACTTGAAAGGAAGAATATGTCTCAATGTTAAAATGATATCATTAAGGATATGTATAAAAGAACTGTAACTAATATTCGGTCAATAAGTGAGATATCTAGTGAATTATCCATTATAGTAGAAGGACGTCATCAAAAGTCGATTTTAAGTTCATCCATCTGTACTTTTGTTATAAACAAAATATATTCAAGATAAGATACATTGGTGTATGTCGTTTCCAGATGGATATCGTCTTAATTGATGAACTAGAGAAGATATGAGTCGAAAATTAGATAGGTGGCGTAAGGCTCTATAGAGTAAAGGTTTTAAAATTAGTTGATCGAAGAAGATGGAATATCTAGATTGTAGGTTTGGTCCCGAATCTCAAAGAAGTGATAATCCAATTAAAATCAATAATAAGGAGGTCTCAGAGTGTGAAGTTTTTCGTTATTTAAGATTTATTATCTAAAAAACTAGGGACATTCGAGGAGATATAGACCATATGATTAAAGTATGTTGGATGAAATAGATGATAACATTAGGAGTTTTATACGATAGAAGGATGTTCATGAGGTTGAAAAGAAAGTGTTACAAGACGATTATTTGACCAATTATGATTTATGGTTCGGAGTGTTGGGTCACTATAAGATAATATATGCATAAGATAGTAGTAACAAAGATGTATATGTTAATATAGATGTATGGTAAAACACATAAGGATAAAATTAGGAATGACATAATTATGAGTTATTTAGGTATAACCCTAATAAATGAAAAAATTAGGGAGTGTCGTCTAATATAATTTAATCACGTGTAGATGAGACCAAATATGATCATAATTCGATAAAATTGAAAACTTGGATAACTTACATTTTGAATTAAACAATAATATGTAAAAAAAATAACTTAATTTAAATAATCAATATCCATGTAACCGATTTAAAAAATAATAAAAACACGGCTGTTGAAGATAGTGAAAACTCAAGCTTATCAATCAAATATGGCGGTTGGTCACATTTACATTAATATAATTCAAACTTTATATAGCAACTCTCTTTTCTTTTTTCTTTTTTCTTTTTTCTTTTGCCAAAAATATAATTTCATTATGTGGTGGTCACATATACATTAATATAATTATAACTTTATGAACATTTAAATTAAGATGAGGCAACAACTCCATTTATGGTATAGTCAAACCCATAAAGATTAAAGACAAAAAATAAATAAAAATAAATAAAAAAATAAATAAAAAAATATCAAATTAGATTTACAAATCGGGTTGGTTGTTTTTATTTACGTCATTATTTATGGAAGTCATGGTCATTTGTTCAAACAATTAATATGAGGCAACAACATGGGCTGCTTTCATGCAAAAATACATGCGTGATTATCATTCACTTGTATTTGTTTTTTCATGTGTGACGCAATGACATTCTAATTTTCTCCAACTCTTGTTGTCGTTGTAATATCTACTTTTTTTAGTACCCATTTGGGATTATGAAAAGAAACGAAAAAGTATTAAAGAAGATTCATGTTTCTTCAAACATTCAACTGACAATCTCCAATTTTTTTGGGATTCTTGTAAAAATTAAAGCAAATTGATTCGAATGGAAGCAACTACAATAAAAAATAGGAATAAATTTAGGTTCAAATCGAATTCGATTATGTCTCTTCACTTAATAACTTTTGAGTCATCTTCTTGCCCATAAAAGGTAGTGATCTTCCCAAGGAGAGGAAGAGAGAACAACTTGCAAGGATAGCAGCATGCCAGCAATGACGTTAAAGAAACAAATTTTTGATTCATGAAATCATATAAGTTAACTATATTTTTTTTTAAAATGATGCGACCTAAATTTGCTTACATTTATCTTTTTATAGTAGAATTGAATTTATATTAATATTATTTTATGTCACGTCTTTTAATATATATAAATAATATTTTTTTCTTTTAAAATATTAAATCTTTAGAAGAGAAAATTTTATATAGACCAATCAATTTTAACCAAATATAAGTTTGATATAATGTATGATGTGATGGTGTAAAAATGATATATCTAATTGAGATGAATCGATATACCGTAAACACGGCTCATACAATAAATACTCTCACTAGAAAGGTTTTTGTGAGATTTGAATTCCTTATCTCTTTTTTGAGAATAATATCAGGTGGTCAGTTGAGTTATACTCACTAAATTTAAAATAATGAAATAGAAAACATAATATTAAGTTATCTAAAAGTTATTAATTAAAATATTATATTAGCTAAAATTAAATTAAAGTAAAAAATTTTGATAACTAACTTGACACTATTAAAGTGTAATCTGATCCGGCCATCATATGACATTGTCGGATCGTGTTTGATCTCGCTCAATATTTAACCCAACCTTACGTGAATACTCTAAACTTATTTAATATAGTTTAAATAACTTAAATTAATCTTTGAAAATTCGGATGGTAAAATTTCTCTTTAAATTTGAATACTAAATTTTAATTTCCCAAATATTATATCTAAGATATAGACATCTAAGATTGTTTTGCCTCGTAGTATTCCAACATATGTATATCAAAACATGTTAATGTAATGACTAATGAGTGGATATCCGCTTTAATCATTTCAAATTTGAACGGATGTGAATTTAATTATGGCCATGTGAAGGTGCTTTCATACATATAGGTTCAATGAAATTTGTAACTCCTCTATAAAAATCCACTGTGTTAGGTGACTATTCATACAAGTTTAATGAAAATTTATGGGTAGTAAGAGTTTGAGAGTAGGAACGCGAGAGATTGTAATGCAATTCATTTTGTCTCTGGGACTTCCCTTCCTCTTCATGTTCGACATTGTCTTAATGACGATAGGAGTGGAATCTCATGTTAGGATGTAAGTTATTTTGTTCATTAATAATATGCCTTCTGGCTTACAAAAAAAAAAAAGAAGTTAAAATACTAAGTTTCGGAAAGTTATAGGTAGGACAATGTTTTCCTTGTCCCCTATACATGATATCGATCTTGCATACCACTAAGATAGATCGATACATACAGTATATATAACATTTCATAAATTATGTATATACATACATACATACATATATATATACATACATACACGTACATACATACCTATATATATATATATATATATATATATATATATATATATATTGGACAAACCCACTTTGGAAAGTATTGTCCTAAATACCATGTATCATGGCCCCTAAAGTTGACAAGCATGTGTCATGTCTCCTTTAATAAAATAAACCTTCTCCCATTCAAAAGAATGCGCATGCAAAGTAGCCAGATCTTATCAAGTCCCTGCAATCTTACTTGATGTGGAAGATCCAATCCTACAGAGTATGAGCATCTTTCCCCACCATATTTGGAACCAATTTGTTTTTTCTCCCACATTCTTGGCATCGTTTCATTTCTACCTAAATTCATATAGGTGGCTAGATTTGTTTTTATCCGTTAGTGATGGGTCTTAATGTAAGTTGCTTCTATAGATATGTCCTCTAGAAAAAAAGTGACTAGCTTGATCAATCTTTGGATCCTCCCACACTTCAATTTTGTTTTAGCATTTTCCCCCGAAGATTTTTATCATTAATGCAACTTTGATAATTTTGTTCATTTATAGATTTGTATTAAAAAAAACAATGATGGTATTTTGTTGTAATGATTCTTTGATCAGAAAATTTATGTTGTTCTTCGACGGTGAACGTTGGCTAAAAACCGAACCACATATCTACGTGTTGTTTGCACCGTTTTTTCTATCTTTCTTATACTTTCATTATTTCTCATTTCATTTCATAATTGCGTAAGTATGAACACTCTCCTTGAGAAAACAATTCTTCCACGTACCATTATGCTCAACCTATACAATATATCTCTAATTTATTCCTCCTCTCTAGGGCTTTTTGGGTATGTTGTGATTATCTACTCCCAACGGTAGTAATACAAGCCACATCATCAAAATCATATTTTTAAAAAGTCTCTATTCCTCTATTACTGATACGAAAATCATGCTTGCAAGTATTGACATGACGATATTAAATGCTCACTCGGAGGAGTACTAAAAAAGGTTACACTTTAGAATCCTTCCTCAGGTATATAAACCTTAGGAGAATGTCTAAAGTTTGTGTAGAAATTAAATTATATCATATATTTCATAAGTTTAACTCATATAGTGATGATAATTTGAATTCATGCTCAAAATCTTAATACGAATTGTCAAGTATTTGAGAGGGTAACGATCAGTTGCACTACACATGCAGTAGTCTTAGAATTGGAGGAGTATCAACCTCACATTGATCGTTGTTGTTGCTATAGATTGACAATGATGCTCAAGTTGTTAATATCCATTCATATTTATCTAGTTAAGATTATATATAAAAGAAGTTAGTGATTAATTTTCATAATGTCATTATCAATGTGGGTGATGAATATTACTCGTCTCCACATACATTTTTTTACATGTTTTCTTGTCATCTTAATCTCTTGAGACTGAATGCTAGTTTACTTTTGTTCTTTATGTATACTATAAGCTTTAACGAGTCTCTCTATTTATATCAGATTATACATGAGGTAAAATATTAACATTTATGATATATACTTTATTATAATTCTAATAAAATGATACGAGAGTGATGATATATCACTTCTTCATTGATTTGATACACCACTTTTTATATGTATATACTAGTTTACTAAACCGTACGATAGATATAAATATTACACGTTCCTTATACATACTATTAATTTACACATTCTATAGATAGATACATGTTTCTTAAATTAGATAGTATATTTATCTTTTTATCAGCTAGTACTATTCGGAAACTGATAAACTGATTATTTATTTTGAGGTTAAGAATATCTCAAATTCTTATAATTCTTATTTTTATTCGTTATTTACATATAGTTTTATTTTTTATTTTTTGTTCATATTTTTTTATGCCAAAGTATGAATTTTCAAATTAAAAACTAATGATAAGATTATGATAATATTGAAGTGATTATAATAAATCAGTCATTGTTGGTTAAAACAAAAACTTTTAAGGAATTTAGATCACCATCCTTTACTTATGATAATTCATGATATGTATATCCATTGCTTATGAAATATAAAATATGTATTTTAGAAAGTTTGATTGCAAAAGTGATATATAATATATTATAAAAAATTAAAAATATACACATGACTAAATTTTATATCTAAAATCAACTTTCATTATATATATATATATATATATATATATATATATATATTCCATTACATTATATATTTTCCCGAGTATTTCTCTTTCAATAAATTTCTTTTTTCTTCGTACAGGAATAAACTTGGTCATTTAAAAATGGTGGAATGAAGAATATCAGAAGTGATACTTCTTTCACGTGCTACATTAGTTGTCTTTTATACTGTTTTGTTCCATTCTTTGATTCTTCTAACTTAGTAGTACTTAACCAATACATTTTTAAAAGTGGTAAGATAGTCACGGTCAAAATTCAAAGAGTAAAAAGAGAAGATGAGAATAATCACTGTAATGGCGAACATAACCCAATAGTTTTAACTTGAAGCAACAAAATTTGAAACCAAATAGTTAGGTGTAAGTCTTTTCAGGGGGTTTAAATTTCGTCCTAAAAGTTCTTCAATTCTTCTGCATGCTTACCAGTTACCAACATAAGTTTTACGCACGTTTTGAAATTAATACTATATAATATTCCAACTTTCATGCTTGACGTATGAAAAGTTCATATAGCTTAACGATTGATTAGGAAAAGTGGTAGGAGAAAAACATTAAATTTCTAGTCTCATTTTAGACTACAAGAGCATCAAGGAAACTTCTCGGTTTCCATATATATATTATAAGATATAAATTAATAATTTTAATTAAATAATAATTTTTAAATTTAAATTTAAGAATAAATATATTAATTTTTTTAATAATTTAATATTTTATTAAATTAATAATTATTTTTTATCCTAATAATATTAATTTATCAAGATTTTATTATATTATATATTTTTATCAAGATTTTATTATATTAGGGATGAAGTATAAGGTTTAAAATCTAAATTTAAGATTTTAATTTTAGTTTTATGATTTTAAGTTTATGTTTATTATCTAAGTTTAGGTTTAATATTTATGTTTACAGTTTAAATTTAAAATTTGAAGTCTAAGATTTAAAGTTTAGGTTTAAGATTTTAAGATTTGTGTTTAATATTTAAGTTTCAGGTTTGAAGTCTATGTTTAAATTAAAAAGGAAAAACATACATACTCTCTCAAATCGAAATCATTTGACTGAAATCATGATTTTGGTTTGGGATAAGATATTGGTTGGACCTAATCAGACTGAAATTATGATTTCGGCTATGAATTAATCATGTCGAAATCTTGCTCTTTCTTTTTAGTCAAGTTCAAGAATTTTTATCTCGAGTTATATAATTATGATTGAGGCGTTTATGAACTCTATGAAAAGTTATAAAAATCTCTTTTTTATGATATAGTTGTTTTATGATTTTATAATATTTGGAATCAGTACAAAATTATTGGACAAAGATTTTGGTCTGAATGTTTAATCAGAAATTATAATTTCAGCTCGAAAATAGTTAACTTTAATAATTTTTATCTCGAGTTATATAGCTTCGATTGATGTATTTTTGAACTTTATGAAAAACTCTAAGAGTCTATTTTTATGATTTTGTTTTTTAGATTTATAATATTTAGAACTAGTCTAAAACACATGGAAAAAGATTTTGGAAATATTTTAGACTGTAACTCAACATTTCAGACCAAAACTTAAGATTATTTTATCAACTTCAAAAATTTTTATCTCGGATTATATAACTCTGATTGAAATGTTCCTAGACTTTATGAAAAACTTTAAAAGTATAATTTTATGATATATATTTTTAATAATTTTATAACATTTAGAACCAAACGGAAATTTTATTATTTTTTTTCTCTCCTTCTCCTCGACATTTTTTGTTATGCTTCATTAATGGTGGTGTGAAAGGAAATCCCTCTATCTTCTTCGTTTTTCGTTATTCTTTGGATTAGCGAAGCAAACCTGAAGAAACTAGCGAGTAGCCGTTGAGATGTCAGGAAAGAAAAAGATATCTGCCAATTAAGTCTTTTAACGTTTTTCTTTTATTTTTTTATTTTCTACTTTTTTATTTTTAAAATCAAATAACAAAAAATTAAGAAATGAGTCATTTAATAAAATAAGTATTAAAAGAAGAGCATTTTATCAAATTATCACGTGAATGATCTATTTCTTCAATATTAATTATTGGCTTCTAGTAAAAACAAGAACAAAAATAAATCAAAGAAATTGAGATTGATATTAGCCTCGCCATGTTTTGTTTTTTTTTCAATTTATGTTTGATGAATATTCCCACGTCCATCACGGCAACTCTTTAGGACCATCCCCCTCACTCCATTATTGATCAAACATTTTTCAATGCATAATTTCAATTTTACCACCTACATTTTTTCGTTTTTTTTAATTTTTTTTATTAATTAGTAAATTTTTAAGAAAAAAAAAAAGAAAAAGAAAAAAAGGAGCTACAATTTAATGTGATCCACCCAAATGACATTGGGCTAGTGATGTTGTTTATTATTTTTATGGGCTTCGTGGTCCAATTGGGCCGTTATATATAATTTCAGAGCCCAAATAGACAAAGATAGAATACTCGGTAGTCGATATTCGATACCAATCCATCACATTCAAAACCAAACCATTATTCTCCTAAATCACAACTAATTGCTAAGCGACACGTGTATATATTTAACTGGCCCCTGGAATCTGTTAAGAACTCATCGCGACTTATAAAAAATGTCGCCAGAAGGATAAAAAGTAAACTCAATTGAGAATAGAGTGGGCCGAGTACAGAGGTTCGCAAACCCTAATTTGTGATCACGCTGCGAGGAAGAAGAAGAAGAGGAAGAATGTCAGGCGCTGCGAATTCACAGCAAGAGGAGGATAAGAAGCCGAACGATCAATCGGCGCATATAAACCTCAAAGTCAAAGGCCAGGTTCGTTTCTCTTTCAGTATTCTTTTTTCTTTTTCTTTTTTTATCGCGTGTTTGATCATTTTTTTCACCTTCTTCGTTTGGCCGTCTGAAATCTGAGGAGAAATGTTAAGTGTGCTGTGAATTTTTTGTGTTATTATTATCTTTCTCTGTTTGATTCTTCTTGAGTTACATGAAATTGATGGAATTGGAAGGAAACATGTACTTGTTCTTCCTGGTATGGTTCTGGACTGATGGTTCTGATATTTCCTGGATCCTCCTAGTGAATTTGATGTAAAATTGTTTGCTTTTTATTATGCTTAAGTATCTATGGCTGAAATTAGGGCAATAAACTATGCTTACTTCTGCAGAGTTTACAGGGAAATTTTAAAGGTTGAAGATTTGCTTTAAGTTTAGTAATCTATTTCTTGATTTCAATTGTGGTTTGTTTGTTTCTGCTTTTATTTTTTTTAATTATATATATTTTTATATTTATGATTCTAATAATTTTTTTTTAGTAAAGTCAGCTTCTTTTTGTAGATTTTATGAAGTTTCTTGGCAGTTCGAATTCCATGTGACAGTACTATTGACATATTTTATATAAATATGCACATTTGTTTTTTCTTTCTGCTTCGGGTTTTAGTATTTAATAATATCTTTCTTTTGTATGATTAATACTCTAATAAGTGTTTAAATATTTCTTGTTCACAAATTACAACACATGGAATTTGCAAAACCATATCATGCAGCTTGAAGCTATATTCGGTATTATTGTTTTTATTACTCATATAAATCCCTTTGTTTTCTTCTTTTGTTCTTACCTTTTTGTTGTTGTTGGTGAAACTTTTGACGTTCTCTTCCCTTCCTCTGCATTTTATCTTCTGATGTTATGAAATCTCCTCTAGTGTATATCTTCTTTATCAGTCTCTGCAAAAGATATACATATGTGTAGTTTTAGTTTTCTCAACTGTGAGTCTATGAACTAGAATTGCCCAGTCATAAAATTGTACCGAGCTCTTGGATGTAATTTATTGTTTTTATTGGATTGTAGGATGGAAATGAAGTATTTTTCAGGATTAAGAGAAGCACCCAATTGAAGAAGCTAATGAATGCATACTGCGATCGTCAATCTGTTGAGTTTAACTCTATTGCTTTCTTGTTTGATGGCCGTCGTCTCCGAGCAGAACAAACCCCTGATGAGGTCCTCTCTCTCTCTCTCTCTCTCGCTCCTAAATTGATGTGACATATCTTTCTAAATTATTTTTAAGAAAAAGATTAGGTCTAACAATTTTTTTTAAAGAGTTTGGATATCTGTTAATCAATTGCAAATTGGGTTTTAGAAATGCGTAAGCAACCTTGGCGTTTGTTATCTTGTATCTGATTTTCATTTTCCTTAATCTCTTCACCAGCTAGAGATGGAGGACGGAGATGAGATAGATGCCATGTTGCACCAGACTGGAGGAGCAAGTGCTTGAATCATGCGGGGATTTTTACTCGGGGTTTGGTCTGGTAGGGGTGAAGTAATTATTGCTACTTAGTCAAACTTTTTCGTGTGTGATTGATTTAGTAGGCGTCTTTCTCTATTATCCACTTAATTAGATCTCTTGGATTTGTCAAACTTATCGAAACGGTCTTGTTGTATATCGAACCCGTTATATATGAAATGCGATTCTCGAAAGTCAACTTTATCCTTAAGCATTTGTGCATATTTTTTATTCTTAGTAGCAAAATATCTCACAAGGTTTATCAAAGCTTCCGTCTCCATTCATTTTCATGTACTGAACCGATTAAAAGTCTGTAATGTTGAGTCTCTCTCCCCATTTTCTCTCACATAGGGGCGGGGGAGCCACTTTTCTTTGTGGTGACTAGGGGTGTGCTGGACCCGAGTTGAGTCAGGTAGTGTTGAGCTGACCTCGAGTCACCTAATCTTCACTCAATTCAAGTATGAGCTCAAGCTCGAGCTCGGGATAAGTATGAGCTTGCACGACTTGCCTCTCACATTTCTGAAAGCTCGAACCAATTAAGCTTGTACTACTTAGATGATGGATTACCTTGCTCGAGCTTTGCTCATCAATTTGTATAACCTCAAAATTTAACTCGAAATCGGATCGAGCTCATCTATTCATGACGGCCAAGTAGCTCAGTTCGGCTATAGTCCTATAGATCACCCAGCTCACCTGCCAGAAATAAGTTCGAGGAACGAGAAATCGTATTGTGATAAACGACATGTCGTTAGATAAGAGGGATTTTGTTCGGTCAGAGGCCCAAAGGCCCTTTCTCAGGTCAATCAATCTTTGTACAAAGTACAAAGATTCGAAGAAAGCAAACACTCTTAACAGGAATAAGGAATAATTAGTACACAGAAAACGAAGCGTTTTAGTCCTTCGTGCATCGATTACTGAAAAGTCATCGTCCTCATTTTCAAAACAAATTAAAATTAACTGCTACTGTATATAACAGAGGGAGGGAGAGATAAATTTGTCCGAAGAAGAATCGGAATGGTGACTGGGGCTGCGGATACACAGCAAGAAGCCTCATATAACTCAAAGGTCCAGAACAATGTCTCTTTTGTTCTTCTCTTACTCCTCCCTTTTTTGTTGGGCAGGAAAACCGCTCTGGTGAAACTTGCACAACTTGGCACTTCATTCTTCTTTGTTTCTGATGGAATCTCTAATTAATGGGGAAAAATGAATCCCGGTTAGTAGGATGCGTATGAGATAGTCTTCAGGATTAGTCGAAGCAGTCAGATAAAGCAACTTATGACCGCATACGGTGATCGTCAATGTGTTGAGATTAACACCATTGCTTTCTTGTTTGAGGGATGCCCAATTCGCTCCGACCATACTCTCGATGAGGTCGCTCTCTCTTCGCTCCAATCACTTGTTCTTACTTCATAGGTTTTTCTTCACTTATTCATTCGGGTTATTCGATTGTTTCTGCTCGGGATGGAGGATGGTGATGAGATCGACGCAATGTCGCATCAAACTGGCGGAGCAACTGCTTGAAGTAAATCTCATGGAAATTGTATCAAATTACAATTTCAACATTTGGTTCAACATTATCAATACTCCGATTGGGCTTTAAATCATGCAACAAATTTAGGTCTTCCTTCTTTAAGTAAAACCACATCAGTCGCACAAGAAAGATTCCTTGAGCTCTTCTTCCTCTTAAGATCAAACCTGATCTAGGTGTTCCTCTTCAGATAAAACTTCATCTTCTTCCTCTGAAAGCAAATTTGGTGTGGTAGGTTCTACCACTAGATGTGTGTATCCAACGACATGTGATCCTCTCCTCTAAGATTGCATCATCAAAAATGGAAAAATTGAGCCCCTTATCGACTTCAAGTCCTTGCTTTTGAAGCATCTCATGAAGCTGCATATAACAGAACTAACAGAATTGTTAGCTTGGGGACAATCCACACCAACCATTGATCTAAGGGTTCATTTGGTTCAACATTTTCAATACCGAGAACCAGCTTTTAGTGATTTAAATCACGAAAAACGGAATTAAAGATACTCACCAAAATACCACTGACATAAAAAGATAAATGGATTAAAACAGATTGATTGGTCGGCCCAATACAAATAATGGGCCCTAACCCTTTTGTCTTTCTTAGGCCCAATACAAATATTGACTTTAAGAAGATATTATTTTTTTCATAACACCTGAATTTACAGTACAATATTGGTTTTGGACTATATTTTGCACACATAGCAACACCTGAATTAAAATAAAAAGATAAAAACAAACAAACAACAACCGAAAAGCTTAGTTGGGGTGGGGGAGGGATTTTCCGATCGGAATAAGGTGTAATGAATTCCGGTTCCATTTGTCCTGGTTCCGGTACCGGGACGGAATTGAAACCTTATATCCCAGCCTGATCCCATTTGGCACGGGGACGGAATCAAGATGGTACCCAATTCCCGATACTAATAATATATTAAAAAATTAATCATAACAACAAATTTGCTTTAATATTTTACAATTAGTAAACATGAGATGGTGAGTGAGAGAGAAGGAGAATCGGCGGTGAACAAGGTGAGAAAAACATGGACAGTGGAAAGCTCTAGATTTGGCCAAAGGAGAGAAATAAATAAATGAAAGCGTAAAATTAGAGTTGGTGAGATAAATGCTAATGATCTGGAATTTCTGCGAGGAGCTCTGTTCCAGAATAAGTAGTTTTTTTTTTTTTTCAACTATTCCGAATTGGCAACAGGAATTCCAGATTCTCGGCCCGATCCATAATTTTGGGATCAGGATCGGAACGATTCTAATATTTTTAAGTTCCCCGTAAAATCGGGACTAGAATCGGGAATACCGTGGGACCAGTAAAAAACCCCACCCCTAAAGCTTAGATTCAACTTCACAGACTAAAAGTACAAAAGTCTAAATATCAGTCTTCTTAACTGAAGGAGGCCAAGACAATCTTCTATTGCTTTGTAGCAAGTTATCAAGCTCAGTATTCTCATCTTCTTTTGCTTGCGTCCTGATAGTGCCTCTAATTGCCAAGTCATCAAAGCTTGATTCGCTTCTCCAAGGAAGTGGGGTCATATAGTCCAAATTCCCAGTCGCTCTCCTTGACAGGTCATTGGCCGGGGTCGATAGCAGGGATGAATTGGTGGGACTCACTCTCAGATCTTGGAGTGTTGCAAATGATTCTCTCATTGCCGTCATGGCTTCAAAGAATCTAGTGCATGATGCTAATGCAACTGGTATTGGCCGAAGCATCTCCTATTTTATGAGGGGGAGAGGAAAAAGAAAAAAAAAAGGATTTTGTTTAGAGCAATAGGGAGTAATTAGGAAAATATGAAAAAAACAACACATGAAGAAACAGAAGAAAGCAAGAACTGATAGCCGGATAATATGTGAAGAATAAGCATACTTAGGATGAGATGATGTGCTTATATGAACATACCCCCCAAACTGAAGGAGGTTCTTTGAAGTTCTGACTCCATTGGAAGTCTGAAACTGAAGCTGTCAAAGCACCATAATCACTAGCAGCCTTCATTAGTAATTCGGAAAATTGTTTCTGCACAATCCCGAGAAAAATAATAAAATACCTATTTTATACAGTACAATGGTCTCTATCTATCGACTTAGAATGATCATATACAGAAAAAAAGTGCTGTTAAATCCTGTTCAAACTTACTGAGTCTTCCGAATGCTGTTTCCTATCTTAGAAGTAAATGAACTGTAATATATGAAATGAGGTTTCTTCAGTTGGGACTAACCTGATATTCAGCTTCCACAGGTATGCAATCAAGTGAATATGGTTGCTGAAGACGTGCAATAATCCGATCCTGCCAATATTTTGTAAGAACTTCAAAATCAAAAGTAGCAAACCAAAGGGATCAAGGTGTAGCAATATAGATTTATGCTGATTTAACTAATTAACTGTCTGAGATAGATTTTTATGAGAATGCCCAAAAAAGTTCTAAAAGAAACTTAAGACCCAATATGAATAGTACCTTATTTTGGATAACATCTTTTAATATGGTAGTAATCCTTGCAAGAGTCTCAATCTTCTTTTGCATTTCACTCACATGTGTTAGATGTGCAACATTCTTATCATCCTGGGAAGAAATATCATTCCATCACTTCAATTTAGCATATAAAATGGAGATTATGAACCAGGAAAAAGGAAAATACCTAGTTTTTTCCACAAAAAATTATAACGTCCAAGAATCAATTTACCTTTCTACCTTGAAGTTCAACTTGCAGATCTGCTATTTTTCTCTGTACAGAGGTGAGTTCTCGTAGAACTCTAATCAAGTCATCACCCTTTTCGCCTGTAGTAGAGCATAGATTCTGAAGTTCTTCCTAAAGGTTGAAATGTAGAAAATCTCAATTGACGAAATTTCGACGAATTTACAATGTATATTGATTCGAGAAATTCAGTCAATTTGCCCTATTATTCGAGTTAATCAAATAGAGGGACAACGAAAGATCCACGAAAAACCGAGAGAGAGAAAGAACCTGCGTAGGCGGAGGAGCGACGGAGAAACCGAGATCGGCAGCGATGGAAAGAGCATCAGACATTCCTCCGACGCGTCTCAAAGGTTTCTTCCCGACCCAAGAGGTATCGTTCGCCATCAACATTGAACCGAAGCTCGCAATTAGCGCTCTTCAATGCAATCTCAAAGCAGTATCTAAACGAAAATTCGAGTCTCTACTCTTTCTTCTAGCTTTGTGAGTTGAGACGCCATTTTCAGTCTCTTTCAAATTTTTTGAACAGTCGTAGAGACAATAAAGAATGACATAAAGAAGACGGTGACGATTCAAGGGGCCCAGTTAATGCCAGTCCAGCCCAAATTACAAAACATAGTTCAATTGGGCCCAATATGTTCCGATTTATCAGTCTCTTAAAAGGAAGGCCAACTTCCCAAAGAAAGCCCAAAACCCAAAAACCAATAGCTTGTATGTCAAGTAACCACCACCACAATTGATTGGACGGTAACTCTTTTTTCGTATGTCAAAGTAACTGATTGTATGCACATAAGTCTACTAAATACCGAACTACTCATTCGATTCAATGCTTGATTGAATATTAACTCAATTTCTGCATTACTCAAAACTCGAAGTAATCGGTACGAGATTGGCTCATGTACAATAATCCGAACAAATGGCAAGGCAATGTGATTTGAAACTGAGATAGAAGCATCAGAGAAATAAAGAAACTAGATTTCACAAGAAATTTTATTGCTTATACCAAAAAAGCATGGGATCAAATGCCTTTACAAATCCTCTTTTGGACCCAAGTCAGACAAATAGGTCCACAAAAAATATGTGATGCGACAGAGGTAAAACGGTTAACATTTGGCTAAAACATGGTCTGTTAATCAACAACAGTTTGCCCGAAACTAACTGAAAAAACTAACCCAGAATATTTGCTTAGAATCGAAGAATCAGTAGAATTCAGTTATTAAGACTTTTGGTGCTCCTAAGTAGGCGGGAAAAACCTGTTGAGATTAAAGGGCAAAGTGTAGAACTCTTCGTTTCTATTATCTCCTCGAAATGTCCGGAACTTAACCCACCACGGCATCCCTCTATCCTTTTTCGATTTCTCGACTTCTAACGTGTTATCGAGAAACACTGCAACGATCAATCCGACTGTGGGTGGAGATGAGAAGATGGTATTCAAAAATGCATTGAACTGCAGTTAAGAAAATGTAGCATATAATATTATAATGTTGAAGAAAAGTGGACCCAAAAAATTAAAAATGATAAGAAAAAGAACTCACCCATCCGGCGTTGGTGTGAACGAGACCACGGTGAGAGGGATTCCAATATTCATTGAAAAACTGGGGAACGGATATTCCGAGAAACAAGGAAAGCCCGGTAATTATGAGGTTTCTCATAGAATTCATGTTTGTAAATTGGAGAAATGACAATCCGACTGATGCTGAAAAAAGACCAAGAACTCTAGTCTATTAAATATTTCACACTAACATTAAAATAAATGTTTTAAAATAAATAGCATACCAACAAGACCGAAGAGTACACAGTATAATGCAGCAAATATCGGGAGGGGTATAGATGCAAAGATGGCTCCAAATTTTCCTGAATAAAAATATGCCAATGAATGAAAACAGAGTTAAAACTCATCACGATTTTCAGAATTTGTCACTTCTATGGTATTTTTTTAATTTAACAGACCTAAGATCGAGAAAAATATCATGAATCCAGCAGAAACTTGAACCACCCGGCGACTACCAACTCTAGTAAGTCCGAGAAGACCAATATTTTCCCTGCAAGAGAAAATGACATTGTTATGGAGAAAGAAAAAGCATTGCCCATCTATAGATAGAACTATTTCTCTTACACAGAAACTGTTGAGCCAGTGCCCGTTCCAAAAAGCCCATCGAGTAATATGCCAATACCCTGCCCGAAAAAGAAACAAGAAAGGTGTATATAAAAATGTTCTTTAATTGCAATATATTTGAAATATAACTATATAGAGTAGTACATTAGCCACATCAGCATATTTGATTGAAAGTTTGACATAGCATAATTCCAGCCGCATGTGAAAATAGTTAGATGACCATTTAAACAGGCTCACCTGCCAGCCAATGCCCCGGCTCAGTACATAGGCTGGAGGGGGAGTGGCAATTGCTAACCGAGATGCTGCCTTATATGCACCTGTTGACTGTTAGGGGAAAAAGTACAATAGAATTACAGTTCTGGAACACTCGACCAAATGCAGAATAACTTACTTTAAGAACATAACCTAACAAATATATATATAACAAATAGATACCTCAACCATAGAGACAAGAACAGCAGACATCATGGAAAACGAATGACCTGCAGAAAACGTAGGCGGGCCCCACTGCAGAGGGTACGGGAATTTGAACCTGATAGAAAAACAAAACCATATTAATTTTAGGGAAGAACAGAGCTTACAAGTTAAGAGAAAATTAAAAACCACAAGTTCTTTATTTTGCGTAATATACATACCATGGGGCAGTAGATATAAGATTTGCTCGGTCAGTCCGGCAACTGACTTGGGTTTTTAAGGGCTTATCCCGGTAGGCTCCACTAGCAGTCAGGATAACAGAATAGATCCAAATGATAGTGACACATATCAATACCGGAAACCGCTCAAATATAGGGATGTCTCTCAAGGGTCGCACATGCTTTAGATACTGCAATTCTATTAACACACTTAGGGGAAGAATAAATAGAAATACTCTCTTTTTTTGTCATGAGAAATACGCTTCAATAAGCTAGATGATAAAACCTACTTACTTGTGACAATCCAATAACAAGTAACAACATCGGTATCCCAATTTCTACACAATTCCCCAACTGCCAAAAAAATTCACAAATAGCATGCATAAATACTATAAAGGCTTAAAGGAGAGAGAGAGAGGTGTCATAAGTTCCATTAATCTAACTTACCTGAGGGAATCCTCGTTGAAACAAGCCAAGACCAACCAATCCGACAACAGGTGCCATGCCAAGAGGACTAAAAAACCTGTCGGGTCAAATCACATAAGTTATATATACAGTCGTGGAAGCATCATCTATTTATTTCTGCTAAATTTTCATTTTCATCCCTATACTTTGGCATTTTGTTCTTAAAAATTTTCAAGCATACCGTTTTAGTCTCAACCCACTTTTTAGTTAGTTTCATTAGTGATAATGATGACATACTCAAGGTGATGTGATTCATTGCGTGCAAGGAAAGAATGCCACAAGGCCAGTATATCACCCTAATTGGTGAAGAAAGATAACTGAAAAGTTAATCAGGGCTAAAATAGGTTATTTGAAATAATTTAAGAATGAAACTGAACCAAACAAAGTACAGGGATGAAGATGAATAATGATGTAAAGTATAGGGGCAAAAAAGACAACGTACCGTGAAAAGAGACCCCAAACTTGGCTGTAACCAAGGATGATCTGGATGCTCGAGGCGACAATAAGAGCACCTTGGATTGCTCGCATCGTTTGTATAAATCTCTGCAAACCAATTACATGGCAAGAACATCTCTTTTCAATACCCCCTACCATGTCACAAAAGTTATCAAGTAAAAATTTCGGGACAAGGGGCCCTTTTTTTTTTTACACCACATGATGCGGTGCCATTATAATCAATCCCTATTTAGGCCGAGTTTGCCTAAGCATTTTGAAACTCCTGTTTGACATTACATCAGTTTTAATCTAATTTCATGGGTCCTGAAGAAGCCGGTAAAAAGGCTTTACCTCATGAGGCTCACTTATCCGTTGCAAAGAAGAGTCTCCAATAATGTAAGCAATGGGAACAACATACGCGAATGAGCCTCCAACTACAGCCGGCAATCTAGTTCCGAAAAGGGCTTGGAGGAGTGTGTTAAGGCCAGATACAAATAGAAGTGTCTGAATCACTCGAGCTTTGTCTCCCTGTAAAATTTAAGAATTATACTAAAAAAGGTCTGGACGGAGAAGAAGAATTTGTCATTAAAAAAATTCAAAAGAAAAAAGGGCTTACATCACTTCCGCCCATTGCCGGAACGAGTACGGTGGGGATCATTACACTTGTGCCTAACATCACGATGTAATTTTGGAAAGCTAACATAATGGTTTCAACTGCAATAGAATTTTAACTTTTGACATCAACCCTAAACCTTTTAGAATTTGCATATAAAAAATGAAGTAACATACTAACATTAAACTACCCAAATGAATTTCAGAATGACTCGTATCAAATAATGAGAGAGAATGAGGAAATGAACCAAGTTGCAAGCCATGACAACAATAAAATATTGACATATAGTAAGTAGTACATTACTTACTTTCAACTTGAAATAAGAATAATGCCATTAAACATTAAAGGGGGAACACAAATTCCTTCATATTTCAAGTTCAAGGTCTTTTTTTTTCTTTTCTTTTTTTTTTCTATATATTTTTCTTTAAATATTTATAAGAGCAAGTTGAAATTTTTGTAGGTAAAATCAAGAGTAAAAGAATAATCGATGACAAACCCACAGAAACTTAGAAAATGAGTGATTTTTTTTTTAAATAATTTCTGAGATGAAACTTATATATAAGTTATAAAACGCCATGAGTTCTATAACTTCCCTTCATCAACTCACAAACAAAACGCCGTTTTCAAGTGCTCCAAAAACGCAATGGAACAAATGCCTACATGCAAAAGAAACTCGCAAGAAAGAAAATGACCAGCTCGAAGAAAGGAAAAGAAAACCAAAGAAAAAGAAAGGAAGGGAAAGTAGTATTACCCCAAGGAGGGTTAGAGTCTATGCAGTACTCAAGATCCTGGAGTTGTTCCATGGGAGGGTGACTAAACTCCGCCATTTTTTATGAAGCTCAAGCTGAGCTTCCTTCTCCCAAAAATAAAACAGAGACCTCAACAGGAAGAGGAACAAGAAGAAGAACAACAACAAAGTACAGATATAAAGTGAACACTAGAAAAAACAAAAATTAAAAAAAAAAATGGAAAGAGGAAAGAGAGGGAAGAAAAAAAATGAAAAAGCAAAATATGCGAAGCAAAAAAGAAATGAAGGGGAAGAGCAAAGCAAACCCCTCTCACTATCAGCAAGGCATAATATTAATAAGTTTTTTTTTTTATTCATTATTTACCCCTTTTTCACTATAATTACGGAATTACCATCAAAATGTGTATAATTTTTTTTTTGGACCCCGTTCTTGTACTTATTGATTTCTGATACAAACATTTATCCTGCAAGTCAGTGGCCCCACTTAAATATTTATTTATTTTATGGGCAAATTATATGTTTTTTATTTTGATACAGTAATATTATAGTTTCATAATTTATTATTTTATAAATTATAGGTAAATTATCTTAATTTTATTTTAAATTATAAATAATTGTTAAGTCAATTTTTTATCTAATTAATTAATTTTTAATTATTATTTTTATTCATAAATTTATTTATTTATCATTTCGTTCCTTACATTTTTATTAGTCCGAGTCAACCTCCATCAAATGAAAATTCACTTTCATCTACGACTGTATAAATAGTGGATACAGATATTCATTATCTGCTATTCGTCATATTCGTCATTTACATTAATAAGCAATTATATACCTGTTTAACAAAAAATTTCATTAGTATATGCTTGTTTTGTCCCACCATGGAGCGGGAGGATATTTGCTACCGTCATTGCAAGCGGTTATAACTACTGTTACCCATTCGCCTGCTTGCTTTTTTAAAAAGAATTTTTTTATTTTTTATTTTGTTTTTAAGGATAAGTAATATTTTCAAACAACCGTGAACATATAATATAAATTAAGGATTTGACTTCTTTTAGGCGAGTTAATCGTCACTAATTTATAGAAAAATATGAATACATTAAATAAGTTAAAATTAGTAGTTATAACTTATTAGTATACTAACAATTATGACTTATAAATATATAAATAATTATGACTTATAAGTATATTATCAATTAGACTTATGAGTATAAAGGTTTTTGAGCCGTAGTTGCTAATTTACTTATAAGTTATAACTGTTAATTTACTCTACGGATCGATGGGGTCGATGAGGTCGACTCGTCGAATAAAGTTGCAGATATGCTAGTATATGTATAAGTCATAACTGTTAGTTTACTCATAAGTCATAACTATGGTTGTTTGCCAAACCTTTTTGTTTTTTTGTAATTAAAGTTGGCGGATATCTATTATTCATTCAAGTATCTAACGGATATTCATGACAAGATGAATATCCGTCCGCCTAAAAAAAATTTTAAATAAATATATACCATATTTGTTCCATCAACAAACGGATCAAGCAATTACAATGGATATAAATATTTTTACAGAATCCTATTTCCTTCCATAAAAGTTTAAGGTAAAGTAAAAAAAACCAAAAGAAAAAAGAAAAAAAAGAAAAAGGGGACGATTTGAAGTTTTGCTAAACTGACGTTTTGAGTTTAATTTGTACTATGAAATGACGTTTTTGGAAAGAGTAAAAAATATATTTGATTTTTGCTTTTAAAATTGAATTAATACGTAAGTAAAATTATTAGAGTAATACGGTCAAATAGTAAAATTATATGTTTATATATGTAAATAAGATATTAACAAGTAAAAACAGTAATAAATTAGAAAGAAAGAAATAGTATATTTGAAGTATAGTATAAAGTATGTTTTTTAAGGCTTCTATTAAGACTTAAAAAGGTCTTCTAGATTTTTATTCTTTTAAAAAATATTAAATCTAAAATTATTTAAATGATCGGATAATTTAATTTTAATTATTTGATCTGAGTTTAAATTTATTATATAATATTTGATATTATATTATTAACTTATTTAATGATATTATGAGTTTAATTATTCTTTTTAGAATTTGCACACTAAAAAAGTAGAGGAATTTTTTGAATTGAAAAAAATTAAAAAAAAAAAGGCTTGCCATTTTTAATTGATCTCGGTTAAAAGGGTTAGTCAGAAAATACAAGGTCTCCTTGGTAGGCTTACAGGAATCTTGACTAGATGATTCTTTTATTCAATCTATTAATAACAAGGTGGTATCTCGAACCAAGATACTGGGGGAAAGGTATGGATTCTTTGGAGAGAGCTCTTTAATGTTCAACTTCTTCAATCTCATATGCAATGATTGGCTTGTACGGTTGATTGGTTAAACATCAAGATTATTGTTATAGTAGTTTATTCAAGCTGTTTTCCAGCAAAAGGGAGGGATTTATGGAGCGCTCTTCTTGATCCTGTGCAATCGAACTCTCTTCTAGTTATATAGGGGGGGAGACTTCAATATCATACGCTTTCAACATGAGAAGTTAGGGCGAATTCAATCAAATCATTCTGCAATGGTGGAGTTTGAATCTTGTATCACCTCATTGAACCTCTTTTTCTCGGGTTCAATCTATACCCATTGCAACAACTGAACTAGTCTAGCCCGAGTCTATTCACTACTTGATAGAGTGTTGGTTTCTCCGGGAATCATGTAATGATTTCAACGGAAAAGTCTTTCATTTAGAGAGGCTAAACTCGGATCATTGTCCAATCATTTTTTAGTCATCTTCTCTGTCTTCTCAAGGTCCGAGGCCCTATAGATTTCAGCGTATGTGGGTGAATCACCCTAGTTTTTTGTCCACTGTACGTTCTGCATGGACGTCTACACATGCATGTCCCATGCAAAGATTGGGATTTAATCTTAAGACAGCATGGATGGTTCTTTAGTCTTGGAATCGTGAAATTTTTGGTAACGTTTTTTCAAAAGTTAATTCTTGGAAAGATAGGGTGGCAGCCTATGAAAACGTGTTGGAACAAGGATGGTCTGAAGATGCTTTTGAGGGCCTGCAACAACCAACGATGGCTTATAATACAGCATGTCTTAACGAAGAAATCTTTTGGAAACAAATTTTTCCATGCTGCCTTGAAGATTAAGAACAGACAGTTGAATTTATCGAAAGTGAAGAACTCGGATGGGTTGAGTTTGGCAGAACCGGGAACATTTCATCAAGCCGTAATTAAATATTTTGAAGAGCTTTATCGTGATGAACCTGTGCAATGGTATAATGGCATGTTTGATGTGATTCCAGAATTGATAAATGAGCGGGATAACTCTACATTAATGGCGTCGTTTACTATAGAAGAGATCAAAAGTGCAGTCTCGTCGATTCCTACGAACGGGGCTCCGAGTTTAGACTAATTTTCCTCGGCTTTCTATCAGGAGTGTTGGGATATTGTCAATCATGACTTGCTGGAGGCTGCGAATCACTTTCTCCAGGGACCTCAATTTTCGGAGTCTTATTCAAGTACTCTTTATTGGTTTTAATACCAAAGAAAGTTAATCCTTCAACATTGAAAGATTTTAGACCTATAAGCCTTTGTAATGTATGTTACAAAATATTTTCAAAAGCTCTTGCGACAAGGTTGGATGAATTTTTGCCTTGTCTTTTATTGAAAGCTCAACATGGTTTTGTTCAGAAAAGGTCTATCGTTGAAGTTGTGGGATTGACTCAGGAATTGATTAGGGATCTGGGTAAAAAGGTTAATAGTGGGAATATCATTTTCAAATTGGACATGATGAAGACTTATGATAGACTTAATTAGTCTTTTTTGGATATGGTCTTGTCTAAATATGGTTGTTCTCAATGGTTTTAGAAAGGCTATCAGATCATGTTATAGAAGCGTGTCCTTCTCTGTTGTTTTCCGAGGAGTTTACAAGGGTCCTATTTTTGGTCATAGAGGACTCTGTCAGGGAGATCTCATCTCTCCCTAGTTGTTCATTCTAGTAGAAGAGGTTCTTACTCGAACCATTTCTTTGGAAATTTCCACGGGTCGGATTTCTCCATATTCTTCTAAACCAGGTTGCCCGGTAGTTTCTCATCTCTTATTCGCAGATGAAACACTCATTTTTTGTAATGGATCATTGGAGAGTACTAGAGGTCTCACGCAAATCATCTCCTCCTACGAAAACGCTTCAGTCCAAAAGGTGAATTTTATGTTCATCCATGTTGTCCTATATTCAGGGATCTCCGCCTCGGCTTTCCGTTTATATATTTAGGGATTCTGATTACGTATTGGCATATAAAGCTTTCTCACTATGATTCTTTGATATCCAAAGTCTCAAACAAGGTGGTGGGTTGGAAGGCTAATTCTCTCTCAAGTGGGGGGGAAAAGCTTATCCTAACTAAACATGTCCTCTCTTACATTTGTTATTAGCTGCAACATCGATTCCAAATTCCATTCTTGCAAAGGTGGAGAACATTATGGCTCGTTTCTTATGAGGGTCATCGGAAGGTCAACGCAAAACTCACTGGGTGGAGTGGGATACAATCTATACCGAGAGGAAATGTGCGGGTTTAGGGATTAGAAGACTTGAGGATATGAAGAAAGCTTTTGCTCTTAAGAAAATTTGGAAGCTTTTGCATAATGATACGCTTTGGAGTAGGTATATGGCTGCAAGATATACAAAAGGTCTTCCTGTTAATAAATGGAATGTTAGTAGCACGACTTCAAGGTCTTGTAGGGATATTGTGATGGTTATTCTATTGTTTCAGGAGTTTGCGCAGTGGGATGTGGGAGATGGGGTACAAAGTTTCTTCTTGGTTTGATAATTGTGGTTGTGGTGTTCTTGACGATGTGCTCGATTTAAATGACGTGAGTGATTGCTCGGTTAAGGAGGCTATGAATTCTGAAGTGTGGAACTCGAGTATTCTGGATGATGATCAACGTACTTTCGTTCTAAACAATCGACCGAGTCTTAATCCAGAAAATGAAGGTTTATTCCCCATCTATTAGAAGACCGCATTACATCTTATGAGGTCTTAAGTGCCCGTTTAAAATGAAAATTTTTGGGTGGAACTCATGAGAAATTTCATTGTTGTACAAACCAATCTTTATAAATTTGGCTTCCAATTCCCCTCTGCTTGTCACTGTTGCGGGTCGAGAAGTTAGGAGGACGTTCAACATCTTCTTATAGATGGGGAAGTAGTTATTGAAGTGTGGAAACATTTCCAGGCATAATGTAGGATACATCTTACTACTCAGCCTATTATTCATAGATTGCTTACATGGTGAAATATTATGAATACGTCGAGCTAATTACATGCATTAGCTCGTATGATTCCTATAATTATATTTTGGAAAATTTGGTTGATTAGAAATAATGCGGTGTTTAATGGGCAGCCTCAATCTTCCATAGCAATCATTTCAAGAGTGAAAAAGTGGATCTTTGAGCTCAACTCATATATGTTGTTGGGTTATGCATCTTCAAGAGATCTAACTGTTTTATCCAACCTAGCCTGCCATCCTCGATTTTCATTACCTCGTACCATCAAAGTATGTAAGTGGGAATCACCTAGTGCTAATTACTTCAAGCTCAACATCAATGGTTCTTTCAAGAGGACGACTAATGTAGCAACATGTGGAGGCATTATTCGAAATTCTAGAGGTCAATTAGCAGTAGCTTTTTATCATCATTTACAGTGTTCTAATAATTTTTTGGGATTCAATTGGCTTTACAAAGAGAACATCTTCCGCTGCTGGTAGAGTCCGATTCCAAAGCTCTTGTGCATGCCCATACAACATGGTTTTCTGAATTGGAATATTAGAAGTATGTGGAGTATTCTTACTTTTTTTGGGTTCGATCTTTCTATATTGTTATTAATCACGTTTACTGTGAATGCAATAGAGTGGCTGATTCTTTGGCCACATGAAACTATGCTCAAACTAGGATATATAATAATATGCAAGATCTTCCTCAAGTAGTTTTGGATTTGTATTCGAGATGATCAAACTAGTCTTCCTCGTTATCTATTTAAAGTATGAGAGCACCTTTAATTATTATTATTATTTTTTTAAATGGCTTGTCACCTTGTTATCTATTTTGGACGTGTATTCGAATTTTTAGCACGAATGTAATATCTTGATACCTTAGAGTTACTGATTTGAAACTTTGAATTATTTAGAGTTAACATAATCGACAAAGTTCTTCCCAAAATACATTTCCAACACTTCTAATCTTGAGTGGAGAGAGGGGACGGTGAGGGCCAGCATTGTCCGCTCTAAATTTCTATTTCTAGTTCTGGGCGGAGGAAGGGGACGGTGAGGGCCGGCATTGTCCGCTCTCAATTTCTATTTCCAGTGGTTCTTAAATAATATTGAATACTTTTAAATAAAATAGATTAACTAATTTAAAAAAATTAAAAATAAATCACCCAAACCCATCTAATCTATTAGAATTAATATATATATATATATATATATATATATATATATTTAAGAGAAATTCTTGTTTAGATTATTATTTATGATAAAATAATTTATTTTAATTATAAATATTAATATTAATTTTATATAATTATATTATATATAATATTAATAATATATATAATTAAAATGAGAAGTAGGTCTATAAGCAGGTGGGCCACACAAAATTGATACAAAACCCATTTCCATTTTTAACCTTTTTCAAATTTTTGATAGAGCATTACCATTTATTACTTCAGAGTATAAAAGTCAGATTTTTGACAGCTATCTTACCTCAAAATAAAATAAATAATTTTAATTTTATACCTTTTTAATTAATTTATTATTAATGTATCAACCAGAAAAATTGAAGAAACCGTAGCAGCTTTTTCTCTTTCTTGTATAGAATAATTTTAATAAATTAATAATATTACTTTTTTCGATAATTTAATATTTTATTAAATTAATAAATTTAAAATTTAAAAAAAAAATCAGACCCAAAAACCATTTCGATTCATGCTTCTTCTTTTTTTCCGAGAGTGACAAAACCTGAAGTGGTTAGTAGTATGGGCCCAGGCCCAATATTGACAGCTCCCAAAAATAGGCTACAACTTTTTACAGAAGAGGAATCAAGTTTCTGATAACAAAGAAACCAATAATAATAAAGAGGCCACAAGGAACATAGAATATAAGAAGAAAGCAACACTGGAAATTTTGTCAGAAGGAATCAAGAAGCTTTTTTTTCCCCATTTCCTCATCATTACCTCCATGATAATTGCCAAGCAAGATATATATTCCTCTTCCTCTGTAAGATCTTCTTGGATCATAAATTTTACTGTTTTACCTTTCTACCTTTTTTTTTTTTTTTTTTTTTTAAACTTATCTCTGGCAGTAAAATTAGTAGGATTTGGTGACATTTCTATTTCCTCGAGAGATCTCCCTTTTGTTTCAACAGTGAAGTTGTTTGCAAATATTGCAGCTAGGATGGAAACTGCCCCAAACCCAGTATAAATTCGATCAACCCCAAATGTATCCACCAAGTCGAGAAAGAACAGACCCACCATGAATTCGCAAACCTGTGCCAACAAAATTACACTGGAAAATGTCAATGTAAATAAGAAAGTATAAGTTAGTGTAAGAATTCATAATGTATGTGGGTCCTCATCATTAAAACCACATGTGGGTCCTAAACGTATGAGTATTTTAGACTAACTTGTAGTTCCACCATTTATAAGCCAACTTAAAAGGAGATTTTCCAAATAAGTCATTGGATGAGATAGACAGATGGGTAGGAAAAATAAACATTTAAATTTGTGAAAATAACATGCCATGTGAACCGAAAAATGCTTACCTTATGAACTGAAAAACTAAATCTTTTGCTCTTTCCACGTGTTCTGGTGCTGCTGAGCTCTGGGATTATAAGACCAGTAACCGAACCAGCTCCAACAGCAAAGGTGAAAATGTACCTTTAACATGAAGTGAAAAGAATTTATCAAATAGTCTTTCTTTGAAAACATTCCAGATAAGAGTAAGAACATGCCTTAATCTGCCTAGAATAGATAAGAAAATGCTTACATGACAGTGCCTATAATAGATAGGCTGTGGCTCAGTTCTTCATCCAACGAAAAATTGATAAGAGTAGACTATGAGAAAAACATTGAAACAGCCTGAAAAGCCACGAAATAAATTTGTAACCAAGTAATTGCATAGGAAAACGTTCAGAACATTGATGTAGAATTTTGATCATTTTGCCTTACCATTCCAACATAGCTTCCAACTAAAAGCTTTTGTCTCCCTTGTTTATCCATCAAGTATAAAGCAGTAAGTGCACCTGGAGACAATCCCTGATCAACAAGAATCAATTTGCTATTCAAAAATAACTTTTTTGATATAGAGAAGCATAATTCAAAGAGAAAATGTTTACAGTTCATTATAATTGACTTTACAAAAAGACCACCTTGATAATACAACCTCTAGAGTGTGGCTCCTCCAGAAGTTCTGACCAGCCACTCTCTAAATCACTTCCATCGTTGTTTATCACTGACTTAAATTCTTCAATTGCTCTTTCAACTTCAGACTCTCTCCCCAAAGGTTTCGGATAACACGTTTAGCATCGTCCACTTTCCCAGCCTAGATTACCAATCAGAAAGTTTCCTTAAAAAATGAACGAAAGTTTTACCAATCACTAAATTTACCTATGAAATCACGAATTGACGAGCTTAAGTCAGTAATCTACGAGCTTAATAAGTGGATTTAACAGTGAAATCACTAAGCGAGGAGCTTAATCAGTGATTTAACTATGAAATCACTAATCTACGAGCTTAATCAGGAATTAGCAGTGAGATCACTTATCTACGAGCTTAATCAGTAAATTAAGTGTGTAATCACTAATCTACGATCTTTATCAGCAGAATCAAAGGCGAAATCTGTATAGAAAATAAGTGGATTGATCTACGTGGTTCGTGATTGCTCTTAAGCTCCGGAAACTGCTGCTGCTGCTGCTTCTCTGCAGCTGAAACTTCGAGCTTCTTGATGCATCGAAACGGAACGAGACGACGGCGTTTAGGGAGAGAGAAGGCGTAAAGATGTGGTGAGTCTGTACGGACGGCGAGGATCGTTGGGACAAGACGAATCGGCTGATGAAGTACTGTAGCCACTAGCCATCCAGACCAGTGATTAGAGATTGGACTGTACGGTGTGTTTTGTTTCCAAAGAAGGAAATAGAGATGAGAGACAGACTATGTGATTTAATGCCACGTGGAGTGCTATCCTAAATAGCAACTGTGGACCCCATGATAAAAATAATCACGTTCTAGGCACGTGAGTGAGCCCCAAGTTTAATTAGTAGAATGTTTATCACTAATTACATAATTAATATTAATCATTTTATAACTTTTTGTCGGCAATATTCCAGTAATTACCGTCGGAATAAAAGAAAGCTGTTAATTTCCAAATCATCAAAAGTAATTAAATTTGAAATGTCTTCACACTTTCGGTCCAGTGGGGCAGAGCAAGTCAGCGTAGTCAAGGCACGCGAAAAACAGAAGCAAACCTGAAAAGGACAATAAAATAAAATAAATATTATATTTAAAATTCAGTTTTAATTTTTTTAATTCACATTTATATATATATATATATATATATATATTTTTTTTTTTTATATTTATATAAATAAACATCAGTGAATCTTAAGTAAATACGTAAAAATAAATAAATAAATAAAAGAAAAATATTATTTTTAAATGCAATTTGAATTATTAATTTATGTAATTAAAAATCGCTATAATTTAGGTATCGAGATAGATTTCAATTAAAAATTAAAAAATATTAGTAACAAGTGATTTTATATAAAATTATTAATTTCTCAAGATATAATAATATATATTACTTTTTTATTTCTTAAAATAAGTTAAAAATATTATTTTAATATATACATTGTAATTAAAATTTAAATAAATAAAAATTATTTATTCTCACCAAAAATTTTTATTTAGATCATAGTCCATAAATTTTTAATATTAAAATATTTTATTTCTCTCATTTATAAAATTATATAAATAATTATTATTTAAAAAAGTATCAAAGTACTTTGAAATAAAATTAAAAAAAAAAAAAAAAACTTTAAAATCTACTTTTTCCTCTTCGCTCTCTTTAATGAAATTCTCTCCTCGAACTCCCCATCAAACATATTCTAAAGGTCTATTCTAAAATTTCTCCATGAAAATGTCATTGATCTTAAAACGTAATTTCAGCCGTACATTTAATGCGGGAAATTTAAACGTTGTAAATTCGGTCTAAATGTGGGCCCACCTAAGTCAACTGTTGGGTCCCTACGGGCCTACTTTTTTCATCTGGACCGGCCTAACAGGTTGCACTTTTTACGGACCAGTTACCGTTAATAGAGGAGCGAAATGAGGACCAAGCCCTTAAGGCTGTACGGTTAAACCTGTTACACGTGGAAGCCGCACCGACATTTTATGTGGAGAATGTTAAACAGGATAATTAATAAATAAGTTTTTTTCTTTTTCCAAGATTATTTTATAAGATCGTTTGCTAATGCTATGCAGACATTTCAGCTTTATGTTACAGAGCTAGATATAGTTGTCGGATTAATAATATATATCATTAGATTTGATGATTACGTATGAATGATTTAAGATAGTCTTAAAAGATATTAGATTAATTATATTATTTTAAAATTTTATGACTCGTTTCGGTTGTTATTATAAAATGAAGATATTTACTTTTTAATTTATTGACCGGATAAAAATCGATTTTTTTCATTTTTGATTCGAGAGTAATAATATCAAAAATCAAAAAAATATGAGCAAAATTCATTTTCATCTCTATTATTCCGTTTATTTGCGAATCTCATTTCATTCATAATTCCAGCGATTCTCATTCTACTCATTCTACTAATTCTCATTCCACTCATAAATTAGAACCAAAATAGTCATTAAAGATTTTTCAAGATCTTTGAGATCTCAAATTTTCGAGTTCAACATTATACATATTCACTCATCTATTTTTGATGTGGTATACTTGTTGGACTTTGGATTGGTTAAAGAGAAATAAATTAAAGGCCGAAACTAAAAAGATACTTCATATATACATCCATCCTATATTAGAAATGTAAAAAAATTTTAAAGCATTTATAAGTCATTGTAAATAATTATTATTTATAATAATAAATAATGATTGAGGTATAATTATGACTCACATGCCCGCGTGATGTGAGGCTTTAGAGAAGATAATACATTTTTTTTTACTTATTTTTTTCTACTATCAAAAATCGAATATATTTTAAAATAAAATTTTCCTATTGCTTGTAAAATTTTATAAAAGACTTGTCATATATTGAAATTTATTTTTACACTAATTACAAGTAATCCAATAAGATAAAAATATTATTTAAAAAAAAATAATTATTACATATTTCAAATCTTGAACAATACCTTTATGGATCAAGACTAGATAATTCGGGACCATCTAAGTATCTCCCCGTTTAATTATTCATTAATTACTTGGATTAATGATAACAAATCATTACAATGTGACTATTACATGTAGTATAAAGTTCTAATGATCCTTTTTCTTTTTTCTTTTTTTTCCTACTACGAGTTACAGAATTGGAGATGGTGATCATGATTATATGATAAATACATTCATGAACACAAAAATGTTTTGCATTGATTAGTGAAAAGACTCCACACGTACATACATGATTGGTCCAATGATAATCAAGGTCCACACGTACATCGGGATTAGAGATATGGTTTGACCATTTGATTCGATATTGGTGTTAAGACAAAATAACATAATAATATTCACAACCTTTTCATCTCATCAACTTTGTGAAAAGAAGATTAGAGCTTACAAAAGTTGATCATTGTTGTTATTCTTTTTATGATATTAATAACCCCATTAGAGTGATGTATAGATTTTTTTTTTTAAGTGAATTGGTTAATTTCTTAATCATTACTTGTGATTAGTGTGTCTGATCACTTTAATGTAAAAAAAAAAAAGTTCGATACGATTTACTTGTTATATATTAGTCATATTAGATCACTATATTATTTATTAAATTACTTTATAATATTTAATTAAATATTTATCTTCCATATAATATATTATAGATAATTTTGATTAAAATATGTATCTTTACCAATCAAATTTAGGAAAATAGAGAATTCTTAAAGAAAAAAAGGAAAGAGAGAAAAAAAAATATCAAAATTGAATTATATATTATCGTTCATATATGATTAATCTTTTGTTCAATACAAAATTATCGTAAACATTAAAAATAAAACGTGCATCTTTTTAAAACTGACTATGAGAAATATAGTGTTGAATTTAAGATCTTAAAGTGATCGTAAAGTGAATTATCCACATTAACTTACCTTAATTTGATAGATAAAACCAAAAGTTAAAAACTAAAGGAAGTTCTAAATCATCCGTACAATCTTCACGATGAAATGTGCACACTTCCATCCATATTTGAGTCCGAAAAGAAGTGGAGTTATTTCCTTGTATTGATTGGGATAGTCATATGTAAAGCCAAATTACAAGTCTAATGACATTTAAACCGTGCCATAATTCCCGCTAATTTCCCCTTCCTCTTTCAAAAGAACATGAGACAAAAAAAAAAAAGTAAAAATAAAAAACGGTTACGAAAATATTAAATTATTATTTTAAATTTTGAATAAATATTAATTTTATTTATCAAAATTACGAAAATAATTAGTGATCGGAAGAAACAAAATCACATGTTTTAGAAAGAGACCTCTACATACACACACCTACACCTATATGTATAGCTTCACTCAGAGAATATCAACACAAAATCAAACCAGAGACTGAACAAAAATCAGCTTTAGTTCTTCCTTCTTCTTCACTCCTCTCTTTAGGAGCAGAGGAAAAAAAATAAAAAAAAATAAAAAAAAATGGAGGAGAAGAAGAAAAACAGAGTTACAAATGCTTCATCAACTAGATGTGCGCTAATTTCGTACCTCCTCATCTTCATCTCCGCCGCAGAAGCAGCTCATTCATTCAACTACGCGGACGCTCTCTCAAAAAGCCTCCTCTACTTCGAATCGCAGCGTTCCGGCCGGTTACCGTACAACCAGAGAGTTACCTGGCGCGATCATTCCGGCCTCACCGACGGATTAGAACAAGGAGTGAGTGCTATGCTCGCATTGATCTTCGGTAATTGAGAATTAAAACTGATTATGGATTAATTGGCACTGATTGAAAGGTTCTTTTTAGGTTGATTTAGTAGGAGGATACTATGATGCTGGAGATCACGTGAAGTTCGGTTTGCCAATGGCGTTCACTGTAACGATGCTTTCATGGAGTGTGATTGAGCACAGGGAAGAAGTTGAAACGGCCGGCGAGTTGGATCACGCGCTTGAGGCTATTAAATGGGGCACCGATTACTTCATCAAAGCCCATACAGGCCCATTCGTGCTCTGGGCAGAGGTGACGACACACCACTTGTTTTTTTTAATTTAGTTTACTTTAATTAATTAAATAATTAAATATTCTTAATTTTTTATTTTTTAAGGTGGGGGATGGAGATACGGACCACTATTGCTGGCAGCGGGCGGAGGATATGACGACTTCACGGCAAGCTTATAAGATTGATGAAAACAATCCCGGCTCAGATCTCGCCGGAGAAACGGCGGCAGCTATGGCGGCTGCTTCTATCGTGTTTCGGAAAACGAACCCGCATTACTCTCATCTTCTCCTCCATCATGCCCAACAGGTAAAAGAAAAAGTGTTTCGATTATAGATAAAAAGTGTTTTGGTTCAAAGCTATTTAGCGGCTAAATAGGTTCAATTATGCTTCATTAACATTAAATAATGTTCTTAAACAATGGTTTAAGAACAATTTTTAGTATAATGTTAAAGCATATGATCGACGAAAATTTCATTATTAAATCATATTTACGGTATATTTTTTTTTTGGTTCAATTTTTTTAATCTTACATTATTTGGTTCATTATTAATCAATTTTAATCTTACATTTTGGTTCAAATTCTTTTTTTTTTGGTCTCTCTTGCCTCGTAGTTGTTTGAGTTTGCAGACAAGTATAGGGGGAAGTATGATGAGGAAAGGGGAAGTGTAAGAGTGGTGAGGAGCTACTACGCATCGGTGAGTGGGTACATGGATGAGTTGTTGTGGGGAGCTTTGTGGTTGTATAGGGCCACCGACAATTCGTATTACTACAACTTCGTTATAGATCAGGCCCATTCCCTTGGCGGCACCAGTTGGTCCATCACTGAATTCAGTTGGGATGTTAAATATGCTGGTCTCCAACTCCTCGCCTCCCAGGTAAAATTAAAATTACGAGAAAGTATCTCCTATATCTGGTGAATGATACCAACACGAGAGAATTTGTAGTGGACCCGTTATACGGGATCATCATTTTCTCTCATATTGATGAAGAAGTAAGTATTCAATATATTAGGTGTATGGATCTACGATGGAGAATTAAAGTGACATCTATTATACGAGATTCACAATTTTCTCTCCGATCGATTACATACATCTAATACATTGAGTATGTTATATATATCGGTCGACATGCATCCAATATCGGAAAAGCTTTCTTTATATCGACTTCACGTATCTAATGATTTTATTTATTTATTTTTTATTTTCGAGAGAAATTTCATTTTAAAATATAAATTAATTTATTTTAATTATATATTATTATTATATATCATATCATATAAATTTTATTTATAATCTAAATAAATCAATATATCAAAAATACTGTCAAATTTATAATCTGATGGACAGAGATTAGAAACTAACAGGTGAAACAACATAAAATTGCACTTTTTCAATAAAGTAGTCACGTTTATAGATGGAGTGAGGCCAAATCAACGCACAATCTTTTAATTGTAAGAACACAGCCACGTGCAAGTGTAAGATTTGTATAGTAGAGCCATCAATTGGTTCTGGTGAGATATGTCACTTGTCCCCATGCTAGTGTGGTTACAGACGATACCTCAAATCAATAGTTATTAACATTCCAATAGTGTGGGAGCAAAGGGACCCAAATTTACACCTAAGGGCCCGACATTGCCTGAAAATTAATTCTCAATTTTTAAAATTTATTTTTATTTTTCTGCAGTTGCTAATGGATGAAAAGCACAAGGAACAAAGGGAGGTGGTTGAACAATACAGAGCAAAGGCAGATTACTACATCTGCTCATGTCTAAACAAGAACAACGGGACCAATGTGGACCGGACACCTGGTGGCTTACTATTTGTCAGGCAATGGAACAACATGCAATACGTGTCGACCGCAGCTTTCCTACTCATCGTCTTCTCTGACTATCTCAAAAACTCAAATCAACAGTTAAGCTGCAACAATGGAGCGAAAGTGAGTCCTGAAGAAATCCTCAATTTCGCAAAATCGCAAGTCGATTACATATTGGGCTCGAACCCACTAAACATGAGCTACTTAGTGGGCTATGGGCCTAAGTATCCAACAAGGGTGCACCATAGGGGTGCATCAATTGTGTCATATAAGGAGAGTAAAGGATTCATTGGGTGCACCCAAGGGTATGATAACTGGTATGGGAGGGAAGGGGCTAACCCCAATGTCTTGGTTGGGGCTTTGGTTGGTGGGCCAGATAGTGAAGATAATTTTGTGGACCAAAGAGAGAATTACATGCAAACTGAGGCTTGCACTTATAATACTGCCCCTTTGGTTGGAGTTTTTGCCAAGATGTTACAATTGGAGAACCATAAGTTGGATCATGATCGAGATTTGCTTTTGTTTGATTCCTAGTGAGAACGAAAATTCCCTCCCTTCCCCCCCCCCCCCCCCCTTCTTTTTTTGGGTAAAAGAAAAGCATGATGTGGGGTGGGTAAACAAAGATGGTTCAATTCCCTTACCTCCATTGTTTTATCAATATAAGTTATAGAGTATAAAGATCAATATTTGTTTTACTTTCTTTCCTTTTTCAAATACAGATCTCAACCGATATTGGGTCCATTTGGTTATACTCTGTTTAATAGATTTTTTTTTTTTTTTTAACTTTTTAGTGGATTGAAAAAGGAAATAAGGCGGTTTGTTTGGCCTAGAAAAATTGTAACTCCAAATTTTAATGAGAATAATTTTTTTTTTTTATGTTTTCGAGAATTTTCATTTCTTTTTTGTTATTACAAAAAGTTGTTGTCCAAAATGTTAAAGCGCATTTTATCAATGAAATGATGATTTTATTATATTTAAATTACATGTGTTGTCTGAAAACAGAAATTTCTCTCTTGATTTACGAGTTTATCCCAAACATAACATTCTATAATTACATATATATATATATATATATATATATTTATGGGATATACATTTTTGAGTATTACAACAAAAATTGTAAATATTATTAAATTTTGAGTTAAATTATTTTTTCTCAAAATTATTTTTTTCTTAACTATAAATCATTCAAATATTTTTTACCTTAGCGATATGAGACACAATTCTAATACTTATGGGCAAATCATTCCAAAAATTGAACAAGTGGTATAATATATAAGGAAATGTGAGCGCATTTACTAGATCTGGTTCCAAGTAATGCTCTCTCTTAACTCCATTCAATAGCCTCGACTCCTTATCTCCACACACAAGTCTAAATTTCAACAAAAAAAAAAAAAAAAAAAAAACAGACCAACAAATGAAAGAAGTTGCAAATGAAGGAGTTAGAAGGGATTGAAATTGTCACTAGAGGCCGCTCCTTCCATTATTCAACAAAATCTTGGAAGCTTTTTTTATAAATTTTATTTCGGGGCTATTAATTTTATAGACACATTAATTTGTTTTGTAAAATGAGGAATTGAAACCAAATTCTTTTTAATGTCAGGAATATATATAATGTATAATGGATGTGAAAAATACGAGATGGAAATTTGAATTTGAGAGATCTTATGTGAGAAACATGCAAACTTGATCTATTACCAATAACCATGTCATATGTACCATCATCTTCTGATTTAATGGTGAGGTTTGAAAAAGTCAGTAGTGATATTATGAGACGCTCTAGAATCCACTGGCTACTTTTCCTTTTTAGAAGACCCAATTTAAAGCACAATTAGCAGTGAATTTAGAATAAATCCTGGAAATTTTTTTGGCTGTATGACAAAGAGTGCCACAATATTGGCATTCTGGTACATTCGGTTGCCCCACTTGCTGTTTGGATTTATAATTCTTCTTGTCTGAATAATATGGCTTGTTTTGGGTGGAAGCGCGATGACCACTATTTTGAACTGGATAATGCTTCTTATGTTCATTTGGCTGAGAGCCTAACTGACCCCTTGTCCCTTCTTCTTGGATGAATAATTTGCAGTAGCGCTATATCGTGGGAATTCTAAGGATTTTGTTAAGAATATATAATATAGTCGAGTTTGTTTTGTAACAGTTTAAATTTTTAAGATAATCAGAAACTTAATTTAATATCAGTACCCAACTTATTTCTGTATATAATATGCTTTTTGAACTTATTTACCATCTGTTGATAACCAAGTTTGTTTAGTGTATGATCAGTGTTCTATTTTTGACAATCAATCCCTTTAAGCAATACAGGTCCCATTTTAGGCCTTTCGGGATTAGAATGCCAGGAAGAGCTGCTAAGCCAAATCATGAACCGGATGGTTCTACTTTTGATGACATAAATAGGTATGGTACACTACGCCATCTTCAACTGAACAACCATTGGAAGGGGAAAACCTTTTAGTCACTGGGACTCAGCAGCAAGATGTACCTATCCTTGTCTTCTTGTATATATATATATATATATATACATACTAAGAGATTCTGACAAATAAAATCGTACTATTAATAGAATCAAATATACATTATATGACTTTTATAAATCTGTACGATTTTATTTAGTTAACTCCCTTTGTATTTGAAGCATGGAGCTATAGGTTTACTAAAACTTGTAAGATTGACACAAAAGTTCACACAAAAATATGAAGGAGTGGAAGCTAAAAACCTGACTACATATTTGAAAAAGACCTAAACAGGATCCTGGCTTTACATGATAATAAGTTAATAATAATAACAATCGGTGAACAAACCCACAATTCATTGCACCATTTCATCGTTACAGGAAGGATCCTCCACCCTTTCTGAAGCTCCTCGAGTTGCAGCAGCTGATTCTTTAAGAACCTCCACCTTCCTTTCTAGCTCCATCAGCTTATCCCCCAATAAACGAACAGCCTGAAAATGCCCTTCAAACAAACCATCGAACCCATCTTCGAAATCTTTAACCTTCCGTTCAATAACAAGACGGTTCAACCTATCCTCCTCTTCTTGCTTCAACCTTTGCTTTTCCAACTCCATTACACTCAAGACCAGCCCACCAGAACCCGGTACATCTTTATACAGCGGCTCATCAGCTTGAGAACAACGCTCTCTATATTCACTAAAAGCTTTATGTGTATCTTTCAATGCCTTTCTATACCCTTCTAACAAATTTTGCATCACATAAAGCTCACGTTCTAGCCTATATACTTCAGTCTGACTCTTATGCTGCTCTTCATACTTCGCCTTTCTTAAATGCTCGATTAAGTTATCTCTTTGCTGTAATTCATGGAGAAAGTATTGCTGATTCATAGTTGATTGCTGACAACTATGTTCTTTCTCTGCATAAATCATTCTAGCTTTCTCCATGAAATGCTGAGCTTGCTCCATGCATGTTTCGAAATCTTGTGGATCATTATCGCTTCTTAACCTCTTGTTTAAACCGTTCTCATCATCATCATCATGGTTAGTGGGTCTCTTGTGATTATTAGTAAAAGGCAAGGACAATCTAGTATTATTATCTCTAGCAGAGAGAAACTCACCCGGAAAATTATCACGAAGATCCAGGCCTGAGCTGAAAGGGTTTGCCTCCACCTCCATTGCTTGAATGAAATTGTTCGAAGCAAATCCATCAATCGAGTTTCCCTTTGGTGAAATGTGGAACCCACCCTCTTCCATCTCATCTTCCTCTTCCTCTTCTTCACCATCCTCTGGTTCTGGCTGTTCCTCTTCTTCCTCTCCTCCTACTATTCCCTGTGTCTTTTCCTCTTCACCAAAACATGTCCCTAAGAAAGGTTCAGTAAAACTGCTTTTCCCTTCGGAAATCCATTGTCTCGGTTCTTCCTGCTTATTCTCGTCAAAATTCATTGTAAATCTGGGTTCTTCATCTTTACTCCCCTCCTCAAAATTCATCGAAAATTCTTTCATAGACTTATCTTTTTCGATTTCAACTTCCTCAACATTATTCTCTTGCCCACCAAGACTCAATTCAATACCCTGAAAATCATCATCTCCTCCCACTTTTAAATCCCCATCACCATCTTCTTCCTCCTCTTCATCTTCCACCTGCTCTGGGTCATGTTCCGCCTCTGGCTCCTCTTTTACTTCAATCTCCTCCACCTCAACTTCCTCCTCCTTCAAAATGCTTTCCCTTTGAGTTCCTATCAACCTCTGCAAATGCGATGCATAGAAACAATTCACTAATTGTGGAGCTTGCAACAACTCCTTCTCCAGCATGAACCAAATTAAACCAGCCCAATCAACCCGATCCAAGTGTCCAGCTTTGATCACCTTAAACCAATTTGATATCTCATTAGGCATCATCCATGTATCATCTTCATGCAGAAGCATCCAATTGGAAACAAAATCCTCAATGAATGCGATTGATTCATTAGATACTTGTCCCTCCTCTGCCCTATCTACTGCCATCGTCTTCTTCCCTGGAGCTTTCACTGGTAAATTCAACGCTCTAGCAAGAGCTGTCCTATTCACACTAAACCTAGCTCCTTTCACATAGCTAAATTTCTTGACGTGGTCAAAATTTGCAATGAGTTGAACAAGAAGACCGCCACGAATATGTAAATCGAACTCTATATGTGCGAACTCCCATAACCCTAACCGCTTCAAGAGATCCTCGTGACGAGAAAAGTCAAGGGCTTTTACAGGAACGAAAGGAATCGGTTTGAAAATACCAATCAGGATTTCCAGCTTCTTCTCCACAGCAGCTCTTTGCTTCGGGGTCAGCTTCCTCTTCTTCGCTCCACGCCGGCGAGCGAAAGTTTTAACAATGGAAATCGTTTTGGCATCCTTGATTCGAGAAGAGAGGGAGATAAATCCGTCTGGTTCATCTTGAACGAGGTCATTGACATGATTTTGAAGGTCTGGTCGGGGCTCTGCGAGTTCTAGGGTTACGGTTTCAGGAGATTGTCGGCGATCAGATCCTCGCTCTGGTTCTTCTTCTACATTTACTTGCTCTTGTTGTTGGGTCATATCGTCATGATGTAGAGGAAGTAGAGTTTTGGCGTCTTCGCCGTCGGGAAGACTGGAATTTGGATCAGTCATGGTGGTGAGAAAACAGAATCGGTGAGCGGAGAAACGGAGTTTCCGTAAGTACTCTGTCTGGTTCCAGTAAATAAATAAGTACACTGTTTTTTGACCTTTCCTAAAATGAAGGACGATATGTCGTATTCATATCCTAGGAATCCGACTGTCGTTGCAAAATTGAATGATGACTGATAGTGACTTTGAAACTGTGTATTTGATCTGGTCGGGTTTATCTTTGGAGATTTCTGTTCGAAATGGTTCATGACTGGAGTGATGGTTGTCTTTGGAGACTTATGTTCGAAGTGAGTCATGGCTGCAGATTTCATGCTGTTTGCTTTTCTTTTGTTTTAATGGACTTATGTTTTTCTATGGTTTGTTGGACCCTTTTTGGGCCGGATAGTTGCTTGTTCTGTTTTGCTTTACTGGGCCTCCCGTATTGAGCCTGATCTGCTGGGCTTTATTGTTGATTTTAATGTAATATATAATATAATAATATAATATTAATATATATAATTAAAATAAATTGATATTTAATCTTAATTAATTTATTTTTATTTTACCGGACTTACGTTTTTCTATGGTTTGTTGGACCCCATTTGGGCCGGATAGTTGCTTGTTCTATTTTACTTTACTGGGCCTGGTCTGTTGGGCTTAATTGTTAATTTTAATATAATATATAATATAAATTTTTGATACGACTAAGATAAATCGATATATAAATAAATTCTTATTTAAGAGTTTCTATAATTGAAGTGAATTTTGCGGGTTCTAATTAGATTTTAGATTCAATGTTACTTACTATAACCGAAAATAGTGACATCAAAAAATGGGTGAAAGAAAAAAGGAAAAAATAAGAAAAAAACAGTTAAGAAAGAAAGAAGTATAGGCGATGATGAGGGGACTAAAAGGGTTCAATTTTTTTAGTCGAAATTATAGATTATTAATTTTACAAATGGGTTTGGCCAAAGCCTTTTTTTTTTCTTTTTACAAGTGGGCTCATAAAATGCTTATAGTTGACGTATAATATAAATAAAAGTGGTTAAAATATAATTTAAGAATGATTAAACATAGTTTAAGTATGAGAGAGATAAAAAAAGAAAACCTATTGTTTTATTTAAAAAAATTTATAATTCACTAAATTCTTATCAAATTCAAAAAATATAAGAGATGCGTTGATAATATCATCTTATATCGGAAATATAAGTTTTAGAATTCATCATAAAAAAATTTGAGTCACTCAAATATTACTAATTCTTAGCCAAAAAAATAAATCTTATTACTTATTTTTGAGTTGAAAGCTCTAGATTAATAGATATTCTTCATATTTTATTATGATTCCAAACATAAGCCACTATGTCATGCTAACAACCCAAAAAAAAAAAGTATTAAAAAAAAAAGACATTATTAATATCAAAATTCACTCCAATAGTATGCCTAGATCTCGAATGAACCAACTTGATCTTCTCGAACTTCAAATCATAGAAAAACATGAAAGAAATTGTAAGGATTACAACCTACAAATCTCCTCAAATACTTAAGTTAGTAATCTATATGATATAATAATAATACCACTAATCAGAATATTAATTATATCCCTTCTACCTTTCATTAGTATGTATTATAGGCTTTTGTAGAGAAAACCTTAGTACGGTTAGGTTTCTTTAACAAGTTAGACCATTTTTGGCATTTGGGTTGTAGACCCTTTTATTTGTCTACAACATAATTCGTCTATATATTTATCGTTAATCCTATCAAACTCAATGTCGTATTCCTTTCATACTAAGCCATGAGGCTATAATTCATTGATTATTGGTAGATTATTTCCTATTGGTAAATTCTTTCTCATTAGATAGCCCCTTGTCATAAGTTAAAGATGTGATTCGAACTGTGTCAAATTTCACTCTTCATTGGCTTTTCGTAAGCTCATCAAGTTCTTCATCACCATTTTTTTCCCTATAACTTTTCTTCTCACTTTGAGAGAAAACCTCTTAGGCCATCTAGTTCTGGCGGTGTGAGTTGAAGGTTCAGAGTACAATGAGCTCATCCTTCATGTTGAGGCTCCGTATTTAGCCCCTGCGTCTTAGCTCAACTAAGGTCTTTAGTATATGTTTATCAAAGTAGTTAGAAGCTTTACTTACTTGAAATTTTGATTATGCCCTTTATGCAAGTTGACTGATTTATTCTTGTTTTCACCATTTTCTTGGATATTAGCAATTGCACCTCCTTGTTCACTCGATGTCTTGGCATCTTCACGTATCAATTTATATTCAATGAAGTTGCTTGAGTTTATTACCTTCACTTTATCGCTTTGTCACCGTAATAATTTTACTTTAATTTCTTTACATTTTTGCTTTAAAGTTTCCATTTATTTTGGAGTCTTGATAACTTTCAATAGTAGGTGCATCAGAAGTTGCCTCTTGGCACACAATTTTATTTTACTGATGGCCGAATAAGCCCCTTAGTCAGGTGAAAGTTGAAACCTGGTGGAGCTTTTATGCATGGAGACTAATCATTACTATTGAAAACCTAGTAAGCCCCCTTAGTCTTAAGTAGCCTTTTATAGTTTTTCTTCATGCATATTGCTTCTGTGGAGCATGGTTCCAACTGGTTGGATAATATTTATTATCTCTATCATTGATGTATCTTTGATATAGCTCTTGGATTTTGTGTTAAGCCATGCCATAGATTAATGCTTTCAAAATTTAAAGCATCATGCAACGTGAATACCTCAATTAGCCATTTGTCGCTTCTAGTTCTTAGCTTCCTAGTGATATGCATTGTATGCTCATTGGTAGTTACTTCGGTTGCCTTTGGCAATTACAATGGTTTAAAAGCCCCTTCTCATTTTCTTCCTTTTTGCTTATTGTCGAGAATATCATGTGATTGTGAAATTTGATATTTTGGGTCGTTGCCCATGTTTCCGAGTTACTCCTCTTCAGTATTATGAATCAAGCTTTAGAGTCCTCATTCTTGTGTAGAGTTGTGTAATGTTCCTGCATCTAATTCTTTCCGCTAGGGGTATTAAGCTCAGATCTTGGTTCTTCTGACTTGGTATAAATTGTTTCTTAGGTTAAATTTTTCATTAGTGATGCTTCAAATTAAACTTATTACTTTTTTGCGTTGGCTTTTCGTACTAGCTTTTATTTAAATTTCTCGTACTTGAATTCTGCATTTAGTCAATCTTCTAAACAAATTGCTTTTAATTTCGATCTTACCTTATTCTGCATGTACTGTCACCTGTCAACCATGCGTCATGCATTTATTTACTTGCTTTGGAAACTTTCCAAACTGTCTCTTCCGATGGAAAAGAATAGTTGAATCATTCTATAATCACGAATCTCCATTTGTTTTGTCTTCCATATTTCTTCATGGATATAGTTTCTTTTTCGATAGAGGTCAAAAAATGAAGCTCTCTTATATCATGCCTTTGAGGCCTGAGCAGGCGATGTAGAGCTCTCTGTTATGTTAGTTTATTTTCGTGCCTTTGAGAACATGATAATGAAGCGCTTATGCCGGAGTGAGGATCCTCGATAAGTCTCTTAGCTTTAATCGATATCCCCTAATGGGTAAAATGGGTCACTATGGAAGTTCTCCACATTCGTGAAGTGGCTCTGCGAGATTTGCTATCGAGCTAAGTCTTGGTTATTTCGTCTTTAACTTGAAGTCGAACAAGCCTTAAATTTTTTTTTTCTTTGAGGTTTATTGGGTAGAGTAGCCTTGTGGTTTTTTAGTATCATTTTTCCCGATTGTAATCTTTTAAGCTAAACCATTATTATCATTACTTTCTTCAGTTGTTACTTCTTTTATACATATATTTGCTTTGCTTTTTAGACATCTTTTTGGAGATCGATGGATAGAATGTTTGTTTCCTTTGTGTTGGATAGATAAATCTTTTGTGAATGATCTTCTACGGTTCTTTTAAATTATATGGATGAATACTCTTGAGTATTATGTTAGTCTTGGCACATAAAAATTTCGGCTTTAGCCATTTTCAGCTGAGGTCAATTCACTTGTAAATTAAGGTGTGTTTGTTTCAGAGTCTTGAGGTCGCATCTTGCTGCCTTGGGATATTGATATTATATTGATAGTTTCTCTCCTTTTGGCATTTTATCGTGTCGAGGTGGCTTTTGAGGCACCATAACATGTTAACGTCATCTCATTTTTTTGCACCTCATCACACTGATGCATATTTTGGGGTGGCTCAGCGGGCTGAGGTTTTTTCTCCTTTTTTATCCTCGACGTTCTTATTTATCTTTTGGGGCACCTCAGCATGTTAAGGTCTTCTCCCTTTTTACGCCCCAACATGTCGAGGTTCTTTTGGGGTGCCCCAACACACTAAGGTATTCTTCTATTTTTATGTGTCAGCATGTTGAGGCATCTTTTGGACCACCTCAACATATTGAGGTATTCTCCCTTTCTTTCCCCTTGGCATGTCAAGGATTTCGCCCTTTTTTGTGCCTCGACGTGTCAAGGCATCCTTTTGGGCGATTCAGCATGCTAAGATCTTTTGTGGGTCTTGCCTATACTCATGATTGAATAAGTGTCTCAATTTTATTCTTCCCGGTTTATATTTATACCGAGGGTTTTGCCTGAGGATCTATATAGATTCTTTTTCATTAGGTCTTTGAGATCTTTGTAACCTTATTTTGTTATGAGGCTAAATTAAGTTCCTCAGTTTTTACCCGAGCTCTTAAGGGCTTTGTAGCCTATTTAGTCTTTTTGACTTTACTTTCTGAAAGTTAGCTAAACTCTTCATCAGTGGCATTTTGAGCTGTATTTATTGTGTTATTTTTAATACATTAGCTAATGTGGCAGTTCGTGGCCAAAGTCTAATGGTCATATGAACCTAGCCAAAGTTTGACAGTTCGTGACCAAAGTCTGATGGTCATATGCAAAAATGTAGACCACCATTCACACACACAGTTTGATCATTTTTCAGAATATAGGGGTCATCTAGTACTTTACAATAGTTAATGGGATGTACTTGAAACATTTTGAAGATGATATTGCTTGTATGTTTAAAGAATGAGGTCGTAAGGCAACTTCAGATACTTAAGTGGGCGCATCTGACTCCATATAGGATTAACTAGTATATGAGGGACTGAATCTTGATTTATGTAATAGTTCTAGGATTTCATCATTTTCTTAAGAGGAGACTGTCGTCGGGTCACGAGCGGGTCTGGGAAAATAATACCGAAATCAGAGCCTCACATTATTTTTGGCTTATGTTAGCCTTGCTCGGCGGCCAGAAGTATGCTGACAAGGTTCGCTCTCCGCTTGGGACCTCTCTTTGTAGTGATGTTGAGAGGTTTTCGCCATCAGATTCGTTAATCAGCTTAGCACAACTCAGACCTGATTAAAGCTACTTGGATTTGGGTTGTCTTCACCTCGCACAGTTGCAGGAGATGCGCCAGATGTGTGGTTGTTCCACCTTCCTCCCTCTTTCGCTATGGTCTAAGCCATTCTGGGTATAGGACCCGCTGACCCATGAAGGAGTAGTTGGGTTTTCTTCATACGGTTTAGGTCATGGCTTGAGAAGCCATCATCTCCTACATTATGCCGCTATTAGTTGTAGCTCTAACACATTGAACGCGCCTTAATGGGAGGTCGCCTCATGGTGGTTGGCCTAGACAAATTCATCCTTCATGACAGCTGAAGCTTGCGTCACCTTAGGAGTTGTTTTCTATGCTAATGGTATAATTGACTTATTAGTGCATAGAGTATAAACGAGTTGACTAGTTCCATGGTGGGGTCGCTTGGGTGACAGGATCTATTATGATATATATTATCTTGTGAAATTCTATTTTGTTCAAGCACGTACCATTCATGAATTTAGACTTTCAATAATAAAGAAATTTGTTGTTCAGAGTCAAAGTCAAACTGTTAATGCCAAAATTTGTCCCGGTTATGTTTATATCTTGAATGAACCTGCTTGATTTTCTTAAATTTGAAATGAAGAGAACTATAAAGGTTAAGACCTACGAAACCATTTTCAATACTTAAATTAGTAATATGTATGATATAATAGTAATACCATTAATCGGAATATTACTTATGTAAATTTTTTCTTGCTTTAGATCATTCGCATCTGGTTAGTTATTTGATTCTTTAAATTTTTATCTAATATTCCACGTCCGGTTTTCTATTCTATTATTTAGATTAAATAAATATTTTTTTAAAAATATTTTTTTTTATTATGAGAGAAAAGAGAAAATATGAATATAAAAAGAAAAATAAAATAAAATAATAAGTGTTGGATGATAATAAATAATATTAAAATATAAAATGAAAGAAAATATATAAAAAAAACTAGATAAAACTATAGTGCTTCTTCAAATTTAGAGAACAATTGTATTAAAACTAAATAAAGATTAAAATAATGATTTTTTCTTAAATTTTTTAAAATTAGAGCTACTAAGTTTAAAAAAACCAGATGCGAATACTTTTAATACGTATTTATAGGTTTGTATAGAGAGAATTCTAAGGATTAAGTCTGTTTAATGAATTGAACCCTTTTAAGCTTTCAAACTTTAAGTATTCTTATTTATCTACAACATAATCCATATATATATATATATATTGATTATTAGGTCTATTGGCCTTAATATCATATTTCTTCTATATTGAGCTATAAGACTATTATTTATTAATTATCGATAGACCTTTCCCAGGTAAACTTACTACCTCTATCATACATGATCTGCTTCCTATTATGCCCGTCTGTTTTGACATATAATTGATGAAAACAAATCAGCAATTGATTTGATGTTTTTAATGAATCAACGTTTGGTCGAATCCCTATCCATCCCATGACAGAAAAATATATGAATAAGAATGAATCACAAACGTGTGGAACGGTGAAGATTCTGATGTTTTTCAACTACAATCTCAATATGGGCCAAAATGCCAAATTAAACAATACGCACGATAATAATGAAAAAGACAATAATCAAACTCAAAAATTTTCATCCTACCTAGTCGTGTAGACCTCAACTAAAAACTAGTTTCACATGGGAACTCACAAATTTAGAAGTCACCTTAATTTAGGTTTGCCTAACCCATAGTCTACGTTATATATAGACTAATCAAAACACGACAATTTCACTTCATTCCAAACTCTCAACTTCCAATTCTTACCTACAAACTTTTTCAACAAAGAATCAATATTTTGTTTGGTAAAATTTTACAGGTAATGTGTACTATATACCTTATTACCACCGTGTCCCACACCTTATTATCAAAGTAATTTGACTAAAAGGGATGTGATTACTGTCTCTCCAAATCTTCTATACCATCATGTTGCCCACAAGATTGAATTCTGTTGAACGATCTTTCCCGACTAAGCATTCTTTTAAATGAATCGAATCTCGAACACGAACTCGAACCATTTACCTTAGAAGAAGATGGTTGCCGTCCTCCATCAGAAGTCAACGTAGAGTCAACAAGTTCCAATGAGGGACTTGAGAGTCCAATGCCACCAACCGGCCCCTCACGAGTCACCGGTTGAACCCTCGGTTTGGCCTCGGTCCGACAAATAGGACATGTGGACCGTGTGCTTAACCACATGTCGATGCATTCCACGTGAAAAGTGTGCTTACAATTTGGCAAAAGCCTAACCATTTCTTCGTTCTCTAACAAACTCAAACAAACTGCACAATCTATAGAGGTAGAAGATGTATGTGATTGATCATGATCACCTTCACTTTGTTTGAACACAAAAGAGGGTAACGAGGCGATGACAAGTGGGTCGAGGCCCATTTTCTGAGGGTCATTGGGCTGGGCTGCTACGGTGAACTGGAGCTCTCTGACGAAGGCCCGACGCCGGGACTGGCAGCGGAGGATAAATCTTGCGTAGAGGTGGAGGGCAAAGACTAGGAGGACAACTAGGGAGAGTGATATAATTGCAGTGAGCATGATCTTGCTGTGTAGGTCGAAAGCATTATTGTGGTCGGTATCAGGCGGCCCCCTGTCCTGGTTGTAGGAATCGTGGGAATTGATCCAAAAAGGAATTGTGTTGGAGAAGTTGGATGGAGAAGACATGGGTGGCTTTTTGATTTGTTGTTGTTGTAAAGAATGGGGAGAATTTTTGCTAAGCTAGTGGAGGTTTAGTCCATGCTTTTATAGTCAAGGGGGGTTTGACCGTTGAATATGGACTTCCTTAGATCTTATTTTCCACAGTCATTTTATTTATTAGGTTACTTTAATGCTGCAAGCCGTAATTAAGGACTTGTATCAAAATTATAAGAAAATTGTATTAATAGCTTCGAAGTGGAAAGTTTAAGGTAGTAAAACATATTATGTGAAATTCGGTAGGTCTAAATAGTTCTTTTAACCAAAACTTTTAGAATTTATATATCAAATTTTATGGTTTTTAAATAAAAATTCTTATTTTCTCCCTCCACCATTTTGTATAATCAAAATTAATTATATCTTATCGTTGTTAAAAATATAATAAGTGATATAATATATATATATATATAAAAAGAGAAAATAAGATAAATTTTTAAAAATTAACATAAATTATAATAAATATTTAATACTTTTAATACTTATATTAAATATCATATTTTAAGTTTAAATACAATGAATCACAATTCTAATTAAAATAGATTGAAAACTTATATGCATATCGCAGGGTCGGATTATTAAAATTATAAATTTGACTTAACTTAAAATATTTATTTATATTTTTATCTCATTTAATTTAAATTTTAACTAACTTTATTTATTTATTTTTATTTTTTCTACATTTCTACTCTTCCACTCTCTTCTATTGCCGCTATCACCATCCTCTTATGTCACCGTTAATATAAAATATTAAAATGTAAATTATTTTATCTTTATTTCTCTCTCTCTCTCTTTCTAAAATATTAAAATTGTAAGTTTTTATGTAAGCGGTCTACCACAGTTAGTGCCAACTTTCATCGTCAATATAAAAGTAATACATTATTAATTATTTAATCTTTCTTTATTTCTTTATCTCTTAAATATTAAAATTTTAAATTCGCAAATTTTTATAATAACGGTGGAGATTGGTGACAATGATGATGGGAAGAGTGTAATTTAAAAAGGAAAAAATATAAATAAAAATTATAAATTTAATCTAAAATTTATAATTTTAATAATTATTTAACAGTCATATAATATATATATAACAATTCCATTTATTTCTAATGGAAATAAGGGTTAATTATATTTTAAATTTAAAATTACGTATTCATTATAATTATTAAAAGTTTTGGATATGTAATATATGTAATTATTTTAAAATTTGAGAATTTATTATAATTTATCTTTTAAAAAGATATTAATAAATATGATAAAATTTAATATATTACTTAATCATATATTATATAAATAAGAATATACATTATTGTATCTCATGATATTCTTTTCTAGCAGAGCATTTAGAATACGTTCGAGTCTCAATCTTCTATGTACACTCATCACATAGTGGTGCCTAATTTCTCAGTTTCAAATTTTCATTGCTCATTTTTTCCACGACAAAATTTCCATACCTATATTGATGATTTGGTCACCTTATTTTACTAAACCTCGCCCCATTTTTCTTCTATTGATTTGAAAAAAAATATGGAAAAAAATAGAGTAATTGATATATAAGTTTCCCATTGAACACTCCAGCTAGAGATTGCTGTGTGGAGTCAATGATCGAGACTCCATCCGTGTTGACAAATTTTTTTTTTTTTTTTTTGGGCACACAAATTTCTGACCTCATTTAAGAAGAAGCTCTAGTTTTGTCAAAGAAAGACGCTATCAAGCAAGACTTTTGGCTAACGAATGCAATATTGAGAAAAATAAATTGATAGATCTAACAAACCAAGGTATGCTCCATCTTATGTGTCAATATGTGTCATTATATATTAGAATATGAGAAAAATGACAATATTGAGAAAAATGAAGCAAAAATTTGTCGATAGTTTAGATGTCAACATATTTTAAAGAAAGGCAACGAATCGGTAGAAAAAGTTGGATTTGTTAACCGGGTCATCTTTACCTTGCCTATAGTGATTTCGATGAACATGTTTCAACAACATAAGATATATTGAAAATATTATATCTTATATATTAAAGAAAACATTTGAAAATTTAGTATATAAAAAAGATGAAGAAACTTTTTTCATTATCAAGTGATTTTGAAATTGAAGTTTACACAAATAACTGAGTTGTGATTAGATTGGACAGTAAACTAGAGTTTTAGAGGTCTTAATTGGAGAATCTGAAAGGTTGCTGAAATAGGAGATTTCCATTCTTCTTCTCTTCCCTCTTAAGTTGTAAAATATATTGGAATTTAGTCACAAAATCATCACAAATCAGCCTACCACACAGCATAATAATTGACCAAAAGGAAATGCAATTTTAGCACGACTTAGTTGACTAACACATACAATTACTTGATTAACAAATAACAACCTTTGATAAATTTTGAACGGTAGCGAAAGCATTCTACAACAATTCAATTTTTTGTGAGAGCAATTTGGGTTTGATATATAGTGCAATTGTTTCATGTTATAGTTTCCAATATTCTATTCTAAACACTCCAGAGAGTACTCACATCCGATTCTTTATCCGACTCCATTGACTATAATTTTAGAGATTTTGAATAAAAATCATTAAAAACGATCATGCATCCGGTTATGCATAATTTTGTTTAACTTTGCATGTATTATTATATTTTTTACTATTTTATCTCTCTCCCATCTCTCCAGCGTATAACTTTTCATGTTTCTCTCTTCCCTCCCCCTTTTCTTACCTTCGTCCAGCATCTCTTCTCCTCCTGCGAGCTCTCTTTATCTCTTCATCCGTTCTTCATTTCGCCGGAGTTTTCAGATTGCGCTTCCCTGCCGGGGATCTCGTTCAGTATCGCTTTATGTCAGTGTTCTTCGTCCAGCATCTCTTATCCTTCTGCGAGCTCTCTTTAACTCTTCCTCAGTTTTGCGTGAATTCTTCTAGTTGCTGTTAACACATCTGAAGAATTAGTTTTAGATCAACACATCCACTTGCTGTTAACATTGCTGAAGAACTAGTTTCAAGGGATACTACATGCTTGTTGTTAACACATCCACTTATTGCAAAATTATGTCCGTTGGAAAAAAAGAAAAAGAAAAAAGAATTAAGTGTAGTTGAAAAGTTGACCATACACAAATACATCCACTTATTGCTAATTTTGGCTGATCATGTTTTTAGAGAAGATTCAAATATTTTCTTGATGATATCTTAAAACTATATATGAATTTTAAATGGTATTAAAACATCTGGCCAAATCAGAAGGAAATGTCGTCTACTTATTACCACTTACAGCTTACTATTTTTCTTTTTCCTCTTTCAAGTGATATTTAGATCATACAAGTTCAAAATACAAGGATATATTTTTACCAAATTAATAATAGGGATTATGTATTTCAATTTTTACGAATTTATTAATATTTAAATCTCATCGAACTTTTTAATCTCGATATTAATAAAATTAAAAATTTTAATTATTTTGATTATTTTTTCTAACATAAACAGATTGATTAACTTATTTTAACACGTCGGCATATATCTAATTAAGTGTTTAATTATATCTATAATATATACAAATATATACCAATTGGTAGGCGGTGGAGAATCTATTGAGAAAACCCTTCAATTTTCCTTTTTCAAAAAGAAACCTATGAAAAAAATTTGGAATACGAGATGATGTTTGTGATGTGTCAAACCCCACACTATCTGCCTTTAGATTATAGTTTAAATAGGACGATGTCGGTGACATGTCACTAATCATTGTTTCAATTATAGGAATGTTGATGTATCCATTAAGTTTTTGTAAGATAAGTAAATAATTATAAATATGGATTTGTGCCTTTAGATTATACTTTAAATTTCATTTTTTAAGGTATATATTTATGGACATAATGGATATATGAGGTGGCATATGCATCCGATTGAGATTGGGTTCGAAATATATATATATATATATTTGAATTTATTTAAATTTTTATTTAATAATTTATAAAATATTATATTAAAAAATCAAGAAAATAATATAAATATTTTTTATTAAATAATATTATATTTTATAAAATAGTTGAATTGAGATTCGGACATGCATGAATCATACTTCATCCGGTTATTTTATCGTCGGACAAACGAAACTATGAGATTCCAAATAAAGCAACTAACTATACTCAACTGCTTTAACTGAAATATTTCTTAATGCCTCGTCCTCGTTAAGAGTTACATGCATGCTGGGGAATGGATCTTGAGGAATGAAGCAGAAGATGGGTAGTAGAGATAGGTCACTAAAATCTTAATTGTTTTAAAGTGAAAATTCTATAATTGTTTTAAAGATTTTCTCTTACATGATTGAAATAAACTCTTCAAAGATTTTCTATAATTGTCTGGATAAGCTATATATAGAAAATAAAATCTTTATACTAAACCAAATTTCTCAGCACTGATCACTAGCTCAGCCTCTATCGCTACTATCTCCACCATCATTGTTGCCGCCACTGCCGCTACCACTATTGGCAGCACTTCTCCGACCATCACCCTTGCCACCATCTTCTCCATACCATAATCATTACCGTTGCAACCATCATTGCATCCCCCACAATAGGCAGACTAGTATCATCATTTCCATCAACATCGCCACGGCCATCTTTAACTCCATCATGCCTACCTTTTATCACCTTCGCCAGTCCAACTTCCATTGTTGCCACCACCATTCTAAACATTGTCATCTCCTCCACCACTATTTGTTGCGATTTTAAATCTCTCTTATATGAAGTAGAACTATAATTTCATCAAAATTGTAATTCCATAATATTTATTTATTTATTGTTTATATTTTGCAAGATAAACACAATATAACATTAATAGAATCAATTATAATTCTAATGGTAGAGAGCTTATTATAAGTTGGTTTATAAAGTAAAAGGTTATAAATTATTATATATAAAAATTCATAATATATACAAGTTGATGTTATAAAACTCATACCTAGGTCCTAACTTGTAGGCTTCCCATTAACACTAACTTAGAGACTTCCCATTTAAAAGCTAACTATTTTAGGAGAACTCCATGAGGATATTACTACTAAGCTACCATCTCAGTTGTCAAACTACAACCATATCATAGCACGAGTCATTATGACTTATCTTCAAATTCTTTCCGTACCTCCTAAATTATTAATTAATGTTGACTCTTTAGGGATTAATAGGGTTATGCCGCTCTTTGGTCAAGTGGTGGCTTAAATAGATAAGAGATAATGACAGACGCACAATTAGACATTAAACCCTCCATTTTTTAGGGTGACAACCATCTGTCGCCAATGTATAATTTCTTCATATATGTATATAATATATAGTATGATTCTTAGATTCTTAAATTCATCAAAAGAGGAAGAGAAAACAAAAGGATTAAAAAGAAAAGCTTGTTGACAAGTCACACTGACTCATTTTATCATCACTACCACGATCGCCATGAACAACTTTAACCTGAACCGAATAAGAATCCATGCTATAAATAACATGACCGTTGATGAATATTTCTTGCACATTACAACTTATCATCTTCAAGTATTGATTCTTGTTTTCCTCGATCTCTAGTAGCTCAAGCCATTACTGTGAGATTACCATTCATGGCTAATCCAAAGGCATTAACACTCTTCTTCATGCTAATCATTACGATTATCATGGCGACTAGTATTAAGTCGGAGGCACGAGTACTACTACCTCAGGAGAAGCAGGGTGCTCATAACATCGATAGTGAGATTATATGGAACAGATTAGGTTATAATTATAGAGTTAAATATGATCAAGAAATTGTTAGAAGCTTGGAAGCTGGAACAATTGACAGGGTAGCTCCTGGAGGACCGGACAATCAGCACCACTCTCACTCACCTCGAAAACCCTAGTTCAAAATTGCTATGTCGGAATTGCTCGTGTTGTTTTTTTCAATTTTCTTCTTTTAATGTATGCTTTTATATGTATGTACTCTATATATCCTGATCGAAGACCTTCTTGGTTTTCCTTGTGTAATAGTACTTGTACTGTCCTACAAATGTTTGATAAATTAATACTGAATGGTACGGTAAAGTTAAGTAACGTGATCTATTGAATACTAAACGGTAGTGTAATGTTAGGACATATGCATTACGGAGTGCTATTTAAGGTTGTCAAATGTAGCTATGTAAGATGGGATCCAAAAGAATGCACAACTATAAGAGCAACTATAAGAGCATAGTTTTAACAAACTTTCTATTAGCCTATGAGGTCTAAAGGCTTCTCAGCTAGTTAATAGGATGAGGTTCATACCAATTTGAGATGGTTTGATTTTGGAAAAATTAGGCTCTCTATTCCCTTGGCGGAGGCTTAGGGCCCAAAGTATGGACAGTGGTCCGGTTGGCTGGCCGAATGAGCAATTTGAAGTTACCAAGGGTTTGGATAAACACAAGAACGCCATCAAAAAACACAATTATGACAAACTTTCTAAGGTGCATGGGGTTTTAGCACGAGGTGCATGGAAGCTTGAAAAGTAGAAGGCGAATTGGTTAACCAAAAGAGCATAATTACCATGAATTCACAACGACCTTTATATATAGTAAATGTTATATACATTGAAACCTTAAACACTCTCTCATTTTTCTCACCTCATTAGGGTTTTAATACAAAATTTTAGGGTTTTAATACAAAATTTTAGGGTTTAGGGTTTCAATAGTTAATTCTGGTTTCAGATATATATATATATATATATATATATATATATATATATATATATATATATATTTTTTTTTTTTTTTTTTTAAGAGGATCGTTATAGGTCGGTATATTTTTTCCTACGCATGACTTAAATCCAAGACCAACTAGATTCCGGATAAAGGTTTATATTCAATGCTTAGCTTTCACATCTCCAATTTTATCTAAGTATAATAAATCCCTTAAAATATATATTTATTATAATAAATCTGTCAAAATTTATATAGTTATAATCAATAACTCTTTATAATTATTAATTTTTATCTATTTTAATGAACTTATTTAGTATTTAAAACTTTTTAAATCTCGAGTTTATCATTTTTTATATTTATAACTCCAAAATTTATATTCCCTTTCTCAAAAGTACTTTTTTCCCAATTTAACTCTTTCATTGATAGAGTTCAAAACTCTTATCAATGGAGATCAACCTCCATGATCATGGTGACCGGAGCTCGCTCCAAGAGAGTTGGGGTTAAATTGAAAAAAAAAAATAATTTAGAAAAGAAAAATATAAATTTTTTAGAATTATAAATATAAAAGATGATATAAATTCATGATTTAAAAAATTTTAAAATACTAATCACATAAACATCATATGAGTAAATCCATTAAAATAAATAAAAATAATAATTATAAAAATTTATTATAATAATATTAATTATAACTATATAAATTTTAAAATTTTCATTATACTTTTCTGCATCAACGTTTTAAAGTAAGTAATGATTATCTTTAGCTCTAATAATAATATAATAATAATATCAACGTTTTTATTTTTATTTTTATTTTTATTTCGACTCTTGCTCTTCTCCATCATACTATATGGTCCAAAAATAAATAAATAATAAATAAATAGTATATATCAAGATATATGATATTAGATAACAAAGAGTAACGTGGAGCCACGCATGCCTCACAAAACATGAATACGTGTTTATTGGAGATTTCTCAGCCGCCGCTGCATTATCTTTTTATTTTATTTAATTATTTTCTTGTTATTTAAATATGTCTCTATACCTTTATAGGATAAGTTTTATGCACACTTTTTTATATATTATTTTAATTTATTAAATTAATTATAAATATTAATTATTTAAATATATATATATATAATATGTCTAGAATCTACCCCTATATATATATATTATTATTATTTATTTATTTAATGAGTAAGGCTTAATGATACTAATAAGTAATATGGTATTCATGGACCGCAAATCTGGTATATAGTAGTTGGCCAGGTCGTTAAACCCTTTACATAAACGACCACACCAATCATTTCCCATTTGGTTTTTTTTTTTTTCCCCATTTCCTAAGGTGTTGATTATTTTGTAATATTCTAAGTTTAACACCTAATTACCTAATGGTAATATTAATAATTTTAATTAATATGGATAATTATATGTTTAATTGATGTATTTTTGGATGCTCCTAAAATAAAAATATCATTTTTACTCTTAGTCATTAATATCAAACTATATAATTATTTTTAATATTAGGTATTATAAATGCTAAAAACATACCAAACAGATTGAAATATGATATATAACAAAACGAACTATATTCTATAGAAAACGAAAAACTTCCAACTTTTTTTACCAGACTACACATTTCACGTTAAACTTTGTCATATTAACTTTAAATGACAAACTGTAATTTGTATTGAAAAATAGACTTCTGTAGATTTCTATACACATAATATTCTTTGATTTTTGTTTGTAGAGAAAGACCTAAATCTCATGGAAGAACACCCTAAAGTCTTGACCTTAGAGAGTTCCATAGGTTTTGTGTATCCATATAACTGCTTGAGTACTTGCTACACGTTAAGTTAAGTCGTGAACTCGCGCAATGGCACGGAGTCTAATCTATATTCAATTTTTTTTATATAATTTGTCAAACTATTTGAAGTCCGCATGTTCTTTCCACTAAACATTTCTTCCATCTATTTATAGCAATAATTGACTCACACTCTCAGAAACAAAAAAATCTCTCTTCTCTCTCTGATCTATGTACATGCATACACACATATATGTAAGAAGTAGTATATATATCTCAACCTACAAGCCTACAAACAACTCAGCGGTACACTTTTTATGGTAAGAGTGAAGCAAGGAACTAGAAATTAATATTCCATGGCAGTAACTAATGCAAGTGTAGCTCTGTCTATAACTATGTTCTTTCTAGTCTTCTCAACGGTTTTCATAAACATTTCCCAAGCGCGAGTTCTAGCTCCAAGGCACCGAGTTGATGCAGCGACATTATTGCCTGAATTAGGGTTTGATCGGAAGAGTTTAAGGAGGAGGGCTCTTACTAGGTCCCAAAGAGTCTCACCAGGAGGCCCAGATCCTCAACATCATTATTGAGAAGAAGGATTCGGTGCTACTAGAAAAAATCAACTAATGAAATCATGTTTAACAGTATCGAGACTATCGAGCACTGGTAGTTTGAGATCATACGGTTTTTATTACTTAGTAAACATGTGTAAGTAGACAAGTACCAAATCCTTTTTTGTATTCATGCATGATGCCCTATCCGGCTATCCCTAGTGGCTACACATATAGTGAAGGTGGTGGTACATTTTCCTAGCTAAGGATGTAAAATTTGATTTATGTCCATCTTATATTATATGTTGTCTTTATTTTTGCTTCTTAGTACTATTATTCACCTTCTTTTTGACGTTTGTTTATTCGCAATATATATCTATGTATAAGTAGTTGCCATGTTGGTCTGTTTTCATGGCCTCAATGCATGCTGTGTAAGAGTCTAAGATTTATAATTTTTCCCTTTTTCTTAATTGTTTAACTATTTAAACACTTCTTCCCTTAAGTTTTTTTTTTTCAAACGACACCGAAATGATGGTATTTGACCACCAAAAAATATAGGAAATTGAAGAAGTTTCCGAAAAGTATTCATTCCTTTAAATTTGACACTCAAAATTCTATATGTAGTTAGTACTTAATAGATTATTGTTAAGGTTTGGCTCCTCGTCCATCAAGCAAGGAAAATGCATGATAGTAATATTTTTATTTTTATAGTTTGATTTGAATTTTGAATTATATTATAATATATTTTTTTAGACAGCTATAATTTTGTACTTAGACACCTCAACTATTAATATTGATTTTCATAAACTTAGGCAACCGTTAATTTCTTAATCTTAATATTTTCGTAAAACCAGAATCTTAAATCCTGAAATCCTTAATCCCTGAAATCTATGTTGATTATATGTCTGAATATATCCGGCCATTGGGGCCGGACGATGATAAGTAACGAGTTTTAAGATATATTTTTATTTTTATTTTTATTGATCTTAGACATACTTTCGTAATTTTCTTTTATTTTAATTATGAATTTTAATATATTAGAATCTCATATGCTATTAGGATTTTTATTTTAATTGCATTTTAATTAAGAGCCTTAAGTTGTTAGATCTCTGATGTTATAAGGATTTCTAGATATATATCTTTAAATAGGGAAGTTTGTAGTTTTAAAGGGATTAAAGAACATGAATCAATTTTAATTCCATGATTCCATCCTGTGTTGGTCAAGCCTGGCATGAGCAACAATCAAACATTCGGTATGTCGGATCGGGCGTCGGATAAGCTTGTATCCAACCAGTGTTTATCCCTAAGTAAACCTACATTTACATTTACCTATTCCAAACTTAGTCTACTTACCAAAATGATATTTACTATCGAAACATATCATATATATTTTTTCTCTATCTACATATCCTATCTTTGGCTTCAACATTTTTAAGACTTTATGATGAATTTATTCATAGTTTAGCATACTTGTAGTTGTCCAAATACTAAGTACCATTCTTTAACATTTGCATAAACATAATTATAATATAAAGTGGAAATTATAATTAAACCCCAAGGTTTGAAATAATAATAATGAACACCCTAATTTTTTATAACTATGATGAAAATTCTATTTTGAAACTTTAATTATAATAAACCCGTACCAAATTATCTAAAATTTTAAAATTTATCCTAAATTATATATTTCTTTATTTTTTTCTCCAAAATTTTACTTTTAGTTTATTTAACCTATTTTATTATTTTAAATCAATTTTTCATATCTACACCCCCTTAACCACTACCTTCACCAACTTCTTTGCCACAGCCGCCCATGACTATCGTTGCCGAAAATATTCCAAAATCTAAATTGGACAAACTAAAAATTGTATATTCTTTAAATAATTATTTTATTTTTATATCTTCAACCTTTATCGAAAAATCTCTCTTTCTTGAATCTTGATGTAAGGTGATATTTGAAAATTGGTTCTCACTATTCCAAGATCAATTAAAAATAAATATAAAATTTAATTTATATGTTGTAGATTTTTAGAATATTTCCGGCTGTAGTTGGCGGTAGTGAAATGGTTGGTGGAGTGGTGATGAACAAGTATAGAGATGAAACATTGATTTAAAATACTAAAAATAAGGTTGAAAAAATTTTAAAATAATTTTGGGGGTAAAAAAAATAATTTAATTTAAAGTCAATCTTTAAATAATTTAATATGGAATTATGTAATTCATTATAATTGAAACTTTAAATAAATTATTTATTATAATTATAAAAGTTTAACATATTTATTATAATTATTTCATATATCTCGATAGATTTATCTTAATTTCCCCTTATATAAACATATATAAACATAAGCTTCTCTTTTTACATTTTTTGTCTTTCTTTTTTTGGCCCAATTTTCTCTTTACTTTCATCTTTGCATTTTGCCATCCAAAGTTGTCCAAAGAGACGACCCATTACAAAAATAATCACCATCGTCGACTTCGAATATGACAAAACTAACTAAAGAGAAGAATTATAGGTGGGTTCTAGCACAATAAGCAATACGTCAAACTAGTTGTATAAAAACTTATTTAATTAGAAGCTTTTCCGTTAGTTGTCGCTGTCCTATGCATGACATGTTTGAGTAATATCATTGAACTCTTGACTTATACCGTAGTGACAAGAACAAGATTAGTAATCAAATACAAAAGACTTGTTGCTTTTGGTGATTTAAAGGCCTTTTTTCCTTGAAATTTTCTGCGCATCTCATTACAAGGTGAGGATTAGCATAGGAATCCCATTAATTAGGTCTCTTCCTACACATGTGGTTGCTCATTATTGTTTTCCTTTAACCAAAAAGATGCATGGAAGGGTCAGCATTACATGTTTTTTAGTTGCACATATTTGCATTAACTTGATTAATTAACTACCTTAATAGATACGACATAGAATATGATCGGTCCACGTGGTCCTACGATTCATGAGATGATTTATTAGAACAAAAAATCGTAGAATGAAGTAAGATAATCATAAGAAAAAACAAATATCAAAACACTTTTTAGAATAAATTTTCTACGTTTTAACGATTGGGATTGAGCCATGATATTATAAGTTGATGTGGCTTAATCTTAGCATTGTGAATATCTATTCTAAGAATAAGGTAAATTGCTAATGACATGTATTACTTACATAATTAGATTTAGATTTGTTTTAGATTCACCTTGTCAACTTGGTAGTGGAAATTTGTTTTCCCGACATGGGAAGATGACACAAAATAAATGTTGATGCAAGAATATTATGGCTTCATAAGCTCGATAGTATGGCGCACCGATCAATCTCATCTGTCAAGCAAACAAGTAAGATATTGTTGGGATTATCACCAGTGATACCCGCTCCGACGATCAAATCGGAAATTTGAGAAAGCAAGAGAGTTGTCTCATGTATGGGTATTAGAATGTTTTATGTGTACCTTTAGACTTGTAGCCTGTAGGTTTGTACTGTTTATACTTTCTCACTCCTGAAATCTTCATATGATCATATCCATTAATGTCCATTAACCCTCATATATAACAGCTCATGTCATTAAAGCCTCGCCTCTTGCCGATTACGGCGTAATGATCAGGATATCAAATGCCCCTCACTCTTTCCTCGTGCGTGACTGCCCGGACGACTCTTTCTTGTCCAAACATCCTTCAATTCAGCCTGGGATGGTCCTCCGGTGGATCATCAATTACTCAACCTTTTCAAAAACTGAACTGCCTGACCCATCCGAGGGTTGAGCCCAAAGTGAGATAACCTTAAATTATCCTCTTTCCTTTCTTTCCTCGATTTTAAGCATAAACATGTTTGAATTGATTATTACTAAATTCACACCCTAAATAAACTGGCTAATTTGCCCTATTTACTAAAAGTGTCTTACTATGGGCCAAACTTGTTTATGGTGCATGCATGTATGACCCAGGTGACATACACGTACTTAAATTAAACCCTTTAACTCCTCAAGATCTAAGCCTTTCATATTTTTCTCTCGTTTTCATGTTTATCATGTAGCCATATTCTTTTCTGAGTTTTCGATCTCTTTAACCATCTACCTCTCGAGAGAACCTCTCATCACTAGTCGAAAGGAATCCATCTCATTTCTCACCATGAATGCATTTTTTCCCTTCAAAAAAGTTTGAACCCGGAAGATTTTATTTTTAAATTCGAACCATCAACCTCCACTTTATAAATAATATTACGTGATTACTAAACTAATACCTTTTTTTCCCCTCTCTTTTTAAATTAAAACAACTTGTATCATTTCGTCAATAAATAAGTCAAAGGACCTATAATTCAACGACGGCGTTCTTTAGAGGAGTCTTTCCGTAGGCCCAACTTTTTTAAGTGCGGCGTCTCATATGCACATATATGGAGAAGGATTTGATGCTTATCAAAAGTTGTTCTTACGCTTGTTTATCCAAATAAGTGAGGAATGTCGTCTGATCTCATTTTAACGATGATCGATACTGTTTAATATGATTTTAACAAGCACCATTGATTAAGATCAGACGGTCTTTATTACTTAATAAATACATAAGCACAACTCCTAATAAACACCGAAATTCTTCTTCCACACATACATATAGTTAATCATACGAATCCGTATCTTTTAATTTAATGAGCTAAATCAATTTCATATAATGACAAAAGAAACACACAACATAAAATAAAATAAAATAAAATAAAATAAACAAAAAAAAGTTCCCAATACTAGAAATTAGACGAAAAATCGTCATTGAAAAATGGATTTTGTTTAATTTTTGTTTTTTTCTCTTCCCACCGTATCAATAAAAACCAAGCCAGTTCTCCCTCTCTTGTTTTTTCCCCCTATTTAGCTTGTTCCTATAAATCATCTATAATTTCAATTGAAAATACATTGCCCATCAACTCACTCGGCCAAACAAACAAGCTACTCCATTTCGAGTCATACTCCCCCTTCCTTAATATGCCTAACTATCTTATTACAAATATCTCAAGGATTAAAGTGATTCTCGTAATCGCTTTCTTCATGTTATCTATGCTAGTTGTAGATTCACATGCACGAATCATTCGGGTTTATGGGCGGCATCAAGAACTCCTCGTACGAGAATTAGGTTTGGATGATCTCTTCAAACATGGGCTAGAAAATAAAACAGAAAGAAGATCGCTTAAAAATTCCGAACGAATCAGTCCAGGAGGACCAGATCCTGAACATCATCGAAGAGGAGTATAAATTGCAGAGTATTAATAATGCGTAAGTGAATGCTTATACAGCTAGTACTCATGTAGAAGGAATAAAATAGTGTTATTTTTTACACTATATGTCGTTAGATCTTCTAACGTTCTATGTTTATGTGTGGTCCAAAAAAGGAAACATTCTATGTTTATGAGAAGACTAGTATTACCTTTGTAATAGTGATGTACTAGTGACATTGGCCAACTATTTCATTAGCTCAAATTCCATGTATGGCATGTTATAGTGTTATGTTTGTTGGATAAACATTACTAAATCTATCAATAATGATATTTCCAATTATATATCAAAACGGTTGAGAATATATTCATCCCATATTTAAAAAAAAAAAATACTTTTGAAAATTAGTATATAAAAAAGATGTTCAACTTTTCTAATTGTCAATTAGTTTTGAGATGGAAGTCCAAATTTTTATAGTATCAGAGTTAGGCTCAATATATGATTAGACTAACCGTCGTACATACGCCGTGTCACCCATATAAAAATATCTACATATAGGTGTAAAATAACGCCACACATAAGAGACATGTTGAGAATATATTTATATTTATCTCACATCTAAAAAAGAATATTTGAGAAACTAGTATATAAGAAAGATGAGTTAACTCCTCTCATTATTAATTAATTTTGAGATGTAAGCTTAAATTTCTATAAAAACTACCTACCGTAGAACCTCGATTAAATAATAATTTTTTTTGTCTCAATTTAAGAATAATATGTAAATTTTTTTCGATAATTTAATATTTCATTAAATTAATAGATTTTCTTGATTCAAACAATATTAAATTTATCGTAATTTTATGATTTTATTGTAATTATCTTATAAATAGATTGTTCTTCATTTTCTTTTCTTTCTTTCTTTTTCTCTTCCTTTTTTTTCTTTGATCAGTTAACTTGATCAAAGTTGTAGGATGATTAAGAGAATGTAATTTGATTACTTAGGAAAGAATTTCCTAAAATGACCTAAAATCCACCAAGAAGGAAAGCAAATCAAATGACCTAAAATCACCAATGGCCACATTTTAATTACAATCAATTTCCTATCTTATGTCCAACACAAATCAAGTTACCGTTAGTCAACATATATATAATTTTGTACTAATCACACAATATTAATTCAAGCAAAATTCTTCATCATCTTTATTCTCTAAGTCTTATAAACTAGTAAATATTATTAGCTCTACTTCTGTTTAGATGAACTTACTTGGCCATTTTAAGGATTTATTTATTGAATAATATATGGGAAGTTCTTATATTATTCAGTAATACTCTTGTTAAGTTGGTATGATAGTTAATTAAAAAATAAATAAAGGTTAACCAAATCTAATCCTAGATTTCGAAGCCCAAATTATAAGGGTCTACTCTTCGGCCCAAAAATCCAAGGCCCTAATCCAAATAGGTTTTAATTTGGGCCAGCCTCCAAAATCCAAGGATTTGGACTCTTAACTTCACAAGTAGGACAGCTAAAAAGTATCAAAGAAGGAAAAAAAAAAAACAAAAAGGTTCCATTTCTCAATTCTACCGCCTACCGAACACGGGCGCGTGAAAAACCACTCCGTCCACAACAGATCCCAAAATTTTCCCCTCCGTCGGCGCTTAAACCCCACCCTCTCTTCGCGTGACTGGTCAAACACTTGAAAAACTTCACCCACGAAACTCCACCGCGACAAACTCCTCCCATAAAAGCCCTTCTCACGTTCCTCCCACGCGCACTTCTTGCTCCATTCCTATTAGGCCGTGCGAGTTGCGCTCCCTTACAGCAAGTCAGTCCAACTTCCCCCTTAACTTAATGATACTTACCGGTCACGACTCTTCTCTTTCCACCCAAACGCGTCGTTAAATTGATCGCTCCTCACGACCTCTCTGGCTACCGTACAGATGTAAGATAAGGATATTGTATTCGAAGAGAGAGAAAGAGAAGGGGGGGGCCAGATCTGATCGAAGGCACAGAGGTGTTCGAGCTCGAAACCCTACTCTTCTTCCCCGTTGCTGTAAGCCCTAACTCTCTACCTTTTCTGTTTGGTTGTCGGTAAATATATGAGATTTCGTGGGTTTATCTAGGGTTTGGTCGGAGAGCGGTTGTTGGATAAACCTGGAAAGAGGTTTTCCTTCCTGTTTTCGTTTTTCATTTCTGGTCGTTGTTGATGCCCTAGTTGAATTTCGCGATCTGGAGAAATTAGGGTTTTTTTAATTTTAATTTAAAAATGATGTTCTTGTAGGTATGGAGAAACCTAGGGGGAGGGACTTTGTTCAATTTTGTGAGATAGGAGTTAGGGTTTTGGGTTGAGTTACATGTATGGCTTCGGGGCCCATAGTTGGAGATGGAGGTGGAGGTGATGGAGTTAAAGAGAAGCAGAGGTTCGTAGAAACTAAGGTGTACTCCAGGAAAGCTTTCAAAGGTTCTAGTAACAATCTCAAGAAAACTGTTACTAACTCTAATACCATCTCCGCCATAGAGAAACCCCCCACCACAGTTAACAAGGACAATCCTAGCACCAACCAAACTGCCACCAGTGAGAATATTACTAACACCACCGAGATCGTCACCACCACCATAAAAGAGGATGTTCCGGACACCAACCAAGCTGCCACCGCCACTCCTGCCGATGAGAATATTCCTAGCACCAATCAGACAGACACCACCACGGAAAACGAGGATATTCCCAACACCAACCAGACTGCCACCACCACAGCCAACGAGGATATTGTGAACACCGATCGAACAGACACCACAACCAACTCCACTGCCAAAGGGAATATTCTCAATACCAACCAGATAGCCAACACCATCTCCGAAGAGAGTATTCCCAACACCAACGAGAAACTCGCCTCTACCACCTTTAAAGAGAATATTCCTGACATCTACCCGACATCCACCACTACCACTGCTGAAGAGAATATTCCTAATACTGACCAGACAGCCACCACAACCACTGTTGTCGAAGAGTCAATTCCTGACATCGAATGGGCAGCCACCACCACCACCACCACCACCATCGAAGAGTTGATTACTAACACGAATCAGGCAGCCCCCATCACTGTTGAAGAGACAATTCCTATTACTGATCAGGCAGCCACCAATATCACTGCAGATGAGGATATTCAGAACATTGATAAGATGGTCAGTACCACCATTGAAGATAATATAATTATCACAGAGAAAAATGAAAATACCACCAGTAGCAATTTGATTGACAATAGCAACAAGAATGAGAACACCACAAGTAAAAATGGCTCAGGAAACGCTAATAACAATGGTAACACTTTGAATCAGCCAAGGACTCGGACCGTAGTGTCTGAAGATGGGAACTTTAGTCAGCAACAGCAGAATGTTTCGAGATTCCATGTCACTTCAGATGATTCGTCTAGCCTCAACCAACAGCAGGCAGAAGTGGGAGTGGCTGAGCCAACAAATCAATACATTGTTTCTACAAATGGAGATGCAAATTCAGGGCAGGTGGGGGACCAGACAAAGGTCAATTTGGCTAGAAGGTCGAAGCATGAAGCGAGGGACCTTCGAAGGAAGTTGGTGGGTGATCTGGAGACTGTGAGGAATTTGGTGAAGAGGATTGAGGCGAAACTGGGGCAGGTTGGTGGGTATATTTATTCCCATGGGGGAGCAAAGGAAAGAGTTAATGATGGGGGACCAAAGAGGGCTCATTCGGAGGTGGCTTCTATAGGTGTTCCAAGAGTTTCTAGGCCTTTGCACCAGTTGAGTGTATCTGTGTTGGATAACAGTCAGGGGATTAGTGATAATATAGAGAAAGAGAAGAGGACCCCAAAAGCAAACCAGTTTTATAGAAATTCCGAGTTTTTGCTTGCAAATGATAAGATTCCTCCGGCTGAGAGTAACAAGAAGTCAAAATCAAACTCGAAGAAGGCAGGTGCAGGTGAATTATTTAGCCATGGGTTTGGGGTAGGTACCAAGTACTTTAAGAGTTGTAGTTCTTTGCTTGAGAAATTGATGAAGCACAAGCACGGCTGGGTGTTTAATGCTCCTGTTGATGTAGAGGCTCTTGGTTTGCATGATTACTTTACGATTATTAGGCATCCAATGGATTTGGGTACTGTCAAAACAAGGCTTAACAAGAACTGGTACAAGTCGCCCAAGGAATTTGCGGAGGATGTCAGACTTACTTTTTACAATGCTATGACGTATAATCCAAAGGGGCAAGACGTTCATGTTATGGCGGAGCAGTTGTCTGGTATATTTGAGGAAAGGTGGGCTATAATAGAGTCTGATTACAACCGGGAGTTGAGATATGGACTAGATTATGGGGCTTCACTCTTAACACCTACTTCAAGAAAGGCTCCCCCACCACGGCCACCGCCTCTTGATATGAGAAGGATCCTGGATAGAGCAGAATCAATGAGTCATCCAGTTGATCCTAGACCTACACCCATGAGTATAACTCCTTCAGTTAGGACCCCTGCTCCAAAGAAGCCAAAGGCAAAAGATCCAAATAAAAGGGACATGACTTATGATGAAAAGCAGAAACTCAGTAAAAACCTTCAGAGTTTGCCACCAGAGAAGCTAGATGCCATTGTTCAAATTATCAAGAAGAGAAATTCTGCGTTTTTCCAACAAGAAGATGAAATTGAAGTGGACATTGATGTTGTGGATGCTGAGACTCTCTGGGAGCTTGATCGGTTTGTTACAAATTACAAGAAGAGTTTGAGCAAGAAAAAGAGAAAAGCTGAACTTGCTAAACAAGCCAGAGCAATGGCGGTGCAGAATGCCCCAGAGACGGTATTGCTTTGAATTAATCTTTCCAGATGAATATTTTCTAATGTCTAGCGATGATTGCTAAGTACAACATTTTTTTCTCTTCTCCCTTATAGAACGAAGTACCAAACATGTTGGAGGCACCAAAAGAAGCCAGAGCAGGTAAACTAGGAATGCAAGAAATTTCATTTTCTATTATGGGTGGGTGACATTTTTTTGAGTGTAATATCTTCTATTTGCAAGCAGATGAAAAGAATCTTTCCTCTTCATCTCCCGGTCATGGTGAAAGACAAGGAGATAATAGTAGGTCAAGCAGCTCTAGTAGTGATTCAGGGTCTTCTTCTAGCGGTACGATAGTTCAGTTCCCTACCCGGTTTTGCAACAAATTTTGTGGTGGTTAAAAGTTATCACTTTTTCAGGACGAAGTTAACATGTTAAGAAAGCTAATATTGCTCTTCTTTTAGAATCTTGGTATTTGATAATATACCCTTTATTTCTAATACCATACAAGTGTTTTTGCAGACTCTGATAGTGATAGTTCTTCATCTGGATCCGAAGCAGGTTCTCCAAGGACTTGAATGTCTGCATAGGTAGCATTATGATTATCATATTATACTTTTTCTTTATATGATTAATTCTATAGGAAGCATATACCAATTTCATATTTCATGGAATAGGCAATCGTTATTTGTTAGGATTTTGAACGAAATTGGTTGCCATCCCTTCCCTCTCACAGAGATGGGTCTCCATTTCAGGTTTTAATGTTATTGCGGAACCTTAATTTCCTAACTAGTGTGGGAATGAGGCTTCATATTCTTATGGTATTGGCATGTGGTATAAAATGAATAGTTCAGTTGTCTATTGATGATTCACATATTTGTGAATCTATGGTCCTAGAGTTAGTATTCCATGTCGAAAGTAAAGGTTCTCTATGGAGCTTCTGTAGGCAGGGTGCTTAGTTCACAAGATGCGGCATATGTTGATGTGTTGGATCGAATCCCATCTTTAGATCGAGATAGGTAACCAAATGAGAGGGAAGTAGAAATGAGAGATGAAATAAAGAGGTTTGTGGCATATTATGATAAACTGAAGATTTAGGTCAATTTTGATTGTTACTTGTTATTTATATGTTGCTAAATGACTTTTTAGTTTGGGGAAATTGCTATCTGATAAAAAATTAGTTTATGTGATACAGCATTAGCATTAGTTTTTTGTTTAGTGTTTATCCCCTCTCTCTCGGTCTCTAGCGTGCTTCTGTTCCTACTTTCCTTGGAAATGCAACCAATTTACTGACTTTTACTTTTGGTTCATCAGCAGATCTCAAGATCTTGAACTAGATATATAGAAGTGCTGCTTCAAAGCGGTGGACAGATTCAAGATATTTCAGATTTTAGGGTTTATATCATTTTGAAGGTGCACTTTTTGTACAGTGGAAAAAATGTCATTTTAGGGTTGATTTCTCATCTTTCTCTCATCTCTACTTGGTAGTTTCATTCATCTGGTCAGAAAATTTGTATCATATTTTGTAGATTTGTGGTAATAATTAGATTGACAGTTTTACTAGTCTCTTTTCAGGTGCAGGTTGTACATTTCTTAACAACTATTTTTTCTTTTCCTATTTCCTGGCCTTATTTTGGTGTCTAAAGAAAAGGTCTTGTAATTCAAGTCTATAACGAAGTTGTAATTGCTTCTATACTTGGTGGTGGTTTTGTTAGGGATTGTTAAATTTTCCAAATTCCTAGTACATAAGTACTTAGGCAATCAGATCTGGGTTTTCTCAGGAAATATAATCAGTCATCCTCAATTAGTCTATACCCAACAGATTGTTTATACTTTCTAATGTAATGGAAGATACTTTTAGGATCAATTTTTAAAATTTAACATAAATTATAGTAAATAGTAATTGTAATGAATATGGTAATAATGGATCTCAATTTTATGAAAAATTGATGTAATTGTCAGCTATATATATAGCTGTTAATTTAAAAAAAATATTTTTACTTAATTTAATATAAAATTAATTTTTTAAAACTATTTTTTTTATTTTTTTATGTATTTTTTTTTCTATTTCTATTCAACTGGCTTCCACCATTATCATTTTCTATCATCATTATTAGTAACTTCTACTATATAAAAATATAAAAATATAAATTATTTTTTACTATTAATATAATAATATAAATATTATTTCTTTCTTTTTTTTTTTCTATTTCTTAAATATTAAAAAAATAATAAAAGAAAATTTTATTTAAAAAAGTAAGTTAAAAAATATTAAATTTATAAAGGGTAAAAACATAAATAAAATTTTAATATTTAATAAAATTTTATTTATTTTTAATAAAATTAAATATTTATTATAATTTATATTAAAGTTTAAGAATTTATTCTATTTACCCTTCCAAATAACATGTGCTAACTTTTTTGTCCACTAGCAGCCCCTAGACTTATCATGAGTGGTAGGCTTTGGAACGTAAGTTTTCCCATGTGGATTGTATACCTGTGTCCTTCCTAATGATTCCAAACCAAATATTTGTTAAATATATTTACGAAATTATTGATGATGCCAGAGTCTTGCTTTCTTGTTATGCTTAGAAGTCTCCTTAGAACTTTCTTGTATAGCCAGCCTTTCATAGTGGTGGGCCGGTCGACCCCGTAGTCTTATGTTCTCGTCGGCTGTGATCAAGTCTATGTCGGAAAATATTAACGTAGTTAAAATCACAAGCGTTGCTGTCAAACATCGATTCCAAAGCTCTGCTAGAATTCTTCATATTTTATTTAATCTTTTGCTTTCCGCAAAGTCGAAGAAACTACACGTGTGGGGTCAACCCTACCTTAACAACTGGAAGAGAACACAAGTACATCTTAACTGCCATCCTTCTCTCTCTGTCCCTCTCCTCTTATACATACGCAAAAACCAGACGAAAAGAACAAGAAGAAGGATAATAATTTGTGTACTTAAGAGGAGAAGTCAAAGAAGAAAAAATTTGAAGAACAAAAGATGTGTTGTGGAGACGGTGAGTGTAGGCCGCTTGGCTTTCTACTGGGCCTCCCTTTCGCCTTCCTCGCCCTTCTCATCTCCATCGTTGGCATCGTCGTCTGGATTGTAGGGTAATAAAAAGGAAAAATTATAACTGACCCATGAATTTTTTCATCACTTTTTTCTTCTGGGTATCTTCTATTTTCCTTATTTCATTGATTTCACAATCTGGGTATGAGTCCGATTGATTTAATTTTAAATAAAGATGAGACTTTTTGTGATTTTGATATATATATATATATTTATGCAGATTGTTGCTGAGTTGCATATGTCCGTGCTGTTTCTGCGTGACGGTTTTGGTTGAGCTTGCTTTGGAGTTGATCAAAGCCCCAATTCATGTTATTGAATGGTTCACTTCCAAAATCCCTTGTTGATTTCTAATCGAATTCCTAATATTGATTTTTTAACTCTTTTAGATCTTATTAGTAAGTTCCGTTTGTGTTCTTATAAAAATTGGGTATGAAAATTCTAATATTTATGTGTTCTCCTTGGTTTATGGGGTGTGGAGATACAAATTTTATTAATCTGTGATTGTCTGTTCTTTGTGTGCTGGATTTCATGCTTTGTCTGATTGATCTTGAATTGAGTGTGTTGATTTTGCTTTTCTTTTCTTCTCATTCTAAAAGAAAAAAGAAATTACAGCTCAGAAAAAATCAGCATCCTTATTGTTGTTATCACTCATATACAAGAGAGAGATCAATCAAAGTTCATTACAAATCATTCCTTCACTGAGGAAGAATTAGAAATTGGACAAATGGGCCTAGAGCTTGAGCTAAGAACAGAACGAATATAAGAACACAATGATCCTAGGAGTATTTGGAATAGAGTTCCTCTCTCTAACCAAAGAGAGCAGCATAGAGGAGCTCATTCCAAGTATCAGGCAAGCCGGGGAGGCACCAATGGCTACAATCGTTGCCACTATGCTCGCCGCTATAAGCAGAAGGGTGCGCATCTTTCCGGAATTGAGATGGAACTGTTACGTCCAAGAAATAAACCGGTTTTTTGATCCTGCTCAAGACTTTGTTCACAACCACCCATGCCATTGGGGTTCCTCCTGGATACTTTGCTCCAAAATATGGTTTGGTTTCTCTCAAGCATGATCGCGTCGGCTCGTTCCAGTCCTTTCCCCTAAAAAGAAAGGAAAAATCCGCAAAATCATACCAGGCCGGAATATCTAATTAGATCGTATATAACAACAGTAAAGAAAGCATATTCTATAACATGATGGAAAGCTAGCAAAAAGATGAGTAGAATCAAAGATTTGAAATCGTGTTAACAGTGTCAAAGAATCAAGATGCTTACTCATAATGGGTGGGAGAAATTCCAAGAAAGAAGACTTTGGTTTTGGAAGGATCCACATTAAGATTCACCCATCTAGCCCAAGTTGTTAGCCCTTTATAATAGGCCATATAACGGTTCATATCTTTGTACACTTCACTTCCCTCTTGCATATAATCCCATCTACACAATAAAAAACACACAGCATTAATGTTCATCATTCGTTCCTCTAAACATAATCTATACAAATATGATTCCAAATGACTGATTTTAGAACAATCGTACGGTTGGGAGCTTCCCGTGTGGGTCCACCAATGCCACGTGTTAAAGATCAACATGTCCATCCCTCTCCATGCATTGCCATTCTTTATCGAGTCGAGCTTTAGGATGCGTCCGTTCTTCTCGTTGACAAGGTCTACGAGGAATTGTGTTCGGTAAACCAATACTTGAAGTCCATACTCCTATTGTTATTAAGATCAATTATGTATCTCAATTAGTTAAAAATAAACACAATTCAATAACCCTAGTACCCAATTTGGATGTGTGTAGATGTATGAATTAGCATCTGGGACGGTGAATTAATTGAAGCCTTGTTCAAACTTCAAGTCTTTAAATATCACCTTCTCTCTAAACGAGAAAAATATAAACATAATCACGTTCTACTTTAAATTCTCAAGCTAACCGCTGCAGCGGCACATAAAATGACATAAAGTAATAAATTTTTTTTGGCCCAAAAGTAATAAAGCTTGAAAACAAAAAGGAATAAAGATGAAGGGGGCAAAATGAAAAGCTTTTACTAACATTAACATACGTACGTGTAGCTATAGCGATAAGGTTCAATGGAGAAAAAAAGACTTACCTTTTTCTTCACAGAAAAGCTACTGAGGTAAAAGAGGAGAATAAAAAAGAACTTAACCTCAAATGTGACAGAAGCAAAACCTGTCCTTCTTCCCCAAAATGTGGTTTTAGAGTTAGGAATCCATGCTTGAATCATACACGTTAGCGATTCCCACTGATTCAAACTCAACGAGTCGCCCACAAACATGATCTTCTTCCCTCTCCATTTTTCCAAGAAACTCTTCCCATCAAACCTTTCCACCAAAAAAAAAAAAACTTTGTTTGGAAACCCATAAAGAAAAAAGCTAGCAAGGCAGAAACTTTTTTTTTCTCGAGAAAATAATGAAAATGGATAGTACCTGGGTAGAGCACAAGAAAATGGCTGCCATCTATATTTCAGATAGAGCTTATCAGGTCGGCCATACTTTTGGCAATCGAACTGTGGATCTATAAAAGGGCAAGTTGAAGAGTTGTAGAGAGGGTAAGAAGAATCGTAGACCCATTTTCCATGGAGTAAGTTGCATTTTGATGATAGCGTTAATACTGAAGAGCTGTTTGTTTGGAGGGAAAAGGAAAATAGAAAGAAGAGGTTGAAGTTGAAGAAGAAGAAGATGATGAAGGAACCCATTTCTTTTAATTGTTTCTATTTTTGTATTTCTTGGGTTTCGATCCAGCAAGTTTGGTGAAGGGAAAGGACGAGGAGTGACTGAAAAAGTTGTCGGACATTACAGCTTATATATAAATGCAGGACACGGTAAAGAGTCTTAACTCGTGACAGAGTGAGTGTGAGAGGGGCTTAAATTTTAATTTCTTACATCTTGAGGGGGGTTATTTATATTTTTGGCTTTACTTTTTCGCCACCTTGTATTTTAGATATTTATGTTTTTGTTAAAAAAAATAATGATTATAAACAATTAAATTATCATTTTTATTTTCTTATATTATAATTTATTCATTTTTATCTATATATAAATTTTATAAATATATTATTTGATCCTTAATTATTTTTATTATAGTATCAAATTAATAAATATTAATTAAAAAAATTAAAAAGATTTCAATTAAATCAATCTAAAATTTATCAAAAAAATATGATTAAATTCTATTAAATTAATTTACGATTTTTATCATGAATCATATTCATTCAAAAAAATTATCAAAATTATCTCTTATATTTTATGAATATTCGATAATTTCTTATATAAATTCTTCCAATGTACTTTAGAATTTGTTTATTATATCAATACACCCAAATGAAATCTAGATCTTACTTATTTGCTATGAACAAGCATGTTAGTGTATATTTAAATAAATGAAAAAAAAAAAAAAAAATCAAACCAATATAGACTTAAGAAGAAGCTATCACGTGTTCTGCCATCGTATAATCAATCAAATCTTACTTACCTCGTATTTTGGCTGACACATCAAAGTGTTCAAGTCCATTCAACTTATAGTTCTCTTAACTTTGTTGCAAAGACCTTCCAATCTTCTAAAGATTAAATAAATAATAATCTAATGATAATTTAAGTATCTTATTTCTCATTATATACTCTAATTGATATATCAATTTGGACCTACTTTCATTACTAAATTGAAATTTATATTTTGAAATCCAATTCCTAATATATTTTTTTTTTATAAAAAAACTATAACTTATATATATATATATATATTGTCTTTCGTTTTATAAAATACATATTTTTCGAACTGAATATAATCACTTATTTATTTACATTAAATATTTTACGTAATATTTAAATTTTATAAAAATTCATCCAAGTAATTTTTTAAACTTTGACCTCAAAATTTGCTTAACTATTATAAGTGAGTTGAAATCTATTATAAATTTAACTACGTATATAAATCGATAAAATAATAAATTAAAATCATTATTAATTCTTTATATAATTAAATATAAATATCAAATATTAATTTTATTCTCTCATTTTTATTTTATTTTATTTTATTATTTTTTGTATAAAGGAGTGATAGTTAAAAAACGAAAAGTATTTGTGGTGAGACTATTGGAGAGGATATAAAGATAAGATTTGGTGAACTAAATCGGTTAATACTTTTTACTTTTTTTCCGATCTCCGATCATCATTATCTTCTAATATTCAATGAAAAATGATAATTGCAATAATAATAGTAATAATAACGAATTATTATTAATTTGGTGAAAATTATAATCACCTTTCCTTCTTTTCTTTTTTCTTATTTATTTATTTATTTATTTATTTATTTACTTTTTAGTATACCTATCCGTATTTAAAAAAAAAGGTGAAAAGGAACTAAGAAGAACTTATACATGGAGGATACCAGTTGAGGGAGGGGACCAAAAATATTAATGGGTGAAGGACCCACCCACTTTTCTTGCTTGATCAAACTCGGTCATAGTACTCGATAATGGGGCTAGTTATTTATTGGCCTGTTATATTTTATTTAAAAATAAATCTAACTCCACTTTAGAGGTGATGATTTATGCTAGTATAGTTTGGGCATGATATAGATTGTATCATGTCATGTTTAGTAAGGATTGGTACGTGTTGTGCTTGTACTTATTTTTATTTCTAAAAATAAGAGCACGACATATCACATATAATAACAGGTTATAAACGTATTGTGCCGGCTCGTGGAATAGTGTTGAGCCGTAGGATTGTGCCGGTTTGTGAGCCCGTTTCGAGTCATGAGTTCGAAAGCTTATGTTAAAAAATAATAATAATAATAATAATAAAAGAGTTATAAAATGATTAGTAAAATATTTTAATACATGTTTTGTATATTGTTAATTATTCATAATAGTTATTATTTAGTAAATTAGAAATTAGTATCATTAATAATTAAAATTATAAATAAACTGTAATAACTATTATTTGATAAAATAAGATTTTGTATTAATCTAAAGATTTTTAACATATAAAATAATTTTCTGAGAAAAGACTCATAAGATTAGGAGGCGCTTTTATGCCCGTACCTCGGACGGGCACAAAAGGGTTGGGTCGTGCCATGCCGACCCACGTGCCCGCATAGCTGAGCATGGCACAACCCAGTTAGCTCGTGTCGTGTCCGTGCTCGTGCTTGTGCTGTACTTTTGTTGTATCGTGTCATGCGTGCTCATACCGGCTCAGCCTATTTTACCACCTCTATTCCACTTCATCTATAATCGTTAGATCTGAAATAATATCTAACGACTTCTAATTGAACATATGACTCATCTATCAAATTTGGCGGAAGAGCCCTCAAACCCATAAACCCCCACCAAGAAAATTAATGGAAATCAAATGCTAACACTTTGGGCAACATTTGATTAGATTCTTCGTCATATATATTTTCCGTATACATTTTTATGCTTATCAATTGTTATTTACGTACTCCTACTCCATGTGCTGCTCTAGCTCCACCACATAACCTTTGTACAGTCCTCCAAAATTGATGGAGCATGTAATAAAAACGACACTCACTTTCAAACAAAGAAAACTTCAATCATACATGAAGGTGTTACTAACATGCTTAATTAACACTGCATAGGTAGTGCAACAAACTAGTAGAATGAGTTTTCAAAACGTTAGATAACTCGAATCAAAATTTTAGAGGTGAGTTTAAATCTCCATCACTGCATAATTATGTAACTCTGACTCTTTCGTTATCAGAAACACCTAACGAAATATTCTTCCGATGCGAGAATAAGGTGAAAGCACTTTACAAAATCAAGTTGGCTTCTGGCTCCACTTAGTGGACAGGTTTGACGTCTAAGCAAAAGAGAGACATTATATCATACGAAAATGAAATTAATAAGACACCTTATTTTTCTTGTGATAAGGCTCTTAAATTATGTGGGATGGAATGATTTGATTAGGAAATATGTAGAAAGGGCGATTTTTCTTCAAATAAACCAAATCAGAATAGTGTATTATTGATTTGGTTTCTTCAAATAAACCAAATCATGAAGTTGCTTTTGGAAAAGGGCCCAGTACATGTTCTGGAATGATGCCCTAATTGGTGGGTGTGATTATCATATGCTGTTTTCAATCAGTAGATAGACACGAGAGGCTCAAATTCAAGAATTGGGTTACCCTTTTCATATCTTGTTCTTTTGGATGCGGAAAGTGGTTTGAGTTAAAATAAAAGAAAGTTTTGTATAGATACAATAGAAATTTGAGATTTCATTTCATAATTGAAATTAATTGTCTATTAAAAGAGTTAGATTTATATTTTTTATATACTAATTTTTCATAAGATTTTTTTTCTTTTCAGATGTGGGATATGTATATTTTCAATACTCTCGCTCATGTGTGATTATTTTGAGCCAACACGTGAATATTTTTTATATAAATGACATAGAGCATGTGTATCGGTTAGTCTGATCACATACTCAACCTAACTCCCATACTATATAAAAATTTAGGCTTCCATCTCAAAATTAATTGACTATAAAATAAGTTGGTTTATATTTCTTATAGAATTGATTTTGATAAAACTCTATCATAGAATACTTCTCTTTCTTCTTATTTAGACATAAATCTCATTTTGGATCTTAAATTATCTACGCACACAAAATCTAACCGGGTAAGTTTTACAAAGTGATGTTATAGTAAGCAAATCCTTATTAATAAAGAAACTTCGTTCAAATAAAGAAATAGATACATATTGAGCATTTCCAAAAATATCTGCTATAAAATTTCATTCCCTATAAACATAGTAAATAACAACCGTTTGATTGCATTCTTCGGGAATCAGGAAATGGAAATAATTTTCATTTCGTCATTTAGTTAGATATAAAATATGAGGTGGAATGAAATGAATTTACAAAACTGATTATTCAAGAGAGTGAAGAATCATTTTATTTTCTTAATCCGTTTATTAGGAGATGGTCGAAATTAGATAACAACATTAGAGAATTCTTTTTTTATTTCTTTTACGAAAATACAGTGATTTAATATTGAATTACAAAATTTAAAAAATTACGCTTCATTCCATTTCTCATTCCAACCATTATCATTTCAATCATTCATTGATTCTCATTCCACTCATGAATAGAAAACAAACGAGCTGTAAAAAATTTCCATAGATAATATGGGCACTCCCTTTGAATCGCCTTCACCAAGCCAAAGATAATCACACTCTACTGCCAAAAGAAGAAAAGTTGTGTATAAAAGAAACCCGTTAGATACCATAGAAGAGACTAAACACTTCAGAGTTTGGATTCTAAATTATCTAGTTTACACCCACAAAATCTAAACTCTAAACCAGTTAGTTTTTAGTAAATGATAGTTTATAAACATATTTACCCAGATAAAATTGTGTATCTTATCTTAAATAGGTTGACATTTAAGAGAACCTTCTTTATATTCAAAAAATTATAACACTTTTTTGTTTTTTTATGAGCCTCTAAACATTGCCATTTGCAAGATTTATGATATTAACTCTTCTACTACTTGTTATTACAAATCAAAAGATAAGAGCTCAAGCTCTAAATTAAGACACTGACATTTTAAGTAAAGACAGTGGTAGGTATGTTTGATGTTTGGGTCAGAATTGAGGAGTCAGGCACCATGTTACATCCAATATAGACAGATAGATATAGCCACAAATCATAAGACTTTCTCCTCTTTTTGCTATGAGTTGTCTTCTTTTTGAAACCAAACAATTTATAATTAGGTTAAGTCATTTTCCGATGGATTGGTATTCAACTATTCATCATTCATTCTTGCTGCTCAACAATGTGAGTAATGTTCCAACATTTCCACGACTGAAACATTTTAAGATCCATTTTGAGCTGAGCAGTGCCTCTCCATTTAGGTTCTTTTACGACGAAGAACTGATCGTCTTCTTTCCGCAATGATGTTTTGAACTTTATACGTTGCCAAAAATCTTAATTATCTTCGTTAAAATTTTTACCCTTATTCAACTTGATACTTGGAACTTTTTTTAATGCAGAATTCATTACTGCAGACGAAAAAAGATATCATATTAATAAGCACAACCAAATATAATTTGCGTGTCTAACGACCTCAAGGAGGAAGAAGATGTTGAGTGGGATTCCAATGAGAATCTAAAGAAGGATATCGACAATTTTGTTGAGGATCAATGGAAGGATCCCAAGTATATCTCTTGGCGGAGGACCTCAAAGAGATTCTTTGGGACTAGGACGAGTAGGACATGGATGCCATCTAGGACCTGAACGACCTCGACAGAGAGCATTCTGCTAGCTCCGCTCACCATACCTTCCTGACATTTACTAGCTATTACCATTTTGTTATTATCGTGAATTAGTAGATCTTTTTTATCATATTTACAACTGTTTTAAAGTGTAACTATTCCTTCCCCTTTGTAATCATTGTGTGATCTTTAAAACCGAGTGAGAGTTCTTTCATTGATTGTTAAACGTTTAGAGCATGTTTTGGTAGACAACATAAGTTTGGTCATGACCCAGGTTGATACATGAGAGATCAATAGCAGGATTTCATTTTCAGTCACTCCTTCACCTATGAACAACATATTTCAAGGGCAGCCTCATTTCTTACCTCTAACTTGAGAGCATATATGACTGAACAAGATACATAACAATAACATCAAATCTTTTCCGCAGTGTCACGTTAATACGAGTTAGAAGATGAGCGCCTAGGAGCTAACGAAACTAGGCCATCCATGAAGGCCGGTAATCCACTCAGGTAGTTTCCACCACTTATATAAGTGATGATAGGGAAGAAACCAAGTAATAACTTTAACTTTCTTTTAGATCTCTAAAGACTAAGAAAGAAGAGATTTCTTTGCAACTCCAAGATCAATGGAGTTGCATTCAAATCATGGAAAAACACGTGCCTTTCGCTTCTTTTTTTCGCAGCAAGTTTCCACTGCAAACAAGTTCAGGTCACAGGTTCTAGCTGGGAACCGCACAATCTAGTCAAAATACAGTTATGGATTATGCTAACATAATCTAATCAAGAACTAATTTGAATCGATAATCCAAATGAATTTAGATATGACATCAACGATCCAGAACACAAATACCAATAAGTCACTTAACTATGGTATAAAGTAATGGATCATACATGAAACTTTTCACCACAGCATTTCATGGCTATAACTAGGAAGAGAAGAGTTATTCAAGAAAATCATGAGAGAGATGGGGCCCGCCAGGAGAGGGCGGGGGGAGGGGGGTATTTTCATCATAGTACCCCACATCAGTATTTTCTTTTTACTATAAGAGAAATAGAGATAGAGGTGCACAGAACTTTACTCAAGGGCCGGCAAGTATAGAATAATTATTATTTACACATACTTTTCATTTATTTTTTCATACTTCAACAAAGCTAGAGAAGCTCCCAATCATGTTCATTGATTTCTTTTCCCGGTAATTTCAGTCTGTCCATTTCAAGAGTAGGTATCAAGTTTGCTTGTTTGTCGGTTCTTGTCTCGTTCCTATAATGTAATGCAAGCTGCTTATATTCCAACTTCCTTGAAGACCTATTCCTCGAAGAGAACACTTCTTGGATTTTTTTCTGTGGATAGAAGAAGAAGAAAAAGAGAGCTTTTGGTGAAAAGATGTTGAGGGGAGTACAGTACGTTTTTAAGGGAAGGTGAAAGAAAGGAAGCGTACCTTATAAGGATTGCATTTGGCATCCTTGTGAGAAGCAATATGAAGTTCATCTTCTCTCACAAAAACGCAAGATTCATCAAGCTTTCTCCCATTATCACTCTCTATTGCATCCAAACTCCACCCATCTGATCTTTCTGCAAAAGATTTAACTCGAACCAAGGTACTATAAGGTAAACAGCATATAAATAGAGAAATAACAGAACTGTTCTACATCCTACAAACTATAGAAGATGCTCAATTATCTCTCTATTACCACAGAAAAATAAAATATAAAAACAAAATAAAGAAGAAAAGCTCTTTCTTTTAGAGTTAAAACCCCGGTGGGACCCACCTAAAACTGAGCCCTCATCAACTCGGTATATCATATGTGTACCGATTATTTATGATCGATTCAAGGATTGAATACTTCCAAAACAGGAAATGGGAACCAGAAAACCGAACATACGAACTCCTTGTTTATGGTGAAATATGGAGTAAGAACAAATGAATCTTCCTCTAGGTTAAAAATTGAAAAAGAAAAAAAAGAAAACAAAAGAAAACAAAACAGAAACGAAAGAGCATACAATAAGTACCTGGATGAGCCACAAAGACCTCCCTATCAAGACCTCTATTACCCTCAGCATCTTCATACCAAGAAGATCCTTCCTGCGGGTCCAACCAATCAATTGTAGAAGAATCTACAGCTACAAAATCATGTATCGAAAGAGAGGTCAAGGAAACAAGACTTCAATTAAAAAAGACTAACCAAAGGTCAGGGAAAGAAAATTATTTACCATTCAACTCTGCTGATAAATCACCCCTAGGGGAAAGTCTGTCCTCCGTTCCTTTAATCCCAATGGATTTTTTCACAATCCAAAAAACAGTTGAATCAGTTCCAACTTTCTTTTCATTTTCGACCCAATTGAAACTTCCCATTACAGAGTCAGCCCGTGTGCCTTCTACAATTGAGGTTCTAGTAGTAATTATTAATGGTGGGTCCCACAAAGATTCACAATCTTTATTGGAAATTTCACATTCCTTTCCTGTAGGATTGGTTCTCAATGATGTCTCAGTTTCAAGAATATGTTTTGGATTTGCATTTTTTCTTTTACTCCCCCCTTCAACATGCTGCTCTGAGTTCACACAGGTACTTTCTGCTTTTTTGGTATCAGCTGTTATTTTCGAAACCTCTGGTGATTTTAATGATTTCGATGATTTCTCAAGTTTGATTTTCGGCCGTTGGATCTTCATACCCGTGATTGGCTTCTTACAGATGACCACATTGGAATATTGCTCAACGGGCAAGTCACTGACATTTGCCACTTCTTCCCCTTCGTCTTCTTCTTCTTTGTCTGAAGATGGAGGGAGCAAATCTTGCACCACTTCAGAGTAGAACTTTTTAACACTAGCCCCCACAGTTTGCATCTGATTTTCAACATATTTAACAGTGTCCTGTCCATACATCGCCCAGAAAATATCAAGCATGTTCCAGGTTAAGTTACTACTCAAGGTAAAAAAGCTTAAATGAACTCAACAGTGTATATCAGGTAAACTGATAATCAAAGGTGACCTCTAGAGAAAGAATAAATAAAATGAAGAACAATCCACGAGAGATGGATTCTGTAAATTCCAACAAAGATTGGATTTGTAATCATAGCTTTAAGGCTCCATTTGGATAGACACACTAAACTGAGGTTTTGCGATACTCACATTTAGAACAATAAGATTAGTTATATCTTGTATGCCTAAAACTGGATATGGTGGACCCAACTGGATCTAAGTCTAAACTTTAAAAAAAGTGATCTCCCAAATGAAGGGGAGAGGAGGAGAGGGAAGGGAACTTCATGGGGAAGGGGAAGGAAGGTAACTTAAAGTTCTCTTCTATACATGTGCATGTTTTTATAAAGGAGGGGAATGCAGATTCTCATCCGATGTTTCGATGTTTTCATTAACGGAGAGGAAGGGAACTTATATGCTTACAATTTCATCCTCTAATAATGCTTGCAATTTTATACTGATAAGTTCTCTTCCTATCTTCTATGAATACATCATAAAACATCTAAAGAATTGAAAGAAATTTGCATTCCCTCCTTCATGAAAACATCCTAACATTCCCTCCTTAATAAAATCTCTCTCCCCTCCCTCCAAACATATTAAAACCAAAGATTGTGCAGTTTGTACCCAAGGAACTTCAGTTTACTTGAACCCTGATCCAAATGCAAAATTCTGGATTGCTGCATATACGACCAAATATAGCTTTCTGAAATGCCTATTAACCTAAATTTCAATTTCAAACTCTAAACATCAAATGCATCTAATTAGTAATTGAGATAAAGATGAGCTAAATAAGCATATACCTCATACATAGTCTCTTCCACTTCCAAGCACATAGCCTCAAACTTCTGGTAAACATGCCCGACCCATGCTATACCTTTTACATCCATTGTCTCTTTTCGGGACTAATTGAGTTGTAGTGTAATTATAATGAGTAAGAATGCTTTTTCAATTCTTATATCAAGATGATAGTTTCATCTGCAAGAAGTTCAATTACATTAGAAAAGGCCAACAATTTAATAGAATCCTAAGTCAAAAGGGGCCAACCAGCTAGAAGACTGAGGCTTGTTGCCTTAAAAGCTCAATTTGGGATTAAAAAAATCAATACAAAACACACATAGGGAAAGACCTAGAAAAGTAATCTAACTTAAAAAGGAACTATATACAATTAAATTGTGAACCCATAAATAAATTTTCATGTCATAAAACTCCAAAAAATTTCCCTTTTACAACCCAAAAGAACAATTCTGACTAAAACAAATATTATTAGCAAGAGACCCAACTATCTTAATAGATGATCATCAAGTAGAGAATTCACCCATCAAAAAATTAAAATTGAAAATTAACCCAAATAAAATAATAATAGTAATAATAATAATAATAATAATAACAATAATAAAGAAAAAGAAAGAAATTGATCATCGAGATTCATGAAGAACAGAAAGCCCACTCGAGTTCTTCGAAGCAAAAGAAGGAGAAACAGACGGAATTATGTATCAACTGGAAAGAGAGGCAAAATCAAAGAAAGTGTACATGACCAGAAAATAACATCATAAAAGCATAATTATGAAAATAAATATTGGGAAATTAAAAAAATAAATAAATCTAATTTCTTGAGGAGAGTTTGATCGAGTACTAGTAAAAGCTGAAGCTGGAGAACTTACTGGCGGCAGAAAATAGTGCGAACCCAGAAACCAAATACCTTTCGAATTCATAGCATTTTATCAGCCAAAACCACAAAAAAAAAAAGAGGAATTTTTTTTTATAATATATATAAGATTTTCTTTTTTATTTCGTTTTTTTTTTTTTTTGGTTTATAAAAAAAAAATAGGGAGATGGTAGAAAGGATTCGGTGGTTATAGGGTTCTGTGCTTTCAGTGCTTCTGAATGAATTTAGACCATTCATTTTTCCTTAAACGGATGTGATGAAGCTACGTAAGCTAAGATTGACTTCTATCATATTTGACTGTAAAAGTTATACGACCCATATTAATATGACGTACGTAAATCTTGGGCTTATATGGCCCTCATCACGTCCGTTCGATAAGAATTGAATGGCTCAAATGTGTAGCAAGCATTAAAGGCAGATAGGTCCGTAAGCATCAAATTCTTTCTCGAGAGGTGGATAACGGGGAAGCTTTCTTGTATTGCCACGTGTCGATAAATTATATATTAAAGAGAGGAAAAAAAAAGAAAGAGAGAGCCCTCTTGAGCTGTGCTTTCTTTTGGGCTATTTTATTGGGCCATTGCATTTTTGTTCACAAGCCGGTTAATATATTTCAGTGTAAGAAAAAGTTTTAATTTCTATAGCAGTCCCTATTCTTTGATATATTTCTACATATCATCACTCTATGTTAAAATGGGTCATTTATATCCTTAAAGTTTCAAAACTTTCCTATCTTAAGTCCTTGGATTTGAATTAGTTGATAATTAAAAGTAGGGGGACGAATTATCATTTTGGTCTGGATTGGAAGGAACGAGTACTTGTCGAAGGAGGGGTGAAAATAGAATAAGGAAAAGTAAGATGGTGTTTTTTTTTTTTTTGGGAAATTATGTAGTCTTTCGGTCCTCTTTTTAACACTAAGCAAGCATATCGTAATTTGAAAAAAAAAAAGAGAGAGAGAGAGGAAAAAAAAAAAGAGGTACTTAAATGACCAAGTGAAAAGTATAGGGGAAAATTTGAAAAAAGTATGAAAGTATAGATATCAAAAAATAATATTTTTTTATGATGATTATTTTTTAATTTTGACCTAAATCAAAACATTCAAATTCCTTTTTGAAACGTTTTCTAGGATTAGACAAATATGTAAACTTATAACTTCTAAAGCCAACAAGGTTTAGAGGATAAGGTTGCTTTCATAATTGGCATTGCTCGCTTCTTTTGCATTTTACATAATTACAAGTTTAAGCAAATTGAAGAGGAAAGAGATATATATCTATAAAAGAAATATATATATATATATATATATGCTTTTAGGTAAAGAAAAGTGTTACTTTTTTTTTTAAAGGTCATTTATTACAATGATGGTGAATTTGTTTTTCTCTTGACAATAATAAATAAGATATCTATAGATTTTGTTTTTACCTGAAAATTTCATTTTATTTATTAAATCATTGAAAACTATTTTTATTTTATTTTATTTATTTTTTTGTCATTATGTAGAAATTATTCTTTTAAAATAAGAAAAATATCATTAAAATATTTTTCAAAAACCATTTTTATACATATTTTTATAAAGCAATTTTTGGAAAGTACAGTCAAATATACTAATTAATTATTTTCTTTATTTTAAGAATATAAAATATATTCTCAAAATAATTCCGAAATTACCTAAAACTTTTGCTTTTCTATTGATTCTACTTATTTTAAAAATTATATTTTTCATTCATTCTACTCGTTCTCATATTCCCGTGCATCGTAATCGGAGTATATCATTAAATCTTTATCAAAACTTTTGTTTTCGATCAATTTTTGTAGTAAAAGATAAAGCAATTTGTAGTTGAGAATGTTTATCTCAAATAAAATAAACAAAATTTAGAACAAAAGTAGATATAAGTTGTTTTCATGAATTATTTAAAATCTCTATAACGAAATAACTGCCAACATGTTTCATCTTTTATGACTTTATCAAGTCACCATTAATTGCACTAGTGACCCGCAAAACTTACACACTAACTTGGGGTTTTTTTTTTTTTTTTTTTTTTTTTAATTCAAACTAAATTAGACAGAATGCCTATTTTTCTAGAAAATAAATTAATTAAGATTATTTTTCTTCAAGGAAGTTGTACGGTTAAGAAAAAAAGAAATACAACCTAGAGAATGAAGAAATAAAGTTTTCGGTTTTTTCAGTAAAATGTACAAAACCCATCTCAAGAGTCCGGATCATCCTGCTGTTTGGAAATCTCCAAAATCATCATCCAGTACGTCATTTCCGCTCTGCTTTTTGCTAGAATCCATGTCTTCTTTTGTTGATTCTGAGTTCTTCTCATTTTCTCCCTCTAGAGTTAAACTTGGGGGCAAGTTTGATGGAGATCGATTTGTAGTAGTTGGAGACAGGGACGATGGAGGAGGAGGAGGCAGCTTGATAGCAATAATGGCCGGTTTTTGGCTATCGCTTGAGTTTTCAGATGAGGAGGCATTATTATTGTTCACACCTTGCTCGAAGAACTTGGACTTTACACCACTACCACTGCTTTTCTGTTGATAATATATATAACAAATACATGGTTTTTGGAAACAAGAAAAAGTAGAAGTTAAAATCTTTAAGATAATGAGAATGAGAAGGAAAAATGCGAGCTTACGCTATTCTTTAATTGAAGTACTAGAGTTTCTCCTTCTTTTAGACTGTAATTTGCCGAGGAAGTGTTCTGGAATTGCTGCTCCATCTCTTCTGCTGTCTTCTTTTTATTGAGGTACCTATGAAAAAAAACCATTTAAGAATTTATTAGGTTTTTAGTAAAGAAGTCCAAAAAAATTTTCAGTGAAGAAGAATGGAGTAAATAAAAAGATACTTCATATGATCATGCAAGGCTGCTTGGAAGTCATAAGCTTCGGTTCTTTCTCGGAATCCTATACCAATGAACGCATGTCGTTGACGGCCGCCTGTGGGAATGCCAAACTAGTGAAGCTCATAATCATATGTACATAGATGTATATATTAGGTATGTATAAAGTATGCATGGATTCACAAAGATACATCAAGTAATTAATCAACATAACAGTTCCTCGGAAGTATAGAAATCAACCCAATGTACTATTCATGCAAACCAATCCTGTAATGTTCCCTTTTTTCTAACTCTGGTTACATAAGTTTTAACTCAAAATTCATCCTACCAACTCAATCCACAAATAGAAAGGAAAAAAATGGCCAGATTATAGCAGCTCACCGATATTCTCTTCTACCCGAAGAACGAAATATCTGCACACAAAGAAACTTTGTTATATATCTCTGAAAACTAACACACATTATGAAGTAGGAAAACCGAAAAAGAAGATAGAAAACGGGCTTGAAAATATTATTTAGAAACAGAATTAACCTGCTGCTATCAATTACAGGTTCTACCGGATGTGGTTCTCCATTTCGCAAGAATGCTCGAGCATATAGTTCTCCTATGTTAAAAAATTATAGTAGAAAATCAAATTTAATCATTAATTCAAAAGCACTAATAACAAACTGCATTTTCACTATGAAAGAACTGACGAACGAAATGTCTCACCAGTGCTCTTATCTTCGAGTCTAATAATGCACTCTTCTCCCTTGCTAATAACTTTGAGTATCCCTTCCCATGCCCATTTATTCACATCCCATTCATCAGCCCTTTTAAGTAAATTTAAAATAGTAATCAATGAAAAATCGTCGAACAAGATATAAACAGGAGTACCAAAAATCCAGTTCATTTTCAAGGAAACGTTCAAAATTTTATATAATACAAAAATCCCTACATTGTATTCTCAATCAAAAAGAGTACCAACAAAATGCAAATTATCAGATCACAGGAAGAAGAAGAAAGTTAAGGAAAAAAAAACCTGTAAGAAGCTGCACTTTTCCTTGGAGGAATCTGAAGAACACGCAAACGAAAGTTATAAATCTATGCAACAATTATTTTGCTTCAAATTTCTGATTTGATATAATTCATCCTCATTTAATGAGCATTACGAATCCACGATCCAAACAAATCTTTCAATTCAGTACATTCCGCATCAGAAGAACTCATTCAATTATGAATTGGAAAAACCTAGCTCTCAAATTCGCTTCAGAAGTCCGCGAAAGGCAAGATTTATGCAGAGCGATGAAGAGACATTAGCTTACCAGATAAACATAACATTCCGAGACTTGAAAAAGAACAAGCTCGATTGCCTCGTTTTCATCATACTCATCGATTCCTGTTTGATCCTTAGTTATCTTCTGCTCATTCTCCATGACTGGCACAGAGAGCGAGAGAGAGAGAGAGAGAGAGAGAGAGAGAGAGAGGTCGAGAAACTTTGATTAGATCAGAGACAAATTGGAAAATCAATGGCTTGATTCACAGGTTGCTGAATGTTCTCTCTCGATCGAGGTCGAGGTCGGGAATCAATAGAGATTTGAGAAGATGAAGATTCGTCGTAGGCTGTAGCAAGAGAGATTAGAGCTCCTTTCTCTGCTGTTTCGATGTAAGAATTTGGCGGACACTGTGTATCCTACTCTAGATCTTAACGCTTTGGTTAATCCGCCGTCCGATTAGATTACTTTCTTCTACAAGATGATTAGCTTCATTGGACGGTTGTGATTTGTTGGATCTTTTTCAAGGTCTTGATGAAGTCAAGAGGATTGTTTTATGACTTATCATTGCTTCAAATACTAGGAACAGCCTTTCTATTGATAAGGAATATCCATTTGTTGATGTGGATATCTTTCATATTTATTTACTGAGTATTTTAATTTCGTTTTTATTTAAATTTTATTATTAGATATAAGATATTTTTATTGATATTAAATTATAAATATTATTTATATTAAAATTATAAAAATAATTTTTTTAATTATAAAATAATTTAATATATTACGTTATAATATAATAAAATAAAATGTGAAAAAAAGTAACAAATTAAGATTATTTAAGAACCCACTTTAGATAATTGGTCAACTTACTTATCTACCAATACAAATGAAGTAGCTTATCAACCATATTGTATACAAATAAAATCCATAAATTAATTTGAAAAATAATCTTAAATTATAAATGTCAACTATATTATATATCTATTATTTAGATATTTTTCCTCGATTTTTAGAAGTTCATAATTATACGGATCTTGTGCATGTAAAATAAATAATAAATAAAGATACATGCTAGGTTAATAATTATTTCAAAAATTCAAATAGCTATAAAACATACTCAATTATATTATCTATTATTTAGAATTATGATCGTAAAAAATACAAAATAAGTATCAATTTAACCCAATTTGGTTGCAGTGACTGTTTGGTGTCTTGGATCAGTGAGGAGAGTATTAACATTCACAAACCCAACTTCTCTCATTCTTGCTTCCAAATCAGTCAGGTGATATTCATCCAAAAATGGTTCTGTGCTCTTCAACAACGTGAATATAACTGGAGGCAATTCTTGTATGGTCTTTGACTTTGGCTGCATATAAGAATTTTTATATAAGCTACTTGGTCATATTATCCGATACCAGCCGAAACCATAATGAACCTACCGATTTGGTCAGATATTTTCGTATTCTCTTCACGAAAAAAGGCAAATGATTGGTTGGTGCTACCTCATCCGACCGACATTGACCGATGGCAATATTGGTTGATTTCGGTCGGATGAGGAGGCAGACTTAGTCGGTCTGTTAAGTCCGATGCCTCGTCGGTCAGATGCAAACCGACCTTCGGTGTGCACGGAACCGAAATTTTCTCACCCATATGGCCCTATATATTATAATTACATATGTGCATATATGTGTGTGTAGGACATTCTACTTTGTGACAAAATGCTCTAACTATTTAGAACAAGACACGTCAGCACTTCTAACTATCAAGTAACGTCTTACTAAATCAGAACATCTGAAGGTATCCTACTACAAGAGTAAGCTAGAATTTCTCATATGTATGTATATATGTTATTATAATTAATTTACCGATTGGTCCGTAATAGTGATTGTGCCTCCCGGTCTAATGAGTCTGAATGCTTCCTTGAGCAAACCAACTATTGCCGTTTGAGGACATTCATGAAACTTGAACATGTAGAACATCAAATTAGGACACAATTAGTTAATTTATTACAAGCTAAAGTGGAAAGGGTTAGTTAATTACTTGGTACTTACAACGTAAGAAAGGGATAGAAGGTCAAATGATGAAGAAGGCGAGCCAGTTTCTTCCCCATTTGCATGAATCCATCTGATTTCATTCTTTCTTGGAGTAGCTCTCTTCTTCTCCTTAAATTTAGCCACAGCTAGAAAGTAAGGAGATAGATCAAGACCCTGCAATATTCCGATCCTCAAAAAAAAAAAAAAAAGAAAAAAAAACCAAGTTAGGAGATATAAGTCAAACGCCAGTTCATGACAAAAATTCAGCTTGAACCCACAAAACCTAACCGAGCATCGATCGAATCTAACTAAAACACATTGTGTTCGGATAGCATTCTTCCGTATCCGGTTAATATCTTTACTCAAATAGACCAATTCGGAATCTATTGAATCTTATCTAGATTCCAGTTTACTAAAATCTAGTTTCAACTAGTTGCACATATACACTACAAAAGAGATTTTTTCAAAATCATAGTGACTTACGGTGACTTTAGCCAAAGGGTATTTATCAGATAGATGTCTTGTGCTGACCCCAACTGAGCATCCAATATCTAGAATGTCTTGAATTGGATGGTGAAGTGAGTAGCTTTGATGGTGCTCTTCAATGGCAGAAAGCCAACCTCCATACATGATTTTGTTAGCTTCATCTAAAGAAGAAGCATAGGGTATTGCTCTTCTCACCATTGACATCGTCGCCGCCTCCGCTTCCGCTGCAGCCTGTAAAACATGTGAAGACCACACAAATATTTTGGAGATAGGTTTTTTTCAGTTCCCAATTTAAGACTGCATTTTGAACTTTCATACTCCAAATCTCAAATTATAGCATTTGCACTCGCAATCTAATCAAAATACAGTTTTATCCAAACTGCAGTTTTTCAAATACCGTTGAATCAAATTATAGGGAAAAGTTGAAATTTGAATTATACATACCAACCATGAAAGATTGCCCTCATCATATGCATGGAAAGGACTTAGATAATCTGATAAAGGGAAAAAAAATTAATTAATTAACATTAAAAAAAAAAAAAAAAAACAGAAGTAACAACTACATGTAGAAAATTTTTTAGATAGATCTGTTCGGTCAACGTTAGATGGATTAATAAAATTCAATATTATGATTGATGCGATATTATATAAAACTGATGTGTATGATTATAATTGATCGGTCTGTACGGTAAATCGAGTCTATTAAAAAATTTATTTTTTATATATAATTGAAAATTAAGTAGAAAAATGGAAGAAATTGGAAATATTACAATCTGGGTAGATAAGGGAGGGATCCTGAATGCTCTCTATCTCCTTATAAACATCAGAAGATTCTAGAATTTCCTTGGTCATCTTTCTCCATGGAATATTGTTCTTCTCAGCTGTACTGCTCCACACATTATAAAACATATAACGAAAAAAGAAAAATGTAATAATCGATTAATTTTAGCATTAATTATAATTAAAAAAAATGCAATTTGAAAAGAAATGCAGAATTTGACTGAGGAGACCTTATGAGGACTTGTCTGGCACCGAGCTTGAGGAGGGAGTAGATGGGCTGGAAGGAAATGAGGGCACCAACTGCCCGAGAGAGGGGAGTCTGGCCGGACCATTTAGGCCGGTCGAGTTGGCCCGTCTCGTAGACTGCCATTGACGATATAGAGCATCTTCTTCTTTTGCTTCCTGTTCTTCCATGGTGGAGAATATTGGCTAAATTTGAAGAAAGGGTGTAAGTGGAAGAAGTAGCAGCAAAGAACACCATTAGAGGAGCTATCAGGTAATGAAGGGGAAACAAACAACCCAGTCAGTATATACATGACTCGTGGAATTCCGATAAATAAGGCCACTAGTTGGACATGGGAATTACTTGTGTTATCTTCTTCTTTTTTGGTTGGGTATCATTGTCAGCTCCATGCATCATTATACTAAAACGTCGTAGTTTAGGAAGTATTTCAATTACGATAGTTTAAGAAGTATGATTTAGTCATCCAATATTCTATATTTTCAATTTGATATTTTGATATTTTTTTTTCAAAGAATAATAGTTTTCGATCTCCGAAAAGAAGTTTTTCAAAATTAAAATTAATCAAATTTTATTTATATATAACTTTTACACGTAAAAGACTTGATGATTTAAAAAATTTATGTATTAAAATTAATAAAATTTGAAGTTTTTAATACAATAGTTTAATTAGTAATTTTGTTTCAAAGAAAAAGATATCACAAATAAGAAGAAATCATTTAAATTTCACTTACAAAATGAAATCTTTTGCATTGAACTTTACATGGATGGGGAGATTTCATTCCGTTGATAATATTGCCTCAAGGGTACGTATGTAGCTTGATAACTCACCGGATATGACGTTATTACCGGCCGATACGTAACATAAGGTTATGGATGGATACGGTTTGATATGTTGTTCATGACCCCTGTGATGGCAAAGGCCGGGTCGGCAGAGAGTGGTTTGAGATCTTCGTTTCTGACTCCGAGAACGACTTCGATGTTGGAAGTCGCTAGAGCGGTTAGGACCTCCGGATATGGTTCAAAGATCCGAACTTTCATCCCTCTTTGTGGTGTTTGGTAAATCCATAGTTAATTCCGAGCAATTGACCTATTCATGTATATCATACATACTTATTTTCCTCACTAGATATAAGAAATTATAACAAGCTTAAACGTAACAAACGTAAGATGTATATATATACATTATACACAAAAAGGGGGAGAAGGAGAAAAAATGCTTCGATACTTATCACATAATCATTGCTATAGTTATTATGTCGAAGTGTTGACTTTAAATCTGATCGGATATTCATAATCCGATATATCGGAAGAAAAAAAAAACATAACGAGCAAATTATTAAATACGCACTTATTAAAATTACAAATAAAAGTTTTAAAGAAAAGTGTCCAAAAATATTAAAGAATCTCAATATTCCCATAATATTGTTAATTTCCTCTATCTCTTTCTCAAATTTGTAATCTTCACTTTTTAATATTTTTTATTTTTATTGATTTAATATATATATATATATATATATATATATATATATTTAATCTATCACAATTTCTACCATTTTCACTTTTTCTCTAATCAATGATAATAATTTAAGCAATAATTAGATAGTTTATTTAAGTATTTATATTACATCTATCATTTTTTAAAATTTTATAAATTAAAATTTAATTTATAATATAATTTTTTTTTAATTTAACAAATATTACTTATAATTATTATATATTGAAGAAACTCGTCTATGCTAAGTTTTTGATGGATATGAGAATCATTTCGAGATAATTATTTTCCCTCTAGATATTTGGAAGGAATAATATAATAGACTAGGAAACCTAGAGAGAGGAGAGATAGTAAATTGAATTATTCATTTCATTGCTTAATTTCCATGTGTTATATATCAAGTATAATCATTTAACAAACTCTTAACAGTTGTGCTTGAACTAACTAATAAGACTACACGTCGTCCTTATAAGACTACACGTAGTCTATAACTTATCTAGAATGTTGTTGAGTCATACATGCATGCGCCAGTTTTGCGCTTAGTTCCACCACTATTAAACCCAATGAGTTTTAGATTATTAGTCTGGATTTTAACCAGTTTCATGGATGATCGAGTTTTATGCACACTCCTAATATTTTTTTAACTCTTCCTTTCTCAAAGCGGAACGATATGATCAACAAATAGCAATGCTAGAAAGTTTGTTGGATGACTAATCATCATCACATCGTTTTACAACATAAACTGTGTCTTAATGCATCGATATTTTTTAGAGGTTCCGAAATTGCCAAGGCCATTTGGGATTTACCCTTTTTGGCCATAAGTATCTATCACACTAGTATAGCTCTTGAATACTCTTAACAAGATGAAACAACATTGACATTTGGCAATCAGTTGACAACTAGAATCTCAATCAATTTGGAAATGCAAGTGAAGATGACTTGATATATGTCATATGAGGCAGGTTGTGATCAGCAGCAACAAGTGATATTACTTCTTATGGGATTCACTTTGCTTTTGAATAATTTAAAGAGACTCTTTTTTCATCAAGATCCTCTACCGGCGGCGCCAACCCTGAGCTACTCCGAGCTAGAGCTAGTAGGTGAAGAAACTTGTCTGATACCTTACAAGAAATGAACTCTAGTTGACAAACTAGTTTCCTGGTGATAAAACTTAATCATCACTTGAAAAGCCATTTGCTGCCCATGATAAGTTTTTTAATTAAGATTTCAAAAGTTAACCTAGCTTTTGAAATATATCAATATATACAAACAATTTATACGTATTTCATGCTGTATGAAGAGATATTTCACCTCATACACCTAATCATAAGTCAAAAAGTTAGATACATAGATTATATAAGATTAATATCCAATAGCATACAACATCATAATAAGTCGATTCTAAGGGTTAGTTCAAGTGATACTATGGTAGTAGTACGTGACTTTCCGGGTGATATTCGAAAGTTGAATAGTTCAAGTCACTTGAATAGTTGTATCATTTGAAAGTTAATCTACTAAGGAGGTCTCAATGAGATATTTTAATCACTCCACTAATCCTAGGTGAGTTGTATATCCCACAGTATTCCCGCTGGTGAGTTAACATTGTGCAAGTGGCTTGTTAACAAGGAATGAAGTTATGAACTACCCAAAAGGGCATAATCATATATTCATTGTTTAATTAGGTTTCTGGAGACTGTCGTGTTGTAATAGTGAGGGGAAAACGACCGAGGAAAATGAAGTGGTGGGTTGTAATTAGCCCTTGTTTTGACATAGGTAATTTTTAGATTACACCATTACACCAAAAGTCCTACCCAGTCAATCACCCAAAATTCACAGAAGAAGAAGAAATGCATCTCTTTATTTTAACCTACCAACCTAAAATTTCGAGGTCGTTTTGTAAATAAATAAATAAATAATGCTTCCCACACTACTCATAGTACGTTATCACTATGCTATACAGTTTTCATTATAGTAAATTTGAAGCTGTTTTCCTTAAGTACTATAAAGTATAAAAAACAAGAAGAAAGAAAAGAAAAGAAACAAAGCCTTCACTCTCCACTTCGAAATCAGCCATTTTTATTTCATTTCTTTTCTTTTCTTGTTTTCTCAATGGTAATGGAGTTTTCCCAAACTAAAACCCAATACAGAATAAGTACCAAGAATATCTCTTACAATCTATCTAACCAATTTGATGATCATCTAAATTGGCTTTCTTGGAGGGAAGTCCCAACAAAGACTTGCATTTTGAAGAATGTGAGTTGTGAAGCTAGACCAGGAGAAATCACCGCCATAGCAGGTCCCAGTGGGGCCGGAAAGACTACCTTGCTTGACATCCTTGCCGGAATGGTCCCACTCAGTCGAATTTCCGGACATGTGCTCATAAATGACCTACCAATGAATCCTAAAAGCTTCCGTAGAGTATCCGGCTATGTGACACAAGATGATGCTTTGTTCCCACTTCTTACAACCGAAGAAGCATTAACATATAGTGCTCGATTAAGGTTGTCGGGTGGGCCTGAAACAGTCAAATCTAGAGTCAAGGATCTGCTGAAAGAGCTCGGACTTGAACATGTTGCAAATGTAAGAATTGGAGATGGATCGAACCGTGGAGTTTCGGGTGGGGAAAAGAGGAGGGTTTCAATCGGAGTTGACTTAGTCCACAACCCTGCCGTCCTTCTGATGGATGAACCAACTTCTGGTCTTGATTCCGGCTCGGCTCTTCATATTGCATTGTTGCTCAAATCGATGGCTACGAATCAAGGTAAGACGATTGTGTTAACGATCCATCAACCAGGTTTTCAGATCCTTGAGCTTTTTGATCAAATTTTGCTTATTGCAAAAGGAACCGTTCTTCATCACGGTTCTCTTGATCTCCTCGATCAAAGATGTAAATTGGCTGGATTTTCCATCCCTCAACATGTCAATGCGCTTGAATTCGCAATCGAAGTATCAAAAGATCTAGTCAGTCAGACATCAGAAAATGAATTTGAAAACCTGATCAAGATGCAAGATTTTGAAAATGTAATGAGGTATCCGAATCTTAATAAAGTTGAAGAATATTATGTGAATTCCATGTTCAAGGAGATTTTCATATTGGGCAAAAGATTTTGCATCAATGTTTTTAGGACAAAAGAGCTCTTCATTTCAAGATTATTTCAAGCGATACTTGTTGGGTTTGTGCTCGGGACAATATTTACGAACACGAACAACACAAACAAGGTGAAGTTAGAAACCAAAATCGGTTTTTTTGCCTTTAGCCTTGCGTTTCTAATGTCTTCTTCAACAGAAGGAATTTCGGTTTACCTAGAAGAAAGGAGGATATTGATGAGAGAAACATCGAGAGGAGCTTATAGAGTTTCTTCTTATGTGATATCAGACACTCTCATCTTCCTTCCCTTTTTACTGATAGTTGCTCTTCTCTACACAATCCCGGTTTATTGGTTAGTCGGATTGAGAAGAGAGGTTGACGGGTTTCTCTACTTCTCCTTGGTGGCTTGGATGGTTCTTGTTCTGTCTAATTCAATCGTTGCAATGTCTTCTTCCATAGTTCAGAATTTCATCATGGGAACATCTATAGTTTCTATCATTTTTGGGGCTTCTTTTCTTTTCTCGGGTTATTTCATATCGAAGGAAGATATTCCGAAATATTGGATATTCATGCATTACTTGAGCTTGTTTAAGTATCCATTTGAGTGCTTCATGATAAATGAATATGGAGGAATGAAGGAGGGTCAGAGGAGGTGTTTGGTAAGTGAGAATAGAGAATGCTTAGTGTACGGCGATACGTTCTTGATGGAAAGAGGTTTGAAAGAGCCAGAGAAATGGAGTCACCTACTTGTAATGTTAGGTTTCATTATTGGTTGTAGATTTATCGGTTTGCTGATCTTGTGGTATAGATCTATCAAAATCAGAAACTAAGAATTGTTTAGAAGTTCAATTCAGAAAGAACTAAAGAAGATTAATAATCTTCTGACCTGTTGTTCTGTTTAGTTGTGATACATCAATAAAAATGTTGATATGAAATTGATCAAAAATCTCGAATCAGCCGATTCCGGGGAAACCCGGATACTATTTTTAGTAACCCGGTTCTAAAACTGCTAAATGGAACCAATATGCAAGATGCAAAATGCTTAAAGTTTGAAGAAACGAAACGATATTGTCAATTTACAGAGAAACAAGATTTCATTAAAAAAAAAAAAACATAGCACATCAAGGCAGCACATACATCTCATACATAACGTGCAACTTCTATTACATATAAATTCATCAAAATCCATACCCTTTACAATGCAATGACAAACATATAGCCTATACGTATAAATTCTCGTACGAGTTGAATACAGAAAACCTCCTTCTCTTGTTAGAAAATACTGTACCTATTGAAAACTCAAATGAAACCGAAAATCTATCCAACACGGACCTAATAGCTTGGTAAACTTCAATATCTTTGATACTCTCTTCTTTAGGGCTTGTTAAAACGAAAACGTTCGTCATTCTACCTTGCAAAGTTGAAATCTCAGCTCCATTTATTATCAAATGGAGAGAATCAAGGGCCCGTCGTAGATCGGAAAGAAGGCCCGGTACATAATCACAACAAATGGATGCTATAAAAGGGTAAGGAATTGAGTTTGCTCCATCGTTTTCGGCTTGTTCGACTGTTATTTCGTCGGTTTCGTCTGGTGTAAGAAACCTTTCACTTGATTCAGAAGCTGTTCTCTTTAATACTTTTAGATGGGTAATTACTTGAGTGAGCAATGCTGCTTTGTCCATCTGTGATATTTTTGGGATAATGGGTCATTTTTGGGATCAATAGAAATTACTGCTAAGTATTAGTAGCATCAAAATGTTAATCTTATCACTAATGTTATATATGCAAAACATGAAGAAGTTTTATTCTCTGATTTCTGCTATATTCTCGACAGAGGACGATATTCTCACTCATTCTTTCACGTGTGATGTTAAAACTCCACAATTATCATAGATAAAAGATCGATTTATATTAATCGTATATAAATTTAAAATAATTTATAATATAATAATATAAAATTAATATATATTATTATGATACACACTCCATAAGTTTTACCAAAAAAATTCTATATATTTTTAATATATTTTCCAAATAATAAAAACAAACACTAAAACAAAAACAAGATTACAATCAAGAACACAAGAATGAGTAAATGACAGCAAAAAAGACAAAAGAAAACTAAAGCTAACCTTCTTTCCACCTGGAACTAGATTCCGTAAAGAACCAAGATGTGCATTAATCCTCGCCCTTCGCCGCCTCTCTGCCTCACTATGATTCCTCAACGCCACAAAACTTCTCTCCGCCACCGTCGCCGACCCTTTCCTCCCCACCTTCACCGAAGCCGCCACAAGCTCGTCCCTCTCGCTGTCCAACACCAACGAAGCAGATGAACCCGACCCGTTTCTGCTCATTACTGAATTTACCAAAAACCCATCATCATCATTCCTCCCTTCAAATCCAGAGCCATATAAGAAACCTCCACGACCCATTTTCCATTTCTGCTTGTTATGGTCCTTCCATTCACCTTAAGAAGATAGGAAGGAGATGGAAATTTGTCTAGTGGGAAAGAGTCGTCATTTTTTTTTTTGTCTAGTGGGAAATTTGTCGAATTTGTGATTCGGAGAAAATTGAGGGAAAATATTTTGTGGGCAAAGAGGCAGTTTTGTGAGGGGTGAGTCAGGGTTCAATATGGAGCAGAAAGGTGAGAAATCAGTACTAGGGGTGAGAGGAACTAGTCTTTTCTCATTTTCAACCTAATTATACCAAAAAATAATTATACAAAATATTTAATTGAAAAAAGTGTCAATTATATTCAAACCCATTCTTTATTTAATCCCCCTCCTCTTATCTCTTATCTCTCTTTGAAGCAAAGAAAGATTCCATTCACATCTTACTATTAAATAGAGAATGAGACAAATCTTTAGAGAAACATGACGATCTACATAATATACAAGCAGATATTGTATCAAATCTTATTGCCTAGTAGAGCATTAGGTATCTTCAAGTAGACTGCTTACAACACTAATCAACTAGCCTAATTCATTATTGATTAAGCTAAATAATCTATGAGAGGGAGTCACTCTCATGTTAAACCCATAAATACATGCATAGAAAGTGAACTTCTAAATCGATTTTTTAAATAAAATCATATCGCGTATTTTTTATTTTATAAAATAAAATAATTTTAATTATTAAATTATAAAATAATATTAAGAATTTCTCATTAGTCAAAAGTTTCGTATTCCTTAAACAGATATCGAGCAAGAATCATCAATCTTCATGGACGATGATGGAGTGATGGAAAAAAAGGATCTAATTTAAAAACTTGATAATTAAAAAATAATTAATTATTGGGAAAACATAATTAATACATTAAGATTGTTTTATAGTTTCATTGGGGACACAACAAAATCGCATGATTCATGAGGTTTTGATAACATAAAACATTTGTTTTCTCGAACAAATTCAAGTCCACTACAAATAGAAAGAACTAGGGTTTCCTTTTTAGGTTGAGAGGTCTCTTTTGCTTTCTTAATTAATTGGTTTTCAGTTTCAATTTAATTTTTTTTTTAAATATTATCAGAATTAAATCATATACGCGATTTGATTAATCACACACATACTCCACTTTATTCAAAAAATAAAAGAAAATTATACATATAATCTCAAAATTACTTGGCACTTAAATGGACATGTAGATCATATCATATAAAAAAAAATGCAAGAATTAGAAAATATTTAACTAAAAATATGAGTCAGCTTACATATTATCAAATAATTTTAAATTACATGACCGAATTTCTATAAAGTTGTTGATTTTCTTTGTTTATACTAATGTCATGTCAACATCATATTTTTTAAAATTAAAAATAAAAAAAAAATACTTTAACACTAATTTGTACAACTATTGCCAATCATACCCTAATTTTCCTAATAAACAATTTCGTAACCAACTAAAATGCATTAACACTATAAGCACTCTCAAATGCATGCAAAGAACTCTAAGGATTGGTCCAATTATTAAAAAGTGTAAAGTTCTATATAAAATTTATCTCAAAATTTACATTAAAACTCATTAAGACCATTTTAGGAGGGCCGTTATCAGTCAGCCATAAGGGAGGTGGTAGGTAATCAAACCTAAATTAGCTTCACCAAAAGTGATCCTCTAATCACTGATACAGAACTGAAGTTTGGGCCTTTTGTTAGAGGTTTTGATTTAACTTGCAAGCAAAAGAAAAATAAAAGAGAAGGGGAGGGATGGTAATGGGAGATGAGAAGCAAATGAGGTAAAATAAAACGTGCAACCTCAACCTCTCCACTTTCCTTAATTATTTATTACCATTTTTCTTAACCATTTTTATATCTACGATAAATTAAGTCTATCCAAAAAATCATCTTAATATTAACTTAAGTATGTCTTTTGGATAACACGTATTAGCTATACATGTCTACAACACTCTTCATTCTCTTAAAGAACCTTAATTGCTTTTGAACACTACGTATAACCTGGTGAGGGTAAGAGAAATGAGAATGATGAGAGTAACGTTGTCACTTAACGCCGTTAATTGGTGGGGATCATGTTACTTACTTAGCTAGCAGAGACAAACTGTGTTTTCCTCAGTGGCCCAGCCGGTCAACTGCCCTTCTTTCTCCACCTCAGTTTTCACTTTTTACTTTTAGTTTGTTACCCTCTGAACCCCACACCCTCACTTTTATCAAATTATATTTTGACCCTTTGATCTCTCTTTGATCCCTCATTTTACCCCCTAGGCATAGCATCACAACACTGATCTCTCTTGCAAATATGGAATTTAAAACTCTAAAATCGTGATCCCAAAATCAGACTCCAATTTGAAGTACATTTGAGTTCAAATATGTTTATCGAACTCGAGCTCGGATTCTTCTATCTTCAAACTTGTTAATTATGAATAGGAACTTAAGAATTGGTGGCTTAAGTGTATACATTTCTAAACATAATAGCACTAAAATATTAATGCCAACTCCAATGTTGTTGTCTTTTAGATTAAGTTATTTGGAGATTGTAAGAACGGTATGGAATAGATTATATAGAACATGAAATGAAAAATGGAGATTAAATTAATAATATATATATATAAATAAAGCAAAAATAAAACGTATTTTAATAAACAAACGAAATAGAGCGAGCATTAGTAATAAAACTTAATATTTTCTGTAATATTATTATTTTTTTGGTAAAAATAATAAAGAATATAGTGTAGATTGAATTGCGAGATAATAAATATATACAGACAAACAAAAATAGATCCGGATAAAGGATATAGCCGTAGAGAGGGAGAAGGAGACAGAGAGAGAGAGAGAGAGAGGAAGAAAACAGTGAAAGAAGAGAGTGAGAGGTAAGCAGAAGGAAGCGGTGCTCTTGAAAACGAAAAAAGAGAATACAAAGCGAAGATCATAATCCTCAAAGCTACAGTTTAGTAATCTAATTATAACCTTAAATCATCTCTCTCTCTCTCTCTCTCTCTCTCTCTCTTATTGATTCATTCTTTGCTTCCTCCTCTTACTTCACGGATCTCATCATCTTCTTCGTCCTCCTCCTTTTGTACTTTTTCTTTACTGCTCTTCTTTGTAGCTGTTATTATATACTAGAGAAGAAGCTGGGAAAAAAAAAAAAAAACTTCCTTCTCTTACGAACATTACTCAATTTTGTTCTTATAATCACAATGTCAAACACTGGAAATGGAAATGCAAAATCCATACAAGAAATGGATTTTGATTCTTTAGCTCTTGGAAACGATAAGCCCGATTACAAACAGCTTGATCTGGGTTCGCCCGTCTCGCCTCTAAGGACTACTGGCCCCACCACTACATCGAGCAGCAGCTCGAGCTCATCGGGCTCACTTTCCGGAAAAGCCAAAAGCTCGGAAACAAGCGCTAGCGCGAACCCCAAAGTCTCGGATGTTCATCGATCCAGACCGGGTCATCGTAGATCCGTCTCGGCCGGACCTCCATTGATCTACTCTGGTAAAAGCTCCATTACTTCAAGTAATGGAGCCAACTCTGCGTCTTCAAGCCCGAGTATGAATTCGTTCCCTACCGGAAACATCTGTCCTTCCAGAAAGTTCCTTAAACCAGGCAACAACATTTCCCCGAAAATGACCCCCACGACGCGGACGGACGTGTTAGGCTCTAGAGCCGTAAACTATGGCCATGGAAGCATAGTCCGTGGTGGTGGTTCCCACCCGGCTAAATTTCCTGATGGGACCATGCAACAAAATGGGAGTGAATTGGTCAATGTGATGGTGAAGAGGGCAATGGGGAGTTTGGATCCGGAGGGAGTGAAGAGGGCAGGGAATGAGGTTTATAAGAGGGGGAGTTTTTTGGAGGCCTTGGGTTTATATGAGCGGGCGATATCAATTTTGCCAGAGAATGCTGCTTATAGGAGTAACAGGGCAGCTGCATTGGTGGCTCTAGGGAGGTTGTGGGAGGCTGTGAGTGAGTGTGAGGAGGCTGTCAGGTTGGATCCCAGTTTTGAGAGAGCTCATAGGAGGTTGGCTTCTCTTTATATCCGGTGAGTGCTTTCGATTAGAAGTTGAATTAAAAGTAGGTTCTTCATGAGCCAATTATTTTTTTGTTGATGAGAATGTCATTTTTATGAGGAATTTTCATGTTCTAGATGGTTATTGTGTAATTTGGTTTGTTAAAGTTTGAGTTCCTAGTCTATCTCCCAGTCTTATTTCACATCATAAAAGTTTCTGTAGTCTAGTTTTGTTTGAAAATGGCCAATGAGCAGAACTCATTACTTGGCAATGGGGGCCACTCTATTTTGGCCAGATGAGGTTATTTTGGAGGTAAAATAGAATTTTTTTTTTCCAGTTTTCCCGAGTTTTCAGTTTTTTTGCCTCTTTAGTTTTCCAAGTCCTTTGTTAAGGAATGTTTTAATTTTTGTGGTCTTTGATTTTTTCAGAATGTTGGGAGTTTTTGTACTCTCTATGAATTGAATAGAAGGCAAAGAGAAAAAAGTGGGATTTTCAGTTGAATTTTGTGTTGAATTCTTAACATAGGATTGGTGAGTCCGAATGAATCTTAACGTTCAAACTGAAGTTTAGTTAGTTAAGATTGTGAGGCGAATTGGATTTTACATTTTCAAGACTATCTTGACAGAAATTGGAGTCTTAGAGGGGCTAAACTGATTTTCAAATGCAGCCTGACTGAAATTTAACTATCTACATATACTGGTGCATTGCGTTGTAAAATGAGAAGCTTTTTCCTTTTTAATTTTTTTGGCAGATTGGGGCAGGTGGAAAACGCTCGAACCCACCTTGCTTTTTCAACAGATGAATCAGATAAGTCAGAGTTTCAGAAGTTGAAGTCTCTGGAGAAGCATCTAAATCAATGCGCAGAAGCTCGGAAACTAAGTGATTGGAAGAGTGTACTTAGCCAATCTGATGCTGCTATGGCAATTGGAGCAGACTCCTCACCTCAGGTAGTATGCTTAAAAGTTAAAAAGCTTCTAAGGTTTTTCTCAGTTTGTGTCAAGCTGACATTTGAAATCGATTTATACACAGCTCATTGCTTGTAAAGCGGAGGCCTTTTTGAAGCTCCATCAGCTCGAAGATGCAGATTCAACCTTGTCAAGGATTCCAAAGTTAGATAGTTATCCAGCTTCTTGCTCACATACGAAGTTCTTTGGTATGGTCGGAGAATCATATGTGCTCTATATTCGAGCGCAAGTCGATATGGCTTTTGGAAGGTAAGCTCTCTGAATTTTTTACTCCATCTGAAATAAATACGTTATATCAATTCAAATTTAATTTAATACTAAAAATATAGTTCTAAAGCTGCTAAAGCAAACTGACCCTTAGATTGTAAGATAATAATGAATTTCCTATTTGCACCATCATTCATTCATTTAAGTTGAAATGGAGTTTTGTGGCTCAAATTGCATTTTAGACTTAAAATGGAGTTTCTGACTGACTTGAGAGTTCAGCCAATTTGACGTTCAAACTGGTGTTTCGGTAGACTAGAGTGTGCAAACTGCATTTTAATAAAATTACGAGCTAAATTTGGATTTTGCATTTGTATGAGCATCTAATACAAAAATTATTGCCAGGTATGAGAATGCAGTTTTGGCAGCTGAGAAGGCTTGCGAGATCGAATGCAACAATACAGAGCTTACAAGGGTTTTAAATAATGCGAAAATGGTAGCCAGGGCCCGTTCCCAGGGTAACGAGCTTTTCAACTCGGGTAGATTTTCTGAGGCTTGTTCAGCGTATGGAGATGGCCTGAAATATGATCCCTCCAACTGCATTCTCTATTGCAATAGAGCCGTTTGTTGGTCCAAGCTTGGCCTATGGGAACAATCAGTTTGTGATTGCAACCAAGCCCTCAAAATCTTACCAAATTACACCAAAGCCCTTCATCGGAGGGCTGCTTCCAATACCAAGGTGAGTCGATTACAACCGTGTATGTAATCATGTTCCCATAATTTTCTTTTTCTTTTTTTCTCTTACCGATTTGCATTCTCTTTTTTTTTTTTTTGGTTGAGTAGCTTGAAAGATGGGGAGATGCGGTGAGTGATTTAGAGGTGTTGAGGAGAGAACTACCTGGGGATAATGATGTGGCGGAATCTCTACATCAAGCAAGGGTTGCCTTGAAGAATTCTTCTTGTCGAGAGGGATTTTGGAGTATGGAAACGGGCGGTGAGGTAGAGGAAGTTACTTCTCTAGATAAGTTCAAATCCTCAATATCATTTCCCGGTAAAGATTCTTGTTAATTTGTCAAGTACATTAGATTTCACATTTGAATCTACATTTGAAACAAAACTTGAATGTTGTGGGCCCAAATTGAAATTTCAGGAATTTCGGTGGTTCATTTCAAAGTTTCATCCAATGACCCATGCGAAGATATATCATCATTTATGAATATGCTGTGTGTTCGATATTCAGCAGCCAAGTTCTTTAAGGTAAAATTGTTTTCGGAGCATCCCATTTTTACATTACTATTTGTTTTGATCTAGTTTCAATGGGAAGTGTAAAAAAAAAAAAAAAAAAACAAGTCTGTCCTTTTGATTACTGAAAAAGGTGGATGTGGTAGAGAGCTTGGCAATAGCAAAAGCGGAAGGCATAAAGACCATTCCGGCATTCAAGATTTACAAGAACGGCGAGAGATTGGTCGAGATGATCCGTCCAAGCCACAAATTCTTGGAGGATTCAGTAAGGAATTGCATTCTTTAGAAAAGAAAGACATAATCGAATTCTGTGCTCAAGTTTGATATGATGGTGAAATTTCTTCCTGAGTATATACCATCATAAATTGCCTTACTAGGAAAATTACCATTTATTATTTTTAAATTTTTAAATTTTAAAATTTTTCTTTCTTATAGTTCCAAGGCAGAGAGAAATAGGTCCTTGCAAATTTTTTAGACTGTTCTGTTCAACAAGGGGAGGCAAAAGCTGAGGGATTGAACAAAATGTATTTGGATGGTTCTGGATTAAGTTTAATCTATCAGTTAAAATATCATATTTTCCCGAACATAGATGTAGTTTTTAATAATAGCCAAATCTCGTCACATTAAATAAGTGTATTTTAATTAAAATAATGTAAACTGGAGAATGAAAAGTCGTAACTGAAATTTCGATTAGAAAACCAAGGGGCGTTACTCTTCTCATAATCAAATTACTTGTCCACATAACATAAAACAACTTATATAGAAAAGACCATAAACTTATATTGTATTTGTTAACTAGTCCATAAACTTTAAGAAATCCCAAATAAACCCCCACAAATTCCAAAAACATCATTTACTGTCCAGAAGCAAAGGCCTCAACAGGGAAGGTCTTAGTAACTCCAGCAAGGCTCTTGAAATGGATCTTTCCAGTAGGAGGGTCATCCACAACAATCTCACTGACAGGTGGCCATAGCATAAGCTCCTTAGCCTTCACTCCTTTGAGCTTCTTAATTCTCTTCTTCTCAATGTAGCCCGTAATTTCTGTGCTATAGCTCACAAGCTTCTTTATGATCTTGAATTCATGCTCCACTTTCTTCTCTTGCAATAGCCAGATATATCCCGTGCTCTTCACGTACCCTACCTCGATCACATTCGCTAGAGGGAGAAGACCTTCCGGAAGACGGAACTCTTCCAGAAGCGATACCGCCTTTTTCAAGCCTTCTTCATGGCCTTTAGTCACAATCGCTCCTTCTCTCTCTGCCATGTTGTGAAAAAAGAAGTGTTTTGAGAATGGTTGATGTTTTAGTGAGAAGGGAAGTGACGGGATTTTTATAGACATGGCTTTTGTGTGTTGGATGAGGAAACAATGCAGATTGCATTGTAATACTCGTCCAATTCTTGTTTTTGTGCTTTTATCTTAGTCTCATTCTCTAATCAATGTTTTGTTTGTGATCCATCTGTTTTAGGGCATAAGTTTGGGATGGAGCGGGCCCGAAACAAAACCGACCAATCTCATGTTTTATATAAACGATTTATGATAATTTAATTTTAAAATATTTATTTTATTATTTATAAAGATATCTTAATTAATTGAGTTTTATGCATCTCATTAATAATTAATTAGTCTCTATTTAATATCGGATTATCATAAATATTAAAAATAAAATATCTATCTCTTTAAAATTAAATGTGATTAACTTAAAAAAAATATTATAAGTAGAATCGAACTTTAGACTTTAAATTAGATATTATAATTTAAATATAAAATTTATTTTATTACAAAATATAAAAATAATAAATAAATAATATTCTCCTCACTTTAATTTTTCCCCTAGAAAAATAGTACTCTAATTTACCTAAATTACTATTTAAAGCAAGCTTTGTTACTTAGAGAAAGATTAGAAATATAAAATATAAATATCCCAAAAAAAAAAAAAAAAAAAAAAAAGAGAATTGGAACGCTGGTATCTGAAAGTTCTTCGACCTATGACGTGGCCAGAGTCGAGACTCAATGAAAATCACGTGACTCTCACGGAGAGCCCTCGATCTGAGCCTATAAAATGTGCAACGAACTCCGGTTCAGTTTGAAACTCGAAAGCGATCTTTCCCGCTAACGAAACAAGGGAGAGAAAAAGCACGGGGAATGGAGATACAGAAACAGAGCACGGAAATGCGACCAAAGAAGAGCGAGAGGATCTCCTTGGAAACTTACCTTAATTTCTTTCATTCTAACAAGCAGCTTGATCTCACCGCCAACTTTCTCCAACAGGTCCTCTTCTTCTCCTTCTCCTCCTCTTCTGCCTCCTTCAGTTTCTTCAATTTTTTTTTTTTTTTTATAGCTCTGATTTCTCGAGATTTGGCTTAATTCTTGCGGTGTTTTGATCATATTTTCATTGATTGATTTTCCAGATCATAGCCATGCACGGTTACAAGAGACCTCGAAAAGCTCCTAAGGTGAGAGCGAAATCTCTTCTTCTTTGAATCTCGAGAAATTTGAGATAAAATGTGTGTCATATAGAGGAAAAACGTGCAAAAACTGTATCGAACTATGTTTGATCCCACTTTTCGTTCGGACTGAATGTTCAATGTTTAGCTACATTCATTCTCTCTGTTTCTCAAAATACACAGGAAGAGGTAAAAGCTGCTGTGAAAACGATGGATCTGATCGATCCATCACGCTCGACGCTGAAGGAGAGGATCTCATCCTCAGCATTCATCTCGCTCGAGAAGTTAATCTTAGATCTTAACGAACTCAACTGGCAAGAATGCTGCGTCACTTCAGTCGAAACCTTCATCTCCGGCAATCAGAACTCCTCCGACCAGGATCTGATCATCCATCCGGTTCAAAAGTCAGAACTCAAGAAACCACCGGAATCGGGGAAATCTGATAGTCATCCGCAAGAAATCGAAGCTGCTGCCTCCTCTTCTGCTTCGAAGAATGATGATCCAGCAAAGAAATCGGTGAAGAAGAGGAAGAAACCACCAGCCGCAAAAGATACTTCATCTCACGTGCTCACGGAAGTTAAAAGGCAATTGAAAAAAACACAGTGCATATTGAATTTAGTTAGTTAATTAGTTAATCACTTATTTATTAATTAACTTTATCGTTTCAAATCGCAACAGCACCAAGAGTGTTTCTGTTAGTAACAACGTAGCGGTAGAGCAGAGTGACTCAGGCTCGAGGAAGAGAAGAGGAAGGCCACCAAAGCTTCATGCCTACGTGATCAAGCCAGAATAATTTCTCGTTTGTGCCGATCAAGAGATAGTTCGATGGTGAGAAAATTTTTGAAGTAATTTTTTTTTTCAGTGTTATTACCTGCGTTTGGCAAGCGTTTGAATTTTCCTTCAGAGACCCAAACTCACGTTTGGGCCTTTCGAAAGTGAAGTTCAAATGTCCTAAAACATTCTTTAAGCACTATGGGACTTTTGATTGAACCTTTTATATATATATATGTGTGTGATCATTAATGAAGCAATTTATCTTTAGAAATCATATTAAGTCTGTTGTGACACATCTCATACATGCCCATAACAATTAAGTAAAAGGAAACAAAAACCATTTTATTTCTCTAATATATGAATCAGCTTGAAATTATTTTGGGATTCAAGCAGAAGTCCTACAGGTTAGAACTTTCTGGATGGAGAGTTGTAGAAAAATTGTAGTTGACAAATTTAGGTAGATCCAGTGAAGCATTTACAATAGACTTGTACTCTTCCAACTCTTCTGAATCCATAGATGTGATTTTCTGTATACATTACAGAGGAGATTAAACCTAGAAAGATAGTATGAAAAACAAGTTAATTAGGTTTTCTGGCTCGTAAGTTAGATTTTGTATCCCTAAACTGGATTTTAGTTTCAAACTAGCATGTATAAGGAACATGAATATACAGAAGGTGCAGTTTACTTTTCTGCATAACTTTCATTTCTGCTAATAGTTAATACTTGGATTGTGCTATTATTAGGTCTTTACCTTGCTAGTCGAATCCCGGATGTAACCAACAAGGAGGAGTTGGATTTGTTGACCAGATAAATCGGTATTGTTGTCGTCAACTATACATATATCCTGAAACAAGAGGAACACAAGTCTTGTTATTAATGTTTTAAATCTTAGTAAGGAATAGATAGAAGCATTCGGTTATAGAGTTGAAAATATGAGCAATAGTCTGCAAGTAATGTGCTCACAAGTTTTCTCTTTGGTGAGCAGCAACTCTTATTCCACCCAATGCTAACTATAACCTTGATGCTCTTAACCAAGTTGAGTTCAACCCAACCACAGTATAACCCGATAACTTGGTCAGGTAGCGGTCCATCCACTAAAAAAGGATATAATTCAATGAGTCCCATAAATTAAAGGTAACTAATTCCAAAAGACAAAAAAAAATTGGGGAGAGAAAAACAAACAAACTTTTTACAAACCTGTGAGTTCACTCATTAATCCATTGACGTTTAGGCCGGTCAAATAAATGGGTTCGATCGGTAAAATTTGATCCACCCCTGAAACCAACCATTTGTGAACAATTTTATGATCAGAAAGCTTTAGAAAATAGTTGGAAATGATTTAATACAATTAAGAAAAAAGAAAAGGAAAAAGATAGATCGATATTTACAGTCTTTAAATGGAGGAAGTCCCCATTGCTCGGGATGAAACTCTAGCAGGGAATGAAGCACAACATCTGCTAGAGAAGAACATTCATGTTCACCATGAGCTGGAATAGCCACCACCTTCATTTTAGCTGCCTTAGCAGCTTTCACACCAACCCTATTTCAATAATCTATCTATTAATAAATATTTTAAAGAATTATAGTATAATTTAAGAACATGACAATCTCGTAAGCAGAATAAGCCTGTTGATCCCAAACGCTTCTCTGTAAGTATAATCATTGTAGGGAGTTGTGGACTTACAGAGAGTCTTCAATGACTACGCAGACCTCGGGATCCACACCCAATCTCTTTGCAGCCTCTTCAAATCTGGTAACAAATATCGAACAAATTGAACATAAGAAAAAGAAATAAGGTCATGAGAATTTTATAGATGAATAGTTTTTTCTGTCATTCCCGGTTTGAAAATCTACAAGGCTAAGAAAATTACAGATAGGGAGCTGGCTTCCCTTCTTTAACTTCATCACTACCAAGGATTACAGGAAACATTTCCTTCCAACCTAGAACATAGAAAATTCCACTAACAAGATAAATATCGGTATCGCTGAAACACAGAAAAAATCTCACACAGAAGTTAGACATCATGTTGAATATCAAAATGTGGAGAATTGTAAGATTTACCTTCATGGTGAGAGATTTTTCCATCAATGTTTTCTCGGAACGAGTTAGAAGCAAGAGCAAATGGGATCTTATGATCATAGAGATGTTTGATTAGTCGATTAGCACCCGGAAGTGGTTTAGCATCAGCCCACCTAAAAATTATAATTTTTTATTTTTTTTAAGAATAACAAGTAAACTAGCATCAAATTGAAATCACTTGGTTCTTTTCTAAGCTTGAAAGCTTCACTCTAATTCTTCTTCTTCTATGACATTTGTTTTTGCAACTAAATTTAACCATTCATTGTCAATGTATTAGCTGGGTCCATTTGGTTAATTCTTTTGCATTTAAAAGTTCAATTTATACCTGTAAAACTTCATTGATCTAGATACAAAATCCAGTTTCTGAGGCTGACATGTACGGTTGTGATGCACGGTACGCCGTGACTAAACTGGAGTTTGCATAAACTCTAAAAGTACGGTTCGGACCTAAAAAACTCCAATGCCTCCAACCTAACTAATATAGAGTTTGCATAGACTCAAGTTTACCCAACTTACAACATCAAACTACGGTTTTCATAGTGGGGAAAAGAATCAAGAAACTAAGAAAGAGAGGGAGAGACATACTTTTGCTTATAGAGAGGAGTGATTTCTTGAATAAACTGTTGAGTAGTTAAAGGGAGATCATAGTTTCTAATAATGAGAGCTGAAGATTCTTTCTGGGTCATTCCCAATATCCTCTTGTCTTCCACCTCCCTGTCCCATTCCTTCCCATATCTTGCCAAAAACTCCTTGAATATCTCCTTTGTTGCTCTCTCTGTAATCAAATCAAATTTAATCTAAAACCCATTATTAATTATTAAAAAAAAAAAAAAAACCATTCCAGTTTTAAATTTGCAGAGACAGACCTGTGTCCAAAAGGGTCCCATCCAAATCAAGGATTACTGCAGAAATCTTGGCTGCAGAGCCGTTAACCAGAGGTTCACAAGGGACCGCCATTAGAGAGCTGAACGAATGAAGAAGAAGAAGAAGAGTGCGCGAGTTAAATACTTCTTTCTTTTTGTGGGAGCTGGAATGGGGAAGATGGCATTATTCGATTTTATTATTATTATCATGCGCTTTTTTGTTTTTTTGTTTTTTTGTTTTTTTTTTTTTGGTGGGTCATGAATTGCACGTGAGAATTAGAATCAGTACCCTTGAAACTTGCTAGGTAGCGTAAAGAGAAACATTAAAAATACCCAAATTGTCAGATTCTGAAAAAGAGTTGTATATGGATATCCAGAAGATTATACTATATTCCCAATATAAATATATATATATATATATATTTGTGTTTTTTTAGCAAATGGGAGAAGGTAATCAAATCTTTAATGAAAGTCAAATTATACTTACTTTAAATAGCAAATCATAGACCTAAACAGGAGAGGAGATAGTTATAGCAGTAAAAGTGATACTTATAATTTTTGTTGCATATTTTGATTACAGAAAGGCACAATAACTTTTCTTCTTTTTCTTATGTCACACGAAAACACTTTGTAGATTGATAGGCCGAGACCCCGAGGATCATATTTATGAACTAATTTTCCAAGTTCTAATCAAAATATTACTGATCTTCTTTGTTACCTAAAATACTATTTAGATAAATTGTATCCACTTAAGATAAAGACTCCATCACTATGGCTCCATCTACATGTAGCCAGCCATGTGATTGAGTTTTAATCCCAACTAAATTTTTATTAATTATAATTAATTACAAAAAACCTAATTTATGTACTAATTTAGCCAATTAACTCTTAATAATTAATTAGGCTTTTGCAGAATTTTTCTTTTTAAAAATTCGGAGAATTTATCTAAGAACTTAAATCCGGATCAAATTCAGAAAGTTACTTTTGTCCAACCGTTCGACCACTTTTATCTAACCGTTTAGATAACTTGATGATTTTTTTTTATAGAATCTTTGGCTATTATATAAATCTAAGAAATTTCTTTTTTTTATTTTTTTATCATATTTATTTATTTATTCTCTATTATTATTATTATTGATGGACTTAAAGAAGAGACCAAAGAAAAAAAAAATCAGGTGGCTTTTGTTGTTGGGCGAGAGATATCGAGTACATTTTCTACAAAGTTTTGTTTGTACGTTTATTTATGTTTATTAAAATTGAGTTTTTAATCACGATTTATTGCTTAAGAACATAAGTTTTAAGAAATCCATTAAACTTAGTTAAAATTCTATTTGAAATTAAGGTTTAGTCTTTAGTTTTTACAAAGTTTTGATTGTTAATGGTGATTTTAGTTAGAGAGTGTAATCCATGGTCAACGTTTGCGGCAAGCCTCCATTGTTGACACATTTGATAAGCCTCCATCCTCCAATTTTATTGGAGACGGACGAGCTTCCATTTTTGACATTGGGAAAGCTTCAACGGTCAACGATGATGGCTTGGTTTGGGAATGTGTAGTTCTAAGTTTAATTTCCATTTATATAAATAGGCTAAGTTTGTATAAATAGATAAATTATTGTGTAAATTTAATTTACCGTAAATTTATCGATCAAAATTATATACACAATTTAATATAATTAATCAATCTACATTTTACGATAAATTGAGTCTATTAAAAAATTTCTCAAATAAACATAAAGCAGCTTGTCTCTTTTAAACTATGATAAGGTGTCCAGGGCATTTTGAATTCTAATAGTTAATACTTAGTTTTCTAAATGTTGGGGGAAAACTATAATTTTCAAATAATTTGGGGGTTAAATCCTAATTTTTTTATTTTTTAAAAAAAGTTGTTTTAGTAGGCATTAAAAAAAGCTGGAAAGAAGATTTCTGTAATCAGATGCGCATCTCTAATCTCAAACTTGAACGTTATACTATTCTCAACGTAGTAGCCCACAATCCACATTGCCACAAATGGGCATATTCAAGCCCAAGATTATAATGATAGTGTATAAAGGCATCATTTGGACAATTTATTGTCTAACCCATTAATGGATGGTGGCTTAGTGATAAAGGTACATTATTCTCTCACTTTGGTTCTTCTGTTCGATTTAGAAGAAAAGAAGTGCCTCCCTTCTCTATGTTGTGAATAGTTTGGTGTCTTGAATAGATTATAGACAATATTGATGACTTGCAGCAAGCTCATGTGACATGGGGGATGACCCCTCCGAGTTGAACTGGGGTGAGAAGACCCAGTCCATATGTTCGGGAATGAAAAGATTCTCTTCAAATCATATCGAGGTGCTACATGAGCAAGGAACTGAGCCGAGGTGCCATACAGAGAGGTCACCTCGGTTGAACATTCGGATGTTCAACAAGATGGATGATCACTAACCGCTGAACTAGGACAGTTTTCCCTTAGTCAATGCTGAGGTGCAACTCGGACAACAAGCCAAGCCGAAGTCCCATATAGTAGGTCAAATCTGGAATCTAGCAGGGAGGTTGTTAACTACCAACCTGAGGTGGCCTAAGCGGTGGAAGTCAAATTGTGACGCTCCAACCTGATATAATGTCATGAGCCATAGAGCATCTGTTAGGCAGCCACAAAAATTTACATCTATCAACATCAACCCCATCCTTCTGCACCGCCATCAGCATTACCTTCTTGTGATCAGTCATCAATCATCTCTTAAATGTATATTAGTCCAGCAAAGAACTGAGAAAGGTACAAACTGAGATGGAAGGAGATGAGGACTACTTGATACATAACATGTTTAAAGCATAAAGAAGGAAATAATAAAAGAAACAACAGAAATCCTCCATCTGGGGGGGTATTGAATTCTGAACAAGGGTAAAAATACAAGTCAATTTCCCACACTCCCACTTAATTAACTATCACCAAAGGAGACGAGGGTAAAAGCTTATGGGAATGCAGATTTTGGACAAACCATGTCCAGAAATTAAGTTGTACAATAAAACACACAGTACAAATAGGCAATGAGAGAGAGAGAGAGAGTTTTTCTGCTAAACACTAAGAAGGGCGAAGATCAACTCTGGTCTTGATCTCTGAATAATATCTGTTTCACTGCAAGAAAACAAGGAAACAAATAAGTACAGATCCGTTTGAAAATCTGGAATTTGGGTGAACTGGAGCTCATAAATATGTACTTTGGTTAGCATGTGAGGTGAAGATTGGAGTTCAGATGAAAAGCATTTGGAGCGGCTTTTAAAGAAAAAAGTGGAGTTTCCGAAACTCAACGTGGATTTTAAGACAGCTTGACCAAATGGAAGCTAAGACATTTAAGAGAGGTGAGTAAAACCTACCTCTGCCTCTTCTGCCCCAACAATCTTGGAAGCACCATTTAACTTCTGAGCATCTTCTGTAAAAGTTAGCAGAAAAGCAAAAACACATTTTAGACAAAATAAAAAATCTTTGACAGAGGAGCAATATATGATTTACAGGCATCATTTCAGTCAAATAATCTAACAAAAGAGAAATAAAAATATATTGAATCACCTCCATCCTCTGGGATGTCAGACGTCCACAAGGTAAGATTATCCCTAAGCAGCTGCATAATTAAGGTGCTATCTTTGTATGACTCCTCATTGAGAGAGTCAAGTTCTGAGATGGCTTCATCAAAAGCTTCTTTAGCAAGGTGGCAGGCCCTGAAAAAACACGAAAGAAACTTTCATCTCATATGGATTAGAAAAACCTATTTCTTCCCTGTTTGGAATAAAACATAACATACCTTTCGGGTGAGTTCAGGATCTCATAATAGAAGACAGAGAAATTAAGAGCCAAACCCAATCGGATAGGATGTGTAGGGGGTAAGTCAGTTTCTGCTGTGCTGGTTGCAGCCTGTGAAAAATAGATTTATAAAGCAGGATTCACACAAGAATCAAATAATTCAATGTAATAGTTGAATACTCCAGAACCAGGAAATCTGGAATATATTTCCCGAATAATCAGATAAGATAATTTGAGAAGGAAAAAAAAAGATTTAATAATCAAGCAATGGCAGTAGCTACCCAATTCTATTTTTTATTTTTTATTTTTATTTGGAAGGGATGCAGTTTCTGGGAAGAAGTTCATTCCTCAGCAATTGTTAGGAAAGCATGTCAGAAAATGACTGGATACAAGTACAAAGAGCATGGAACAATAGTGAAAGCAGTAGTATTAGGTGAGCAAGGAAATCAACACAGTTCAATAAGATAAACAAACTTATTCAGTAGATTAAGTAAAAAGTACAATACAAGTCACACTATTAAAGTACAATAGAGGATTTTTAATATACTCCATGAGTATATATACTCCCAATGGTCTTGATGAAGCCATGTCAACACAAATGATGATGTGGCTTTTCAAGACCATTGGGAGTATATACTCCTAGAGCATACTAAAAGTCCTCAGGTGGAATGTAGCTCCTTGATCACGGATTGATGAAGAAGCTATCATTTAGTACACTGGATCATCATGATTCCTATTTGATGACCTATCTTGTGTTAGGGATATCTATATGATCTGATCCGATTGATTTCGTAAAGCCCGCGGTAGCAACGGAACCGGGGAAAGTATATAGAAAAGACAGTTTTTTTCTATTCTATTAGTATTAGCTAGTGATCTCGGCTCACTGTGTCCTTCGGAACAAAAATATCATATTTATCAAACAAGAGATAATTGCATGAACAATTAGGCATAAATGTAGAATTAACATAAGAAACTTCATAAAAAGGGTAGAAATAGAAGTAGCATACCTCATAAGCCTTCATTGATTGATCAGCAGCCTCTTTCTTCTCATTACCCGACTTAAATTCTGCAAGGTACCGATAATAATCACCCTTCCTGCAACATTTAATATCTTAACACCATTAAAGGAATTTAAACCTCAACCAACCAGACAGTACCATACTAAACAGAAGTAAAAAATGACACTCACATCTTATAGTAGAACACTGTTGATTCACCAGCTGTAGCTGAAGGGATTAGATGCTCATTTATGACTGTCATGATATCATCACAAATGGTTGACAGCTCTGTTTCAACCTTGTGTCTATATTCCTTGATCCTTTTCGCATTCAGATCATTCCCTTTTGATTCCTCCTTCTGCTCTATTGATGACAGGATCCTCCATGAAGCTCTTCGGGCTCCAACAATATTCTTATACCCAACAGAGAGCAAGTTTCGCTCTTCGATTGTCAGCTCAACGTCAAGTTTAGCAATATTCTTCATTGCCTCAACCATCTCTGTTAAAAACAAAAGTCCATAAGGAAACAAAAATTAAACAACAACAAGCTCCGAGTTCAATTTTTTTTTTCTTCAAACAACAAGATCAGAGAGTATGAATTTAGTAGATTTTTCATGGAATCTCAAAAAATTTCTCCAAACTATAATTTTCCCCGAAGCAAGCCATGAAAAACAACAAAGTTGCCTATTTTCCAATCTGAATTTCTAAGTAAAGAACTTTTCGCAGAAAGCAAAAAGAACTCTCGAAAAAACCTAGCGAATCGAGCTTGAAGCCGAAGCATGAATAAATTACAGAAAAATAGAAAAATTCGATCCAGAAAAAAAAACAACGATCTGATCCAACAAACTTAGATCATCAATACTCTACAACAAACACTAAATCAAACACTACTACTAATGGAAAAGCAAGATGGATTATCCACTAACCGTCATAACGCTCGGCCTGCTCGGCAAGCTTGGCAATATAGACAAAGCTCTCGCGATCTTTAGCGGAGGAAGCCATGGCCGATCTGAGACGGAGAAATCAGTGAGCTTACAGTTCAAGACAGTTCAAGATGAGAGAAAGAGAGAGAGAGAGACTTGTTGGAGGAAAGAATGGGCAAAAGAAAGAAAGATTGGTAAGAGTAAATTATGCTTAGGTCCACCAAAGTTTTAAACAATTAAATAACTAGACCTACACTTTTCATGTCTTAATATACTAACCCCTGTTTTTTATTTTATTTTACTTATATATTTTTATATTGAAACACTAAATATCATGCCTAAGAATGGGCATGATTCAGATTGAAAATGAAATTTATTTATTTATTTATTTTATTTTTAACTCTAATTATTTAATATTTTTTATTTTTCACCCCATAATTAAATTATATTTTATCCCCTAACTTTCTGTAATATCAAAACTACCCCATGTTCATCTTCCCTGAATGTAGCTGTGTTTACTAGTACGGATTTATTATGTTATAAATTAAAAAAAATTTATACTGTTCTTCAGAAGTGGGAGTCTTGATTCGCTGAGAGTTAAGGAGATGCTTTGTACAGATGTGTGACGAATAGAATGATGACACGTTATGCTTGACTCTATTATGATACGAAATTATTAAGATCATTTCACGATGAAGTGACACGTTACCCGCTAAGATAATAGTTGGCGGGCCCAAAATAAATCATTCGCCCGGCCCATTTAGGATTCGTGAGGTACTAAACGGGCTGGACCATCCTCAAGTAGGCCCACAGAATATGTTTTCGTGGATCATTGGATGAATATTAATTACGACATACGCATTTTTACACGAAATCCATGACAATCCGGCCCAATCTAAAACCGTACATGACACCCGTTAACGGGTGGACACCTCCTTCAAAAATTTTAGGGCCGACGGTATCCATCATTTTAGTATATATGCTTGACAATTTAATAGATATTTATTATTCGTCCTTTTTTTTAAAATAAAATAAAATAATAATATTTTAAAAAAAGCTATAAAAAAAAAATCCTCAGAATCTTACGGGTAAATTTTAAAATTTAAAATTTTAGGTGTAAAAAGTTTTAATTTTAAAATTATTTCTCTCAGAATCTTTAATTCTCAATTCTTAGTTTCTCTTCTCATGTGTTTGAATTCCACCACATTAGACTTCAATAATCAATTTTTCCCCCACATGGTTTCTAAAATTTAATTTACGACCCACATTAAATTAAAAAATATAAAATATCTATATAATTTTACTCAATTTTTTTTATATAAATGTAAATCTTAAAATTAATTTAAAAAATGAATCTTAATTAATTCCATAAAAAAGTTTCAAAATATTAGGATCCAAATGAAACATTTCTAAAAAAATGAGGTATAATTCTATATATAAAACATCATAGATTTATATGGTATATTTAAATTCTTAGTTCTTTTATATATATATATATATATATATTAGACATTTAGACATTTAATTTCTTAGTTTTTATGCTCATGTTTTAGATCATGGCCAACAAACCTCACAAGTTATTGAGCGCAGACTTTTTTGGCATTATGTTTGCAGGTATTTATAGGCTAATAATATGTAAAATCCTAATGAAATCTTCCTTAATCATATAAGTTATTTATTGCATGGAAAATATGTTTTGCCAATAACTGCTCTTATAGGGAAGTTTCATTATATTATTGGTGGATGCTAAGGGGATCTTGTCCCCGACCTAAGTGCTGACCCCTGGGGGGGAGGGGTGCCTGAGCACCATTGACAGGCCAGCTCTAGCGTGGAAGCCTTGACCCTTCCTTATTTAATACAAGCCGTCAACTAGCCTCATAAGCCTTGGAGGTTTACCCTGAGGACGTGCCAACTACATTTAAGGGCAAGTTCACTTTGCAAGCGTATTATTGAAATTGATCACACGTCAATTGCCCAAGCTCGCCAGGAAGTTAAGGGGATGTGCGATGAGACATTTCATTTCCCACCATTTTACACTCTCTTCTAACCTGCCATGTAGGTGTCGGTTACTTGCTGATTTCGAGGGTTTTATATTGGCATAAAAACTTTTTCTTCCCCATTTCACCGTATTTTCTTCATTTGGGTTCTCTGACTTCTTTCATAATCAATCTTTGCCGAGTAAGGTTTTTTTACTTCTAGTTTCTTTCTTCAAGTAAAGTTTTTCCTCGCTCTCTTTATTTACATTTTTTATTCTTACTCTAGATTGATTTTTTTTTTTTTTTTTTAATCTTTTCTCCTTTTCGAGTGTCGCATTTCTCTTCTTGAAACTCTGCTCTAATGGATGAAAGGGTTAGATAATTTTTTAGGTTTTTAGGATCGAACTATAAATCTTTCCCTTTTTTACACCCAAACCATCTCATCCTACTCCTGGTCCTCTTTTAGATCCCCCAATTCCACTTAGGATTATGTATCCTACCATAGACATTAGTTCAGACTATAACCCTCTTAGTCTCATTTATGTTTCTTTTGACTTTGAGTCTAGCGGTGATACTGAGGATCTTCTTAAATTTGTAAATGAGGTATGGTTTAGTGCAGATTTGACCCTCTTAGACTGATTGAACTTGAATCATAATTAATGGAGGAGGAGCGGTTTGCCTTGGGAGTAGAAGTTGAAGCTGTTGGTTAAAACCTTGATCCAACGTCTATTGTTTCTTAACTCTCAAGCTCAAGCCTAGCTGCGCTAAGGAAGAAGTATAATGTTCCTTCCCACGTTACCCTTCAGCTGCCCATTGAGGTGGAGAACATGACGACCATTGGTAAAGATGTTGACGAAACATTTTTTTTATTCTGACTTTCAGATTGGTCAGAGACATCCCTTCATCCCTTCTTTCGCCAAGTTATTTTTAATCTTTCTACAAGATCCCCCTAGCTAATTTACTCTTAACAGCTACCAATCATTGGTTACCTCTTATCGAAGGAGGTTACAAAATTCAAACTAGATCCCTAAGGTTTTTCGGGTCAGCCGAGGTGGTAGAAAATTTTACTATGCTCGTACTAAAGTCGGTGGTATAGTCTATCTTCCCCAAGCCAACCATTCTTGGAAAGAGCTCTTTTTTGTGGTGGGAGGCTCCTCGCAGGCTTCTGCTTCCTTGAATTCTCCCAAAATATGTCGTTCATTTGCCATCAAGTGTACGTAGTTTTCCTAACCCTCTTAGTTTTAATACTCAGGCCTTCATCCTTCTTTTCTTTTGCTTTTCTATATAGTCGCTCCATCAAATGACACCTCCCTTAGTGAGGTTGAGGAGATGACTTTGGCCCAGATCAAGGAACTTCCTAAAGTAAAGAGGAAATATACTATCCTCAAGGATTCAAAGGCCCTTAGAGTAGGGGCTTCTTAATGTTGTTGAGGTTCTTTCTCATAGTCATCCTTGCGTTTCTTTTGTGGAGGATCCTGCTGGTTAGCACTTCACCTTTAGCCCCTTCTTTATTTTACTCTATGCATGTATTCATTTTAACACCTTATATATAGTTATGAATGATAAGGAGAGGTGTGCTATTGTGGCTAAAAAGAGGGCTCTTTAAGAGGAAATATGTTGCTTCTTCTTGCGGTAAAAAGAAGAAGAGCAAAAGCGTTCAGCTTGCTATCGAGGATGTTTCGTTTTGGGAGACAATTAAGGCCCTTGGCGAGGTACTCGTCGAGGGAAAACTTCCTACCGTGGCTACACTCAAAACTCTTCCAGCTAACCCCCCAAGCGAAGCTAATGGCTATATCTGCAAAAACATCTTTCTCAGTCCTCGCGGGGTCCTGCCCCTAGAGCTTCCTCTGATGGTTTGATCTGATCTAGTAGCATTAGTAGCTGCCTGACTAGACCAGAGGAGGCAGCTCGACTTCCCTTTATGACTGTTGATGACCTATGCTTCCTTATTCAAGGGGTTCCTGATCGGATTCCTGAAAGTACCCCAAATGTGGTTATAATCCTACCTTTCCCGGAGCTTCAATCCTCCTTCCTTTATGATTTTCCCTTTAGTATGTCCCTTGACCCCTAGCATTCTTATGTTTTTACAGTTTATACTTGACTTGTTTTTCTGTTGGCTGTTATTTCAGTGTCTTTTGAAGGGCGCATCTTTATCAGTTTATGCTTCGGCTACTGGAGCTCTCGAGCTTATGAAGCAAAAAAACCTTCTACTGGAAGGCCAGCTTACCAAGGCCTTGGACAAGAATGCTCTACTTCAAGAGGAGTGTCAGATGGCAAAGTCTGATGCTGAGGTGAAGAATGTTATCTTAAGAGGAGAGAAATCGATGCTGGCCAAAGGTTTGAGGAAGCTGCTTGGAAGCAAGAGGAGAAACTTTCTTATGTTCAGAGGCCATTATCTTCCCTCAAAGGATAGATGTCCTTAGTGGTGCAGAAGCAGGTTGAAGCTAAGGCCCAATAGAAGGAGAAATTTTTGGGATCGCTAGAGTTTGGCACTATGAAGAAAGAGACCAGGGAGAAAGAGAAAAAACTTTGTCAGTACTCTGACTTTCTATTGATGAAGGATAGCCTTAGGACCAAGTTCCCCTCTGTAGATCCAGATTTGCTTCAGTATATATATATCCTAAACTTGATATCGAACATATTTATAAGTCATCTTTTAGACTTTATTATATTATTATCTTTTTGAAGATTTTAGAATATTTAATTATCTCATGAACACTAATAACTTCTCATATAAAATTTTTAACAAACACATGACAAAATTCTGATGAATTTGAGCAGTCTTCCTGGTCCCATACCTGGGGTCCCACTAGAATTCAGGCAGTGAATAATTATAGGCAGAAAGACAGAGAGGAAAACCAAATATATAGGGTTCCAAGTGTAACGTTGTACTACTACAATATATGCAAGAATTATAATTTCAAAATTAAGGCAAATGATCACAAAATATAAAACACAAAGTGAAACACCCCTCTACATGTCTAAGGCTAATTAAGAAGAAAGAAGATGCTGAGGATTACAGTCATTAAGACCCACATGAAGAAGCTTCATGAGCCTGTACAACTTTCTCTCAAAACTTATTTCTCTTTGATTCATTTTCAAGAAGATCTGACCTGCACATATTGAAATTCGAAGCAATTAGATCGTTGAAAACCCTAATATGTAATCAATTACATGATTGATGCTCGTTAATTAGTTCGAGTGTATACGATATCTTAGCTCGAGCACCGAAAAGTTTCTCCATGATTATCGTTAATCATCTTATGCACCAAAACAAGCAATCATCAATGCGGCGTTTAATTATTAATCACAATTAATTAAATCTAATTAAATAATTTATAATTTATCATTGGGACACCCTTCAAAAAGCATAAATGTAGAGCACATTAACAAAATATATTAATCATGTTTTGATAGATTTGTACTAATGAGAAACCTTAATCAAAACCTTAATCGAACCTTAATCAAATCATTCTATGACAATCATGTTTGTGTTGAATTTTTTTCATACAATATTTATTTCAGGTGGGAAAAGTGCAATTTGGATTTTTTTTTTTTTTTCTATTTTGAGTCACAAGAAATAAACATCTTTTTTGCATTATTTGTATCGATAGGATTTTTCTTCTACATGTGAGAATCTTGAGGGAATTGCTAGGTGATTCTCCCCAACGTATGTTTATGATAACTACTTACTCACTGATTAGACTAATTATAGATTATTTTGTTAACATCCTTAGAGAGATGTGAAGTAGAAATATATAATGAATTCAACTCCGTTCAAGTATATTTGAAAGCCTATTAATGTGTGTTTATACGTACATGCACGTGGATTCTAAGGTGATTAGGATCTCCTCAGTCAATTGGCTCCAAAATGTACATATTCACTTATATGTAAGCCCAAGTCTAAAATGCTTGCAAAGATCAATGTTAGTCTTCCAAGCTTAATTACATGCACAATGGCAAAGATTTTGAATGAAGGACGACGTAACAATTTGATTCTCTACATGATAAACGTTTAAGTACAATAATGTAACTAATTAAAGTAAACATGATACCAATTGAATAATAAGATTTATCATATACATACATACATATATATATATGTGTGTGGATTAGAATATTCTAGGTATTGCCACCTTACTATAATTACAATATACATGTATAGATAATAATTAGTAATTATATGTTTAGCCAAATGATGTATTTATATATTTAAGTAGGGTTTTAGTTTATCAAGTGCATTCTTTGGTTCTTCTTTTCTTTGCTTTTATCTATATAGATCGGACATATATATATATATATATATATATATAGAAACTGGATTAACCAAGTTCAAGCTGAACTTGATATGTTGATTTGATTAGTTACTTCAGAATGATCAGTCTCATACAAATGCGTATTTGCAGGGGTTTCAACTCTATTTTCTAAACCATGGTTAATTTAATTATATTAGTAAAAAAATGATTATTTATCAAAGCAATTAGTAATAATGAAAAATTCATCAATTACCCTATTCCAAATTTGTTACCTCAAAAATCAGAACCCCATATCATGATGATCATCATCGATTATGTTCGAACTCGATTCATTGCCCTTGCTAATTACTTGATTCACCACCTTCTTCTTCTTCTTCTTGTAAGGAATTCCCCTAGCTTTAGCTTGACGATCCCTCACATCCCTCAAATAAGCCCTAATTGCACCATTAGCAAAAGGGTTTGTTTCCGGGGACCCGCCATTCTCTTCATAAGCAGCTCTAAGTCTACCGATGAGAGCATCAAGGCTCCCCCAAGCTTGTCGTAGCGGACAAGTACAAGGAGCAGGCGGTTCGGGATGACCGTAAAACATGCAACCTTGAAGGTGAACTTTGGTCTTTCCAAATTGGTCCAAGTACCTCAGAAAATCCAAAACCTGGTTGAAATTGCAATGAGAAAGTGGAACTGGTGGCCTTTGGTTCCTTAAGTATTGCCCGAAAGTGTTCCAATCTCTTCTTTTTTGTGATTCATAGCGGCTCGGAGTTGATTGTGGGGGAGAGTTGTTTGATGATTGATCTTCTGCAAGTTCTTTGCCTCTTTGATGATCGGAACTAGACATGATTTCCCTGACTATCGAACATGCGGAAATCAGTTAATATTATAAATCAAACAAGATTCAGAACATGACTAACCAGTTCGTATAATTATTACATAAAAATCGAGATGTGTACCTGTTCGATATATGAATCGATCGCGAAAATTTCCGAGAGATTGATGAATATGAGTTAGAAGAATGGGGGAGGGAAGGTGGGTGGTGAAATGGGGTTAATCAAATTAGAGAGTGATGAATTTGGGGGAGTGGAAGAAGATGATCAAAATCACATCATGAGGGAAAAAGACTTGACATTTTATGGGGCCATATGAGCTGCTTTCTCTTCATTTTTTTTTTTTCTTCAGCTTTCATTTTTACTCTCTCTCTCCTCTTATGTTGTTTGTTTTTTTTCTTACAATAGTGCATTAGCACTAATAATACGTTTCCCCTGGTCTGTATATAAGCATACAATTATTGTATTAGATCATTAATTTGTGAGCATACACAAACCTTAATTATCATCAAATATTGGTTAATTGATGAAATCAAGTAAAGAATTGGGTATAGATAATGATCTCTAGATATGATGAAATAGGTAGAGCTACTTTACATATGATCTCTAGATATATATGAAATTAGTTTCATATCTATAATTAACAAATACTATAGTTAGTTTCCAAAGAAATCGAGAATATGAATGAAATTTTTATGAATTAAGTTTAGGTGAATAAAATATTATAAAAATATAAGTAATTTTAAATTCATTAAACATCAATTTTAATATATAGATTTATTAAAATATAGTCAAAATTAAGTTATGTTAATATTTTTTACTATTTAAATACTAACAACATGACTTAATTTTATTGATATAAATTAAAAATTAATTATTAGAGGATGCAATAATTCGATCCTCCGTATCAAGTTGAATAGTTATATGGAAGAGTGAATCCAATTTGTAAGATCTACTTCAGAGTCTAGAGATATGATGCTGATGCATGTATTAATTTGGACAGTCCATGTAATAAAATTAAATTATTAAAAAAAAAAAAAAAAAAGAACACACCTTGAACGTACATGCATGCATATAGAAACTAGAAACCCTAGATAGATTGGAGAATATACAGGAGCCCCGACTCTTAGGAGTTGCCTAAATAGTTAAGTACGGGTGACTTTCTCAATTTGTCTCGAATTCAAATATTTTACGTAACGTTTGAAATTATATTTTAAATTTATCGAGTAATATTGTGGGTCCAAATATTTGCTTCAAAATTTGCAACCCATAATCGAATATGTGTGCCTGAATTCTCCAAATTTTCAAAAAAAATAAGGAGGCCCCTCAATTTAATTGTAGGCAGGCAGAAGTACTAGCCATAAGGCCAATATTAGAACCTGTCCCGTGGAAGGGGCCATATTATTACTGCATATTCTTAATTTGTACGTTGTTTCAGATTTGTATTTGTCCCTTTGCATAACACCTAAAACCCTTGTCCATCTTTTGCTTTTCTAATTAGACTTATTATTATTATTAATAATTAGACTTATTATTATTATTATTAATAATTAGACTTATTATTATTATTATTAATAATTAGACTTATTATTATTATTATTAATAATTAGACTTATTATTATTATTATTAATTAGACTTATTATTATTATTATTATTATTTAGACTTTTTTTTTTTTTTGTATGGTGGGTCAAAATTATATATCTTTTGTCTTAATTTTTCTCTCAATTTAATTATCAAAACGCTGTTGGTATAAACTCTAGTTGATTTCAAACTTCCAAAAACCAAAAATTTATTGTGTAAAATATAGAAATTTAAGCTTTTAACTTTAAACTAATAAATAATAAGTAGAGTTATACATCATTCTTATATACTGAGTTTTCGAAATTTGCGTTCTCAACATGGGATGATATTATAATCTATTGTTATTGGTTGTAAGAAAACTAGACTCATATATATATATATATATATGCTACTTGTCCCCTCTGTTTCACTGATCTAAATATACTTCAAACAATGTTCGTAATTTGAGCAAGGCTTTTGTCAAGATAAATTTATTAAACTGAATAGTAGTAGCTAGACTTTAGTCATATTTGAATGGAAGTTATTGATCCAAACTGAAGTTTGTGTTTGTTTATGACATCAATCGATCGATAGCATCTTCATGTATTTTTAATTTTGAAACGAACCATTTTGATTTATTTCGACTTAAAACATTCTCATAATGTTGTTGCGTCTTAAAAAGATAAGTTCAATCCAAAAAAACCGATATGTGGGCGGGAGAACTCAGAATTTAAGAACCGATATCAGTTTACTTACACGAGTAATGTGGAATGGGTGTCAAATACCCTAATCAACAACTAAAACTAGTGATCTCATCGCAATCAAATAGTCAAGGGGGGGAATGATTATTACTAGACTAAAATAAATAAATTTAAACATAATCAAGAGATGGATGTATGGGTTTTGTATTTAAATATCTCTTTATCATGAGTCACTAATTTCTTAATTATTATTTTATTTTTTTTTAATTTCCTTACAAGCACTTGATGAATTTGGTGAATTTTTTGCTAGCCGGACCTTCAACCAATTACTCTTTTCTTGTCAAGAAATAAATTATAAATATATTTATAAGTATGTTTTTATATATTAATTTTGAATTTAGTTATAAAAGAAATTAAATATATCATATAAATACTATAATATTTTATGTATTTATTAGAACCACACTTTTTTTTAAAGGTGTAACTTGAAAAGAAAAAAAAAAAAAACGTTTTAACATAGGGTTATTAAGAAAGGCAAGTGGAGTATGAGAAGAGATGGGGTTTTCAAGTTTTAACGCAAACTTAGGAGAATGAAAGGAAAGTAAAATAATTATTATAAATTTACATCTAAACTATTTATGAATGGATTTAGGCAAGTATTGGATTTAAAATTAGGGTTAAAGATTATAAATTATCTACTCTTTTTTCTCTGAAAATTCTGATTCAAATCATTCGCTATTAGATGAAAATTGTATACCCTCTTTACTTATAGACGTAACATCTTGGATTTGCCGATTATGTTATGAACACAATGTCAGGAATTTAAATCCCTCCTCACCTACAACCCGCCAAAAAAGAGCTATCTTTTGAAAGCAAAATAGATATTCCTTGATATATAACATCATAAATAAAAGGATCCTTGAAACCCTAGATACTATCAAAATAAAGGATCATAATAAAATCTTAAACGATAAAGTGGGGAGGAATAAAAGTTCTAGTCTCGACAGGAGTCTCTTATGGGTATCAATTTTTTATATTAATCAAGATACCGATATTAATCTCGACATCGGTAACTAGAACCATAATCAATTTTAAATTTGATCACGATTTTAAATATTGATGGATTTAAAATTAATTCATTTTCTTCTTCTTCTTATATAGACCATTTAATATTAAAAAAACAAAATCAAATTTTCCTATGAATCGATCCCTGTACTACTTGATTCCAATCCCGTCTCGATACCAATCCTAAGCTGGGACTAGTTTCAATCCTAGTATCGGAATTGATACTACCTTATCCCAATTTGGATTAGACTTTTGCCAACTCCTACGTAGAGAAGAGGGTCCCACTTCCCATGTAGTCTTCTATATCTCATATCATTTCTCTCCCCGAGTTTCATAAATATTATCTTTAATTATTAGGGAACTAAGCTGGTATTAACGATACTAAAACTAGGATTGTGAATCATACTTTTTGAAAATTAGTTTAAGTCACCTAAGCTATATCCATAGTAGTTATAGGATACACCTGTCCAACTAGGTGACTTAAAACTAATTTTAAAAAATTACGGTAGAAGTAGCCGGCAGTGATTGTATGGTAAAGTGGTTGTCTTTTTTTTTTTTTTTTAAGTGGCCGACGGTGGTTGGTCGGGTTGTTGGCTGGATATTGGTGGTGTTTAAATTTGAATAAAATATTTTGTGAAGTACTATTCAAATCTTAGAAAATGTTATTTTATTGAAAAATCAAACGTTAGACATCTTGAACAGGACTAAAGAACTTGGTTATTATTATTCAGGGTTGTTGTCAGTATCATCTTCCATTTTACCAACTTGTCAATGTTCCATCTTCTATTCATTTACCAATTTACCAAATTATAATCTTGATATATATTTGTTTGATTCAGGAAAAAAAAACTGACAGTTCTTGTTGGTACCAACATACATCCAAGTGAAACCATTTTGGTTGAGGAATCTGCAGTGACGATCTTGAAATTGACTAAAGAACTCTCTTACAGCATACACTTGTTGTAGTTTAATATGGTCTTGTACTACACTAGACATCTTATCGCAAATTTTCTTAAGAAAACATGTGAGGCGGATCTTCTGCCGCGACTAGACTAAAGTCGCCTCAAAAGCCAGACCCATTGCAGCGACAGTTTATTATATAAGAGCAATTGCTAAAGATTTTGAAGAAACTATTTCAAAAGAAGATCCATTTATACAAGATTCCACTTTGAGGTTTCAATCATGATGATTTTTTATTTGATAGATATGTATAATAATAATAGAGATAAAAAGTTTATTCAATCAATTTATATTGATAGAAGTTCAATTATTAATATATAAGCTTTTTTTTTTTTTTTTTTCATCTAAATTTTAATAAATATGTGAGACATTGTTAAATTTAGGTAAAAAGTAGACAAGATTACTAATCATTTTAAAGAAATATGTTGCATTCTTTGAAAATGACTTAAAACTGATTTGCTAGTTTCATAAATCGAGGTACATACAAATTATTAGTCCAAATTTCTTTCAAAAATTGGAATGTGTAAGTTTAGAAGAAAAATGTTTTGTAGATCCATTACTATTCACATAGACAAAAGTAAAATTATTAATGTGTAATTTTTATTTTTTCCTATCTGACATATTTTTGGATATTTAAATATGTTAAATTTATCAAGAAAATAAGAAATATGTAAGATTACTATTATTTTAAAAGAATCTATCATCAAATTTTTTGAAAATAACTTAAGATCGATATATGATTCATATTGATCGAGAATCGAGGTATAATTATTAATATGTAAGTTTTTTTTCTTATATATAATAGATATGTCAGATATCTTAAATTTATCAAGAAAATAAGAAATACATAAAATTACTAATATTTTGAAAGAACTTACTATTATCAGATTCTTTAAAAATGACTTAAGACCGGATTACCATTTACATTGATCGAGAATCGAGATACAATTATTAATACAACTTTAATTCAAAATAGGAAAGTGTAAATCTCTTTTAGCAAAAGCCCATATCAAATTATCACAACCATCTCAAAAATGGAAGTTGATGGAAATATGTAAATAATGCAATATATGTTTGCTGTTGGGTGACATTAAAACGTGCATATGAACAATCATGACTCCTCTTTAAACACTTAGGCATGTACTATCCATGATTATCTTCCAACAAGTGCAAATTGGGTATTAACTTGTAGAAGTCATGTGTTAACCAGATCGAGTGGATCTGCCTTTTTTGTTCAAAACAACACTACATGTTCAATATTGCGTTCCATTTCATTATGTTCAATCAATCTTTAACTTTGACAAAGGGCTATATACAGTGACCTTCAATTGGAAACATGTTTAGCTGTTCAGAGGTGAAGTACAAATTTTTACATGGTATTGAATCATCCGGTCTCGAATTCAGATCATGCAATTTTGCTATTTGTAATTTGCATGTTCAACACCCTTATCTAAGCTTGTACATGAGAAGGATAGTGTTAGTGTTTGGTATTCCTAATATGCATTGTGATCTTATTTTCTAACAATTCAATCTTTCAGAACAATCTATAACAACATAAAATCAAAATACTCAAAAACACAGGTCAAAAACTAGAGTCATTGAACACAACATACTTCCCACATCACCCATATACATCTGTACGTGTTAAGCTCACGTGAGATTTACTAAGTCGTACGTGAGTATACTACCATTCAGCAACCATCTCTATCGTCACATATTCATTGAACCTATGCTTCATGGATTTGATAGCTAGTTGTGATACCGTTTCCAAATTCTTCATCGCTATGACCATTCCATTGGTATTGTAAGCTAGAGTCCCTCCCTGCCGACAATTGATGAGACTTCTCAACCTCTAGCAAGTTGTCGTTTTCCATTGTTGGGTGCTTGTCTTTTTTCTTTTTTTTCCTATAATATATTAAATGGGTTTGTTGTCCTTGAGAATATTTTTGTCTTGGCATGAAGCTAGCTAGTAAGAGTTATAAGACATTCAACCCCACAAATCATGCTCCCTTTTCATTGATAGTGAAGGGGAGATCCCCTCTTTTACTACCCCTCCTTTAGCATGATTGAACTAGTAGATGTCTAGGACGAGGGTTTGTAATGCCTTTAGTGTCATAATTGTCTCTCTCTGTTTGAAATCATTAGGATTGATGGCACCTCCTACCCTTTGTTAATCTATCCCTTCTTTGAGGCATAAAAGTAGTGAACTTTTCATTTGAATGTGTAAAAGTCACGTCTTAATTCAAAGGGCATAGAGTTTGTTCATCTACTGCCCCCGAGTGACTCGAACCTGAGACCTATCGGTTCTCATACGAGGGTGGGGGTGCTAACACTGAACTGATACTTCATTGTCTTATTACTTATAACTTCACCTTGCTGAAAATTACCAAAAAGAGGAAGTCTTTACTGAAAATTATATACCCAAATGGAAGGAACCTTCTTTTTCTTTTCACTTGTTAATTGAGCCTCTGAAATAATATATAAAGCAATTTATCTACTTACATCAAAGAAATACAAATGAAGTGAGCATAAATAATGAGAGAGCAAATTGCAAAAGCTATTCAACTCCATTAATAAGGATCGCCATTCATGTTTCCAAAGTAATATCTGCAAGCCACAACAATTCAAAACAGAGTTAAGAGTCCAATTTCTTATCAACCTCTTCCCGGAACTTTCCAATGGCTAAACTTAACCTCCCTCAAGTTTGGAAAACTAGAAACACATCTCTTAAACTTTCAAAAGCTAGCCTTGACCTCCTTTTGAAAATCTTTATGTTAAAGCTAACAGATCAGATCACATAATTCACAAGCGTCCTATTACTACTCCATTTGGTATCAAATTTAAAGTTCACTCACGATCAAAAGTGTCCCATTTGCCTGTCGTTTCCCTAAAACGGTCTAAAAAGGGGTCATTTTGGAGAAAGAATAACCTTAAAATTGAATACAAAGTAGTTCGAATAGCAGTGCATGTCAAAGCACATGCCGGAGCCATTAGTTTTTAACCAAAAAGTTAAAGAAGCAGTTTAAGTTAAATTTTGAAAGTTCAAGATTCTTCAAATTTAAGGGGCCAAAGTCCCCTTGAAAAAGTTCAAGGGAGATAAGTGCAGTTTACTCATTTTCATTTATCTAGTGTCAGAGGGGACGACAACCAAGGAAGCTTTCTTATTTCAAGCAAGTTGTTATAGCATATATAATTTCTGAAAGATTCATACAAGTACTTGCGGTCAGAAAAGGCACAAGTGTTCAGTAAATTTCCCACAACATAAGTTGATTTTAACCCGATAAAACATACCTTGGATTCGGAAAAGATTCAAATGGTCCCTCAGATATATATTACATGTTTCATAGGGGCTTTTTCTCGACTACAATGGTAAGTGCCTCCTCTAATGCTTGAACGAAAGTTGCAATCTTGTATGTGAAAAATCCCACCAACATCGGTATCAATTGTAAGTGCATAACGCCATACTCTTCGACCAGAATACTACCAAAATAATAAAAGAAAAAGAGCACTTGTTATGAGCTTAAATTTACTCAAATTTTATGTATAACTTGAGTAAGTCAATATATATATAATTGGTGGGGAGTTCTTGAATAAACTGGGAGTATGTAACTACATTTTGTCTGACCAATTAGAAGATGTCATGTAGGATAAAGTATGAAAGATTTCTTTCCCTCTCTATCCTATGGGATAATATCTAATTGGTCGAGAATTATTTGAAAATCTGAAGTGGAATCATCAACAAAAGCCTTAAACAGAAGAGTCTAGTCACTAGAGGATGAAAATTAAGGAAAGTGCAATTACGAGAGTGGGTGGGGGTAATAAGTACATACCCATTCCATCTGTTATAGACCATGACCAATACAACTGGGACGAGCAACCTTGGTTGTGAAATAGCTCCCCTGAAATCAAATTTGGATTAATCAATAAAAATGGAGGATCTCATGCGAAATGTGATTAATCAAAACTTTGTTTAGTGTTGTCTGTTCGAGTCCGTGCATACATAAAGTGGTCAATTTGAGAGCCATAATATAGAAATTGAATTCACATCAAATGAGTTTCGATACTTGGGATCCATCTAGTTATAGAAAATTAGGGCTTTTTTTTAATTCATCCGGAATTTTTCATTTAAATGAAAACCAGAAATTCTAAATCCCTATAGAAAGGTCGTGTGATCTGAAATCACAATAATAATTTATCTATCTCCCCATTTTAAAAATTTATAGTTTCTATAACTCCCTCTACTCCAAGCCATCATGTTATTGAGGATTTTTAGTCTTGGAAAAGGAGCTACTCTGTATACCAACAAGATGTGAGAGTATTCCTATATAAAGGAAGAAGCTCCCAAATTAAGGATTGGATATATATATGGTGAGTAGAGTTAGCATAAGCATACTTGATAACTCCCCTTGCTCCATCGGCCATGGAATCAATGCTACTACCGAGCATGCGTATGTAAACCAGAGAACCAAGAAACCCGGCTCCAAAGCTGAACATGGAGGAACGTAAGACGTAATTTCAATGAGGAAAGATATAGGAAAGCAGCATCCACGAAACAAGAAGAAGAAAATAAATTTTTTTAATTAAAAAAGTTATTATTGGCTATTAACTACGTATTGTGACATGAATCTATATACTTATATGTTAGAGAGGAAGTAGAAAATTAATTATGTTTAGCAAATCAAAATGCATGCTCGATATATAACATATCTACGAACCTAGCTGCAACCTCAGGGGAATAAGAAACATAGGCAGAGACTAAGCCGACCCCTCCTATTCCCAATGTTAGGTATTGCAACTTCCTCTTTAACTGCAAAGCCAAAATGAAAATAAGAGCAGGGAAGTAATATTTAAAAATTAAGAAACAAGATTAATAATAAAAAAAAATTTAAAAAAGAAGGTACCTTGTAATATTGTTCTCTAGACTGAGCAGCCAATACTTGTGGGTCGCCACGAGGCTTCCTTAGCTCCCGGAACATCACCTCCTACAGTGTAACACTACTTGAGATCTTCTAAACCAAGAACAATTGAAATAAACTAGAGTTAAGATTCAATTACTCGAGCCAGATAAGCTAGAGTTTTGGACACTGTTAAAAAATAAACAGGAGTTCATATCCAAACTGGAATTTCAATATGGGTTTGTAAAACCAAAAAGAAAAGAAAAGAAAAGAAAGGAGCCTTACGCTGCCTCCAGTAGCAGCCTTAGTGGCTCTATCCCACTTCTCTTGCTCACGCCTTGTGGGTGCCAACTTCCATCTTGGTGATGTTCTTAAACTTGTCTGAAAGAAAGTCATTCATTTCCTACCATGTCAGCCAAGGAAAAAAAAAAAAAAAGCAGAGCAAAAAGTGAAACATTGTACACATACTCATGCATACCTTAGGCATATCCTCAACTAATTCAACTGCCTTTGCCTTAGAAGGAGTAGTGAGTTCTTTGCTCAAATCAGTTTCCATACTGTATGCTCCCAATTACCCAGAAAAAAAAATATGTATATATATATACATATAAATATTGCATAAAAAAGTTTATGCCTAGTCGGTATGTTTAATTATTTTCTCTTGTGTCGAGATTTAACCGCAACCGAATTATATCGAACAACATTACACCGAATATTTTATAGTTAAAATTATAATAGGAAATAATAATAATGGTAATAAATATAAATATAAATAATTAAAACCCAAAAGGAAAACCCACCTGTCAAGGCTCATGACTCTATTTAAGCTTAAGAACCCAGAAGGCTTCTCCTATCAACACCAGGAAGAAAAAAAACACAACAACAACAACAGGAGAGTTGAGTTTAGTGTCAATATTGAAGAAAATACTCCGTTTTGATTAACAGAATAATTATCAATATAGTAAAAAAAAAACAGATATTAATTAATAGATACAGAAAAGAAGAAGAAGAAGAACCTTAACGGGATTGAATTGAATGGAAGAATCTTGAGGTGGGTCCTGAATCAAACGTTTCATGCGACCCATAAAATCTTTGTTCCAGATAAAATCATCGGAGGTTAAAGGGTCCTCTTCACCGCCCCAGTACTTACGGAGCTTCGTCGTCGTTGGCGGGCCGCCGTAATCGCCGGGAGCCATTCCGGTGGACCATTTCACAGGCTTTTTATTGGGTAAGATAATCTTTGTCCGTCTCGGGTCGGGTACGGGTTGTAGTGGTTGGCCCGATGGGTCTCGGGAAATGGGCGTGGCTGCTGAGGTAACTGTGACGTAATTTAGCGTTGCCATTGATGAATGATGAGCTTCTTTTTTTCAATGTTTGGCAAGAGAGAAAATGTTATAAGAATAGGAAGACGAGGAAAAAGAAAATATCTGGAATCTTTCTTAGTAATTGTGGTGGTTTTCTGTGTCCTTCAAATTTCCACATCTGCTTTCTCTCCCTCTCTCTCTCTTTGAGCACCGATGAAACGACATGTCGTTTATTTGGATAAACAAATCAGCTTCGATCACAACCTAACATATAAAGACTAGAATATCAAAACAAAACACCTCCACCATTGTTTTTTTGTTTTTTTGGCTGTGTACAAAACTGAGCAAGATGGATAATTTATCATTGAATGGATTTCGATTCAAATGGTTCAACTTGATTTAACAATACAATTATGATGGTTCAATTGTGGGTTTCTAAACATCCAAAATTCTGATGGTTCAATTGTGGTATGTAATATAAAGAGTAATGGAAGTTGCACATAAACTCTTTTAAGAGTTTATAAGACAATGAAGATGTGAATCTATATTACTTTTTATAGTTTTAAGAATACATATTAAATACTTCTTTTTTTGTACGAAGGATTCCTCCAACTTCACAAGGCCCTTCTACATAAAGGCCTCTTGTTAGATTTAAGATTTTGAATCAATTTGTTGAAATGAATAATGATATGACTCAAGTGTCATCAGATAAACATGATCCAATCAAAACCATACTTGATGAAAATAATGAATATAGTAATTTGGACGGAGAATCTAGAGATACGTTTGTTGATGAAATTAGAGTGGAGAAGAGAGGAAATGCCGAGTGTTTGAAACATTTTGATAAAGTTCCGTCAATTAAAAAGGTTAAGCGCAAACATTGTTCATATACTTTTTTAGAGATAATTATTTATAAGAAATCATAATAATAAATGAATAAATTAAAAAATATCTGAGATTAGTATAAAATTCAGATACAGATAATTATCCGATTGTTCTGAGTTTACTTAAAATAAAGAGCTAGTTATTTTGATTTATAAGAAATTTCAGTTTATTAATTTAATTATTTAAATATTAATTTATTTTATTAATATATGTCTTCTTCATCTTTCATTTAGGTTTTATTTAGCTGGGCCTTTTGTTCAATAGCCCCATATCAAGATCTGACCATCTCTTCTATGAATATAGAAATGTGAAAACCTGAGATTTGTCATAAACTTTCACCATCTAAATGGGCCAAATTCAAAACATGCCATGAGGGAAGGAAAGTGGACCCACCACCATTCCTTATTCCCACAGTCTGGTGGGACCATCTTCCTTGTTCTTAGTATTGAAGATTTCAAGTTTTTCAATTCAACGTTGAATAAAGAAAAGTAAGAACCTGAGATTTCTCAGAAACTCTCATCATTTCAATTCATTCACGTAACGTAACGAAATGCAACCTGACCCTTCTATAAAATGATTGCATCAATAGTATTAATTCATCCTTGATTCACTGATTAAAGTTTTAAAAACCAAAAAAAAAAAAAAATCATGGCAAGAGAGCTTGTAGATGTTGTTAATGGTGGCAGCCATGGAAGAGATCATCATGGTTTGATGATGAGCTCAGGGGGATTATACTTGCTCTGTCTGATTCTTGTTTCCATGTCTATTATCTCAACGGTCATATTTGCATGTGGGGAACACTCTAACCAGCCTTCTAAGAGAAGGCATGGGACGAATGCTTCTATCTATGCTGGTGCTAGTGCTGGTGCTAGTGCTGCTGGTTGCGGCGGAGGAGGAGGAGGTGGCGGCGGAGGAGGATGTGGCGGCGGCGGAGGAGGTGGCGGCGGCGGAGGAGGATGTGGCGGCGGCGGAGGAGGTTGTTAAATGGTAAGGAAGGAAAGAAATATTGATATTGTTATCATGTAATGCATCTTTTTTAGTCGAGTTCATGCTATGCTGTGTGTAATAATATATGATAGTTTCTGTGTATCATAAATTAAATAAGATATTTAGGTAATTATAAGGTTTTCATTTTTACATTTAAATTTCTCGTTACGAACCTACTCATCATATATTAAAGTGAGAATTTAAAAAATTAACCCTAATTAAAGTAATATTTATTTTAAGAACCCATCTCCCTCTCTTCACAATCTTCATTTACAATTCATGAGATCGAAACCCATAAACTTCAAACCCCTTTGTTTTGTTCGCAATCTTTGAAGAAGAAATGGCTCGTAATAATTTAAAGAAAACTAATGAAAAAGAAAGAAGGAAGATTCATCGAGAGGTTCTATAAACGACGGAATTAAGAAGCTTAAATAGTACTAATTTGAATATGAAGATATGTTACTTAAAAATTAAGATTTTTAATGTGATTTTTCTTTGATTGAAATTGGTTTGAGATGTTATTAAATATTGTTTTTTTATTGCTTTCGAGTATATATATCTGAATTTAGATTAGGATTTGTCAAATATTTATTATCTCGAGCAATTTATTTTAAACCGTTAAATAGATTGAAAGATTTTTAAAGGAATTTCGAGCTATCGAACAGTTCAAATAAATTATTTTATGGTTTGAGGGGCTTCTGGAAGGGCCACCATCTTTGGAAGCTAGTGTTGTTGAGAATAAACAGAAAAGACGGCGGTGGACGAAGTGGGTTATGCTCCTCATGTACAAGGACAGCCGGCGGTGGACGGAGTAGGTTACGTTCCTCATGTATAGGGACAACCGGTAGTGGAAGAGGGAAGAAAAAGAAGTGAAGCAGTGAAGAAGAAGAGGAGGGCGGAGGGGGTCGTGAGTCTAAAGGAAGTGAGAATGAGTATTTTAAACTATTTAAAATAAAATAAAATAAAAGACTTTTTTTTTTCTTTTTTTTGGCCAAAGTGGACTTGACTTTTGACTTTTCCCATTTGAAAAATTCAGTTTGCATTTTCTTTCTTGTAATAGAGTTCAAGTTGCAAGATCACAGACACTAGTTTATAGTTTTACTTCATTCCTGAAGATATTGGTTGCTTATAAAAAGTTTGCATCAGTACTATTGAACATTTCAATTCAACGGTGAATAAGGTTGAGATTTCTCAGAAAACACCTTCACCGGTTAACTTCATTCAAGTAACAATGTCAATGTTAATGCAATCCGATCGCTGCTATAAAATGATGCGCAATATTCAATGTTAGTAATCCATCCTTGATTTATGGCAAGAGAACTTGTGGATGTTGTTAATGGTGCCAAGCCATGATAGAGATCATGGCTTGATGATGAGTTCAGAGGGCTTATACTTGCTCTGTCTGATTCTTGTTTCCATAACTATTATTATCTCAACGGTCATATTCGCATGTGGGGACCACTCTAACAAGCCTTCTTGTTTCCATGCTTTTATCTTTGCTGGTGGAATTGCTGGTGGCGGCGGCGGAGAATATGGCAGTGGAGGAGGAGGTTGTTAAATGGTACTAATTAATTTACTTTCTCAATGTTACACATCTTTTTTTTTATCGGTCCAAGTTGTGTGTAATATAACAAATAATTTTTACTTGGGTTAAGACCTATAATATATAATAGTTTCTATGTAAGATAAATTACAAAGATTTACATTCTATTTTACGAATTCGTCTTGTTAAACTCTTTTGTTATATAGTCTCTTGTTAACTTTTTACGAAATCTTCTAAATATTTTTCCAGCAAATAGGTTAATGTACCGGAGCGACAAAACATATTACATCATTATTATATCATTATTTTTTTATTTTTTCACTTTTCTTTCCTATTACCTTTTTATTTTAATTTATACTCTATTTTTCATTTTTCATTTTTGAAAAAATGAAAAAAAAAATTGTATTAAAAAAAAATGTAACTCAATCTGATTTTTAGTTAAAAGACTAATCAAAACTATTCTGACTTTTTTTTTTGTAAGAAATCGATCAAAATATTTGATTTTTTTCGCAAGGTATTCAAATTGAATGAGTCTGATTTTTCGCGATGAACCTAATTGGATTGATCAAATCCTTGAAAAAGATAAACCAAATAAATAAATAAAAAGAAGAAGAAAAAGAGAAAGATCATCTCTACTTGAACCAAACTGTATATCTAGTTTGAATATAGGGTTTGAATGTATGAGTTATTTGGTTTGGCTATAGGTATAAAATTCATCCCCCGATTCTATTTTGGCTATAGTTTACTCGAATGCTCTATCAACCCGTAGAGTAAACTATAAAGCTATGATTTACATTTTACTCTACGGATCGATTGAGAATTTTATTCTACGGGCCGAAGGTCTTTTACCCGTAGAGTAAACTACGGGTCAAAGGCATTATTAAAAGGGAAGGGAAGGAAAAAAAAGAAACCTGATGTTTTTCTTCCATTTGATGCAGATGTAGTAGGTTTAAGGTTGAGTAGTCAAATTTCTTTTACTCACAGTTTCCTCTAAAGCCTCAGCTCTTTTTACAGCTTATAGTTTGTCATGTGACAAATTTTCAATAATTCCTCAAATTGGCAGCATATATTTAGTAACTACTCTCTCACAAATTGATTTAGACAATTCATCGAATAGGTGGTGGGTGAACTTGATCTTCTTAAAACATTTACAACAACTCAACATACAATTGAAAGCTGAATAGAAAAGTAAAAAGAGAAAAAAAGATAAATGGGGAGGAAGAAGCATAAGAGAATACGTGTTGCAATGTTATTGTATTAGAATTTCGTTTTATGTTGCCATCGGCAATAAAGATTGCTATATGTGGGGTTGCAGGCGTAGACTCGTAGGTGGTGGCTCGTAGAATCCCAGATCATGACTTCTAGGGCTAGGGTTGCAAAGTTTCAATTCAGGAATTAGAAATTTAGGATTTCTATTATAAAAATTTATAAAATGATTTCGGTTTTTGGTCAGTACACCGACACCGACCGAAAAATTGAAAATCACTTTAAACGATTTACTTTCGGTCAGTACACTGATTGAAAATATTTTTCAATATTAAAAAAAAAAAAGACTGAAACCGACCGATAAAAATCAGTTCAAGTCAGTGTGAATTTTTTTTTTTTCTCGAGCATATCTCTAAGCATCTAAGACAATCAAGGCCGATCATAAATCAAAATAACCAAACACCTTAGATCCGAAAATTCAACGGTATTTTCATTATTTTTTTTTTCCTTAAATGTGTCGAAACAAATTTCTAATCCCTAGATTATAGCTAGCTTCTACTTTAACCTTTATCATTTAATTGTACTTTTTTTAAATTCTTTTTTTCCTAGTTTTCTTGCTTTTTTGGAATGATTAGATGAATGGGTTACCAATTTACCATAATACCATTTTATCCCCCCCATCCTTGATTAGATTTAGATGGGCTTCGGTTTTGTTTCTTACTGTTTTTCAATTACCCCTTTTTTTTTTTAGCCGTTGGGTTAGTTTGCTTTAGTTCTGAATGATTGTATCTTATATGCATAAATATCACTATATCTATGGTTTATTTTATATATTCATTCGTTACTCAATCAAATATTTATTATTATATTATACTTTATTGAGAAATTATTTTACATTTTATTAAAAATACTACTCTAAACTTTGTTGAGCGAGCATTTTATATTTTATTCGGAAAATTTTTTTTGCGGATTTTTCAAATTCTATTATTATTATTATTTTTTAATATTTTACTTTATTTTATAAAACAAACTTGTTATAGAAGCGAAGTAATCTCTGAATTAATCAGAGGATCAACTGGTTGGCTCTTGATGACAATAACACATCCTTCTTCAAATCTCTTTTGTGTCAAGAAATTTCGTAACACTCTACATCATTGAGTGAACGTATGTGGGACCCATCAAAATTCCACAATCCAGTGGGACCATCATCCTAAGTTTGTCTCTATATCATATTATTTAAGAGAGAGTAGAATTTTTCATATGACAGTAGCGATCTATAGAATGATAAGAACCATAGAATACATCATTAGTTAAATATTATTGAATACTTCAATTCAACAACGAATAAAGGGTTTTCGGGGAAAGAATTATTGAATTAAAATATCTAATACGGTTGATGAGAGACTTAGAGAAGTAGACGTGTCTTCGCTCTATTTTGTAAACTACTATTTATATAATATTTCATTTATTGGGCCTATACGGAATAACTAGCTGATAGGAGTTCAAAAAAAAAAAAATCATGGCAAGAGAGCTTGTAGATGTTGTTAATGGTGGCAGCCATGGTTTGACGATGAGCTCAGGGGAATTATACTTCCTCTGTTTGATTCTTGTTTCCATGTCTATTATCTCAACGGTCATATTTGCATGTGGGGAACACTCTAACAACCCTCCTCCTAAGAGAAAAAGGCATGGTGGTGGTGGTGGTGGTGGTGCTGCTGCTGCTGGTACTGCTGCTGCTGCTGCTGCTGGTACTGGAAGCGGCGGTGGAGGGGGAGGTTGTGGCGGCGGTGGAGGTTGTTGATATTTTTTAATATCACTTCTTACCTGTTGTGCAAGCTCTACACTTGACCAATTTCCCACGCTTCCTACTTGATGTTTGCTTTTTATCGGATTTTGTAAAGCTCAACACTTCTTGTCGTTATGCATCTTTTTAAGTTGAGTTCAGTGAACAATAAATTATTTTAGCTTGGGAAGATGACGATTCCTTATTAGGAACCCACTCGTACATTAAACTTCCATGTCCAAATTACCTTCATATCCTGCACGCAAAAGAGGCACGAAACCAAAGTAATTTTTTAATGAGGTAAGACTTAACAGAGGATACAGGCTCCCATGAGAAATTCTTGCATATGAATTTAACTCGAGCTCATATCACATATACCTGATTCTACTAAATAATACGATTTCATTTCTCATATTATTTATAATACAATTTTCAAATAATATACGAACCATATTCATTCAAAGAATTTCTCTTATCTCACCCCCCAAATATAACTCGAGTGAAGGCTAATGTGCCCCACGCAGCCTTCATCTCACACCCCGGAAAGGGGATGTACTCTCTTCTTGCATTGAGATCCACAAGACTTCCTTTCAAGGGCCTAGTTCGTTTTCATCAAAAGGTGAAAAGAGAGAGAATATGTTTTGTTTATCAAATATGTACAAGCCGAATATGCCTAGACCACATACAGCCCAACGACAGCAAATTATTTTGACATGGCTAATTCAACCAACCTCATCTTTTTTAACCGCCAATTACTTGAAAATTTGATTCCTAAACAATTCCACAGCCCAAATTGAATCAAAAGGGTATATCACTACATGGAAGATAAGAATTACTCTCAACTTCTTATAACCGGTCCCTTGTATAGCCCTCTACGAATCACAAAGTCATCAGGAGGTTGGAATTCCTCTAACCAGACCACATCGCCGACCATAACTCCGTCCGACTTGAGCTCACCTTCATAATTTATTTACAATAAAAAACGTATCAGTAATGATATTAGTTCCTAGATTTTTCTTACATAGATAAGAGTGTATGAAACTACATACTCTCGAAACAATCAGAAAATGACGCGTAGGATAAAACAAAACTAAATAACATAAAGATTTGGTTTTTGCTTATCTTTCTATCCTACATGGCATATTCTCAACGGAGATTATTAGTTCCAAGGTTTGTGCATTGTGTGTATGTAACTCCATACTCGTATCAATCAGAAAATGCCACATAGGATAGAACAAGATTAAATAACAGTAAAAATAGTTTTTCTTTATCTCTCTATCCTACGTGGCATCTTCTCAATAGTCAAGACAATATGTGACTGCCTTATGCTTACAAGCAATTCCCATTCGAGTTTCACATGAAAAATTCTAATATACTGCAAGAGTATCTCTATTGAACATGGCCCACTTAATCTATGTTTTATAGTTCACATAAATCATAACAATGGGAATAATATATTGAAATTTTTCGTACCGGGAAGATCCCTTTTCGGAGATTTACGGAAATAAGTACAGTGACGTCCATGTTCGGATGAGTAAGGTGGACTGAGAATGTCGAATATGGCACAGGGGGTTAGTGCTCGGAACGTATGGATATTGCCTCCACTTGTGGGGTATAGAACTGTAGTTGGACTAGGTGCTGTCATCTCCATATCTTTAACTAGCTTGGTAGGTCTTGCTGCAAAATGAGAAGCACTACATAGTAAAAAAAGCTGAAACTGCTGAAAATTTTTGACAAGGAAAGAAAAAATAACCCTTTTCCTAATCTGGAAAACCCTTCTAGACAAGAAAATGCCTTTTTGTGGTTTTTACTACACTATTTTGAGAGAGTGAGAGAGTGGGGAACAAACAAACAAACCTTCGGAAGGATCATCAGGTACTGTTGAATCAAGCCAGTCGTATGAATTGACATACATTGAACCATAAATGAGTTTGCTTAACACAGTCATTCCGGGGTGGTTGTGAAGAGGTAAGACAGAAAAAGGCGGCATGCAGAAAATTCCTATCTGCAAAGTTATCAAGTAAGAGTGAATCCCGGTAGACTTCAACTCTATTGCATCCCCAACAGTGAAGGAACTAATGAGAGTTAATTTTCAAGTAATATTTTATGTCAAAAACTAAGGTAAAATGATTATAAGGAGGTGCTCACAGAAAAGCTATCACACTCATGAAGATGCAAGTATTTGATTGGCGGTGGTGATCGAAAGCTCCCATTACTTTCATGCGCTGGCCCTGACCAATTACGGACCACCTGTGCCTCCTGTTCGAGGCCTACATCAGAAGGCTTGATTTTTTCTGAAATAAAAATTCCTCAAGTTAAAATTTGCAAAACTACAGGAAAATAGTGGGGTATTAGATATAAAATAGCACTTATGGTATGATGTCAAGCAAATATAAGGTAGAAATAGTAGCTTTAACAAAAATCCCAAATCTAGAAGTTCACACACATTAAATTGTTGAAAGTTGAAACTACAATTTCCGGAGTACAGAATGGTTAAGGCTGCAAATAATAAGATAGAAACAATTCAAAGCACAAAGTCATAAGCGATTGACTATTAAGTGAAAACTGCAGAGATATAGACTTGCACCTACAATAAGAGCACCACAGACATATAGAAACTGGAGCATATCTTTAACAATAAAGATGTCCAAACTATTCGTAGAATGATGAGGAAAATTAAACTTCCTAATGATACTAACGATCCGTTACATAGGCCCCTTTAGAACCTCATAATTTGTGAAAGTTCAATGCCTTTGCAGATTCACATCAAGTAGGACAGTGCTAAAATATCTCCATGAATTGATTCAGTTTGGAAGAAATTTTTCATTTTTGAGCAGAAGCATAACTGTTACAGGGTAAAAAGTTAAGTGTTCATGTCTTCTTAAAGTTCTATATCCTCCTTCAAGATTCAAGCAATTAAACAGGACGAATCAAGTAACCACATATGAGATACATAAGTCTAGTAGGCCCCCAAGGGTGATTTCTTCTCTCACCCACAGAAAGACAATCTGAAGTTACGAATATTTTCCACGTATCAAAATATAGTATCATAGCCTTAAAAATAAAATAATGCTAAAAGGCTCCATTTACGTAGACTTGTTAAACCGGCGTTTAGATTTCGTATATATTGTGGGCTTAATACGGATATATTGGGCCCGAACTAGCCTTTGAGCCCAAAGTGGACAAAAAATAAGTGCTCTCAAATGCAGCCTAAATAAATCAAAGTAACTCTGATACCTAATTCTCTGTTAACTGAAAAACAACTAGCTTTGTAATTTCATGTCATTTTATGGACAGTATCTCGTGTTGAACAGAAAGTTCCTTCCGTGTGGCATCTTATCCACATATGAAGTATGCAACTAAAAGTCTAAAATAGAAGGATAATATGATATAATTTAAAAGTACAACAATACTCTCACAGAAAACTATGAATACTTTACTTACGGAAGATATAAGGTCACAAAAGATGCATAGGAAAATGTACATTTGTACCTAGTTTAGCTCGAACTCTTTCAAGGGCTTCTTCTGATAGAGGTCCATCCGGTGAGAATGCACCTTTGCAAGTACTATAAAGTCTCTGTATATAATAGGGCATGATGCAAAGACGGTACCAACTTAACTGAATAACCAGTAAGCTGATAACGCCTTCACAAAGAAACTTACTGACAGCAATAGCACTGAAAATTATTGCAGGAAATTAACTTGATCTTTCCCGGCATATCAAACCAACAGCAATAGATCTGCATGGCGATTGATCCTCTCTGCTAATCTCATTAAATCTGAGCTCCTAACAGATAATTAAAAACAAAAAATTAAACACAACTAGCATTTGTGTTAGGCAGCTGAAAGTACTACCATTTCTAGCAAAACAAATTGAACAAGGAAACGTTTTGAAAAAGGTGACAAACAAGTCCAGCACCACTGTTTGGCATCCGTGATTATGCAAGAAAAGAAACAGAAAACAATAAATCATAAACACACTTTCGGAATTTGAGCATCCGATTATTCATTTGTTTTCCTCTCTTTATTTCAGTTCTCTAAATCCTTCAAGTATACCATTCACGAGATTTCCCCAAAAAAATAAAAAATAAAAAATCAACCATTTTCCCTTCTTATAAATTAATCTGCGAGAAAATTCCGAGTTGATGAAATCTAAAATAAAAAAATCAACATTTTATTTGAAATCATCCGAATTAAGCTAGAAGACCAGCATACACGCATGTTATATAATCAAGAACAGTGTAACACAAACTGGCATGAACAATCAGGAAAAGATGGAAAACGAAAGCAATGGATGGGATCTAAGACTGGAAAATAGAGGAGAGTAACAGCTAGAGGGAGAGAGAGAGAGAGAATAAAATTTTGCGAGAGAAAAATTAGCTTACCTATGGAGCTTCAGATAAACTAAGGGATCGCCGCAAGGTTTTCTTTCCTTCGAAGAAAAACGAGTAAACGGAGAGGAGAAAATGATGAAAATGATGGAGACGATGAAGACGATGAAGAAGAAGAGAGAATTAGTAAAACAAGGAAATATCTTTGTATGACGTCATCAATGCCCCATCCGGAGGGCCCTCCTCTCTCCCTCTCTCGTTTTGAATCGAATGATAAGAAAAATAAAAAAAAAATAATAATGATTTTATAATATTTGTTTGAATTACAATCGGGCGGGGGAGATACTCGGTTCTTCGGATTTTCAAGAACCGTCGGGAGCACGATATGTGGTTTTTTATTTTAATTTTGTTGTTAATTAAATTATATATTTAATTATCTTAAATTTTAAAAATTATAGAAGAATTAAAATAAGATTTAAATAATATATTTAAATAATTTTAAATAAATAAATAATTTATTTTCATTAAAAGATATTTTATTTAAAAAAAATTATATTCAAATTGAAATTATTATCAACTAATTATTAATCGAATCAAATAATTTAATAAAATGCATTTTCGTTACATTCGTTATCCGAACTATTTGACGGAGATTATTTATTCCAAATGATAACCATATTTTCTAAGATAGAAATTTCGAGATTGAATTATAAAATAATTACTCTAAAAAAATCTTTAAGAAAAAAAAAAAAAAAACCAACCATTTGAACTAATCTATAAACTACTATCTATGCGTTTGAAATATAAGAAGTAATATTAATTTTTTTTTTTCTATATATTTTTATTATCTTAAAATATGAGACTTTTTTTTTATTATTATTTTAGATAAATATAATTGAATTTATTTATAATTAATTAAACTTTAAATAATTTATTTATAATATCAACAAATTTATGAAATTTATAATAATTTTTTTAATATATAAATAATAAAAAATAAAAATCATTTACTTGATTAAAAATATGATTAATAACACTAAATATTAAAATCTTAAACTTATAATTAGGAATAAATTTGTGATGATTCTTTTTTTAAAATCTCAAAAAATCAACTTATAATTAATATTATTAAATTTTAGGGGAAAAATATATATTTAAAATTTAAATAATCAATTGTTATATGTATAATTATTTTATTTATTTTTAAAGGAATTGAGAGTTTATTTAACATAAATTTAAATTTTAATATTTATTATAATTATTAAAAATATTAAGTATTTGTTATAATTTGTAATAAATTTTAGAGGATAATCTTAATTTAAAAATAAAAATAAATAAGTAATTGGAAAAGTTCTGCGTGGTCTCCAAGCTACGTTCTTCTCTTTTTATTATATCGGCCAACCCCTAATCAAAAAGTTCAGGGGAGAGAGAGAGAGAAAGATGGCGGGAATAGGACCGTTAACACAAGACTGGGAACCAGTGGTGATAAGGAAGAAAGCACCCAACGCAGCTGCCAAAAAGGACGAGAAGGCAGTCAACGCTGCTCGTCGCGCCGGCGCAGAGATTGAAACCATCAGAAAATGTAATGTTCACTAAGATTCCCCATTCCATTTTCATTTCCATTTCGTCCTTCCATTGACACAAAATCCATTTTCGATCTTTCTTGTTTCTGCATAGGTTGATTTGGTTGCTTGATTTTGTCCGGTGATTTTATTTTTTCTTTTCTGAAAATGCCAAATTTTTGTGGTAATTTTGATGTAGACTTTAGCTATATTGAACTATAAAGCAACTTCTGCGTTAATTAGAAATGAAATTAGATGATTATGATTGGAAATTATTATCAATATTAAGTTATTTATTGGTTTGCATTTTTGTAGCTAATGCCGGGACGAATAGAGCTGCCTCTAGCCGTACTACTTTAAATACAAGGAAGCTGGATGATGAGACAGAGAACCTTGCTCGTGAGTGCTTCTTCTTTTTCAACTCGGTGTCCTGTTTTGTATAGTTTTCTTTTGATCCTATCTGTTTAATAACTATATGGGAGTAGTGAGTATTACTTGGATGAGCAAACATCTGTTTGATACAGGTTTGGATTTCATTAATGTATTATATCTATAAGTTGTTTATCGATATTTTCTGTCGTATATAGCTAGTAGTTATATGGAGCTTGAGCTTTCCTTGCTTTAAAGTTTTGAATTCTTTGAGTTGGGGAACTAATTCTGAGTTTAATTCCACTATAAAGACCACTATTAAAGACCAAATGAATGAAAATTGAACATGTTGTAAATGTGAAACTGTGCATTCTGCTTTCTACACTGCCGCTTAAATGCATGCATGGAATCAAAGCTAAGTTGCAAAGGTTGAGGTTGAACCGGCTATATAGGTCCGATAGTCTCTGTTATTGATGATAATCCATCAATCTAGCATTCATTGGCTAATATTTTTCTTTCTAACCCGTGTCCTGGCAGCATGCTTTTACTTTCTTGATATCTAATCTCGGTTGCTTTCTCATTCCTTCTGGTCATGTATCTCGACTCCCCCCCCTGTAATTTAAGTTTGAATGTAAAGCCAGTGATTTATGAATCGGCTTTTTCTTTAGTATGTTCAATTCATTGTACTCAATAAGCAAAATATTTTCTGGTTTGTTGAAAAATCCATGTATCTTTGGAGGAATGTAACTGAGATCATGCATTTTACTTTAACTATGTTTTTTATTTCCCTTTATTCTACATACAATTTGAACACAGATGAACGCGTTCCATCTGAGCTTAAGAAAGCCATTATGCAAGCAAGGATTGACAAAAAGCTTACCCAAGCTCAACTTGCTCAGGTCTCTCTCTCTCTCCTCTCCTTGTTTGGGTGAAGAATATGCACTTGCCCATGTGGAATTATTATCAGTCTTTACCGACTTGTATCTGTTTCCTTGGATTATTGTTGTAGATAATCAATGAAAAACCTCAAATCATCCAAGAGTACGAGTCGGGTAAAGCAATTCCGAACCATCAAGTAATTTCCAAGCTTGAGAGGGCTCTAGGAGCAAAACTACGCGGGAAGAAGTAATCAAGGAAAGACTCCAGAAAAAGGAGAAAAATAAAGGTGACAAGTCCTATATATATATGTACATATATATGCATTACTATACCCAATATTGGGCACCTTGATGTGTAATTGGAATCACCCTTACGTTGGTCCAAACTCCAAAAGCATAACGATTTCGCTATCACTTGTGTCCACAATGTAAACTCTTGTGGGCTGACTGCTATGATGTAAATTGATGTTATCATCTCGTAATGAAATAAAAAGAGAGGTGTTTTATCCAATCGCTCTTGATTTGTTACACTTAATCTCATCTTTATATATCCTCTTGATTGGCATCGTGGTTACTATGGGGAGGTTTATGGTACAGATTAAGATTGTATCTCCATCTTCCATGATATTTGTTCATTGATATAATAACCCCTTATATTCTAAAGCTCTATAAGAATTTCTTTGGCACTTAGGCTTCATATGTCATAAAGCTCTATAAGAATTTCTTTGGCACTCTTAGGCTTCATATGTCGTGAGTGGCTTATTTTATAGAAGATTTCACGGATAGTTCGGTTAATCACAATCATAATATCTATTTCACATATTATATTATTCGTTATAATTATTTATATTATTTTCACTGATTTATTAATTAAATAATTAATAACTTAATATTTTATCATTTTATTTAAATTTTATATAAATTTAATAAACTTATCATTAAAATTTTTTATTAATATAAATAATTAAATTTTTTTAAATTTAAATTTAATCCATTTAATTAAAATATAAAATATTTCTATGGGCCCTTTAGTTCAAATCATGTAAAAAAAAAAAAAAAGGAAAAAAAAAAGTAAGGAGGTGGTCAATTTTTCAAAAAGTTTGATAGTAATCAAAGCTTACGACCTTGTGCTTCGAGCCATGGATAAATTAGCCATTAAAAGCATCAATCCCAAGTAAAGTTAAAAATAAAAGTTAAATGATGAGTGATGATACCGACCTTCATGATTAGCTAACAAATGCTCTTAATCCATGACCAAAATCGTTTCATTTGTATTTTATAATATATAATATATAATATATAGTTGAAAATGTATAAATTTTTATTTTTATCTTAGGATCAATTAATATATAAGTAAGAGAAGTGATTTATTTAAAAATTATTATAAATTTATATGTAAATATTTTTAAATAAATGATATTAATATTAATTAATTTGAGAAATAATCTTCTCAGAATTGAAGAAGAAATAGTGATTCAATGCTATTTAGGTTTCAAGGAAAATATAAACAAAAATTTAGAGACTTTTTCCCACTCTGATATCATAACAAACATAAATAGAGAAAGATTATAAAGTCTGATTTATTAATTATGAACAAATTACACTATATACCCTAAGCTTAATCATATAATTAGGCTATAACTAACTGCAAATATAACATATTCTAAACTAACTGATATGATTTTATATGATAATAAGATTATGTATGAGTTTGTCTAATCACGTGTTGAGTTATATGATAATAAAATAATTTATTTAATAATACACGTAAATTTTTTTAAATGAATAATATAAAAAGCATGTGGTAAAATATGTACGATAGTTTATTTAATTATGTATTAAATTGTATGATGATTAAAGGAGTTAGTTATTTTTTATCATATATTAGATTCTTAAATTTTTTTTTATTTAAGATATGTGATATATTTTTAATATGACTTTTTATTTATGATATTATTTTGAGAATATAAATAGATTTTTTTATATAAGTGACTGTTAGTTTAATTATGTGTTGGTTTTAATTATAATATTACGTAGAAATCTAAATTTGAAAATTAAATTTGAAAAATTAATGTCAAATAAGTTTATCCCTCTTCAAAATTGATTTTTTTTTTCTTTTCAAAATACAAAAAAAGTTTTGCAAAAACGTTACCATAAGAAGCCTATTATTTAAGATATAAAAACTTAATAAAAATATTTGAGCAAAAAAAAAAAGGAAAAAAATGACTCTAAAATACATAAGCCATGAATAGAGTAAAATTTCTCATTCATTCCATCAAATTGTGTCTAGCACATGAGGGGTCCAATTCTCATGCAATTAATAATAATAATAATAATAATAGAAGTAGAAGTAAATTCCGAGAAATATATTACATAATCATATAGTCAAATTCTATTTTGACCCGAAATGACACTTTGATTTTTCTTACTCTATTCCGATAAGCATCGAAAAACAAAAACATGATTTCTAAATCCATTTGAAAAAGGAGAACTTTGCATTTTCCTCCAAAATTTTCTGTCACTTTCCCGAGAAAATCATCGGTCACCAGAAAAAAAAAAAAAAAAAAAAAAGGCAATGCGGGTTCAATTATTCCATCTCCATGTGACGCTTGTCGTAGAATTTTCCCCCCCTGAGGTCTATATACAACACGATGCACCCAACTGCACAGGAACATTACACATCACCTCTTCGAGACGTTAGATAAGGCAGCCGTGGAGCTCTTCTATTGGACAGTGGATTTACAGCGGAAAATTCCTGCGCGTGGGTCTTTTTCTTGTACCTCTCTGTCTCATGTCTGCTTCTTTCTTCAGAAACTCATTTCAGGCACAGGAATAGAGAAAAGAGAAGAAAAAAAAAAGAAAGAAAAAAAAAGAAAGAAAGGAAAACGGAAAAACAAAAAGGGGAGAGAGAGGGAGAGTGGACAGAGAAAGCTTTACTTCTCTTCTCTCTTTTTCTCTCACATGGCCTCCTTGCCGTTAGGGCCTCACCATCAACCTCCACCGCAGCCACAGCCTCAGCTCGACAATGAGAGTCTGAAGTTCAACTCTCGCCTTTCGTCTGGAATGGACTCCGATAAGGCACTCTCTCTCTCTTGATTTAGCTCTAGGTTTATTTGTTTCTATCTCTATACGCTTATTGTGTTCGTGTATATTTTTGTTCGTGGTGGTGGTGATGCCTGGATCGTTCTCGATCCAGCTCAAAAGATTCATTTCCAGCTAATCTGCGAGTGATCTAGCTTTCAGCTGGTATCTCAGAGGTCGGGAGTTCTACCGGCGAGTTTCCTATTTAGTCTCCGAGCGACGATATTATATCCGCCGTTTCTATTTTAGCTTCTTATTTTTTTAGTTAAATTATTTTTAGAAAATATGATTTTATGTGTTTGGTCGAGATCTTAGTTTTTAACTCAATTATCCAAGCTCGTATGCATTGCTCTGGTCTACGCAAAAGCTAAGAAGAAAATGAAAATGTGATTCAATTTTTCAGCTCGTTTTGTTTTTTTTTTTTCTTTGGATGCCCTGTATTCTACTTTGAATTCTCTCGCAATCCATTCCAAGATAGTATTTTTCACGTTTTGTTTAATCTGTATAAGTAAATTTAGTTATTGTCTTAAGCTACATCGACTTGTCTGATTGTTTTATGAGTTTCTTTAGTGACCTACTAGATCACGTTACTGCCGTTACTCTTTTGCAAGTCTTTAGGAAATTTTTTCCTTTTATGTATTTTACCTCTCTCTGTTGGATCCTTTTCCTCGTTTCCTTTTGGTAGATTTCTTCAAATAATGCAGTTTGCTCGAGGAAGTTAGTTAAAGTCGATTCTCCCCTCATGGACTCATAAAGTCCCTTGTCTGAAAATGCAAGATTTTCTACCATGTGATGCTTTCTTGTAGCTTATGTCCATCTTTTTTTAACTTTCCCCATACGCTTCTCTTAGAATTCTTGGACCCGGACTTTTTGGAAACATACAATATGAGGATGCATATATCAATGTTTTGGATATCTACTTACCTGTATTAGATATGGTGGGTTACTTGTGCCTTTCTGAATTCATCAACCTGTCATCATCGATGCTCAGTTAGTCCAACAATTACTTTGTTCACAAGTTACAACTTGATATAAAACGATCTCTAAGGAAATAGCGTAGATTAAAAGTAGCATGTGTTTAGCCTACCAAATATTTTCCAGATGGAGCATGTTATATATAGAAATAGTATGCAGTCAATGCCATAAATATCACATGTATAAATATTATGTGGATTTATGGAGTTTTATGTGCGGTGATTAGAATAATTATAAACTGGTTTTATGTATATTCTGTCCTTTATTTTCTAATCAAGGCCGACCTTTTTTGATACTGTTAAAGGTGCTATTTTGGTCATCAATTTTGGAAGCCATGACTATATTGGTAGTAGCTAATCTGTACCTTCATGTACTGTCTCGCAGGAAATTTCAGCTACTGTTATCGAGGGGAATGATGCTGTAACTGGTCACATCATCTCTACAACCATTGGAGGGAAAAATGGTGAACCTAAACGAGTAAGAATTATAATTTTCTCCTTTCATTTCTATCACTTGATTCAATTTCAATAATACAATTGCATAGTCTCTGAATGTTTATATAATATAATACATAACATTTTAGCATTGTGTTAATATTTGTAAACTTGCATGAGCATAAATATTTGGATATTAACTATCATTGCCAATAATTCTTTCAAGAGTTTAGAGTGCTCCTATCTGACGCATTCACATTCTCAAATCTTCAACTTCTGATATGTGTTTCCTTATTTAACACTGCTTGCAGACCATCAGTTACATGGCAGAGCGTGTGGTGGGTACTGGATCATTTGGAATTGTTTTCCAGGTATACAAATATTAGTTTTATGATTGCTGAGTTTTCTTGTCCTTTTTTTTTTGGTTATGATTTGCCTTTTGTTTTTTAAATTGATGTTCCTTCTCAGGCAAAATGTTTGGAAACTGGGGAGACGGTTGCTATAAAGAAGGTCTTGCAGGACAGGCGGTATAAAAATCGAGAGCTGCAATTAATGCGCTTGATGGATCACCCAAATGTGATTTCCCTAAAGCACTGTTTCTTTTCCACAACCAGTAAAGATGAGCTTTTCTTGAATTTGGTTATGGAATATGTTCCTGAGACTATGTACCGGGTTCTGAAGCACTACACCAGCATGAACCAGAGGATGCCACTCGTCTATGTCAAACTATATACATATCAGGTATGACTTGTTTTTCGTGCTCCTTAAAAAGGAGACAAAAAAGGAAAATTATTTTCCTTCCTTGTACTAACATGAGAATACCTTTCAGATCTTTAGAGGGCTGGCTTATATTCATTCTGTTCCTGGGGTTTGCCATAGGGATGTAAAGCCTCAAAATCTGTTGGTATGAATAGATTTCCATTCCCACTCTCATTTGCTGCTGTCTGAACTTGTTTGACCTACATCTTAAAAACTGTGCAGGTGGATCCTCTCACTCATCAGGCTAAGCTCTGTGACTTTGGAAGTGCAAAAGTTCTGGTATATTCTCTTTCAGCATGAGGGATAAGCAGAAGAAGGAACCTTTTCTGTATCTATATTCTAATTTTCAGATATGGTATTTTCTTCCCATTCTTCATCAGGTTAAAGGTGAAGGTAACATATCATATATTTGCTCGCGTTACTATCGGGCTCCAGAGCTCATCTTTGGTGCTACAGAATACACAACGTCCATTGATATTTGGTCAGCTGGTTGTGTGCTCGCTGAACTGCTACTAGGCCAGGTAATAGCCTCTGTGGTACTATTACATTCCAGTTTTAATAAATCTTGCTTGATAGGTCAATTTCTAGTTGGTCGTATGGTCATTTCTTTCTTTCTTTGTTTTAATTAATTAATTTGTTTTTTGTTTACTTTCAACAGCCACTGTTTCCTGGGGAAAATGCAGTAGACCAACTCGTTGAGATAATTAAGGTGACTCCTCATTAATCATCACTATTTTCTTCTGCTCAATCTTAAGTAAATAATTAGGATGTTTTCACTTTTCATGCAGGTTCTTGGTACTCCAACACGAGAGGAGATTCGGTGCATGAATCCAAATTATACGGACTTTAGGTTCCCTCAAATAAAGGCGCATCCTTGGCACAAGGTATGAAATGTAGCAAGTTATTAAGTAAGAAGGTCAAATGATTCTGACGTGCTGCCTTTAGGAAATATGAATAAGGCGGAAATATATACAAATATATATGCTCACAAATGAGTAATCATTAGGCGATCCTACCCTATTTTTTGCCTGATTTGCCTTAGATCCTGTCTTCAATGCTGCAGGCCCTTTTATAAAAGCTACCAATTTTCCTTCAATTGATGAGATTATTATTTTTGCTTGATTTTAGGTTTTTCACAAGCGAATGCCTCCTGAAGCCATTGACCTTGCTTCACGTCTTCTTCAATATTCCCCAAGTCTCCGATGCACCGCGGTGAGTTGAACTAATATCTAGTGAATAGCGAATGCTGCAGTTATCCCCAGGAGATCCATCTTCTTGAGAAATCAATATGAATAATATATTTGACTAATAAATTCCAAAGATATTTTGCTCATCATCTTGTATCATGATTGACACTTGGATTCAAATTAGCTTTTGGTATTCTTTTCTTGTGTACATTCAAAGGGTTTTTGGGTCAAGATGTTGCCAATGACTGATCTCTCTCGCTCTCCATCCTTTGCAGCTAGAAGCATGTGCTCATCCTTTCTTTGATGAGCTTCGTGAACCCAATGCCCGCCTTCCTAATGGTCGTCCTTTACCCCCGCTCTTCAACTTTAAGCAAGAAGTATGTTTGGTCATTAGCCATTTTACTTCTCTTTTCAGTATGCAAACTAATGAACACTACCAGTCGTATGATTAGATTTGCAAAAAGTTGTCTCTAACGACAACTTATGTTATTTTTTCTTATCATGTCTTTGTTACAGTTATCAGGAGCATCGCCCGAACTGATCAAGAGGCTGATACCAGATCACATGCAACGACAAATTATTCATGGCTTCCCTCCTCACCAAGCTGGTACATAAGCTAAAGAACATGGAAACGGAAAGAAAAAAAGCTTTTTCATTTTCATTAGTTCATGATACCGCATATATGAATACAAAGGAGGCCTATTTCTGATCTACATAACCCGACTGTCTCTGGCCCTAACTCAACCCTCCAAAGATGCACATGTATATATAATATATATGCCGCCTGTTTGTTTGGCTTAAGGTGCAAAAATCGGTGATTGTCTAGTATAATGATTTTCAGCTAGTAGTATATACTACTTTTCCCTGTCTGTACATCTTTTTATCGGTCGGGATTCCAGAAAGCTAGGAGTGTATGTATAAGGGTATCCATAGTTTGGATTTGCTTTTCCCATTTGATACAAATGTTGTTCTTGCCTCGTCTTGTAATTTTTTTAAATTTTTTTTTCTGTGTTCTAGAATTATTATATATTTTTGTGAATGTTTCTTCTCTTTTTGACCAATTTTTCAGTCTGCCAAATTTTCATCCTGAAAGAATGAAGTGAAGTGCTAATGAGAGGAGCATTTAAAACTTCAAATGAGAAGAGCATTTAAAACTTCAAATGAGAAGAGCATGTAACAACTTCAAGCGCCATTGTCTGCAATAGCTTTTATACACATAAAAGAGTTCATGTCTATAATTTGAAAAAACATGACCCGCTTAGAACATAAACACAAATGAGAATGTATCCACTACCTCGGATAAGCCACCGACATTACAGAACTGAGTTAGGATCTACCGCATGGGGCTCGCTATCTATTCTCACATTGGCGAAATACACTCGTTGTAGGAGATGATTTTTCAAGACAAACCGGGAGAGCACTAACTTGTAATCTATGAAATGATTTGCAAGAAACTAACATAACTCATTTAGGATCGATACCACCCATCTGCAGCATTCGTAAGAAGTTTGTCGAGGGAAACAATCTGATGGAGGGCAAAGGGCTTACTTCAAACAACCGAATGCAAATGTCGAATATTTGAAATTATTTGAAATTATTTGGAGGGCAAAGGCCCTGAAGCTCGTAACCCATCAATCACCGCCCTTTGCATTGACTTAAGAATCTTCATACCATTTCTCAAACACTTAACTAACAGCTTAGAAGCACACCTATACCTTCCCACCTTACAAAGAATATGCACTATGGAGTAATATGTGAAAGAATCCTTAACTTCCATCGAAAAGTGTAAACTCAGATCCAGAAATTCCCAGAAAAAGATTTACCTTCTTAATGAACTTAAATTCCAGCTCTTCCCCTTCTTCTATTCCGTATGCATATCTAGATTCAGGGGGAGAGAAAGATATTGAAGCTTTTCTTCTTTCTCTTTTTACTGAAGAATTTGAGGCGGAAACAGCCGCCAACGAGCTTGAGATGAAGTTCACGAAGCCATGGAACGTGGAAGAAAATCCTTCTTTTCTCGCTTCACTGGAATTTTTAATTTTTTTTGGGTTAATTTTTGTTTGGGCTTGTAGGCCCAGCCCAAACTGCCTCCTTCAAGCCCACTGTTTTATTTACATTCCAGTCCTCGTTTTCGTCTGCAAGGTCTGGAGAAAAACCCTAGTTCATCCCCCCTCCCTCCTTCTCTCTCTCTCCGGCTCCTGATCTTTCACGGAAACTATCTGCAATGGTCTCTCTCTCTCTCTCTTTGTATTCCAGTTGTTGTTCTCTCTGATTTCACCTTGTAGCATGTGAATTTATGGTTTTTTTTTTTTTTTTGGTTGGGAATGGGAGCAGGCTTCAGAGAAGAAACTGTCGAATCCAATGAGGGAGATCAAGGTACAGAAGCTTGTTCTCAACATCTCAGTCGGAGAGAGCGGAGATCGGCTTACTCGAGCTGCTAAGGTCTTACTCTTATGCAAATTCGATCAAATTTTTTTGTTTTTGTTTTTTTTCAATTCCCTTATTTTGTTTTTGATTTGTGATTTCTTCAGGTGCTTGAACAACTCAGTGGCCAATCCCCAGTTTTCTCTAAGGGTAAGATTATTATTGTAATCTCTTGCGTCTTCAGTTTCGTCTTTAATGGGTTATTTCAGATATATATTATTATTATTTTTAATTATAAAGTCGGATTAGGAATTCCTTTGGTTCTACAGCTTGCACTATAGCAGGTCGTTGCTTTACTTCTTATTCCTATATTTTAATTAAATATTTTATTCTTTTTTGTTCGGTTTTTTGAATTAAACAGCTAGGTACACTGTCAGGTCCTTTGGGATCAGAAGAAACGAGAAGATTGCTTGCTATGTGACTGTGAGAGGTGAGAAAGCAATGCAGCTTTTGGAAAGTGGGTTGAAGGTGAAGGAATATGAGCTTCTTAGGAGGAACTTTAGTGACACCGGATGTTTTGGTTTTGGTATTCAGGAGCACATTGATCTTGGAATCAAGTAAGACTTGATATTTTGTAAAATCTACTGTAAATTGTTAACCCTTGCCAAATTCGTCCCAGAATTCTGGAAGACTTCTCACCACAAATAGTATTACACATGATCCCGCTTATGAGTCTAGTTGGATTGTTATGATGTTGTATTTGTATAAAGCAAATTTGGACTAGCTCGATTTATTTAACCCAAGTAGTTTTCCAGTGTAAGCTCCCAAAATATAATTTAAATTCAATATTTTAACGTCAGCTTAGCAAGTCTCTCCACATGTGGCCTTGGTAGAAGAATGAGAGTTCTCATTGATAATGTGGGCTCTTTTGGTTTCATCATTCAGAACTATAGTGAGTGTCTTAGATCCAGTTAGGCTCACAAAAGATCTTTGATTTCCTTACAAATTATTCCAAATGCCAAATCGATAACTGTGTCATTGGACTCCTTTGATCTTTCAATTTTGTTTATTTATGACATATTATGTATTATATTGCAGGTATGATCCCTCAACTGGGATTTATGGAATGGATTTCTATGTTGTTCTGGAGCGTCCGGGATACCGTGTGGGCCGGCGTAGGAGGTGCAAATCTCGTGTCGGAATCCAGCATCGTGTCACAAAGGAGGATGCCATGAAATGGTTCCAGGTCAAATACGAGGGTGTCATCCTTAACAAGTCCCAGCAAATCACTGGTTAGACAACGTCCGTGAGAGAAGAGAGAATAGAGTATTTGAGTTCTGTTTTTTGGATTAAAACAATTTTGAGCACTAGTGTAATACAACTTTTCATAAGTACTTGTCCCGAGTTTACTTGCAATGGGGTTTCTTGACGGTAAAATAAAAACTCTTGCCTTTATGTGCTTTCAGCCTCACAGTCATATTAAACCTCTTTTACCCATTGACATGGAGACTTCTTAGTTAGACAGGCCATGTCTAACGGAAATAGCAAACCAAGAGAAAAAGTGTATGTGAAACAGGAAAAAGGTTGAAAGGAAAAATATTGACCAAATATAGGCGTAATTGACCAAGAAAAAACAGGATTCAACTACGACAACAGCAGTAGACTGAGTAGGCATGTGATCGGACATGGCATCATTCATGAGGAATTTATTCACCCTTTGCTGTAATTGGTAATAGAAACAAGACCTGCTAATATCTTCTTAGAGTATCAGAATGAATAACGGCCAAATCAATATCTGCTCCCATTTTAGACCAAATAAAAAAGCAAGCAACCCTTGAAGATGGAACCTCACTATTTGTATTCCAGTCCTTTCTAGAGAGAGAGAGAGAGAGAGATGGAACCTCCAAAACCACTGTCCATAGACTGTTCTAGCAAGGATGTTCAGGCAGGAGAGGATGAACAAGACAGCCGTTTGACACATGGTAATCCCTCTGTCTTGTTCTCCTTAAGAATCTCATTTTGGGTGTTAATGGTTGTTCGTATGTAAATGGTCGCGCAGTTGTTGGCTTGTTTGTTCTTGCTGGTATGACTGCATAGGAAGCTGCTCTGATTTCTTATTCTTGTTCTATTTCAACTAGCTGTACCACACTACCACTTACTGCCTGTTTTTTTTTTGGGTGTTTAATTAATTAGTTTTATTAGCATTGTCAATGAAGGTTTTGCTGTGTTAGGAAAAGGCAGATGAGTTTTAACCAAACGGAAATAGTAGTGAAACTTTTGAAATATTCTACATCTTGAAATGTTGTAAGATTTCAAAGGAAGGGTGATACATTATCTAATCAACAATCTACCCATTAAATCCCAAAGTACTTAGAATATGTGAAACTTTCACCACTTTCTCTACCCATAATTATCTACCCCTAGAACAAAATGGGGGAAAAAAGGAAAGAAAAAAAGATAAGGATGTAGAGATACAAATAGTTAACATCCTTAAAACTACGTTAAGGAATAATAAGCTTCTTGCCAGAGTAGATGGTGTCTCCGTTCAATCCGTTCGCTTCTTTAATCGCATCAATCGATACCTTAAACAAGACAGGTCAAGTCAAAACTCCAAATCAAAAGGGAAAAGAAGTGCTTAAAACACAATTCACTCGACACAAATTCCTTGTTCTAATCGCTTAACAGAACAATTGGACCCAATTGGAGTTGCTTCAAGCAATTTCTCCTTCCTTACATTATGATTGAGACGAGCTAGAAGAAGAAACAGCTTCCTTACATTGTTCAAGAATTTGTAGCAAAAATTAACATAGAGAAGAAGATAAGAGAATGATAAAAGTACCCCATATTTTCTGGACAGGCCCCACAAAGTATCTCCCTTTACAATCTCTATTGTTCTAACTGCTGAAGAAGAAACTTCTGGTCCTTTTTCTACTACTTTCTGCTCCATACAAGCAATGGGTTTCTACAATTAACAACAGAATCACACATTTTAAGTTATACAAGCAAAGACAAGAAATTTACAGGAAGTATTTTAAAATTTGAAAAGAAATGGGTTTTGATTTCTTACTTTGATGATGGGTTCTGGCGGAGGGAGAGATTGAGAAGGCTGCTGAACCGGCACGGATTGGATCGGCGGCTGAATTGACTCAACGACTGAGCGAGCTTCATTCGCGTCCTTGTTAAATGGGTTTAGGGCTTTGAGAATACTCAAGGCGATGCCGGAGAAGACCAAGATTCTGGCGGTCTTAGCGACGGAGTTTTCCTTTCCACCGTCATCGTTACTGGCGCCGGCGTGTGGGTCTGACATCGATCCGCGCTTCCTGGTGATTTAAATTATTTTAGGGCTCGGAATCGGAAATGCGAGAAAACTTTGATCGAGAGCAACCTCACAGTCTAGGATTAGGGGTCGTGAGATTCACGCGCTTTCTCTTTGGAGGGAACTTTTTCTAAACTAGAAATGGACGGGCCTAGTTTGGGTTCTTTTCGAATTCAATTGAATATATGATATGAATTAATTTAAAATTAGATTCATTAATATAATATTATTTAATAAGAGATAATAATATTATTTAATAAAGATTTGATGAATTTTAATTAAAGGTTTGAAGGGTTTAATTTATGGTTTCTTATATTTATATATATATATATATATCTCCGATTTTTTAAAACTTTGATTCTGAATATATTTTTATATAATAATAATATTCTTACAACTAATAATAATCTTGACTATTTTTATTATTAAAAAATAATCAACTAATAATAATAGTTGATTATTTAAAATAAGAATAGAAAAAAATATATATTATGAGATTTTGATTCAATTTTTTTTCCTATACATTTTGAATATGTTAGAAAAAATTATTTATTCGATCATGAAATCAAGTTTCTTGAAGATGATAAATATATAATATGATTATGTAAGATTATAATATGCAGATGAGATGAATTATCTATGTAAACATAGTTCATAAAAAAATTTCACTAAATTAAAAAAGACATTTAAAAATTTTATTAAATTTTATTTCATTTAAATTACATTTTTTTAATTAAAATTTTTAATCCTATAACTCTAAGTACCATTTTATAATAAATTTTACTAATTTATAATTATATATCATAATTATAAATATTATTTTTATTAAAAATATAAACAAAAAATTAATGATTATTACAAATATTTATTTTACTATTAATTTCATACTCAGAAATCAAATTTTTAATTATTTTTATAATCATAATCATATTAATTTTTTTGTTAATACTTCAAAGTCACATGCACTAACGTAATTAGATTTTCAAACAATGTGGGCCCCACACCCTAGGACAACAAACCATAGGTTCGGTGTTGACTTTTTTGGCCAACCTGACTCCATTCCTTTATCAGCTGATAAAATATCTATTCTTAGAAGAAATCAGATGTACTCATTTTTGCCCTTTAACGTCAAATCTCTGAAAAAAAAAACTGAAAGGCAACGCCACGCCCCTCAGGCCCCACCTTATCTACAAGCACGTTATTCGCCGCGTGCCATCTCTGACCCCACATTCTCCAAACTTATTAATCCCTGTCAGCAATAAAGTGCACCCTATTTTTCTGTCCCGTCTTACCAAACGCCCTTTATAGTTTATAGGAACGCCACGTGGCATAACTTAGCTGGCAATGGGTCAGGCCTTATCCAATATCTTTAATGGGCTAATTACGTTGACCAACAGCAACCTTATATGAGAAAGTTGACCCCACGTATTTTTATTGACCCTTTTCGTATCCGACGTGGCATAACGCAATCTCATTGGTAAGTCTCAAAGTCGTGTCAGGAATGGCGATTATTATAATATTTCTTTTATTTTTGCTCCACGTTTTTATTGCCGACACAAGCTGTTAAGTATTATTTATTTATTTCATTTTATTAGATATTAATATTAATTAATATCTGAAAATGTTTAAAATTTTTTTTTTTTTGGGGAATTAAAGAGGAAAAAAAAGTTGGAATATTTTCTTGTTGTTCGTAGAATCTTTACCTCACAAAATCACGGAAAGTTTTTTAGCTCAGAAATTCCGAACTGCAACAGAAATTTCGAACGGAAAGTCTTGTTACTGATTTAAGACACAGCAGGTGAGCTTCGATTTTATTTTATTTTTCAATCAATTTTGTTTGATTAAGGTGTTTTTTATCCTTTGGTTTTTCAATTTCGAAGAATTTGTGTGGTTGTCCTTGATGAATTTCTTTGATCTGGATTATTTTTTCAGTTGTTTTTTGGATTATGCGTTTCAATTCTAGTGTTTCGATAGTAATGTGGATTGATTTTTGATCGGATTTTTTGTACAATGTGTATCGCCTTGTAAAGATTATTGGATATGATTGGAGCTAGGGTTTTTTTAGGTTACTTGGGTAACCTAGTCGGGGGAGGAAATGGAGAATCTTCATCTCTGCATTGGACAAGATAAGAATACTTGAGAATCACTGCATGTATAATTTTTTTTTCTTTTTGGAGTGCTTGATTTATCGCTGAATTGAATAATTATGAATGAATTCTAGTGATAATGATGCCAATTTATGGGTACTGAGGAGGTGATTTTGTGAGCATTTCTTTGTTTTTGCAGATAGTTCGAATTGTTGATTTGGAGATTAAAAAAAGAAAAGGAGGTCAAAATGATTTCAAGATCATACACGAATCTACTAGATTTGGCTTCAGGAAAATTTCTGGCAGTGGAAGTGAAGAGGAAGCGATTTCCGAGGGTAATGACCGTTCCAGGGGTTTTAGCAGAGTTTGATGATGAGCAGGCATATAGTGTGACTTCTGAAAACCCATCCTCTATTTCTTCAGAACGGATGATTATCGTAGCGAATCAGCTTCCTTTGAAAGCAAAGCGAAAAGAGGACAATAAAGGTTGGAGTTTCAGTTGGAATGAGGATTCTTTACTCTTACAGCTTAAAGATGGTCTTCCTGAAGATCTAGATGTTATTTATGTCGGATCACTAAAGGTCGATGTTCATCCTGATGACCATGAAGATGTATCACAGGTTTTGCTCGAGAAATTTAAATGCGTTCCTACATTTCTTCCATCTGATGTCTTGGAAAAGTTTTATGACGGTTTCTGCAAGAAGCACCTGTGGCGTCTTTTCCACTATATGATGCCGTACAATTCCGATCAAAGATTTGATCGTTCACTCTGGGAAGCATATGTTTTAGCTAATAAGTTGTTTTTCGAAAGAGTGGTTGAAGTTATAAACCCAGATGATGATTATATTTGGATTCATGATTACCATTTAATGGTGCTTCCAACTTTCTTAAGAAGACGGTTTAACCGGCTTAGAATGGGATTTTTTCTTCACAGCCCGTTTCCTTCTTCTGAGATTTACCGAACTCTTCCTGTCAGAGAAGAAATACTTAGGGCCTTATTGAACTCTGATATTATTGGATTCCATACCTTTGATTATGCTCGCCATTTTCTCTCTTGTTGTAGTAGAATGTTGGGGTTGGAATATCAATCAAAGAGGGGATATCTTGGGTTGGAATATTATGGAAGGACAATTGGGATAAAGATTATGCCAGTCGGGATTCATATGGGTCGGATTGAGTCCATTATGAAAGCAGCAGAAGAGGAGTCTTGGGCTAGTGAAGTTAAAAATCAGTTTTCTGGGAAGACAGTGTTGCTTGGAGTTGATGATATGGACATTTTCAAAGGTATAGATTTGAAGCTCTTGGCAATGGAACAGATGCTTAAGGAACATCCTGAATGGCAAGGAAAAGCTGTGCTAGTCCAGATTGTAAACCCGGCAAGAGGCAGAGGGGAAGATTTAAAAGGAATGGAGGATAACATAAGACAAATTTCTCATAAGATCAATACAAAATACCGGAAACCTGGCTATGAGCCAATAATTCTAATTGATGGGCCGGTTTCAATCTCTGAAGCAGTTTCATATTTCAGCATTGCAGAGTGTGTTGTAGTGACAGCTGTTAGGGACGGGATGAACCTTACTCCTTATGAATATATTGCCATAAGACAAGGGGTGTCTGGTTCTGAATCTTGTTCTAATTCCAATAGCTTAAAGAAGAGCATGTTAGTGGTGTCAGAATTTATTGGATGTTCTCCGTCCCTTAGTGGAGCGATTCGAGTCAACCCATGGAATGTTGAAACAACTGCTGAGGCCATGAATGAAGCGATTTCAATGTCCGATACTGAAAAACAGTTAAGGCATGAGAAACATTATCGTTATGTAAGCACACATGATGTGGCTTATTGGTCACATAGTTTCTTACAAGACATGGAGAGGGCATGTTTGGACCATTTTAGAAGAAGATGTTGGGGTATTGGTTTTAGCTTTGGGTTTAGAGTTGTGGCTCTTGATCCTAGCTTCCGGAAGCTTTCAATAGACAAGATTGTATCAGCTTATGGCCAGGCAAAGAGTCGGGCTATTCTTTTGGACTATGATGGTACAGTGATGCCCCAAAATTCCATCAACAAGTCTCCAAGTCAACGTGTTATCTCCATCCTCAACACACTTTGTGCAGATGTGAAAAATTTAGTTTTCATTGTTAGTGGAAGAAGCAGGGACAGCTTAGGCAAGTGGTTTTGCCCTTGCACAAAGCTTGGAATTGCAGCCGAACATGGATACTTCTTGAGGTGTACACTTTGGTCTTCTTTTCCTCTTTTCTTCCCTATTTTTATTATTTGCTCTTGCATCTATTTGTTTAAAATATCATTTTTTGAACTTTTTTACAAAGTGACATATGAGGAGCTTTGTGCTTAGGTCAGAGTCTATTATGTCTTCTTATCCTTTGAAAATAACACTTTGAAAGGGAGTTAACTTCTCATGTTCACGTCCATGTTCTTTATTAGCTCATATCCCATGAAACAAAGTTGGTCTTCAAACAATACTAAAATGGCTTTGCCTCCTTTCCAAATTTGGTGAACTTCAATGCAATAGTATGATGAGAGATTTACCTATTACTTGGGGTTGAAATTTATCCTTTCAAAAGTCTCTAATAATATTGCATTATTCACAAGTATAGATTTTAGTTATATAGCCTTATTTATGATATGATTTGGCAGGTGGGCCCAAAATGATAAATGGGAAACTTGTGGTCAGAGCACTGAATTCGGATGGATGCAAATTGCTGAACCTGTCATGAATTTGTATACTGAGGCGACTGATGGTTCTTCCATTGAAAGAAAGGAAAGTGCATTGGTATGGCAATATAGAGATGCTGACTCGGGATTCGGATCTTTCCAGGCAAAGGAGATGTTAGATCATCTTGAGAGTGTTTTAGCAAACGAACCTGTTGCTGTTAAGAGTGGCCAATTTATTGTAGAGGTTAAACCTCAGGTATGTATCCAATGTGTTCAACTTTGTGCTACTATCATCTGAGGCTAACTCTACGAAAAGACATGGGGAATTAGAAGGCTCCTAAATCAAATAATATATATATATTTTTTAATGCTGCACCCAGTTTTGATAGGGATTTACATGTTTAGTTTGACTAGGCATTTAGAATCTAGTTTAGGACTAAATCCAGTTTGAACCCGTAAAATGTACTAAATACACTTTAGTAGGGTGCAAAAACTTTTACCTAGATTTCAGTTTCACCTTCTTCCCGAAATGAAGCATTTCTAGATCCAATCACTACAATTAATCCACCTACAAAATGTTTATATAAATCCAACTTTGTTCTATTATCGTCAGAGTTTACTCTTACCAGATATGTTTCTCTATGCTCACTAAAGAATAGACATTGGGAAATAGAGATTCTTAACTCAAACAAATGAATTTCGATGTCGAACTTAGTTTTCTTAGGGACTTAAAATTCCAGTTTGGCTTGGCATTTTCAAAATTCAGTTTAGGACTAAAAGCTGTTTGTGCCACAAAATCTAACTAAGATGCACTTTAGTAGGCGCACAATTTTTTTGCCTAGATTCCACTTCACCTTTTGCCGATACGGGCCCACATCAAACTTAAATCATTTGAACTGATTTGCCATTAAAATGTGAGAACTTTCTCTATGTGCTATTTCTTTATAGGGAGTAAGCAAGGGGCTGGTTGCAGAAAAGATCTTTACTTCAATGTCAGAGAATGGGAAACAAGCCGACTTTGTATTATGTATTGGTGATGACAGATCAGATGAGGATATGTTTGAAGTAATAGGCGATTCAATGTCCAGGAATATTCTTTCTTCCAGCACCTCCGTTTTTGCTTGCACGGTTGGACAAAAACCGAGCAGAGCCAAATACTATTTAGACGACACAACTGAAGTAATAAGCATGCTTGAATCCCTAGCCGAGGCCTCTAGTACTTCACCATTATCGTCTGAAAACAAAGCTGATGATAGCTCTCCTTGAAGAACTTTTCGGCCAATTTTCTTGTTTTTCTTCTTGACTACAAAAATTATCTGTTCTTGTCCAGTGAAGTGCACAAAGTAGTAGACTAGAATTATTAGAGCTCAGGCTTTGAGATCTTACTTGTGTTTATTCTTCTGGGAAGAAAAAGGATGATAACTTGACCTGTTCTTCATCATTCTCTGAATATATGAAACTTGAACAACTGACAGAGCTCAGATGACCGGACGAACTACAGAGAACAGTGACAATTAACGGCGCCGAACAGGGGAATGAATTGGACATAGTAGCCAAGAGACAGACTGATTAGGCTTGATTTGTTCGTACATTTAGTGGTTTTTTCTTTTTTTTGGTGGGGGGGTGTGGTTCTCTAGAGAAGTTGCAAAAATTTATTGACATTTCATATCTAATTTAGCAGATTTAGAAGAACTAGGACAGAAATGTGAAACTCATTTAAAACCGAAAAAAAAAAGTATTATTAGTAATTACATGTCGCCTATATAGTTACACTTACCAACCATCGGTACAAATCGAAGCATGTTTTAAGATGATGAAAGAAAACTTCGACGCATTCCAAGCATGTTTTAGACAGTGGCTGGGTAAGGTACGGAAGAAGGAACCCGGTTTTCAACTGGAATTTCAACAAACTCGGAGAGAATGGATCGGAATTCATCTCCGGTCATTGTTTCCTTCTCAAGTAGTACTTCTACAATCTTATCTATAGCTTCTCTGTTATTCCTGATGTGGGCCAGTGCAACTTCGTATGCGTCATCTGATAACCTCTTAACTGCAGCATCTATGTCTTCAGCTAGCCTTTCGGACATAGAGTTTCTTGCCATCATTCTCATGATCACATCACTGCTTTGGGCTGAGTCCATAAGTGACCATGGACCGATATCGGACATTCCAAATGTCGTCACCATCTGCAAATATCAGGTTAATTTAGTTAGTTCCTAATTCATGCAAGTTTTTAGAGGCCACAGGAAGAGGGATTATATATATAAGTGAATGAGAGAGAGTTGTGTCAAGAATCCATTTGGTTGGGACTAAAACCCAATTTGAACCTCGAATAAACTCCAGTTTGTCTCAAACACTAATCCAAATGCACCAATTTTACCTAAAACTTCAGCTTGAAATAAAGCCTAAAGCCAAATGGATATAAGAGCATGCAATATTCTATTATCATTAAGAATGTTCTTTGACCTTTTGACTTGAGACTCCATTTGGGTAGACTTATTAAACTGACTTTTCGCGGAATTGGCATTCCAAATAATATATTTGAGTTATATTTTGCGGGCCTAAACTAGTCTGGTTCCCAAATTGAAGCTTACCTGCTTAGCCAAACCGGTGATTTGCTGCAAATCACCGGCTGCACCAGTTGTTACCTCGGGCTCGCCAAAAATAATTTCCTCTGCAGCTCTTCCTCCGAGTCCGCCTATGATTCTTGCAAATAGTTGTTGCTTGGATATCAGGGTTGGGTCATCGGTCGGAATAAACCATGTTAAACCCCGTGCTTGACCACGTGGAACTAAGGTCACCTTTTGAACAGCATCATGCCCAGGAGTCAAAGTCCTACACGTTACGAAAAGTTAAGAGTTCCCACGGCTCAGTCAACCTTTTTTGGTTCCAATATAACTTATGCATATCAAATAAATGTAAAGCTAAGGCTCTATTTGGGTAGACTTATTAAACTAATGTTTTAAAAAGTGAGTTTTAGTTATATTCAAACTAGACTTTTGGTCCAACCTGGACAAAAATAAGTGCTCTCAAATGGAGCCTAAGTCGAGAGCCAAAATATTAATGAGCATTATTATTCCAGGAGCTGTTAAATAAACGAGGTTAAAGGGTAATTATGCTTACCCACAAATGGCGTGGCCAACTTCATGATAAGCCACTAGACTTTTGCTCTTCCCATCTGTCATTACAGTTCCTTCCATCCCAGCCACAATCCTATCAATTGAATCATCAATCTCTTTAGATGAAATTGCTGTCTTTCCCCGCCTACCAGCCAATATAGCTGCCTCATTCAAGAGGTTTGCAAGATCCGCTCCACTAAATCCAGGTGTTCTCATTGCTACAACATCTAAAGAAGCGTCAACATCAAACTTCTTATTACTAGCATGAACTTTTAAAATATCTGTTCTTCCCTTGATATCCGGAACATCAACACTCACCTGCATCATAAAGTTTTTTACTGAGTAATCCATCTTAATAAAAGCAGAACACAAATTTAAGGGTGTACTTTTAAGTAAAAACAAAATTTATGCATCTTCTATTGCATTTAGGCTCAGTTTGCCCAAGCATTTTTAAAACTCCATTTGGTTTAATCTATTAAGTTTTCAAACTCTAAAATAAACATGTTTCATCAATTTAAATGCAATCTCATACTAAATCCAATTCTAAAACAGTTAAGGAAAAATGAGCCATAGATTGTGAATCAAATAACTTTCTTTGATGAAATGTGCTAACCTGTCGGTCAAATCGTCCAGGTCTCAATAAAGCAGAGTCAAGAATATCAGCCCTGTTAGTAGCTGCAATTACAATAACACCCGTGTTACCCTCAAAACCATCCATTTCAGTTAAAAGTTGGTTAAGGGTTTGTTCCCGTTCGTCGTTCCCTCCACCAATCCCAGTTCCTCTTTGCCGTCCAACCGCATCAATTTCATCAACAAATACAATGCACGGAGCATTCTCCTTAGCCTTCTTGAAAAGATCACGGACCCGAGAGGCACCCACACCAACAAACATCTCAACAAACTCGGAGCCCGAGATGGAGAAGAATGGGACCCCTGCTTCACCTGCAATCGCCTTGGCTAGCAGGGTCTTCCCAGTTCCAGGTGGACCAATGAGAAGAACACCCTTCGGAATACGGGCCCCAATCGCTGTGAATCTCTCGGGCTTTTTCAGAAACTCCACCACCTCCATAAAGTCTTGTTTGGCTTCGTCAACTCCGGCTACATCATCAAATGTCACGCCTGTGTTTGGTTCCATCTGGAACTTGGCTTTAGACTGACCAAAGGCAAAGGGGAATCCGGACCCACCAGGCCCACCCATACCTCCAGAAGAACGTCTTGATAGTAAAAACAAACCCCCGATCAAGATTAACGGAAGAGCTAGATTTCCGATTAAGTTGGATAGTAGAGAACCGGAATCTTCTTGAGCATTATGTGCTGCAAAGTCAACGTTCTTTTCCCGGAATTTTTGAAGGAGTTCTTGGCTAAGACCTGGAAGTTGGACACGTACTCTTTGTACACGGTTTCCCAATTCAGGAGAGAGAGCCTCGACAATGGCTATGGTTCCATTCTCAAACAAATCTATCTTTTGAACTCTATCCTTGTCTAGATATTCTAAGAACCTAGAATAAGACATCCTAGAAGAAGAGACTCCTTGTTCATCAGCTTGAGCAATTCCGCTCCCGAGAAAAGCCGGTAGACCAAGTCCCATGTTCCCGAGCAACAGCTTTACAAAGTTTCTTCTGCCTTCATGTTGATTTTGTTCAGAAGATGATGCCTTGACAATAACTGACTTGGTACCCTTACCAAGTAATGGAATGGTTGAATTGGAAAGATTCCTACCATAGAAATCCTTGTAGAGGCTCGGTTTTTTAGGTTGGGTCGACAAATAACTTCCCACCAGGCAAGCAGATGATGCTGCCATGTCTGTAATCAGAGCAAAGACACAAATGAAGTACAGGTTACAGGAAGAAAATGGTCAAGTAAGCAAGGATAGAATACAAGAACAAAATGGACAGGTAAGCAAAGGATAGATTACAGGAAGAATCCATTCGGATCCATATTTATCGAAAGATGCTCATAAAAATATAAAAATTCACAAACCAAATAATGAGGTTCAAGATGGAAAATTGCAGTTATGAGGTCTCCAAAATTGATATATATATATTTTTTAATAATTCAGAAACCAAATGGAATTAGACAAGAAGAACATTAACGAAATAGTAATACCTATTATCCTGAAAATAATAAACCCAAACGAAGAAATAACCCTAAACCCACATAAGATTTACCTACCAAAAAAAAGGATGAACTTTGACCTAAATTGACCACTAAATCTCAATGAAAAATTGAAAGGACCCATATAAACTACACAAATTTAGCATAAAAAAGAAACAGAACCCACCTCACAAAATATAATTAGGATCCAAATTCTACAACGAATATGCAATTAAACGGAAAATGAGAATGAGTTGCGTACCTTCAATTTCAGTAGAGGCTTTCAATTTTTTTGGGGAGTATAAAAAATGGGAAGTGAAATTAAGAAGCTCGAATCAAAGCGCAGAAGAGGAAAACTGAGGGGGTTGGGTTATTAACTGGATTTTGGAGGGAGGGGTTGTGGTTTCTGAAATCAGTACGTGTCCTTTTGCTAGCGCATTAAGTCTTTCATTTTCCCTTTTTAATTTATTTATTTTTTATTTTTCTCTTCCAAAAAATTGGGAGGAGAAAATTATTGTAATAATAATCTCATTTATTAATGAATCAAAATATCCTAAAAGATCTATGTACTTTTGGATTAATGACTATTTTATACTTTTCTTCGTTGGATGGCGTGGCTTTGTTTATAGCTTCATAAAATTGCAAAACAAGAGCTTCCTCGGTGAGAGCGATACTGTTCAATCACTAGTATTAGGTATCAGCATCGGTGCAGTTTGGCAAGACACCGCACCACAAATTAGTATTTTTAAAGCATCATATTGCACATTTCAAATCTCGTACACATTGCTAATCTCGTACAATTTGCAGTATAGTACGTTGCGGTGGCGGTATTTTATTTTTTAATTTTTTTATTAATTTTTTTTTATACTTTCAATATTTCAATTCTAATCTAACTAGAGCACAAATTTGGTGTTTTCATCATCACAGTACTCCAAAAATCAACTGAATATATATATATATATATATAATACATTTACACTCTTTTTCTCGTTAATTTTTTCAATTTTACTTATAATCTATATACATTATCATGTAAAATAAATTTTCATACTCACGCTCAGGTTCTTCATATATTTTTTATAAAAAAAATTTATATCGCAGAACTTTGCACACCGTACTGTACTGTAAGGCCCCGTATGTGTGAGCCGCAACGATCTGATTGTAATATTTTTTCATTAATAAAAACCGATCACACCACACCAAAACATGTCATTCAGAGCCTTCAATTAAGTATGGAGCGACTTGCTCACCCTTAACTATTATATAAAAAATTTGGCTTTCGGACAATATACATAATTAGTTTATTATGTCTGGATCTAATTTAATATATTATATAAAATTTTAGTTTCATGACTTTAATATATTAAGATTTATGTAAAAATTTAGTTCTATGTTAAAACAACTCATAACCTGAATTTGACCCGTTGGGTTTAGACTATCGAGTTAGGTTTGCTCGCTCTTTCGCTCTTTCGCTCTTTGACGTCAAATGGTTAAGGTTATTACTCGTTCTCTTTCTCTCACTGGTTCGATATCACGCTTGCTCCCATCTCTTCTCTCTAGTTCATGCATGAGAAATTGTGCAATTTCATTGTAATCTCTTCTACTCTCTTGCTTAATTTGATTTGGTTGATCTAGATTTAGTCACTTCGACAAAAGATGAGGAGTCGTTTGTGAAAGATAGATGAGATAAAGTAGGACAAGCTCTCTTGACTTTGTCTTTTCAGTTTACTTTATAGCTTAGAGTATTAATAAGTTGTAATGGAGAGATATGAGGCAGTTGTATTAATGAGAGGTGAATGAAAATTGGATATAAAGACCTCATTGTATAAGTGAAAAGTATGAGAAACAAAAGTAAAAATGTTTTCTTCTGATTATAACTTGGTATTAATACAAGCCAGGTAATACTTGGAGGAAATGTTTTTTCTTTTGTCTAAAATCTATTTTTTGATAAAATGGGCATGCATGACATCAATGCGCTAGCCCGAGGGGGAGTATTGACTTTGTCTTCTTAGCTTACTCTATAGCCTATAGCATTAATGAGTTGTAATGGAGAGGTAGAAGGTAGAAGGTAGTAGTATTAAGGGGGAGGTGGTTGGAAAATGAGTATAGATACCCTACTTGTATAAATGAAAGATGTGAGAGACAAAAATAAAAATGTTTCCTCCCGTTATAACTCTAGCTACATAGGCTAATACATCTAAGTGTACGTTTTTGTACCTTTCCCTTAGGAATAATTAGGATGATCTCAATTTGATTCACCGGCTCCTTTGGCATCATACCATTATGGAAAAGACTTTTTTACTGCCTTAATCATAATATTTCTATTAATAATATTATGTAAACCCCCGTAACATCTTAACTGTGTTAAATCGATAAACAATAAATTATATCTGGTTAATTAAAAAAATTATACATTTCCGTAAGTCTTATTTATTTATAGAAGTTATGGTTGAAAGACTTAGAATGATTAGAAAAATTAAGAAAGATAAAGAATTTTGAACAATAATTAAGAATGATTAAGAAAAGATTAATAAAGTTGAAGAATGATGAAGAAAGATTAAGAATGATAAGGGAAGATGAAGAGTGATGAAAAAAGATAGGAAGTTAAAGATAGACAAGGATAGATAAAAATGTAAAATGATAATTTTCTAAATTAAATAATAAATAAATAAATCAAGTCTAAGGGGTGATTGTCAAGTAAGTAGGATAGCTGTCCAGGCAGATTAGATGAAACAATAGTTTCCAATAAAGAAACACATAAAACTACTAAGTTTTTTCCCCTTCACCTCCCCGAAGCATACACGTTCCATTCACTACACTCACTCTCTTCTCTACTATAGTTGGGGAAAGCTTGGCTTGCTAGGTAAGGTTATTTGTTGGTTTATAATAATAGTCTAATAAGTACATATTTGCTGAATTGAAGAAAAACATATTAGACCTATGTTGCTATCATTAAATTATGAAAATGATACATACGTGGTAAAATAATACAAAAATTATATTGAAAAACTAGACTTATAGAGCTTTTTATAGAGTCGAAGAATTCCTAAATCAAAACTATATTAACTGAGACAAAAATTCTTAAAATTGGTTGATAGTTTTGTAAAGTAGACGAACCCGAACCATGAACAATAGGTGTTCTCATACACTTTTGGTATTGATAAAAAATTATTTGCTTTAGGAAGACGAACTAAAGGTCCAGATGACTTAATTGTGTAATGTTAAAGTATATAATAGTGAGTTAACCTAAAATATGTTGATCCAAGTAGAAAGATTGAAGAGTTGTTAACTTTAGTTCTATTGAACCAAAATAAGTGGATTCTACCAAATACAAAAACTTAGGATGTTAACGACCAAAGGAAATTGGTTTAGAAGTTTTTTTAGTACTTGTACGCTAAGATATAGGCAAAAGAATAAAACTAGTCGGATATAGTTGTCTATACATACAGTTTTAGGGTAAATAATTTGGAAGATTAAACAAACATATATGGAATGAAATTTTAATCGTACCTCTAAGAGTTATTAATCGAGGTATAATAGAAATTTTATAATTTTAAGAGTCCTCAAGTTTAACATATGGTCTTCGTGATTTAATGGTTAAAATATAAAGTTAAAATAAAGGGAACCTAAATCTCACTGTAAAAGATAGAATAACTAATAGGTATATCTAACGAATGAGTATTGAACTGAAATATTTATGGGATGCACATAATGATTTCTCAGTTGTATTTTGAAACCTCAATAACAACTAAGCTTGCTTTTAAGGAAATAAGATTTCGTATATAAGATAGGAAATCTTGAGTATATGCTAAGAGGGGATACATGTTAAGTCTTTTAGGATCATTAAAGGATTAAGAGGAAACTTATTTTCTTAAATTATGCTTGGATACCAGGTAAGAGATTATTACTCTATAACATGGTAAACTTTATGTATGAACAATATGAATGTTTGATTGAGTTTTACTTTATTTATTTATTTTTGTATGTAGGATTTTCTGACTGTATAAAGGCCTCGTACACATAGGCCTTCTATTGAAATTGATGATGATATTATTCAAGTGCCATTGGATAATGGGGATTTAATTGATACCTTATTTGATGATGATAATGAAGATAATAATTTAGATGAGAATCTAGAGATGCATTTGTTGAGCAAAATGAGGGGAGAAGAGAGGAAAGGCTGAGTGTTGAAAATATTTTGATGAAGTTCTTTCAATTAAAAGGGCCAAATGCAGACATTGTTCATATACTTTTTCTTATAAGGGTAGCCATTTATCGGTAACCACAATAATGAACATACATATGATGAGATCTCGAGATTGATGCAAAATGCGGACACGTATAATCATTTGACCTCTATGAGTAAAAGTGATGGAAGCAATAAAATGACCACTTTTAGGTAATGGGAAATTTCAATTTACTAATTTAACTATTTAAGTGCTACTTTATTTTATTAATTTATGTCTGTCTTATAAAACTTTTGTTTAGGTTTAATGCTAATGCCATTAGAGTGGGGATTGTGCGGTGGGGGATTGGGACGGAGAAATTATTTAAATACCTGTTGGAATTCCACATATATCATGATTTTAAATACTTCTTCATATCGTAATGCAATTTCGATGTATTTTTATATTTATTTATATTGTTAGTTAGTTTTTAAATATTCTTATCCAACCACTTGTCTTCAAGAAGTATAGATAACATATTTTTTATTGGTGTAGGATGCATAGAGAGGATTCTGCCTTCCCGAGCCTGCCTCGACATGTCGATTGGGAAGAGATAGATTCATACTTATCATTTCTAAAGTCCTTTTTGGATGCCACAGAAAAGTTATCTAGTACCTCCTTATATTCTACTGCCTATATATATTGCCAGCACATATTCTTTATCATGGACTTGGTAAAAAAAATAATTCTAGGCAATCAACCTCATTTGACTACTGTGGCAACATTGATGGCAAGTAAGATCAATAAATATTGACAAAAAAGGAAAATATGAATTTATTAGCTTATGTTGCAATGTTGTTAGATCCGAAGTATAAAATGCTTGATACTAGCTCTATTATCGAGACCATTTACGAGGACACCGCCTCATAGGGAAAAGCCACTATTATGGTAAAAGTTATGACGAGTTTGTTTTGAGAACTTATATGATCTATAATCTACTGATTTGGGTGCACAATCATAGTCCGCATCGACATATACATGTGCAGAGTCTTCTCACAAATCCATCTTTACCTACTACTCCTAATGAGGTTGAGATGACTTTCTTTAACCGTTTGTGTGGGGACAACAGTGACACTCGACAGGTTTCAAAGAAAGAGCAATATTTGGAAATTGATGGTTGTATTTCAAACTTTGTGAGTTTCGATATCTTAGGTTAGTGGAAGTTAAATAGCTATAAGTATCTCACACTAGCATTGATTGCTCATGATATCTTTGCCATACCAATATTTACTGTTGCTTTGGAATCAACTTTTAGCACAAGTAGTCATATGATTACCGACTTTCGTAGTAAACTGAAGCCATCTATGGTTGAGACGCTTATATGTGTGCAAAGTTGGATTGCATACTTATCATTCACTTTAACTAATACTATGGATGCATTAGAAGACTTTAATGAAGAAGATGATATATTCAATTCCTAATTTAGTCATAAATTATTTCAATTTATAATAACCTAATTGATTATTAAGTATTTGAAATTTTTGCAGATCCATGATTAGATATTGATATAGTTTGATATTTTGATTCGAGGCATCGAGCGTCTCGAAAATCTATTTTGTTTTGTATACTTATAATGCATATTTTTTAATACTTTGATGATATGATTTGATAATTTATAATGTTCTTAGTTATTTGATTATAAACATTGATAATAGAATTTGCTAATTTGTGATGTTCTTGATATTAGATTGTAAACTTTGATGATATAATTTGATAATTTTATTTGAATTATTCTTAATTTATTATATTTATGATTTATGATCGATATAATGCTTTATAACAATACCACAACCCATTATTTCTTACTGTAATGTTAAACCTCTACTTCTTAAAGGTTCATCTTTTTGTTACTTTACTATACAATTGAATAAAATAATTCTTTAAGATAACTTTTTTTGTTACTCTGCTTCTGCAAGTAAAAAATATGTAAAAACAACATGCCTCCATTAACCTTGATCATTTATCATTATAACCGTACTTATTATTATATTATTTATGTTATTAAAAAAATATTTTTTTTATCATTAGAAAAAATTAAAAACTGCATGCCACATCACAACCACACCAAAATTCACTGATGTAATGTAATATCCAAAATACAAAAATGTGGAGCGCTTTTAGGCCCCCACATCTTAAAATTTTGGTACGATGTGGAGCCGAAACTGCACCCTACTCATTCTTAATACAAAGCATTGTATATGTATGCTTGTTTGTTTGCTAGTGCGGGATGAAGAATCAGAAAACAAACAAACAAGCACAGAATAATATATTCAGAACCATTGTTGAGAAAATCAAGAAATCAACATGAACAAATTAAGAAAAATTCTAACTTAAAGAGGATTCTGCTGAGTGTTCTGAAGCGCATTCTAGTCAAATCAACCAAACAAATCAGAAAAAAAACTGCACTTCCTTTTCATCCAAATTTAATTAACTGACTTAAAAAGCTAATCGACAAAAAAAGAAAAAAAATGCGATGATATGGAAAGAAATTACTTACTTCCTGACCTCAAGAACAACTACATTCGGAGGATAAGAGTTGAAGTTGAAGGTATTGATGACATTAACGATGGCGAACCAGTACAGAAGCAAGGGTACTATGTAAGATCGCCATGAGCGATAGAGATGATCGGACGGTCATCATCTTTGTTGAGATTGTTTGTTAGGAGGTTGATAACTCCACGCATGGAAAAGAGATAATAATACATTTGTAGGGTAAATGATTGATGTCAAACCCCATTGTTAAATCTAAGGGGTTGTCTAGCGGTTAAAGCACAAGGTTTTAGAGACCATTTTTTGAGGTCATTCATCACTCAACCTTCGAGGGGTATAGATTTCCAGACATCTAGTGTCCCTGGCAGCTGAACACCGAGTAGGAGACTAATCATGCTATAAACAGCTGGCCAGAGACCCTTAGGTCTTGACAAGAAAAAAAAAAAAAAAACCTCATCGTTAAGTTGTGAACTTATGCAACAAAGGATTCAAACTTTAAGCCTATTTGAGAGTGCTTATTTTTTGTTAAACATTACTAAGATCATCAATATCTGGTTTTCTAAAATCCCTTATTAACTATTATTTTAAAAAATTCGAGCAAAAATTATATTAAAAAAAAACATGTTACATATGATTATTTAAATTTAATTTCTTATTTAATTTAATTAAAGTAATTCTCAAAATTTGAAGAACTACTATAATATTAACTACAAAAATTTATTAGTATTTTTCTCTCTTCTTATATTTTAATATTATTTATCATTGCTTTGACCAATAGTATATTTCGAGCAGACTCCTTCCACAAAAATAGAAAAAAAAAATATTGTTGAAATTATTTCTGATAATATCGCTCTAATAATTGAGTTTGAAATTGAGAAAGAATTAAATGGAACTATGCAAAAAAAATAGTATATTTTTCATTTTTCATTTGAGGTATTAGAGTCAGTAACATCTAAAACTTCAAAAGTTATTATGACACCATTACGACCTTTTAGGTGAATTGCAACGCATACCTAGTTCATTGAACAGTTACGATGTCATTTGTTGCCTTCAATACGCTCTTAAGGTAATTTGTAACTCACACCTTGACATGTCGAGGCGACATGGTCTCCCAAATCAACCTCGGGTCCTTCTGCTTTTAAGGTAATTTGTAACTCCCACCTTAACATTGTCCAGGCGATATGGTCTCCCAAATCAGCCTCGGGTCCTTCTGCAATCGAGCATGTACGCCAGCTCGCCCAAGGGACACATGTAACTATATGTCTATCATTCTTTTGTGCACTGGATGGAGACTTGGCTCAGTGAAGCCGTGTTCGAGCATGAAACCGAATCACAAGAATTAATATGATAATACACTTTAAAAAAAGGAAAAAGAAAAGCTCCTCTATTAAGATGTTCTACATATTTTTATAGGGATGTTTAGTTTAATTTATTTGTCATAGTAAAAATGAGAATAATAATAGAAATGGAATTAAAATAAAAATAATAATTTTTTTATATTCGTTTGATTACACGTGAAGTGAAATGAATAAGAATAAGAATTGTAATTTTTTTTGTATCTATTTAAAAAAATTTTTAAAAAAATCATACTAATATCATAATAGAATTTTAAAAATAGAAAAATAAATTATATATAAATAAATAATTATTTTGATTCCCATAAAAAAAATATATTTAATTAAAAATAAAAAAAAATGATATTTTTGATCAAGTGGGAATATAAAATTATTCTCATTTCATTATTCATTCTAACTAAATACTATATTATAATAAAATTTTATTATATTTTTATAAAAAAAAATCAAACAAAAAAAATCCTTAATTTAAATTAAACCCACTAAAAAAAAATAAAGAAAGTCTCTAAAATGCCTCGATTTAATATATTTTAAAATTTAAAGTACTAAATTAGTTTATGTCCAATCCACGTGCGAGTTAGTAAAACAAACATTATTAATTTTTTCCTTAATCCTCTTCTACTTTATCCAAAACAATAATTTTTTCCTACTACTTTCATTCAATTCTTCAACTACTACTCTTCTTGAAACATCGATGGAATTTATTAGCCAAAGAAAACCGAAACATGATGGAAATTAGAGGACAGGTCGGCTTGAACAGTACCTGTACGTACACTGACCAAATGAGCCTAACCTTGGAATCTACCCCATACCTTAGGGCATTACTCTCAACAAGTATGGGTCTTCTTACTGTCCCCAAATTATGTGCAATATTTCAAATTAACCCCAAAAAAATAAAAAAATAATAGAAACAGGGACCTCAAAGTGAATTGGAAAGTGAGGGGACCCCTCAAACTCCATACCAAATAAGATCAAAACGTAGTATGGGGCAGCTATAACCTAATCATCAAAATTCAAATAAGGCCACCGACTTGAATCTTTTTCTTCCTTTTTTTTTTTTTATAATATATATATATATATTAGTCCAAAAATTGAAACATATTGTTATGGGTTTTGATCATAACTTTTAATCCCCACCAACCTAGCTGTCTTTTATAGATGAGTACCCCTCCTAGGAAACAAATGAATGATGTCCACATCCCTCCTACACTACCACTCCATCTCTCTCTCTCTCTCTCTCTCTCTCTCTCTCTATATATATATATATATATATATATCTTCTTATTTCTTCTTTTATTTGCCTATTTATTTTATAATTTAATTACAAACAAAAACTACTGATTAACCAAGTTTGACCAAGTCGATCATGAAAGCATCAATTCTCATTTATAAATATATTTTCCACTTGTCATTCTTTGATTGGTCTAGCCTACATTATTCATCCTAGACTTTTCTTAACTTACATGATATGTAAGACTATTGGTTGTGTATAAATACACTTTTTACAATATTGTATATATATATATATATATTTACAATTTTGCATAATTGTGTCGTATTATCATCTTGAGTTTATATTACTTAAGTAATGTTATAATTATAATACACATAAATTAGATAGACTATAGAGATGAGTTAAGCTAGAGAGATATTTTTAAATAAATTATATTTACAATAGATCGATCGATTATATTTTACTGTAATTTTATATATAATTAAAAGGAATTCATAGATACAGTCTTACTACAAAATTTATCCCGAGACTGAATATTGAAACATGAACCCTATCTATATGTTCATCTTGTCGAATGTTAGAGGGGCCATAGGCCATAGATGATGCCTGCCATGTGCGATGGCCGATGGCTGTTATTGCATGATATCATTAAATAAACCTAATAAAGAAACACACGGGACCATGTACACTAAGTCACGCTCGATACATCTCTTCTTTCCTCCTTCCTGAATCCTGGTTTCGTTCTTACCGACACTCATGTATTTGGCTTATTACTTTGCTAAAGGATTCACACGATATTTTTAAGAACATTCCAAGACTAATGTAATTATGTTATTCAATAAATCAGTTTATAACAAGTTTATCCAAACATAATTTTAAGGTTATATACACTGTTAATAGTTTATGTATATACACTTGATATATTACCTCTATGATATTTAAAATTTATTAAAATTTAATCTCTCAATCATTTTATTTTATTAATTTCTTAAAATTAAAAGAAAAAATAGTAATAAAAATTAAAGAGAAATAGTAATACGATATCTTTAGGTGATCTTAAATTAAATTAATTAAATAAAAATATATTATATTATTTAAAGTATTATCCGTTTATTTATTTTAAATTAAATTTAATCATTTAAATTTCTCCTTCCGATCCAATTTTATCAACCTTGACAAAAACCAAATACTTGAAACAATTTCAATTTCATTAATTTATACAAATATAATTGTTCATTAGACATCATGAGGAGACAACGTTTATATTAACAAGTATTCAAATTTTTTTTTTCTTTTTGTATTTGATTTGTACTTCAAAACTAAAGCTAAATTAAGTTATGTACTAGAAAGATCTCCTTCGATCTAGCCACCTCATTGGGAATAATCCATCGAATCAGGATATAAATTATATTTATTTTCATGCATGTTTGCCACGTGGAACCTCAATACTTGCCTCTCATGTCGGCTACTTAGCAGACGACCCAACTTAGATCCCAAAAATTCTTCTAACGACGATCCAAATCTCTTTGCCCAATTACATTATCTTAACACGTAGCAGTAATATTCTTACTACAATGAACAAGATCAAGTTCTTCTCGGATGGCCAGAAGCATATCATTATTACACCCAGAAAGATAAAGCAAGAAACTTTATTTTATACCATCTCAAATAAAGACATAAGCAAAGATAAACTAATTATTACAAGATCAGATTCTTCTTCAAATGGAAAATACATCAAAAAGTACATTCAGATCTAAGCAGTTTGATCTCTTAACTCAAGAGAAAAACATCCAAGAAGAAAAAGAAAAAGAGAAAAAAAAAAAAAAAACATGAAACAAATACTCCAAAATGATCAGCAAAGTCAATAAGAAAGAAGTTACTAAAGAACAATAGTAATAAATAATTGACAATAACTTAATCACAGCAATATAGACACTTCATTCTCCATCTTCTTCCTTAATCAAGATCGTCATCGTCGTCATCAAAAGCTTCGAACTTACATGAGTAAATCATTGACCCATCCGAGATCCGGGTCGTTTTGATCATCATTGTTAACATGGCCCTTGCTCGGAAAACCGTCATCGAAACATGAGGCCCGAGTCACCCGAGAAGAAGCACTTTGGGTAGTAGTACTACTACTTGAAGGTGAAAGAACGAATTGTTTGTGATTATTGAAGTCATCATTGACCCATTGCAAATTCATACCCTTTTTAGGGTTAAACCCGAAGTGAGGAGCTTCATTAACGGTGGGAGACCCATTAACATCATTGAAATTCATAGCCTCCAAGGAGCTCACGAGCTCGGTCAACACACTCAACTTCGATTGATCCTTCGCATTATACCTTGAAACCGGGGAAAACCCGTTCAGAGAACCTGGTTTTTCCGGAGATAGAGGTGGAGAAAGTGGTGGAGAGAAATGAGACATCCCCAGAAGGGTAGAGGTTGGTGACGATGTCGAATTCGTCCCGCAGCGACAAAATAAACAACAGTTGTTTGAGTTACTAGTCTTCTTCTTGCTTGAAATCTCGTGGGAGGAAGAAGAGGAAGCGCAAGAGCTTTGACCGGAACCATTCACCGGCAAAATCCTAAGTTGTTTGGGAGTGTGCGCGAAGAAACAGACCTTTCTCTTACAGTTTTTTCCGTCCTTGCATGCCTCCGTCCGATACCTAGCCGGATGAAGCCAGCACTCGAAAACACCATGTGCAAACTCACAACAATCACCACGGCTACATCCACCACGGCGAAAATCAGGACAAACAGTCCCGGAATAATGTAACCGACGCGGATCCCGCCTTCGGGCCTTTTCCCCCGGATGAGCAAAAGGGCAGTCGGTCCAATCGTGACTACGGCTCCGAGTACATCTACGGACCTTAAACTCATACATCCTGAAATTGTCGGAAGAGTACAAGTCCTCATCATCACTTTCCTCGTCATTATGAGGATGATCCGCAGCGTTGCTACCATTATCGCCATCACTCATAGGGCTATTCTTATAAGATAGGAACTTTTGCAAAAGCACATCCTCCGAAAAAGAGAAGCGGGGTGAATCGGAAGATCCGGAGAACATGTCGGGGTTTTCGTCGCCGCGACCGCTGTGTTGGTGTCGCCCGAGGAGTTTCCTAGGTGGGATGTTGATGTCCTTGAGGAGGAGGGTTTTTTTGGATGGGAGGAATTGGTGAGAAGGGTGGAACTTGTGTTGCTCAGCACAAATTGTGCCCATACTGATTGATATGTGCGTTTTTTTTTTGTGAAATATTTTGAGAGAGAGGAGCTTTTGATGATGACGACGAGGTGGGAAATGAGGGCGGCGTTTGTTTATGAAGAAAGATACAAAGGGTTGTGAAATATATAGGCATGAGTCATTAGTGATGAGGGGGGGAGAGAGAGGGAGAGTAAGGATGACGAGGATGGAAGGAAGGTATGGGAGGAGGTGATGCGTGGCTGCATGATATTTGGGTAAGCATGCAAAAGGGGGGTATGTGGCAGCAAAGTGAGGGGGTATTTTGGATTTTGGTTGGCTTTTCGTTTCTAGTGTTTGTTCACAGGCTACAGGTAGGATCTTCTGGTGACTTAGTGACGTGAAGGAGTGTCTTGTCTTTTTTCAACTATTTTTTTTGTTTTGTTTTTTCATTTGGTTGTCTTATTACTATTATTATTTTTACTGTTTTTTTTTTTTGGTTATCTTTTGTTTAACACGAGTGTTTGGTATATATACATATATACTCTGAAATTGGAGAAAATAGCTTAATTTGATACCTCTTTTGTTAAGTAGTTTTTATTTATTTATTTATTTTTTTATCAAAATGCTTTAAAGAAAGTACATTAAATTAAGTTTAAAAGTAAAAAATTTTGGAAAGATTGAAATATCTAAACCGATCTCAAGTAAAAAATGAAAATATTATTACTTAAAATTTCAACCGATCAAACTCAAACTAATCTCAACTCGATCAAAATAATCCTAATTTCTCTATCTTGATGTCTCACTCGGTTAAATAATCCAAATCTCCTAAATTCTCGATCTATAAACCCCATTTTTGAGGCCTCTTCCCTTCTCTAATGCCCAACTTGATGTTCAAAAATGCTTTCAAGTCGTCCATCTCACGTTCTCAAAATCTCACGATCGGGAAACAAACCCAAATGAGATATGTAACTTTAATTATCTTTGGATTAAGTTGTTGATGACCAAATATGTAACTGTGATGTTGAATATTGAAGATATTAGTTATGAACATAAAGTGTTTGATGAAATTCTTAAAAGAGTGTCAAACTTAATTTATTCTTATGGATGGAATGAAATTGATAGAAATTAATTAGGGAATAGAGTTGTGAATCTATTGATGAAGAGTTTATAGTTTGGGTGATCTCGAACTTGGTATGAGATCACCGAAATAGGTGAATCCAGACTGTGAACTCGGTCTAGATCACCAACTGAGTTCTTGATGATCCTACATTAATTTCTCAATATGATTCACCTAACTGAGTTCTCGTCTTGAACCAAATTATTTAATTTATTGTGTAATTTATTATTGTTTTGTGTTTATTTTTAGGGGCAAGAGTTACCTCACCTAAAACCAGTCGTCATTTTGGTTGCACGATTACTTTACGATCGAGACTGCATGAGGTGATTAAGGAGATTAAGCATCAATCATATGATGAGAGATAAATATTACTCTCAAAAAGTAGTTATCCTCGTACAAAATGAAATCATGATTGATTTTATTGTTCTCACGATTATCGTATTCTTCCTCCATTTTTTCACCTCCATTATCCACATTCTCAACCTCAATGACTCATCATCTTCTTCCATCTCCATATTCATCTTTTCATAGATATTTGTTACTACCATCATCATAATTTATAAAATTCTCATTATCATCATTATTAAGAATGAGTTATCGACGTTGCTCTCAAACTTATGTATCGCTTATCCCTCTCAAATTGGGTTATTATTTAAGAGATTAAAAAAGATAATATAAAATAAATATAACACTTAATGTAGTTTTTTTGGAGTGATATTGATTTTTTTTTTAATTTTATAAATTAAAATTAAAAGAAAATTATGAGAAATATGACATTTTCATTTTTCAAACGAATAAGTTTGGTTAATTATCAAGTCCAAGACATGCAATTTGCTAGAAAACTGAAATTTTATACATAATTATTATTTGTTTTTTTTTTTTTAAATGTTAATATGTGAAATTACTATTTTGACTATATAAATATTTTGTTAGTCTAAAATTAATAATTATAAAACTGAATATTCTATTAAATTGTGCAAATGTCTATAATTGTCCTTACACATTAATTATTATTATTTTAACTTTATATGTCCAATGAAATTTTGTATTGTTTGACCTACCAAGTACCAATTAGGATTGAAATTTAGTTGGATCAATTCGGTGGTGACATATCAGGTAAGGAATTTGTCACTTCTTTATTTTCTTTTATTTGGGTTTTGTCTTGATCACTTTTACCAATCAAAGATAGAACTAATTTGGTCATGATATGTTATTACGTTTTAGTTTGAAGATTTCAATGCAAGACTAACATAGACCTTGGAATTTTATAGAATTTGTATTTAATTGTTATATTATATGATTTTTTTTTCCCCTCGAAGATAATTTGAGAAATAAGTTTCTCTTCTAAATATTTTTTTTTAATAAATAGACTAACTTTTTTATATTTTTGGAAAATTATTTTTATGATGAAAATACATATGATTGATTATATATATTACCCTTATTTTCATTTTCTTTTTTAACGACTTATTGATATAGAGCATTTATTTCATTGATGGAGCTCGATAGATAGCTCCACTGATTAAGATTTTCAAACAATTTATTTTATCTCTCTCCTCTCTCTCTCTCTCTCTCTATTCTTTTTCATCCCACTTCTCTCTTTTCGTGCTTTAGTTTTGCTCCACAATGTAAGAATGAGTCATGATGTGGGTATATGATAATTTGTAAATTAGAGTAACATCGTAATTGGTCTAGTTTTGATCTAAATAGACTAATTTCAAATATAAACAATGTGTTTTCAATCTGAATAGTCTATTTTCGATTGGAAATAGTATGCTTTCGTTTTGAAATAATATGTTTTTAGTCTTAAACAGTCTATTTTTCAGTCCAATCTATTTTTTGATCGAATAATCTATATTTGATCTGAAAATGTATTTTCGGTTTGAATTATTTAATTTTGTATGTTTTCGATTTGAATGGTTTATTTTTAGTCTAAATTATCTGTTTTCGATCTGAATTATTCGTTTTGGATATGAATTATATGTTTTCAATATAAATTATTTATTTATTTTTATCTAAATTGGTTTAAACAGTTTCGATCTATATTTTTTGACCGATAATAAACTAACAAGTTCCATAATAAACAATTTATTGATCTAGAGCTCTTGCTCTATTGACAGAGATCTTGCTCCATGATGGAGATCTAAAACTCTAACTTTGTCTATGGAGGCCGAGCTCCCTCTTCTCTAACCTAATGAAGAGAAGAGAAAAATAAAAATAGTGACAATAATGAATTAATTATTTCACAAATCCAATAGGGCTATTTTACAAAAGTTTTCATGTTGGGTATATTTTTCAAACTTTTCAAATTTAGCTTAACTTTAATCAATATATTTCCTTTTTAGATTTTATATCTTTTATTTGGGCCAACTGGTCCATAATACTGATGGACATCGAGCGAGCCCATTTCCAAATAAAGCGAAACTATTATGGGCCTTTAAGGGCCGTCATACTTCTCCTACACATAGCGTTGCCAAAAGAAAAAAATAGAAGCCCAATCGAAACGACATCATTCGAAAGTCGTCTCTGACTCATTAGACTTCTCCTTTTCTCAACAGAGCGTGAAATATAGCCGTTGGAAACGCAAGAAGAATTTTATCCTTTTCTGGACCAATACCCGAGGTCTAAAAATAAAATTCCGACCGTTAGAATCCCCATAAACGTTTATACTTCCTTCTTTCTTCTCTCGCCTTTATTTTACCGCTCTTATTGTAGTCTCTCTCTCTCTCTTGTTTCTTTCTCTCTCGTGTTTTCTCGAAGTTATAGGAATTAGGTATGATCATGGAGGAGGCTGTTGATAAGAATGCCACTTGCGCTGTGATAGATGAGGTTTATGAGTTCTCTGCTCCTCAATTCTTCGATTTCATCAATGGAGAGGTCGAGGAGGACGAGCGTAAGACTGAACTCTGGTTCGAGTCTGCTCTTAGCTATGCTCCTTCACGTAAGTCTCAATTTCTTTTCTTCTTTTTTTTCCCTGTTGATTTTGTGTAATCACTGAGCAGAGGGAGGAAATGTTAGGAATCGAAGTATTTTTTTTCTCTGTTTTTTTATCTTCTAGCGATGGAAATGGTGAATTTGCTGGATTTCGTGGCTTTTGATTTTTTGATTTTTTTTTTTTCTGAATTCGATGTTCTTCTGGTTTTGATTATTTTTCGATTAATAGATATGTTTTGGACTTTTGAAGTAGAATAAAACTAGGGCTAGAGATGTGGAAAGCTTAGAAGTTATGACTAGGGCTGGTTAGGTTGCTGAATTTGAGAATTAAGAAGAGTATATGAGATTCTACAGTGGAGAGACCAAAGTTAGGGTTTTTTGCTCTGACATTAAAATGTTTTTTTTTATCAGAGAGAGAGAGATTTGCTTAATGGAATGGTACAGCCTGTTTGATTGCAAATAGATGCATACGAATTTGAGCTTCTGAATCTTGCCTCTTTTTATCATTTTTGGATTTCCAACAAACTTATTCTATATTTTATAGAAAATTGAGAGATTAATTTTCTGGAGATTAATTTTCTGCTTAGATTATACAATTTTCCATGAAGTTGTTCTGATCTTTCTTTCTGCCTTTTCAAAATTTTATGCAGCTTGTATGCCAAAAATTAAGACAAGGAGATCGTTTAAAGTTGAAAGCTTATGTGATTTCAGTGAAGTTCACAGAATTGAGAAGCAGGTAATTCTCCATACTCCCTTGAGTTTTCCATCAAATCCCGGACCCTACTAGGTCTCTAAATTGCCACCATAAACTTCTTTCCAGACCACAAAATCATCGGATTCAAATGGAAGTGAAATGAAGGAAGGAGAATCTAAAGAAGAGCATACTGAATGTATTGTTGAGGGGCCAAGTGAAGACGATGAAGCAATGGACAAATTTGCTCCAACAGAACCAAGGTTTGGGTGTTTTTTTTTTTTTTCTCACTTGAAGGCTACTTTGTTTATATCTTGATCCTGAATTCTCATTTCCTTTTGTTTTTTTTCCTGCAAATTTCTCTGCTAATTCAGTGTTTCCGATGGAGAAAAAGCTTATTTCAATGAGAGAATTGAACCAGCCAATAAAGTAGGAAATGAAGCTTGCACTCCTAAAGCAATGATAAGTTCCTACAAGAGAGAGATTCTAACCAACTCCAAGAAGCACCAGACAGCTAAAAAGATTGCTAGTTTGGTTAAGAACCCATCATCAGCCCTGAAACCAAAACTTCAGTCACAATCTTCTCAAACCAAAAGCATGAAAACAGCAAACGTGAAAAGGTAGGTAAAAGAATTATGCTGCTTTGGTTCCTAACTAATAAGTCTATCTACTAGTGCTTTGCTATCAATTTAATACTTGAAATGTCTATAGGGAAACAAATGCAAGAAACACCGTTGGACCAACAAATATAGCTCAAGAGAATCAAGCGATTAAACGGCAGAAGTTGGAAGGAGGGCGATCTAGACAGGTGATTTGTTCAACAACTCTAGTGATTTGTGTTATCGTTTCTTTTCTTTTTTGCTAGCAGTGACTACTTTTTTTTCCTTTTTATTTATTTGTTTTTTATTTTCAGATTCTTAGTGTCAAATCACTAAATTTGCCCCACAAGTCGAAACCGGGTCTGACCAAATCTTGCCCTTCATCAACTGCTAACAAAACTAACAAAGTTGAGAGAAAGGTACGTTCTGTACTAATCAGCTTTTCTTGTATCATCAATCTTTCAAATAAGTCATTGTTAGCTAAAATGTGGTATTGACTTATTGATATTTCTTCTGAAAATAAAAAGGTGTATATTCGAGAACCAGAAGCACCATTTGTGTCAATGGCAGAAATGATGAAGAAGTTCCAATCAAGAACCAGAGATTTATCACTGACAAGTGTTAATAACTCTTCTCTCCCCAAAGTAAATGAGACAAGTTTCATCTTTTTTAATCTTTTTAGAAAACGTTGTATTGATATATGTTAATCAGTTTCCTCTTCCTTCTGTTGTTCAGATGAAGCCTAAACTCACATTGACAAGGCCCAAGGAACCTGAATTTGAAACGGCTCAAAGAGTTCGATCAGTCCGGGTAAAGAGTACGGCTGAGCTTGCAGAAGAGATGATGGCTAAAATTCCAAAGTTCAAAGCCCGACCTGTGAACAAAAAGGTAGACAATGGCACCTGAAAATGTTCTCTGTTAATTTCATCGTCTTCTTTGGATTATTTATATGTAGAACTTCTAATCAGTTTCCTTCCCTTTTTTGCTGAAGATTTTAGAAGCTCCAACTCTACCTGCCTTAAAAAGAAGTACACCCCAGCCACCAGAGTTTCAGGTGAAGCAAAAACGTCAAAAAAAAATCGATAGATTAGTAATAGAATACCAAAAATCGCATCTGTTTTTAGAGAGAAGTCAAAATCTTCCTTTTTTATATGAAAGAAACACACAAAATTTTGCTTTTATAAGACATAATTTTTGGTAGAACAAAGTTCCTTATTCTTCTTATATTATCGTTAATGAATTCAAAGACTATAATGAAAATAAGTTAATTATTCATGTAATTTCTGATTGTTTTACAGGAATTTCATTTCAAGACGATGGAAAGGGCTAATAACAATCTGGAATCAGCTTCTATAGCCTCAACAGAAATGACTCATCAGGTAAGAAAGCAACTTGTATTGTATTATTTTCCCTCTGATCTTAACAGTGACCCATTTTCAAATTAGTTACTGATTCTTCTATTTACATGAGACAGAAAGATGATCAATGGAAGCCTCATCTTACTGAACCCAGGACCCCTCTCCTTCACACATTTCTAAGAGCCCGTCCGCCAAGAGTGAAAAGTTCATTTGAACTTGAGCAAGAGGAGCTTGAAAAGATCCCGAAATTCAAAGCAAGACCATTAAATAAGAAGGTATCATTCTAATCTCAACGAAAATTCAATTAGGACCATGTTTTTTGCATTGCATGATTAAGATATGAATCTTTGTTTTCTGTCTTAGATCCTTGAAAGCAAGGGAGAAATGGGTTTGTTCTCTAGCACGAAGAAACATGTAACAGTACCTCAAGAATTTCATTTTGCAACAAATGAGAGAATCCGACAACCTCCTTCTGCTACTTCCGTCTTTGATCTATTCGACAAGGTAAAGAATGTGCTTTTTGAATCATGGTGCATTTTGAATCATCAAACTCAAGTCTTTGAAATCATTTTCAAATCAAAGCTAACTGAATTTGCTTTTGGCAGCTTTCAATATGTTCTGAAAAGAACCATGAGAATACCCTTCCAAGAAACACAAAGCCAAATCCATTCCATCTTCGTACAGAAGTATGTATAACCCATTGATTATTTATAAATTCAATCTCTCACCTTCTCTACTTAATTGTTGTTTTTAAATGGCAACAGGAAAGAGGGGCTGAGAAAGAGAAGAAATTCTACCTGGAGTTTATTCATAAGCAAATGGAGGAAGAAAGAGCTAGGATTCCAAGAGCAACTCCGTATCCTTACACCACCGACTACCCCGTGGTACTGAGACCCTTACAAATCCATCTTTATTGTTATTTATTTTAAATTTGTTAACAGCTATAGAAAGAGAATACTTTTTTTATATAATATTGAAAATAGAAGCACATATATATATAAAATTAGAAAACTAGAAAACTAGAAATAAGAAAAATAAAAATAAGAAAACTAGAAATAATCTAATTGTTAGCTATTTGGAGCATATACTAACACTCCTTGAAGTTGAGCATAGACATTAATAATGCCCAACTTGTTATGAAGATAATCAACCCGAATCCTATTTAAAGTTTTTGTGATGATGTCTCCTAGTCATTCTCTAGTCTTCACATATCCTATAGAAATCAAGCCTTGTTGAATTTTCTCATAAACAAAATGACAATCATTTCAATGTGCTTAGTTCGCTCATGAAATACAAAATTTTATGCAATATGAAGGAAGAGTAGCTTGGTTATCACACAACAATTTTGTTGGTATTGAAATTTTGTGACTAAAGTGTGACTTTAGTCAAGAGCTGATGTATTTACATTAACTCACACACAGACTGTGCTATAACCTTATATTCTGACTATACACTGGATCGTGATACAATATTTTGCTTCTTACCATGAGACCAAATATCCTCCAACAAAGATACAATAACCTAAAGTGGATCTTCTATCCATTTTGGAACCTGTCCAATCTGCATCTGAAAAACATTCGGTATGAATGTATGCCCATGATTTGCATACACGATACCTCGTCCGAGTGCTCCTTTCAAGTAACACAAAATTTGCTCTAACGTTGCTCAACGATGAACTATTGGGGATGACATAAACTGACTGTGACAACACTGACTAAATATATAATATCTGAACGAGTCACGATAAGGTAATTCAACTTTCTAATCAACCTCCGATCGAGATCTTCAAATAGTTCCCCATATCATGTGACGTGCATGTTAGAAGTCATTGGAGCACTACAAGGCTTTGCTCCTAATTTTTCTGTCTCAGTTCTTGACCTATTTTCTCTGAGATAGAAAGATACATTTTTTACTTATTATAACTTCAACACCCAAGAAATATTTTAACACCTCTAAGTCCTTCGTGTGAAATTGAGTATGAATGAAAGACTTAAGAGATGAGATTCTTGTAGTATCACTTCCAGTGATAACAATGTCATCCACATACACAACTAACAAAATGATACCAACTCTTGATTGCTTGTAGAATATAGAATGGTCAGACTTGCTTTGACTAAATTTTCCAAACCAAGCACGAGGACTCTGGTTCAAACCATACAAAGATTTTCGAAGACAACAAACTCGCCCTGACTCCCCGAGCAACAAAACCAGGAGGTTGCTCCATATACACCTCATCCTCTTACTATAAAGTTGATGTAAAAGCCAATGATGAGTAGGTGTCACTGAAATATATAATCAAACATATGTCAATCTGCAACAAGAGAAAAAGTGTCAAAATAGTCCAATCCATAGGTTTCAAGCATAGCCCTTAGCGACAAGACGAGCTTTTAAACTGTCAATTGATCCATCTGGTTGACCTTAACTGTGAATACCCATTTGCATCCTATAGCCCGTTTCCCTGAAGGTAAATCAACCAGGTCCTAAGTGCCATTGTCATCTAAAACAATTATTATGCCAACTAGGATGAGATATGGCTTCACAAAATTTTTTAGGAATAGAGATAAAATCAAGGGAAGCAATAAAAGAACAAAAGAAAGACGAAGGATAAGTACACTAACGTTTATCTTTGCGTAATGTAATAGGAAGATCATCGCTCGAGACTAGATTTGATGACGAAGGAGCAGGTGCAGGACATGAATCAAGAGGTTAACACCTAGAGTAGACTTGAGTAATAGGAGGCTTTTCACATGAGCTAATTCCGAGACAGGGGCAGAGAATGTGATAGAATAGACCAAACAATCATCATCCTCCCTCTGATAAGTAGGAATTGGTGAAGATGAAAAATTCAGTGTGTCTTCCATGAATAATATATCAATGGAAACAAGATATTTGTTAAGACTAAGACAATAACACCTAAAACTTTTCTAAAGACAAGAATAACCAAGGAAGATTTTCAAAGACTTGAGATCTGATTAGTGACATGTGGACGAACATCTCCAATAAAACAAGTGCTACCAAATATCCTAGGATCAATAGGGAATAATGGCATACGGTTAATGAGAAAACATGTTGTAGAAACTACATCAGCCTAAAAAGGTTTAAGAACATGCATTGGAAATAAGAGAGCTCATGCGGTTTCAAGAAGATGTCTATTTTTATGTTCTGGCACACAATTTTGGGATGAAGTTTCATGAAGCATGCCATTTTGAGCCATATAAGATTGAAATAAAACATACGTATATTCTTTATCGTTATCACTTTAGAAAGTACAGATGGAAACATTAAATTGAATTTTAATCTCAGCACAAAAAGCACAAAACAAAGAGAACAACTTAGAAAGATTTTTCATTAAATATAACCAGTTACATGAGAATATAATCATCCACAAAAGTAACAAAACACCTAAATCCAAGTTTAGACAAAATCAGACAAGGACCCCAAACATCAGAATGAACTAATGCAAAAGGAACACTAGCACGTTTATTGACTCTAGGACTCGAACTAAGATGATGATGAGCAAACTGAGATGACTCACAATCTAATGAAGACACCTTACTATATATTATAGATGACTCAACCTACAATGAGCCTCGAAAGGAAAAGTGACACTCGAGCAGGATCTTCTTCGTCATAAGATCCTGAAATAAACAATGATCGGAAAAAAAAAGAGATGTAACAGTTAAGATTATGAGTGAGTTTGTTGATAGAGAGCAAATTAAAGGATAAATTAGGTAAATGCAAGATAGAGATGATAGAGAAAGCAAAAAGGTAGGAGTGATAGTGCCAGACCCACGAACACAAGATGGTGACTCATCAACTAAAGTAACGGTAAAAGTGGAAGCGTGTGACTGAAAAGAAGAAAAGATGCTAGAATTACCTGTCATATGATCTGTGGCACTAGAATCAATGACTCATTTAGAGGATGAGGAAAGAAGACACACGTTGGGTTTACCTAAATCTGCAATAACAGTAATAGAAGGAGATGAAGACTTGAGTGATTTCTGATACTTAGTGAACTTGGCAAATTCATCAGTAGAGATAATGATTGATTTTTCAGAGGTATCGTGAACGCAACATGAGCCGAGTGTTTTTATTGATTTTTGTACTGAAGCTTTCTACACTCAAACTTCGTGTGGCATAGCTTACGACGGTTACACATAATGCCTCCATAATCTAGCGTTCGAATTTCAAATCCTTGTGAGCCACCTCTATTGTTTCCACTATGATTAGTTGATCTCCCAGACGCATAATTATTAGTGCGACTTACCAGAGCACTACTGAGCAGAACGGGTGGAGTACTTTGTATGCAGAAAACACGACTAAAAACATCTTGTAAAGATGAGACCCTAGAACTAGAGATAACTTGTGACTTAGCAGACTCAAAGTCAGGAGAGAGGTTGTCGAGGAAACTCATGATAGCCATCTGCTTTTGTTGGCATTGTTGAACCTTCACATTAGGGCTAACATATTAAGTTCCTCATACGTTTCCTTAAACGCCATAAAATTGTTTATAAGGCGCTGATCTTATTTTTTCATACGGTAAAATGCTTTGCAAAGCTCGTACATGGGGAGAGATTCCCTTCTCCAGATTACAAAAGTCCAAATAATCCATTAATTTTTTAACAAATTCATAATATAGTTTCGAATCTGAAAGAATAAGCTAGCATCCTCTCTGAGCCATATCTGCTTCGAATCATCTTTCTTATGTGAATCATCTTTAGGTGGATCATCAGTCAGATGATCATCTTTATCAATATTCTGTAGATCACGAACAGTTTTATTCCAATCCAAATAGTTCGAACCATTAAGCTTATGGTCCATGATTTTAGACATCATCGGCACCACAGCCGTCACAATTGAAGACTTACTTTCAGCCATAATGCGGAGCACAAAACAACCAGGGATACAGAGGAGGACAACCGGAAGAGAAGTGACTGGAGGACGATGATGCACGCGCCGGTGTGTGGGGAACATTGCAGAAACTTCGAGGCGGCACTTAGGGCTTACGCACATGGATTCCGGCCACTAAACTTCGAGGAATAGTAAATCGACGGCTGAGTTTTCGTTTTGAATAGGGCGATGAGAACAAAAAATGACTCCAACTAGGGTTGCCGAAATGGAACCCTAAAATATACTAAACCCTAGGTTGTGTTTTGCAAAAGACCCAAAACAAAACCCTAATTTTGTAACAAAACTCGAATTTCGAAACCCTAATACTCTGATACCATGTTAACTGAGATGGAAAGAGAATAATTTTTTATACAATATTGAAAAAAGAGAAGCACTTAAATAGTTACAACTAAAAATAAGCTAATTGTTAGCTATATATACATATACTATATACAACTAACAAAATTAGTTATATATAGATAAATAACTTAAATATTGAATGTTTAATATCCTGTGTATATAGATACCATCAAAACCAGAGCCAAAGCAATGCACAAGAGCAGAGCCATTCCAACTGGAGAGTCTAGTAAGGCATGAAGAAGAAATGCAGAGGGAAATGGAAGAAAGGTGTAGGACGGAAAGGGAAGAGGAAGAAAGAAGGATTTTTAAGGCACAACCAATCCTCAAGGAGTAAGCAATATATAACAATGATATTATACTATATACTAATACTTCACTTCTTGTTTTGGAGATCCCTCTGTTGGTAAAAAAATATTGTATAGTTTTGAGATTTTTTTTCCTTTTCTTAGGGACCCTATTCCAGTTCCGGAGAAAGAGCGTAAGCCTCTTACTCAAGTTCAAGAATTTAACCTCCATGTTGATCATCGAGCTGTGGAGAGATTTGAATTCGACCAAAAGGTATACATACTTCTTTTATAAATTGTGAAATATCAAGCTTTACCACCAAATTTGAGTTTGACAAATTTCATGCCAAGTAAAATCGGAAGTTAGAATTCTTAGTATATACAAACACCACTCGTACTTGGGAGTTGGAATTGTCTGATTATGAGTTGGTTTTTGGCAGATCAAAGAAAAGGAGATGATATATAAGAGATATAGAGAGGAAAGTGAGGCGGCAAGACTGGTATGGATTATTATTTTTTATATTTTTACTTTTTACCCTTAACAATATTTTTACTTCTTACCCTAACTGAAAAATAACATTGTGAAATTGAGTTTCACAGATAGAGGAAGAGAAGGTAGTGAAACAGATGAGAAGGACAATGGTACCACATGCAAAGCCCATGCCCAAGTTTGACAATCCATTCTTCCCTGAAAAGTAAGAAGAAGAAAGCACCCAAGTTCTTTTGTTTTTTGGCCCATAATTTTCATTTTATTACTTGCCGATGACCCATATTCCATCTTATCAAATAATTATTACAGGTCTTCAAAGGGAACGACGAAGCCAAAGTCTCCAAAATTGCGTGTTCTTCAAAGAAAAGAAAGGCGAAGAATGGTCAAAGCTGCAACTTCAAGTGCTGCCAGCAACATGAGATAGATTAAAAAAGAAGCAAAAAAGGAAAAAAAAAATGTTCAAGAAACTCTTGAACCCCTTGATTGTTTGTAATCGAGATTAGCATTCATTCTTAGTTGTCTATAAATGCAATCTTTGAAAATAACTCTGCACATTAAATACACAAAAACTGATAATCTATAACAATATCTACACATCTCTATAACAATTTCTCCTTCTGAGATCATCAAAACTGAAAGAAAAAATGGGGTTAAAAAGCTGGTTCGAGGATGAATTCGTGAAGAGCTTATCAACTTATTTTGTCTAAGTTTTATTTAATGAAAGAAAGGCAAAGGCCAAATTAAATTTATCAAGAGTATTTTTAAGCTATCATATTTTATAAAGACCTCTTAAACTACGTTAAAGTTAGACATCATTTTCTTCCCATATTTTTCAAACTCTTTTTTAATATAAGATTAATCATTTTTTAAAATATTTTAGCCTCAAATTTTTATATTCTCTTTAATCCACTTTATTATTTTAAATTATCTTTACATCAATCCACCATTTCACCACCACCTGCATCAACTTCTCCATCACCGTCGCCTTTGATCATCGTCGTCGTCGGATATAATTTTTACTTTTATTTATACACAAATTTTATTTTAATTATATTTTTAGTCTTACGTTTAATTACTTTTCATCTATTCACCCTAAAACAACCTCTTCCACCTTCCTCTGCCACCACCACCATCCTTCTCCACTAGAAAACAATTTTCTCTCTCTCTCTCTCTAAAAAAGAAAAAGAAAAAATCGGATTTCGGATGATTCGAGCAAGATTTGGGGAGAAAGAGAGTTATTTTATAGCGGTGAAGAATAGCGATGGTAAGTGGCAACAACAGAGGAGGTTGTTTTATGAGTAAATAAATAAATAATTAAAAGTAAGATAAAAAATATAAAAATAAAAATTAAGAATATAAAAAATAGGTTTAATATATAATTTTAAAATATTTATGATAATGACGATCAAAGGCAATGGCGATTGAGTGGTTGGTGAAGGAAGTGGTGAGAGGTGGATTGATAAAAATGATTTAAAATAAAGAATGTGAAAAAAAAAATTGAATTAAAAAGTTAAAAAAATATGTGAGGAGAGCAAAGTCTACCTTTTGCTTAGTTTAGGGAAAATCTTTATGAATCGTGATAGTTTAAGGAGGAGGCCCATTTAAATAGGATGATAGTTTGAGGGGTAAATTAAATTTGACCAAAGTTGAACTATATTAGAATAAAATATAATTAATCCTACAAATAAACCTGAAAAAAAATATTGTGCACGACTATATATTAAAGAAAAAAAAAACCTTGACAATATTTAGGATCCGGTGGCTAAAACTACAACAAAGTTTTCTATATAAGCTAGTCTCCATATTTTACTTTTCTTTCAAAATTAAATAAAAAAAACTGAAATTATGAAACTACTCTCATCTTCAATCTTTGCTTCATTCCAACGGAAAACAAAAACAAAAAACTGACAAAAGAAGAAAAAAAAACCTAACCATCAAGAAAGTTTCATCAAAACCCAGCGACAAATAAGAAAACTGAACCAAAATTTTTCGGCCTTTCACTTTTTGCGGCATTTTCTTGAATCAATCATACTTCGATTCCGCCTACTTGTATCGGCAAGCTTCTGAATCTTATAGGGCTATAACTTGCTCGGATGCGGTTTGAATTGGTAAGTTTAAGCTTTTTGTTGTTGATTTATCTTTGAATGGTTAATTGCTTATTATAATTGAAATGAAAATGCGTATTCTTCTTTATATTATGTTTTTACTGTGATTCTTATTTTGCAACACGCATAAAAGAATATGTAAATCTGGAATCTTTATTCAGTGCTCGATACTCGTACTCGATGGTTCTTGCCCAATGGCTTAATGGCATTGTGGGTCATCGAGCCATCGAGTAACTTATATTTTCACTTTTTTTTTCCTTCTTTTTAATCAATAGTATTGATATGTATTTATTTTATTATACAAAAATGAAATCCTTATTCGTAATGATATATTTCGATGGTGAATGAAAAAAAATACGAAACCAAATGAGAAAAAGAAGTCATGGTATTAGCAATTGAATAGAAATGAGAGATTTACTAGAGCTTTGCTGGAATCTAATGTCACTTATAGTCATCTGCTGGAGGTAGTATACAATTCTATCGACGCTGATCGTAATCATTTTAGTTTGCAACTATCATACAAGCCGGAGAGTAAATTGTTGACTTCACTACTATATATAAAAAATAACTAAAATATAAAGGGATTTTTCTGGCACTTGCTATCTATAGAGGAAAAAAATCTTCATTGTACATTAAACTGCTTCCGGAGATGAGAAAAGAATCATGTGGTGAAGAGGGTTGTCAATTACCTAACTTTCCTAATATTTATGGTATTTCTAAGAGTGACATATCTGCTTCTGCAGATAACAATCATGAACCTTTCAAAAGTAACATATCTAATCTTGATAATCTTCTTGATAGTTATATTAGTGACATATCTGAGATGGTTGTTAATAATCATGATGATGAGGATAGAGGTGGAGATGAGGATGATGAGGAAGTTAATGATGATGATGAAGAGATTGAGATTGCAGGTGATGACGACGAAGGTGAGAGAATGAAGAACATGGTACTAGTCACAACATCGAATTAAATATTGCAAATCAAGAATACGATGATGACTTCTTCATAAGAGTAATACTCACTAGGACTTTACCGGATACTTTATCTAACATGGATAGTTTATATGACATACCAACTGGCAATATGCTGCCACCATCACTGCTTATATCGTGTGCATAATATGCAAATGATATTGAACATGATGATTGTATTCTATCCATTGCTACCTAGCACTCCACATGTATTGAAAGCAATTTAATCCCGGTTCTCGTCCCCAGTAAGAAGAGGTGAGTTTTATGTTAAAGAGTATTTTGCGTCGAAGAGCGAATTAAAAGCTAGCCTACATATGCTTGTGATGCAAAAATATTTTGAGTTTAAGGTAAAGAAGTCGAATAATACTACAGTTCTAATCGTGTGCAAGGATCCAAATTGCAAATGGTGACTATGTGCCACAAGAAAGAAGAATTCTTCATTTTTCCAAATTTAAACGTTTAAAGATGAACACGTTTATTCAAATAAGGTATACATCATCAAAAATCGGCATTTATTATTAGACTACACGTGAGGAACAATTTCAAAGGGTGTAACACGACTCCTAAGGCTCTAAATCTTGTTAATATTATCTGAAATGACCTCGAGATAGAAGTTAGTTATTGGAAAATATAAAAATCAAGATCAATTGCACATGACCTTATCGGGGTATGCCGAGTATAGCTATAATAATTTATCATTTTGGGCAGGCAGTAAAAGTGGTTAATATAAGGAAGACAATTGCATTTTTTATGGATGAAAAAATAGATTCTTGTATTTTTTCTTGGCTTTTGGAGCATCAATCAAAGGATTTCAATTTCTACAAATATTTATTTGTATTGATAGAACTTTTTTGAAGTGCAAATACAAAGACACGCTTTTTTCCGCAATGGCCTATGATGGTAACAACCATCTCTATCCAAGAGCATGGGCTATTGTTGATTTGTAGAATGATGCGTCATGGAATTGGTTCTTAAGCAAGGTAAAGGTTCTGATCCTCGATGCTACCAATTTGGTTTTCGTATCGAATCAGACAAATAATATTAATAATAATGTACAAAGTGTTTACCCGCAAAATACAATGCATGTATATAGCACATCGGGCAAAATATTAAAGCCAGATTTAAGTGTGATAAGATTCTTGAACTATTCCACAGGGCGGCCAAAGTATACAGGGTTTGAGAATTTGATACATATTTTGAGAAGATCAGACGACAACAAGCCAGTGTGGCAGTATACCTGGAGACGATTGTATTTGAATGTTGGTCAAGAGCTGATTTCAATGGTGATCGGTACGACATAATGACTAATAATATTGTAAACTCACTAAATTCTTCATTGAATGATGTGCATGACTATCCAATAATAGCTTTGCTTGATACTATTAGGAAGCTCATGACAGCTTGATTCTACAAATGACAATGTACAACAAACGGGATGACCACACCATTGACACTTGAGGTAAAGAAAAAAGGCAATGAATCTCCCATAATGAAGGTTAATAGAGTGAACATGAATACATTTGAGGTGCTTACTAATTCACATAAGGCGTCTATGAATATTACAAATAAAATTTGGGCATATAGAGTGTTCCAATTGGATAAGATGTCGTGCAATCATACTTTAATAGTTTTGCGCTTCTTAAATGTTGCATCGCACACGTTATGTGTAGACTATTACATAACTTCAAATTGGAGGTGGGCTTATGCATAATTAATTTATCATATTCCAACGACCGAGGATTGTGATTTTTTGAAACCTCTCCAATCGATTAAGGTTCTACCTCTCGTAATGCATAAACAAAGTAGAATGCCTAAAAAGAGACGTATACCTTCGAGAGGGAACAACCACGGAAGAGAATTAAGTGTAACAAATATGACGATCTTGGACATAATCAGATGATATATCGAAACCCAATTTCTCTATCATAGATAGACCCAAAGCCTTCAATCGCCCTCGAGCCCCCAATTTCTTATTAAAAGACATAATACGAATTAAGTGATCCAATTTAATGTAATTGTGAATATGATTTTTGATGTAATCGGTTTTAAATATGACTTTGATGTAGTAACATTTTGCATTAATCATTATAAGACTTTTGATGTTGTAAAATGCTCTTATCCATTTTATGGTTTTTGATTACTCACTTTGAATGTTATACATTTTTTGTCCTTTAATCCCAATGACTCGAGATGGATTGAAAGTACCTTTCGAGCTATTAGGTTTGGAAGAAAGACTCAAAGTGTCTTTGTATTCCAAACCCTATGGATCGAAAAAGTATTAAAAGTACCCTTTGAGCTATAGGGTTTGGAAGATAGAGACACTTTGAGTCTATCTTCCTAACCCTACGACTCGAAAGGGTATTATGATTAAGGTTTAGGATAAAGATCTATGGTTTAAAATCTAGGATTTAAGATATAAGGTTTAAGATCTAAAGTAAAGGTCTATGGCTTAAGATCTAAGGTTTAAGGTCTAGGGTTAAAGTATAGAGTTAAGCTCGAGGAGCCTTATCAAGACCCCTCAAGTAATAGAGTTTTGAAGTGGGAGACTTTTTGTTGTCTCTACAGACTCGGTGGGGTCTTGATAAGGCCCCTCAAGCTGTAAGGTTTTGAGGATAAAGACTTTTTGTTGTCTCTACAGATCGATGGAGTCTTTAGAAGGCCTTTCGATCCATAAAATTTGGAGGCAGTTTATGATTTTTCACTTTGTTTTATACCAATTACCAAATTTCATTAAGAACTAAATATTTAGTTAATCAAATTGATAGAAATTTATTGTATTCTAATTGGATAAACATTCATTCTTACTTCAAAATTATATCAATTTGCAAAATTATATAAGAAGATATAACTTCATAACTTCATTCATATTCATAAAGTTGCAAAATTACAAATCTATGTATCGTTGATAAATGTCACATGTTATCTGACAGTAGAAAAAATGAATTTGCTGATCAGAAATAAGCATTACATCAAAATTGGCGTGGTGATAGTCAAGATACTTCAACATGTATACACTATAATCCCCTTCGACTATGCCTTGGTCCTCATTCAAGCCGGCGACCATGACGATCTCAAATGGCTCGAGATCACACTTCATTCCACCACTCCTCAATAGGTGCGGGAGTGTGATGTTCATACTTTTGAGTAATTCATTTAACTTCTTCTTGTAGTATAATTGGTACTGGATAACCTATAGTGCATGTTGATCTTGTGTTCAAGAATCTCCATGACCAAGGCCGCCCAATGCTCGTTCTTAACATTATGGGGGATGTAAAGTCGGTTCATGTACTTTCATGCGATTATGCTTACTAGTTTATGTCCATCAACATAGTCAATCATCAACTCAAATACATAAGTCTCATGGCCCCCCCTCCTCCAAGTTGCCAAAATTATTATCTCAATAATAATTCATGTATTGAGGAAACACCTAATCTATAAAGTGGCGAATTGGTCGAGCATTGCATTGAACTTTTGATGTCTCATCTGGAGCAAGAACATATACTTATTAATGTGCTGCAATCATAAAAAAAAAGTCATAAGTTAAATAAATAAATTGTTAAAAAAATCATTTATAAATCTAATCGGTTTTGAATACTTACAAAATTATCTATCATACTTAGTGGTATCGAATCCTACGATAGTTGACCTATGATAGGAAAATTAAGATGAGTTAGTTAGTGACATAACTACATATAACAAAAAATAACTTAAAATGGAGTAAACGATTCAAAATATACTTACGATTTAGTGTTGGCATGTAGCCATATCTACAGTGCTCTCTCGTTTGACTTGGAGTAAGCAATGTCGTCATCTTCAATCTTTTTTCTTCTTATATTTTTATTTTTGCCTATGTTTATAAAATGAGATATGATGGTCAGACCAAGTCTCCTAATCCTTTCGGCCCATCTCACTCAATGATGGGCAGGGTCACATATGACTCAGTCGAATCCTCAAGATCTTCCCAACCCACATGATTGACATTAATTGATCCATCATAAACAACAATGATGGATGAAAGCGGAAGTGGCAGGGTTGATGATACATGCACAACAGACTGAGGTGGGGTAAGGAGTCTTAGTGATAAGCAAACGAAGATGTGGTGGATGAAGGTGAGTATTTGAGAGATGTCGTCGGATCCATCCCATATTTTATCTCTGTAAGATTTTTTATCCATCTCATCAATCCGATTGTTCATATCATCTCTCAGCTCTTTGAACATCTTCTCCACATTCTCTTAAAAACTCATAAAAAGAGCCTAAATCTTTTTATTCTTTTTTTTCCTCAAATACTCTTGTCAACATGTCCACAACTTTTTCGTCCTCATCTAGAAAATTTTCCAGAGTCCTTAAATACTTTTGAGCTGCTTCTTCCTTCGTTGGTTTCAGGATTTCACGAACGACGAATTATATTAAATGAAGGTAAGAGTCAATCAATACTTATCAAGATGAAGTAAAATAGTTTAATTAATTAAATGAAGGAAACACTAATATTTTTTTTTCTTGTTCACTTCTCGATATTTTCATAAATTACGGGTAGGTCAACGGATGACTATCTTAAAATCCAAGGTATGAGATTCTCTTCATTTTGCACTATAGCTCGCTTTCCAAGATAATGAATGGTTTTGTATGCAAATACCTGCATAATAATAAATGAAAAAGCAAACATAACTCAATAACATGAGAGCTAAATAACAAAACTAAAATAGAAAGTCTAACATGTAAAGCCAACATAAACCCGTATAAGGAATATGTTTCTTCTTTCTCCTTCTCGTTCGGCTCATTCGGCCAGTCTCTTCATGCAACGGCCTTCATCTTAATATTCTTCTTAAAAGACTGAATGATTTTTTTCAAAACTCAATCTGCCCCAAGGGTATTGGGATAACTAGTGCAAATTATTGGTTATGCCTAATGTAAATGGTCGGATCTTATTCTTCCTTTCTTGTGAGCCCAGATGACTCCCTCAATGAAATAGATAACTACCATCTTCATAATTTCATCATCATCGATCTTTCATGGGGAAACATTGCTTCTGAATCTCCATACAAGCTCTGAAACTTTTTCGATCTTCCCAGCAAGATACTTGCTTAATAGGCAGTCCTCCTTTTATATCTGCCTAATAATATAGTCATGAGGATAATCATGACATTTTAACCCCATCACCATTGCAAACGCCTTTAGACTGAACCACATATACTTCTTGTGCTGCTTAAACCATAACTTGTGCTTCTTCTTACACTCTACTTGTCGGAGAATTAAAAAGTTTATAATTTGAAAAGAATTTGTGAAATCAACCTTCACATAAAGAAAGCGGGCTATGTAGGTTTCTTTAAACATCTCCAACTATCATGGAGTGAGTTTTGTCTTTATGTCAACAACCACAACTTATTATTTTGATATCATAAAAGAATGGATCTTGAAATAGAGACCATCATCGAGTACAAGTTCAAGTTCGAGATGGATTAGAGGTTACCCTAAAAATAAATAAATTAAAAAATTAAATGTTAGTATACACAAATATAAGTACATCAATAAAAAAAAAACTTCAAGCTATAGAGCTGGTATAAACTGCTCTACTACTCGAGGACATTAACACACATACAATTTTCACATTTCTAACCATAATTCCATCAAACTCCATAGAAAAAAAAAACTAAAAAAATCCTAATTTTCAAGTCTCTTAATTACTTGAATGAGGGTTTTTTAGTATTGATTCTGGCGTAGCTTTCAGCCTTTTCACTTCACATTTAGGAATATCTTTTTTTTTTTTTTAATCTTTCTTTATGTTCCCACGAGTTCAAACTATTGAGATTTTGAAATGTATAGTTCAAGATTTTTGGATTTTTTCTAAATGGATTTTGAATTACAACTTTGAATGGTTCGTTGATGAAGGGTTTCAAATGGAGATTCTGAAAGCTTCGAACTCCTATTTACGAGCTTCGAACAGCGTTAATAGAAGTTTCGGCATGCATTAATGGAGAGAAAGAAGAACTTTGTTATTATTATTATTTTTTATCTAAGAAAGAAAGCAATAAAATTTTAATAAGGGTAATTTAGTAAAATACATGTATTCTATAATTTTTATGATTTTCATTTAAGTTATAAAATGAAAATGAGTTTCTTGTGGAAACTTTTTAAAGGAGTTTATGGTTTAATTATTACTTTTAAATAAGTTCATTTTTCCCTAATTTTCTCATATTTTTATCAAGTTGAACAATATCTACACATCTCTATAACAATTTCTCCTTTTGAGAATTTGCTACATAATCTATAAATTACCAAAATGGACCGAAACTAGGTTAAACTCTTCTCCTCCCGCCGGTATCCAAGAATCTGCGAAGAGAATCAACCATATTAATGAAACTGATCGGAATTCAGAGTAGTTATTAGTTAGATTTTGTGGGTCAAAAATCCATCTTTGGACCTAAACCGACACTTGATATAATAAAGTGTAGTTTTTGGTACTAAAAATTCCAATTTGTATGTTTACTCACCAACGGATCTCTAATGGAAGTGCTGCAGTTACTTCTAATCTCTGCTAAAGTTTCTTTTTCTTCCAAACTTTGGAGCTCAGCTTTGCTTTGATCAATAGGCAGAGCATTCATCAGGTTCAGACCATCTTCTGTGACAGCAGGGTTGAACGTCAATAATCGGTCGTCTTCACTGCAACACCTTTTTACCACCAAAATCTCTACATCCTCAGCTTTCAAAGAAGGTATCTTGCAACCGAGGTACTGCAAGAGGAAAAAAAATGACTATAAGATTTGATATCTCGAATCTATACTAATATTTTATGTTACTGCTGTTATAAATCTCCTCTCAGAAAGTAAGTAAAATAAGTATTTTAAATTTTTACTTTTAGGAAAAAGAAGATAAGAGTTTTTTTTTTTTTTCTTTTTTGTTTGGGTGGGGGGGGGGGGGGGAGAATAGGGATGTTAGGACAGAATTCTCACTTGGCGTAGGTGCTTAACTGACAAACTTGGACGACAACAGAGATGTGGCTGCTGCAACTTTGATGTGCTTTCTTCTTCCAATGAGACGAGCATGACATGAACATCGAACTGCAAAGAAAGAATAGGGTCCTGATTATGAATTCACAAGGAAAAGAAATGAAAAAAGAATCACTACTTGCCAAGATGATATTAATTATGATTTCAGATGCTTGTGAAAAGGGTGTAATTATCTATATAATGATTGTACCTCATCATTGTTTTCGTCTAAGCCACGGAGATTAAAACTATGCTTTTGAAAAGAGTGTAATTATCTATATAATGATTGTACCTCATCATTGTTTTCATCTAAGCCATGGAGATAATCAACTAACTTGGTCAAGCGGGTATTTCTGGAACTCTTACTGTTGGACCCACCGGCACCACCATGCCGGGTATGACTCCGAACACCTCCCCGGCCCCACGCAAGCTTTTCCGAGTTCCACACAAGCCCAGGGGAAATTCCCCTGTTTTCTCTATTTGCATCTAAATCATTTTCATTACATCCACTATCACTATTGATCCCGGGGGAAGGCCGAGAGGATCGAATTCCAGGATGTTTCTTTCTCTTCCTTGGCCGGACTTCTGTAACTCTTTCATCAGATGAGGATGAATCTTTGCCTCCTCCGTTATTATCATTTTCATCCTCAATGTCATCAGATCCTTGGTTGACTCCTCTCCCACTTCGTCTTCTCAAATAGGCATTCCTATTATTGCGCTGTGATCTAGTTGTTATGATTGTACCTGCAGTTTCTTTGCCCAGTCCACGTTTCTTGGTAGTCAGTGCTTCTGATTGTCTTTGAAAAATTTGAGCAATTGAGTCTTGAATCTGGACCACAAATCATCAAAGCAACACCCCAGATATAAAAACAGCATGAATGAACCCACACCCAAAACACAGAAAAATCCTAGCAGTGACTTGGTAAATTTCTAGCAAGTTTCTACAGTCTTATCATTTTCTCATCGTGTGAACAGTGGTCAAATGATAATGTTCTCTTTGCTGTTTGCTTTAATTTATGTTGATTTAATTCTTTTAATTTCTTTGGAGGTAATATGGTCTTAATGTCCCCCTCCTTTAGGTTGTAAATGAACAAATAAACACGGGCCAGTGTCCTGACCGGAAGTTCAGGCTACAAGGAATGACAGTGATATCTGTGCAATTCTAACGAGACTGCTTATTACAAGCATACAAAAACACATCCCACAGAATCTGACCTGCTTGTTTCGAGTTCTCTCCTCTTCATGAAAAGCCAACTCCTGTAACATAAACAAAATATATATATAAAAAAAAACCAAGTAGTTCTTTGCTTGCAAAAAGCTTAAGAGAAAAAGGTTGAAAGCCAATCAAGACCTCCTCCTCATATTTATCAATATCGGGATACAGTGCTGCAATCAGGGCATCATAGTTCGGATCATCTCTCAAAGAGCGTCGACTGGCACAATGTGTACGACAAGCAGGACATTCATTGTTTCTGGAAAGAGTTACAACTTATTAGCCAGATAAATATGTAAAGTCTGATCAAAATAGTATCGGTCAAATTATCATTGAGCTGAATGTATATTTTCATTCATCACACTAACCTTAATATGCACCTAAGGGAATATCAGAATGGCAACAAAATAAACAAAAGGAGTTCAAAGATGGAATGGCCGACATTACATACCCAAGTCGCATGGACTTGTCAATGCATTCTCTACAAAACCGGTGCAGACATTCCATAACAGTCCGAGTTTTCTTAATAATCCCTTCAAAGGAGAAAACAAATTAAGTGTTTCAGCAATGAGTTGATATCATTGAGTTGGATAGAATGCAATTGGGTGATTTTAGGACTATTTCTCTGTTATATGTTTTCCCATTATTTATTTATTTATTTTTCACTGGCGTTTGTCCTTGTATTAGTTTTCTTCATGTGTGGAGGGTCAGCTGGAGGGATAGAACCCACATCTTAACCTTTTTCATTGTTCCCTATCAAAAAATTGTGAATTATTAACAAACAATATAGTGGAATCAGGTCTTGGATCATATTATAAAACAAGAAAAACCTTCTGGTGAATCACAAAGCAGTACAGATAATACCCTCAGCGCGCTGAGGATGATTAAAAATTTCAAAAGCCAAAACCAGTTAAAAGCATAATTTTTAAAAATGTCGAGCTACATATTTGCCAAATTGGACATTTTGTCTTAAGAATAAAGCAGAACATACCTAGACAAATTGGACACTGCACATCTTTGCGAATGTCAGGCAATTCTACAAAGACAAATCTGCACCACATATTCACTGAATGAAGACCTTATACTCATATAAATGCAATAAATTTCATGGCGCCATTCATTCAATCACAATACACACAAGCTCTTGGCAAATAATGGGCACTTACAGGCTACCTTTCAGTCACAAGTTTACAAAAGAAAAGACTAGCCTAGTTTGCCAATGATTTGCTGCTCGAGATCTAACAGGATCTACGTGTAAACATGCATCTTTCTGATATTTTAGCTTCCATTTAATGGATCCACTGTTCTTCGAGTTATACAGAAAATCTTCACCTACCCTTCTCACTACACTTATTAAGGGAACAAAAGAAAAATCAAGCAAAAGGCATTTATGAACTTTGAAGAAATCAATTTAATTATGACCTGCTGACTGTGGCCTAAAAGAGCCAGAATATTCAACATTTTTGTTAGAGGATTTCCTCCCATACCCATGCCCGCCTATTTTACACCAAAGAAGCTTTTGGATTACAGGGATTAGAATGGAAACATTTCGATATATCTTCTAGAACAAAATGCTTAGAAGAAATTCCAACTAAACTTTAAAGTTGCAAGTTTTAAGGACTTATAAGAACATGTGAAACAAATAGATAATTATCCTCAAGAAATATAAACAAATGTGAATAGGTACTCCTCCAGAAATTTCTTCAACTCCGGAAGTTACTAAACCTTTAATATTGACAGGACAAAACTAAAATGTATATTGTATTCCCACTTTCTTGTTCTTGAAAATGAACCTCTAGTTGAACAAGTTAAAAGATATTTGTTAGATGTGATATCGCTAGGAGACAGAATTTATCCAATTTGTTAGTTCAAACATAGTGAAGGAGCTCAGAGAAACCAGAGCCACCTTGATCTATGAGTTTGTCCCCTCCCTTAATCCCTAAACAACTGACAAGCTCAAGATCATCAGTTCAAATTGGATCGGCCTTTTGGTGCTGAAATTTCTACTAATAGAGTCCATAAAACTTCAGTTGTCATATTAGCTTCATACATATCCAATGTAATTAAACTTCGCTAGATCAACATAACGTCCAATTAGAAATATGCATCATTCAAATAGATATAGACCAACATACATAAGTGTTGGAACTTCTACAAAATTTCAAAGCCACAATAGATATGATTTCCGAACTTCACTTCCATGAAGAAAGAGGAGCAAACTCATCAACGAGACACAGTTCTCAACATGCAAAAAATCTTTCGCAGATTCACACATTAAATCTAGCAGAATTTATCTATTCCAAAAATTGCCAAAAAGAATAGCAATTGATCTTCATCAAAATGCAATTTTCCCTTCAACGTTGAAGAAAAAACTTAATAAGCCAAAAGAAAAAGGATCTAACTAATGCGTGGGAGAAGAGAGAGGAAAAAAAAAAAACAGTCGCAAGGTCGCAAGAGAAATGCATCTGCTACTAAGCCAGCGATCACAGGAAATGCACACGATCAAACACGAATCACATTAAGAAAAAGAGAATTAAGAAAGAGAACTTGAAAGAGAGAGACAGTGAGAGGGAAAGAGTACTCAGGTTTCTCTGCAGAGCCAGAAGACGGACGACGACCTTCAGAATCTGAAAGAAACACAGAACATAAACTCCAGAAGCTTTCATCAAACGAAACAAGTACTATACCTCAAATCACCAAATTCACACCGAGGAAGCAAAAGGAATATAGATACGAAACCTGCGGAAGCTCCTTCTTCCTCTCCTTCTTCTTCTTCTTCTTCGTCTCCTTGCTTTTTCTGACAATCTTCTTCATCTTCTTCATCACGGTCTTCTCCTCGTCGATGGCTTCCTTCCTGTCCCTCTCCATTTTTCGGTTCGCTTTCAAATCGAGATTGCTTAGTGTGAGGTCGATGAAGTTCTTCTCTCATACTATCTTCATCGTCGAGATTCTCCGACCAGGAACGCTTGTGAGCAGGCATTGATGGTACTAACTACTATAAATGGAAGAGTGCGAAAGAGATTGGTTTTTTCGGAGTTCGTGAGGAAGAAGAAAAACAAAACTTTTGTGCTCACAAAATTTATTTATTTGTGAGAGAATTTGGAAATCTGACGAAAAGAAAATAAAAAATAATAGCCCACTTAAAGTACTTTTTTATACGTGTAATCAATTTTTTTTTTTTTTTTGAAGTTTTAAAAGTCTAATCACATCAAAGTTTCATCAAAATAATATAGTCTATTTTTTATTTAATTATTAAAAAAAGTTTTTTAAAAATAAAAAAAATTAATTAAATTACCCTCAATATAATCTGAAATAAAAAAAATTATAAAATGATAAATATATTTTCATTTTTTCCATACATTCTAATATTAACTAAAGATCTTTAATATAAAACATGTATTTCCATGATTTCTAAATTAGATAGAGTTAATGCTGATATAAAAGAGAAGCTTAACCAAAAATAATTAGTTGTTTTGAGGTCTACAATTACATTATCAACATATCTCTTATATATTTAATTAAAGCGGTCGTTGTGACTTAAGAGAGGAAACATAACATTAAGGCATTCACTTTTTCCATCGCAAATAATCCACCGAGGCTTAACAAGTGTCCTTGAGTTAGACTGTCATTTGAGAAGACCATTCCAGGGTTAAAGAAAGATATTGTTGAGAATGCTACCATAAATCAAAGTCGGCTTTCTAGCCACAGGGTTTCTGCTTGCTTTACAAATTAGTAGTTTTAGTATAACTTTAGAATTCCTATTAGTGAATTTATGCTATTTAAAGTTCGGTTTGTACTAATCCATTAACTATGCAACTCTAGGCTTATGAATCTATTTATTTTCTTGCAAAAAAAAAGGCTGGTAAACGAGTGCAGGAGAATAAGATGCCCCAAATTTTGAATTAAACATCCATGTCATCGTACGTTGTGATGCACAATAATATTGATGTGTGGATGAAGATAAACAAGGTAAGTATTTTAATTTAGGTAATGAACATGTTCTAGTTCATCATAATTATTTGTAATTAAATTGATTTTTATTTACTTATAGTACAACTCCTCATTCGTGGGATATTGAGATATTCAAAGGAAGAAGAAGATTGACATTATATGAAGAACTTGGAACCATTTTCGAACAAGAAGATGATGTTGTGGATAGATTATCTAGGAAATTAAAAGAAGATGAACATGAGGATTATGTTGAAGAGAAAGCAAAATAGGATGAAGAAGAAGATATATAACCAAAAAAAAAAAATAGAAAAAGCAAAAAAAAAAAAAAAAACAGAAGAAAAAGAAAAAAAGAGGAAACCTTCGGGCACCGAGGTAGTGAGAGTAGAGATAATGTGGGTACTATCGGGGGGGGGGGGGGGTTAAAGGAGTTTATTAACTATATAATGAGTATAAAGGAGAGGATGATGGGAAAAGTGTCAGGAATATTTGTCGACCTTCATAAGAAGATGGAAAATTTGGAGGAAAGGATGAGGAATACTGAGAAATTGATTAGAAGGGTTGGTGAGAAGACAAATAAAGACTTTTTACCACCAAGCCCACCACCTCTTCTTCATGTATATAATGCATCCCCTTTAGCCTGAAGCTCACCACCACCTTCGGATACACCTCATTTATCCCCTTCTACACCTCGTTCATCTCCTTTAAGTCGTCAATTGCCACCACCTTATACTCCGGCTCCTTTTAAGAAATTATACGACATCATTGTGTTTGGGTATCTCTTGACACTTCTGTTCTAGGTAATCCCCCCCCCCTCCCCCCTTCCAATAGACTCATACACAAGCCTCCCCTTCCTCTATTGAGATAGTAGAAGACGAAGAATTGAATAGAATTGAGGGTGGACGAGGTAAGAGGCCATCTTATCCCTATGTATAGATTCATTAAAGAAAAAGGTATATATTAAGGGGCAAGTGTTGAAGGCGGACCCGTTACTTAAGCTAAATAAGAAAAATTATAAAGTGACAATAAGGTAGATTGATGAGAAGGAAGTAAACAAGTTTTTTAAAATACTTTTTTTACTTAATTGCAAAGACAAGTCATAGGTTGACCTTTTGATATATTCATCCAAATTATTTGACCCTAATGCAATAAGTTCTCATGAATTATGACTTTACACAATTGGTCTGGTGTTATTTATTTCTATATTGTTTGACTTATGAATCAATTCTGCTTTTGGTCTAGTTGTCTCTATATAGGACACCGGTGATTGGAATGGATAGCTACAAGCATGATCAAGTGTGGTTTGAGGACATAATACGACCCAAATCATTGATAGCAACTGATGTAAGTTTATTTTTTTATGAGATTCATCGAGCAATCTGGAAAAACATGCATAAAGTAGTATTATGTTTGATTTTTCAGATTGCTCGATGACCTCTCTTCTATTGGAGTCTTCAAGAAATCGAGAAAGTAGATATAATACTATTTTCATCCTATTTTTTCTGTTTGCTCGATTGTTATATGTACATTGTATTGATTGATTTCTACTTCTTTGACTATATTTTATAGTTTCAGCATGTAGACGAGTACATGTGCTTGCTTGGAATGAGAGGTGAAATTCTCTAACATACTTAGTCAAGTGTTGCCTTCATCGATAGTCTTCCATCATGTTAGGAACTATTATTGGAATTCTCAATTCAAGAAGATGGGGAAGCCGAAGATAGCAGAACATAATTTTAGGGTAATTTATATTTTGTATGAGTACTTGGTTGGAGAAAAACCTTAGGGATGATGTCGATGGATAGTTGTAGAGTGATTGTACATGCCTATTAAATACTTGGACCAACACTAAGTTGCTTTACTTATTGAGATATCGGCGAGGAAGATCATTATTATACACTCGTTGTCATCAAGCAGAAGCTGGAAAGGTAAGTTGAGAACATCACTAGCCCCATTATGCATTATGGTCTTATACTTATTGAGGATTGTTAGGATAGAGTTTGAAGTTATACCATTCAAGGTGGAGGTGATTATAGGGTTGTAGGAAAATAATACCATTCTTTTAGGGGATTGTGGGTATTCATGCTCAAGTACAAGGTATTTCATCAGGCAAGTATCAATATTCATCTTGTTTCTAATAAGCATGTAAAACTTTTCCACTCTTAGATTGCCATTGTCATTTACTAGAAATATTTGGACCTCTGATTTATAATTATAATTATTTTTATGTTTAGTTGTAATTTAATGCACATTTAATATATATGAATTTAGGAAAATTTATTTGAAGTTCATTATGATTTTGATTGTTGTTGATGTGTTGTTATTTTCATGATGTGTTGTTGTTGATGTATTGGGGGACAATGGATTTTTAAGTATGTGTCTTTATTTCCAAATGCTCGAGATGTTTCTGGAAGCATTTCTCGAGCAATTAGAAATAAGGGACATTGGATTTTAAGCATGTGCCCTTATTCCTAAGTCTTTAACCATAAATTTTAAGATTTTAACTCTAAATCTTATCTTAATTCCTAAACCCTATTTTTAACTGTAAATCTTAAGTTTTAATCCCTAACCGTAAATCTTTAACCCCAAATCATAATTCTAAAAAATTCATACTAAATCTTAAGACTTTAACCTTAAATCCTAAGTCTTTAATCCTAAATCCTAATTTTTAATCTATAACCCTAAATTTTTAACCCTAATTCATAATTCTAACAAATCCATATTAAACTCTAAACCCTAAACCCCAATATTTTAACTCTAAACCCTAAGTCAACCCTTAAACCATAATTCTAACAAATCTATACTAAATCCTAAACCCTAAGTCTTTAACCCTAAAGCATAATTATAACAAATCCATACTAAATCCTAAACTTTAAGACTTTAACCATAAACCCTTAAGTCTTGGTCCTTTCATCTTAACCCTAAACCTTAAGTCTTGGTCCTTTAACCCTAAACCCTAAACCTTGAACTATATGTCATTTTATATTAATCTTAAGCTTTAAGTCCTAAAGTTTAAGAAACACTAAGTGTTAGATTTTTCATCTTAAATCTTAACCCTAAACTCTTAAAGGAGTCATCGAGCAATCGGTAAATTAGATCAGAATGACAATATTTTGTTTGGATTTTCCTGATTGCTCGATGCCTCTTTCTTAAAGGAGTAATCTAGCAATCGAAAAAATCAGAACAAAATGCTAGCATTATGTATTCAAATCATGATTTCTCAATGACTTATTCTTAAAGGAGTCATCGAGCAATCCTAAAAATTAGAAAAGAATGTTAGCATTCCGTATTTAAATCTCAATTGCTCGATGAATCCTTTAAGAATAAGTCATCGAGAATTTGAGAAAATTGTAACAAAATATTAGCATTCTACATTCAACTCCTAATTGCTCAATGGCTTCTTTAGGTAACCATCGAGCAATCATGAATGAGACGATAAAATGCTAAAACTCTCAATTTCTAAAAGTCAACTGACCAATATGTCCTTCTTTCATGCTAATACAACGACTTCTTTTTCTCTAGTCGGTTCAAATTCTCCTTCCATTCACAATATATAATTACAAATAGTGTTCATTTCTATACAAGGATCAATGAAAAAAAGTCAGATCAATAATATTGATTGTAAAGAAAAATAATGAGGAACCATGTCCACCCATTGAGCATATCAAACTTGCAACTTAAACGTAGATTTGGTGAAGTTATTACAGACCTCAAATTTCTCAATTTTCAAAACAAAATGAAAGCTTAATATCTTTTGTGATTATTCACGGTTTCTTTTGTGATTATTCATCAATGATTGAAAGAGAAATCAAGAATATCTTTAAACATACCAAAGGAGAAAAATGAATGCCAAAGGAGAAAAATGAATATTAGAGAACATATTAAAAGTGATGAAAACAGGAAATCCAATTGCAATGGAAAGAAGGGGAAGAAGGAAGGAGATGAGGGTAGGATGGTAATTTCACATACTACTTTGACTAAGGGCATTACGGTCATTTTAGATTTTATTAATTTTTTTAATTTAAATATAAATTAGAGGGTCATTTCTATTAATAAAAATTTTGTTGACTTTAAGAGTCGAAAATTTTCTCTTGGGAGACCTTTTACTCGATGAATCTTAATTATTTAACACTTTTTTTTTTTGCCTTGATACTTAATTAATTAATTATTTTTGGCAGATTTTTTTTAATTAATTACTTAATATAATAAATATTAAGGAAAGAAAAAGGAGAGAGCACACGTTTGACTTGGAGGACAACTGCGAGTATGTATTGGTCGATTGAGATTTGATTTGATTAAAATTACGAGCCATTGAAATATGATTGATAATTTTTTGCTCACAATGAAACCAAATATTCATATTGTTAGGAGTTGATAAAAGTCTTGTTAGGATTAGTAAAGGGTAGTATCGGTCTCAATCTTACCTTTCTAGAACCAATATTGGTATCGAGATCGAAACCTTTAATCATGATTATCAGTATTATACATTCTACCCAGACCGACCAAATGAGATTTGGTCACAACCATATTGTGAATGAGTTCTTTTTTTTTTATTCTTTAATAATTAACTAATTAATTAGATAATATAATCTCTGTTTTCTTTTTTTTTTTCTTTTTTTTTTTTCCATATAACATATTTTGTCACACGAAATGTTCCCTAAAGATTAGGTGATCCATGATATAATAAATCACATAATATTATAAGCTCATATCATAATCTATAATATCATAAAAAATCTCATAATTTAAAATGGGTAACTAGATTTCTTCTTTTTCTTCTAAATTAGTTGAATCACATTCTCTATATTTGAGTTGTGTTAGGCTCATTAAGCATTATTAGGTCTAGATGAGTTAGTTTTAGATTTTCTATATGAACATTTACATTTAAAGAATCATCATTTCTTTAAATTTATCTTAAATATTTTTAATATTTAAATTCTAGATAATGATTTTTTATATAATTTTATATCTAATTTTTTATTCTATTTTCTAGTTAATAATATTTAACTTATTATACTTTATTTTTAAATTTGAAAAATCACGCTCGAGTGATATTTTTTTTTCTCTCTCTCGTGCTCTCTCTCGCTCGGCCTTCACTGGTTAGTGATTTGCGGTCTTTTTGCTTTGATATAATTCTTTCTCAAGATCTTGATTTGTTATTTGCTTCGACTCTTTCTCTAGCAATCCGTTTGGTTGCTGAGAAAATTATGAGCAAAAAAAGGAAAAACAGCGTACGTTGTCCTCTCTTTATAAATTGTGAGATTTGATGTTATTAATTAATTAATTTTTTTTGGCCAAAAAAAAGTTAATTTAGTTTTATTTTTTCCATTTTTCCTCTCTTTATAAATGACATTGTTTAGCTCTTTTTCTTTTCCCCCTAATGAATTCTATTACAAATTATCCCAAATTATTCCCGTGGATTGTAAGAAAACTTATAGCAATAGTGGACAACCTCTTCAATGTGATAATGGTTAGGGTGACAAATAAAAAATGATAAATAGATGACTCATTGCTTATAAGGTATGTATGGAAATAAGAATTATGGCTTTTTGGTAACAGATATTATTATGTCCTAATACTATGACTTTTGAGTTGTAGTTACGTTATGGGAATAGCAAAATAGTCTGCAAGCCCCGGTTGGGACAATATGCATAGTATGTATATGCCGCTCAACCTTAAAAGTATGCATTGAGTGGCTTTAGTTGTGAACTTTCACTCCTGGACTATATACCTAATAGATTCGTGTGTAGATCTTCAGGAGATAACTAAAGTCACTATAATATGTTTGGTATTATGAAAAATCTTACCACAAGTCATAATGTATAAGATCATATTATACATGAAATATCACAAGAAACTAAAGGATTACTTCGATTTACAAATAGTCGAAGTGCCACAAAATCTATATACCAAAATGGAGGGGATCGTGAGGTTTACATTATAAAGTGTATATAGTTTTATATAATTAGGTTCTTATTAAAGTATATAAATGATGATATGATTAAATTATATAGGCATAAGATGACTTGTGATTTATATAGATATGTGTGAGATTTATAGGTATTTTTTTAATTTTTTTTGTGATATATGAATATCGTTTTATTTACTTAAGCAATTTTATTTTAGTTTATTTTTCTAAATTTAGATCGTAAATTTAAATTTAAAATCTTAAACATAAACTTAAAACCTACTTTAAGAATTAAAACCATAAACCTAAATCTAAAAAAAAAGGAAAAAAAAATCATGATTTCGGCGAGACTAATTCAGACCAAAATTATGAATCAAAATCATGATTTCGGTTTGAGTTGATCAGGCTGAAATCCTTGTTCAAGAAATCATGATTTCGGTTCATGATTTCAGTCTGGAACAATAAATATATTTTTATATTTTTATATTTTTAAATTTAACTTAAACTGAGACTTCAAACTTTAAATTTAAATATTAAATACTCTAAAATCTTAAACTTAAATTTTAAACTTTATACTTTAACCTTAAATATAAATTTTAAATCTAAAATTTAGACCATAAATCTAAACTTAAATCCCTAAATATAAGCTTAGAATCTTAAATATAAACTTAAATCCCTAAATATAAACTTGGAATTAAAGCCTTAATTTAGACTTAAAATCGTATACTCCAAATTAAATGTTAAATAAAAACCTTAAACCTAAATTTAAAAAAGAAAAGAAAATCATGATTTCTATCTAAGTTGGTCACTCTGTCTCAGACTGAAAAAATGATTTTGATGTAAGATAGTAAATATGCTTTTACATTTTTAAACTTAAAATCTTACACATCAATCTTAAAATTTAAATACTAAACACAAACATTAAAACCTTAAATTTAGATTTTAAACTTTATACTTAAACCTTAAACCTAAAACTTAACTAGACTATCAATTTTTACCTCTTATTTTAGCATATACTTCTAGAGGAACACACATGCAATAAGAAGTTTATGACGAAAGTTGCCGTAAAAAGGATTGTATTGGGAAAAGATTTGCAAAATGCTATAGAATTTTTCTAATTGTACAAAAAAAATATACTGCTTAGATTACAAACAAAACAAAGATCAGCTACATCTTTTACAGACTGTTTTACAGTTTGAAATTTGGGTATTATTTTTATGTAACACCATTTTTCTCCCGAACGTGAACTCTTCACTGAATTATGATTGAATTCCCAACCTGAAGGAAAAAGTTGCGAGTTCATTGAAGGATCCGGTATCAACAATGGAAAACAAATAAATACTTTGGTGTGATTGAGTTATTTACCGAAATGGGTGAGTTGGGAAACAATGTCAGTTCATCCTATATAGACACAAAAGTGGAAGAGGATTAAGCTGGAGGCAATGGACGCCGGCAAGTTGGACACTCCATCTTGATATCCATCCATCTTTGTAAACAACCCGAATGGAAGAAATGATCACAGGGTGTTACCTGTAACAGGACCCAATAATTTACGAATAAGAAAAACTTGATAAAATAATAACAATCGAATTAACAAATCGAATGAAGCATACCATGCAATCGTTAGGTCGTTGTGTATGGTCAATGCCAGTCATGCAAATTACACAATCCATAGCATGGTTTCCGCTCTGATCAAACCTCCGGGAATAGCTATATTTCTCAGGGAGAATCTGCAAGCGATTATCATACAAATGAGGAATTGTAAGGGGAAAAAAAAGAAGTTACTATTGAATTATAACCTGACGAGGAATGAACCAGCGTGATCCAAGATAGTGCTGAAGAAGAAGAATTGCCACTTGGAAACTGGCAAACATGCCTAAGAGAACACACCAAGATTTATTGGGCTGAATACGCATGAAGTTGTGAGGACAGCCAAATATGTAGAAAGGGATTGCAAGCCGTGTCATAGTCATGCCCAAGATGTAATGCGGGTGCAAAGGTTTCCTCGAGTCACGGATAACATTGGTGATTATTTGAGGAATCCAAAACGAGTACATGAGGAGAAGAAGTGGCTTCAGAAAATTATGAAACTCATACATCAAGAGAATTCCTCCCAAAAGGATCCCATCTGCAAATATTTCAGGACAGTTAGATCAAAGGGTAAACAAAGGGTATTTGGAGATAATTTCATCTAGACTTAGGCTCCATTTTCAGCAACACTTATCTTTTCCAGTTTAGATCTGCAAAATATAACTAAAACATACTATTCTAAAAGTCAGTTTTGTTAAACCCCAATTTAATAAGAATGTCCAAGTGGAGCCTTTTAAAAGAGTTTACATGAAGTGAAATTCAACTTTACAAATATAAAACTGTATTTTTTTGCATTGACACTCACAGAAACGGCTATATAGAACTGAAAGTTCACGCCTCATAGTCTCCCAGCCTTCCCCATTATTCATAGGCCGACTAGCCTTCCATATGGCAAGAAGATACCTCATCTCAAAAATTGAGAACACAACAAACTTGAAGAAAGCTGCAGTTGCAAAAGCATTGAACAAGGATTCTGAAAGCAAAAGAACACCAAACTTGAGTCTGGAAAAAAAAAAAGAGTATAAAAAATGATAATAAAGATTTCATCTTATTCCAAGTTTTAATATAAGCTACTGAATAAGCATAGATGAAGAGGCTATGAATGCAAAAGGATAAAAAAAGGTTCTTGGTCTTTAACACCATTGACAAAAATTCCATACGATAAAATAGTTAGAGTAGCTTACCACAGTATGTCACGAGGATCAATTTATGCATTAAATGTTTATAAGCAATTTTACGAAATCAGAAGTTAGGGAAAACAAAAAATTATTTACCAACTAGTATCCCCGCTGTTAGATGGAGAAGGCAAAGATAAGCATCCATGATAGCTTGTTGGCCAATCATTAATATTGAGACTTTTGCAGCACCCTGCCAAACAATGATCCAAAAATAAGAAACTAGAAATATGATAAAGGTACTTTTTCTTCCCACTCTAAATATACCATTTGTTATCAAAATCGATGGATAATTTTTTTCTTCCTTCAGAATTGATCAAGCTAAGATTACTTACAGACTGAGTGTTGCTATGTTCCATTTGCCGAATTAGTAGAAGAACTTGAAGGAAGGATACAAAAGTAACCATCAAGGTATAGTTCACTGCTTTGTTATAGTAGACCTCAATGTTGACAGAGGTGGCATTTAATAGTAAGGGTGAGAAGCAATCTCCATCCTCCTCCACAGCTGGACTGTCCATTAACCCTTCTAAATAATAACGATCCCGGTCTCTATCTACTACTGATATATAATGACCCACAAGCTGATCAGAATATATTAGTATAGAGATAATTCTTTTAAAAAAGCATTTACTTTTCAATCGCACAGGTCCTAAGACTATGGAATCAATCCATGAAAGGCGTATGTATATAGGCTGAAATTAAGCTATTTTCCTAGAGCTGATAAAGAACTAAATAAGAATGATGACAAAATGCAACAAAAAGGGAATCGGAGAAACAATAAATAAAATATTCAATTGAAGGTGTAGATCAAACAACCCCCTACCCCAAAAAAGTTGCATACAGACAAGAAAAAGCAGTGAAGAAGCCTGCTCTACATGCATATGGTCATGAATAGGAAACCTTATACCAATACAGAGAATAACATTTACCAGGCGGATATATATCCTTGATCCTAAGTTCTTGGTTGTTGAACAGATATGAAACCTAATAGTGGTCCATCTGATTCAAATCTCAGTTTATTACGACAACTGTCCAATTATGATGGATTCAAGGTTTCAAGGTTGCATTGTTATTATGGTGATGTAGATAACTCCTTTTTCTCCATCTTGAGGAATTGTTTTTAGATCCAATTAATAAACATGACTGATTCATGGATTTTCAGGGGAAGAGAACAGAAAAGAATTGAGATGCTGAGAAAATTCAAGTACCAGTTTGAGCAGGGGAGGAACGTGAGATCTGAGCAGCAATTTCAATATTACAATGTTTTTCCATTTCATAAATTGGCGCTGCAGTAAGACAAAAGAAACTTTTAGTAATTGCATGACAGAAAAATGGAATTCAATGTAAAGTAGCAAGCAAATTACAATTTTTCTTTCTCCATATCTTGTCTCTAGAAGAATCTTGGAACAACTGAGATGAAAAAACTCCAAGCTGTTCAAAAAAGTGATCCATGTAACAAGTAAGTTCCTAGAAAGGCACATCAAGGAAGATATTTCACAAGACGGAAAATTTATGCGAGATTTACATATTGATCTAAGATGTATGACTAATATTGGTAAACCGTTGTTCTACCTTAAAGAAAATCATAAAAGTAATTGAGGAACACTTCTATCATTAAAAATTAGCAAGCCAAACTACAATGAAAAGATAGATGACTTCAGGAAAAAAGAGTTACCAAATGATATGGATTCGATAAGATATAGTCGTCTTCCTGGTTTACTTCTCCCTCCTTTCCACTGAAAAGTAAAAGTGCAAGAAAGTATATTTAGATACAAACAAAGAATTTCTAGATAGTATTTTCACTCCATGTACTTAGATGTTTCTTTATCAGGCATCTTAAGACAACAGAATAAAACTACCACCTCCCCAAAAAAAAAAAAGAAAAAATATTAACATAATAACACTTGAGAATTACCTGTTAACTACCATCCGAAGCTGCCTAAAAGGCCATATATACACACCTTCCACTTTGATTTGAACACCACTAACATCATGTTTATCGTCATATACATCATGGAAGATAATCACCCCCTATTAGAAGATGGAGAAAAACATACTATTAAATATGTCAAGGAAGAAAGTCAGGAGTAAGGTAAATACCTATAAGGCTTTCCACTAAAGAGTGGTAGGAAAAGACAGCATATTCGAGTGTTTTATTCTTTTTCCTTGGAATAATTTAGAATAATAGATGCACTAGAAGTGATCTAGCCTCAAGAACAAAATAATTTTACCATTTCGGCAATTAATCTGTTTTATGCAGAGAGTTAATTACTTGTTTACTTGGTCCTATACAATAGGTCAATAATAATGGCACCAAAACCCTCACCTGAACATAATGCACACCATTTATTTTTGTCGGTGTGCTGACTAGTTCAATGACAGAATTCCCATCAGATTTCCTAAACCCTGGAAATCTGGAAGAGCTATTTGTGGAATCTACAAATGTCCATGAGCCTGCAACTCACATTCCAAAGTACATATTTTTATACTCAGATTGATACACCTTCCCATCTAATGCAAGTAAATGAAGCACAAAATTGACTCTAATAAAGTAGATTCAGATTTGGTGACTTGAGAGATGGTTCACAATAAAAAGTTTAGTTCTTTCCATGCATATGAACACACTCATGTTATTATCCAGGTTCTGCCTTAGATGCAAGCAATTATTTTCTACAGAAAAGCGAAAGGATCAGAGTGTGATGCTCTCAATAGAACTTCCATGGATATGCAAGGATGAAATAAATGGCAAACCTCTATAAGTTCCCGTGATGTTCCATGGAGAAAAAGGACCCAAATCACTCTCATCTTTTCTTACATATAACCACTGCAATAAGATAACAACGACAAGCAAAACATAGACTAAGGTAAGGTTTTGGTAAGAAACATGATGGCAGATCAATTATTTTGTTTAAAGCACAAGCTAGATCATTTTCACAACAAATTGCATAACAATATAATTGATTTACATGCAATATCATCTATTGTCAATTGAAATGATTGTCCCAAAATTCTAAACAAACTACTCACGTCTCCGATTAAATAAGTAGTTTCAATATGGTTTTCCCACAACCTGGGACATTCGTGATTCCTCAATTACCTAGAAAATATACCGTTTCCTTCTCAATGCAGTCTACAGATTTCATGTTAAGGCCACAATTGTCCACACCCATCAAATGTTAAGAAGTATACATACATTTTTCCATAGCACAAAAGCTCAAACATCAAATTACTCAAACTACAAGTCTAATCATCCAACCAATTGACACATCTGAAATTCACAAAATTTTAATACATACAAACCAACAATTTCATGGCTAATCCAATAAATAAATAAAACTGGAAGAATCAAAATTAACCTCATCGTCCCACGACTGAGCCCTCTCCCGCAAAGGTCTTAGACCCGCCACATGCTGGGAGACCACAAAAAGCCCTAATACAATCAAACAGAAATCCTTAAAACTCAAAATTTCCCTTCCCACCATAATAAACAAGATATCCCTAAATTTTTCTTCAAGTCCAGTTCGCCTCCACTAAATTCCCCAATCCCAGAGGAAAAAGCACAAATTCCATTACAGAGTAGTAGGTAATAGAGCTGAATAAAATAGCGGTTTTTCCGGATTGGTTGCTTCAATTGGAGTCAACAAGCACAAGAGCTACCGGAAAGAAGAACAAACAAGGAGTCGTAATCCCCGATCGGATGCTGGAAAGTGAAAGCTCAACGGATAAGGAAAAGGGGGAAAAACCCAAGCGCCTTCTTCTTCACCAGAAAATAGCTGTCGAAGCAAGAATACTGCATGATTATTACACAACAACGACATAAAAATGAGGGGAATAAATTATTATAATAATAGAGCGGTTGGAATTAAGAGAATTGAATACTGCTGACTAGGGTTTCCAATTTGGGGGTTTTGTTTTTGTTAAAGAGTAAAGAGTAGATGTCAAAAGCGGTAGTGAATTCTTATTTCTTCGTCAATAAACTAAAAGTAGGGTACCAAATTATAATTTTCCTATAGTTTTGGGTTTGTTCATCAACCCTTGAGCTAATTATTTTACGCATTTAGTCCCCAAGATTTAAAAAAGTCTGCAAAATTCTTTTTTTTACTCGTCTTCTTCGCTCTCACTGACTACTCTCCGACTCGAAGCTCAACTGCCGCAAGAATGGAAGAAATCGTCGGTGCGAGTGCGAAAGGAACGGTAACGTCACTATCGTCGTTATTCCCTGTAGAGGATGCACAGAAGGCGGCGAACCGCGTGCTATACACTCTCGCCGAGAAGCAGAAGGAGGTCGACCGCGTTCGAGGCTTCATTTCCGATAACAGTAACCTCATCAACCTCGTCCAGAAACTTCCCGAAGATCTCCACCACGATATCATGGTAATTTCCACTACGACTCTGTGCTTTTTTCAAGTTACAATGTGTTTAGTCGATTTTTGTGGATAAATTTTGAAGCTAGGGTTTGTTCTATAGGTTCCGTTTGGTAAGGCGGCCTTTTTCCCTGGACGGCTGGTACACACCAATGAGTTTATGGTAAATCGCCTCTTTCATATTGCAATTACTAATTTTCCAGGAAAATCTCTTTAATTTCGAAGAAAATGGAAAATTGATGGGAGAAGATAATGTAAGACTAAATCAGTTGAGTTCAGCATTGAAAAATTTTGGCACATTTAAGGTTCAATTTTGCTCTTTCTTTTTCCTTTTTGGCTTGATTGTGTTTTCTGAAGAGTCTTGAATTTACGCCATGATAAGTTTAACAACAGGTTCTCCTAGGAGAAGGATATTATGCCGAAAGAACGTCGAAGCAAACTATCGATATCTTGAAAAGAAGAGGGAAGGCTTTGGAGTCCCAAGTCGATTCTCTCAAGGCCATGATCGGAGATTTTAAAGCCAAGGCTTCCTTTTTTGATTCTACAGCTTCTGAAGCTGCAGTGAGTTCGAAAAACCTTCTTTTTTCTGGGTTATAAAAAATCTATGGTCATAATAAAAGTCAGAGGTATTTTGCTGTGGGTAAATTTTTATCACATGATTCTGCTCTGGATCTAGCTCTATTCTTGCTGCTTCATCTACTACTCTTAATTGCTTTTTATAGGACGGTCTTGTAGAGATAACAGAGGAATACGTGGAGGAGTCCTTGGAGTCAGGCAAGCTCTTGCTTTCTTTTCATTCCTTCTTTCTTTATGTAAGCTTGGTGTTTCAACATTCTAAGAGACAACTTCTCCATCTCAGGTCCGGTGAAGCAAGATACTCTCTCTCTTTCTCCAGCCAAGAATGCGAAGGAAGATGAAGAGTATGCCTGCCTGATGTCCAGGTTGGATGAACTCGAGGAAGAGGAACTTGCTGCTGGCAGTGACTATGCCGATGATGAAGATCTTGGGGATCATGAAAACGATGAAGATGAGCAAACCAAACCCATTTTTGATAGATTTTCTGATCAGAAGCTTCTTGAAGATGTGCAAACCAAACCCCTTTTTGATGGATTTTCTGATCAGAAGCTTGAAGATAATTGCAGCTATCTGGAGGTAGTTGTAAGCACATTTGAATTGCTCATGAGTTTTTGTCTATTCTTAATTACTGATCAAATTTGGAACTTTTCAGGAGGATGAAAATATAGGTGGGGAAGAGGTTATGTATCGACGAGGTTCTACCAGTCAGTCAAAAGTGAGATTTCTTCAAGATAATGCATCAAATCGAAGAAGTTCGGTAGAAAATGTAAGCAAGTCTACTTCAGATAACAAAGCTGAGATGTTTCATAAAAAAGTAGAGGAAAGTGTTCAAGCAGTTGTTCCATCAACAAATGAGGTATCTTAGCTTTTGTTCTCATTCTGAATAGCTTTCATGTAAAATAACAAACCAGAAATTTGCATCCGACTGTCTGCTTGCTTTGTGAATTTATGTTTGTTTATCAGATGTCTCAAAGGAGTTCAAAATCAGAAATTGATAGTCAAAAGGTAGTTCCTTTTCCATGAAATATCATTGTAAATGAATTTACTTAGCATTAATAGTTTGAGACCCCCTCCTAATCACAATTGAGTTTCTGTTTTGCGTAGGCTTTTCTGGGATCCATCGTGGAGCGTACATATATCAATCCGAAAAATGCCGAGGGCCTTCCATCAACATCTTCACAGGTAGATTTTTCTCATTTCTTATGCTAATAAAGTAGAGCTTCTCGTCTTTTCCACTCTTCAAAGACCATGTCGTCTTTTTCTTACACCCCAAAGCTTTTTACATTTGGTCACTTTGCAGTCTTCTGTGTCTTTACCTTCAAAACCCGTATCAAGATTCAAGTTGCACAGGATATAGCTACTCAGAAACATCATCATACACATATCTTCAAACACTTTGGTTAAATTTGTGGTTAGATTTTTTATTTGGCGCCTGAACAATGTAAAAAATTTATTTACACAACTGCCCTTCTTTCAACAAACATATTTGATGAATCTCTTTTGCAAATTTGGCCCTACATCATATGTTCTTCTCTCACAGTTTCCTCTAAATGAAAATACCATACATTATAATACTTACTTTAAATACAAAATGTACAGTAAGATTAGCAAAGCTAACTTAATTTTATACATATTAGCAAATCTGCCATTAGACCGGTTTTAGTCTTTTCGTCTCCTGTTCTTTTCCCTTTCTCTTCTTATAGTCTCGGAGCACTTTATCCCTGTCTTTCTGGGTTGCAGAAAGTATCCATTCACTAAATTCGAGCACACCCATATCCATGAAACGAGCAAGGCAGCAATACTTTTGCCTTTTCTGATCCATCAAAGAAGATGAATCCGCTCTTTCATCAGCCACATTTGGCTTCTTTTTTTCCATTGCAAGAGGAATGCATGGCTGTTTAAGATCATCGCCACTTTGAGTCACTCTCACCTCCAATTCTGCTAGAGTTCCGGGTTTGTAATTTACAATGTCCTCATTACGATGAGCATAGACAATACCTGAAAAATGATATCATATCAAATTCACAATGTAATAGACAAGGAACCATAGTCAAGTCATCATAGGACAGCAAAATAAATTAGATTTAAATTGACAAGAGTTATAATTAAATTTATATTGGTGTGACATATTTGCTTAAGAGTTCGGAAGATAAGATAAATTATATATTAAATTGAATTCAAATGAAGCTTTAAAAATACTACAGAAAATTGGGTCTTACCCATGTCTTCAAGCACGGGTTTAGTTGTTGATTTAGTCCTCTCCCAATCACTAGGCTTTTGGCTTTCCAAGCTTAGTGAACATGTTGCTCCGTCTTCTATTGTATCAGGACACTGACCATGATGTATCTCTTGCTTCTCGTGTAATTCAATGATTTCACTAGTAAAAAGCTTATCCGATAAATCACGGAATAGATTACAAATCCCGAAAAGCTCACCTTGGAATTCTTTGCAATCCTGATTTAGGATCATCAAATCAATGAAAATATAACTCGTAGTTCTTTTTTTTTTTTTCTTTTTTTTTTCTTTTTGAATTAGGAAAATTGACTTACTTGGACGCCTTCAAAATACCGTTTTTCCATTTTCCCGGAAATGGCAATGTTCGACAACTGTTGTTTGTACACTTGGCGTGAATACACAAGTTCTTCTAAAGAACCGGCAGCAAGAAGACGGAAAACCACCACATGCTGTTTCTGCCCGAAACGGAATGACCTATCTTGGGCCTGCAAGTCTTGGGCCGGATTCCAGTTTGGATCAAATATCACAACCCGGTTTGCACTCACGAGATTCAATCCAAGCCCACCAGCTCGGGTAGAAATTAGAAACACCTGAAAAAAAAAAAAAAAAATTTGATAACCAAATTCTAGTGCAAATAACAAACGCATTTTCAATTATTAATCTAGCAGTTTGATATTTGACCTGTTTGCTCGCGCTTGAGTTGAAGTCATCAACAAAAGATTGACGCAAATTGGTTGGGGTGGACCCATCAAGTCTTGAGAAGGAATATCCTTTGCGAATAAGAAACTTTTCTAGTATATCCAGCATTCTAATAAAAAGAGTACTTAGAATCAGAAATCAATTTAAAGAGAAACGGCATGAAAAAAATAAAGATGTTCTTATCACCTGACTGAGTAACTGAACAGAAGGACTTTATCTCCATGTAGGGCCCATGAGGACAATAACTTTTCCAATGCTCTCATTTTCCCGCAATGTCTCACATCACTTAGAGACATGAAGCTCTCGTTTTGGGCACTCCCTCCCACCAATTCAATGTCCGTTCCAAAGACAGCATAAGCAAAGTTTGCATCTTTTCTCTGCTTATCAGGATCATCTCTCAGATTTGGTTTGATCAGCTCCAAATGATTGCTTATCTGTCACATTTCAGTTTTTTTCCAACTAAAATCTATTATTAGACATAACAACTATCAAACTTTAGGGTTGGAACAAAGCATTTTTAAACCCCATTTTGATTGAATTCAATAAATTTCCAAACTATTTAAATTAATAGGTGGCATTAGTTTAAAAATCCAGTTTCAGAAATCCGGTTTTGAAACCACTAGGGCAAAGTAGCCCTAAACATTTTTTCAAATGCTGTTCAGGCTTAACTTAATAAATTTCCTAACTCTTTTAAATAGATACATTGCATAAATTTCAGATCTAATCTATTACTAATAATCCAATTATAGAAATACAGTTCTAAAATGGTCAAGGCAAAATGACTTTAAAATTGGCCAAAAAAAGAAAAGACCCTAACTAAAATTTCATTCTGCAAAAACTCCCATTTACCAAAATGCTAAACCAAAGGCTCGCTTAAAAGAGACATAACTATTTTAGAAACATAACTATTTTAAAAGTTCATTAACCTGTTGGAGCTTGACAAGGCAAGGAAGAACAATGCAAAACGGACAAGAATCACAGCCTTCTGGGTTATCCCTATGAAGATAAGGCCAAATAACTCCATCCGGCACAATCCTCTTACAACATTCCACTTGGGTCAAAGGGCTTCCACAATCACAAGGAAGGTCCTTATTAACAAGGCATTGAATATCCGGAAGCTGCAACATTCTTCTATAAACCCGTTTTTGCAATTCACTCATAGCACAAAACACAACATTATCTTCCTTGCCCAACATAAGATGCCCTATAGTCTCTTCCTTTGTCCTTCTAAGCAAATATTTATGAAGAACTGACACTAAGTGCTTCTTCCTCTCATCAGCAACCCGTACAAATCTTTCTGGAGCAGTTGCTCTTTGACCATGCTTAAGTGGTTCATCATAAAATTCACGAAAATGCTCTCTTGTTCCTAAAGATCCAGGAGAAACCCAGTCAAAAAGATTAAACAGTTCCATAATCTTGTTCTGCATTACGGTTCCAGTCAAACCAAAACGTTTCAGTGTCTTTATATCTAAACATGCTTGATAAAGTTTTGATTTTTCGTTCTTAAGCCGGTGGGCCTCATCTACAACCACAATCTCCCAATTGACCTCTGAAAGAATGTTTCCATGGATTCTATATGTGTCAAAACTGGTTATGAGTATTTCTGTGGATCGAGCTTCAATTTTTTCTAAGATCATTTCACGGTTTAATCCATGGTACATTGAAACGGTGAAATTTGACCACTTGGAAAATTCACATTCCCAATTTTGAATTACTGAAGTGGGGCAGATTATTAGTACAGGGCCTTTTTTCTCAGAGTGGAGAGATCCTCCATCTTTTGCATATATTGCTGCTAGGAATGCAATTGTTTGGATGGTTTTTCCAAGTCCCCTGTTTCAATTTCATAAATAAAAAAATGAATACGAAATGTTGAAAACAAACATAGGGAAATTATGGAAGGTCTACAATATGGAAATTCGTTTTGATATTTTATACACACATGTCATCTCCAAGAATCCCTCCATGGTTATTCTTGTACAAATTGTACAAGAACTTAACTCCGGTTCTTTGATGTTCAAGCAACCTACAATTAATAGATGCAGGTACCTGAAAATAATTAATAAAAAAAAAATATTTATCATAAGACCTCAATGTTTCGTAAGTTTCCAAATTATGCCAAATTAGAATATAGCACAAAGGAGAGAAATTAATTTATGTGTAAAGATTTTCTTTTACAGCATTTGAAACTAGGGGTTGGGTTTAAAATACAGTTTGAAAATCCTATGTTACCTTACAATTTAATGAAACACAAATTATCCAAAACTTAATTTTAAACCTCGACTCAAGCGAAAAAACATAATACTTTGATTTTGGAAAATGTCCATTAGTGTATAAACCACCATTACCATGAAAGTAATCTAATTATTTTGCTCTGCGTCATCAAATGAAAAGAAAATTAACTTCTTTCTTATCAATTCTAATATCTATTAAGTTAATCTTGGATTCAATCATCAATAAAGGTTAAAAAAATATAAAAATAGTACATCAAGAAAATGCTATGCTATATCAACATTTAATACCAAAACAGGGCAATTTATAGTAATAACAGATTTTCACATTTGACATCACCAATCAAGCTAAACGAGAAATTGGGTCTACCTAAAGAATTAAATTTGTGTTGCCCCTTATCTTCTAACATGTAATCAGCTTTAGTATCTAATTATCAGAAAAGAGGAAAATAAAAAATTGATAAAGAAGCATATGCTGAACGCTCTATCAACATCTACAAAAAGTCAGCATTTTATTAAAATGAAAAAAAAAAGGGAATAAGAGAAGTCACCTGAATTGCCGGAATTTCATTCTCTGAGGACAAAATCAAGGGTTCAAAGGGTCCAGTAGGATCGAATTGAAATGGACTCAATTTAGGTCTCCTCCCAAATGCTATTACTTCTGGCTTCTCCTCCTCTTCATCATTCTCTTCTTCTTCACCCTCTTCTTCCTCAACCTCGACATGGGTCGGTTTCTTTTGGGAATGTAATTGAGAATAATCCGGTAATGGGTATGATTCTTCGAGGCGTAGAAGCTGCGAAGAGAGAGATGATTTGGGTGGTTTTCTGAGGTAATTGGGCTGAAATTCTTGAGAAAATGAAGGCTGTGAGGAAGAAGAAGAAGAGGATGAAGAGATGAGTTTGCAGGGTTTTAGGGTTTCTTTAAAGATCTGTAAGGACATGGCAGTGAAAGTGATTTATTTTGCGTTCAAAGGATTTCCTGAATGAAAAATAAAAAACGGGTTTTTACTTCAAATCGAGAATGCAGAAACCGCCTTAATATCATATATCCTACACAAGTATGAAGAAGATGCGACACGTCGTTTTTGTTTACTGCTTGGGAAGTAAATAGGAGTTACGATACGTCGTTCTCCAGCATAGCTAAGTTAACAGAAGTTCTGTATGCATAGAAAGAGGCTATCGTTTTCGCTCTTTAACTGTTACGACGTTAGGACTAAAAGTTAACATTCTTTTCTTATTATTATTTATTAATAAATAATACATTAATTAATGAGAGAATTTGGGCTGTTAGCCCATTTAGAAAGTATGATTTTGGATTGAGGCCCACCTTATACGTTGTTAAAACAATAGCCTTTCCTTTCAGTTTTTATAATTAATTTTTTTTTTTATAAATATTGAATGATCATTGTACCTTATTGATAAATGTTTCTTACCTTTTCATTAAGCCTTGGATCTAAAAATGAAATGGATCAACGTGTTTTTGTTTGGTCTTCATAAGCTAAGGCAGCAAGCTTTAGAAGTTGACAATGGCGGCGTTTGAGGAAAATGGTGAAGTATTACTGGAGCCAGTAAGCCCTAGTGGCCAATATTTCAATAGCTCTGTAATGCATGGCACTGTTTTAGCAGTTTTCGAATCTGAAGTTTCAATTAATGACTCTCTTGCCAAGCCTTTGCTTGAGAATATTTTTCTCCCTATCAACCCACGTTTCAGTTCGATTATGGTTTGTCCTTCCTCCCTCTCTCTCTATCTCTACTACTTACTTAAGGTGTCATTGCATTTATAGTAATTTTTGTTAGACATAACACACAACATTTCCTTTTGTTTTTGTTTTGTTATGTTTTTTTAACATGTCATCTAATAGAGTAAGGAATACGTAACACAGTTTCTTTTCTCGGACTAGAAAATAATAAGTTAGATATGATCCATACAAGAATTTTCCGTTATTTTTATTATCCCGGTTTGCTTGTATCTTTACAAGTGTAGAACCTACATCTTTTCGTGCTCTTAATTAGATTTTACATATAGACATGAATGTTAAAGAGAATCAATAACATTTGAATTACTTGTAACTTTTTTTCTTCTTTTCTTCTTAAAAGAATTTGAATCCGGAAAGATTTTTAGTGATTCGAAATCTTAACTTCTATTTTGGAAGAGATGAGCTGGATACTGTTCTTAAAAGATAATAAATGATGTTCTTAGTGGGATACTGTTCTTCGGGCTTCGGATGTACATGGAAGAGATGAGCGGACACGATAAGTCGAGCTATGACTCAAAGTCAACTGCATTGGTGATGCTAAATACAAGGATGATTGGGATTTCTTACAAGTCAATGGGGCAATCATATTGCCTTGTTGCGTGTACCAATTCCTAACTTAAGTGATACCAAGCTCTCAAACCCTCTCATATTTGTCAAGGATGCTCAGAACATGATCAAGAAGAAGAGGACTTCTCTTGGTGTTGTCCTCACTAGTAAATTGGTGGACATGGTCAAGAAAGTAAGACGAACTGAGGTAACTCATATTGTTAGCCTTCTCAATATACTTCAACTTCATCATATACATTGTCGGATTTGTTTCTTAATAGTCTAAGTTTTCGGGATAATCGCTAAGCTAGAAGTACTTAATACAATATCAGAATAGAAGTCTCTGATCTGAACCAAGCTAGCTTTCTATTTGATATTTATAATACAGGTTATAAATATGCTTTTGTCTATATTTATTTACTATATGTTCGTATGTACATGACCTATATATTCATGTGTGCTATTAGAAGTTTGCATGTGAGAATGAAGGTATGCCAATGTTATCGATCTTGATATCCATTATTTAGATTCAATTTTCTTAATACTTAATGTTTTCGGGTTGTTGGTAATCTCAATATTCAATATATATAGTATTGAATGTGTTCGTAATAATTTGATCTTCTGTTGATAACTTAATATAATGGGTCTTGTGTTTTATTCCTTATTAATATGGGAGTGTAATAATTATGCAAAAGGAAGGAGCCAGATACATATTTAGAACACTAAGAAACTCAACCACGTCAATCTCAAACTTGATCGGGCCAGTAGAAAAGATGGCTTTGGCTAATCATCCAGCCAAAGGGATGTACTTCATGATGGCCGGTGGACCTCAGGTAAACAATCTTTACGGCTAACTTAAATCAATAGATTACAATTGCAAACGTTAATCTCATAGATTATTTTAACCATCATATCCGATATTATATGTGATTTTGATTCATTGTTATAGACCATTGTTATATCTTTTTTTTTTATATATTAATTTTATTATACTTGTAAAATAACTTTTTTCTCTTTGCTCTTCAATTTTTTTGGTGTTCAAGAATATGAGCATAACCATAATAAGTTACATGGAAGATTTGAGAATTGCTTTTGGGACTGAAAAGGGCTTCATTGATGAGAAGAAGCTGAAGACATGCATCCAAAGTGCTTTTGACAAGATCCAAAAAGCCTCCCTTGAAGGTTATCTTGAAACCAAGTAGGGTGGTTACAAATAGCTTGTGGGTCAAGCCATGTTTAAATTAGAGAGTGTTCACATGGCCTAATCATAGTTATCGGTAGTAAATACTCTTGAGATTATATCAAGATCTCTCGATTATCTCGTTTGAATACAAACTACCTCATTATTGTATTTGATTAACAGAATGATCAATAATGGTTTTGATCGGATTTCCTCCTAAGTTGAATTATATGAATCTAGAAGACTTTAACTATATCTTGTATGCCAAAAACTAATATACAGTAATATATATATATATATACCTAACAAAACACCCAAGTCTTCAATGGCCGAAGCAACAACAACCAAAGCAAACATGGAGGAAAACTTTGAACAATGATAAGAAAACTTTGAACATAATTTTTCCCCTTGTTCGTTCCTCATAATAATATATCATTACGACATTCCAATCATTTCTATAATTTTACAAATATAACCTGTCCCCACCACACATATTATCTTCTTACACGTTGACTTTTGAAAATATATATATATATATATATAATTTTTTTGAATGCATTTTTGGCAAAATAATAATTATAATAATAATATCGTGTCCAATCAATTTCTATATTGGTGGCAGCTGGGGGGAGGCCCCAGTCTATTAATAATACAATTAAAAAGTCTCATCAATTTGGGTTATTTATTAGATTATGATTTTATTATAAAAATAATAATAAATATATTAAGTTTAGGGATAGAGCTGCCTCTTCATTTATAAATGCAAAAATTATAAGTTAGTATTAAATTTATATATTCTATATTTATTATAAAATTTTATATTAATTTATATTACTCTATTTATAAATTAATTTTAAAAAAAAAAATCTTTTTAAAATTTATATAAAATTAATAAGTTATCAATCATACACATTATAAATGATTTATAATAATAAATTTTTATAATATGTATAACGAGAATTAATAGTGATCATCATAACATATTTGAAGAAATCATTTATTTTGACCTACTTAAATACTTAATATTTTTATCATTGATTATTTTGTAATAATAACAATTAAAAAAAAAAAAAAAAAAAAACCTAATCGAGATCTAGGGTTCTTTCCTATACCAATTCCATTATGGAATTATATGAATCTGAAGGAGATTCAAATGTGAATACTCAATACAGTTATAGGTTACCATTATATCGTGAACATGTGGACCAAATTTCAGTTTAATCGAATCAAAGACCAAATCTTAAAAAGTGAAAAGTTCTCCTTATCAAAATTGGATGATAAGCCTTAAATCATAAAAGTCACTATTTCTCTATTCTTTCCCTTTTTCTCCACTCTTCTTTTGCCATGCTTCTGGCCTAAAACAAATCAAGTATCCCTACAATCGAGCATGTGCTGATCACTATCAACGGGGGTGGAGGAGGGGGTTAGGTTGCTGCCGCCTGCTCTTAAATCGAGCATGTGCTGATCACTATCAACGGTGGTGGTGGAGGAGGGGGTTAGGTTGCTGCCGCATGTTCTTAACTTGCCGCTCCTAATTTTTTTTTTTTTTTCTAATTTTATTATAAATTAATTAAATATGATTAAAATAATTTTTATAAAAATATATGATAACTTAATAATAAAATATATTATTTTTAATTTTTAATTTTAATAAGAAATTATGAATTTAAATCCTTTTTATTATTATTATTTTACTCATTTAAAAATTATAAATTACAATATTTTTTTTTTCCGCTATCCTTAATAAATACACTCTGCCCTGACTATCAACAACCATATTTGACGCTAATTAATATACCTAGCTCTTCCTAGCTAGTTCATTTTAGATAGATTTGAGATGAAAAGTACGTATTTATATGTCGATCATTTTCCTCTAAGGTACTTCAATTTCTTCTTAGAAGAAGCTTGATATTGGCATTAATGGAGCACTCTTGTTACGAGGACGGAATATTGCTAGAGCCAGTAAGCCCTAGTGGCGAGTATTTCAGCAGCTCGGTAATGTCTGTTTCTATTGTTGCAGTTTTGGAAAGTGAAATCCCCATTGACGACACTACTACTATTTATTTGCTCGAAAACGTCTTCCTCCGCATCAATCCGCGTTTCGCTTCGATCATGGTATGTACAACGTCCTACCTCTTTCTCAAGATCATTACATATAGTTTGCACGCATCTATTGATTATATATACATATACTTATGGTAGAAGTGTTCATTGACATTCTCAATTAGGAAATCCTACATATGGTCCTACACTCCTATATGTATATCAAGTGATCTATCTCTATGCATACCGAATTTGTTATTATCTCTACATAGACTATTTCTACCTGTAATTTGTCTTACTAATATATATTATCAAGCTCGAAAACTATATTATGCACATGTGTTTATGCAAACAAGTACTAAATATTCGTCTCGAAAACGATTCTTAGGTTATGGATAAAGATGGGAAGAAGTACTGGAAGAAAGTAGAAGTGAAGTTAGAAGAACACATCAACGTCCCGACCTTCCCTTCCGGCTTATCACCCGAGCAATATGATTCCTACTTTGATCAAATTTTGACAAATTTATCAATGAAACAGCTACCACAAAGTAGGCCTTTATGGGAATTACATATTGTCAAGTATCCGACAAGTAAAGCAGCCGGAAACTTAGTTTTCAAGCTTCATCATTCACTTGGAGATGGTTATTCTCTCATGGGTGCTCTTCTTTCTTGCCTACAAAGAGCTGATAATCCTTCAATTCCCTTGACATTTCCTTCACAAAAAAGCTCCCAACCTACCCATAATGGCAATAATAATTCCTTTACTAGCTTTCTACCACGGGCTTTCTCCCTGGTTCTGAACACTATTTCGGACTTTGGATGGAGCACGATGAAGAGCACTTTGATTGAGGATGATCGGACACCGATTAGGTCCGGCGTGGACTGTGTGGAGTTCCGGCCGTTGGTGATATCAACCATGACGTTTTCTCTTGATCAAATTAAACAAATTAAGGCCAAGCTAAGAGTGGTATGTATGATTCATGACCAACCCTAAGATAATTGTCTTGAATTTAGTCAGATTGCATTTGGTGCGCGAAATTAATGAAACCGTATTTGGAATATTATTAATGTTAATTTCAGTTGCTTCATAAGGTACTATCATATATATACTTCATCATTTTGGTGGTTGTGATAGAATAATGGCATTAATAGTGGAGGTACATTGGAAGATGAAGGTAGTTTCTGAACCAATATTGACGATTGTATTGAGGTGATATAGGTTATGAGGATTGATACCGGTGGAAGTGATAGTATAGACATACCACATCGGAAATACAAGCGCAAGAAAAATACTTGATAAGAAAGATAAACTATTTTTCTCACAGTCAATTAGTTTTGAGTATAATAACTCATCTTTCTTATTAAATATTTTTCTCACTCAAATTAATGTTATTTTTCTCACTCAAATTAATGTAATTATTCTATGTATCGTTAACATTGATCAATTCAACTTGATATATATATATATATATATATGCAGACTATAAATGATGTTCTTACCGGAGTAATCATATTCGGAATTCGGTTGTACATGAAGGAGAGTAGCCATGAATCAAGCAAATCGCATCCAAATGCATTGGTTTTACTGAATACAAGGATGATTGGGGATTACAAATCAATCCAAGAAATGGTAAAACCGAACACCAACACCCCATGGGGAAACCGATTCGCCTTCATGCATGTACCGATCCCCTCATTAACTGATTCCAACCTTTCAAACCCTCTCATATTTATCAAGGATGCTCAAAAAATTATCAAGAAAAAGAGGTCTTCTCTTGGTGTTTTTCTCACCGGTAGATTGGTGGAGATGGTGAAGAAACTTACAGGCTCTGAGGTAACAGTATTAATGTTAATGTACTATTGATATATAACTTCTAAAATTACTTACACTTGCTTAGCATATGCCAATTGAGAGGATCTGAATCTATATGATTATAATAGGAAGGTGCGAGGTACATATATAAGACATTGAAGAACTCTAGCTTGACGATCACAAACTTGATCGGACCGATGGAAAAGATGGCTTTGGCTAATCACCCAATGAAAGGGATGTACTTTATGGTTGCTGGTGTTCCGCAGGTATATATTTCATTTCTCATAAAGTAAAGATTAAGTTGATTTAGTCTAAATCACAATTGTGACTATATATAAAGTTTATATTTACGGTTGATCAGATTACTACACGCTAAATTGAGTTTACTTAAAAAATTTCTACATTTTACCTATAAGCACTAAGTCTTAGAATCATTGTGTTTTATTAACTTGAAACAAAATGAAGAAGAAAGTTTGATTATAATTCTTGGTGATGTTTCAGAGTCTTTCAATTACAATGGTAAGTTACATGGGAGACTTGAGAATTGCTTTTGGAACTGAAAAGGATTTCATAGATGAGAAGAAGCTCAAGACATGCATCCAAAATGCATTTGACAAGATACAGGAAGCCTCCCTCCAACCAGTACTCGTTTGATTTTTCTTCTTCTTTTTCAGCAGAAGAAGAAAAATAAATAAATAAATAAAATAAAATAAAAAAATAAAAAAAAACTATTCCTAATTTGTACTGATGATCATAAGGTCAACATCATATTTGTATTATCATTAAATGATTATTCTTTCATTTGTGAAAAGCAGAAAGTGCAACAAATTAAACCCCAATTTGGGTGTTTTCAAGTTTGCTTGTATACATACAAAATAAAAGAGCACTAATGAAATTAAAGATAATGGGGTTTATGAGATTTTTTGACATTATTTATGTGGTAATTTTTAAAGATATTTAGATTTAATTTAAACCGATTAATGACTGATCTCAAAAAAAAAAAAAATTTTGTTCGGATTTCGAACACAAGAACTCAATGTGAATTTCAGTTAAAGTCTTGCTTCTTTTGACCACTTGACTAATCTTTGGGGTTTCATTTTTGGACATTAGGTTGGTGAGGAATTAAGACTAAAATTTATTTTCCGGCAAGAAAGAAGACAAAAAAAAAAAAACTTATTCGTGAGTAGGACATCACTCTATGAATTGGACATTGAAAACTTTGCAATTTCCTCCTTTCTTTCTGTTTGTCGGAATAATGCAGTGGATCACGTAGAGGAAGTAAGTTAGTTTGTATACGAAGCATGAACCAATGCCTATATTAAATGAGTCACGTGGTTAGGGTTTATGTCAATAAATGCACACGCCATATCCAAGAATAATCAGAATGGATGGTAGGCCGGTTCTCCTTTTAAATAAGTGGGGCTGACTCATGTGAAGTCCTCCTTATCGACATGTCACTTCTCTTGTTAAACGACAAGTCTTTCTGAATATCCTTTTCATTAGAATTAATTCCTGCCATCTTGAGCTTCACCTTGTCCTCAACTGGAATTCGGGAAATAACTCAGGAATGGATTCATAATCTTCCCACGAGACTTCTGCTTTAGGTAAGTTCTTCTAATGGATTTAGAAATTGATTAATTTCTATATTATTGCAATTGATCTATCTGTTAAATAGGACTATGTTGAAATTGCTTATTCTGCACTTTGATTAAAAAAACTAAAAAATTTATTGACTTTTTCAGTTGGTTTGATTTTGATTTTGATTTTGATATTGACTCCTCAACCATTAGTTGAAGGTGATCAATTCTGACTTGTGGGCGTTAGAATCACTTAATTTGGAGTTGTGTAGCTCAAATTATGATTCAAGTTTGCATAAATATTTCTGATCAAGCTCAGTTGCTTCAAGTGCAATCAAATAAAGAAATTCAAATTCTACTCATTGTTTTGAAGATCCAGCAATTAGATGAAGTTTAAATGATCAATAGCAACATGTTTTGTGAAGGATTTAAAGAAATTTTGGATCATCAAGATCTGGTAGTTATTGACCACAGTAGGTGAGGAAAGCAGTCTGCTAATCTTGTTTCAATATCTAGACATTGCATCTAATTCTTCTAATCTTGTTTCAATATCTAGACATTGCATCTAATTCTTCTAATCTTGTTTCAATATCTACCAATCGCTTAGATGAGAGAGATTTGTATTGTTAGGAACTAAATTTAGTGCACCAGTTAAAATATGTCATATCATTTAAAATATAACACATTCGTCTCTTTTACATAAGATGACAAATTTTAATTAACCGATGGACTAAGTTAAGTCTCGGACCCCCAAGGACCCCCAAGTATGTCTCCGCTTAGATTGACCATCGAACTGAGATTGAATAGTTGTTTCTTTTGCTTTACTGCAAGTTGTCGCCATTAGAGCCAAGCAATGATAGCACCAATATTATAGTCCTCTTCGAGTCAGATTGAGAAACTCCTAAGAATGGAGGGAGAAGTCTTCTTCAACTTTTACAATCTAGCTTATATTCAATTACAAGAGAACTACTTACGGTTGATTAACAACCTTCTAACTGTATTGTCAACTGCTCGTTGTACAGGTATTCTGTTATCCTAAGCTAGAAGACGATTATTGTTCATATGGGCTTCTTGACTTCTTCGGCTTAAGGGAGTAATGGGCTAGTAGGCGGACTTCTTGACTTTCAATTGGGGCTGGCTTATAGTCCTTATCGATATTTCACTTCCCCCGTTAAACGACAAGTAGTTTAAAATATCATTTTCCTCTGTATTAGCATGCATAGATCATGCATTCATGCATGTCTTCGTGTGAACTGCGGTCAAGGTTTTTGGGGTAATCGACTAAGTTTATGAAAAGAACATACCATGATACCAATTACCATTCTCTATTCTTCTAGCTTCGATTTTACTATTCATCTCTGTGAAGTAAAGAGCAACTTATCAGCTTAAGTGTGAATGTATATAATGTAGAATTAACTGCCACATTTAGGACTTCATTATCACTGTTAGGTCCAACTGTATGTAGTTCTAAGAATTCATCCGTCTTAGTCCAAACAAGGTAATTTCAAGAAAGATGCAAGAAGACAAGTTTAGGGTCCCGATTTTACCGATACTGGTATCAATAGCGACGATAGGGTACTGGAATTATTACTGGTAATGAATCACAACAAACCAAGATACCCTTTCTAGGTTTAATACGTGTATTTTCCTTTCTTGATGATTAGGTCAGGAAACAACTTCATTAATGCTCTTTCTTATAAGTTCATTGATTTTTCGTCAATGCACGTGACATTACATTAGGACAGGAAACAACTTCATTAATGCTCTCTCTTATAAGTTCATTGATTTTTCTTCAATGCACATGACATTACATTGACATTAAACCATATGTGAGACCCTCCCTTAGATCTTAACAATTCGAAAATTCCACCAATTAAAAGGATCACTTGATGATTTGTAGATGGTATAGAGGTTCTATCAACGTGACATGATTTTTCCAGCTACGTTCTTTTCTGTATTAAATTAGTGTTACTTTCCTACCTATTACGATCCGTAGAAAAGCATGGTGGTGCTTCTGCCAAGCCCCCTCCCCTCTCTCATTTTCCGGACAAAATTAAATCATGTTCAAACACGATATTGATAATCAAAGGGGGTTGACAGCATTTTAGATGAAATCTACTTCGAGAACTCGTGTTCGAAACTTACAAATATCATTTTCTGAGACCAACCATCAGTTAGCCTAAACGTTAAACTTTCAACACCAATGGTGGACTAGGAGCTGAACGGGAACTAAAAAAGTATTAATAGTGAAGATATTTTTAGACTAACCTAGATACCTCTGAGAATGGCTAACAAAAAAAAAACATGATATTCATACATAATCAGGCAAGGAAAAACTAAATTAAATACCAAAATAGAAAAATATTTTTCCTTATGACTATCCTCTACCATTTGAATCCAGTGTGGACCAATATTACATATTAATAAGAAATGGACATATACCTGGATCCATAAAGACTAGTAAGCCATGAGATGATGAGCTCTGCTTAATTAGACTCGAAACAAAAAAGCTTCAAACAGTATTAATGGCGTTTGAAGAAGAACGTAGTAATTTACAAGAGCCAGTAAGCCCCACCGGCCAATATTTCTATAGCTCTGTAACGTCTGTTACTGTTCCTGGTGTTTTGGAATTTGAACTTCCTATAGATGATTCTCCTACTATTCCTTTACTCGAGAATGTCTTCCTTCCAATCAATTCTCGCTTCAGTTCGATCATGGTACATACAATGATCTCTTTAACTAAATCTAGATCATGATATACATACATACATATATATATATACATACATACATACATACATATTAAATATGTATATGCATGCATGTAAGTGAATCCCTTTTGTAGTTGCGTTCATCTGTTTGTTTGATATATGTTGTTATTTAAAATTCACATTATTAAATCAGGATTACACAAGTTAGAGGGAATGTTTCCAACGTTCATAAACATAGTGGTAACCGAAAACCCGTTACAGGTTAAGGATAGAGATGGGAAGCAAGAGTGGAAGAGAGTTGAAGTAAAGCTAGAAGATCACATCTATATCCCCACTTTCCCTTGCAGATTATCACCCGAACAATATGACTCCTTCAACAAATATCTAGCGAAGATATCAAGGGAGCAACTCCTACAAAGCAGACCCTTATGGGAAATACACATAATCAAGTACCCAACAAGTAATTCCGCCGGAAATGTAATATACAAGCTTCACCATGCACTTGGAGATGGATATTCTCTAATGGGTGCTCTTCTTTCTCGCCAACAAAGAGCTGATAATCCTTCACTCCCCTTAACATTCCCTTCACGCGAAAGCTCTAACCCTAGTGATTATAAAGTGAGTACCAAGAGCTTATTTGGTTTTGTACCAAAATGTTTCTCTATGGTTTTTGACACTATTTCCGACTTTGGATGGAGCACACTAAAGAAACCCGATTAGGTCAGGGATTGATGGAATGGACACCCAACCGAAGGCTGTATCAACCATGAAATTCTCTCTTGGTCAAATCAAAGAAATTAAGGCCAAGCTTAGAGTGGTAAGATTGTATTTCTCCAAAATTCTTACAATTCACCACCATATATATCTCATACTTAAACAAAATCATCATCCTGTTATCAATGTCAGAGAAAAGAGTTAGAAAAAGAAATTTTGGTGCATTTGAGTAATGCTCTTACGAAGATACTGGAAATGGCAGGTCCAAACTGAACTTTGGGTTCAAACTGGATGAGAAAAAGTTCATCCTTAAGAACCCTTTGTATCCACATGCTCTGACAGTTTCTAATGGATTTGTTTCCACTTGGTATGCAGACTGTAAATGATGTCCATACCGGAATGATCTTCTTGGGGCTTCGTTTATACATGGAAGAGTGTAGCCATGAATCTAGGAAGTTGAATCCAACCGCATTGATTTTGCTAAATACAGGGATGATAGATACTTACAAGTCAATCCCAGAGATGCTTAAACCCAACACCAAAGCCTCATGAGGAAATCAATTTGCCTTCATCCATGTACCTATTCCCACATTAACCGGTTCCTAGATTTCAAACTCTCTCCTATTTGTCAAGAAAACTCAAAAGACGATCAAGAAGAGGAGAACCTCTTTTGGTGTTCTCCTCACTGGTAGATTGATAGAGATGGTTAGAAAACTAAAAGGCCCTGAGGTAATTACTCCTCAAAACCTCATTACTACCTCTATAATGTCGACCTTCAATCGGATATATTAATCCTTTGTTTTTTTTTATAACAAATGGCACTTCAATTCTAAGATTCAACTTGGGATGACAAAGTAAGTAATCAACTCACTTACTGACCAAGCCACCCCTTGGGGTTAACTTATTATGATCTTGGAATCTAATGCTTTGTTCAAACTAGTTAGGTAGTAACTTGTAAATCATAAATAAGGGTTCTACTATGCGCTTAATATTCATATCATCTTTGACTTTCGATTTATAGAAGTTAGAATGTATTTTGTGACAGGTGGGAGCGAGATACATTTATAAGACATTACTTAACTTGAGCACGGGGATCACAAATATCATTGGACTAGTGGAAAAGGTGGCTTTGTCTAATAATCCAGCTAAAGGGGTCTATTTTATGGTTAATGGTGTACCTCAGGTATTTATTGCTACCTATCTACAAAGAAAAATGCATGAGGTCTATCATATGATGAAAAAAAGGAGTTTCATTACGGATAATTCTTGTGGTGTTTCCAGAGTCTGGTGATAACAATAGCAAGTTACATGGGAGATTTAAGAATTGCTTTCGGGACTGAAAAGGGCTTCATTGATGAGAAGAAGCTTGTGTCATGCATGGAAAATGCCTGTGAGAAGATACAAAATGCTAACGTCAAAGTTTTTATAGTAGTATTATCCAAGGAAAATGACTCAAAGTAGTATTAGTAAAACAAAAAGGTTGATACTACTTAACGTTGCTGATAATAACAATATCTCGTCATTTCAAAATGTAAGCAAAACACTTCAATATGACCGTTTTCTTTTTTTTTCTTTTTTTTCTCTCTCTAAATTATCCCTGAACAAACTATAAGGTCTAGGAGTGAGTTTACAGCATAGTTTGTCAAACTGGAGTTAATTGGCACTACATTTGAGCCAGTTTGGGGTTTTATAGGGGTAGCCATCCTTTTATTTCTACTATGCCAATGATTTCATATCAATAAACTTAAATTAGTCCAATAGTTACCTTGTCAAGGAGGAACTTAATACTCAACCAATTAACAAAGATCATCCAAATGACTAGCTCTCCATTACCCTTTGTTCGAAAATTCAGGTCAACTCAAAAACGGCTGCCATTCAAGTGTTTCTCCTGCAGACATTGGAATGATATCTCCAAAGGAAAATGAGAGAGATTCTGGTACCTTCCATGGAGTCTTTTTCAGTTTAATTTTCTCGGTGTTTCTTGGCAGCCCATAGAAATCTGGCCCGTTGAAGCTCGTAAATGCCTCTAGTCTATCAAGAGCTCCAGCCTATTAATACAAAAAAAAAAAATTTATATATATATATATATATATATATATAACCCACATTATCAACATAGATATACATGTTTTATGTGCTTATATAATTGAATAAACAATTACTGTTCCGAATATGCTCTTGAGATTTTCTACCTCTTCAAAGACTTTGGCATATAGTGATAAGGCGACGGGAGCACTGTATATACCAGCACACCCACACGAACATTCTTTTCTTCGTCTCTCATGTGGAGCACTATCAGTTCCAAGGAAGAATTGCTTACTTCCACTAGTCACAGCCGACACAATGGCCTGTCCTACAGAGAAACAAATGAATGAGGGGTCAAGGGAAGTGAGGGAAAGAATAGAAATAATAATGCCAAAATTTATTTTGACAAAAGATAAAAAGAGGAGGGGGAAAAACATAGGGTGGGAAGTACTATGGTTCTCTCTTTTGAGTACTGGTAGGCAGTAGTTATGTGGTTGCAATCCTCCTTGAAAGAGGGAATTTCGATTGAGAAGAAGATGTTGTGGAGTAACAGTTGCTGCTACAGATCCTGAGAAGGAATACAAAAATGAATAACAATTAAATTTGAAAAGAGAGAACACTTTCTTATCTCTTATTGAGGGGAAAAAAAAAGAGGTTTTTCTTGAAAGTATATAGGCATACCTTCTGTACAAGACTGAACAAAATTAACAGCATCCATGGTAGTAACATGCTCCATCACAACTTTGAGCTGAGGAAGCCTCTGAATGAGGGGTTGTAGAACAGTTTCAATAAATACTTTCTCACGATCAAATACATCAACCTCAGGATTGGTTACCTCCCCATGAACCTATACAAAATCACAAGCCAGTGAAAAATAACATGAAAAGTGTCATATCATAACTAACAAAAAGACAAGATAACAACCATTTTCTTTTACCAGCAAAGGCATATTCTGCTCAACCATCTCTTCAAGAACTGGAAGACATTTTCCAAAAAGATCTGTCACGCCATCTTGGGAGTTTGTAGTAGCACCAGCAGGATAAAGCTTCACAGCAAACACGACTCCACTTTTTTCTGTACAATTGAAATCATCAGTATACCAATTAACAACTATAAAAATCAAATGAAAGGGGAGGTGTACAATCAGTCACTAATTGCTTATTATGAAGACTTACTTGCAAGCTTGATCTCTTCGGAGCTCATAGAATCCGTAAGATAGAGAGTCATGAGAGGAGTGAAGTTGCTATTGGCAGGCAACACTTTCAATATAGAATCCCGATAAGCCACAGCAGCAGCAGTGGTTGTTATAGGAGGCCTCAAATTTGGCATCACTATAGCCCTTCTAAAATGACTTGCACTATAAAGAGTACCAATTATCCACAGTCAAAAGAATTACTATCGCTATACAATTAACCCCACATTTCTTAAAAGATGCCTAAAACTCCCGCTGGGAACACTTTTTTTTACTAGGTGAGACTTTAAATACAGTTTAGATCCACAGTATCCAGTTCAAATCCACAAGATATAACTAAATATGTTATTCTAAATGTTAGTTAAATAAGTGTACCCATATGAAGCCTGAGTCGTTTGGTTGCATATAATCTAGAGAGAGAGCCTACCTATGAGGTACAACGGCTTGGAGGAGCTCACCATCACGAAGGTGAAGATGCCAATCATCAGGTTGTGTTAGAGTGAGCTCCATTTTTGGCCCTCTGACATTTAAGTGCTTGAGCCTCCTAAATTTTTCTGAGGGTAACCTCAGATTCCGTATCTAAGAGAGAGAGAGAGAAAGAGAGAGCAGAGCAGAGCAGAAACCAAGCTGAGATTTTATGTTGAGTAATGCAAGCAAGTGAACCAACCAAAGAAACTAGACCTATACTCACCCCTTCAGTCAAAGCTGAAGGCAAATGATATTAGAATTCTCTGAAAAGAATAGAACAGAACATCATTCTAAGCCATTATCCCCCCCCCCCCCCAAAAAAAACCATTAACATGCAATCACAAATTCCAACATCAAAGTTGGGCATACCAGAATAGTATGTGAAAGAAAAGAACAGAACATGATTCTAAGGCATTAGGCAAAAAAAAAAACAAAAACCCCCCTACAATTTGCACTTTACTTCAATAATGCAATGAAGTTTTGACTTTTCACAACTCCCAACCAAAAAAAAAAAAAAATCTTTTTTTAAGACGATACGTACTTGGCAAGGAGGAAGGAACGTCTTAATCATCCTGAATTCCTTAGGCCTAGTGAATTTTTAAATTTCCCTGCTCAAGAAAATGAATACTTAATAATACATAAAAATAACTAAATAAATAATGCATCGTTTTCTTGGTGAATGAAATAGCAAACACACCTGGATGGTTGTGATTTCAGCTAGACATTCAATCAAGCAGGTGGCGTGCGCAAAGCTAGAATGAACGCGACCACGAATTTATATTGGAATCTTCTTCTTCAGTAATGGTTGTGATTTCAAATCTACACGACGCTGTTTTAAATGGTTTAAGAAGAAGATAAACCAGGTTCGCCGGAGACTCTTCCCTCTCGGCTTTCTCCCCACTTCTTCTTTCGCCGGCGATTATTAAAATAGAAAACGCTTACTAGTCCCGCAACATGGGCCTCACCTTAGCCCATTCATACTTTACACAGACTAGCCCATACGTTTTTGGACCAATGATGAGGTTTTTTTGGGCTTAAGAGTGAATAAATTAGAGATTATTCCTCTACACTTTCATTTTATTAAATTTAGATCCTTATAGAACTTGACTTCTATCCCTTTTAAGCATCATAAGCTACACTTAGGCCTTTGTTTCGAGATTCCACTAAATAACTAGCCAATTCTATTATCCATTTCATTTTAACAATTGGATCTGTTTTAAAATTATATATTTATAAAAAATTAAAAAGTTTTAATTTTTATTTTTATTTTTTATTATATCACACAAAATAACAATTCATATAACTTTCTCATTAAAAATTTCTCTTAAAATTCTACAAAAGCTAAAATATATACAAAAATTCGGTCAAATTCTATTTTATATATCTCTTCTCATCAGTACTCACACAATTGTAATGATTGTATTATGATGCAAAATAGGAAAATTATCAACCAAGTCAAAGGTCAACATCGACGACTTAGACTTACGTGACGGCCGGTCTTAGAAAATTGCCGCCACTAGTGGTGGTGGTGCCTGAGTTAACCTCTCACATGTGCCCAACCACTTGGCTTGCATGTACTTATGCTTTGTCCATGAACCCAAGTGCATTTTCTTATCCTTAATGCACCTCTTTTCTGCGGAACACAATATCTTAATCAGTGCCCTTAATCTCTCCGATTTTTTAATGTAAACTTCCGATAATTGGCTAATTAGCTGGTTGTCGTAATCTTCGCTGGCTCGAGCCATTTCGAATTTAGCTCGATTCTGGCTTAGAGAAATCAAAGAACTAATGTACACCTGGTACATGTTTTCCTTTACTCCAAAAAACTATAAATAAATATATATATATATATAAAAGAGAGCTTTAAATTATAACTAATGATGTCATGGAAAGTGGAATTTTAGCCTCAACACAAAATCTATAACAAGTATTAAACTTTTTTTCTTATTGGGGATCTTTTAATGGTTTATAAAATACAATCCAACCCATAACCAATTTGGGGAATTATTTTTTTCCAATCCCTAATAAATTTCTAATAAATATTCTCAATTTTTCTGAAAATGAGATTCATCTCCCATCTACTGTACAACCCTTTGAGAGAGGGAGATCTTTGTACCACCTAAACCCAACTAGGAAGAGCAAACATTATAATTTAATACATATATTAGATTGATGAAACACAACAAACATCAGTTATAGTCCAGCTCCATGTCCTTGCTTAATCTGAGTGTTAAGCTTCCCGTATCGTGCTTGTCGACTATACTCTTGGATCCGACAGTCATGGTCTTCCAGCATCTTCTCCACATTGTTTGATGGCCCGAGAAGTGGACCGGACAAATAAATCTTCCTTCCTCTTGTACCATACTGAAGAAAAATTTATGAGCAAAAAATATAATAAGAACAAGAGATATGATTTCATATTGTTTCATACATGAACAAAGAGTCGGATTGTTTTCGCATTTTTAGAACTGGATTTCTAAATATGGTTCTTTAGAACTGGATTAGATTTAAACTGTTGAAACATATTTATTTAAGTGTTTAAAGCTCTATTTTGGAAAGACCTAATGCATTATATTAAATTAAACAGTGAATAAAAAAGACTTACCATAGTTGGATCTCTAACCAAAATTTTCCCATTATGATCAATCTGATAAGAATCTGCAACTCTCTGAGTGTAACGTTTTCGATCTTGCTTTCTAGCCCCCTCCAACTCATTATTATGCAAAGCCTCTCTCTGTGATGGGCCGGGCTTATAATCTCGGCATGCTTCAGATGTAATGATCCGAGTTGCTACTAGACCAGACAATTTTGTCAAGTTAACCGCCTGGTTCGGCACCCTTGTAGGATCATCGAATTCCTTTACGGATTTGTTCCATGTTGGGCTGGGTACTAGTGGGCCAGAGAAGGATGTCCTGTGGGAGCCTCTGTTCGATTCTTTTGCAGCTTGTGATATTTGTTTATGCAGGCCTATTAGAAAACCGGAACCGGATTCTTCCTGACGAGGGTTGACCTGTTCTCTCCGGCTCAGTGAATTTGAATACCCTTTTATTTTCTGTTACAGAAAACATCAAAAAATTAGTGTTAACGAACTGATTGTAAGCTTTTCTCATCAACCTTCATTGAAAGTTTAGAAAAAGCTGTTTGGAATTTGGATTAGTAGTCACCTGTAAAGATGCGCTGGAGCGAGCATTATTAGCATTACGAGCAACATTATCTTGAGATTCTTTTGCTCTTCTCCCATCTACATCCATTTTTGGGTCCTTGTGCCCTACTTTTTCGAGCCTGAAAGAATAATAGAAAGGTCAAATGAGGAAGCCATGAACAAGGGATCGGTTGTCATCTAATATCATCTTATTAAGAAATATTAATCAACAAAATATTTACCTTCTACCTCCTTCACGTAATTTTGCATCAATCTCTTTGCTGGGGGGAAATTTAGGCAAACTCGATGGATCGCAAGCAAAAGGTTTAGCTGTGAAGAACTGTTGTCCAAAAAAGCATATAGTTATTTAAGCAATTCGAGATTAAAATTAATAATAAAACAAAAAATAATAAATTATAGATTTAAGAGATGAAGAAAATCAATAAAAATACCTCACTCTTAAGAGCAAGAGCTGCAGTTCCTCGACGTGAAGGATCTATAGAAAGCAATCTATCTACAAGCGAAACAGCAGCAGATGGAAATTCCTTAAATGTTTCTGCAACACATCGTTGATAAGGCTGTGTAGGCTTGAAAACCGTTAAGTTACGCGATTTCAGTTTTCTCCAATAATCCTCAGATGGGGACCCACAAAGCTTAAATATCTTATGCAGTTGTTCAACCTACGTAGACATGAACGTAATATTAGAAACTGAAATAATTGACTGAGAAAACAATTCATAATAGGAACAAAAAGATCATGCATAAATTGCTTGGTTTTGGAATAGACATCTATATTGAATCACAGAATATAGACCTAATCCCTCACCTTCATGAGCACAAGTTTGCAACAACCTCTAATTGTTCTTAAGATGCATTGAAAATTACTTATAGCATTTAAGGTCTTTTTGGTTTCAGCATTAGCATGCTTTAGCATTTTTAGAACTGGATTTTTAGTATAATGTTAGGTGTAATTAAGTAAAATTCCGAACAGGATTTCTAGAAATGCATATGCAAACTCAATCTTAGTTTAACCCCCACAAAACTCCAGTTTATCTCAAAAACCGCTTCAAAGACAATATAATGTGCAAAAACTGCAGCTTCAAATGCTAACTGAATGGGAAATCAGTATACGGCCAAAAGAAAAAATGTAACTTAGTAGATTAGTAATATACAAGTATAATAGTAAATTAGTAATACCTCGGTTTTCCCAGGTAAGATAGGCTGGCCATTATACAACTCAGCTAGTAAACAGCCTGTGCTCCATAAGTCAACAGCAACTCCATAGTGGGAAGCTCCAAGTAAAAGCTCAGGCGGACGATACCAAAGAGTTACTACACGGCTTGTTAAGGGAGCACTATTGTAAGGATCGAAAAAACTGGCTAAGCCAAGATCCGCAATCTTCAATACACCATTATCATTGATCAGCAGATTCGAACCCTTTATGTCGCGATGAAGAACACCGTGGCTATGACAATAATCGAGCCCTCTTAGAAGTTGTTGCATAAAACATTTAACCTAAAGAATAGAAAGTTAGAAAGAGATATTGAGTAGAGAAGAAAAACTCGAGATGAATTTTGTTTAGCATTTGAAACTCCAGTTTGATTCCAAAATCAAGTTTAAACCCACAAACTATTGTCAAGAGCCAGTTTGCTTAAGAGTTCAAAAACTCCCTTTGAATTTAATTTGATAAATTTTCAAACTTTTAAATAAATAGGTCGCATCAATTTAAATACATTCTGATATTATAATACAGTTTCAAAATAAAGTTCTAAGTCTGTTAAGGCAAACTGGCCATAAATGTTGTCAGTCAAATCTGAGCGTAAAACATAGTTTGGCCCCCTAAAACGCATTTTGTTTCAAATGCTCATACAAATGCAAAAAACTAGTTAAAACCATAAATCTAACCAAGAATACAGTTTGCACATAATATAGCTTCTCCTAAAATACAGTTTCAAAGGCAAAAGACCACTCATTTGGTTTTACCTGCGATTCAGTGAACTTGATGGTGGGATTGGTTGCGAGGCCGGAAAGATCATGCTCCATATACTCGAAAACAAGGTACAAGCTACAAGACTTTGAGGAAGTAACCAAACCTTCCAATTTAATGACGTTTGGATGATCAAGACTACGTAGGATAAGGATTTCTCTGGCCATGAACTTGACGCTCTCCATATCAAGATTATCAAACCGTACTCGTTTCAAAGCAACTAGTTTGTCATGAATTATATCGTGAGCCTTGTAAACACTGCTATAAGTCCCTTGCCCTATCTGCCACAACCAAGAAAACAAAAACATGAAATCTAATAAAGACCCAAAGCAATGAAGTAAGAATGTTAAATACAACACAATTAGAGTTCCAAAAACAAAAATGAATTAGGGTCCATTTTGCCCAGCGATTAAGACTCCAACTTAGGTTTAAAACTGAAATTGGATCCACAAATCTTATCAGCTCAAATTCCATCATAGTTACAAAATTTACTAGCCATATAACAAATATCAACAATCATTAATAAAATGGTTGAGCCTGCCAAAGCCTTTCCAAAAACCCGTTTTGATTTAATTTAATAGAGTTCCAAACTCATAAATAAATATGTTACATCAATTTAAATATACTCTTATACTAAAAATACAATTTCAAAAACCAGATCTAAAACAGCTAAGGCAAACGAACCCAAATTTTATTCTCATGCATCAACTTCCACAATTCAAAAAGCTATGAAGATCAACAAGCAAAAATAATCACAATCAAGTCAAAAAGGGGGGGGGGGGGGGGGGGGGGGAGGGAATTAAATACCTTTTCTAACTTCTTGAAAGTATCAGCTCGCCTTGGTAGCCATCCTTTGATTGCTTCACCTGCTACAGTGGAAAGCCAAGCCGGCCACCCGGCTGCAACTAGCTCTGCTTCAACAGCCTTTGGAACACTTACTTTACCTGGATAATCAACAAAAACCTGTCCCATCTTCTCCCTCTTCTTCTTCTCAACGATCTGATCATCATAAACCCGAGTTGAAACATTGACTTTCTTGTCAAGCAAGGCAACATTACTATTACCGTTCAATTTTGCTTTGGATGGACCATTAGTTTCTCCTCCTCTTCTCCCCAATGAATTCAATCTAACACCCTCTTCTTTTCTAGACGGATTGATGCAGATTCCTTCTTCTCTGTACCTTGCCGAATTCGACCTAATAATGTTCTGTTCTGTTCTCTTTGAGACATTCAATCGAACATCTTCCTGTCGTTTTGATGAATTCAAACGAGCTGTTTTTAGGGTTGGAAATCTGTTGATATTCGGGATGTCTTGGGTTTCTTCAGTAGATAAAGGCTTAAGACATGCTTGACCCATCTTTTTTGAAGGAACAAAAAATCCAATTCAACTCAATCCTTTTGGATAAGTAACATCTTAAAATTTAACTACTTTCTCTCTATACAAGAACAAGACAATTCAATCTTTGAAACTCATATGAACTTTTAAGCAGCTCTATATGAAATCTCCAGAATTGAAACAGAACCCAAACCACAAATGAGAGACTAGAATCCAACAACATACCTATTGTTTCCGTACTTTCTGAATTCTGAAAGAATAACCAATCAAATTAACTAAGAAGAATGGATTTTGAGCCGAGAAGAATAAAACAAAAAAAAAAAAACGAAAACCCATAAAAGGAAAAGTAAATTTACAGCGAAATCACGGGTTACAAATGTAAAAAGAATTAATATTCTTCAAGGGTGAATTAAAAGGAAACTAATCTGATTGGACAAAAACCCCGAACACCCAGATGAAGAATTCGAGAGAGAGAGAGAAGCGAGAGTAGAGGAGAGCAAGAGAATTAGGAAAGTACGGGATTTCATTGAAAATTCAACGCGTATTGATGGATATAATATATGCCTTACAGAGCATTTTTATCATATTATCAAGACGGCAAACGCCGGCTGTAATCTCAGTCAACAAAACCCACTCTTTCTCTCTCCTCCATCTCTCTCTCTCTGTGTCTCTAGAGTGAGGGATCTGAGGAAGGAAGCTGTGTGAACAGCGATGAAGACGGTCGTTGAAGGCTCTGTTTGGAATTTAAGCTGTAATATCAATGCGTTATTCGCATGTTTCCATAAAAGGTCAAACTGGTTTAATAATAAGTCAAAAGTAGAGCATATTTGTATTTTAGTTCGGTAAAATTCCAATTTAGGGATCAATTTAATTAATTTTAAAAAAATAAAAATAATTATTAATTACTATAATAATGTTTTTTTCATTATTGATTTACGATATAAAATTGATATTATTCTTGACTCCTGATAATAAAAAAATTAAATAATTTTATTATTATTTTTTATCATAAAAACAAATTATAATGATATAAGATGCTACTCTATTGCTAATGCATAAAATAAGAAAAATCTTATGACTACGTCTGGGTCTTCTTCCTCATGTGATCTGATCTATCAAACACATACGGATGAATCTAGGTTTGAAAATCCATATTTAATTTGTTCGGAACTTGTATATGTCTAGACAAGGTAGGTGGCCGAATTGGTAACACTGTACTTGCTATAAAGTAAGAAAAATTGACCACATGTAATAACGTGGCGTAAAATGCATGATCATGAAAAAGTATAAAGCAAACTACTATAATACATGTGGTTGAACCGCGACATAAGAGCCACAAACAATATTGTATTAATGACATCTTTCAAATTTCTATGGTTGTTGTTACCCACGAAAAATGGTTTTTTTTTTTTTTTTTTTTTTTTTGGAGCAAGCTTTGGATTAAAGTAAAAAGAGAGAAACGATAAATTTTCAATACCGATTATAGTTAAATGGAGTATTAATCGGATATTAATAATGATAATATTTTAGATTAATTTAAATATTTTTAAAAATAATTATAAAAAAAAAGTGATAATAATTTATTTATTTATTCTGAGCAATCCTTTTAACATCATTAACGGTGTCGAAATGGGGTCTTAATTTAGAGCCAAAACCAAAGTTTTGATAACGATTAGGGATTTGTTTGATTAAAAGTTGTGGGCCCAAACTGTTAATGACAAATTAGTATTCCGTTAAATAAATAATGATTAGGAGCTTGAAGGCTGCCTGTTGTTAGTGTTGTTGTAATATGTGCTGTTCTTGACTATCAAATGCGGGGATAGCTCAGTTGGGAGAGCGTCAGACTGAAGATCTGAAGGTCGCGTGTTCGATCCACGCTCACCGCATTTCTTTTTGTGTTATGCTTCGTGTTCTCGAACTGATTTTGTTCTACTTCATCTGAATCACAGTTGGGTGGGTTATTATTTGTTTTAAGCATCCATTGCTTCTATTACAAGAAGTTATAGCAAATACTTGTTTCCTTGAAATCAAGATTTCCCATGCTCGGCCTTTCCAAATTGGCTCCTTCGAGCATATTGTTCGATACGATGATCATGTTCTTTAAGCATCCGATTCACATTGCTCGAAGAAATCAGGAACGATCCAGATACGTAAAGCTCGTCTCCTTTAGGCCCACGACCCTGCAAAAAATATTTATCAAAGAAGCAATACAAAGGGAAGAAAAGAGAGAATTGGAAAAGCGAAAACGAACCAAAGTCGGGTCTCTAGTGCATAAATTTCCATCTCCAACTCTCATCATGTGATGTCTTCTACTAAATTTAGTGGCTTGAGCTTCTTTTGAAGATGTTGATGAGTGACTCGAAACATTTGAAAGCTCAAGTGCCTTTCTGGAATTTCCCCATTTAAGACCTTGAATTAGTAGTCCTAAATGTGAAGTTTTCTTTGAATGTGAGTCTTTCTTTGAGTTTTCATTTGCATCTTTTACATGACCTTGTTTTTGTTTAGGTAGATCGATTAAAAAACATGAATCAACATCTTCTTCTTGATCATGGTGGTTGAATATTTCACTTCGACTCTTCGGCATCAGACGATTTTGTGTATCTTGATATTCATTTTGTCTTCTCGAGAATTTTTCATCGAATCCTTGCCTAGAAATTAAACGGAACAAAAAAAATTGTAAAGTCCATATTTAGTAATAAAAATGTCTATGTGATCTTTAGATCAATAGATGTAACATAAGGATCAATCTTACCTCCATGCTTCTTCATACCATAATTTCACATCGATCTCTTTGCTAGGATGATATGTTGGCAAGCTTGAAGGATCACAAGGAAAAGGGCTTGTTGTAAAAAACTGTAAGAAGGACTTGGAACATATTAATCAAGATGGTCATGAGATCATGTACGAAAAATTGGAGATGCAAATCTCAATTACCTCGTTTTTCAGAGCTGATGTTGTTGTTCCTCTTTCTGTCGGATCAATAGAGAGTAAGATATCAATAAGCCCCAGAGCAGAAGTCGGAAAATCTTTGAAAGCTTCCTTGAGGCATCTTTTATATTGTTTCGGAGGCTTCACCAGCATTGCATGTCGTAATTGCAATTTAGTCCAGTAATCCTCTGATGGGGAACCGCAAAGCTTAAAGATTTTATGTAATTGTTCAACCTAAAAGGTTCATGCATATGCAAAAATTATTAGTATATACTACATAGTTCATGTATAGTCTAAAATTCCTCATCTAAGCAACATACCTCAGTTTTTCCAGCTAATATAGGCTTGCCGGCATACAACTCTCCAAGTATGCAACCGGTACTCCATAAATCCACAGCAACACCATAAAAAGATGCACCGAGTAAAAGTTCTGGAGGTCGATACCATAGAGTTACTACACGGCTAGTCAGTGGAACATTCCGGTGATTAGGATCATAAAACGTCGCCAATCCAAAATCGGCTATCTTCAAAATGCCATTATTGTCGATGAGAAGATTTGAGCCTTTTATGTCTCGATGAAGAACACCAAGACTATGACAATGATCAAGTCCTCTTAGAAGTTGTTGCATATAACACTTGACCTAAAACAAAATTATTAAGTTCACAAATTTGGCACTCCAAAACATAAATTAACAAATAAAATCTTAAAACAAAGTTTATATATGAGTACTTGAGGTTCGGTGAAGTCAATGTCTTTACGTGAAGACAGTCCGGTAAGATCATGCTCCATATACTCGAAGATAAGGTAGAGCGTGCAAGATGTTTGTGAAGTAACTAAACCTTCCAACTTTATTACATTTGGATGATCAAGTTTGCGTAGAATAAGGATTTCTCTTGCCATAAACTTAATACTCTCCGTGTTGTGATTGTCAAACCGAACACGTTTCAATGCCACGAGTTTATCGTTAACAACATCTCGAGCTTTGTAAACACTACCATAAGTTCCTTGGCCTATCTACAAAAATGAAGACAATTTAGTTGCTAACAGTTTCATAAGCTAAGTATTAAGTAGCTAATAGACGAACTGTTGAATTGCTCCTCACAAGCATAGATAGTCTTAGGACAACATGAGTAAACTTCAAATCGGATACAAAGTGGAACGGACAACATAATACACGAAGCAAGTGATTTGATCTATTAATTTTCAACCAATATGATCAAATGTAAAGGAGTTAAGTGTTATGATTCTAAAAGATGAAGGTTAAGTACATACTTTATTCAACTTCTCAAAGCTATTTGGACGTCTAGGAGTCCATCCCTTGATAGCTTCACTAGCCACAAGAGCCAACCAAGCAGGCCATCCAGCACAAACCTGCTCAGCTTCATTGGCCCGAACCGGTATCCTTCCCAAACAAGGATGGTTAATATGCGATCTCATCGAAATCATCATCTCTATTTTCTTCCTCTCAATCTTATGATGATCGCCATTACCATGCGATCTCATCGAACCATAGTTAGCTTTATCAAACAACATAAGTGTTACATCTCCACAATTCAATGTGTCTTTCTCCCAAATCAGTATGGGGTCTAACCTTGACGATTTAGTCCTGGAAAACCGCCTTTTCGAGTCTACTTCTTGGTTATTACACTCCATTGTTTCTCTTGTTGGAGAAACATTAGAACAAATACAGCCCATATGGGAAACCATTTGAAAGACGAATAGTATCTAAAATATATATGAAATAAACAAGTTGGAGAATATTGTGTGAAGTTTATGTAGGATTAGTATCACACTTGTACCAAAATTCTCCAACTCTAATCAAATGAAAAACAGTTAAAAAGACAAATATATATATATATATATATATATATATGCAATAAGAAGAGAAAGGTTGTGTTCTATCCTTAAATGTTGAATTTATGTAATGTTTGAATATTACAAAATTGAAAGAACAAAGACAGCATAAGAAAAAGAAACAATTACCCAAAAGCTAAATACTTATTAGTGGCTCTTTAACATTATTAGCGGCTACCCACAGAAAATTGTCCTGGAAATTACTCAATACAATGTCTTTTTTTTTTTTTTTTTTTTCTTCTTCTTCTTCTTCTTCTCCTCAAGGGCCGTGATTTTTCAAAAATTGAGTGCAGTAATTTTATACATCTTTTATATCGCACCATAAAATAATATTTATAATTTTGATGGGATTAATCAGATAAAATTTTTCATGAAATAATTAAAAAATAAATAAAAGTAAATATTTTTAAAGTTAATTTCATTATCATATAATATATAAAAATAATATTTATAATTTTAATGAAATTAATCATTAATGATAATTTTAATAATATTTTTCGTACATATTTTCGTATTCTTTAATTTTGAAGATTAGAATTTCGATTATTCTATTTTAGTAGAAATAATAAAAAAAAAGAATTTTACCTAGAATTCTTTAACGTTCAAATGGACGTAATTTGCAAAGGCACACAAGAATTTTACCTAGAAGAGACCATATGTCATCTAGTGCACGACACGACGTTAGAGCATACGCATAAAAGAATTACAAATGTAATACAAACAAATGTTACTTTCGGCTTACATAAATGATGACCATTGAAATGTACTTCTACGACCTGTCGACACGTTTTTGTTTTTGGGTGACCTTTTTTGTGTTTGTTGTCCTTGTAATTGCACCGTTTTTATAAGAGAAAAATTCTCATTCTATAATTCTGGGTGTTGAATCACATTGACATTTACTTCTCTCTCTGTGGGGCTACATTTACTTGTCCTGGGACCACTTTGATCTTTATTTTATACGAGAAATCATGAGTTTTTTTTTTTTTTTTTTTTTTTGTTACACTAATTTTTACATTTTTTCGAAAATGAAAAATAAAATATATTATAAAATAAAATAATGATGTTGCATATTATTTCAATCCGATGGTTCAAATGCCTAGGCAGGCACGGCGGCGGGGAGGCAGCACCCCAGCCGACCCCCTCTTTAATATGGTTCTATACGCCCAACAAAGAGCGTGGGATTTGGCTCCTTCCACTTTTCTAGTCTCAATTTCTACTTTTCCCTCATCTTCTTATCAGACTTTCAGAGAAAAACACAGAGCCCTTTAATAACATCAAACCACAACAAAAATAAATAAAACGGGGGAGAAAAAAAGGAAAAAAAATCTCAAGCTTGTTTCCATGGCAGACCAACAGGAAAATCAAGATACAACAAAAACCCCATCATCATCACCATCATCGTCATATACTCTGGTTTTAGCCCTTATGAGCAAAAGGAGAACATGGGTATGCCTATTTATCGCAGTTTATGCTATCCTTTTATCATCTTCATGGAATTTTCTCCAATCCATACTTGCTTGGTACAAATTACAAGTCCTGTCATCATCTTCTTCTTTATATGGGTGGCCAGCTCTTTATGCATCTGTGCTTCTTGGAGCTGTTTTTGGTATGCTTTCTATGGTGGCAGCTCTTGCCGTAATCGTCCCTGCAACTTTGATTACCTGGATAACAATTGTGGTTTTGCTTGCCTTTTTTGGGAAATCAAGGATGAGCCTTGTGATTGAAGGAAGGAAAATTACTAGAGATATTATTGGGTTTGTGTTGAAGATTTTGCTGAAAGAGGGCAATTTTGTGGCTGCGATTTGTGCTGTTTTGGGTTACTTTGCTCTCTTACGAAGCACAAGAGAAAATGCTTAATTTTTGGGTCTCTTTTTGCTTAAATTTTGTGTTTCAAGGATGAAATGGAAGGGTTTTTTTTTTTTTTTTTTTTTTTTGAGGGTTTGGGGATCTGAAGAAATTAGGGATCTTTTTGTATGGGTTGGTGCTGGGTAGAAAATTCTGATTTTTATGTGGCTTCTCTTTGCGGGGCTGCATGAAGATTTGGTTACTTGTTAAGTGGATCTGTGATTTGTTCATCTTCTAGATTTGGTAACATGTTAACTCGTCAATTTCTAGAACCTCGTCTTTTTTTTTCTTTTTTTTTTTTTTGGGAAGTTCGTGAGGGGGAAGATTTGCTGCTCAGAGAAGAAACTTACGATCGATTGCTTCTTCTCATAGGAGTTCAAAGAACATGTTTATTTTGATGCAAATAAATAGTAGATCCAAGTACGTACGCACGACATAAAATTTTGTTGTATCTTTTGTCTACAAGTAAAAGGTTTCTATGTCGGGGACGAAGATGCAAGAATCTGAATTTGGGTTTCATGTTGAAGAATAAAGAATTGAGCAAATATAACTCTTTTTAAGGAAACTTTATCATACATATTTTTATAAGAAAAATTTATAAATCACATGATAAATATTTAAAATTATATTTATTGATATAGTTAAAATTTATAACTCATCACAAAAAATACATTAACCCTTTACAACAATGCTAAACAGAGAAAAAAAACCCGACACAAAACCGATACAACAAAACCCAGTCCAAACACAGCCAGCTATGGAGCTCCTAATTTTTTAAACAAAAACACCCCTAAACAAATGAACAAAAATTACGAGCTTCAACCTCTAAATCTATGGAGCTTGAATTTCCATGATAGGAGCTTCAAGCTCCAGTCGACCTCCATTGTTAATAGGTTTTTTGTTTTTTTTCTTGGAAAGAATGAAAACATAATTATAAAAAGTTTAGTGGTATTTTTTGTAAATAAAAAAGTAGAGACATAATGTTGACCTACATCAAATCATATGGTACAAAAAAGTGTGTTTTTTAAATCATTTGATTCATCAATTTTCCAATCCGATTTTCTCATACTTTGTCAAATAGGGTCATCGGATATTTTCACAGTTTTGAGAACCAAAAACCAATGTTAAGATCCATAACCAAACATACCCTTAAAAGTATAATATTTTCCAAATATATATATATATATATATTAAAAGTATAGTTAATTGAGGTTTGCTATCTATTTCATGTTTGGTGGGGGTCATTGGGAAACAACTTGACCACTTTGAGTATTGTTTTTGGGCCAACCACTACTCGGGTAATTACCCTATTTCTTCTACTCAACCAATTGTGGAATAAAACTAAGAGAGACTATTTATGATTTCTTTTCTTATCCAATCTTTCTATTATTTTGTTAAGTATTAAGTACTAATCATATGACTCTTATTCCTAACTACTCTTTTGTCTTAATAGACGACAGAACTATAAATTAATATAAGAGAAGGGTGGTGGCAGCCGTGTGAAGAATGGAGGTCGCCGCCGATATGGTTGAAATTGAAAATAAAGTTAAAAAAAGGGTTTAAATAGACTTAAAACTATAAATAAAATTTTTAAGTTAAATTAAATTTAATAATTTAATAATTATTTAATAGTAATATAATATTCACATAATTATTTCATTCATTTTTAATAAAATTAAAAATTTATTATAATTTAAACATAAAATAAATATAATTACTAAATTTTTTAAATATTATAATTTATGTTAATTTTTCTATTAATATATACATAAATGAATTAATTATTTCTAATATTTCAAGTTAAAAATAGAATACAAATTGATAATAAAAAGTGTTCAATAGGAACATTGTTATATCTACGTATCCACATATGTTCTATTATGTTGAGAATCGACCTGAAAGATTATGGTATAAGTCTCGACGATCGATTAACATAATCTAAAATATGACTACTTCTTCTAAATATAAGATTAATTTATATATATATAAAAGATCGCTAAAAGTTTTTCTAAAAATTTTTGTTATACATTGAGACCAATTAATCATTTTTGTAGTGGGTTTTGAACTCATTTTCCAACAGCTAGGACCTCAATTCTCAGTAGGAGGTCGAACCAAGGACCTATGGAAGTCGGGGCTACCCCATCCCCATGGGTAACATAGCTGTGTGCCAGTTTTCGTCACCTTTATTTGAGTTGATGAAGTGATCTCGCCTCTAGGAAAGTCGAAGATAAGGTTGTTAGCATAGTACTACCACCGAGTACAAAAATTAGACTGCTCTCTTAAGAAGTACGGTCATTTCATCTTTGATTAGGCCTTCTTGCAGATTGATTGGAAAGTCACTGCCCAGGAACATACACCTATACAAACTTATCCAGGACCTTCTGTTAGTGCTAACACCATCCGAGCTTGCACTACCGCTCGAAGAGAAATGCCTATGAGATCCCCTCAAGCTCTGTAATTCGAAGGAGGTTTTGAGAATTTAAACTTTGAATTTCTTTATCTTCTAGAATATAAGTTCTAAAAGCAGACAAAATCACTATGGAACTAGACCTCCTCGTCGCCGCTCAGTTCTGGTTTCACTAAGGGACAGACTCGCGGAATAAAGGCTTAGGGGAATAAGAGCAGTGGGACTTCTTACTTTACTTGAAGCGGGTGGCATAGATGTCTTTAAAGGAGCTGCTTTGTTGTCACCTCCTCGAACAAGTGAATCAGAGGGGCTTGTTCTCGAAGAAGCCATTGTTGGAATAGCCATAGTTAGAGTAATAAAAGCTTTTGGTGATGCACTTAGTTATGAGCATCTAAGTGGTAAACTCACCCCAAGATGAGTGCTCGTATTTTGACTTCCCTAGAGACTTTGGTAGCATAGCTGAGACAACGATGGGTTCTCTACCTCGATGGGGATGGAGAGATAGAAGTTTTGAGAATTCAGAAAAGGTCACGACGAGACGAGCCATTTATCATTATGATAGGTGTTAAGTGGAAGCCCAGTGATGTATGCAGCTAAGGCATTTTAATAGATCGGTAGACTTGAACCTTATTTCTACATGACCGCTACAGGTGATTTCCCTAGCCCAAGCAAGCTAGTAGCCATCATGCATCATACTTATTCTGGAACAGAGCTCCTCGCAGAAATTCCAGATCATTGAAGAGGAATAAAAAAAAGTAGTTTTCCTATAATAAAGTACCTGGATGTTCCCTTGTCCCCCAAGAGAATAAAGAGAGAGCATTGCCTTCCTCTACTGGAGAAAATGAAAAAGAGAATCTCAGGTTGGAAAATAAAATTTGAGTCCTCCGGGGGTCGACTAAGGCTTTTTAAACATGTTCTAGTATTCCGATGCACATCTTTCTTAGGATTATTTTTTTATAATTATTAAAAGTTAAAATATTTTACTATATCATATTAAATCATATCTACCAAAAAGTATTTTTTTCAAAACATGTTTCAAAATGTATTTTGAAACACATAGCAAACAAGGTCTTAGTTTTTTGGTTTAAACTTGTAGAATCTAAGGCCATGTTTGCCTAAGTATTTTCAAAACACATTTTGAAACGTGTTTAAAAAAAATACTTTTTTGGTAGATATGATTTGATGTGCTATAGCAAAATATTTTAACTTTTAATAAATATATAAAATGCTTTAAAATTTTCAAAAATTATATTTTTAATTTTTTTTCTCCAATTTCATACAACAGCTAAAAAAAAAAAGAGGAGGTCAGAGCACCATTATAAGTTGTTATCAAAAAAATTTGGGAGTTCACATTAATATAATTATTATTTTCAGGTTCGGAATTTTTAACTTTTTTAATTATGGATGAGCAAATCGGATCCGATCCGACCCCATGTTGGTCGAATCTGATCCGACTAGATTCAATCTCTTTTTATTTTTAATAAGGATTTAAAAAAAATAATTAATTGATTTTCTATTAAGATACTTTTAATTAATAGTTAATTTTTTTTCCCTTTTAATTATTTCTATTTATAGATTTTTAATTACATTTTAAAAAGTATTTTTAACTTCCATTAATTTTTTCTTACAATATATTTTTATTTAAAAAAAATTAAATTCTCTATTAATTATAATTATTACTTCATATTTTTTTCATTCTCCATATTTAATATTTTAGATTATCCACTAATATATTCAAGAAAGGAAAAAAAGAAAGAAAAAAAGAAAAAAAAAAAAGCAGTCATCCAATCATCCGACCGATCGAATCATATTAATTGTACCAAAACTTTGTTGGATGATGAAAAATTAGATGGATTGGCGGATCGGATTTATCCAACCGATGCCCAACCTTACTTTTCAATATCAATTTATAAGGTAAAAAAAACACAAAAAAAGTTTAAAAAGAAAAGAAAAAAATTATTATAATTTTAAATGAATATCTTATTTTGATTTCATTTACTTGAAAAAAATTTAATAAATTAATAAAATTACTTAAATAATATTTTTTGTACTCCAACTTAAAAATAATATATTAATTTTATTTAATAATTTAATTAAAAATGTATAATTTATGGTAATTTTATTATATTTAATCTTAAAAGAGGTTGATATGTCCTGTTTAAGAAACGCCCCTTTCGAGCCTCTCTCAACCCACCTCACAAATTGTCGGCCAACCCCCCCAAGGTGGGGCCCCACATGACGGCTATTTCGGACCTGTATGTAAATCGAGTGGTGGACCCGAATCCTAGTATTCTCAAGTCTTAAACTCTCCAGCTTCATTTTAGTTTTTTCCAGTATCGAAAAAATGGTGGAAAATATTCAGAAAATCAGACAGAGAGAGAGAGAGGAATAATACAGACTTCACACTCTTGTCTTCCACCAATGAAGACGACGGTTCGGATCTAGTAATAACCTTTGATCTAGAAGCTCATTGACTGATAGTAATATTCCACCATTTTTTTCCCCTTCTCACGCAGAAAATTCTCTCTCCTCTCTCTCTATCTAGACTTTTTCACTTTTTCCGTGGTGGGGACATATTTTTGGTTGTTGGTATACTAGCCCTCTCATTTCCCATTTAGAACACAAGCGTCCTAATTCCCTTTAACCCAAAATTCCGAGAAAAAAACAAAAAATAGAAACCCAATATAAAATTTGCTTCTTCTGGAAATGGGTGCCTCAGATTTCTGACCTGAGAGGCGGTTTCGTTTAATTCAAGGAGTACACTTCAGAAATGAAGGTTTCGGTTTGTTAAAACATACTTCCCTTTTTTCGTTTTCACAGCCGGGGCCTGGGGGTTTTTTTTTTGGCCGGTGCATGATTCTAGGGTTTTATCAGATAAAAATTATTGAAGAAAAATGGTGGCAGGGAATGGGGTGTTCTTCCAAATTCTAGGGCTTCTATCATGTGTGGCATTCATATACATGTCATTTGGGAATTTGAGGTTGAATTCTGAGGAGGAATTGAGGATGGGTTTTGTGGAGAGGAATGGGACTAAGTTTTTATTGGACGGGAAGGGGTTTTATGTAAATGGGTGGAATTCATATTGGTTTATGGATCAGGGTGTGGATGTTTCTAGAAGGTTCAGGATCAGAGCAATGTTAGAGTCTGGAGCTCAGATGGGTCTCACTGTTTGTAGAACTTGGGCTTTTAATGATGGTGATTACAATGCTCTCCAGATTTCTCCTGGAAAATTCAATGAGAATGTTTTCAAGGTACTTGCTGCTACTAACCATATAAATCTTTTTTTGGGGGGGTTAATTTCACTTAGTTTAACACTTTATTTGATCATCTCTTATCTCTGTTTTTATGTGTAAAAGATTGGATTGAGCTTCTTGAGATTTTTTAGTGTTATTTCTTTTTGGGTTCTTAGGTCTTAACATTATTGAGTTTAGAGTTTAGAATCATCCAATTTAGTGTTAGTATCACCAAATTTGAAATTTAGTGTTTCAATCACTGAATTTAGGGTTGAAAGGCACTATTTGCTGACTGTTTTTTCCTCAGTGTATACCGAAATAAGCTTTCCTTTTCCTTTTCCTAGTAACCAAAGTTTTGAAGATAAATATATAAAGCTCTCTACTGCTATATAAATTTGCAAGGACCTTTGCTAAGTTTAAACTATTTCTAATGTCTAGCATTGATTTGCATTCTGATTTTAAGAAATGGGTGGGTGGTAGTCTTTGGATTATGCGATTGCAGAAGCGGGACAACATGGGATAAGGCTTCTTCTTTGCTTTGTTAATAACTTGCAAGCATATGGCGGAAAGACTCAATATGTCAAGTGGGCTTGGCAAGAGGGTGTCGGTTTAAGCTCTTCCAATGATTCCTTCTTCTTTGATCCATCCATACGCAATTATTTCAAGAGCTATATTAAGGTATAAGTATATCCCCATCTACTCTATAATATCTCAAATTCGACTTCAAATCATATTGAGCTAATTTATCTTCAATGTGGTAAATTTGGGATTGACTTTTCTCCAGACAATCTTGACAAGAAAGAACACTATCACGGGGATTGAATATAGAAATGACCCGACTATTTTTGCTTGGGAATTGATAAATGAACCCCGCTGCATTACGGATGCTTCAGGCGATACTCTTCAAGTAAGTTCTTATGCTATATTGCTCCCACAGTATGATCAGGGGCCGATGCAAGTCCATTGCTCAATGTTTCAATTTTATCCCTATTTTTGTTAGTTTTTATAATAATTCCCCTATCCTCTGCCCATCCTAATTCTTGTCTAACATCTTTAAATTATAGGTTTTGTAAAAATATGCCTCCCAAAGTTTTTGTTACTGTAAATATATATCTCTTACTTTTGTTAAAAGAAAATGATGTATGCAGTCTGTCTTCAAATTTTTTCCCACCTGGAAAAATTTTGTGGTTCCACTGATTTACCAAATATATATATATTCTTAGTTGATTTGATAATAATAGTATGTCATAAATTTACATGTTTGAGATTCAATATGAAACTAAAGGCATAAATTTACAGGACTGGATAGATGAAATGTCAGCTTACATAAAGTCAATCGACAAGAATCATCTACTGACTGTGGGCCTAGAAGGATTTTATGGGCCAAAAAGCCCGAAAAGGCTAACTGTGAACCCGGAAGAATGGGCTTCCAGACTCGGATCCGATTTCATCCGCAACTCTGGAAACCCACACATCGATTTCGCCTCTGTTCACATCTATCCTGACCACTGGTAATCATTTCAACCAATTTAACATATAAAAAATTTATAACCCAAAAATAAAAAAGCCCAAATTTTGTTGAAGTTTCCATTTTTTCTTATCAAGGTTTCATGGCATAGAATTTGAAAACGAACTGAAATTTGTATCGAAATGGATGCTTTCTCACATTGAAGATGGTAACAAGGAGCTAAAGAAGCCTGTCATGTTCACAGAATTCGGTTTATCGGATCTAAACAAGGACTTTGACCCGTCTCAAAGAGATAAATTCTACAAAACTGTTTTCGACATTATTTACAAATCTGCCAAGAGGAACTGGTCAGGGGCCGGTTCATTGGCATGGCAGTTCTTTGTAGAAGGAATGGCAGAGTATAATGACGATTTCGGGATTGTTCCATGGGAAAGGTCGTCTACTTACCAACTGATAATAAAACAGTCCTGCCGGTTGGCTAGAATCAGTGGCCAGACTCAACAATTGAAAACTTTGAAAGCATTGTGTTCTCAAAGAAGGTGAGAGCGTGTCCTTTTTTTTTCCTGTATTATTCTTTCATCATCATTATCTAAGTTCATTCCCGATGCTTTCGGGATTGGTTATACGGATTTTGGCTCTCCAAACTATGTGGTCTTCCCAATCGCTGCATAATCCAAGCTCTGAGATGTTTTTGCTCACTGCTTTCATTTAAGTTTTCAACCGCCTTCCTTGCATTGTTTGTTTGTTGTGAAGAAATATTGGGTTCTGTTTATATTTATATTTTAGGCAGTGTTATAAAGATAAAACAAAAACAGATATAAATTGTTTTATCTAAAGGCTTTAGGTTTGGGAAGTCTCTGTGTAATTTTTGTTGAGAATTTATATACAAAACTAAAATTCATAAAGGAAAAAGGCTACTTGGGATGAGTGCCTATCTTACATAAACTTTGTACATAAAGAAGAAAGAAAAAGAAAAAAGAAAAGCGTCTTGCCAATGAATGTAGAGCCGAGAAAGTGTACTAATTGGTGTATGAATGAGATATATTTAAGTGGTTTTGAGCTAAGCTAAGCTAAGGTCTACCAGTAAGAGTGTGCCATGAGCGGTCGTATGAACATTGTCTAGCAGTAAGAGTGTTCCATGAGTGGTCGCATGAACATTGATCACGAAGGGTTGGAAGTGTGACTTTCCTCCAAGAGATCTACTATTTTTTTGCACATCGTCTGCTTACACTGAATGAGAAAGTTCCTATATACATACAAGCACAATGAAAAATAGATAAGAATTTAGCGAAATACAGAACATTGTTCTTGATTAAAGTTGTAGCAGAATAGATAAAATACATGTAGAATAAGTAAAATACATGCAAAGATAAACCTGCAAATTACAAGTAAAACATCTATAGGATCTAGCATTTAGATATGCTATATGAGAATCCTTATGGGCAAACAACTTACGAAGATACAAGTCAGAGGTAGCGTTACTACTTGCTTGACCTAATTTCTAATATAACTCAAAGGTACTTGCTTGATGTATACAAGTTAGAGATACTTGTTTGCACCCGTTTGGTGAGAAGCATATGTGCTTCCACACTTTCGATCTAATTTCTATGCTTTTAAATGAAGCAGCTAGACTGCTATTTAAAGATTAAAAAGTAAAATTACAAATACAAGGACTTATACTTTGGTTGCTTGTTCAATATAAAATAAGGACATTTGGCTGATACTTTTGTAGTCTTATCTCTCTACCTTAGATAGTTTTGGCAGGTACCGTTGATGATGCTCGTGAAGTGCTGACAAACTTCAAAGTTCCAATAGGGAAGTGTTGTAAAAAGTCCAAGTTGGATGATGAATTATTGGTTCAGAACTGTAGCCAGGCCTTGATTGTTCTTGCTCGAGATTATAGCTCGTTCTAGCACACTTAGTGTGAGGAAAAGTGAGCCCCACAAGAAGGCATAAACAGCTAAGATCACCATCATTGTGGTGCAAAAGAAACCAATGGTTGTGTAGAAGAAGGAAAGCATACGACAAAAGTTGAGCCTATGACGTAAACGGTAAACATCTCGGTTTCAGACTTGTTCTCCATTGCCACTTGCAACTTTCGCTTTGAACATAGATACTTGATTCATCCCGACATCTCTTCCTTTTCCTACTTGAATGTACTCATGGTGAGTTACATTTCCTCCTCTTGTTGTACAATTAAACCTGGAAAATATATCTTCACTAATGTTAGTCACTCTTGATGCTTTACTTAACCCGCCTCGGGTCATGAACTAAAACTTGTCAAAAACATCAGGGTGGCCATAATGCATTCGTATCTTTAATGGGTTTGCTAGAACACTTTGGCCTTAGGTCACAAAGCTAGATTCTTGAGCAGAATGAACCGAGCGAGGGAAGAAACTGATCCAGTGAAGATATGTTCTCTAACGCCTAAGATGGTTGGTTTTCGGATCCCATATTTCCTTCTATACTCTTCTAGAAGGTTCCTCATCTTGAGTGATTCTTCGAAGTAATTGTCTTGGTTCATATCGATCGTTTGCACAACTTCTCCTCGGGTGAAGTTAATAACTGCATGGTTTTGGTTTCGGGGTTTCCTTTCTCCGAGCTTTATCAGGCCAAGTAACTTCACAAGGTAAATCTTGACTTCTCTTTCTAATTTTTGTTCATACTTCACAAGAACCGAGTAATACTCTTTCTCGTCTCTTCCTTTTGAAACCTTGTCAACATAAGCAAACCAAAGGGCTTCATTATTCCTCATTAGATAAGGAGTCTCATCAGCATGAGGATCATTTTTTGCCTTTTGCATCCGGTAAATTTGACAAGCAACAACATAGGTAAATTTCATCAAATCAGTTCCATACTCATGGCCTTTAAAAACCAAACCTGAATCGCAGTTTGCTCGGCTTAGATTCGAAGAAGATGGTTATATCCTTCCGACATAAACTCAAGCCCTTGTGATCCTTCCTTGACATCCATTTCCGCAGCGGAGTCGAGAAAAGCAAGCATAGTAAGAGCACGATAATAACACATCTTTCCTCGTACAGTTCGAGCTAATGTCCGCCCTCTATATGAAGCCCAAAGCCTTAGATCTATCAATTTTTTGGTCCATATTTCCTCCTCATCTTCCATTCCTTCTCACCTCATCCTTTCGATAAAATTCATCCATTCATCAACAAAAATGGTTTGCAAATAGTAAAGAACCGAAATCTCGTCTTCATTTTCGGTTCTAAGCTGTTCTTTACTGTACAAGACTTCCTCACTATAATGAGTGGGAACACTAAACCCCATCATTTTCTCCACTGAGGAGCACGAGGCATGTTCATAAACACAGAGTTGCTAAAAAATATGATCCTTCTCCTCGCCTCGAGATTCACCGGAATATTCTGCATGGAAATCTCGAGACGTGATGATCGCATGGAGTTGTTGGATTTGCTTATAGAAGTTGTCATTATAACTTGGATCCATCGATGGAAGTTTGAAAATTAAAAAAAAGAAAAAGAAATAAGAAATAAAATAATAAATAGATAAATTTTTAGATAAAAATAATAATTACTTGTTCTTTTTCTCTTTCTTTGTCTCATTTCATATTAGGAATGAGACAAAGATTGAAATTAAACTTAACCTCGATTTCAAGATCCAATTTAAAACATGATATCAAATTTAGAATTAAAGTTCCTGTGGGAATCAGAATTTTTATGCACCCCTAATTTTCTCACCTTGTAACATATGAATCACTTGTTAATCCATACTCAAAATCAATTAGAGGCTTCTCATAATAGGGGGGAAAATTATTTAAAAAGGGGAAATAATAATAAAAAATAAATAAGTACAATGAAATTTCTCATGACTGATTGATTCATTAGTCAAAACATTACTAAAATTATCCCATCGTCTAAAACCATATTTTACCAAGTTTACTTGAAAATATCTCAATCTACCCTGACTAACACATGTTTGGTGAGATTCTCTCTCATATGTGCATAAATTGTTTTAGAGCAAACCTGTTCCACGGAGAAAACGGTAGACCAATCCAATAAAAACTTACCATTTGAGAAGGAAAAATTTCAAGATATATAACTAATTTCTATAAAGCTAGATATAACTAAATTTCTATAGGATTGAACCAATCCACCAAAAAAATCTCTCCTTCCAGTTGATAGTCCATGCAGTTAAGAAAATAAATCACATTATCAAATTTTAACAGCATATTCATATGACATCACCAATATACAACCCTTCCCCCCTCCCCCCCAAAAAAAAACAGGCAAGAACGTGTGAGTGTATAAAGCATTTATTCAGTACACAATGAAACAGCACAACAATAACAGTCACGTCAGTTCTGTGGTTCTTTCCCTTTCCTGTTCTTTGATAAGTTTAACAGCTTGGACGTCAAAGTCAAACTCAATCCATAGTAAAAGTTCTTACCACCATGATCACCATCCTCCTCTCTGAGGACCTGCCTGGGGAGGAGGGTGCACATTCAGCCGGTCAAGAACAGAATTAAAGTCGATAGGTTGACCATTATCCTCCATCCTCTGAATCACACTTGCAACATGATCACTCCTAAATCCCATGCTAACCAGTTTCTCAATCACCTCATTGTAAGGATGGTTTCGACCAAATTGAGGAATGCTCATATTATTACGAACCCTATGGTTCGGTCCGAGATTTGTTGGAGGAGCCCCATATCCTCCCCCACCTTGACCATAATGAGGTTGTTGTGAAGAATGATGGGTCCTTCCCCCTTCATTATCATACATCATGTATCCACTCCCAGGCTGAAATCCGGGATTCGCACTGGGAGTCACATACCCACCATCCCCTTGGTTTCCAAAACTGCCCTTGATTTGCTGAGGTGGTGTCGGAGGCTGCTGCTGTGGTGGGCCCGCTCTACTGGATCCGACATAACCATAAGCCATTGCCTCCACATGCCTAGGTCCTGGTTGAGGCACGGGCAAAAATGGCATGGTCTCCACAATAGTAGAAGGATTGTTAGAGGGTTGACCAGGTGGGTAGGAAGAGTATGGGCCAGGTGGTGGAGGCCTTATTTGTTGTTGGGGCTGTTGATCAGCCCATTGCTGCTGCTGCTGATACTGAGGATATGGTTGGCCTGGAGCTGTTTGGTTTCCCTGAGGATGTGTCAGCTGTGGGCCCACACGAGGATCGGGCGGCAGATATTGGATCTGTTGGTGTTGGGTAGGGACCGGTGGGTTCGGTACTTGAGGAGGAGGTAAGTAATAGGATTGCTGTTGAGGCAGATTCTGTGAAGGTTGTGGTGGTGGGCCAACAGCCTGCTGTGGTGGGGCAACGAGCTGTTGTGGTAGGGCCAGAGCTAATTGCTGGTTAGGTGGTGTCTCGGACAAGTTATCGCATTTTTTCAGATCAGTAGAAGAAGGTACACCTGGTGATGATCTTTCCTCATTGGACTGAGAATTGTTTGTTGATGTAGAGAGCTTGGCTAATTCCTTTTGAGTCTCCGTCAGTTCTTGCTTGTCTCGTAATATCTGTACGGACCTATGGACCTGCCCAGTCCATACATAAAAAAAAAAAAAGAAAGCATAAATTTGATTCAAATTTAAATTACCATATTTTGAAAAGGAAAAAGAAAATATTTAACTTACTTCTTGGAGATGCTTTTCAAGGGATTTGAGTTTAATGTCTGCATCTCCATGATCACTGACCAATTCAGATCGCATTTCTCCAATGGACTTATCAAGATTGTAGCAATAGAGTTCCAGCTGGGACAGCCTCGAACTGATTCCTTCTAGAAAGCGCATGAGATTGTCAGAAAACTTCTTCATGCTTTTCTCGACCGTAGAAATCACAGTTTCATTCAATGACTCTTTCGGTTGGTTATATACAGTAGGAGGAGGAAGTGGTGAAGCTGACCTTCCCGTTCTACTTCTATAAATGTCCTGTTCAAATTTGAATAAAGCAGGTCAGCTTAACGTGTTTTCAGCTGGAACAAGAATTATCAGAACTTCATTGGTTTTCAGCTCTGAATCCTCTCCAAACATAATTTATTGTTTCAGTTCAGCTCACAAACCCAAATGTCTCCTTTCTACTAAGAAAAAAGGGAAAAAAGAAGAAGAAATAATAATATAATAAAAGACAAAGAAGGTCAAGCATCTTCAACCTGAAGATCATCTTTACTAATCCCAACCCTAACTCAACTGAGAAAACCAGCTTAAGATACTTAAAAACCCTAGCTACAATCCCAATCACCAATTATGCGTTTATTAGCCCTATCATCTTCATCCGAGAGAACTCCTCATTCAATCGATGTAAATTTTCTATCCCTTCATAATATTTTTTTTCCTCATCAACCACACAGCATAATACTTGCACAATCACAAAGACATGGATATCAACCATCGATTCAATTAGGAAAAAAAATCGTAAGGAGTTAGAAAGATCGTAATAGCACCTTGCTTGAATTAGTGGTAATAACGGGGTCAGAATGATTTCCATTAGATCGCTCTTGGTTGTCGTAGTCGTCGTAGGAGCAGAGAATGTCATCGGAAGCCAAATCGTATCCTTTTGAGCCCGCATTGGCCCGACCCGACGACCCAGACGCCATGGAAATCAGCAGCAGTGATTGATCGTAAAGACGAGGATTTTTTTTTTAGGGCTTTTCGATCGAGGAAAATGGATTTGGGTTTTCTTCTAGAGATAAATATAGTAGGAGGTTCGCTTGGAGAAGAAGTTTGGTAATAAACTAGTCCTTGGCAAAAAACAAAATCGTCTTTTCTCCGCTGAAGTTTTTAATAATTATATTTACTCCTCTTATATTTGGAGAACTAATAATGTAACCACAAGCTTATACAATACTACATTTAGCCCCTTTTTATATATATTTTTTAATTAATGCTAAAGCCTTGTGTCGATTTATTTTCATTTTTCTTAAAAATGAATATATTTGGATAAAAAAATAAAATACAAATAGATATAAATTTTAATGAACAATAATAAAATATGTTAAATCACGTAAAATGAAAATTATTATTGAAAACAATTTTAGCCCATCATCCAAAATGCTCTTATGAGAAAAAAATAGGTATTTCTAGCATTTAAAATTTTGGACACTCAATCCAAAATGCTCTTATGCTTGCCCTAAAAACTCTCCTCTCTTCCTCTCTCTTTATTTCTTGTTTTTCTCTCATCTAGCTTGAAAAGAAGAAATGAACTTTTGTTTTCAATATCTAGCTAGAAAAATAATAATAAATAAATAAACAAAGAGGATTATGAGATTACTCTATAGTCTTTCAATTTTAAGATAATTTTATTAAATTTGATCATATTTTATTTGACTTGTAATTTTGTTGAAAAACCTTCTCGGTCACTTACAAATTGCACACATTATAAATAGTCTTAACATAATATTTGTAAACAAATATATAAATGACTATGAAAATTTAGAAAAGCGATTGTCTATACTTTATCTAGCAAAATTTTGAACATGGTTTTTTGATTTGCATGAGAGACGAGAGAAAGATGAGAGAGATAAAACACATTAGATAATAAAAGAGTGCGAGTATATTGATTATGAGTAATTTTTTTGTGTGGTAAAAAAACTCTTTGATTCTATGTGTCAATTTGTTAGTATACTTATATATGGCAATAAGGTTTGGCCCAAAAAAAAAAAGATGACGATAAGGTGTTAAGATGTTAAATAAAATTACTCACAAGTAAGAGGTGTATATATATATAGGTTTTTTAAATTATGAGGGCTAAATCTAGCTATTGAAAAGTTCAGAGGAGATAAATATAATTAACTAAAACAAACGTGACTTTTTTTCTTATAAAAAAAATTAATTGTCATATACTCAATTTCAAACTCTAGTTTTCAACGCTATTTTCTCAAACTCCAGTTACTAATAACTTCACTAACACCGATAGTTTTCTCGAGAAACAGACCGGAAAAAGAAAAGATGTTAGCTTCTTTCTCCCTCATCTCAGTCACCGAAACCCCAAAAAACGCTCCATTACAAAAAACCACCCAATCCACAATGCATACTCCTTGTCCTTCTCATCCCAATCCCACGTCAAATTTAAACTCAATTTCAAACCCTCCTCACTCATCCTCTTCTTTCCCTCCGCTCAAAATTCTAAACCCAAATTCTCCCAATTTCACTCCCCAAACAACCCCACCATCGAATCTCTCTTCACCGGAATAGTCGAAGAAATAGGCGAAATCAAGCAACTGGGTGTGGCCCCACACGGCGGATTCGACATGAAAATCCACGCAAAAACCGTCCTTGAAGGAGTCAACCTATGAGACAGCATAGCGGTCAATGGAACATGTCTGACGGTCCCAGATTTCAACACCCAATTGTCCGAATTCACTGTTGGATTATCGTCCGAAACGCTTAGAAAGACTTCCTTGATCGAGCTTGGGCCCGGGTCAGTGGTCAATTTGGAGCGAGCGGTCCTGCCCACGACCCAAATGGGGCATTTTGTTCAAGGGCACGTGGATGGGACAGGGAAGATTGTTTCAATGGAGGTGGAGGGAGATTCTTTGTGGGTGAAAGTGAAGGCGGAAAATAGTGTTTTGAAATATATAGTGCCAAAAGGGTTTATTACTGTGGATGGGACTAGTTTAACTGTGGTGGATGCTATTGATCAAGAAGAGTGTCTTAATTTCATGTTGGTTGCTTATACTCAGCCAAGGGTTGTCATTCCTTTGAAGAAAGTGGGGCAAAAAGGTTAATTTGGAAGTGGACATTCTTGGCAAGTATGTGGAGAGGTTGCTTGGTAGTGGCTTTGTTGATTCTATCAAGTCCTCATGACATGAAGGTTAGGGAATTTCTTTAATTTTAGTTTTTAATATGTATTCTGAAAAACTATTTGCTACATCAGTTGATTGTACTTTGATACTCTCTCATACCTTTTCGGATGAAGGTTTGAATAATAGCATTTGGATTTACCTTAAGCTTGCTCCCCATCTTGTTGTTATTTATGATATGTAATGTTGAAGATAAGTCTTCATGACATGAAGGATAGTGAAATTTATTGCTTTTTTTTTCTTTTGCAATTTTGTTTTAAGTTAAAGTTTTGTTTTATTTTGGGTTCTGTACTTTGATAAGCCTTTTGGGAAACTATCTGCAAAGAGGAGATGGTGTGTCCTATCTCACCCCATCTGACTCTCTCACAATGGTTACATGTGATCAATGCTGTCGATGTAGGTGATACACTTCTTGGATGAGGATTTGAATCACATTAGAGTTTTTAGCTTCATGATTTGGTATTAGGGGAGCTTAAAAATTCAAAGATGTGACTTTTTGTTCAAGCCTGGAGCCAGCTCCCCATCTTGCTATTTATGACGTGTAGTGTTTGGATTGTTTTTCCTAGAGCAATTTTATAGGATTTACATAGCACTTAACAATTATACAGTAATTAGTTCCTTCCGGTGGTATAGATAGAGCCGAGATGTTTTTCGGGTAACCATCATTCTTGAGATAATGTAGAAGTAATTTGGAAGATTTTGTTTTGATTGGTCTTTGTTCATGTTATTCCAAGTAAGATGTTTGGATCTTATGAATCCATCTTGTGGTAACTTATTGTTGCCTCTCTTTCTTATCTTTTAGTTTCACTCGTATTATGAGTTAGTAATAGAATTCTGGCTCTATTCTTCAAAAATTCTACTTGAATTTTGCTAAATATTTGTAAACTTTACCGTTGTTTTTGTCAATTTCACATATTTTCTTTATTAAAATCCGTCATATTATTTCCCTGAGGCCATGATAGAGAGAATGAATAGTTACTCTTCGACATATCTCTATCATATATGACTGATTGTTGTCGGACCTAGTATATCTACTAGGATACTATAGGAGAATAGTAGAACACTTCTGTCAAATGAGGTAGTTCAAAGGTAAGGCATAAATGTCAAATAAATGCAAGTGGAGTATAGTAAACTTGTGCATGATATATCATATTATTTTTCCCCGAAAATTTTTGAAATGTGCTGGTACTGCATTCTGAAGTGAAAATTTTTGAAATGTATTGTGATTTCTCGGGACAAACTGAACAATCAGGGTGAATCGATTGATGTTAGCTGAATTTCTGTGGGACTGAACTAGACTTTAGATCCTATAACTAGCATTTGTTGTATGTGACTGGATTATTGTTTTGTTATTCTGATGTTAATTTTTGCAAGATTCACTCATAGTTGAAATGTTGGAATGTATTCATCTGATCTGATTTCCTGTGTCAGTTTGAAGTTCAGAAATGCTCCTCAACGGTGTCTGTTGGCTTCTATTCTCTCTATCATTGCTCCATAGTAATAAATGGCCTCTGGGACTGAATTGCTTTTGTTAATGATATTTACTCTTCTTAGAAGTTCTACATTTTCTGAAACTTGAGTTCGAGTAATTTGCGTTCTGAACGATGTTTAATCGACATGGGAGAATATTAACAGTGCTAACTCCCGCTCTCTTTTTATCGGGGGGGCGTCTTGCCATGTCTGGCGTAATATCCTTTGGGAAATTTATAATGAGAACATCTAGTTCGGGAAATCAATTAATCTGCTGTTTACTTTTTTTTTCATTATCAATTAGTTTTGAGTTGTATTTTCGAGTTTTTACAGGGTATCAATCTTCCTATTAACCATTGATAAGATTGAGGATCATCAAGCAACTTGTCTTTGTCTTTCATATTCAAGGAGGTATGAGAATCAAACTCCTTTGTAATAAACTTCATATTCGACTCCATAGGTGTAGAAAGAGGCTTGGCACCAAGAAAACTAGTGTCAGTAAGAAGGTCTAAACTGTACTTGTGTTGATTTAGAACTATGCCAGAAGAATACCGTGCAACCTCAATGCTCAGGGAAAAAAAAGCCAAACAAAGAGGGCCAAGGTCTTTTTTGTGAAATCTGAAATGAAGAAAAGTCTTCCAATCGTCAGTTTCATGTTGGTGCCTGTCATGACTATGTCATCAACATAAATATGTAAGATAGTAGTCTGACCATTTGATTGTTTGATGAAGAGACTGTAATCTGGCTTTGATTGTGAAAAACCAGCATCTAGAATAGCACAAATCAACTTTGCATTCCGAGGCTTGTTTAAGGGCATATAAAGACTTGGAAAGTTTGCAGACATGTCCTTTTGAAGGAACATGATCAAGACCAGGAGGAACTTTCAGGTAGACCTCTTCAAGTAAATCTCCTTAAAAAAAATGCATTGTGGACATCAATTTGATAAAGAGGCCAAACATTAATGCAAGCAAGAGAAAGCACTGCTCTAATTGTCTCCATGTTGGCCACTGGTGAGAAAGTCTCATTTTAGCAACCAAACGTGCTTGGAATCTCTCAATTGTCCCATCTAGTTTGTATTGATCTTATAAACCCAGTTGCAACCTATGGAAGTTTTACCGGCAGGCAATTCCATTATATCTCAAGTGTAATTTAATTTCAAAGCTTCAAGTTCTTATTCCATAGCAAATAACCATCAAGTTCGGGGGTAGTAGAAGAAAGAAAAGCAAAAAGTTTGGGTGAGATGGAACAGTAAGAAACATGAGAAGTCAAAGGATACCTGGTAGTGTTCTTGACAGAAGAAAATGCTTAGATTGCTGGAGTTGTAATGGCAGAGTAGCATCTATAGTCATTCAATCTGGCAGGTTTGACATGTCTAGATGATCTTCTGAAAAGACCACCTGTGGAAGAAGGAACAACTTTTTTATTATTCTGATTATTTAGTTAAAATGAGTTTAATTCAATAATTTCTATTTATGAATAGATATTTGATAATAAAAAAATACAGATTAGAATAGGCAAATAATTGTGATTGTTTTTATAATTTCTTTTATTTATTTATCAATTAACCTTGAATTTTTAGGTGGACCCATGAATATAGAAAGAAGGGACATGCTCACCTCCCAGATGGGTGGCCTGTGTATGTCAGGTCACTATGATATTTTTGGCTTTGTTTTGTAATCAAGATCCATGGGGTTTGTTATTATTATATGAAACCCACAAAAATGAATTAATAACAACCGTTTAATTCACATGTGTTGTGTAACCTTTCAATCTTCTTGAATCTTGTATTTGTCTAGAAATACCCTTACAAAAAAGATATGAAAGGTCCTACCTGTTTTTCACATGTGGTTCAAACTTTAAACTTCAATGTAAATCAATTTGACTACTATTTTAATTAAGATTCTAATCCAATTGATGTGGTTTTTTTTTTTTTTTTAATACGATGAATTTGATCAAATCACTTGTGAAGAACTTAATCAAATTGATTTAGGTTTTTTTTTTGTTTGTTAAGATTGGGTTTGATTCTTCTTCTTTGCGAAGTACGGGATCTAGATTTTCGTGAAAAAGAAGAATTGGATCTAGTTTTTAACGAAAAAGAACGGGTTTGATTCAATCGGATTCTTCACAAGTGATTCTATCAAGTTCCTCGCAAAAAAACAAGATAAATTTGATTTAGATATCTTATAAAATAATCATATTATTTTGCTCGATTTTTTAAAAGAAAAATTGGAATATTTCGATTCAGACTTTTTTTTGTTAGAAATCAAATGGAATTTCATATTTTTTATTTCTTATATTTAAAAAATAATAATATGAAATAAAAATGGAGGAAAATAAAAATATAAAGGTGAAATATAAAACTAAAAAAAAATAGAAGAGTTAATTTTTTTTAATAATGCAGTGTGATAAAAAAAAATCACAGAGAAATTAATTGAAAAAATAAAAAAAAAATTACTTTGATAATATAAAAATAAAAAATATTCGCTAAAACTAATCCAAAAATGAATTTATAAAAATAAAATTATATAAAAATTTAAAAATAAATTAACACTAAAATTTAAATTTAATATATCAAGCATATGTTATATATCATATATATTCCCTATACATTGAAGAAATTTTCTCTTAATTAAAAAGTAATTTACTATGAAATATCTAAAAGGCATCATGAATCCGGATAAAAGCTGTGAAAACGGACGGTGAATACGTGGTCAAATAAGGACCGTACACGTATCGTTCAATAATTGAGTTATGGCTAAAAAAGATGAGCCTATCGTATGGAGTCAACTTCTATTACTGCTTGTCTCGAAAATATCAACTTTCTTGTCCCGCCACAAATCCTGCATACCTCTCTCTATTACGAAATTGCCCCTTCTTCATTTAAATTAAGAGTAAATTAATTTAAATTAATTTTTTACTTTTATGCTGATATTAGAGAAATTTAAGGAGTTTTAAACTAAATTTTGAATATTAATTAAAATATATTATATTATTTAAAATAAATGAATATATTTTAATTAATATTCATGGCTTAATCTAGAATTACCTAATATGTCACTTAATAAGACATTTATATATTTATTATTATTATTATTATTATTATTATTATTATTATATTTTCTTTGGCTCGATCTTCATAAATTCTTAAATCAAACATCCTTAAAATTGAAGATTCGATCAGTTTTAAATTATTAATAACAATAGTATGATAAATAATAAAATTAAGTCAAGGGTAATACCGTAATTCAACAAGTGAATATGAATGGTTGCCGCGTAGTTCAGTCGTACATTGACACAAGACCACATCCTTCCCGTATATATATGCCGTCAAAAACCAATTTTCCCTCAACCTTTCCTCCCTGTCATTCACTTTTCTCTCTAATTTTCTCGCAAGACAAACACATTTATTTCCTTCAGAAACTTTCTTTCAAGATGAAGAAATCAGGAATCCTCGCCGCCTCAGTTGCCACTGCCACTGCTACTGCCTTCTCTGCTTCCACTCCTTCTTCCTCTACCTTCCAATACTCTCATCAGGTAGGTTTTTTCTCCCTGTTTGGTTTCCTAGAAAATCTTCTTTTTTTTTTCTGGAGAAATTTTTTGATCTTCTAACGTGAATCCTGATTTTTCTTAATTAATTTATTTCGTTTTATTTGAAAATTATTCAGGATGAGAGGAACAGGGAAAACTTCTCACCGGAAAGATTGTCATCTTCTTCTTCTTCTTCGGAGAAATTCGCTCCTAGATTTGATGGATTGAAATTCATTGAAACTTTGGTTACTGCTCATAGATAAGATTTTGATTTCTCTTTGAACTCTTTCTTATTTATTGTTAAAGAAGATAAGTACGAGAAAAGAAAAATCATTTTCTCTTTGAAGTTTTTTGAAGTAGGAGAAGAAGATTTGTAATATTTCTTGTGTTTGTAGTTATCAGTTGAAAAACAAAACAAAACAAAACAAAAGCATTGATATAAAAATATTATTGTGTTAGAATTTCTTTTCTTGTTAAATGCTAAAAAAAGCTTCTTTGAATTTTCTTTCCGTATATTTCTCATACTACATCAGCTATAGAAGTTTAATGTCCAACTTTTTGAATCTTAGAGATAGTTGGACTCAATCTCGATGGTGAATCTCACTTAGGATTATATAATTTTGACTACTAGAACAACTCTTGAGGTTAAAACTCCTTAAATGTATATATAGATCGAGTTATTTAAAAAATTATTAGTTAAAATTTAAACTAATTAAAAAATAAAAAAATAAAAAAACAATAGGACATGAATACTGATAATTTGGATTTCTCTCCCCTTTGACTATTATTATTTTATTATTTTGTTTATTAATGACATTCAAATATAATATTCTAAGATACTAAAAACCCAAAAAAAAAAAAAAAAAAATTTATTTTTCTTACACACTAAAGAGCAAGTTGACCTAAAAGTATTAGAAGTAGGAGGGGAAAGTTACAAGCACGCCCTCTCTTAGCTTGCAAATTTCAAGTCATTGTGCACATGGGAATGACTTGCTAGTTTGATAGCACCCATCCATGATCCACCTTACTTTAAAGAAACCACATAATGCTTCGCTATCAACAGCAATTTACTGTCAAGTGTGAGCAAGTTGATTTGTCTCAAGTGTCAATTCTCAAAACCCTTTGTCACAACATCTCTAACCAATACAACATTCATTCAAAACACACCCATAATAAAATATAATGAAGACTTGATGTGATCACCAAATGAATTTGACTCTTTTGTGTGCTTCCTTTTTTTCAATTGATTGTGATATTGATTTTTCTTTCCAATCCCTACATATATATATATATATATATTCCATATTATTCAGCTTTGACAAATTCATATATAAGAAAATATCTTCTATATGAATGTAAAAATAGTTTCTTATGAGGAAGATCAAGACCAAGTAAAAGATACTTCTCTGTTCCGATATAGAGCAAGATCTCCACCTCTTACAAATGTAGAAAATTTCATATCCATTTGCCAAAAAAAGTGTTCTATTGTGATAATTGACTTGGGAGCTTAACTAACCGAAGAAGTATATAGAAACAAGTACCTTACACAGGAACGTGCAATGGGTCGAATTTGACTCGTTGCATGCGGGTATCCACTGGTTTCGATTGGATTGGGTATTCGATCTGATCCGATCCTATACAGATTGGGTCAAATACTCGAATGATGTGAAGGTTTTTGACCTCAGACTGATATCTCATATATCGATCTGTGGTCTCAGCAGTTAAAATGTCGGTTTGGTCTAAGATATTTAGTCTAAGATGTCAGTTTTAGTGATTGAGATGTCAGTCTGGTCTGAGCATTCCGATATGTTGAGATGTTGGTTTGAGATGTACAAACAGACAAGTGTGATGTCGATCTATGCATCTCAGGACCCCGAGGCCTTCAACCTAACTGTGAGTCCCTTGGACCTGCAAAGTGCAAATGCATACTATTATATATTTATATTTTATGACATCACAATTCCTACAAGTTTTCACCAACAAGTTTGTTGTTCATCAACAAACATCAACAAATTCACTAAATTAAAAAAAAAAACAACAAATTCATGAAATTAAAAAAAAAATCAACAAGTTCACTAAATTAAAAAGATAAATTAGTTCAACAGACATCAACAATGTTCACTTGTTGATCTGTTCTTAATCCCATATTTGTGCATGCTGCGGGCTAGGGAGAGGAAAGGTGGCCGAGTGGCGGTGTCGGGCTGAGGGCAGAGGGTGTTGAGGTGTGGCGGCAACGGATCTGCACGTGATGTAAGTCCGATTTGTTCTTAATGCGGGTGAAGGCTGCTGTGAGCGAGGGAGAGGAAAGGTGGTGGCATCGGGCGGAGAGCGGAAGACGAAGCATTAGGTGGTGGCAGTGGGATCTAGTCTTCCTCGGCATGGGAGTGTAGCGATGCTGGCGCAGGTGCGGGTCTGCTTCTGCAAGCGCATATTCCGTTTTTTTTCTTTTTTCTTAAGGGCATGTAATGGTACTAGATATGTTAGATAATGGGTACCTGCAAAAACTAGTCAGATCGGGTACCCAATCTTACCAGTTTTAGGGTAGTTATCCAACGGATCGGAGAGGGTAGGGTCAGATTGGGTGCGGATAAAATGATCAACCCTACATAGTACATTATACACTTAATTCTCATTTTAGATAAAAACAATATCAACCCTGAATCATATTACACAGCGAATAAACCGTCAAATTTCTACAAGTAAAACCATGTTAGAACCGATTAGAGAGTTTTGATTTTTCCTTTAAAACAAACCAAAAAATGCAAACACCAAGAAACTACACATTAGAACAAGCATGGAGGATCGGGAAGCTACGACCATCTCGGCCCCACTCTTGTTCTTAGCCACTTCGATCTTGTCCAGAACTTCTGCGCAATCAAGTCCCTCTTTCCCTTCTTTACACTCATTAGCAAAAAGACCAGGCGGGTATCTCCCATAGAGGTTTATGTAGCTAAACATAGTGGCAGCGCAATCTGTTTGCGGATCGTTGATAGCATCGGCAAAAGGGCATGCAAATTCCTTTAGAGCTTCACAGCAACTGTTTGCTGCATATTGCGGTCCTTTGCACTTGCTTGTTATTATTGTGTAGTTCTTGTTCTCCATGTTTTCTGCGCAACCTGAAATTTGAATAATGAAAATAGTACAAACATTTACAGAATGTAATGTATATAACACACAAATTAGTGAAGTTCCGATAAAAATAACTTCGATTAACCAGATAACATGTAAAGTTACCGGGATTATCGATAAATTTAAGAGAGAGAGAAAATATATAAAGCGCAAAAACAATAAACGAACAGCATTGTTTCAAATTTTTAATGAACGAATTTATAGTAATCAAAATTATATATTTCAAAAATATGAAAAATCATCCACCCATAAAACTAGCTCATTCAATGTGCATGATTCCAATACCTTTTTTGGCCTGAAGGAGAGAACGACTGCTGAATCCATGTGATTCCAATGCATCATCTGCAGGACAAAAAAAAAAAAAGAAAAGGAAAATCAAAATTAAAAAAAAAAAAAAAAGCCAGATCAATGGCATGAAAATGAAGGGAAAATTACTGGAAGTGAAGGAAGATGAAGTAATGCCCATCAGAAGAAAGACAAGGGTGAGATGAATGCATTGATTCAACGCCATTTTCTTTAAATTTAATTTTGTTTACTTTGTTATTCTTCAGAAATCTTTGAGGGCTTGATCAGGCCCTTCTCTTTGAGGGGCCTGGTTTTCTTTGTTTGTTTTCTCAGAAAACAGAGAGAGAGAAACAAGAGAGAGGTTAAAGGCTCGGAGAAGGAGAGAGAAATCCTGCAAGAAAAGTGGAGGGCTGGCTCTGCGTTACACTGCAACATTTTAGTTCTCGTTTCTTTTTCCTGCAACATTCTTAATTTGGCTAAAAAGTTGGTGCTTGTTTCATCTAGCCAACCAAATTAGAAGAAGAATTCTAGTACATATAAATACTTATGTTTATGCGTGCTTACCAAGTAATAAAAGCTATCCGATCTCATCCAACGGTACACGATGCTCAAGTTTTAATTTTTTTTTTATCCAATTCAATTGGACTTAAAAGGCTACTACTAGATAAAATCCTACTTGGCAGTATCGAATACTATTGGATTGAGATCGGAAGACTTATCTAGTAAGCACTGTATCCTTTGGTGTTTCAACCTACTAACTCATCACAATAGACAATCCAAAATATGAATATAAACCCAATCTCATAGTACTAATTTTTAAAACTATTTTTCCTATTTATAAATATAAAAATATATATATTTTTTTAGCGATTAATTATATTTGATAATTATTTTTTTTCTTATTTTTTAAATTTAACTTTTGTTAAAATGATAAAAAATTAATATTAGAGAAATACAAAAAATAATTTTCTTTTTTCTCGATTATAAAAATAATATTTTATAATCATTATGAAAATATTTTTAGGAAACCGAAAAATTAAAATTATCGCCAATTGGATCCTTATAAGTATCCTACGCTCCGATACTAGAAAAATTGGGTAGTACAACATTGGAGAGCAGAACAAAATTTGAAGCAAGAATGAAAAATGTGGTGTTAATGGAGCTTTACGGATTAAAAATTGGATAGCAGAATCTCAGATTTTGATTAAAGTAGGTATTAAATGATGTTACGGGTATGTTTGACTTTCCGAGTTATCGAAGAAGGCGAGTAGTAAGTGCTTCTAACAATTCGAACAATGCTTTCATCTGATGCATCGGCTTGTTTATCCAGCTCGTAGTGATTGAATTCCGGGATAAGTTGCATCACAGAGAGAAGATTGACTGATTGCTGCCGTTGCTGTACATGTCCGGTCCCTTGACGGTTGAGGCCTACACATACACATTAACCATCCCAATTGTAATGTCGCTAATGCAAGTTGAGCTTAGGCTCTAACACTAATCCCAACTGTAAATTCGGTTTTTACCTCGTTATATGAACAAAGTACAGTTATACATATAAGGTGTTCAATAAAAATTTTTAAGAGAATCTCAAACCTAATTTATTCTTGTAGATTAAATGAAATTGATAAGAATTAATTGGAAAACAAATTTGTGAATATGTTATGTTGACGAGGAGTTCATGTTTTGATACATGATACCATATTGATAACCCATATTAAGAACTTAGAGAGAACCGAGAATAGAGTCGGTGATCTCATACCTAATTCTGCTTGAGACCACATACTTGTGACTACATACCGATATGTTAGATATCAATTTGTGTATCTACTAATCGAAAGATCGAAAATCCTATCAACTATTTGAGTATTATAATTTTAAATTTATCCAATAATATTATAAATCTAACTGTTTGTTTAAAATTTATGATTCATCATAAAAAAATACGTTAAAAAATTTCCCAAATTAAAAAAATATAAAAAGTCCATGATGTCACATTATACATATATTGTCCATACCTAGTGGTAATGATGTCATGTGGGGTAACTAAAATATTCATAATCGACAGTCTAGTTTCAATTTGATGATGAAAACACACAAAGGAAAAAGTGAATATATTCATTTGCGTCGTTATATTCTAGAAGGCCATGAGAAATTATATATATAATTTGGAACAAAAAAAATCATTAATTAATATTAGAATTTAATGCATATCGAACTCAATACTTAGTTAGATCTAGATAAAATTAAAATTAAATTAAAATTAAAATTAAAAAACCGACAAAAGTTTGTATAATTGGTGAGAGGTTTTTATCGATAAAAATTTATATTTATGTATAAAATTATATTTATAATAAATTAATTTATTTTAATTTTTACATAATTATATTATATATTATACTTAAATTTATATAATTAAGATTTAAATGTAATTTATATAAAAAAATTTATAAATAAAATTATTTATATATATATACAGAATAATAATAATAATTATTTGTTATTATTGTTATTATGCTTCTGCATTATTCATGATCTTGACATATTAAAGAAAAAAAAAAAAAACATGCAATGCTCATTCTTCTAGATGAACGTCGGTTGTCATCTTAAGATCATGTGTGGTCATAATAAAATGAATTTACTTTTAATCAAAAAATAAAAAAAGTAAAATTAATTTACATAATCTTCCAAACACCCAAATTACATCAATCAAATTAAATTAAATTAAATTAAATTAAATTAAATTAAATTAAATTAAATTAAATTAAATTAAATTAAATTAAATCAAATTAAATTAAATTTGAAATTATTATATTCGTTTTATTTAAATACAAATTAATGACTAAGAAGATATCAAATTATATTATTTATTTATATATTTTTATAATCTAAATATTCTTATACTTTTGCTTCTGCTGATATAAACTCCGTTCTGCTCTCTCTCTGTACGCTTCTTCCTTCTTCTCTCATCTCTCTCTCTCTCTCTCTCTCTGCCATTCAAGCTAAGGTTTCATCTCAATTATTTCATACCCAGTTGTTTAAAATTTAGGTATGTTTCAAACCCCCTTTCTCTTTTCTTGTTCTCGTATACTCTCTCCTCTGGTTTTGATCTGGTCAAGAATGGAGAATAGAGATCATATATATAAAAGTATATATATATATATATATATATATATATATATATTTATGGGCTCTACCGTTGCTCTTCTTTCTTCCTTTGTTTTTGTTTTGTTTTTTAGTTGATTTTCATTCACACTACAAATTTCTTAATGAGATTTGAGCTTGTTCATGAAGTGTGTGGAGTTAAGAACGATTGAAGTTTTCATTTTTATGTTTGTTTTTTGTTTTTGTTTTCCCTAATTTGTGTTTGTTTGTTTCTCATGAACATCGAATCTGATTCAATGATCTTGTAAAGTTTTATCATTTGACAAGTTATATACCAATTTCGAAAAGATGAGGTTGGAATCAGAATCAGTCAGAATCAGAATCTGATTCCTTCTATTGAGTTCAACTGAGATTTACAGAGAAAGAACAACTAAAACGGAGCTCATGGACTTTCTAAGATATCACCATATCCCCTGTTTTGCTGAAATGAATGAACAAGTTTTTTTGTTTTTTTTTTCTTAAACATAAAAAGAATTGATAGGCTGCTTGCTTAGTGAAATAGTTAAACCCCACTTAATTTTATCACCATTTCTATTATAATAAGGTAGGAAAAAAAGTAGAGAATTAGATTGCTTCAAAGTTTTCCAACCAAAATTGGTAGTGGGTTGTTTTTGGTGTTTTTTTTTTTTGGCTTAAGATGTTCAAGTAGGGTTTATGATATTCTGAATTAGTAAATTATGATTTTTTTTTTTGTGCAAACTAATATCCTGAGTGATTTTCATATTCTACCCCTCATTCAAGAAGGTTAGGATTTCCCCCCTTCTATAAGAACAATCCAATCAAAGTTCTTATTTCTAGAAGCAAGATTAGGGTTAATAAAAATAAAAATAATCTTCTAAAAGCAAAATTTTGAGATGGTGAATTATGATCCTATTAGGTGGGACCCACATGTAAAATAATTTATTAATTAGATGAATATAATTGGAGATAATTTATGGAGAAATTGTCGGTAGACCGTGTTTACGGTTAAACTATCCATTTCAACAACATATGTCATAATCAAGCTTGTGTGTGGGTCAACACAAGAATATCTCTAACTCATTAGCTTCATTGTTTTTATTTCTGTAATCCAACAATATCTGGTTAAAGAGCATGTGATTTTCACTCATGTGGAGCCCACGTGCTTGCTACTAGTCAACTACATCCCTTTCTTCTTGTAATGTTGTTAGAGCTGTCCGCTATTTCTGGGCAATCTTTGCTTTGTTTACAGCATTCACTCTCTAACTCTTGCATTTGGATTATGATTTTCCAGTCTTGGACCATCTCCATAAAGAAAAACTGGGGCGGAAACAGAGAAGAATATGGAAATAGAGCAATTCTTGGAAGATTCTACATTGCAAAACGGCTCACTTCCCGAAACCATTCCGGATTTCAAGACATGTAATTATGTTTCGGAATCTATGTCCGAATCTAACAATGGACCGTCTAGTTGTTTCGACTGCAATATATGTCTAGACTCGGTCTATGACCCAGTTGTTACTTTTTGTGGCCATCTCTTCTGTTGGCCCTGCATTTACAAATGGCTTAGTGTTGGGACCGATTCTCTGGAAAGACAAGGCCAACAACAATGTCCGGTTTGCAAGGCTCAAGTCTCTCACTCTACTTTGGTCCCACTTTACGGAAAAGGCTCTACGAAAAACCCATCCAAAAGCAAACCTCCGCATCTTGGAATAGTCGTTCCACGCCGGCCTCTAGCTCCCACATCATGTGGGATTGAGTCACCAAGGTCGTATACTCACACGACAACTAGTCATCACGACGATTATTCAGTTCGAGCTGGGAATTATAGCCATTCTTTTTCAATGGAGGGGTTTGGTCCAGGCCAGACAATGACGAGCTTGCTCGGCCTAATGAATGGAGCGTTTGGACAGATGGTTTATGCAAGGGCATTTGGGAATGATATTACAAACTTGTATGCTTATCCAAATTCGCATGATCTTTACGGGAGTGTCAATAGTCCTAGAGTTAGGAGGCTTATAATGGAGACCGATAAATCACTCAACAGAATATGTTTGTTCCTTTTCTGTTGCTTGATTTTGTGTCTTTTGACATTTTAGCTTGCCTGGATCCGGGCCGGGATGTGCTATAGCTATAGAGATGTACAATATATGAGCTTTGTTTTGAATTTTATGATGCGTGTTAAAAATTCTTAGTGATAAACAATATCGATGAGCCCATTATCTAATAGTTTGAATTTTTGGGATATTCATATTAATATGATATCAAGGTCTTGAATTTAACATATTATATATTTGTATTTGGGTTTGTTTATGAGCTATTTAATAATAAGAATAGCTCGAAGATGTTTTACATATATAAATTGGAGCACCTCAGTCTTCAAAAAGACGTGATTGTAATAAACAATAATATCGCTGGTTCAAACACGAATTGAAATCGAAACCAATGTTTTAAATGCTGAATCGAATGCACCTTAATGATAGGAACAGTCTTAACAGTCATTCTTATTGCAAAATCTGTCGTAAGATGTTTTTGGTCCCAATTGGAAAAGAATAGTAGTACTTGAAGCTGATCGTTTAAAAACGTTCAAGATCACTCAAGTTTTTCTTACAAAGCATGTAAAATGCATTTATGGATAGCATGTGATAATGTTCGTGCTCTATAAATATTTGCTTTGGGGGTCGTTTGCTTTTATTACCATGTAAAATGCTTTTATTATCCCTTTATGTTTGTCTTTGCGCGTAAATTTCGACCGTCATTTTAGATCCAATAATTAAAACACATGCCACATAATAGGAAAAAAACAAAAATACAATTCGACTGAAATATAGTTAATTTATGAGCCGTATTTCATCATTCTCTCTCTCATTTTCTTAACAGTTGCGACTCACCTCTTTTTCTAAATATTGACAAATGACGATGATCATTTACACCCGATTTAAATCTTAAATTTAGAGATTGATATTAAATCTGAATATCTGAAATATGACTTACGTACTAACTATATGAGCTTTTATATTAATACAAGTAATTTTAACGTAGTAATTATTTTAACTATTAAATTTACAAAAACGGCCGAGATTGAATCCGCTCGCATTGGTACCTCGGGAGCCATTCCTGTGCAATGTCATTGTCACTTTTTTTGTTTTACTTCGAAACATTCATGATTCATGGACGGGACTAAGTTTTCTCTAGGACACGGGTTTGAACTATTTTCCTCTTTTATGTCTCCTTGATTGAACAAAGAAGTTTAATTTAGAACAAAGAAGCCGACATGTTAATTATCAATTATCCGTAAAGTTTAATTTGTTACTTGTTAGTAAAAATGGGCTTAGTAATATTGCATATCAAGCGTACCAAATGCTGGCACTCGACATTTCACCCCTCGACGGGTAAGTTATATACAATGCAAGAGAAAGGTCAGAAAGAATCGATAGGAAATACGAAAAGAAGTTCATGTTGACATTGCAAATGACAAGCGTATTTAGTAATATTTATAAAAGAAATTCTTGAAAAATTAATATATAAAAAAGAGAAATTTCTTTGATTGATTTAAAATTTTTTTTTAAATATCTTTAAAAAGATAATAATAATAATAAACTGTTTGAAAATTGATGTTTGGATTTGTCCCAATCGAAGTAGAAAACAGTGTTTTGATAAATTAGAGTTTGATATCAATTGAAACATCAGTATGAATGAATTTGGAGTTTGGAGAAACCCAAATTAGATTTGAGAGATCAATAAGTTGAAAGTGGAAACTTTCTAACAATAAAAGGTTGAAATCTAGAAGGTTCTTATCATGGGTGAGGGCTATATTGTGAAAGGGAAGTTTCATAGAGTAATAAGGGCATTAAGAGGACGGACAGGAGTAGTGTAATGACTAACATGATCTAGTGAGATGGTATGGTCCTATAAATCCAGTTATTAGCGGATGTGGTGATTGTTCCGTTTCAACTTTCTACAAGTAAGTTTTCGCAAGTGTGTTTGAATTTTAACCCACGCGACTATCCATTGACTTTCTTACATTTACTTTGAAAGAAAAAAAAGAAGAAGAAAGAATCAGAGTTAGAAATATGGGAAACTAGGTTTAATATGGATATAAATTTCATAAAAATTAGGATTTACATTCAACTAAATTAGACATAGTTATATTTTTATTACTATTTATTTTTCATTTCATTGTATGGAAATGAATTCATTTCACTTCACATTTTTTTGGGCTGAAAGTTAGAGATATTTAGCTTCAGTAATAATGAATTAGTTATCTGTTCAGCGTTAAGATACTAAAGATACTAGAGATTGTAAACATGCACATTTTTATGACCTAATAATAGTTGATCTTAAGAAATATCATGTATAGTGTCTCTAACTCAAGACTTTGAAATATATCTCACCTTAAAGTCTTGGTTCTTAACTATTTGAAGCTTGATAAGGTTCCAACTCGAAAAGTTAAATATGATTCTAACAGGGTGAGTAGACGGTAAATTATTAAGAAATTATTAAAGAAGTTAACCGACTAATCAGAAAGATTAAGGAATTATTTGAGAGGTTAATCGATTTATCGGAAAATTATTGAGGAATTAATCGACTAGTAGCTAACCATTAGGTAATTGGATAATGGACAGCCACTATTTTTATTTTATTTTTTTATCTAAGTATATATAATGTGATGTAAAATTAACTGAAAGTTTTGGAACTTTTCTATCGAATAACAATCTAATCTAAACAGTAGGGGAGAATTACTTTGCTCATCCCTAAATTCTAATTTCTAAACCAGCAAAGGTAAACTAAATATTATTCTGATTTCTGAATAGGTAAATAAACTATTCTGATTTCTATTGATAATTTGTCTTTTGTTTTATGATACAAATGAGTTGTGCTAACTAAAGAAATAAACTAGGAATAAAGAAACATAAATGATATAGTTGTACAAATATGAGAATGCAAAGGAAAAAAAACTGATTTAACAGAGAAAATATTTATGTTAATACGCTCTCTTAAGTTGAAGTATGAAGGTTAGTAATGCCCAACTTGCTGCAAAGGTGATGGAAGAGATCATTGCCGAGAGCTTTGGTGAAAATGTCGGCAAGCTAGTGAGCAAAAGAAACATGGGCGGTGGTAAGGAGGCTAGAATGTAACTTTTCACTAACTAGGTAACAGATGATTTCAGTGTGTTTGGTGCATTAAGGAAAAACAAGATTCTAAGCTATGTGGAGAGCAGATTGGTTGTTACAAAGTAGGGTCATAAGGGTCGAATGAGGAACACTAAGATTAAGGAGAAGTTGTTTGAGCCAAATGAGCTTACAAGTAGCCACAACCATGATGCGATATTAAGCTTTGGCAAATGATCGAGCAATCGTGGTTTGTTAATGCATTTAAGAATATTGTGTGAGAAGATGAAAAACAGTCATAAGAGATAAAGGAAGCGATCAGATATGACGTACTTGAGACGATTGGAGCGGCAGAGGGCGTAGAGGGTTTGTCTTTCAAGGTCGGGCAAATGTACCTAGAGAGATATTGAGGAGCGTGAATGGTGCGATGGGGACGAGTCAGGGCAGGGGGGATCAAGGTATGGAAGGGGAGGAGGAGTTATCTGGAGTAGAAGGGAATGATTGAGCAGAAGGGAATGAGAGTAAGGGCATTTTACTATAATTCCAAGGATCCTAAGTTCGATTTTATAGACCTAATATATCTCGGATTCAATTTTATACATGAAGAAATAAAGGAAGTGGAAAATGCTGGTTGAGGGTAGAATTCCAAGGTTTTAGATGTCACTCGGGGGTTTCTGCTTGAGTCGTACGAGATGATACAGTTGTTAGAGGGGGGAATTCCATTGGTTTACGTAGCTCATTATTCCACCTCTTAGAAAGAAAAGAAAAATATGATACTGATTTTAAAGTCATTTTTCTGTGACTGACCAGAAGTGGCAGGACAAGAGAACTAAAAAACCATGATAATTCTATACCACATTTCATTGCATCATAAACCACAAAATGACTTCTTTACCACGCAGATAGGTTTACAATCTAAGACTATACACAAAATGTAATAAAACGACCCCACCATACCAATTTTCTACATCTGGGTTGCTGCTACCTTATATAGTAGTCCACAAGGTTATCATGAGGTTCATGACATTGCATGTACAGAAACTTTTACATGATAAGAGACTACAATCCTTTCTTACATGCTAAAATGGCAACTGGTAAAATCACCTTGCATGTCTCTGAGACCGCTTCAACCATTAGTTCAGGTCCCGAGCTGTGTAGAAACGCAGCAATTTTAGTGGCTTCACTACTTCCTGTTAGATCGAGCAAGCAATGTATAAATGTGTGTGATTAAGAGTTAATAAAGCTGTTTATAAAAATAAGAGACCTTTAAATGAAGAGATGTACACGTACCTTTATTGTTTCTTGAGGTTCGTAAGGGAAATGGAAACCGATAGAGCAATTTTCCAGAACTTCAGGACTTTGCATCCATGCTCTACGTCCATCACTCACCTTGAGTTTGTACTTGAATATCTGGTTCCCAAAAAAAGCCACAAATATTGGAAATTACACATATTTGGTTCCTTTCAAGTCAGTATAAAGAGTCCAACATAAATTGTACTGATATAATTTTCTCAACTTGAGATTCATTTATTCTAAAAATGTATGCAGATTAAGGAAAGTCAGAGTCTATATCAAATACCTAACAAGTTAAGAACAAAAAAGAAAGCTTCATTCACTCTTTATTTAAAAAGGTAATACCAATTTTTTCATAATAGCCATAAGGGCGAAAGGAAAATGGTTTAGGAAAAATGATAGGAGGCAAGGTGAGGATATTGTTCATGATGACTGTACCTCAGACAAAGAGACGCGACTTCTCGTCTCCAGGTCCTCTCCATCGATCCAGGTACCAGTACCATGGCACTCTGGGCAGAAGACAGAATCAATTTCTGTTTCTATACCTTTCATTTCACCATATTTTCCAACTTTGTACGATCCTTTCTTTCTCATAGATCTGCGTCTAACTTTTGGACCACCTGACTCCTTTGTAATCATTTCTTTCTCACAGAGAAGTATCCAGTGTATGAGGCAAGAAGTATGAAATATATGAAATGCCTGGATCCGATATGATTAACTAAAATCAAAACACCCTTCACTAAGCACAAAAATTAAGAACAAACAGCCTAAATACAGTAATTAAAGTTGAAAGACTTTTACCCCAGATCTATTTCGACCACTGCAAGCAAGCCTTCCGTCCTTCATGTTTAAGAGTGTCGCCACATCTTTCCCAGGAAGCATCTTAAGTTGACAAACACCACACATTCTTTCTGCTGCTAAACGCTGCTGCTTTCTCAGCTCACGCCTTGCTTCCTTATTTGATATGAACTTCGTTTGCAAGAGTTCACTGTCATATGGATCTAACAGCAATCCTGAAGTGGAGTTATTTGAAGTTGAAGAACCGCCCGGTGACAAATCATACCTACTGTAGCTAAGAGAATCGCTAATACCCTCATTTTCACAAGATGATTTCTTTCTTTTCCTACTAAACTGGGCACTCTCTGACTGATTAGCTTGAGGACTTGATAACAGCAGTAAGTTTCCATCACTAAGCACCCACTTTCTACTCAACTGAACATTATAGGTGAAATTCACAACAGCAAAGTCATGCTTTGGAACCTTGAACTTATCCAGATCACCAAGATCCATTTTCCCCAACCATTCACACCATATTCTACCAATCCCATTCGAGACACCATTACTCTCAATAAACCTCGCAGAAATTTTTCCAAGACCCAGTTCCATTACTTCTATATCAAATACTTCATTCCTAATTAGCACACGAGGAATCACCACAGTGTGATTCACCACATTATCATCTGAATTCCCTTCACTGTAGCTAAGTATATTTGAAGGGGTCTCATCGAGCTCAACTTGCATACCAACATTGCATTTGTTCAGATTTTTCCCATATGTAACTATGGCAAGATTGCTGTCACTGGTTTGATGCTCCAAGAACCTGTTATGATTTTCATTTGAAACTGCTAACTGATCTTCAATTGAATTATGAAAGAAAGTAATACCATCACTGAAGGGCCATGGATTCGGTCCAAGGAGAGTAATCTGAGCAGCAGATAATCTGCGAGTGTGAAAATTACCATTCAAGTGCTGAAACAACGCCGTCTCACCGTAACATGGTGAAAGACACAGAGTGCAAAAGTAAATGAATCTTCTACCCTCTTCTCGGAGTTCAACATAGACATGCCCTTTTGACCTCACACTGCGCAGAACTGTTCTCGCTGCTTGTTCTTTAACACTACTAGAAGTAGCCTTAGGATACATTAATTGCAAAGTCCCCGCCATTCAATATCTCCCGCCAAGAAGCTCAGATTCAATTTCTAACTCAAGCAACTGCCCTAGATTACTGATATTTAAATATAAATCCAACTTAAAACCTAGCAGAAAAGCTTTAAAATAGCTCCAAATTCTACAGTAACGGAAAACACGAGCATTCACATGAAGAAACCATCAAGAAACCCTAATGTTATACTCTTAACTCCCAAGATTCAACGAATGGAGAAATTTTCCATATGAAATGAAATCTAGCGCACAACTAAAAAGGAACCCTAAAATTTCAAACCTGAACCGTCAGAATTCCAGGTCCAAACAGAGGAAAAAACGAAACCAAAGAAAAAAAAACTCCACAAATTCTAGAAACGAGCTTAGAATACATTAGGTATACATATTCGTTTCGTACTCCGTATTAGATTTGTCGGAAACCGTGGAGTTCTTCCATCAGAAGTGAGCGCAGCGCGAGCCATGGAGAGAAGAGTGTGCGAATGCGAACCTTCCATTATCATCTCCATTAGTCGGAACAAGAGAAGAGGCGAAAAACGAGAGAGAGTCTCCTACGCCCCCTGTTTGCCGAGAAAGAAAATCGAAAAGAAAACGAGAGAAAATCCAAGATTTGCCGAGCTCAACTGTGTCACAAAACGAACTTCGTAACAGATTTTTGCGAAATGGACTTTGTGTATAAAGAAAGGAAGAAAGAAAAATGAGAATTCAATGATTAGTTTATAATAATAAAACAGAGTGTTTGCTAATTGCGCTGCACGTGTACCGTAGGATACTGGGAAATTAAATTATAACCATTGGATGGCATAGACCCACATTTATGATGAATGATTAATACTTTTAAGTGAAAGGCGTAGCTACGTATAATAGGTTTGGGTATAGCCTATAGGGACTAAGAAGTAGATTCGAATTTTGGAAAAAAAGGATTGCCGGATGCCTTCTTTAATATAAGTTTTTTCTTTCATATTAAATACATTTATTTTTTCTTTTAGAAAACAAAGCCCAAGCCCAAGCCCAAGCCCAAGTATTAATAGATAGATAGTGGTAATTTGACCAAAAAAAAAAGACGAAGCATAAAAAATAATTAGTAATTTTATTAATGATGAAATTTTTTTGTAGGCAAAAACATGCATTGGAATCTTCTCTAGCTTATTTGAATCGGAGAAGAGTCTCATCCATTTGAAAATACTATTGACATAAAAAAAGAGTTATATCCGAATCATTCTTTCTAAATTAGAGTAAGTAAAATTTAAGTCGGGATCGAGATAGGGCGAAAAAGGATTAAGTCATGTTTTTCTTTATACTAGTAAAGGTTTAAGAATGAAATGATTAGTCTTAACTTGGTATTGGTATTATCGATATTGGTATGATATTGAGAATCCCGGTTATAAACAAAGAAGTAATTTTATTTTTTTTTAAATGTTGAAATCCATTATACAGCTACTAAATAGAAGAAGAAGAATAGATGAATACAAAGAAAAGAAAGAATAAAAAGAAGAAAAGAGGAAGAATAATAAATAAAAAATTAAAAGAGAAGAAAAATGTGAAGAACATATTAATCGGGATTACGATCTAGACTATTTTTAAAATTAGTTTTTTGATTCTGATCTTGTTTCTAATATCTTGTAGTGGAAATAAGACTTTTACAAGTACTGATATCTTATCGGTATTTAAAATCAATATTAATATTATGTTCAATATCAAAATTTCTATCGAGAATAAATTTTTTATTTATTCATATTTCTAATCATAATATTTAAGAGAATCTTTTAAGCATTTGTATAGCAACTAAACTATATAATATATTACACGATTAAATCAGATACTTATAAATTAATAGAAATTCAAACTCATATCCCAAACCCGATTATCATCCGGATTATCAATCGCATTAGAGCCTCTTCCTAATCACCGGTTGCACTACAAAAGCGGTGTACTTCCCACCATTGATTCTAACTATAATGAAACCTATCCAATGGGCCTGCCCATTGTATACTGTCATGAGGCCCACTCAGAAAGGTGTCTTTCTCTATCCGTTCTCTTTCTGTTAAATTTATCCGAAGTGGAAGAAAGAGCTAATAAGTGGTTGTAGGAAGAAAGGTAGGAATAGAGGGAAGGGAGTCAACAAGAGAGAGAGGAGAGAGAGGAGGGAGAGGAGAGAGAGGAGGGAGTTTGACCAGGCGTCTTGTGGGTGAGCTACCAGCCAATCTCTCACACGCTCAACAGCGTTGAATTCTTTAATAACTTCATGCACATTTCATGCGTCTTTTACTCTTCATTTTACCATGTAACACCTCAATGCCATTATTATATAAGATTACCACCCGCCGGCTTAACTTTTAAGACAAAAACAAATCAAATCAAAAGGCTTTGTGCTCATTTATTTCATCTTTTTCAAAACTCAAGAAAGGAAGGATTAGCAAAACAAGTAGTGAAGTAGCAACTCATCATCATCATCATCAAAGAGGAAATTAGTCACATACCTATAGTCTTTTTGAAATGGGAAGAATTCCTTGTTGCGAGAAGGATAGTGTGAAGAGAGGGCAATGGACACCTGAGGAAGACAACAAGCTATCGTCTTACATTGCCCAACATGGTACCCGTAACTGGCGTCTCGTTCCGAAGAATGCGGGTGCGTGCTTAGAAATTCTCTCTCTCTCTCTCTCTCTCTCTCTCTCTTTTTTAGTCGAACACGTGTATGTGCAAATATACTTATCGAAAATCATCTCGTTTTGTCATCGTTATTAGGTCTCCAAAGATGTGGGAAGAGTTGCAGGCTCAGATGGACAAATTACCTCCGCCCTGATCTTAAGCACGACCAGTTCTCAGATGCCGAAGAGCAAACGATTGTGAAACTTCATGCCGTCGTTGGAAACCGGTACATAACATTTATACAACATCAATAAAATTGCATTTTCAATAGCACTTATATCCTCCCATAATTGTTTTTCTTATTCTCTCCTCTGTCTAGGTGGTCATTGATTGCTGCTCAATTACCTGGCCGCACTGATAATGATATCAAGAATCACTGGAACACCAAGCTCAAAAAGAAACTTTCTGGGATGGGAATAGATCCCGTGACACACAAACCATTTTCCCACCTCATGGCCGAAATCGCAACCACTTTGGCCCCACCGCAAGTGGCTCACCTCGCGGAAGCCGCTCTAGGCTGCTTCAAAGATGAAATGCTCAATCTCCTTACTAAGAAGCACCTGAATAATTTCCACCTCCAAGAATGTAACATTAATAATGTGGCATCAACAAGAGGAACAAACAGCAATGCACCCAGTTACACAAACACAAGTAAAACTCACAGTACTAGACAAGGTGATGATCATGAGGTTGATGATGATACTGTCGACAAGATTAAGCTCGGGGTATTAAAGGCTATACAAATGCAAGAGAATCAACTACTCGTGCCGAAAATTACAAATAGCCCCAGTTGGAACTATATGAATTCAGGTGAAGCTACGTCAATGAATTTCAATGCCTTTAATGCATCTGCTTCGGGATTTTCATACGAGCCATCGATATCATCTTTCTGGAAAGAGGGGAGGGAGGGATCTCCTTGGAGCCAGAGCATGTGTATCGAAAGCACACACAAAACAACACCAAAACTTGGGGAGAATAATGGAGGCGACTCTGAGAATGGAAGAGAAATGAAAAACGGTTCTATCATATTCGATTCGGACTGCGACTTATGGGATTTACCTTCTGATAATCTAATGAATTCAATAGTTTAACTAAAAGAAGTAGAGAATTAACCCTCCTATTATCTTAATAAACGTTTCTGGCACCGACAAGAGAACAACTTCAAATAATAAGCTCATCTTTTGAAATCATATGTACTATATGCATTGAGAAGAATAGAGCCATAGCTTTGTTTTGTTTTTGTATTTTTTGTATTTTTTTTTTCCTTTCCCCCTTACAGAATGTATATTATATAGCTCAAGAATCCAGTGATGAAAAGAATAAAATCAAAAGTATTGTCTTAAATCTTCAATAATGTTAGGCCAATTTTAGCAATCAAAATTCTGGGATACTAAAAACTCGTGACGGTCGGAAAAATAAATGTGAGAATATTGTCTCATATCGGGAAAGTCTGACTCGATCGATATATAAATTAACTGGGACCGAAAATGAAATAAGTTCATATGATTGGATGGAAAACATTTGAGCAGAGAATGAAAGTGTTGGGAAGATGATCATCCACTAGAGAGAGCAAGTAGATTCTCATCTTTCACGTATTGTCATATATATGATAGATTAACAGTTGGTGTATTTGGTTCATTTCAGCTTGGTTTCTCTTCTCTGACATATCATTTGGCCCCTGACAATTAAGTGTATCATCAAGATCTTATTCCAAACAACACACCGTTCTTATATAACTATATTGTTTACTTCCTAGCTAGAGGTTAACAAGAATGTACATATGTTGCATTCAAAATAGGTAAGATTTACAGAACCTCCCTTGTATATGGCAAGCTATATATTATCATTGGGAGGCTTTGACGTGATAAACATCTAATAGCGTACTTTAACATCTCCTATAAATAAGTGGCATATCCTTAACGGTCGTGTCACCCAGTTAAACTCCTCGTCTAATAATGTCTTCTTCCCAGAGCGATTCATAAAGGCAGGCCTTGAGTTACAAAAGAAGGGCATTGTTCCGTTATTTATTCACGGAATAAATTAAAAAACGTTAAAAATAGTGGTATTTCATATTCGGATGAAAAATAAAAAGGTAAGCTAATCGAGGGTTCTCTTATCTCAACCCCTCGTGGAACAAAAGAAGCCGCCACCTGAGGTGCCATTGTAAAGAATAGAATATCAACGATCACTCACAAGTTTCCAAGAAAATGCATATACTATCAAAATTTTATATGTAATATATATATATATATATATATATATATATATATATATGTAAATTTCATATTTGGTTATATATAAAAAGGGTTAGAATTATGAAATTAAATGTATTTTATCGTCTAAATTCATTCAGTCTTATAAGAACATGTAAATACTAGTTAAAATAACAAATCATAAAATCAAATTAAGAAATAATTACAAAACCGAAAAAGAAATTGCTCACAATCCTAAAAACTTACAAAACCGATCGACAAAAACTTGTTTTTCTTCCTCAACAACAATGCCATATGAAATCAACAAGAGATTCCTCTCGAGAAGGTTTAAGAACTCGTCCGAGTATTTGACCTCTAACCTAGATCCACACATATTATCTAACTCAAAAAAATTTATCATACAACTTATAAACTATCTAAACTTAATAGAGAAATAATGTAACTTTTATTTCCTAAGAATTTGACCTCTCTTTTTTTAATTAATAATGCCAAGCCTCTTAAGTCATATTTAGAGTGATGACTTTTTATAAACTGTTCTTGGTTCCTTCTTCTACTAGAACTCTTTTTAGTTAATTAAATAATTAATTAAGATAATCAATTATTTAATTGTGAAAAACTAGTCCAGATGTGGCTGACTATGTCGGGTGGTTTGACTAAAGTTTGATTTTTAATTAATTATTAAAAATTCCAATTTATCAAATTATAAATTTTTCCATTAACTATTAATGACAATTTTGACCTCTTTAAAATGTTATAAGAATAAAATAATTAATTATATTAATCAATTTAATTGTTATGATAAGTACTTAATTTCTAATTAATATAATGTAATATTTAGTTGTGACAATAAATACTAAATTTAATATATTATAATCATTTATCTCATTTGTATCAAATAATCATATAATCATATTATTAATATAACTAGTGGTCATAGTTTATGATATTACTTCAAGGGTTCATGTCTCATAAAATCTTTTCAGGAGCTTGAATTAAGAAGAAAAAAATGTATTATTAATATAATTTTTCCTTTTATTTGTGCAATCTGTTATATTTTATGTCTCGATAACATAAAATTTTTGTAATTTTTTATAAATTTTCAAAACTTAGATTGACTCATCAAAATTATATATATAAATTTCCACACGGATTGAGGATTTGCCACTATAGTTTTTTTCATTAGAGCAACATGATATAGTGTTACATCATTAGTAAATAAACAGTTTGTTTGAGATCAAGCTTTACATAAATTAAATAAATAAACTACATTAGCATAACCGACTGATTTTAGATTATAATTATTTGATTAAGACGAATCCATATCAATTATCCCTCAAATATAACAAAAAAAAATTATGTTTGACTCCATTCAAATATCTATGTGTTGTAATATAACTCTATTTTACTAATTAATACATTAGTGTACTTGTTATGATATTTCAAAACTAAGTACATAATTTTTTGTTATCTTCACGAGGTCAAAAATGTCCATTTTCCTAATAAAGTGATTGAATAATTAAGGGGTATCCTATGGACATGCTTTATCCATATAAAACACTACTTTTAAAGATCTTTTATCTCGAATATTTTCCTTAAAAACTCTACCATGAAAGTTTTTTGGGAATTTCAATAATATTCGAGTGATTTGCAAATTTAGAATTTATTTATAATTACACATTTGCTAATAAGATCATTATATAATCGAATATCAACTAAGAAGTTTAACTTAGAATTGTCATAATGAGTTGTTTGGTTTGGCCAACACTGGACTTTTCACTATTTATGGTCGGATCGAGCTCATCTTAGCCAATTTGATAAATAAATGCTTGGGTCTGGTTGAGATTATGGAATAGACCCAAAATAGGCTGGCCCGGTGGACCTAAAATGGGCTAGCCTCAGTGGTCTTAAAACGAGTCAGCCTATATGTCCTACCCTTTTTTAATTAAAAATTTAAAAATATAATAAACAAAAAAAAACTTATTTTGGTTAAATAAATACTTCATTACGTATTAATAAATAATATATAGATGATTAAATAATTAGGATTGAACAATCATAGTTTCATCAAACCTTATAATAAAACCATAAATAAGGAAAAATAAATAAATAATAAAAATTTATTAATAAATTATAATTTATTATCTATTATTTATTTATTAATAGTAGTTAGTCATTAGTGGACCGCAGAATTGCTTTCCACTTCAAGAGTTTCATCATCGATGGATATATTATGAAAATTTTGAACCAAGTTTTCATTATGAGTTATATGTTGATGATTTTAATGAGTTGCATATTTCTATCTTTTATGTTAGAACGAAAAATAGAATAAAATAAAAAAAAGAATTTGAATATATATTAACGACTTTTAATATTTTTAACTTTTTGTCCACCAACATTAATAATTAATTGGGTGATTTCAAGAATTAAAATTTTACGGTAAGCTTAATATAATAAATAAATAAACAAATATGAAAATATATGAAAATATTATAATGATACAAAAATAAAATAAAATTGAATCGCAAAATTAAAATTAGACTAAATGAATACAAATGATTTACTCCTATTATTCATAATTTTAAATTTTTAGATGTTATTACACCATAATATTAAAAGATGAAATTAGATGATCAAAAACTCAAAGATTTATAATAGAATTATCGTATTATAAAATATATATTTATTCGGATAATAAGAACAATAGATATTGAGAGATAAAAAGAAAATATTTTTTATTCTTTTTTTTTTTTTTATTCTATATTTGGAAAGTATTTTTTAGAATATAAAATTATGATAAAAACATGGCATTGTCGTTTTTAGGAGGAAAAGCGTCAATGACTCAAATAGGAATGAAGTAGATCGAACCAGAAAAGCTTGAGGATATCAATGGATATTAGCGGGAACATAGTTGAGCTCCAAAGAAACTCAACCAGCTGGCCGAAGGTAGTAGACGAAATAGTGAAGATTGAGAAGAAGATATTCCCAAAGCATGAATCACTTGCTAGATCCTTTGACGAAGAATTAAGAAAAAGGAATTCTGGATTGCTTTACGTGGAGTTTAATGGACAAGTTGTCGGATATGTCATGTACTCTTGGCCTTCTTCTCTCTGCGCTTCAATCACAAAGCTTGGAGGTTACCATCTCTACCTCTACTGTATTCTAATTTGCTTTGCCCATAACCTGTTCGACCAATTGCCGCACAGAAGGATCTTTTTCTGTTTTTTTCTTCTTTTTTCCCTCTTTTTTTTTTCTTTTCTTTTTTTTTTAAAGGATCTCTTGATTAAATACAAGTCTCTTCTTTTTCTGATGTGGGTATTTGTTTTTCATTGATGGTTAAAACAAATTTCAGTGAAGGAGAATTACAGGAGGGAAGGATATGGAGAGGCTTTATTGAGAGCAGCAATTGAAAAATGCGGCAGCAGAAAAGTCCAAAGGATATGTCTTCATGTTGATCCGCTGAGAAGTCCGGCTCTTAACCTTTACAAGAAAATGGGTTTCCAAATAGATAACCTAATTGAAGGATACTACTCTTCTGATCGAAATGCTTATAGGATGTACTTAGATTTTGATTCGGTTTAAAAGCACAGCAACTTCAAAAATTTTCATATCTTTTTTTTTTTCAGCGTAAGTAGACCATTATTTATTATGTGCTTACTCAAATAATTATATATTACTTCCCTCTTCTTTAATTCCTTGTACTTCAAGCTTTCTCCGTTTTTGTCCTATCACATATTATCACTTTGTCGACTGATATTTCACTTCTCGGGGGACTCTATTGGGACTCGGCTTGCCATCAAGGATCGAAATCCTGACTCATAACTTGGTAGCTAACAAGATGTTAAGTACAAGGTTAGTATTTCATCACTTTCTTCTAGTTGTGCCTATTGGCATATAGTAAAAGGTTGTTTAACGTCTTTATTTTCCAAGCATATGCTCTAAGGAGCAAAAAGAGTAAAAAATTTTGAGCATTCACATACATTTCCTTACAAAATTTTTCAAATTTAGTTTCACTTTAGTTAATATGTTATCTTTTAAAGTTTTAACTAATGACTTTTTAGGTAACTCTATATCCTATTCTCTATTTTAACGAATGTGAAAAATCACTGGAGCAACTTTAAAATGAAAGTTAAAAGTAGCTAGCCGAATGTGGGCTGTTTTTTTTTTTTTTTATTAATTATATTTACATTCTTTAAAACATAGCCTAATATAAGGTTTTAGCTAACTAGATGTGAATGCTCTTTATCTACTCGGTGACTGAGTGAGAAACCTGTAATTAGGTGCTTAACCTTCCTACTGCAAGCAAAAGTCATGCTGTGAAAGAAATCTCTGTCTCTTCCAACTGCATTTATTATTACTTTTTTCTTTTACCTCTTGTAACCTCCGGAGAGAGTGATTTCTGAATTATGATCGACACCCTCAGTTATGAAGATGATTAAATCGTATTCATTACCTCACTTAATAGCCCCAACAGTTATGACCTTTCATTTTAGTTCGGCCTCTATTACCGCCTTCTTCGTATGTTCATGTTGGGGTCATACAAATGCCGAAGGATCTTATTGTGCATCAGTTCGGCCCCACAGGTTAGATCTCAGAACTAAGCAGTTCTCCAAATATATTAGACCCAGTTCGGCCTTTGTGTGTGGTTTGACCTCTTAGATTCGAGCTCGGTTGATGAGTCCATCTCGACTTCTTGGATCGAATATAGGGTTTGAGCCCTAGTCCAAGACTCCCAACCTTTTCAAGATCGGTAGATAAGCCAAGCTAGAAATTCACCCTAACATCGAAAAACCAGCCGCTTGACTCTACTGGATGCGTTGGATCCCGTATAACAAGCGAATGACATCGGACTCATACTTGGTTACTTATTTAATAAAAAGTGAGCCCATATATAAAAGGCTTTGCAGCTCTATCAGTAAGCTACTATTACTTCTTAGCTGCATTACCCATACTTTTGCAGTCTTTTGTGGAGCATGCTAGTATTCCTTTTCCTTTTCGGGTATGGAATTACAATATTTTCAAGGTATCGTGAATATTGTTTTTAAACCACTTATATATGAAAATTTTAAAGGGTTGGTACTGGTTATGGCATTGAGGTCCGGGATCAGGACCAGTCTTGATTCCGAATAATATTAAAATAAACATAGAAAAGAAAAAAAAAAATAAAAAAAAAAATATATATATATGTATATGTAAGTATATTTATATAAATTGAACACATGCTTTAATATTTCTAATTTAAACATATTTTAAAAAATAAAACAATGAAAAGACTAACTTACCCCTAAAAAAATAACAGTCTCCCTCTCCCTTCTTCTTCGTGCTCTCTCACTGAACCATTGGACCGAACTTCAAAACTGACCGAACCAGCAAATCTCATTCCTCATCAACCCGATAGCAGATCTCGATCTTCATCTTTGTATCGTTCTTCATCAGCTAAAGTTCTTTCCAATAGTAACTCTCAGTCTTCTTTCTTAGTTTCTTCTTCATCAATCTAGACTCATAACCTATTTTCTTGTTTCTTCTTTGAATGTAGACAATTTATGTACTATAACCATCAAATTCGAACAACTATCAGTGGATAACGAAGAAGTTAATGGACAAAATTAAATCCACGTACGAATTTGTTAAAAAACAAAATTGGGTTTGATCTGATCTTGATGAAATTGGTTAGAAGTTGAAATTTTGTTTCTAATTTTTTGTGAAATTTGAGGCTTTGAGTATTGATTTCAGACTGTGATCAATTTATTTCATAATAAGATCAAAACGATTCAGATTTTGGAGGGAGATCAAAATGATATCAGGCAAAAATCTTCTATGATCTCAGTCCAAATCCTTTGATCATAGATTGAGATCATAGTATCTAAGTTTAAAATCTTTGAATTAAAGGGTTTCAGACTGAAAAAAACTATGATGTAAGTCTCGAATCCTATAATCTTGGACTGAGATCATAGTTAATTTAAGTTCGTGATCAAAGGATTTTGACTAGAATCATAGTTGATATTAATCCTATTAATACAAATAATTTTACCGTAACACTGATCGAAATTTACATATAAGAAAATGATAATAAAATAATAGCTGACATGTACTCTAAACAGATACGTCTGACATGTAATTACTTCAACTCCAATTTCTTTTTCTGTAAAATCAAGCGAAAGGTTAACCGGATTTTCCCATAATGAATAGAACATAGTATGTACACGAGTTCATCATATTTTAACACAGTTTCTTACTAATCTGAATGCTATAGATAACATTCTTCCATCATAAATCAATCATTTTTGTAAAAATCAATCAGAAACCCTACTAGCTACGCTCTCACAGTATCAAATTCAAAAATAAGTTACAGATCGATTCCACTTCTGTTATCTCAAAACCCTGGGAACATATAAGAACAAGTGTGAACACATTTTCAGTGGATCATTATTTTACCAATCGATCAAAATATAATAAATTTTTAATATAACTACGAAAAAAAACCAAGTTTTCATATTTTTCAAGATCATAAAATATGACCGACCCAACATTTTATTGCAATCGGAAAGCACGTTGTTTGAGCTAATTGGGCGATCCATCCACTTTATGGATCACTGTGTTGGCAAGCTTTTCCATTTTAAGTTTTACCAATCACTCTTTTACAACTTTAAACGACGTCGTACCTTTTATCAACGGTATGAACTCAGAACTATGAGGACAATAAAAAATAACAGGAATACCCTTCGAAGCCCCTACAAATGCGTATCCCTCCTCCTGCGAAATTAAAGCTTCAACTAACGGAAATATAAACTAACTCTAACAGAATCTGTAACAGTCTTAACAGACTATGAAACAAACCAACCCTGTTAGATTCAATCCTGACCAAAAAAAAAAAAACTGTCGGCCAAAATTATCTCCCTGTATTTCTCCATTGTTTTCGTCACACCGCTTTTTTCCTCTAATTGCGCGACAACCTTAGAATATAAATACACACCATTGTGCATTGTGGGTGGAGCAAGTAGCAGCGCCAAGTTAGGCGAAAAACTAAAAGAAAAGAAAGAATGGAGCTCCTCCGTAGCTGCACCTTTATAATCCTTCTCCTAGCTCCTCATCGACTCGTATCATCATCTCATACTCAAACACCTGGGATGGACAAAAATTGGTTCTCAGCCATCGCCACTTGGTACGGGAGCCCTGAAGGAAATGGCAGCAATGGTGGTGCATGCGGGTATGGTGAATTGGTGGACAAGAAGCCGCTAAAGGCCCGGGTGAGTGCTGTGAGCCCATCGCTATTCAAACAAGGTGAAGGGTGCGGTGCGTGTTACAAGGTCAAGTGCGTGGACCGGAACATCTGCTCGAAACGAGCCGTGACTGTAATTATAACCGATGAGTGTCCGGGATGTGGTAATGCAACACATACTCATTTTGATTTGAGTGGGGCCGCCTTTGGCCGGATGTCGCACTCCGGCAGGAAGGAAGAGCTTAGGAACCGTGGTAAACTGGACGTTATTTACCGAAGGTAAAGATAGATATATGATTTATATATGTAATTATGGGTTGTTATATATAGTAAGTATTTATGGGGTTTTTTTTTCCTTTCTTTTTTTTTTGAGGGGAGCGCAGAACTCCATGCAAATATGGAAACAAGAATCTTGCATTTATTGTGAATGAAGGTTCATCGGAACATTGGCTTTCGCTCATGGTGGTGTACGAGGATGGAGAAGGAGATGTTGGGTCATTGCAAATAAAACAAGTATACATGCACTCGCTTTTATTTTTTAAAATTACATTTTAAGCATCTCAACTAAGCCCCAAATTTGTTAACTACAACCACCTTTGTAAACCTTTCATTATTTTGTGTCACGTGATATATATAACTAACACTTCAACAAACACATACTATAAACTTGGTCAACTGTCAACTGTCATATATTTGATCTTGCCATATTAGCACTCGATATTAAAAGGTGACATTATAGTATGATCTGAACGGTTGTAGTATTTTATGTCGGAAATAAACTACATGTGTGACTAAACTCGTTACAGTTATCATGAGATTAGCTTCAGTTTATTGATTGTCTGAAATTTGATTGGCAGGCAAATTCGAATGAGTGGCTAGAAATGCGTCATCTATGGGGAGCAAATTGGTGCATAGATAAGGGCCCACTAAAAGCTCCATTTTCAGTGAGGCTAACAACATCATCCTCATCAAAAACTCTCACAGCAATCAATGTCATTCCAAGTAATTGGTCTCCCAAAGCTACTTTCACTTCTGCACTCCATTTCTTATCTTAAATATTAATTACTACTACAAGATGAAGCAAGTAAAAAAAATTTCCTACACCAACCCAAGCTTCTTCCTAAGTTATAGATTCGAAAGAGATTCATTTGAGTTTGTATAACAAATTAACTATATTCCATGTCATGAGTGTGTAGCCACATTGTAATATTTATTTGATTTTTCGTATTTTGTTAACAATTTTATGTAATATAGTCTTCTTAAAGGAAAAATATCCTATCAATCCGGTGTATAACATCCATAATTGAGGAACAATGAGATTCAATACCTTTTAATATGCGGGTCTCATTACCCCTCTCTCATAGGTGTTATGCGTCGGGTTTCTAGTATACTTTCTCTTCTTAAAGACCGTGAGAGAATAAGCGGACTTGTATTCTTGATTGTTTCATGTTTTGTCCTCAATGATACTAATTTGGATTTGATAAATTGAAATTTGTGTTGTCACTTGTAATGAAATTGAAGACAAGTCCATTGTGACTTTGTGCGAGAAAATTTTGTATGGATCAATAATTATAATAAGAAACTAATAGTAAAGGGAACTTGAGAGAATTGCTCTTATTTCAATCATGCACTGTGTATGTACATATGCTCTATAGGGTAAGAAGCCCAATCGCCGTCACAATATGCAATGAGATTGAGAGAAGATTGAGATGACCAAAAAGTACCAGGACTAGGATAAGTCTTGAGATAACGAAGAACGTGGTGGACAACAACCAAATAGGACACCTTAGGAGCGTGAATGAATTGGCTTAAAAGCTTAACAGAGTATGAAACATCAGGTCATTTAAGTATATCAATCTTCCAATGAGGCATTGGTAAGGTTGAGCATGTATCATCAAGTGGTGAGGTGGATCATCAAGCAACTTATCCTTAGCTGAGGTGGATGAGATTGAGTCAAAATCAGAAGTGGCGAGCTTGAGATGTTGTTCCATAGGATTTAGAACAGGTCGAGCTCCGGAAAGATAGCATCTGAGATTTATTCGAGAGCATACTTTACGTTGGTTTAAGAAAAATCCAACAATAGATTTAGCAACTTCTAAACCAAAAAGAACTTCAAAGGACCACAATCCTTGATGTGTCCTTGATGTGAAAATGAGAATGGAGATAAGCCTTCAAATCTTTGATTTCAGAGGAACATGATTCCGTGATGATAATATCATCAATATAAATTAAGAGCACTTTAATGCCTTTAGAAGAATGCTTTGTAAATAAGCTATAATCTAACTTAGACCGCAAAAAACCAGCATCAAGTGAGGGCGGTATTCCAATAACGGGATGCTTGTTTAAAAGTCCAGATTTGAACGAGAAGCCTATAACCCTTTTGAGTTTGTGCATAGCCAAGGAAGACACATGAGACTGAACGAGAAGCAAATTTGTCTTGTTTGAAGATTGCTTGTTTGGTTAGTGACTTCACAATTGAAAATTAGCTAAAAACGTTGGACTTTTTGACACCCTATCCAAATGTATTGACTCCAATTCCATTAGCTTCCTCTCATCATTTATGACTTGTTGCAAATGGTTTGAAGGTGATCAGATCATTAAAACTCAACTTGAGGCATAATCTTGCTTTTATTGTTTTATTGATTTTGGCCTTCTGAAGTTTTCTGTTTTAGTACATTACTTCAAATGGAGCTGCTCTGACCTCAAACAAGTTTGTTTAAGTTGGCTGGACCTCAAACTTTGAGATCAAGCATGTCAAAGTCCATCATCTCACTTTTGGTATTTTAGCACAAAGCAAAACGCTATTTTTTACAGAATCAGCTTTTGCACTTTGCTGTCTTTAGTTGCTTTTGTGTGCTATGTACTCAATTAGTGCCTATTTAGTTTTGTTCCATCTAATCCTAGTTGATTTGAGATGTCTTAGTTTACTTTAACTTTAATCTTTGTTTTCCAGATTTGTAATCATCTCTTGTTAAATATTATTGAAATGAAAAACTTGCATAAGCAAGTAAACAAATTTTATCAGAAAACAAAATTTATTCTGTTTTTTTTTGCTCTCAACTTCGAAATTCTAACATAGTATCAGAGCTTAATTCTTAAGGGGCCTGATCATCATCCATTCTTTCTCTCCAACTTCAATCGATAAAAAAAAAAAAAAAACAGATTCTTACCTACTCCAAAAATCAGAAAATCAGAAATATCTTCCAATAGTGTGAATCTTCCCTCTCCACCTGTTTTTAGTGGAAAAGACTATCACATATGGAATGACAATATGCAAAATTACCTTTTTGCATTTAATCTGTGGGAAGCAGTGGAAGAAGGCTATAAACCTCCTGCTGAAGGAAGACACATGAGACTGAACGGGAAGCAAATTTGTCTTTGTTGTGGAATGAGATAGCATAGCACCAGCAACCGAAGGTCTTTAAGTGAGTGATGATTGAGAGTTTGGCATATAGTAGTTATATGTGGTTCAGTTTTGAAGGATGGGAGTTGGTGTACGGTTTAAGAGGTAAGTAGCTGTGAGAATACAATCATTCCAATGGTGATCAGAGATAGAAGCTTGAAATTTAAGAGCCCAAGCTATATTGAGAATGTGTCTATGTTTCCTTTCTACCCTCTTATTTTGTTGAGTTACACAAGCACAAGTTGTCTCATGGATAAAGGAAAGAGATACGAGCATGTGGAATTAATATATTCAAGCCATTATCAGTTTGTATTCATTTGATAGGCAACTAACACTACACAATTGCAGCAAGGTAAAGCCACAGGTGTGGAGAACTCGTCCCACAATTCTTTCAACCTGTTATAGTATCCTGATTCGTTGGATCCTTGATTCGTGGATGCAATTTGTTTGGAGCGAGAAAAACTCGTGTACCTTTGAGTATTTCAAATCTAGCCTTAAGATCTATCCATACCAAATGAGATGCCAGAATATAACTCCTTGGATACAGTATTCATAATCCAATTTACACATGCATTACAACAATCCCAACACTGCGCCATTGCTAGATCTGATGGTCGATGCAGCTCCCTATCACAAAACCGACTTTATTTTTCACCCTGAGTGAGATTAATCGAGCTCGACTCCATATACTATAATTTTGTGATCCAGTTAATGGCTGTCACAAGAATGAGCCCTGAAGTGTCGGAAGGGTGAAGATAGAAAAGGTGATTAAAATCAATGATGATAGGAGGTTTATTTAGGGTCTCTATCATAACACATTGCGAGCTTCCACCATAAAGAATGACGAAACTTACATTTGCGTGCATTTTAGGGAATGAGTATTTAATAGGTTAAATGATCGACGTGCTTTGATACCATAATAAGAAACTAATAAAATATCATTAGAGAGAGAAAAAGAGGGAAAATAATAAAATATTTTTTAAAAAAATTTATTTTTTATTATATTAATCTTATTATTTAATTAAATATTTACTATCATTGGAGAGAATTTAACTATTTTTTCTTTAATTAAAAAAAATATTCAAATACAAAAAATGAGCTTAAATATCATTCCCTCCCCTTCCCTTCCTTTATGAAGCTCTCTTCCTCTTCCTCCCCTCCACCCAAATATAGTCTAACATCTCAGATCTACACTCCCATTAACGGTTGGAATTACACCCGTTTCAATGTATTTTAGACTCTCATTAAAGATCCAATGATTAGTGATGGTACAGATCTAAAATATCATATCAGTCCCCCAAACTCCACTCCTACATTCTTAGGCAACCCAGACCGTCGCCATCTTGACTTTGGCATTTGATCATTTTAACTGTTTAAAAGTTGAAGATAAAATCCCGAACTCTAAAAGGACGAAATCCAAATTCTAAAGGCGTCTTGAATAACTAAAATGTTGTGCTTGCTTCCACGGAATTGGGAACTTGCATGGTCAAGTAACAAAAGACAGAGAGAGGACCATAACACTCACGGCGAGCCCTCATGCACTTAAACTTCTACGTACAACACTCATAATGTGGCCCCACGTTGGGACCCTGTCTCTTGGAATTATAGGACATCGATTCTCTTGCTTTACCGCGTGTTGAGTTGTTATGAGTTCTGATCCTCAAAGGTTGGGGAATTATACTATCGATCTCTTGCTTTATCACGTGCTGAGTTGTTATGAGTTCTGATCCTCAAAGGTTCGGGAATAATACTATGTCCAATTATCAATAAGAACCCCATTTGTTAAACCATTTATAATTCATATCAAACCACGAAATACTACCAAACGAAAGATACAAGGCAAGTAAGGAAGAAAAGCACTTCACACTCCATGCCATTTTGGCTACAACATCTAATGGGAGGAAGGCTACACTTATTCAAACTCGAAAGAAAATAATTAAGAAATACGAAAAATCATCACTTAGCTGGGGCTGGCTCGGTCACAACCACTTGTTCACCATCAGATGTCGTCGTAGGAGCCTCTGATTTGGCTGATGACTCAAGATTACTTCTCGGTTTTAAAGGGGAAGAAGCAGGAACGTCACCTTTTGCACCTTCCTCTGCATTTGGTATAGCAGCTTTCTCCTTTTTCATATCCTTCACATCCTTCCCATCTTTAGAATCCTTCCCATCTTTGGAATCTTTAGCCGGCGTGGGTGGAGGAGGCATCATGTGTTGTGGGGGATTCTGTTTCAACTTCAAAATGAGTTGCCTTAACCTAGCAAGATCGGTTGGTTTTCCAGGTTTCGGTCCTTGAACTACTACTATAGAAGGCTTCTTTTCGGGATCCTTCCTACTTCTTCTCCTATCGATATTCGCAATCTCACGCGGGATAAGCTCCGATATTGCTTTCCAATAATGCTGGTCTGCTTCTTTGTGGAATTTCTCTTGGTTCACTAGATAAAGCTGTAAAAATTGAGATGTTGTGATCGGAAAGTTTCATAGGACATCTGATTTACCTATAAAAAAAAATCCTCATAAGATGGTAAATGAAAAGAAGTTGGTACCTTCTCTCTTTCTCGATTATTAGCCATGTTTGTCTCACAATTAAGCTTCCTCTTCTCATAAAATGATCTCTTGTACTCTTCCGCTTCGTCTATGATCCGATTCCGCATCTCCTTCTCTCTTTTCTCCTTTTCCTCTAGATGGATTGCATTTTGACTGCACCACAGAGAATTTCTCCGATGAGTTATATAAAACTACAGCACATCCAGAATACAGTGGCGGAACTAGGAGGTTAGAGGTTGGAGGGTCACACAATCCCCTCTACCGCCCGATCCGGGATCCACAAACAATTCATAATTCGTTATCTAAGTAAAACATAGTTTGGGTGATCCTAGACAATACTTAGTCTATGATAAAATTATGCTGCATCGTTTGAAATGGATGAATCCAAATCTCTCTCGTGATGAGATTGTGATGAAAGATACAACCATTCTTGGCTAATTCCTCAAATAATAATCAAGATTTTAGAAAGCTTTCGCCTCAATTCATATTTAGTTTAAAATTACTTATTTTTAATCCCACAATTAAGTAGTAAATAATTTTTACATTTAGTTAATTAATTATAGATCAAACGCAGTGAAGAGATCTTTGGGAAAAAATGGGGGCGGGGGGGGGGAATAAATAAAGAAAACTAACCGACGCCATTCTCTCCGGGCGAAACCTTCCTCTCGCATCTCGCTCGGGTCAGGGAGAACCGGCCCGTCGGAGGAAAAAATGTCACCGTCCTCAAAACCATCTCCTCCAGCACCATCACCGGTGCCGCTGTAGCCCCGACCACTTTCCTCATTGGCCTCAGCAGATTCAAAGGGAGGGACGAAATCATGGTTCGTGGTGGATGACTTTTCAAATTCGTAAGCTTCCGGCGACTGGAGACTGCTGCCGTTCCCACCGTTGGCGTAGCTGGAAAGGTCGTCGTTGTCGAAGTTGGTAGGAGGAGCGAGAGGGGGAGGTGGGAATTGATCGGAGGAGGTGGAGAAGTCGTCATTGTGGGAGGAAGGCGGTGGCGGGTTAGAGTCGTAGCTTGTGTAGCCGTCGTCGCCGTAGGGAAGAGTGGAGGTCGGTGACTGGTGTTGGGTTTGTTCCTGTGGTTCCCCTGTGCTGAATGCGTCGAAGGAAGCCATTTCAGTTGGGCTCTGTTTCTCTCTCCTCCCTCTCCTCTCTCTCTATATATGTTTTTTCTGGGATTTTCGGAAGATATGTGAGTGGAGCTTCTTTGTCGAACACGTAGAGCGCAGTTTCTTCGGATCGGGAGCAGACCAGGTAGAGAGAGAGAGAGAGGGAGATAACGACACGTTTCTTAGAAGAAAACGAAGTGTAGTTAATCTCATGCAGAATAGGAAAAAGACGTGTCTTTTTACTGGGTGTGGGACAACATCAAGAGGTTGAAGCTTGACACCTTCTGCTTCTTTTCTTCTTCATTCGAGTTCGAGTTCCTAACCAGAAAACAATGGCGGACAGGTTCTTTCCAAACGTAATGCCAGACTTCATATCAGAAATGGAAACAACAACAACTTCAACCCAAAAAGAAGGAGAAGCAGAACACTCTGGAGATTCTCTGATGAAGCTTCTCTCAACTCCGTTCTCTATCCTCTCCGACCAGTTCAAACGTTCTGGTCTGGACCTTAAAGAAAACGTACTCTCTCTCTGTCTCACACACACACACTTGCTTTCTCTATTCAAATACTTTGAAAATTGCCCACCAAATGTTTGTGATAATGCCGCAGATTGTTATACAAACTTGGGGACTAACCAGACAGAGTGTTCATGATTACACACTCTATTCAGGCTCTCTTGGAACAGCTTTCATGCTTTTCAAAGCTTATCAAGTTACACAAAACTCTATTGACCTTAATCTCTGTTCTCAAATTGTTCATGCCTGTGACATAGCATCTTCAACCTCTTGGTAATATAAGTACTACACCCATTTGTTTATTTGTATGTAACATCTAAGGGATGGTTTTAATGGGAAAATGGTGCCAGGGATGTGAGTTTTATATGTGGGCGTGCTGGTGTGTGTGCTCTAGGAGCTGTTGCAGCAAAATATGGTGGTGATGAGCAGTTGCTTGAGTACTATCTCGATCAATTCAAAAGGGTATTTTTTTTTTCTTCGAGTAATTATTCTGGTTTTTTTGGATTGGTGGGTGGGTTATTTGAATTCGATTGTGTGCTTAAACAGATCAAGTTGCCGAGGGATCTTCCGGATGAGTTGTTATATGGGAGAGCTGGTTTCTTATGGGCATGCCTTTTCTTAAACAAACACGTTGGTGAAGAAACAATTCCTGTATCCTTCACTGTAAGAGACTTTATCCCTTTCCACATATTATATAATCTCTCTCTGTTTCTGGTCCATTTGATCTTATTTCCTAACATGCTTTGCCTTAGGACCGTAAACTTACCAACCGGCATGTAGTGAAACTATAATTTAGATTAATGTATTATAGTCTAATGTTGTGGGTTTAATTAACTTTGAGCTTAAACTGGCATCTAATAATGGTACCCAAATGCACCCAGACAATTAACTCCGGGGACATGGTCTTAAAAATAGTTGTTTTCGATTTTCAATGCATGTTCGTAAAATGCTTAAGCTTGTTGGGCAGTGGGCTGTTGATTAACTTCAAATTTCTAGATTACCCCTTTCGGGTTAATTCTACTTGAAATAGAAACATCTCAATTCATTTATATATTTTGTATATTGTTGTGTAGAGGGTTATTGTGGATGAAATAATCATGAACGGAAGAGCAATCGCTAAGAAAGGAGTATGCCCATTGATGTTTGAATGGTATGGGGAAAGGTATTGGGGTGCAGCACATGGATTGGCCGGGATTCTTCATGTCTTAATGGACATGGAGTTAAAGCCAGATGAAGTTGAGGATGTTAAAGGCACTCTTAAATACATGATCTGTAATCGCTTCCCAAGTGGTAATTACCCTGCAAGCGAAGAAGATAAAAGAAGAGATGTTCTTGTACATTGGTGTCATGGTGCTCCGGGAATTGCCCTCACACTCATTAAAGCCGCTAAGGTAGACATACATTAATAGGGTACCATTTGGGTTTAGTGTTTGAAACTCAGTTGGGTCTAAAATTTCCATTTTGATCCTCCCAAACTTAAATGCTAATCAAAATGCCAAACTCATTTTATCTCATAATCTTACTATTTAAACTACAGTTCCAAACACTCAACTAAATACACGAGTAGTAGACTACAACTTAATGTTAAATTTTAATTGATGATGTGGCTTAATGTTAACTGTAGGACTATTTACTTCACGTGTAGTCTAGAATCCCTCCTAAGTGATTTTCATATTATTAAATGGTCAAGGTTTTTGGAGATAGAGAGTTTCTTCAAGCTGCTATAGAGTCATCAGAGGTAGTGTGGAACAGAGGGTTGCTCAGACGAGTGGGTATTTGCCATGGTATAAGTGGGAATGCTTACATGTATATCGCCCTCTACCGGTTGACCGGTAATGTTAAGTACTTCTACAGAGCCAAAGCTTTTGCTTGCTATCTGCTTGATAGAGCTCACCAGCTGATATCAAATGGAGTGATGCATGGAGGAGACAGCCCCTATTCTCTCTTTGAAGGTGTGGGAGGTATGGCTTATCTTTTTCTCAACTTAACCGAGCCCTCCGAGGCCAAGTTTCCAGCTTATGAACTCTAAAAGTGGAAAAGGATTGAACGCTCAAAATGAACCAAAATGAATACAATCACGTTGTTTGTTTCCCAAGTGATATCTATTAGTTAGTTAGCTAGGAGGATTAAATGTAGAGTAGTTTGTAATTTACTTAGTAATTGTGCTTGTAAAAATATAGCTTATTGCTACGATTAGAGGATAAAACAAACCATTAGTATGGCCTCTTCCGAGTTTGGGGGCTAGCTAATCTTTCATTTTATCTGTCTTATTTAAAATTATTGGATCTTAAATAAAGATATCAATAAATTTTGATTAAAATAAAATAATTAAAGAAATTTTAATTCAAATTAAAATAATTTATTATTACTTTAATAAAAATTATTGATTCTCTTTATTTAATATCATATAATTTCAAAAGAGATATATTTACCATTGTGAAATTTATCTTCATCCCTATCGTGAACTATGCTCGGCTCGAGTGAGCCGATCAACAATCTTAACATTTGGCTATATACTTGTAGCTATTAGATGCAACCAAATATTGCACGTGACGATTATTTATACACCAACACTTGTTGCTTGTTGATTTAAAGTATTATAAATGGATATGAGAAAGCCACGAATCTCAACATTCAAATTTCAAACACTCTTTCACTTTCCAAAACCTATCTTGAGCTTGTAGGCCAATTTTTTTCATTTTCATTAATTTGTGGTCTCTCGATCTAATTTATTAAACATACGCCTATATATGTACAACTTGGTCGTTTTCTCTCATTATTCGATCATCTTCTAGCACGCCACACACAACCAAGTACTACCTTACAACTTCATTTTGGCTTTTGCCCATCATAATTTATGTAATTATTAAAATTAACTTAATAAAAAAAAAAGCCCATCTCATATTAGGAATGAAATAAATAACTATTGGCCTCATTTGAATATTTCGATCGAAATATCTCATAAATATATTATTTTTACTTATTTCGATTATTCTCGATACAGAAGAAATAATTTTAAAATCACTAAATATGATATTATAAGAATGCATCCAATCTTTAAAAAAAAAAAATTATTAAATATCGAGAAATCACAAAATTTAAATTAAAATACAAAGTGAAAATAAATCAATTTTTTTTCATTTTCGAGAAAATACATATTTTACCTAAATTATAATAATATGGAACACCCATTAAATTAATTTTTTAATTCATAAAATTTTTAAAATTTTATCATATATTAAATTAATCTTTTAAAATAATTTATTCCTTAAACTTTACTATCATAAATACATTTCTTACTTGCTATCGAAAGGACCACAACAGATTCCATCGGTTGAAAAGATGGTGACCTACTAAATTAATACCTCCAATTCGCTTACGTGATAAGAGTTCCATTTGACCCTTCTTACCATGAAATAGTTCTTGAGCAAACTTTTCGTGTGTATTACTCTTATCAATGAGTTAGATTTTGTAAGTACTACTAATGAAGTGTACCTTGCTTAAATTTTGCTGGACAAATTTTATAGGTTCAGTAGGGTATCAAAGCTAGGTCAACATCGGAAACCTAAACTTTGAATACTTTAGTATATTATAAATTAGTTTTTAAGTTTGATATTATTATATATTTTTTATATCATTAATATAACAAATTTTATACGTAAATTTAAAATAATATCATAAGATAAAGTTTTGGATGTAGCTAACGTAAAGAGCTAAACATTCTTATGTATTAAAAGGTTCTTAAACATTATCATCATCAATTTCTTACTGACTTTTAATTCATCATTGATGTACCGTTGCAGATAAGAAACGTAGATGATGATCTTATGGGACGGCTAGAGATCCCACCATGTCCATCATTTAACTATTAAGATAACCTATCTCCAAGGTATCATTCCCCATTTTTAATTAGCAACGTTGTTACATTAATCATGTCTTTATTACTTAATGTTTTATTATCATAGTTGATTTAAGAAAATATTAGTACTAACCAATGAGCATGTCTTAACTTAAATCTTTAATGGAGATTAGAATCTTTCTTGAGTTTGACCCGCTAGTGTTGGACAAAACAAGATAGGATAAACTAAAAATTATGATCTTAAACAAGAATTTAAGTATAAAGTAATCATCAATATTATTCTCAAAGTGAAAATTAAGAGTTTGAATTAGTAAAAATATATTTGAAATTCGAATTAAAAAAAAAAAAGTAGAAATAAAATAAAATATACCCTCTAGAAAATCTTCAAACTTACTCATATTGGAGGATATTTGCTTTATTTTTTACTTTTATTTTTCCCCCAAAAAAAAAAAAAAAAAATTGCTAGAGTTGTTTTATCTTTAGAAAACCTTTCCAATTAACTATGTTGACTGTGGTCTTCCTCCCATTAGCATAAGTATTATTGAATGCAATGTTTTTGTTTACGGATGCACGGTCCGAAAATACGGTGGATTGAAATGGGCGAGTTTGTGAAATTTGAGAGGAAGATAGTATGATACTAGTAACGGCAGACTCTTCATATTTACAAGCAAGACTAGTAAGAAGTAAAAGGGAGGAAATAACATTACAATACAGTACTAATATATAGCCATAACATAAAAAGGTACACAACTACATAGATGTACAAGAACACTACAAATTGCTTCAATCCTAGGAGCTGAAAAAAACAAAGCCCACGATACAAGGATCGACCAATTGGGTAAAGAGGAGATCACAAAACTGTCTCCTTCTACTTTGGTCCAGCAATATTAATATAAAAACACCTAATAAGCCTTCTAGGAAGATGTACTGCAAGAGGATCAGAACTATGGCTGATAAGTGAATAAGGGTTGGTTGCCTTTGAAAAATGTAGCAACCATTAAGTACTAAAAGTCCCTTCTCTAGCAGCAATGAAAAAAAGACTGCTAGATTGAGAGTTGAGGAGTTAAAGAAAATCACTTGGTTGGTTTTTAAAAAATCAGCAACCAGTGAAGAATTGAAGCTTTTTCAGTCTTGATCATTCGAAAAGAAGGGTTTCATGGGGCAGAAAGAGGAGGAGGAAGAAGAAGAAGCCGTACCCATGTTGGGTTGCTGAAATTGATCTTGTGCATTTGGATTAACAAAAGGAAGATTTGAAGAGAACAAGAGGTTATTATTGGCATCTAAATCATCCCAAACCGGACTACCCGGACCCCACCAGGCCGGAATCGCATTAAACCACGCCTCCGCCATTTCCCCCCAAACCATCTCTTGTGATTTCGACACCCCTTCGACCGCATCAAGCCCGGCCCCACTTCCCATAACTTCATCACTAGCCGTCGCCTCGCTCGACCCTAATCCTGACTCATTATCAGGTTTTTCATCTCCACTCTTAGCCGGTGGTAAAAGTGTAGTTTCGGACTTACCGTCCGAGTTAGGCTCACCGCCTTGCTCGGTCGGTTTTTCCTTATTGAGAAACAGCTCGGGGAAATTAAGCCTAGCATTCTCTCCTCTCAACTTAAACGCCTCACGGTCATAAGCCAGGGCGGCCTCTTCTGCCGTGTCAAAAGTACCTAACCATAAACGAGTCCTATTCCTAGGGAGACGAATCTCGGCCACCCATTTTCCCCAATGCCTTTGCCTCACTCCACGGTAAAGCTTAGTGGTGTTTATGGGTTGGCCAGGAGGCCGAAACCGGTTCATCATCATCATCATCCTCCCTCTTGGGCTTAGGTTTAGGGCTTCGCTCCAATTGTGATGAAGTTGTTGGTGTTGTTGTAAAGACGGTTGTTGGTAACTGATTTCGGTTTGTGGTTGTTGAGAACCGAACGAAATCATTTGGTTTGGGTTTTGTGGCGGTGGGAGTGAAGAAGGGCGATAAACCGGAAAAGGTGTAGTGAATTGTTGTTGAGGAAATTGGGGAGTTTCTTGGGAGTTTTCTAAAGCAAAAGGGAATATAATTCGACAAGATTGTGAAGCTGATGATGATTGTGGTGGAGGATGAGGAGAAAATGAAGAATTAGAGGAGGCTGAGAAATGTGCTGGGTTTTCATGTTCCGGGCTTCGGGTTTTTTTAAGAGGCCTTTTGGAAATGGAAGCTTCATCAAAAACTGGCTTCCATTGAGGGCAATTGAAGCTCGGATCATAGTCTTGATTCGTCTTGTCAGTTTCATGATCTATAGCAATATCCTTCTTGGATTTTCCTCTGTTCTTGCTCTCTGCCATTGAGTAAGCTGCCTCGCTCGCTCTCTCGAATGAAACTAATAAAAGCTCGAAAATTGAAAAAAGAAAAGATGAGATAAATCAAAACTAGATGCTGATTCTATAAACAGGGGATTGAAGAGAATATTGAGATGGGCCAACAGAGAAAATCAAAATCAAATCGTACGAAGAAGGATTCGAAGAAGAACAAAGAAAAAAAATGGTAATTAGATATGGAATATTCACTCTTTTTCTAAATCTTCGTCCAAAAAGATATTAAGATGTGAGTTTGAATTTCAAAGCTGATCCGATAAACTAAAATAAGAAGGGAATCAGATTCTGAAAAGCATGGCGGCCCATCATCTGAAAATCTATTAAGAAGAGGAAAAAGAGTAAAGCTAGGGGCGAAGAGAGCGAGGCGGCGGCGAGATCAGGGCGGAGAAGACGACAGAGTAATATCCAAGCAGGGCTGAGGAAATCCAGAGAGCGAGGGGGGGATTTTATAAGAGATCAGAAAAAGATTTTTATTTTTTTTAACGAATGAGAACAGAGTGAATAAGTTGCAGTGTCGTGGTTGGTTGGTTAAATTCGGGCCCACCGTCGGCTTATATTTAAGATTTAGAGGTCTTTTCTTTTAAGTTTCGTTACTTCCACTCCAATTACTTCCGCTCCAATTTCTCTGGCGGGGTGTCCTTGTTTAAGGGTGAGCAGGTGGATTCAAACCCAATTAAATCATATCGAATCATATATTTTGATGCATTCTAATCGGTTTTCTCTCTCCTAATATTATGCTGTGCAGAGCTTCATGGGTGTCTTGTGGTCCGATGTAGTGTGCGGGCCTCGCATCCCAATCTTGTGATGCGGTGTGGTATGTGAAGCTTTGCAATGTGAATTTTTCTTAAAAAATATATAAATTTTTTTATATATTTTGATAATAGATTTAATAATTTATAATGTTCTTAATTATTTTGTTATAAATTTTGATGATATAATTTGATAATTTTATTTGAATAATTTTTTGTTCCTTATATTTAATATTATATTTTGTTAGTTTACTTTACAGTTATGCTAGCAGTTATGGGTTGAAGAGTAAGTATCTCACATAAATTAGAGTCGAATGGTCGAAAGCTTCAAGACTCTGAGATGCACAGACCAATGTCTTACATGTCAGTTTGTGATCTAAAAGTTAAAAAGCATCTCACACAAATTAGAGTGGAAGGATCGAAGAGTCCAACGCCTCGAGACCCTGACATGCGCAAATCAACATCTCACTTGTTGGTCTATGGTCAAAGAGTCGAAAGATTGAAAAGTCGAAAAGATGAAAGGTTGAAGGATCGAAAGGTCGAAGGATCGAAGGGTCAAAAGATCGAAGGGTCGAAGGATTGAAGGGTCAAAGGTCTCAAAGCTCTGAGATGTACAGACCAATGTTTCACATGTCGGTCTATCATCGAATGATCAAATGATTTTTTTTTATGCTACTAAAAAAATATATTTTTTGTCATTAAAAATCATACACCGCACCATATCACATTAAAATTTACTAGAATAACAATTAGTACGGTATCCAAAATAAAAAAAAATATATAGTCATTTCAAACTTCACACCTAAAAATTTCAGTACGATAGAGTGTTAAAATCGTACCATGCACATACCTATCCTCATCTGTTGTTCCCCGACTCAATGCTCCACTTTCTATTTATTTTTTGCTTTGATTTCTTTTTTTCATTTTTAGTAGGTAATTTTTTATTTAGGCAAAAAAAAAAACAATAATACAATTATCCAAATGTTTGTCTGTCCGTACGATTTTGTAGAACCGCGACCATTTCGGGGGTTGGTCGTTAGTATACTTTATTTAGTTGAAATTGAGTTACGGCATATTTGGTTCCTTCTGTGGTTATTATCAGGTCGAAGGGGGAATTATGAATGATTTTTTTTTTTTTATTTCTATTTAAATAAAAGTTATTTTTTTATGGGAATTAAAGTATTAATTCATTATGCGATTTTTTTTTTTGGTGAATTTTTTAAATTCTATTACAATAATTGAATTATTTTTTAAAATTATTCTTTAAATGGGTGTAGAAAATTTATTTTCATTCTTACTCATTTCTTATATAATTAAATGAATATTAATTTATTATTATAATTATTTTATTTTTATTCATATTTTTACAAAAAAAAAATCGAACTAAAAGTACTTTAAAGAATTGTAGTTACAAATGTTGGAGTTTCATAAAATTGAAAAATAATATAATTTTTTTTAATAATTAATTTCGAGTTTAAACTATTCAAATTATAATTTAAATTTTCATTAAATTCACTTTCAATCTCTACAAGTGTTACGATCTTATCATAATATTGTTCTTAAATGTTTCACCACCTAACCTTAACACACACCTTGGTCGTTGTTTCACTGTCTAGAACAATTGTATTGGGATGAGATTGATCTTTTTTTTCATTACTTGAACTTAATTGTATAATATCATAAAGTTTAAATATTCTAACTAATGATATTTAAAAGTTCGATAAGATTATATAGTATTATAGGATATCTCTAAATTTGAAAACATGTAAATGGGAGGGAGGGCTAATATGTACTTTTATGCATATTTATATCTGTAATTATTAAAATTTATTATATTTGAATATATTTAAATATAATAATAAAAAATCGAATTAATTTAATTTAACCCACCCACTTAATTTTATAAAAATAAAAAAGATTAAAATCTTGACTAATTTTCTTTAAATTAATTTCGAATTTTTCAATCAATCGATGATAAAAAAAGTTGGGTTGGATCAAAGTTTTGAATTTTTTTATTTTAATTTTAATATATTCAAATTCAAAAATTAATAAAATTACCAATATAAATCTTCATATAAGAACATATTAGCCTCTCCTGAATCCAGAAAACGCTATAAATATCGAAGGGTTAGAATGATAATCTAATTATATCATGATCAAACTTCTAAGTGATCCAGCAGGGGAGACAATACTTTCGGTGCAAGAAATTCAATGGGGGAGAGAAAAGCATCAATTTGGTTGTTGGAAAAGTCAACAGCGTCACAATGTCGGTGAAAGATGGGCACGTGTCGGTGGTCCATAGTGGCATCAATCATTTCCCTCTTGTTCATCTTGTTCTTCTTCAATCTTCCTTCCTATTTTCCACAACACATGCACAAAAAGAAAAGTCAAGCTTTCTTCCAATAGAACTCTATTACAATTTGCAATTAACATTATTCCAAATTTAGATTCGTAAACCAAACACATTCACGTGAACTTGATTAGATCACATTTTATGTTGATATCTCACCTAAACTTAATATTTTCTTATTGTCGGTTAATTACCTCGATTTAGGGTTTTAATCAACCAATAGAATGCTAATTTACTCGAAATTTTCAAATTTTTTTTTAAATATATTATATTTATGATGAACTGATTTATCTCAATTAGATATATTATTTTCATATTATTATATTTAATTTATATATAATTAAACTTAATCGATTTATCATAAATATAATCTACTAAAATCAGATACATCTTTGATTTTTAATGAATTTAATTCAAATTTGATTTCTTCCCCCTTTTTCTTATGTTAATATATGAGTTATAATTCAAAGAACTTAAGTAGTTAATTATTTTCTATATTTTTTTTTAATAGCTCGCTTAAGAAAATAAGTTCAACGAACTATTTAGTATTTTCTAAAACAAGTAGGAATGAATACGATGCCGTATAAGTATATATATTAGCCTTAATTTGCTCGATATTTACATAGTGCAAGATGATGATCAATTATTGTATCTAGAAATTTAGAAAATATTATCTAGCCTTCTCTAGAAAGAAACCTAGAAGGCTATAACTATACATTCGAGTACATAAGACAAAACAACCTTCGTTTTCTTTGACCATCCGATACACCAGCCTCTTCGCCCTTTTCTACCCTTGTATAGGTCATCACATGCATGACCTTTCACGACCCACCCCCCCTTTTTTTAAATTTTTTTATTATTTTACTACAAGATCATACCTATAAAACAAATATATTAATAAATTTGGTTATTGTCAACAACTTAAATTTTGGGACAAATAATTTCTTAATATTATAACATGCTAAATATTAAGCATAGCTTCATTGGTCCGATCCTTCTCACTCCCTATCCTCTCGCATATTTAGTTATTTATTTGATATTATATAAATATTCTAACTTCAAAAATTTATATATTTTGAGGTTAATCATGACCTTAATAGACAAGAAGAAAAAAAAAGGAAAGAATGAATTTATCTATTTATTTATTTAGCCAAATAAGAATCAAATTATTTGGAGAATGGACTTTGCGTCTTACATAAGTCAATACATGTAAAGGTAAAACAAATTGTGGAGAGTGCGTATTAGCAACGTTATTGGTATCGTTCTTGATGGTTTAAACTTTTGGAATATAAATGATGGGACAAATCTTTTGACATTTCTGAAACATTTTTCGAGCTGAGGTGTTTGTCCCTTTTGCACTAAACAATTATCCCGTTGAGCTGACATAACGGTGGACAGTGGACAACTCGCATCTCCTTCTCGGAAAAACAGACAATTCTCAAGCTATGGGTTTAAGAGTGGGCTAAGTGGAGATCGAGACTAGTGTGTGGTGCTACCGATTTCGGTATCGGCTATCTTAGGATCGGTAATGAAAATGAGAGTGAAACTATTAGTTTTGGCTTGGTAATTGTACCGTTGGGACCTGGGTAGTACTATCGAAGTTGGAACCCAACCGTAAAGAGAGAACTCATGCAATATATATAATTATTAAGTGGACCCTTTTATACAAATCACCACTCAACTCAGATTTATATTGTCGTCAACCATGTCTAATAAAATACAAGATATGCTAAAATTAATAATAAAATATGATTACAAGACTGTATTGAGTTTTCAAGCATATTCCCTGACTTGACCATATCATAAAGCTCATTTTTATAAAACCCGAAATACTAAATTAATGTTAAGCACAATATTAAAACAAGTTATTTCTAAAAAAATGACTCCCCAGCTGAACTATTTGTAAATTTTATGTGACCACAATTTTAAAAATAATATGGTCGTACGGATACATCTCTAACCGATCTGGTCTAATAAAGTAATTAACATTGGACTACAGAGGTGGTAGTTATATAATTTAGCGACATAATATCTCTATGGTCACAGATGCTTACCAACTTTATCGACATGGATCACAACGTGGTAGTGTAGCAAGAAAAATAACATTCATAATGTGATCTAAAATATTTTTTTTTATCGTCCTCCTTATGATTTCTCTAGTATAATATGCTTCAACAAAAGCTATCTAGAAAAATTGATTCCTCTTTCTCCGGATGCTAATCAATAAGCATTGGAAAATGGATCATGAGCTTCAACAAAAGCTATGTATGTCTCAAATTATTGTCTCGAGACTTTTCTAAATGATGTCATTTATGAGACATACAAAGTTGACAAAACAATCATACTTAAGATTGACATCAAATCTTAATAATTTTTTTTTTCAATCAAATGACATGTCATAACCATAGTGCACATATATATCATAACATTAATTCACATATGATGATCACAGATAAATTCATTCATTTCACACAATACAGATAAATGATACAACTCCCACAAATAAAGTAAATCAAGAGACTTTCAAATGCTCATATAATCAATATGTCACTTAATGGCTATATGTCTCTTTAGCATATGATATCATAAATATCCAAACTCAAACAATTAAGCTCACACATAATACAAATTTATCCTTAGAGCTTAATTACAATATACCAAATTTTAATACATATTAATGTTGACTAATGTTAATCATTTTCATAAAAAATCAAAAGAATACGAAAATGTTACTACATAAGAAATTAATTCAAAAGAATAATTTTCAATTGAATTGGGTCTCAACTTTTATGAGAATTCAGTGCATCATTATATCATACTCCCTTTTGGATGGAGAATACAACATGCAATTGAAGTTTTCTATGTGATTTCACTGTATAAGTATACACCAAGTGTTTAAAAGTTTAGCCTCCTTGGGTAGCTAAACCCTTTAGACCAGGACATCTCTAATCAAATGTCGCATGCCAATATTATTCTTTGATACAATCTCAGTGCATCATTATACACTCTCCTTTGGGTAGAGTATATAACATGCTAATGAGTATTCTCCACATAAATCCACCTTATGAGGCTAATAATATACTTCTAACCTTATGCTTCATATCATCTCTAAATTAATATACACAATGACCTCCTTTAGGTAGACAATTGAATACATCAATTAGGATGTATAAATTCAAACAAATTATTTATAATGCATCACATATTAATCTGAATATACGTGAGCAGTCCATATACCTAACGAGATACTAATACCGTATGTATCTTTAAGACCTTCAAACATTTGCATTCAAGACTAATTATTAAAATTTATATCTTTATCATGTCACCACAACCTTCACCCCCGCCACCACTGCCGTCATCACTCCAAAAAAATTCATTAAATTCCTTAAAAATTTAAAAATTCTGAAAAAGAAAATTAAAACTAAAATCATTTAAAAATTTTTAATTTTTTTTTTGTAGTGGCAATGGCAGTGAGGATAGTGGCCGTCGCGGCGATAATTGTGGTGTATGAGATGATAAGTTTGATGAAAACAAAAATGGTTAAAATTTATTGTGGGTAAAAATAAAAAAAAATAGTATTCGCGAATGAAAAAGTAATTAAATTTTAAGTTAAGGATCTATTTGTTTTTCAAATTGAGATATAAGAGTTATTGGCCTAAAAGTAACAATACAAGGTAGTAAAATATGAGTTTTTATAATACATTATAATAATTTACTAATAATTCATAACATAGGGTAGTCAAAAGTTATTTATTTATTAATTTTATTTCAGTCATAAACAATGTTTTCTATCACAAAACTACTAAAATCACTATGAATTCTATTTTTAGTATCGGGAGGAGAGCGGAGGAAAAGTTGGAAGAAAATAACTATGATGAATATTTATTTTTTTATTTTCGTATAGACTCAGATCACTCAGCTCAGATATATTATTGGTGACCTAAATTTTGCACCAAAAGTTAAATTGATCTAACATGATACATATATATTAAATATATTGAGTTGTGGTACTAGAAAGTTGGACCATTTCCGAGCCACTATGTATTGCCTTCACAACAATAAAAGTTATCATCTTGGTTACAATATCTATATAGAATTATGGATAGCATTTGCTTAATTAATCAATTCATGCTTAATAAATTAACAAATTCGACGATGGTGCTTATAGAGGTGACCCATTATCAATGCTGCAGACGTGTACATCATTCACTGGCTAAAGCAACATACATTTTCTCGAAATTCATTGATTAATGAAGCTTATCAAAATGATTGACATATAAAGAGGTTGTGACTTTGTCAAAGGTGAAGAAAGTCAACCCTTTTATTGGTCAGAGAAGATATTATATAATATCATTAGTCATATTTTTGTTGCCCCATATTGGTAATGGAGTTATCATCTCTTCATCTCAACTTCTTTGTATTAATTGAAGATTGTCGACGCACTTATCCTGTAAGACATTGGGTGCGTTACGGATCATTACATTGTTAAGAATTTCTACATTTCAATAGATCAACTTGCTCTCATTAGACTGGCTCAATTGGCAAAATAGTTCAGCAGCTTTGCTAAGATGAACTCGCATTTGTTGACTTAATTGAGAGGTTGTGTTTATATAGATATACGGAACATAAGTTGGATTAAGGTGTATAAACTTCGTCTCACAAATGATCGAAATGTCTAAAACTAGCTAACTATATGAGTTTGGGGTGGTTCTTTGTAAAATCCAAGTAATTTTATGTATATTCAATTTACTGTTCATTTAAAATGTATAAATCATCTAACTTTTTTAAATTGCAAGATTAAAATCAACGATAAAAATAGATACATATAAAAATATACTATTATTTTGCACACGAGTCATCCCCTAACCCAAAATATATCTAGTGGTGAGCTTCATATGTGATATGAGAGGAGGGGCCAATTTTAATATTACATGCTAACTTAAATATGTATGATACAATGAGTTTATATTATTGAATATAATTGATTGTAATGAAATGTAATAATTGAAATAATATTGTACTAATGTGTCTTTCTTATTATCATTTGGCTCAATATCATTGAGGGAAGCGCCATACTCTTGTTATCACGAAAGATCAACAAGGGTTGCATGTTCCAGTTCAATGTGAGAATCCTCTTTTTCACAAGATATACCTACATCAATATCAGTAGATTTGCATGGAAACAATTTTTCATTAAAGATAACATCTCTACTAATTATAACCTTAATACCTACTATTTCGCTATCCCATAACCTATTAACTTTTTGTGCCATCTTCAAACCTTAGGAATATGCATTTTTTAGATTTAGGATCCAATTTCTCATCCCATTTATGTGCACTAGGCCGCACTTCCAAAAGTTTTAGGTATCTTAAATTTGATTTCCTACTAAACCAAATTTCTTTCGAACACTTAAGATCTAAAAATTATTATGGACTTCTATCTACTAAATAGGTGGTTGTTTTTATGGCTTCCCTCTAAAACCCCCTAGGTAGAACGATGTAAACATAAGACAACTTACTTTCTCTAGCAATATCCTATTTATCTTTTTTGCTATTCCATTTTGTTGAGGTATCCTAACAACTGTCATATGCCTAGTTATCCCATTTTTCTTACAAAAGTTATCAAATAAAGAGACTAGCCATTATTTGTCCTAAGATTTCTAACTTTCTTATTTATCTGATTTTCTACTTTGATTTTCCACTCTTTAAACCTATCAAATGTTTCATCCTTAGATTTTAAGAGTATTAACCCAAACTTTCCTCCTAAAGTCATCCACAATAAATAAAAAGAACCTACTACCACCATGATATAAAACCCCTTTGGGTCCCCATAAGTCATTCAAACATTCATGACATTCTTTAGCTAGACGCAATCTCTTAGTAAAACTAGATTTATGATGTTTACAAAGCATACATACTTCACAAAAATCGAGTGTGGTTAAGAAGTCTTTACCGAAACATCCTTTCTTGCTAAGTGCATCTAGGGCCTTTTGCCTAATATAACCGAGTCTTAAGTGCAATATTGGAAATAGAACATAGATTTTGTTTTTCTTAATTCTTTTAAGAATCAGTTTATCATTTTATCAACAATTAAATTTCCCTTTCTGGCCCTATATGTATAACTAGCCTCATCTAGGTAAAGTGATTATGTTTTGTTTCAAATCCGGAATATACCTAACTTTAAAGAGCATGATTATTTTTCCATCATATAATTTTAAAGTTATATTTCCTATTCCTTGAATTTTACATATTTAATTATTATCCATAAAAACCGTACCATCCTCTAATTCATTACAGTCTTGACACAATTTTCTATTCAGACACATATAGAAAGTGCAATCGGAGTCTAAAATTCACTCATTTACCACAATGCATTTAGACACATTAAGGATTTCAAATACATATATTGCATTTCTCATATTTCCCTCATTATGTCATTGAGTTGCTTTCTTATTTAATGCAAAACAATCTTTCCTTATTAACATTATTTCTATCATTTTTTTTTTCTTAAAGTTTCTATTAGTATTAGTAAATTCTTTATTTTCTTGCTTACCTTAAAAAATAGGTTATACGAATTTTCCCTCTTACTAATATTCAAATCTAACTCTCTAGCCCAAAGACCCCTACAACCAAATCTAACTTACGAACTACACCCATATATTTTAAGGTATTCTTGACCGCCACATACTCTTCGGGTAATGATTGTAAAATGATCATAACTTGGCTAGTACCATTTAGGGGTTGGTCGTACCTTTGAAGACTAAATTTAGTTTCAGGAATTTATTTATATTATCTTCTAAATTCTTACTTACATCATTTTTTTTAAGTAAATAGTATACCTTTAAAGTAAGCCAAGTGTGGAGTCGCTTGAGTAGAGTAGGTTGACTCAAGCTTGGTCCAAAGACCTAGAGGTCTTTCCTCTCCATTCACTTTTTGAAGCACATTATCCCCCAAATTTAGGACAAGTAAGGTGTGAGCTTCTTGCTCAATTTTGGCTCTCTTAGTCGTGCTTGCCGCTGACCACTTTGTATCATCCGGTTCAAGAGCAATAAGGACTGTATTATGTGAGAGTAATGCCCTAATTGTCTTCTTTCATGTACCGTAATCAGTTTTCCCATCGAGATATGAGATTTCCATACTTGTTGTTCTCATTTCTTACAAACAAAAAATTATAGAGAAAAGCAAACAAAACAGTCTAAGAGAAGTATATATCAAACATAAAAAATATCAATAAACTTAAAAGATTTAGATCTACTTTTCAAGAAACAAAAATTATTTACAAAAGAATCAAGACTATACAAATATGCTCAATATTCACTTAATAGGATTCCAAGACAAACCAATTTATCCAACCAATCAAGCATCAAGCAATACCAAAACCGTATAGACTATACATGTGAAACAAATATTTGGTTTCAATCTTCATCCGCCAAACCCAGCTATGATACCACTGTTTGGATTATTGCATTTGATTAAACTCGTATTCAATTCTATTAGGTTAATCTTGATAAACTAATCTAACCAATTTTACTTGCAATTTTCGAATTTGATGCATAATGAAAAACATAAAAATAGTAAACACAATCAACACAACAAGATATAATGGTTCGTCTTCTCAATCAATTGATCGAGAAATATTACATCCACTCTTGAATTCCTGAAAACTACCGGAACTCGTACCACTATTCTCTTATCAGTTTTCGGATATAATTACACAACACAAGCAACACCGATTTCTCACTCAATATACAATCACAGATTTCCCAAATATTCAATCCTAAATCATTAATCTCTAGCCAAAGATGGATAATCTACCTTCCAAATCTATCATAGAGCAATCGAAAATCAAGCTAGAAGGTACAAAGAGATTAACTAAGAAGTCGCAACCATCAAGCATGAACTGCCCTTGAAAATCGCACAAGAAGATCGCAGCCCTTGAATCTCAAAACGCCAAAGAAGATGTGAGAGACAGAGCTTTTGTTTCCTGCTGTTTGTTATGTCCGACTGCTGAAGGTAATAAGGGAAAACTCCAAAAAATGGCTTCCCATGTGTAAGAAGAGCTAGCATATGGCAAAGTCATATATATAATATATATATATATATATATATATATATATGAATGAAATAAAAATAGACTCTAGCTAGAAACCAAAGTAAAAAACTTTAAATAGAATAGCATAGATTAAACCATAAATAAAAAAGAAAATAGTAGAGATTAAAATTGTGTATAGAAGAGACAAATACATGTGGGCGTATATGGCTTGGACTTGTTGATCCATGCCTAAGATTTCTCGAACCTCCTCAATATTGTAAGGAGATGAGGTTATGAGACCTTAAACTCGATTTGGCCCATACAACTAGACAAGACAAATGAATAACGACTTATGAGAATCTCCTACTAAGTGTATAGATTTGGTTGTAAATTATTTGGGTGGATCGTGTTTACGGTGAATTGATCCATCTTAACTTTACACAAAATCATATAATATATAATATGATGTTATAGCTGACATATATAATTAAGATAGATCAATCTACTATAAATACGGTTAACAAAAAAATTTCTCATCAATTTTTTTTTCACTAAAAAATGTTGCTAATTGCTATAAATTCCATTGGACTCAAGCATTCAAACTCTAAGTGAGCTCATCATCTTCTTCTATAGGAGTTGAGGCTTATGCTTTTAGACGTTTTATTCACTCTCTGAAAATTGAATCTACTTATCAAGTTTAACCTAACTACTTTAGACAGCTTGACCTTTCTGATTTAGCCTGCTCGATTTTCTTAGCCGAACACTCTTATTATGAAAAATATGTCGAAATGACAGTTTAGGATTCTAAAACCAGGATATCAGATTAAATTACTAGTAAAAAAAAAAAAAGTACTAATCAAGCTAGTAAGCAGAGTGCTTGCTCCATCTTCATTTTATTTGTAAGGTGCACTATGAACAATTGGCCTTCCTTTATGTACTGGGCAAGGCCAGTACAAAAGGAGAGTTGTATCTCATCTACTTCCTTACTTAGCACGAATTTAACAGAGTTCATGAAATGAAAATTTCAACTAAATTATTAACTTTGATAATTAAAAAAATGCTACCTAAAGCATTCAACTTTACAATTCTACAAATTCTCTTGTTGTTTTAGTGATGAATTTTTTGCAAATGCTCTCTCTTCAAAGCCATGAACTTTTCTTGTATGTCATCATAATCCGGCAATTTCGGATGAACATGGTTCGGATACTTATCCATGCATGATTTTGACCTCAACATACTTGGTTTCTTATCATCTTTAGATCGATCTATAGGCATTGTCATAGCCCTTAAATAAGGAGGCAGAGTTTCATTTATCTTCTCATCATTTATCTCCATTAAATCCTTACCATGAAAACAATCCTTCTTTTCGTCACATGTAAGAGAGTAACACGGATGTTCCAATGTGCAGTTTCGTGATCTTTTTCTCTCTTCTCCCGAGATTTTTCTTCTATGCTTTTTTCTAGAGTAATAAGACTTGTAATACTTTTCACATTCACTATCAATCATTCTTTGCATCTCATTCGATCCCAATTTTCTCCTCAATCGATTTCTAGCACCGATCCCGTTACTCACCACGCCTTCTGACTTGTCCGAATATCCATTTGGGTCCATGTACAATCGATCAAAACTACTCTTAACATTGTCCCTCTTTGGAACAGCTACTGATTTGAATTTGAATAGGCTTTGATCTTGCGAATTTCCTGCTTTCGTAGCAGGGGATCGGAGCTCCACTATGTCATCAAGGTAAATTATGCTTTCCTCGGAAAGGTGAGGGATAACTACGAGAGAGGAAACGGAAGAAGAATCGGCCGTAGTGATCGAGTTATCTTCAACAGTCGATATTGTAAGTTGCATCGGAAACTCTAACAGTTTCGGGAATGATTGTGAGCCCAGATAACTATTAGTGATCACAACCGGCTCGATATAACTATCAACTTCATTATGCGGCGTCAAAGTTTTTTCTCCATTTCCTGTTATCTGTAATAAAAATTAACAAAAGAAAATGTTTGAAATATTTTTAAAGTAAATACAAATGAAATAAATTACTTTTGAACATATTCTTACTAAGTGAAAAATTAATGACCTGTTTCTTGTGCCATTCTGGGCAGTATTCAAGTGCTAGAACCTCTGATTGGAGGCAATCCCGTTCTATTTCGTAAATCAATCTATGCTTCTCTTCGTCCTGGACCAGCTTCACAGCTAGTTTCTCTTTTATCTGACGGTGGACAAAATTTCCCGGACCTAAATCAACTGCAGTCGTTACAAATCGTTGCCCGTATCGATCTCCGAAGAGCTTCTTGATCAGCTTTAGCTCGGGTAAATCGCCGCATCTTGCGGAGGAAAATATAAGAGTTGAAATTGCTTCATTGATGTCATTTGGAATATCCCTGAAATTAATAACAAAATCTTATAATATCTTTTTAAATGATTAAACTTATTAAGTTGCAAGGTCTAGATTATCAAAAGTGGCTTACTTGTGCCTTCTGATATAAGGAAGATTGATGAGGATGAGTTCACAGAACTTGTCCAACAATTCATACACTGATATCATCTTTTCATCTTTAATGAGCTCCTCCACCTGAAAGTATAATTTTTTTTAAAAAAAAGTGAAAAATATTTGATAACATAGAGGATAGTAAACTTTATAATATAAAGATATATGTACCCGATTAAAAGCAATTTGGTGATGGCCAATATTGATAAGGTAAGCTAGGTCATCACGCAATTGTCTAGCAATTGAATCCCTCTTGTTTTTCAGAAGCTTGAGCCGGTATTGAACCCTTTTGATCAACTTCTTACTACATATATAATCAACAAAACATAAGCATAATAAATTAATGATAACAACAACTCATAGAGCTTGATAAATGATCGGTTACCATTTCGAAGCTTTTCGCCACCCGAACAAGATTTCGAACATGTCGGAAACTTGCGGGTTAGAGCTTTCTTAGGCTTTCAAACGGACTTAGCTCGGCATGAGACTGTAAACGCTGTTTCTGTAACATGTGAAGAGAAGGAGAGGAAAGAATATTCGGAACTCCTTGTTGTAGAAGAAAACTAATAAGCTTGTTATGAATCACAGCATGAGAAATAAATAAAAGAATGAACTTGTTATGATCATAATGATGAATGGAGCACGAAAAGGCTGAGCACGGCAGTTGAATAAAGTACGCATCTGAGGAGAGAGAGAGAGACAGTGTTTGAGGGAGAGTGGGAGAGAGAGAGAGAGAGAGGGTGTGAGCACGAAGACAGTTAAATTTATGGTTCCCTTGAAAAGCTGCTCCCACTCCACCGCTGTTTAGAACACTGTTTGGCCACTAAGAGCATTTGCTAATGGTCTTCAAATTTAAAGAATCACTATCATATCTCTGCTTTAATTTATACTTCACTACATCCTTAGAAAAATTTATTTCTTACCAAATTATCTCTTTCCTCATCATTATTGAAATTGATCAATATCTACTTGCAAAGACCTTTTTTTTTTTTTTTTTTGGGGTCTCTAAAAATGAAGTTCCATTTGGTAAATCTTTAACGAAATTCATGAATGGATAATAGAACCCAACATGTACGGAAGAAGAAAAAATATATTTAGCATGACTTGCAGAACAGCGATGATCGAACCCACATGTTCTAGGACCCTTGTCGGATTAAAAAAAAAAAGACAAATTACTGCAGCATTGGTTGTAAATTACTAATTAATCAGCCTTTGCCCCTTTTTCAGTCAAGAATATTAGGGATAAGTGACAAAACCTCTCTCTCTCTCTTTCCCTCTCTCTAGTTAACCATGTTAATTATATGTTAGGGCTGGTGATTGACTTACGGCATGTCATGGAAATTAAGAAATAGTTCCACATTTGATGAGAAGTATTATAGAATGTGGGGGTGATGTATATGGAGTTGAAAAAATGATAATACATAGATGTAAGTCAGAGGTGAGTCATTTTGAATCTTATATACTTTATCTGATTTCAAGTACTTATAATTTAGAAGTACTTGCTTGATGAATACAAGTCAAAAGTATTTATTTGCACCCACTTGGTGAGAAGCTTTACATGCTATCTACACACTTAGAGAGAAAGCCTTATATGGCTTTCACACTTTGAAATGAAGCAGCTAGGCTGCTATTTAAAGACAAAAGAATCGTCTCATCATAGATAACTTCTTACTTCATCCGCTAACTCTATTAAGTTGACATAGATAACTTCGTCTCAAACGAATTGTAGCTAATGTTGTGGTTATATTATAAACTTTTGTTCTTAGAAACTTGATTTGATTAATCATACTATTTAATCGAATTGAAACTTAGAATCGTATTTTTGTTATAAAAGAGCCTATATTCCGTTTAATCCCTTCTCATACAATTAAGTGTCGTGTATGATAACTCAAGACAACTCATTACTAGTAACTCGAACCAACTGTGTCTCTTACCTATTCAACACCTCAAGTGACATGTGATAAGTTAAAATAAGTCGGTCCTATTTCCTAAGCATAAGATCAAGAGGCCGGGAAATTTGAATATTTGAATCGATTCATAATTCAATTTTTTTTTTATGTAAAGTACATAAATCGAAGAAACAAATGATCATAACTAACATCCGACAATTTCAGATGCAGAGAAAAAGGAAACAAGGAGGGACCAGGAGTAGAGTATTACATTAATGGCATTCACATCACATTCTGATTCTCCTCTTAAGCTCAGTACCAAATTTATTACATACTTTCATCTTTAAGACATTTAAAACTTTTAATTACAAAACCCGTTTCTTGCATTCATCTCTCTCTCTTGAGTCAGAAAAGTTCACGTAAAATGAAACACATCCATACATATGTTTGTTCTCCCGCCATGAGCTTTTTTTTTAACTACATGATATTAATTAGAAGAAGCTTATTACAAGTAAATAACGTCTGTGACTTGTCCGAAGAAAAGTAGTACTGTTCTTTCATGTGACCTTCTGTCTCACCTTATTTCTATCCATCCTCTTCCCTGTGATTTGCTTCAATACTCCATCGTTTGTTACTCCCTTTATATATCCATTTCTTCTTCTTCTTTCCATCACTCGATCAGCATTTTCTCGCAACTTCTATAATTTTCTCTCAAATTTTCTTGATAGATAAGTTTGATAAGAAAAAAAAAAGTTACCATCATTTTAAAGCCATGAAGGGTTCTTCTAGGATTGCTTTATTACTCATCTTTCTCCTTCTAGTTCCTTCAGTTATGCCTGCAAGACACGATATGATCATTTCCTGGAAACATTCACGTATGTTTCACTTACCCATCTCAATTTTTGTTGTTAATTTACTAAGTACTTGTTTGTATATATATATATATATAGTGAAATTTCAACTTTTTGTATTAGTTTTGATAACAATATTAGTACACAATATATTTTATGTGAGTACATATCGATCTAATAAGTTGTGTACGTATAATTTACAGATCATAGTCGCGGTCATCATCACCGTGTTAGACGACAGTTAAGGATCAAAGATGCGACAGTGGTGAACCCAAATTTATATAGGGAAAGACAAGGAGGGATGAAGAGAAGGGGAGCAGATACAGTGCAAGTTGTAGGGTCAAGCTTGCCTGATTGCTCTCATGCATGTGGGTCATGCTCTCCTTGTAAATTAGTTATGGTCAGCTTTGTGTGTGCTACTCTTCAAGAGGCTGAGACTTGTCCTATTGCTTACAAGTGCATGTGCAAGAATAAGGCTTATCCTGTTCCCTGATGACATTAATTAGCCACCCATTTTTGTCTCCCTTTTTTTTTTCTTTTTTTTTTTCTCTTTAGGTTCTTAGGCCTTCCCAATTTTCTTGTAACATAGAGCTAGGTGGCTTCCCATGTGTAATCAGAGAGTTTTTTAGTGCACTGATACCATTTTGAAGTACTTTTCAAAGTTGTTTAAGTACTTGCAATTTGTTTTTTATTTTCACTTGTAGATTCAGATTCCCTTCAAGTACAAGTTGCCTAAATGCTAATTCTGATTATTATTATTCAGCATAATAGAAAGAGGGAAAAACTGATATACACAAATTATCTAGTCACAGGACCATATGATTAGAAGCCAAATGCTCTATCACTGAGTCAAGATGGCTTCAATTTTCAATTCTAGTATTCTACAATATTAATTACTAATTAGTAATAATTCAAATGTTTGTAACGTAGGATTCAAAGTATCCGAAAATTTTGTTTTAGTCAGATATCCGATCGAAAAGAGATTGAAAAAAACAAAACAAAACAAAATAAAGTTGCTCGTATATGACCTATCGGATATCAGGTAGACGGGATCAAATTGCTCATCTCTTCTCTTAATTAAGCGGAGGCATTATTATGTGGTCCTGGACCATTTTAAAATTCCTCTAATTAAGTGTCATAAACTATGAAATAGACTCTAATTTTGAACTTTTGTCCGGGTTTGCAAGGATTTGAGTGTTTATTTTATAAATTATATGGTATTCACACATATCGTCAGTTAATTCAAAGTGTAGGATGTCTTCTCACACCGTCTTCGTCCAAGTTTTTAGCGGCTTACTTTTGTATCTACACTCTCCACTTACTTGAAAATCTAAACTTTATAAAATGAGGACCTTATTTGATAATGATCAAACTATATTAAACATTTCTTTCTAATATTATCCTTTATAAGGACTTTTTATTTTTAATTTTATTATTATGAATTTTAATATACATCTATCTGCATTCTAATTATGCGGATGTTTATCTCACGGCAGCCCACCGCTGAGAAAAAAGTAAATAAATTGTTAACGTGCTTTGACAGACAAAAGTAAACATGTCTTATAAAGGCAATGGGTACAATATTTAGGATGCTCACTCAACAGCATGCAAAATTGAACTCGGCAAACATGTCTTATAAAGGCAATGGGTACAATATTTAGGATGCTCACTCAACAGCATGCAAAATTGAACTCGGCAAACATGTCTTATAAAGGCAATGGGTACAATATTTAGGATGCTCACTCAACAGCATGCAAAATTGAACTCGGCCTAGGATTTGGCTTCCACATTCTGTATGGTCTCATATGAGCAAAGGCCCAAAGAAACAAAACCGAGAGCTACGTTATAGCCCTGTTAATAGGACAACGCCCAAAACTGAAACCACGCCTATGGGCATAGACATGCCCAAAAACAAATCCACAATCAATTCTCAAAAGAGGCAGAAGAAAAAAAAAATGCCACTCTTTCTCCTTCTCCTCCTCTCTAATTCTAAATTCTTAACACCAATTTGGCCCCACAACCACCTCCTCCTCCTTCTTCTTCCTCTATTTGTGGACCCCACCTGACCACACCATCACCATCTCCACTACTATCTCCACAAACATGCTTCCTCAGATGCCATAGCAGGTAATTTTCTCTCTTCCTAATTATTATTATTACAGAAAAAATGTGGGGTCTTTTTTCTTTTTTCTTTTTTTTTTCTTTTGGTTTCTGGTTGTCTTGCATGTAAATGTTGAGCATATTAGAGACAACAACTTCACTTTTTGCAAACTTTTTCACCCTTCTCTGCTTTTTTTGTATAACTTTTTGTACTGGACAAAACGCTCTCTCATTTTAGGTCCTTTAATTGCGTTAGTATTATTGGCAATCTTGTTTTGCATTTATTCTTTGTCTCTCTGTAATTTGTACTAGGCAGACACAGAATTAAGAGAGGAGAGGAAAAAGAAAAAAGGTAATAGTTGGAATGATTTGGGTGGCTGGATTATAGAGTATTGATTGATTTAGGGTACAATTATCTTTCTTCAAATCAATCAATTGCCCCCTTGTTTAAATCTTTTTCCCTTTTGTCATTCACCTTTATTATGCTTTTGGGTGGAAGAATATTGCTATTGTTGATTTTTGTGAGTTAGCTCATGAATCATGAGATTGAGAAGGAGAAGGCAGTGCTTTTCCTCCTGCTCTTCCCATCACAAAGTAAACCCCATTACCCAATTTTCTTTCCTTACTTTATTTTTCGGGCTCTTCATCAACATGTTTCTTTCAATGAGGAGATATATTTTGTCTTGCTTTTGTGTTCTAGTGATGTTATAGACGTACATTTGGTTTAGCATTTGAAACTGGAGTTTGTGCAAACTATATTTTAGTTAGATTATTAGAGAATGTCAAATCAAACTCCCGTTTCAAATGTTCATATTATCCTTAATAAGGATGGGCTTGTCAATAATTCCATTAGAGTTTATTGTTGTTTTGGTTCTTGATTTAATTACTAAAGGAACTCATGAAAATACTCACATGTAGGTTGATGAGGATGGAGTATATTGGAGACAGAAGAAGAACGACGAGGACAGGGAATGGTTATATAGTTATAATACCACTGATGTGATATCACATTTTACTCAATGTTTTAGTGAGTAATCAATCTTCTTTTTTAACAACAGATTGGAATTAACCTCATGTTTTCTCATTTACTGATTGCTCATGTCTGGTAATTAATTGTAGCTAATGCTATGGCTAGACCACGATCATGGCTCGGAGGATTTTTCAATCTTTTCAACACCAAATGTAGCGACAAGACTCTTGACTACCCTTTAAATCCCCTTCAGGTAATAAGGATTTACACTTATAACATATCCTTAGTTTCATGATAAACATATTGATTTTAAACCCCTAGTTTTCTCCTTTCTATTTTCCTAGGAGCAAAGACTTCAAAGGCTTCACGAAAGATTGAGAATACCGTTTGATGAAACTCGTCCTGATCATCAAGTACTTTTTCCGAATTCATATTGGCTTTAATATTTTTTTCTGGTCGTTTCGGAAAATAGCTAGATGGCTCATTAATCTTTAATCTTTCTTATTGAACAGGAAGCTTTACGAGCATTATGGCGAACCGCCTTCCCAAATGTCACTCTAAATGGCTTAATATCCGAGCAGTGGAAAGAGATGGGTTGGCAAGGTCCTAATCCATCTACTGATTTTAGGTACCAGTTCCATTAAAAAAAATCACTATTTTTGTTATGTTCATATGAAAAACAGAACTACGTATATAATATTTGATCTTGAGATTTCACAAAAATGAGTAGGACTTGATTGATGATATATTATGAGATTAACAGTTTGGTTTATCTAGTTTTTTTTTTTTTCCTTTTTTTTTAATGTTCAGAAGTAACTTCTTTTTTCTCACAGTGAGCTGATTTCTTAGGGGTTGCGGTTTCATTTCCCTCGAGAATTTGCTGTTTTACGCTAGGACTTACCCGGTATATGTTGTGCTGATTACCTTGCTTCTACTGCTTTTATTATTCATGTGATTCTTTAATGGCTTATCCAAAATAATTAAGAGGATTTATTAGGATTTAGGACCGATAAGATAGGCATCGGTAATATTAGGAAAAAGTTTGCTAGTTGATTTTCTTTTGTTTTTTGGAGTGGCTGGTTTGGCCTAGTCACCACCTTATTTGCACACAGAAATATGTAAGGAAAAATATATAGTTACTAATTGTAAGGAAAAATGAAGGTGGCTTTTCAAAGGTTATTGTTCAAGCAAGGTGGTAATCGAGCAATTTGGGAATATCCTTTTGCCGTTGCCGGAATTAACGTCACGTTTATGCTAATCCAGATGTTGGATCTTCACTCCGGTTAGTAATTTCAATCACTATATAAGATTCCAGAAGAAAACAAAATGTTTATTTTCTTGTTGTCATAAGTATCCCATCTTTTATTTTTATTTTTTGTTTGGCAGTGAAACCGAGATGTATTCCAGGACTTAATTTCTTGAAGTTATTAGAAGGTGTGATTATAAAAGTGTAGTTTAGTTTTAGTTCAATTTTAGTTTATTTAGGTTTAGTAGACTTATACCTTTACAAACATGATTTTCTTACATTGCAGAAGATGAAGAAGCTTTTGATGTACTATATTGTGTCGCTTTTGAGATGATGGATGCTCAGTGGCTTGCTATGCAAGCTTCTTACATGGAGTTCAATGTACTCTCTCTCTCTCTCTCTAAACTCAATAAACTTGCAACATATGGTGCATATTTCGGCTGAGTATTAGTTACTTAAGCGAGTTGATTTAGATCTTGGAAGAATGTGACCGCATTGTTTTTCGGTTTGTTGATGATTCAGGAGGTATTGCAGGTGACAAGAACGCAGTTAGAAAGAGAGTTATGTTTAGAAGATATTCGGAAAGTTAAAGATCTTCCTGCCTATAATCTCTTGTATCAATAGCTAGAAATTTTCTTACAGAAACCTTCCTGACGTTACAAATATGCTATTATGCAAGTCTTCATTTGGATTAGTCTTGTAATCCGATTAAATAGACGTTTAAAAGAAACTGGCATTTAGATAATAAAGCTGATGGTTAGAATTTAGATAGTAGTAGCATATTGTAATAATTTTTTGTGTCTTTAAATTGGATATTACAAATTTTTGTTGGATTGGATTTTAGATAAGGGTGGCAATATGAGTTCGTCGAGTCGATACGTGTTGTGGGTTGAAAATGGTAAATTCAAACTCGATTCATTTATTATATAGGGTCGAATTGTTAATCCAAACTCAGTGCATGCTTAAATAGGGCAATTCCCTTTTGAGTGGCTAGTACACTAGCTTGCCCAAGAGATCATCCTCCACTCACCTCTTTCGCCGAGAGAGAGGCAGGGATCACTTCCCACATTCAAGCCGGTCCCGGAAGCATTTTATTTTAACTAATACCATCGGAGTCGTGTTTTTTTACTATTAAATACTGGCATGACTTGATTTGTTCGAGAAAATACTCCGAGATTATTATGTAATAATTTCTCCTTATCCCCCACCCCCGACACGTACGCTTGTTAGGGGTCCCCTTTTGTCTTAGTCTCTTTATTTCAATTCAAGATAACCGGATTTTTGTTAGTGGAACCGTGACCCATGATCAATGATACCTCCTCGGACTTTGGCCTACAGCCTCACTCGATCATGGGTGTCTCATCTGGAGACAGCTTGGCAGGTTAGCTCATCGACTTGGCTTTGGTGGGTGCCGATTCCTTTTGGGCTCAATCTGAATAAGATGAGCTCGAAGCACGCTTTGAACCTGAGCCCTCGATTCGGAGTTCTCTCTAGTCGACCCGAGCCCATATTACTGTTTGGGTAGCGTCTTTAATTGAGCAGGTTAAAATCTACCATTTCATGTATTAATCTATTTATGACCCAAATTTCACTACTTCTGTAAAATAGTTTTACGATCATAATTATGTAATGTTTCAAATTTGATTAGTTCGTTGTAATAATTATTCCGTGACTGTTTCAAATACATTACTAGCCTTCTGTGAATTTCATAGATGAGTTCTGAAAGTATCCAATAACCTAACACTGTTGAGACAACCTTGCCGGTTGCTCAAACATATGCTATTGTAGATCATCCCATAAACCATGGGGAACGACTTGAGAAACTTAATGGGCCGAATTTCAAAAGGTGGCTGCAAAAGATGATATTCTACCTGATTACATTGAATCTCACTAGATTCTTGAAGGAGATAGCTCTTGTGCTCAAAGATGATGAGCATGAGACAAAGCAGTCAATATTGTTGATGCTTGGAATCATTCTGACTTTCTGTATTTGAACTACGTAATAAATGGTTTGATCGATTCTTTGTACTATATATATTGTACAAAGAAAATAGCAAATGAGTTGTGGGATGTCTTAAACCATAAATATAAGACCAAGGATGCCGATACCAAGAAGATTGTTGTGGGCTGGTTTCTTGATTATAAAATGGTGGATTCAAAAATGATAGTCAATCAAGTTCAAGAACTATAAGTTATATGCATGCGATTTATGCCGAGAGGATGTCTTTAAGTGAAAACTTTCAAATAGCTGCTATCATTGAGAATATGGTTGTTAGGCTTCAGATTGAAGAAAATAATAGGAAATTAGATAAGAAATATGTCGCTCAACATGTGGCAAAGGCGAATGTTGTGGAACATTCTTGAGGTCCCAAGAAAATAAATTCTAAAATGGGACTGAAATGAGGAATCTCTAAGAAGAAACAAACTGCCAAGGAAAGTGTTTTAACTGTGACAAGATAGGTTATAGAGTTTCGGATTGTAGGCTACCGAAGAAGAAACGAAGCCTAAAAGCAAATCTAATGGAAGAAATCACCCAATATATTTCTAATACTAGTCTTGTTGTTGTGGTTTCTGAAGTGAATCTGGTGGGGTCCAATCCGAGAGAATGGTGGATTGATACTGGTGCCACTAAGCACATATACTTAGACAAAGGAATGTTCACTTTTTTTGAACCTATTACTAATGGAGAAAAGCTATTTATGGGAAATTCAAACATATCTAAGATAGTTGGTCAAGGTAAGCTAGTTCTAAAGATGACTTCTGGAAAAGAGATAACTCTTAATACTATTTTATATATGTCTGATATCCGTAAGAATCTTGTGTCTAGTTCACTCTTGAGCAAGCACGGATTTCGTGTAGTCTTTGAATCTGATAAGGTAGTTGTGTCTAAAAGTGGAATGTATATGGGTAAGGGATATGTCTCCGATAGACTTTTCAAGCTTAATGTAATGATTGTAATCTCAAAAATTAATAAAGCTAGTTCTTCTACTTATTTTCTTGAGTCTTATAATCTATGACATGCTAGATTATAACATGTTAATTATAACTCTTTATGTAAATTAATTAACATAGACCACATACCAAACTTCCAAATTGATTCAAACATAAGTGAAACTTGTGTTGAGGCAAAACAAACAAGGTCATTATTTTAAAGAATTGAAAGAAACATCGAACCTATTGATTTAATCCATAGTGATATATGTGATTTTAAATCCATTCAAGCCAAGGGTGGTAATAAATATTTTATTACCTTTACCAATGAAAGCACAAAATATTGTTATGTGTATTTATTGAAAAGTAAGGACGAAGTTTTAGAAAAATTTGTTCTCTTTAAAAATGAAGTTGAGAATCAACTCAACAAGAAAATAAAGAAATTAAGAAGTGATCGAGGTGGTAAATATGTTGTACCATTTGAAGAAATATGTGCACAACATGGCATCATGCATCAAACCACTGCTTCTTATTCACCCCAATCAAATGGGGTTGCTGAAAGGAAAAATCGTACCATGAAAGAAATGATGAATGTGATGTTGATCGGTTTTGGGTCACCTCAGAATATGTGGGGAGAAGCTATCTTGTTGACAAATTACCTTTTAAATAAAATATTCCGAAAAGATGTTGGAAAGACACCAGATGAATTATGGAAAGAAAACAAGTCTTCCTATAAATTATTACGAGTGTACGGGTATCTTTCCAAAGTAATCATACATCCACTAAAGAAGACAAAGATAGGTCTAAAAATGATTGATTGCATCTTCGTTGGCTATATAAATAACAGTAGTACACATCAATTTCTTGTACACGAGTCTAAAATCGTAAACATTCATCAAAAATACGATAATGGAATCTAGAAATGCATCATTCTTTAAACATGTATTCCCATGTAAATCCCAAGTGAAATCAAGTTAGTCTAAATGAACACTTGAGGCTATTAGTGAAAATAGTCAAGACTAAGAAAAAGAAGATGAACAAGAGGTTGAAATTGAACCTCGACGTAGCGAAAGAGCTAGGACAAAAAAATCTTTTAGTCCATATTTTTTTATTTTCTTGTTAGAAGGTGAACCTCAAACTTTCAAGGAAGCTATGAATTCATCTGAAGGTCTTTTATGGAAAGAGGCTGTCAATAGTAAAATTAAATTCATTTTACAAAATTATACTTGGGAGTTAGTAGATCTTTCTTCAGGTAGTAAGCCACTAAGGTCCAAATGGATTTTCAAGACAAAAATGAAAGTTGATGGGTCAATTGACAAGTACAAGCCTAGACTTATAACTAAGGGATATAAGCAACGAGAAGGCCTTGATTACTTTGACACATATTCTCCTCTAACGAGAATAAATTATATTTGAATAATACTTGCGATTGCTACTTTGCAAAATTTAGAAGTACATCAAATAGATATGAAAATAGCCTTTCTGAATGGAGATTTAAATGAAGGAATTCACATGGAATAATCTGAAGGTTTCATAACCCAGGACAAGAAAAAAAAGTTTATAAACTGGTGAAATCTTTATATGGCTTAAAGCAGTCACTAAAGCAATGGCATGAAGAATTTGATCATACAATGATGTCCAATGGTTTCAAAATCAACGAGTGTGACAAATGTGTCTATGTCAAAAGTACAGAAAATGGATATATCATTTTGTGTCTTTATGTTGAAGACATGCTCATAGTTGGAAGTGATGATAAGATAGTGAAATCTACCAAGAATATGTTAAATTCTAAATTTGATATGAAAGACATTGGTCTATGTCATTTAAGACATCAAACGTACTCATTCTATGTCAGTCTAGTTACGTAGATAAAATTCATGGAAAATTTAGCAAAGAAGATTCTGGTGTAGTAAGAACACCAATTGATGTCAGTTTGCACATGAGTAAAAATAAAGACGAGGGTATCTCTCAAGTAGAGTACTGTAGAGTGATAGGCAGTTTGGTGTACTTAACAAGTTGTACAAGACCTGATTTAGCCTATGCAATTAGCAAACTGAACAGATATATGAGTAATCCATGGCATGACCATTGGAAAGGAATCGTGAGAGTACTAAGGTACCTATGCTATACTCGTAGTTATGCACTACACTATAATAGATATTCATCTGTACTAAAAGGGTACAGAGATACAAACTGGATATCAGATATGAAAGACTCAAAATATGTGAGTGGCTTTGTGTTTATACTAGCAGGTGTAGTCGTTTCTTAGAAATCTTCTAAACAAACTGTGATAGTCATATCTACTATGGAATCTGAGTTTATAGCTTTAGATAAATGTGAAGAAGAGGTAGAATGATTATGACAATTCTTAGAAGATATTCCAAAGTGGTCAAAGCCTGTACTAGCAATTTGTATTCATTAAGATAATCAATCTGCAATTGGAAGAGCACAGAGTAATATGTATAATAATATATATAATGGTAAGTCTAGACATATACGTCGATGATATAATACCATCAGACAACTACTCTCTACTGGAGTTATCTCTATTGACTATGTAAAATCAAAGAATAACATTGTGAATCTGCTAACCAAAGGGTTAAATAAAGAGTTAGTTGAAAAATCATCAAAGAGAATGAGATTAAGACTCATGAAAAAGTAAGTCAATACAATAGAAATCCAATCTAGTTGACTGGAGATCCTAAGATCTAGGTTCAAAGGGACAACCTAGTTATATAAGACTTAATTATATCACTATGGGGGTTATCCTCCTATCCATTTCCATGATAAAAAAGTGATGCCCGTTAGAAAAAAAATAAGCTATACTTTTAATGATTCTTAGTCGTTGGGAAATTCGAGTGGAGTAAAATACATTACACTTGATTAACAATCACCTATGTGAAAGAGAAGTTGAGATGCTTTTAAGGGAATTAACTTGAGCATAATTTTTATCAACTCTTGTAGAACCAGACAGATATCCAAGGCCAAAATGAATATAATAATCAGAACTCAAGTGTGTCAGGTAAAACTCATGTATGAAATATATTATTGTTTACATGAATGGTAGAACAGTTTAAAGATATTGTGTCTACCGATCAGCTAGTAAAATCAATGTACTTTTATAATGGAAGGTTCAAGGGTTGATACCTACCTATCCTATACATGTTTCAAACTGTCGAACTTTATTTTCAAATCAAAAATATTTTAATGTCAAAAAACATATGTTTGATATAATCCGTTAATTTCATTCATATGAGGGATTGTTGGAAAATTAGCATTTCAAGATACTATGTTTATGCTCAATTTTGAGTGTTGCCCACTTCGTGTAAATGAAATGTCAAAGTTGATTTGGGTTATTTTTCGTGAGAGCTTCGAATCGGTATATGGTATGCTCAAAATGATTAATGGGTGAATGAGAAATTAAATCTCAAAATACAACTATTGGAATGGTTCAAAGTAGAAAAAATGAAGAAGAAAAAATTATCCCACAGTAGAAATGGGAACAAGTGAGAGAGTATTTATAGAGAATTGCATATTTGTTTATGCATAATAAAATATAAGCTAGAATGCTCTCTCTTGTGCACAGTTGTAAGGGGATGCAAATATGCATCTGCACCTGGGCTTGACTTGTGTGTGTCTGCACCTAGGCGCCCCTAAATTATCCGGTTTTCTTTTCCTGAATTTGTTTTCTTCTGCAAAAACGTATGAAGATGAAATGATATAATTTAATTTTCAGTTTTATCATATTTAAATCTGTATTAAATACATATTAAATTCTCATTAATTTTTTCTTCCCTCATGAGCTTATAAATTGGCAACATTTTTCCATTTGGAAACACACCAAGAAAACAAAATCTCTCTCAGTTTTCCTTCCCTCTAGAGTTTTAAGTTTCCAGTGAGGAAGAGTTCATATCATTCTTGAGTTTGTCAAAATAGTATCGATGGTGCGCAGCTGCTATTCATCTTCGTTGTATTCTAGAAGACAGAAGACGTTCCACTTTCAGTACCGACGTGATAAGGTGAATCTGTTTTAAAGAAACGGTTGTTTAATATGCCTCGATTTAATTCTCAATTCTTAATATTATGTTTTTGTTATTCCAGTATGTAACTTATTTAAATAGATAATTCTGAATTTTTATTTTATATATTCTAATTCTATTTTTACTATTTATTATTTACTAATTATATTTTACTATTTATTATTTACTATTTATTATTTATAGATTCTAGTTATATTTACTATACACCATCTTTTTATATTTTATTTTTTATTTTTTATTTATGATATATAACTCCTACATTCAATAACCACAAATCAACTAAGAAATTATTTCAAACGATGAAAATTACATACATCATTTATATACATTATTTTTGTATATTACATTACTAATTATATAAAAATGACGTTAGTTGTTGGAATGAAATTTAATTTACTATATAATCATATGAATACGTTCAATAATTTTTCAAAGTCTAGTTATGCTGATGTAGAGACTTTACAAGGCGACATGTTACTTCAACTATCATTTTCTGTTCCTATTTGTTTTTTATTTATTGACAGTGTAGTTGATAGCTCTATATCCGTTACCAGAAAAAACATGACTAAATATGAGGATCAATTAATAAGTTTTGCCATATGGCCCTCTAACACTGACCAAGAAAGCGATATGAACGTCGACGATTTCGTGAACATATAAAAAACCATATACAAAAATACAAACAAAAACAAAACAGTTTTCTTTTTACTACAATTCGCAAGCTCTCATGTCTTTAAACGCAACTCTATGTCCCGTTGTAAGACGTTTTGCCTTTCCCCTTGAACCTTAAAGATCCCAAGCTACTCTCCTCCCTTTTGTTTTTGGGAAAAAAACGTACTCACTTCTTTGACTGAATATCCTTTGTTAAAAAAGAGAACAAATTAATATCTAACAAATTCACAACTACAATAGACGAATTGGGAGACGTGCTTGGGTGGGTGCAGTTTAGGAGGCTGATATCGGTGTTATGGGAGCTAAGCCTATACAATATGATAGATGTTTAAGAATGATAGGGGTATAGAGGTGAAGATTCTACGATATAGTAAGAGTATTTTCATAATAAATAAATAAAACATGTAAGTTTGGAATATCTAACATATATGTATATATTAGTTATGCAATTGATTATATATAATAAAAAAAAAAAAGAGATTATATTAAGAGATTAATTATACCGTATAGACCCTATAATGTTTTATATATTTTGAATTAGATCATCTTTTAAAAAATTATGATTTAGATCTTAATATTTAATAAATTTTAAAATAAATTAATAATTTATTTAGAAAATTTCATAAACCCTTAGTGATTGGATATATTCTCTAAAAATGAAATTAAAATAATTTATCATTCCTCTGTTTAGTTTGTTTCTACGTAAAATAGAGAATCATTTTGATTCCTCAAACATTTGAAATAAAAAACCAATCATTCATTTTAAAATATTTATCTTTTAGATGAAATAAAATCGTTCGCTTATTTATATATAATTTTTTTTTATAATATTTAAATTTTTATAAGTATATTACATAAATTTTCAAATATTTAATTCATAAAACCATAGAACATGAAATCTTCTTATTTATCAAAATCATTCCATGTTATTTATTCTTTGTACAATGAAAAATGAACAACAATGAATCATTCATTACATTACCCATCATTCGATTCTCATTTTTATCCTTATTTTTATTCTCATACTCATTCTTATTTTCATTTTCACTGGGAATCGAATCAATCTCCTCCTTAATCTTAATTATTAGTATTTTGAAAGAAGGGCAAAAGACTCCATGTATTTTAAAATATAAAAATTAAACCCTTATATTTTGTAAAACGTGCCAAACACCCCCTTGCCATCCAAAATTCTATTTTCAACGAACGTTTTGCTAATATGGCATGTTACTACGTCAGCGAAATAGTTTATATATATATATATATGTACTTTTATTTTTCTTTTACTTTTCAATTTAAACTCAAACTTTTGTTTGACTTAACTTGTCCCCTAACCTTTCTTTTTTTTTTCTTTCCTTTTAACCCTTTCACCAACCACTACCACTAGGATTTGTTAAAACATAGTAGGATTATAACTTTCAATATCACCAACCACTACCATTGACGAAAGTCACCTGGCCGTTTGGCGGTGGTGAACAACAAAGTGATTTCCTCCAGCGGTGAGTGGTGGTGATTGGTGAAAGGGTTACGAAGAAAGAAAAACTAAAAATTTATGGGAAAAAATATATTAAATAAAAGCTTGTGGTTTAAATAGAATAAGTTAATAATAGGGGGTTATTGGCACATTTTATAAAACATAAAGAGTTTTTAGTCATTTTGAAATACAAGATCTCTTTAGCTCTTCTATGAAAATATAAGGGCTATTCAGTTCTCCCAACAAAATACACAGAGTTTTTGGCTTTTAACCCATTATATATATATATCAATAAAAATTCTTGGGATCATATTATATGAAATTTCAATAAAATTTAAACTAATGGGGTGAAAGTTTAAATTTTGGAAAATTTGTGGGGACTATATCATGTTTGGATGATCTATAGATTAATCTTAGTTTCATCGCTAAGATAATATCACGTCATTTAAAAATAATGAATAATCAATCATTTTAGTATATATAATTTTATTTTATTAATGGACTAATCTTAATTAAAAGCCTAATTTTTTTTAATCGACTACCTCTTAAAATTATGATAATATTTTTTATATTTAGAGTTAGATTATTTTTATATAAAAAAAAATATATATATATATATATTTAAATTCTAATATTTTAAGAAATTTTTATTAAATTAATTATAATTTATATTCAAGATTAATTCATAAAATATTAATATTAATTATATATTAATAATAATTGACGGAATAATATTATATAAAATTATATAATTCATAAAACTATCTAATTTTTTCACGAGTAATTAATTATATAATAAGATAAAATATATCTATTCGTTATAATTGCATGATCTCCAAATGATTAAGTATAAGCTTACGTGTACTCAAATGAAAGCATGTAGGGATTCGATAAGGATTAAGGTGGGGCCCACATTAATTGAGCTAAATCAAGATCATGTTCTCTAATATTAAGATTATAGACCCGAGCAAATCAATTACAAGAACATTACAAAGTCAATAGTAGGTTTTTACAAAAAAATAAAAAATAAAAAATAAAAAATAAAAAATAAAAAATAAAAAATAAAAGGAAAAAAAGTTGTCTCTTACTTTTTGTTATGGTAGGTAAAAGATTAAATTACATGGAATATTCATCTAATTGATATATGAATTAATGAAGAAATATATATAATATAAAATAGATCTTATATATTCTAAAAACTGTGGGCCCTACTTTTAGTCATTTTCAAATTTTTTCTTTTTTCTGTTTTCTTCCCTCATAATTTTAAAAGTCTAATTGTAGGTCCAAGGGATCATTCACCACAAGATTTTTTTTTTTTTTTTTTTCCATCTCGCTTTCTATCCAATTTTCTTAGTAGCCAATCAAGCAAATGAAAAAGACTGTCATTACACGAAAAGCAAACACTTTGCAAGCAAGAGAATTCTTTACAAACCGGTCTCACTGGATTTTTCTCTACACAACTTAAGCTCATTTAACTCCTCCAAACAGCATTCAGAAAAAAAAAAAAGGATCTCCTAAATTCAAGTGCGATAAACATAATTAGCAACTCCAATCCTCACACTATCAAGGATCCAGCAAGGCAAAAAAAAAGAAAAAGAAGAGGCTCATTGTTTAGTTACCATCCTAAATATCCGAAATGAGGGATTTCCCATTCGCCCATCTGTTCATTCATGATCAATCTCTTCTGTGGGCTGAGCTTTCATGAATGAAAAATTATCTCTCGATTCGAACCCTTAGCCAGCACCACGCTGGATGCCAGTGAAATAGTCGAAGTCATGGTGTTGGACCCTAAGCTGCTTTAGCCATGAATCGGCCACGCTGAAAAGCGAGACCAACCTATCATGGTCCCGGCCACGATTGCCCGAGACCCACACACTTCCTTGCATCTTGTAAGATGCCAAACCGAACGGAGGGAGAGAGATTCCTTCCCCCTCCTTTCTCTTCTTTTCCTCAGCACAATACTCATAGTAGTCTTCTTCCATGTCCATATCTACAATAAGGGTCCATAACCAAACTTATTATTATTCCCGGATAAGGTTTGATCTAGTAAAGTGGTAACGTAAAAAGTCCCGAGAAAGACAGATAAAAGAGTGAGTGATAATAATTATTACCTTGGAATGAAGATGAAAGAGTGTGGTAAGTAAGGAACGATGTTGACAAATCCTTTATAGTTCTTACCATGGGAATGTGATAAATTGGATACCTACAGATTATAAGTCAGACATTAATGATTTTTCATTCATGCCGATCTTCCCATATTTATATATAATCACACTTCAATAGTTAATCATTATCATAAGCAGAAATAAATTGATAAGAGAAATGCCAGGTATGATATGGATAAGGGCACTCTTAACAGTTCTTTCGCTATCGTACGTGAGATTTTCCAACTGCCAACTGTAATCAAACAATATCTAAAACAATAGCACCTCTTTTGAGTAATTATTTTGCAGAGATAGAGTGAGAAAGATACCAAGCAACGGCCATCCAGCTAGCGGGTGAAAGATCAACGCTCCTCAATGACATCAAACCCGGGAATCTACGAGCAAATCCGTTAATCTAAAAAAGCAAACAAGAAGAAAACGCAGAATGAATTAGGTCTGAATAGAATCCACATACAATTTTTTCAATGGTCATAATAAACTCAAGAATGAGATATAGAACCCAATGAATTGATTGACAGTTGAAGAACATATCCTCATGAAAGAATAATTTTTCTTTTATACAACAAGACAGTTGAAGAACATATCCTCATGAAAGAATAATTTTTCTAAGTATTATTGAGCTAAGAAAACAAGGAAAAAAAGAAGAATCTGAATCAAAACTGAAAAGTTATATGCCGATCATGAATAGACCCATCATCTGATTCGAAATCATCCAAGATTTTTTTCTTTTTTTGCCACTTTCCGTGCTCGAACCGGAAAAGAAAAGAACACAAGAATTATATTATAATTTTTCAGTTTTTCTTTACCTTATCCATAAGAGGAACTCTTCCATAAGGAGTTAACCTCTCAAAGAATTGGAAATAAAGGTAACCCAATCTATCATTGAGGTGAAAACTGGGGCTACTAATTTGCTCAACCCCTCCATCTTCTGATGATGAGCTTCCATCCCACCTCCATAACTTATCACATTCATTCTCTTCACTACACGAATCACTACACGAATCCCGTGTTTCACTATAATCCCCACCCGACTCTGTTTCTTCCCTGAAAACAATCAAAATAGAGGAATCAACCCAAATGCAAATCAATTGCAAATCTAAAGAGTAATTATCAAAATTTCAAAAAATAGAACGCAAATTAAATTAATTACCGAAAAGGGTGTGAATTGCTTGTAAAGATTTGGATTGCAGATAGGTAAGGGACATAGTATTGAATAAGGGTTTCATCATTTTCTAATGCGATTGGAACTCCTGCCCCATAAGCACTCCACTCGTCATAGCAATTCCAGAGATCGTTTAAAGTAAAATACTCCACTTTCTCTCTTTCCCATGGATGCCATAGATGATTCAGGTTCCTAATCTCACCCTGAACCGAAAAAAAAAAAAAAATCAGATTTTTTTGAGAAATTTGTAAAATTAGAACAGAGAATTGAAATACCAAAAAATAAAATACCACCTTGGGAAGGGATTTGGATTTGATGTTTGGAGTAGTGCAATGGAGAAAACAATCGAGATTGGAGGGAACTGGTTCTTTATTGAATATCATTGTTTTCTTCTCTGGGTTTTAGGTAGGGCTCTGTGTTTTAAGAAAACAAAACCTGTTTGAGTAATTGGAAAATCGGAGGGAAAAGAAAGAGAGGGACGAGATAAAACAGAGTTGGAGAGAAATGGTAGAGAGAGAGATATTCTCGGGATTTCAACTCTTTTAGAAGATGAGATAGAAGAGAAAAGAGAGAGAGTGTCGATAGCAATGCAAATATAAAAAATGGGTCTTCGAGAAATTCAAGTCGTTTCTTTATCGATTCTTCGCTGGAAACGTTGCCTGATTTTTTTTTCAAGGTCAACCGTTCTATCTTCCCCCCCTCCACCTGAAAAAGAAAAAAAAAATCTGAATTTCTCAGTCAGAAAAAAAAAATTCAGAGTTCATTTTTTTCTTCTTTCGTTTTCTTTCCTTTTGCTTCGTCCACTAACCCGTATAGAAAACTCAAGCAAGCAAAGAAACCTCGACTTTGTTCAATATGCAAGACAACTCGACTTTGATTCAAACGTTGATTCAATCTTCAAGTTAAATCAAGCTCAGCGAAAATTCCCCATGTTTTGACGCAGAGAGAACAAAAATGGGAATTGGGAATGATGGATCAGGTGCTTCGATTAACAGAGAAACTCAAGTTTTCAGGTGAAGATATTGATTGTAGAAAGGGAATCGACTTTTAGAAAGAGAGAGTGAGTGAAGAAGAACAGCAGAAACAGAGAGCAGAGGGAAAAATCTAAGAAACTTTTGGTTCTAGAAAGACCGGTTTTTTAGAGAAAAGAAAGTGCCTCCCACAGAGAGAGACAGAAGAGAGAGAGAGGGATAACAGAGGGGAGAGAGAAATAGACAGATTATCGAAAGATAACAATTTATAAAGGAGAGAGAGAATCAGATTTTGTCAATTTATGACATGAGACTCCTCTCTCTCCGTCTCACAACTCGTTCTTCTTCTACATTTTCTCCATCATTTTCTTTTCTTCTTTGTCCTCAAATAATAATAATTATTTTTTTTTATTTATTTATTTATTTAACTTTTGAACATATCTCAAATTCTTGAAAAAAAAAAAAAAAATCACAAAACTTCTGATCCATCAATTTTTTTTTTGTTTTTTGTTTTTTTGTTATTCGAAATCGAAATGATTTTTAATAATTTAAATTACTTGCCTCCACTTTAAATAAATATAATAAAAATATTTATATCTTTTTCTTTTTCTTTCTCTTTTTCTTTTTTTTTTTTATTTAATTGAGGGTGGTTTTACCAAATTAGAGGGACTGGGTCCATAACTTGAATGAAAGTAAGATATCATATAAATCTTTGAAAATTATTTTGTCTTGAATTAATTATCTTACAATTTACTTGAAACAAGCTTCTACAAACTATAAGCTTGATTTGATATACAACTCTTTGTGTCATCTATTGACCTAAACTTAGCTTACCATGAAATCATGGTTGAAAATCCAATTTGTTAAGGTTTAATTTAGACTCATATATTTATCTAAAAATCCGAATAAATTTCAAAAAAAACTCTTTTTCCAAATCATATTTATATTATTATTTTAGATAAATAAAATTATATTATAAAAAATAATAAATAATAAAATTTTATCAATAAAATTATAATATAATAATATATATATATATATAATAATACAAGAATCTCTCTATTTTACTAAGGATATTATAAAGTAAGTCGAATATATCTTATTACATTTTTGGAGGCAAACCAAAAAAGATGGTATCACATGATTTCCCATTTATGTATCATATACCATACAAGAAGAGTAATTATGTACATATTGAAATCATTCCGAATTCGTATCCTTACATAATTATGGTCCAATCTCCATTGTGAAAAGTCATAAATGATTCATTAAGAAACGTTAATTATTAGATTAGTAATTAAATCGGTGAATAATGAATCCATGCAGGACAATAATATTATTATTGATCTATAACTTATCAAAACAACATGATTAGTATAATACTCGATAATCCGTATCGAAATTTTGTTAAGTATGAATCTATAATAGATTTAGTCTCGACAGACTATTGTAAGTATGTATCTTAACCGTATTATAAATGATTCGATCCTGAAACTTGAAACTAAAACTCAAAACGTATTCTTCTAAAACATATCTATATATTAGATAGACACCGTTGAATTTTAGTCTCAATATGGGATCTAAAATCTGTTTCCGCAAGTGTTGGGGGGGAAATTATAAATAAATAAATATCTACACTGCAGTTTTTAAAACGCTGACAGAGAAAGACAGAACAGAGTTCTAAGAAATTTGATTTCAACGGTTTGTTTTAGGAACAGCGGCGGTCCTGGCTGGGCGGGGGCCGGATTCCCGCTTACGCTGTTAGTTGGCGAAACCGCGTGGATGAAACGTAAAAGCATCTTCAGATAAAAGAGAGGTTATATAATACGACGACGTAAAGAGTCTGTTACTGTCTATTTCTCATTTTGTCTCTATCTATCTCTCAAGTTAACTACGTAAGAAACAAACAGTATTTGTTTGTTTTTGACAGAGTCTGATTACATAATTTTTTTTTTTTTTTTGTTAACAAAAATAAGAATCAGAATTGAATATAATATCAAAAAATACATAATTATCGATCCGGATCATTTTATTCCGAAAAATAAGATCTCCAAAATCTAAAATAAATACTATTAAAAAAAATATATAAAAATATTAAAAGTTTAAAATATTATAAATATTTAATTCTTTATTTTTTTTCAGAATTTTTCGAAACAAATCACAATAATATTTAAAGATTAAGAAGATTCCGGATATTAAATAATAAATATCTTCAAATTACAACCTAAATTAGCTTGCTTCAAGAATCTAAGGTAATCTAAAGAGTTTTTTTTTTTCTTTTTTTGCTTTAACGTCGTGTACTATAATATTTTGTGAGTACATAATTAAAATTAAGAAAATTCTCATGTCTTAATAGTAAGTTTTGATTTATGGAAAGGACCGTCAAGTCTTAAGAAAGTAATTTTCTTATTCAACTTCAAGTCCTATATTTTTGACATTGTTACAAGTCTACAGATTTGATAATGGTACGTACATTTGATAATACGTTTTAAAATGTCAGTATTAATTAACTTAACTTTTTAAGTATTAACGGTTAAAACGGTTATAAACCCATGTAATCTAAAAATTATTTTTGATTAAATGTCATATTATATTTTGATTTTGTCTCTTAACGGAAGTTAAGACTGATAAAAAGTTACCATTATAAACCTATACATTTAGTAATTATGCATGCATTTGATTGTATAATTTAAATCTTTATTTTGATTGAGTAGTTAATGTTGTTAACTAACTAAGCTTTTTAAATATTAACGGTTAAAACCGTTATGAATCAAACCCTATTTTGATGCATTTGATAATAATTTGGTAATGATGCATCCATCATACATGCATTTGAATTTACGTTTTCAAACCCTATTTTGAAATTTTGTGGATTAGTGGTTAATATTAATTAGCGAAACTTTTTTAAGTATTAATGGTTACAACGGTTATGAATCCACATAATCCATAAAGAACTTTTTGATTCTACGTCATATACTATATTATGATTTTATCTTGACAATAAGTTAAGACTTGCAATTCAAAAAAGCGAGCGTTACGAATCTATAGATTGGCTAATGAGGTATCATCGTACATGCATTTGAATCTAGGTTTTAGAACCCTATTTCCAAATATTGTGGCTGAGTGGTTAATATTAACTAGCTAAATATTTTAAGTATTAACAGTTTTAATGTCCGTTATAAATCTACACAATTAAAGGGCACTTTTGATTCAATTTTTTGGTGGGAATGAATAATTTTACATTTCATTTCACCATTTGGTTTAAAAATTGATGAAGTTGAAAATGTATGTCCGCCAAGCTAATCGGTTTTTGATTCGATATATCAGATAATTTTATATGATATTATATTTATATATATATTAATAAGACAATAAATATTATTATTAATTATCATATATAAAAGTCAATTGTTATTTATTGATTTTCTTGAAATTAATATATCATATTCTATAAAAATATATCATAATAAAGTCTGTTATCTTAAGTTATCTGCATTGGAGACATGATAGAAAGATCATGTTAATTAAAATTCAAGTTATTTAAAACTGAAAACACGAACTATTTATTGTCATAAGATTTTAAAAATGGATATTAATGATCCAAATAGACAATTGCATTCATCACCTAAAGTATTTAAGTTGGCCAATAACATGGTCATTGGTGTTGGTGGAATATCTTAATGATTGTGTGAGTGCTTAATGGAGACTAAGAGTATGAAACGTGACATTTAAATAATTCTCAATAGTATTAATACTAACTGTTAATGAGAATTATCTAATGATTATATTACATGTGATCCTTAGATACGAGATCGCCATGGTATCTTGTGTGTCAGGTTTTATAATTTGACATCATTCTAATTAACTCTAACTAAGAGTGAACATAAAATGAACTTTTAGGCATGAAATGTTATACGTAAAAGTTGTGAGTAATCAAGAGAGAATTCATTGCTTCCATATTTAGAAATATGTTTTATGAATTATATATTTTATCGAACAATAAATCATTACAAAGTAGCACGGTATACAAATGAATTTTCTATAAATTCATTATCGATGTTCAATAATGATGTAATGGTTCATATGATTTATCTCTTAAGGTTTAACAATTAACAGTTGCAATCGAATAGTAAGAGGAATAATAGTGGTTTGATCATCAAATTAAGATAATTGTTTAATCTAAACTTGGAATTTAATTTTATGGATTTACCGTTATTTTTTGTAAAAAGTTTACATATGCGATATATGAATATTTTATGATCGATTTTATTTATTGAATTATACTATATTAAGGATGATATCCAAAACTTTTAAATTATTACTTTCCACTGCTTTATATGTATGAATTAACAAAAGTGGGAATGAAAATGCATCGATTTGGAAACCTTCAAAATATGATAAGTTAACATTTTGGCATGTATCCTTAAGAAGTCAAGAATGATTAACGGCCTATGCTTTTTTCGAAGAAATTTGATAATAAAATTCAAAATAGATAACAAAATTAATAATTTTTGACAATCAATTTTCCAACTCAAAATATTTTATTATTTTAAAAAAAAAAAAAAACTTTGAAATTACAGTTTAAACGTTGCTTATGAAAATGAATCACAAATGAAGGGGATAAAAACAAACAAAACAGAAAAGAAATCAACCTTTTGTTTAGTAGTAGTGTATGTCTTCCTTTTTATCCTGGAGGCCTCGTGGGACATCAATACACGATGCAACCACCATTATCATCAAAACCGCCGTTACTAATTTGTCCTACTAAACACGTTTGGCTTCCATTTCATGGTTTGCGCAATTTCAGACAATATTTGTGATAAGATCAAATGGTAAAGAGATGAGAAAAAGAAGACGCTACTAGCTTTCGGTCAGATAAAAAAGAAAGAAAAAGGAATCAAGCTTTATGTATATATATGTATATGCTTATTTCTAGGCAAAGAGGCATGCATATGTGTATGCCATGCACGAAATTCCGTATAGTTTTTGGTTTGAATGGTAATCACCAAATCCAAATAGTTACAAACCTAACAGTTGTAAATATATGCGTCTGAGACTGAAATTTTCAAAACCATTAGCGTTAACATATAAGCACAGTTATAGAAATTCGAACCAACATCTAAAATTTTGACATAAATTTTAAAAACTTGATATCTTACTAACCAATTATGATATGCATGCGATACTCTCTTTCTTTTATATCTCTGCATCCGATAGCTTGATAAGTACTACTTCTCTAATACATTAACTAATTATCCAAAGAGATAGATTTAGAAGGTTAAATCACTAAACTTAATCTCTCCATAAAATAAAAATTCATAATTTAAAATAATAAATAAACTAATATTTTATTTTAAATTTTAATTTAATTTAAAATCATCTAAATAACTATATTTTACATCATATCTCTTAATTCTAATATTTTAAACTAATATTTTTTTTTGGTCAAAAGTTTATGGATTTAAAAATTCTTAATTTTGGACGGATGTCTTGACTTTTAAACCAACTCGAACTAATCCGGCGTGTCGCCGGAATTATATTCAGGATCGACTTTTATTCATTTTACCCTCTGTTTTTTTATTTTATTATATTTTTATCCCTTACGTCTTAATTCCTACCCTCTATCTCTGTCTCATGGAGATTAGAGTGACGCAAGGAATCAGATAAGGTAATAATATCTTATGATTACTGACCAAGTCTAACTTTTACCCAATCAAGTAATAACAAATCGTACCAAATTTTGAAAAAAAAAAATGAGAAAAGATGTTCTGAAACAAAGTAGTAATACATCATTTGGGGAGCCCTTTGTGTTGTTTCTATGGTCTGAGAAAATTGTTCTACTTTATTTTAACAAATAAATGTTTAATGAAATTGAAATCTAGATTAACTCCGACGTCCAGTGGAGCCGCTTCACTTGTATAAGTGCATCAACACTCTAGAAGAGGAACCTACCAATATTGATATTTAAGGATCTCCACCTCCTCCGAAGTGTTTTTAAGATGTAAGTGACTTCAAGATCATGATCTAGACCTTTTTTTTTTTATATTTGGAACCTTACGTGCATTTAGATACTTGTGACATTAATAATATCGATCTTTCTGAAGTATATTTACATCCTAAATGTATTTGAGAAGGGGTAGATTCGATATAATTAACATTTAATAGTATTGATATTTAGAATAATTATATTCATACGCTTAAATTGAAAACGATAAATCCAAACTGGATTTTGGATCCAAAGCGACCAAAAAAGAAAAATAATCCAAATGAACCCTCAATCATAGAATTGTCCAAGGCGGCAAGAAGTTTGTGAAACTTTGTTCCACCGTGGTGGTACTCTTATAAATACCAAATTAAAGCTCAATCTGTAATAAGTCGAGCAAGTGTCTAAGTGTCGACCTAAGGAAGAGAAGTAAGGTTGAAGCTGAATCAAGCTATTAGCAAGTAGCTTGAGCTTGATTCGTGAAAAGCTTGGCTCGTGCTCATAGAATCGAACTTAGCTCGAACCAAATTTTGAGTTCGAATAAATTACCGAGCCGATCTCGAGTATTATATTATTCAGCTCGTAGAGCTCGCAAATAGTTCATTTGAGAGAAAACTTTGAAGTTTATTATTTTTTAAAGTCAAATTTGAGTTCAAAACACTTGAAGCTCTAATTGTCTTTGATTATTTGAAATTTTTATGTTTTTCACATGTAAATTAACTAGCTCGAGAATAGACGAGCCGAACTCAAGCTCGATAAACGTACTCGAACTCGAGCTCCAACAAAGCTACTAGGAAATCGACCAAACTTGAACAATGTTAAATGGTCGTGCATCTAATTATCCAATACCATATTTGTAACATATAATTCCAAACAAAATCAAGTAATTAAACAAACAGGAAAAATTGTCATTCATAATATATCAACATTCTATAAATTCAATCTTACTTTAATTATGATGTAAAATTATTCCAAAGTACGTACTTAACAAATTTCAGAATTCATATAATTCACAAGAAGTGAACCTCATTTTTGTTAATTACAAACCTCAAACAATAAAAACTCAATGTAAATAAACCTACATTGATGCAATTCATCTCCCTCTTGAAAGGGCCTTCTCAACTGTGTCCATCTCTTCCAAGATCCTCGCCTTCCGCTTAGCCGGAATCGGTGCTGTGGGCCCGAAACTAATATAATGACCCGAAACAGCATTGAGAGCCGAATACATGTCTCTAAAAGAAACCCGCCCGAGCAAAGCTTTTTCCCTCCTATACTTAGCCACCCATGAATTTGAGGTCTCCCTTAGGTCCGCCACTGCTGCTGCCACATTTGGGTCGGTTTTGTCCATGTTAATTGTTGTTCTTACTTTGCTAATAACATCCTTTGTCTCTTTTACGTAATCCTCGTCGTCGGAAGCAATTGCAGTGAGTGGGAGGAGCCATGATGGAGTGAAAATGGTAGCGGTGAGGGTCAGGAACTGACGACGGTGAGAAGGGTTGGTGGCGGAGGTGGTGGTCGTGGGATTTGAAGTGGCAGCGGAGATGGTGGTCGTGGATTTGGGTTTGATGGAAGGGACTTGGGTGGGTTTGGAGGTGGGAGTTATGAGTGTTGGAGAGGCCATGATTTTTTTATGTTTTCGAGTTTGTAGGAAGGAGAGAGAGGAGTTTGGGAAGTGAGATGTTAGTGTTATTTTAGTAAGGGGGATGGAGGAATTGGGTTTGCGCCACGTGTACTTATCACCTTATCCATTTGTGGGTTTTATGGATGAGAAAAGAACCAATGAGATCTTGGATATTTATCCATTTACTTTTTCACGGTTCGAGTCAACCTTTAGCTTGTGTATGCAACTGTTGTGAAGTTATACACCAAACCAAGTATACTCTTGTCCAACCCAAATACCAAGCCCAAGCCTACACACTTATCAATCTAAAAGGGTTACTCCGAAGGATCTCTGAGAGAAGTCTTTGTGTTTGTTCAGTATATAAATCATCATATGTTAGATGGTTAAATCACACGCTTATGTAATGATAGGAATTCAAACGCACATCCAAAACTATAATACGAATTTATCAATAGCTCTAGAAGCTCATTCTGCCAACCAGTTACGCTCTTTAACTTAACTTTTTAGATGTTGTGAAAAGCTCTAGAATCCTTCTCTGTAACCCATTTTGTGGTGAGATGCTAACATGACATGATTCCAGTCGGCGTAAGTACTCCAACCGTCGTCTAGAACTTCTTAGTGTTCTAAAAATCCAACCCAATTTTACAGAAAATCACTAGAAATAGGATTAATAGGTTATGTGACACCCATGAATGTTATTATCCTCAAAAACACCCACCATGGAATCTTCTCATGAATTTTCTTCTAAACATGACATTATGAGACACTAGTAATTACCTTTATACTAGTTCATTCCGCTACTATTCCGAACTACATTTGACAAAATTTCCACAAAATTGATTCCTATAAGAAGAGAGGTTTCCAGATATTGGTTCCGGATGCAGAATGACCCCATCACATATGATCAATCAATCCTCTTCGTTGTCAAGATAATAAAACATTGCGAAACACATTAAGACGTCTGTTAGGATTAGACTCACCACATCGAAAACGAACTTCGGAGCAAATAACCCCCATACCTGCATCATATAAAACAGGAAAAAACAAACGTTAAGTTAGCAATGGATGAATTCTAGGCTATACATGGAGTATATACAGTTAATTGCATGATCCCAGTGATTGACAGTACATGCTTCATGTGCAGCCTAGAACTTTTCTTGTTAAACATGAGGATGTCCGGGTAGAAAAGTTTCATTACCATCGAATGTCGTCTCTGTATTATAACGCAAAATATGGTTGCTGTGACAGTAGTGGCCATAATGAGGCCATACATCAAGTAAACCTACAACAAATTACAAAAACAGAAGCATTGACTCATACAAAGAAAAAAAACAAAATTTGACCTGAATAGCGGGAATAAAATTAGGGAATAATTAACTCACTCGAGCTAAGTTAAGGTAAAGGATGTTGTTTTTCTTCCCCTTGTCAGCTTGGCTAGATTTATACTTGTTTGCAATGAGAAGAGGGTGTTGGAAAATGAAAGACAAGATTCAAGACTTGCTCTCTACTTCCTCAAGAACAGATTTTAGACCAAAACCCAGAAAAAAACAGCAATGAACTTCAGCTTATGAAAAACACATTCAATCTGTTTTTTTCATTAAAAGTTAGAGTCTAAATACTTACATAAAGATAAAACAAGGTACATGAATAGTTAACCATTAAATGGCCACATTCTCAGCAGAAGCAACACTTACAATCACCTTACCTATATTACTTTCAATCAAAAACAGAAAAGGTACAAGAAAACCAGAAAAACTGGAAAATGCACTCAACTACACTAGCCATGGCCAAAAAAGGTGAAATACGATTCCAAAGCTTTCCAAACTTCACCAGCAGCTTCAACACACTTCAATCAACATATCAAACTTGCTTGAATACAAAAAATATCCATTGGAGCTGCCCAACTTCAATTCACCTCCCACTGCAGTAACCAAAAGCAGAGAAGCCAGATTTGGATCTAACTTGAGTTCCTTTGATCCGATCTGAGTGAAATTTGTTCCTACATGTTTAAATTGATGTAGGGAAGCTACCGGAACGAGAGTCAACGCCAAAAAAAATGATCACAAAAAAAGTCAACTTTTTCACCTCCTTTGATGAGTGAAGTATCACACCTTCAAACACTCCCCCTTGATACAATTACTCATCACACCAATCTTAAACTTGAATTCTTCAAACTTTGCAGTAGCCAGGGGCTTAGTAAACCCATCTGCAATTTGCTCTTCTGATTTGCAATGAACTAATCTCACTTCCCCATTCTTCACCCTTTCTCTTATGGCATGAAATTTCACTAGGATATGTTTTGTCCTTCCAAAATAAACTGGATTTTCAGAGATTGCAATAGCAGATTTGCTATCACAATGTATGACAGTAGATGAGCTGGGATTGAAATTCAATTCTAGTAAAACCTTTCGAATCCATATGGCTTGATTGGTGGCATGAGCAGCAGCCACATATTCAGCCTCAGCTGTTGATTGAGCCACAACACTTTGCTTCTTGGAACTCCAGCAAAACATCCCCGAGCCAAGTGAGAAGCAAAAACCACTTGTGCTCTTAGCATCATCAAGAGAGCCTGCCCAATCACTGTCCACATGTCCTTCTAGTTTCAATTCTCCCCCTTCATACAGAATTCCATGAGAAAGAGATCCATTAAGGTACCTGAGGATCCTTTTAGCAGCCCCCATATGCAATTGAGAAGGATTATTCATGAACCGAGATAGAACACATACAGAATACATGATGTCCGGTCTTGTTGATGTGAGGTACATCAAGCCTCCAATTAGACTTCTGAATAAGGTTTCATCCACCTTTGATGAACCATCATCCCTTCTGAATTTCTCATTTGCAGCCATTGGAGTGGATACTGATTTGCTAGATTCCATGTTGAACTTCTTCATCAGATTCTTAGCATACTTCTCTTGAGACACAAACACCCCCTTCTCAGATTGGAACACTTCCATTCCCAAAAAGAAACTCATCAATCCCAAGTCTGTCATCTCAAATTCAGCTTCCATTTCTTTTTTGAATTCTATTATCAAACTGATCTCATTTCCAGTTATGAGCAAATCATCTACATATAGAGAGATTATGAGTAAGGATGAACCTGATTGTTTGATGTAGAGAGTAGGATCACTTTCACTTCTACTAAAACCAGCATTAGACAAATAAGCATCTATCCTGCTATACCAAGCTCTAGGAGCTTGTTTTAGCCCATATAAAGCCTTTTTCAGCTTGTATACCTTCCCTTCTTCTCCTCTCTCTTCAAACCCTTCAGGCTGCTCGACATAGACTTCTTCTTCTAATATTCCATTCAAGAAAGCTGACTTCACATCAAGATGATGAATTGACCAAGATTTCCTTGCAGCCAATGCAATGATCAACCTGATTGTGTCAAGTCTGGCCACTGGTGCAAATGTCTCAGCATAATCCACTCCATATTGTTGGGAGAAACCCTTCACTACTAATCGAGCTTTAAATCTATTTACTGAGCTGTCAGCATTGAGCTTCAGTTTGAATATCCACTTTAGCTTGATTATTTTTTTCTTCTCAGGCTTCTCAACCAGACTCCAAGTCTGATTTTTAGTGATCATCCTTAATTCTTCTTTCATAGCCTTTATCCATCCTTCATCTCTTCTAGCTTCTTCATAGCAACATGGCTCAACTTGAGCAGAATTACACCTTTGGTAAACATCATCAAGAGTTCTGTATCTTGGATTTATTGGCTCAACATCATCATCATCAGGATCATCAGTAGGAGTTTGATCTTGACTTTCTTCAAGAAGGTTATACAGCCCATCACTTGCATCTTCACCTTCCCATTTGAAGATTGCTTCTTCATCAAACTTCACATCTCTGCTGACTGAGATTTTCTCAACTTCAGGATAGAAAATTCTATAACCTTTTGATTCTGTGCTATACCCGATCAGTATTCCCTTTTCACTTTTCATAGAGAGTTTGTCTCTCTTACCATCTGAAATGTGAGAAAAACACACAGCTCCAAATATTCTAAGGTGAGATACTGAAGGTTTCACACTAAGCCAAGCCTCATGAGGAGTTTTGCCTTCCACTGACTTGGTAGGCAGCTTGTTGAGCAAGTACACAGCAGTGTTGGCTGCTTCTGCCCAAAACTTCCTTGGCATCCTCTTCTCAACCATCATGCTTCTTACCATCTCCATAATGGTTCTGTTTTTCCTTTCTGAGACCCCATTTTGCTGTGGAGAATAGGGCACTGTCAGCTGGTGGATGATCCCTTCATTCTCACAGAATTGCTTAAAAACATTTGAGGTGTACTCTCCACCATTATCAGACCTCAAAGTCTTCAGCTTCATCCCGCTTTGTGTCTCCACATGCTTCTTGAATTTTACAAAGGTGCTGAACACTTCTGATTTTTCCTTCAGGAAGTAAATCCAGCAAAATCTGGTTATGTCATCTATGAAGATGAGAAAATATTTGCTTCCATTCAATGAGACTTCTCTCATTGGTCCACATACATCCGAGTGAACCAGCTCTAGCTTCTCCAAAGCTCTGTGTGATTGATTTTTAGGAAATGACTTCCTACTCAACTTGCCAAATTGACAGCTTTCACACACTCTATCTTGTGGTTGGACTGAGGGTAAGTCATCAACCATTCCTTTAGAGTTCAGGTTCTGAATGGCCTTGAGATCAAAGTGTCCAAACCTCTTATGCCATGACCAAGATTCATCTTCCTTACACCTGAGAGCTTGATGATCCCATTGCACAGAAAAACTATTATGACTAACTTGGACTTTAGCCACTTGTTTTCTGTTTGGATCTAAAATGGTGCAATGATTGTCTTGAAACAGCAAGACATACCCACTTCTCATCAACTGACCAACACTCAACAGATTATGTTTCAGATCTGGAACCAACAGAACATTGGTGATAAGCTTGGTACCTTTCTTAGTCTTTACCGATACTGTACCTCTCCCTTTAGCTCTGACTTTCTCCCCATTTCCAACTGTGATTCCAGTCGTGAAACTTGTGTCCAGGTCTCTGAATATGCTCTCATCATGAGCCATATGATTGGTGCATCCACTGTCTATGAGCCACCCTTCTCTGGATTCACCATGGTCAGAATCTGCAGCCATGAAGAGAGTTTCTTCATTCTGAACTTCAGGTGCTGGTGCTTGTTGAGATTTTTGTGCCCCTTTCTCTCTGTTCTTCTTGAAGCAATTTTTCTCAATATGACCAAACATCTTGCAGTAATAGCATTGAGGTTTGTCCTTCCATCGACAGAATTTTTCAGAATGCCCTTTCCTCTTGCATATCGAGCATGGAGGAAAACTTTTCTTCCTTTCTGAGCTGCCTGAACCAGAAGGGGAACAAGCCTGAGACTTCTTCCAAGGCTTGTGCTTATGCTCAGCATGGAAAGCACCTTCAACTTCTTCATCTTTCTTCTTTGCATGCCTAGACTCATTTGCTTCTAAGGAGCCTGTGAGTTCTGACATGGTTAGAGAGCTGAGGTCTTTGCTTTCCTCTATGGCATCAATCTTGGAGTCGAATTTGGACAGAACACTGACCAACATCTTATCAACCAACATCTTTTCTGTGACATTCTCTCCAAATGTCTTCATCTGGTTTGAGACTTCCATCATTCTCCCTGCATAGTCTTTGATGGATTCTGTCTCCTTCATTCTCAACCTCTCAAAGTCTCTTTTGAGGTTCAAGAGCCTGATGTTCCTTACTCTTTCAGATCCTTGAAACTCCTTCTTCAAGACTTCCCATGCATCTTTAGCTACAGACAAGCTAATGATCCGAGAGAATAGCTTGTCATCAATTCCAGATTGAATAATAGCCAAAGCTCTGAAGTTGTTCTGTTTTTCTATCTTTTGTTGTCTGATCTGTTCAAGTGTGAAGTCCACCTCTTCAGATGGTGGTGCATAGCCATCTTCCACTGTTTCCCAGAGTCCATGAGCACGGAGATAGGTAGTCATCTTGACTGACCAAAACGGATAGCCTTCACCACTGAAAACTGGCGGTGAAAGTATGTTAACACCTTGATTGGGGGCCATGGTGTTTTTCTGGTTTTTTCCGAATGCTTATGGTTTAGGAACTAACAAGTGAGAAGGTTAAGGCTAGATGAATTGATCTTTAACAATGCTCTGATACCATGTTGGAAAATGAAAGACAAGATTCAAGACTTGCTCTCTACTTCCTCAAGAACAGATTTTAGACCAAAACCCAGAAAAAAACAGCAATGAACTTCAGCTTATGAAAAACACATTCAATCTGTTTTTTTCATTAAAAGTTAGAGTCTAAATACTTACATAAAGATAAAACAAGGTACATGAATAGTTAACCATTAAATGGCCACATTCTCAGCAGAAGCAACACTTACAATCACCTTACCTATATTACTTTCAATCAAAAACAGAAAAGGTACAAGAAAACCAGAAAAACTGGAAAATGCACTCAACTACACTAGCCATGGCCAAAAAAGGTGAAATACGATTCCAAAGCTTTCCAAACTTCACCAGCAGCTTCAACACACTTCAATCAACATATCAAACTTGCTTGAATACAAAAAATATCCATTGGAGCTGCCCAACTTCAATTCACCTCCCACTGCAGTAACCAAAAGCAGAGAAGCCAGATTTGGATCTAACTTGAGTTCCTTTGATCCGATCTGAGTGAAATTTGTTCCTACATGTTTAAATTGATGTAGGGAAGCTACCGGAACGAGAGTCAACGCCAAAAAAAATGATCACAAAAAAAGTCAACTTTTTCACCTCCTTTGATGAGTGAAGTATCACACCTTCAAACAGAGGGAGTCCAAAAGGCGGAAGGATGTGTGAGAAACCAAATGTATCGATTGCAACAAGGATAGCTTGACGAAATAGAACAAACTCATCGAAGCTTCAAGATGGATAGAGGACAATGAAAGATTCATTTACAGAACTATGTAAAAGCTAAAATAAGAGACACACTTGTGTAATCTGGGACTAAACTTAGTCCACCGGTGAAAATCCACTCTCACATTTTAAGTGATGCGACAGATTTTCACCGGTGAACTAAGTTTAGTCTCGGACCACACATAACTAAAACTCACCCGATAAATGCAGCACCATATCGAAGGCCGTCAAAAGCACACCTACTAGATCGGTCAAAAGACATAAAAGTGCTATCCACTCTCTTAACAAGTACATCTAACGTTATTTCATTTCGATTTTTTTTAACTTATATATTACATTATTGCCTAACTATTTTTTCCTTTCATCTTATTCCAATAAGTTCTATATACCATAGAATTCCAGAAGAGAGGGTTCCCTCATGAGCATGTTTTGGTGTAGTTATCCCCTCGCGATAAATAACCGTCACCAGCAAACATTGATAGAATTATCTCAGCTGAAATCCTAGATAAAGAAAATGATACTGATGTATATGCTGTTGTTATGCAATTCATGATGCATGGACCCTATGGGGGAAGCAAATATACGTGCCTTGTGCACAGTGAATGGTCTATGCAAGAAGAAATTCCCTAAAAGATTTACACATTGAAACAACAATTGATGAAAAAGGGTACCCAATATATAAAAGATGAGATCTTCCGTAAAGATTTTGTGATGAAAGGAGATGCAAGGCTTGACAATAGACATATTGTACCACATAACATTGATTTGTTGATCAAATATCAAGCTCATATAAATACATAATGGTGTAATAAATCGAAAGACATTAAATATCTTTTCAAGTATATCAACAAAGGTCTGAATAGAGCTACAATTATAGTCCAAGAGAACATCCGGAAAACCAAAAAAATGTGTATTTCTTAGACAATAAGAATGGACTCAAGCCGGCCAAATTGCTTTAGGAAGAGAAAAAAGGTTTCAAATGTGTTTGAATTGAGAAACTTGGTTCCATTCCAAAATATTTTTAGTACCAAGTCCTCCTTCCTTTTTAAGAAGACAAACAATTTTTCAAGCAACTTTAACACCTCCATAGCAAAGAGAAGAACCATTCCAAAGAAAATTCCTCATGATACGATCAATTTCTTTGCTTACTCTTGTAGGAATAATAAAGAGAGAAGCCCGAAAACTTGGATGGAAAAAAAGAGTTAAATTTATAAGTTGGAGTCTATCCACAAAATAAAAGAATTTAGAAGACTAACTTTCGACTCTAGATATCATTCTATCAATAAGGAGTTTGCAATCTGAAAATGAGAGAATATGGGAAGATAGAGGAATATCGAGATAGCGAAAATGGAGGGTACCCAACGTAAAGTTGAGAGTGGAAAAAATAGTACTAGTAGTAGCATCTGAAAGATCACCAAAGAAAATATTGCTCTTCGAAGGAATAGGAATAAGACCCAATTAGTTTGAGAAATTGAGGAGGGCTTCATGGATAGCTTTAGCCAAACTAAGATCACATTTTGAGAACACCATAAGATCATCCGCAAAATAAAGGTGAGTGATCTTCTCCCTAGCACACTTGGAGAAACCTGTGAGCTCACTGTTAAGAGAGAGAGAGAGAGAAAGAGGCGGAAGAAATACAAGTTAAAATCCACCGGATAAAAGTCGGAGGGAAGTTCATGATCTTCATAACTTCTTCAATGAAATCTCATCTAATCATATTATAGGCCTTCATGATATCAATTATAAGCACAACTAGCCAGTCCTCTACAAAGGTGGAAACTACGGAGGAGCTCTTGGGAGAGAATAATATTATTTCTAATTCTTCTACCTTTAACAAAAGCAGATTGATTTCTACTCACCAAACCATCAAGCACCGGAGTGAGTTCTTTACTCAAAATCTTTGAAATGCATTTGTAAATGGTGTTACAACATGAGATGGGTCTATATTGGAGAGAGTAGTAAGAGAATTGACCTTTGAACAAGAGAAAGAGCGGTATTATTAACTTCCTTAAGAATGATATCATAACGAAAAAAAATATTGAATACCTTTAATGAAATCCAGCTTGATGATATCCCAATATTTATGAAAGAAACCCGAAGAGAAATCATCCGACCTTTGAGCTTTGGAAACTTTAATATCAAAGAGTATTTTTGATCTCATCCTCATTAACATAACTAATGAGAGAGCTATGGATCGAAACATCAATTCTCTTGGAAATAGAGTTTGAAAGAGTATCAATATGCAAAGGATGTGGAGCGTCCAAGGAGGAGAAAAGGAAGTTATAATAGTTAACCACTTCGGCTTTCACATTATTGCAATTATCGATAATGCTACTACCATCGGCCTTAATGATAGAAACAATTTTGGACTTGACCGTTTTTTGTTTGATAACCATATGAAAAACTTTATTGTTTTTTGCTTAAGCCATTATTTCACTCTAGATTTTTGCCTCAACATGCTTTCCTTAACCCCCAAAAACTATTGGAACTTGGCATAAGCCTCTTTTTCAAGAAGGATGGAATTCGTAGAAGTAAGACTAAAACGGTTCAAGTTCAAACATTGGAGCTGCTCTAGATAAGCATGTGCCTCTTGAAGAACAATATTGACACCCTTAAAGGAAGTCTTACTAAAAGTTTTTAAGAGTAATTTTAAGTAATTCGAGCTTTTACACGACTTTAAACTCGGTGATAACTCATATATTGAGATTGGAATATTAGTGTTAAGTGAATTTTAACGACAATAGTACAGATAATGGTAGCAAAGGTGATGGCTTAAACAGTGGTGTTAGCGGTTAGCGGTGGAGATATTAATAATAGGCGGCAAGGAAAAGATGGTTGTGGTGGCGGTAACTATGTTGATGTTTGGAATATTAATAATGGTGATGGAGGTGGCGGCGGCGGCGGATTTGGAGATGGCGGTAATGATAAGTAAATAGGAGGTAGTGAAAAGAAGAAGGAGAAGAGGTGGTGATTTGTGTAGTATTTAACGATTGTAGAAGAGTTTTTGTTTGAGGAGAATTATGTTAGGTGGCATAGTAACTAGGGTTGATGCTAATAGAAGTACAATTTTGAGACTAATTCTAAATGATTTGCTATCAAATCTAATTATAATTGTAATTATAATTTATAACTATATAACATGTCAACATATCAATGATTCAACTCTCACCGTAAGCAAAATTATTACATGACAATATTGATAATTCCCTTTTCCACCAATCACGTTCAGTTATCATTGTCATGTAATAATATGAACATTAACATTGAAAATGCAACATTCAAAGAAGCATATTATTTAAATTAGTCTAAAATATTTTAATTTATTAATACCCAGTTAATTATATTTAACTTTCAAATCATTACTAATACGATAAGTTTAACATCTCATTTTCCTAAAGCTAAAGATCTCCATTAATTTTGAACCAAAACATGAATCTCCTTACACAATTTTTAACCGTTAAATCCACCCTCGAAATTCACTAACTCACTTCTTTAATCGGCTTAATGAGATAAAAAATTCACTAACTCACTAACTCGAAATTTCTATTCAATAAAAAATTGTAAGAATTAAATAATGAAATTTCCTAATATTTATGAGGCGATGGCTATGGGGGCCTTCAAAGTTATTTTTACTTTTAGCTGGGGCAAGCATTAGCTCATGTTTTAATAATGATAAATTGTATCATAATGTGATCGAATGAATCATGTATTCTTCAAAGAGACGCTAAGGTTAATAGTAACCACCCTCTCTCCTTTAATCATGTCATTATGTGCTCGTGCAATACTTTATTTTTATATTTATATAATAAGTTAATTGAATTCATCAAATATTAATGTATGTAAGAAGATCCCCCTTTCCCTATTGATTCAAATTGGAGACTTATTGATTCTTAGGTGATGGTATTATTGAATTACCACACCTTATCTTATTCTTATAATATTTATATGATATGGAAAAAAAAAAAGGTTATGTAACTTTTGCTAATCGTGAGAGATCACATCAAATCATTAATTTCAATCACTAAATAAGCATGACAATGTAAGGGATTCAAATTAGAAGATAGAAAAATGTCAAATAATGGATGTGGGGATGAGAAATTCCTTTACCAAAAGGAAACGAAATGAAAATGGATCGATAGAAAAAGAATTTGAGACCATATTTTGTTGTAAAGATAGATATAAAGCTAGAAGAGAGCATTCATTACATGAGGCCATTCTCAAAAAGTTGTGGAAATATTATTTGATTCTTTCCCTCGACCTCTCAAATAAGGAAACTAAAAGTGTTTTTTTTTTTTTTTTTGTATATTATTAAATTTTATATATTATTTATTTATTTTTAAAAAAAAATATTTAAGAGGAAATGAAAAAAGAGTCAGACGATATAAGATAATTTTAATATTTTTATATGTAATAATATATACTTATATAATATATTAAATTTAGAGAAACTATTATATATTTAGGAATAAAAATATTTCAATAAGAATAAATTACATCAGTATATTTTATATCAGGAGTATTTTATTTTTAAAATATATAATAATATATCACCAAATTTTATTATAAATATAAATATTATTATAATATATCGTAATAATTTTTATAATTATAAAAATATTTGATATATCATCGTACCATACCATATCATATATACTAATAAGAATGATATAATACATCATATTATGATAATTAAGTTGATTGTTTGTAATGCATGCAGCTGGACATTATATGATGATGGAAAATAAAAAGCCGGAAATGAGATGATGAAAAAAGGTCGAAGGTAGTGCATGTTTTTGCGACTGTTTTGTCCACCACTTTTTACTCATTGCACAAAGAGTGATATAGTTATAATAAATAGACTATAAGTAGTAGTTGCATGTTTTGTTTACTAATTTACTCTCTTATAAAAAATAAAAAATAATAAAAATAAATAAATAAAATTACTCTATGCCCTATTGGATAGAGTGATCATACCTTCCTACTTCCTAGTCATCCCCTTTTATTTATGTATTTATTTATTTTTAATAAAATTACACATTTAAAAGTGATATTGCATAAAATTACACATTTTAATAAAAATGGTGTTTTGAAAAAAATAATAATAATAATAATCTTTTTGATTTGGATGAAGAAAGTGAAAAATAACAAATCATCTTAGAGAAGTCGTAAACATTGATTAAAGAAAACTCGAAAGTTATTGAACATTGGTCATGGAAGTCTTTCAATATCGGTCATTACACAAAATTTTATTATAGTGAACTTCTTATAGTTATCTTTCTATCAACTTTAAAGAATTTATTCACATAATAGATGTATGGAGTTGAAGTGGCCGGATTTCAAATTTTGTAAGCTCAAAATTCGGTTTTTGATTTTGATTAACCGAGATTAACCGAGATTTTGATTTTGATTTTTTTTAGGCAATTAAAAAAATATATTTCATATGATATGGTTATAAATATCTAATGAAATGATATAAATTCATACATACTCAAATTTGTGACAATTCTTATTCAAGAAATTACTTTATTCAAATTTTAACTAAGAAATTTAATTTTCGAATTTACTAAATATGAATCTACCTTTTTTTTAATCACTTTTAAGAATTTTATAATGAGAATTATATATAAGTATTTTTTTTTAACATTTAACATAAATTTTTAGAAAATAATATTTAGCTGATATATTTAAATTATATTTAAATCATATATACTAACTTTATATTATTATGTTTTATATTTCGTTAATTTTATACATAATTAAAATTTAAAATAAATCTATTAAACAACATCTACAACAACAAAAATTATCAACCTCAAATATAAACTAAAACTTTCGTTTTGCTGTGATTGTAAAAATAAATTGTGGCGCCATGCAAGCAAAAAAAGCGAGTGCAGCACAAACTGCTCCCTCTCTCTCTCTCATGTTACCTTTGTGTCTGGTTTTGCAATAAATACACCACCTTCCTTATCAACAACAAAATCTCTCTCTCTGGGTCTCTACTTTGACTGATCCACTAACATTCCACATATCTCACAATTTCCCAATTGGAAGTTTGGAATAGAGAGGTAAGTGATTAAGTACATAAAATTTCCATCAATTTACTTCTTCACTATCTCCATCTCACCCTTCTATTCCCATTCCGAGTTCCTTCTTTTATTTCCAGGAAAAAAAAAACACCACTATATGTCATTTTTTTCTGGTATCTAGGCCTGTCTCTGCTTGCTTGAATGTTATGTCTTGTTTTTCTTTTGGGTTTTGATGTCTTTTTGATATCTGGGAAAAGCCCAGTAAAATTTGAGATTTTTTCAAGTTTAGTGAGGCAAATGGGTAGTTTCAATGTTGTTATGAGCGTTTTTTTTTAATAATTACTTGTCGTTTTGCTTACATTTTCTCTCTTTCCAAACAGTGCATCAATAACTTTTCTGTTTTTTATTGCAATTAATTTCTCTAAGTTGTAAGCTCTTTATGATTTTGTTAAGATTGTGTAACTGGGTAGTTTCAATGTTGTTATGAGCAGTTTTTTTTTTTTTTTTTTAATTACTTGTCGTTTTGCTTGCATTTTCTCTCTTTCCAAACAGAGCATCAATAACTTTTTCTGTTTTTTATTGCAATTAATTTCTCTAAGTTTTAAGCTCTATATGATCTTGTTAAGATTGTGTAACCCTAAAAGTATAGTTTTGCCTCTTTTTGTTACAAAATTTTGTGATGCTAGGATGAATATTTAGAACTACTAATTTTGCTTCTACATTTCCTCTCAACGTATTCTAGCAAAAGCGAACAGGGTAATTAGTACTATTTTTCTTTGTTTTCTTCTGCTTTCGAAATTTACATATGTGATCTTTTACTTGATCTTGTTCTGCTTTCTTCTTTTCTTTTTTTTTTCCCCTTTTCATCTTTTGGGTTTTTCTTTGATTCCGATTTGAAAAAAAATTACATTTTGCTTTCGTCCTTTTCTACTTTTCTGTTTTGTGCTTCATCCCTTTTCTGGTTTCTCTTGCTTTTTTGACTTTGTTCAAATTTTCTTGCTTTTTTTCACTGTCTCTCATTCTCCCCCTTTATTGATTAGTAATTAAATTTATTTCATTCTGATTGTGTAGTTCTTTCTCTATTTGTCTTTTATGTAAATCACTCTTCCCCTTTGGCCTTGTTAATATGTGATTTGTTGATTAGTAACTTAAATCAATGCAAAAATCAACAAATTTTATTGCTCATGTTCATTACTTGTTCGATTATGCAAAACGGATTAATTAACAATTTATCCTACCAAAATTTGTTCTTGGTTTTAATTTATTTATTTTTAATGTTTGCAGTTGATCCTTTATTGTCTTGGAAAAGACCACATATTAGTAAAAGGGAAGATGATCCTAGTTGATCTATATTAATGTGTAAAACCATGAGCATTTTTGGATAGTTTTCTTGGAGAATAACCAATGTGGGTCTAATCAAACATCAAGTGTTATATCCGAATCTGAAGAAATGGGCGGTTGCGTTTCGATTAGTAGTAAGAGTTCTTGCAGTAGTGGCACAAGAAGCGATGGAGAAAAAGTTTCTATTTCTCCCACATGCTTGGAGATTGGATTTTGTAGGAAGAAGGGGATAAAGAGAACATTTTCCAGCCACATTGTTGCCTTGCAGCATTTGACCTCTGTATCAAACAGAATTTTCGCAAACGGAAAGAGTCGCACATCGTGCATATTCACACAGCAAGGTCGTAAAGGAATAAACCAGGATGCTATGCTTGTGTGGGAAGTAAGTTCTATTTTTACCCCCTCGGGAATATATAAACTCATGCTTAGCGTCCCATTTGGTTTTTTCGGTTTGAAACTGTAGTTTGAGTAAGTTTGTGCAATTTTTTTCTTAGTTTGGCTTAGTTTGCCTTAGCGGTTTTAGTATTTGATTTCTGAAACTCCATTTTTTTTTAGTATTTGATTTCTGAAACTCCATTTTTAGTATAAGATTATATTTAAATTAATTTGACGTATTTATTTAAAAGTTAGGATTATATATGTACTGATGTGACATATTTGCTTAAGAGTTTAGAAAACTAGATGAATTATATGTTAAATAAATTTTAAAAAGGGTATTGAAAATGCTTTGGACAAACTGGATTTTGAAGATGGATTAGTGCTAAGAGTTCAACTGGAATTGGACCAAAACTTGAGTTTTAAATGCTCCACCAAAGTTTTGCATTTGGGTTGGCATTTCAAATGCTAGTTTGAGACTAAAATTCAGTTTGGATCCACAAAATCCAGTTTTCACTTAGGCTCCATTTGGTTTCACTTTTTTTATAATGGCTTTTCGGTTAAACTGGAAAATTAAAGTGGATTTTGAAAAGTCTGAGACAAAAGGAAGAAAATTTATAAAAGTCGTTTGGATTTGAGGCAAAATTAGTAAAACCAAAATAGAGTTTAGTTGACCCCATAAATCTTAGTTAGAATCCAGTTTACCAACTTCTACGTCCAACCACTAACCCAAATGCACCTTGGATATTGATAATTTCAACCGAAAACTTACCAAACGATTAATTTTAAAGTTTCCGTTTTGAGTTCATGTAGGATTTTATGCCAGAAGATGCAACGTTTTGCGGTGTATTTGACGGCCATGGCCCACACGGACATCTTGTTGCTCGTAAAGTAAGGGATACCCTCCCAATGTTGCTAGTATCGTCCTTGCGTTCTTCTCAATCAAAGAAAAACCGGTCCAGTACAACTTGTTTTAGGACAAATGTAAATAAACCAAATGGGGCTGATTCAGAGAAAGAAGGTTCAACAGAGGATACACAAAATTCTTTATGGAAGGAAGCTTTCTTGAAGTCATACAAAGCCATGGACAAGGAACTGAGATCACACCCGAATTTAGATTGTTTTTGTAGCGGTAGTACTGCAGTTACTATAGTCAAACAGGTATGGCAAAAATAGAATTCCGTTTTGCTCATACCATTCTCCATTTTCTTTTTTGTAAATTTATGATTTGATACTATTTAGGGCTCAAATCTTTTCATGGGAAGTATTGGGGATTCTCGTGCAATTCTCGGATCTAAGGACAACAATAATTCCATGGTAGCAATCCAGTTGACCATTGATCTAAAACCTGATTTACCAAGTACGTCTAGTATTATTAAAATTCATCAACCAAAGTCTACTGCTTCTTGTTTTATAAATTATATTGTCAATTTTCAAATGATTTTATAGGAGAAGCTGAAAGAATTAACCGGTGTAGAGGTAGAGTCTTTGCATTGCAAGATGAGCCTGAAGTGTCAAGAGTATGGTTGCCATTCGACGATGCACCTGGCTTAGCCATGGCCCGGGCATTTGGAGATTTCTGTTTGAAGGAATATGGAGTGATCTCTATACCCGAATTCTCACATCGAACACTTACAGACAGAGATCAATTCATTGTTCTTGCCTCAGACGGGGTAAAAAAGGGGGAAAATTTTTTTTAAAAATCCTCTCCTCACTCTCTAGTCATGTACCTAACTTTTTTCTTTCCTCGGGCAGGTTTGGGATGTGTTGAGCAATGAAGAGGTGGTGGAGATAGTGTCCACTTCCACGACACGGTCATCGGCCGCCAGATTGGTGGTTGATGCAGCAGCTCGAGAGTGGAAACTCAAGTACCCAACTTCAAAGATGGATGATTGTGCAGTGGTTTGTATGTTTTTGGATGGGAAAATGGACTCCGAATCCGATTATGATGAGCTAGGTTATTCTTCCGCAACTCTTCAAAGCAATCATTCAGGTTAATACTTTTTCTTTATTTCTTTATGGGCAAATGGCTAAAAAACTTTGCACTTTGATCGGGGTGCCAAAGACCCCTGCATTTTAAAATGAGTAAGAACACCTGCATTTTGCACTATCTGCCAAAAATCCCCCTACCATCCGATCAACATGCCAAGTCAGTAAATCGTTAGTTAGAAACGGATTAGTTTTAACAGCTGGGGTTATTTAATTTTTTTTTTTTTGGTGAACCAGGTAATGTTGTTGAAGCAGATGATGGACAGAAGGTTGAGCCGGCATTACAAAGGAATTACACAGTGAGATCAACGGAAGAAGATGACAGTTACGGGAGATTGGCGGTTGAAGTTCAAGGGGATGTAGAAATGTTATCGGTTGAAGATCAGAGCTGGTCTGGGTTGGAAGGCGTCACGAGAGTGAACTCACTGGTTCAGCTACCAAGATTTTCTGAAGAAAGGCCAATGCCTTGATATTTGTTCCTTTCTTTTTGGGTTGAATGGTGACAATTTGTAGAATTCCAATTAGGGTGGCTGTGTTAGTTTTGGTCCTTGATTGTGAAGTACATCTATTTTACTGACGGTATTTTGCATTTTGTATTGCACAAAATTATGTCGTTAATTGCTGACATAAAGGATAAGCTGACTCAAAGCTCAATTTGGCATTGCTCTCCAAAATCCTTGCTCAAGTTTAGCAAGACCAAATGGTTACGAGAGGTGGGATAAACCATCCAGGTGTCTTCTCTTCAGGCAATGTGGGATAATTTCAACATTGGGAGTCCTCGATTGACCATGAATGAAAGGTCACCTAGAGAGGTTTGAATTGTGTCGGCTTGTTCTCGGTCCTCAAGGAGCTTTAGAGGATACGGTGTTATTTTTTCCGGAGAGGCAATTCAAGTCCTCTATTTGTGTGTTCTAGTGTTTCAAAGATGGAAGATTTTGGAGATGGATCTGGGTGACGAAAATTCGAGGTATGGACTGAGTTTGGTGGCTTGCAGATCTTGTTAAGCTATTACTCTTTGTGGAGGCATTGAAGTCTAAGTGCATGAAAATTTTGGTTTCTCAGATTGAGATTGAGATTGGAAGATTTATTGGCCGGATTTAAAAGGTGGAAGATCCAGAAGGGCGGGGCGGGGTGTCGAGCGAGGTTGTTTAGATATCTCGATGGAAAATATGGCTCAAAATCCTTTGCCTAATGCAACCATAGTGTTGAAGGTAACGATATGAAATATTCAAAAATAAAACATAAAGTGATTTTGAAAAATATTTTGAAATAGTATATAAAGTATCACATGACACTTTGATTCACCAAAGTGACATGAATCGGGTTCATTTAAAAATTTCTCGAATTATATGATCGATGCTAAGAATTTTGGCAACATTAAGTTGCTGCAGCCTGCAGCAATATAAAACCAAAACTAGCTTTACAAAATAGTATGTTCTTGCATTCTCGAATGCCTGGTTAGGAATCAGACCACCAACTTCATTAACTCTCTGTGTGTCTTGATTCTCTACTAATTTACCAGAAAGACAGAAACCGACATACAATAAGTTATACTAACAGACTACAACGGAATATGGAGGCTCATAATCAGACACTACGTACAGATCATTTATTAGCCGTTAGAGCTGATGGAGCCTAGTAGTATGATGATAATACTGTAAAACTAAGAGGGACCACCATTATACAGTTTCCACTGCTGCAGGCTCCGTTTTAGGGGATTCGTTTCAAGTTCCAATTTTGACCTCCGAAACTCCGGTTGCTTAAAACGATAAAATTTTTTGTGTAATTTGAGTTGGTGTATTTTGATGTATTTGGGTTGATGCTTTTTCGTATAGTTGGTTGATATTAAGAATTGTTTTTAACAATTCGAACTCATTAAATATGTTGATATCATATTTTAAATGCATTAATACAACATCATCATGTTTAATAAGTTCCGACGGTCAAAATCAATTATTATTCCTTTTGATCAGATTTCAACTGCAAGTTGTACCGAAGTGCGCAGCTATCCAAATTGCACTGAATTTTCTCTATCAAAACGTTATTCTTGGAACAGTTTCGGGGGTGACCTCAAAAGTCCGAGCTAGTTTAAGGCAGATAGATGGAAATAATGTTAAACTCCAGTTTGGTTTACTCGATATCCAAAACTCTAATTTTAATCTCTCTCCTTTCTACATGCATGGATACATAGAACAATATTTCAGAATACTACCACTCTAGAGTTACTAGTCCTACTATTCATGACTTCATTTACAAATTACCACAAATAACAATCTCTTAAACCGCTGCCAAAACTCACCCACCTCACCGCACTTCCTTTACGCTATATATACACAGCCCCTTTCTCTAATATTCCAAACCAAATCATCTTCGACATCTCTCACTTAGAAAAAACACACACCCATCTTCAAAGATGTCTTGCCACAAAGCCCATTCTTCTATCCTTTCCATCCTTGTCATCTTCACCATCCTTATAGCCATAACTGGAGAATCACTTGCAAGCCGTGATGTCCCTAACCACCCGGCTCAACCAAATGAGGACATGAAGCACCCAGAATGGTTCTTTGGTTACGATGAGGGCACTGTCCTCATTCCAGGCCTTGGCAGGGTCACCCTACCACCATTCCTGACTGGTGGTCATGGACTAGATGGCGGCTATACTAGTCCAAGTGGCGATGCTGGTACTGGTGATATTAGTGGTGCTGGTAATGGTGGTAGTGGTGGCGCTGGTACTGGTGCTAGTGGTGGTGCTGGTAATGGTGGTAGTGGTGGTGTTGGTACTGGTGCTAGTGACGGTGCTGGTGATTCTGGTGGGGCCGGTGGTTCTGGAGGAGGTTATCTTCCAGGTGGGGATGATACTTATGTCCCAAATCCCGGAGTCGAGGTCCCGAACCCGGGGGGCAATGGTGGGGGTGTTCCGTCTAGGGCTGCTCCTTGAGTTTGTCATGATCGCTTTGTGATCTCTTGAATAAGTTTATCATCACTTCCAATTTAGATTTGAGTGACGTAGTGCGAGTGCTTTTAGGTTTGAGATTTAAGAACGTAGGGTTTGGATTTGTTTTGCATAATCTTATCTCAAGTTTGTTGTCTCCAGGAAATGAATAATATCAATGTGCTTATGGGGACATGATGGGTTTGTGTCATCAACCAATTGTCATTTCTCTCATTATCTACACCAGATAGTACTACTAGAAAAAGAAAAAAGAAAAAGGGGGGGCTAGTATCACTATATGGGGAAAATAACCAGTTTCCACTATGGGATCTTAATAAGAGCTAGAAAATTTGCTTTATAATCTCAAGTCACAATCAAAATACACAAAATACACAAAAAATAAAAAAAATAATTAAAAAAAAAAGATGCAAATGTGTTGATTAACTACCAAATAGTTTCTTATATCACAATGGCTATAAAATTTTCTCAACACTAGAAATATATCAAAGAGAGAATCATATTATCTGAATCCGATCGACCGATGCCAAACAAGTTCCTTCAAAACTTGGAATGAATCCCATACCAAATTCTTGTTAGTTCATGAATGTATCCTGCAAATGCATCAAAGAAAATATAGAGATTACCATTTAATTCAAGAGATCTATCATGAAAGGGTCGACTACCACCATTGTCACTAAATTGCAAATTTTCAAGTCACAAATCAAGATCAGCATCACATTTCAAACAGGAAAATTTTAAAAAAATTTTAATAAATAAAAATCAGAACATTTTATATGCCTTAGCCATTTTTACAAGCTTGTCAATGAAATTATCAAACAACACAAGAGAATTCTCATAACCCATAAGAAGAAAACGCAATGAAAAAGAAAATCAGGTCGCAGTTCTTCGTAATTTAATATGAAAACAACAACCCAGAAAACAAGGATTGGATTTAAGACCTTAATCTTCAAAAAGAGTACCGCTCTCTTATAGTGGAAATGGGATTTTTCAAACGCCGATTATCTTCAAGAGGACGAAGCAGAGGAAGGCAAGAAAGATGAGGAGGAAGAGGTAATCTACAAAGACGAAGAACTTTGTGGAGCCGTGGTTTCTCTTCTGCTTCTTCTTGTTATTGATGCTGCTGTCTTTTACTTGATCATGGTCAAGGGATTCCGGTTTAGCCATTGTTGGAGCTCACAAGTTGCAGGTGAGGGTGGCCCGTGGCCTTCGATCTGGGAATGGGGCAGGTGGATTAAATTTTCCAGATCTGGGGTCTCTCTTACAGTATTAGAAAATTCGTTGCTGTCATGCCTGTACCTTTCAGGTTCCAACTCCACCCCTTCGTAATGGGCCCCGTCGTCCCACGGAACAGAGGAAGAAAACTCTTATTGGGCCTTTAGGCCCATAGCTTTCTCCGCTCTCAACTTATTTATCATAGTTGGCGGGAAAAAACGTGGACAGTCTTAGAGTAGAGGTGATAAAATGGGCCAGGCCGGTATGAGCACGTATGGTACGGTCCTTTTGGGCCCATCCGAGGTACGTGATTAAAAATGTCTCATAATCTTAAAAGTTTTTTCTTTAAAAATCATTTTATATGTTATAAATCTTTTAATTAATGTAATATATTGTTTGGCCAAATAATATTAATTATAGTTTATTTATAATTTTAATTATTTAATAATAACTATTATAAACGATTAACAATATATAAAATATGTATTAATATTTTACTAATCACTTTAAAACTCTACTTTTATTTAAAATTAATTTAAAAAAAAAAAACAAGCCTTCAAGTTCACGGGTTGAAACGGGCTCACTGATCAAAACAGGCACATAGGCCGAAATGGGTCCATGGGCCGGCACGATCCCACAGACCGATATGGCACGTTTATGGCCCGTTACTGTATATGTGTCGTGTCATGCTCTTATTTTTAGTCATGGGCACGACATGGGCCAATCTATGTCGGACATAACATGAGTCAATCTGTGTCGGGTACGGCACGACACAATCTGTGTCGTGCTGAAGCCGAGTCGGGTCATGCCAGCACGAATTGCCACCTTTAAGTGAGAGTACGAGGTGTCGTGCTGAAGCCGAGCCGGGTTATGCCAGCACGAATTACCACCGCTAAGTGAGAGTACGAGATGTGTGACCCGATTATTTTGTATTCATGAATTTTTTGAACATATCACATTTATAATGAATCGATCGATTTATATATTAGTTTTATATAATCATATTATATAGAAACCGAATCAGCACAATAAAGTTCACTCAAGAAACTCTCTTTACATTATCATAGTCATACTTAAAAGAAAAAAAAAAGCAAACAACAAACAAACTACATAAACAATACGTGACTAAACTTTTTAATACAATTAAGTTTGCATTAGACTTAGCAAACGATCCGTGTATGATAGCTTATGTTGAAGTTTCATCTTGTAATGTTTTTCTGTGAATTTTCAGTGGGGTCAACATTAAAGCTAAAGAAACCTAACATCACTTGAAAAATAGAAGCGGGATGGACCAGCATGTTTGCACATGAGCCACCATTTTGTGAGAAAAGCACATTTTGTCAACTAGAGAAGCTTACGTAGAGGAAAGTGTTAGAAGACAGTTAAAAAATAAAATAAAAAATAAAAAATAAAAAATAAAAAATAAAAAATAAAAAAATTTTGGTTGAAAAGTTAATGAACAAAAAAATAATATACGAAAGGTAAAGGGGTCAATTTATAGATTTTTAAACTCAAAACTCCTTTTCCCTTAACCGTGCGGCAGTAGTAATAACAAAGGTAAAAAAAAAAACAAAAACAAAAGAACAGAGATTATTTCTCAAGACTTTGTCTTCTCTCAACCTATTTCTTCAACTTTGATTCAGTGGCTAAAATCACTGATCTCATGGAGGTTTCTTCAAGTGATGCTTCTACTTAATTCGGTTCTACACTGGATTTCAGAGGATTGGGTTAATTCCTTTCCTATTGCTAAATCAAAGTAAGAATCCTAAATTCCTAAAAGTTTTGATTTCTACTTTTTGGCTTGGATGTTAAAAATTCTAGTATGCCGGTGGTTTGATACTAATAAAATAATTGCAAATTCGAGTTGTTAAATCATATTTAATCAAAAACCCTAAATCCTCAAAATTTTGAATTGTTCTTCTTGACCTATGTAAAATTGTTCTAATAGTTTAATAGTTTGATATAGTTGGATTAATATTGAATTCGAGTTTGTTGAATTAAATTGAGATAATTTGGAATTATTGAAAATTTTGGTATGTTACTGTAATGTGAGGGAAATGAAGAAAGATATGGTTTTGTATATAGGTTTGCTGGAAAATGAAAGTGATTATAGTAAATTTAAAGTAATGTTAGATTAGTGGAGTATTAGTTCATAAAAATTGAAATGGGATAATTAAGACTTATGAAGAATTATGTTGGTATTGGTCAAACTATTACCAGAGTTGACCACAAAGTTAGCATGCTATATTATTGGAATTATAGTGTTGTGGAACTAAGCAGAATGTGTAAGAGGTTGTATTTTACTATTGAAGTTATGAATATGATTAGATTGATCAAGTTAAGTTAACTTTAATACCAGCTAACTAGTATTATGACATTGAAGGTGGCCGATTTAGATTTCCTATTTAGTTCTATAGTTATTTAAAATTGGAACTACAATTATTAATTCTTTATTTTTCAGAAATAGGTTCGTCGATGACCACTCCGCTCGAGTCCATTTGAATTGTTTTCTTTTACAATTTTGACGTATCCCAGAGTGAGTAAATATTACATGATTACGTAAATGTATTTTAAATCTTAGATGATGATTGGCTTTATTGAATTTATGTGATTGGATTTGGTTGTCTAAGATTTGTTTAAATAATATATATTTCACTTGATTTTCTTGATTGTTATTTAGTGCATGAAAAACTTGGTTTAAAAGGTTATTTGAAAGGTATGCATTAAGTAAGACAAGCGTATAAGAAACTACGTGAATATTTATTGTAAAGCATATTCATATTTCATGGCGTATACATGGACTCTTAATAAAAGTATGAATTAATCATATAGTTTATGATGGATATGTTTGTGCCTATGGAACAAATGTGTTATGAATATGTCTATTGTTTGATTGTTTGAAAGTCTTCAGAATAACTATAGCTATCAGCAGTATCGATAGTCTTGATACGCCTCGATCTATTATATGAATATGACGTGTGCGGCTCCACATGAAAATATTGTTATAGCTATAAGCAGGATATTTTATATAGTCGTATAAAGCATATTATTATCATTATAATCATATATGGCAAGGTAATTTATCTCTATGATGACTTGTCATATTGGTGTGAACTATACACATATGGTGATGTGGTCACGATGTGAAATATTGCTCAATAATTTGTTAGTTTACAAATCTGAATATTCACTGAAAATGTTATTATACGATGGTAGAAAATTATTAAACATTCATTTCATGGTGATGCATATTTTAATGACATAACTTGTCTAGTAGATGTAATTATATAATAATTATTCATCGAGTCTTCGACTCATTCGTTTATTTAAAATTTTTCCATTCTAAATAACAGATCATACTCGATTCAGCACATCAAATATAAGTAAAAGAGTGAATATTTGTTTTGACCATTCTTAATCAGATTATCTAAAATTTTGATATTTTGTAGTCCATCTCAATATTTTGTATAGGACTCGAGTGAACCGTTGGAGTTACTTCATTGGACATAGCCAACTTGTATAGAGATTTTAATATAAATAATAAAAATATTATATTTGATATATCCTAGTTAGTTTCAGAATTTATACATATATATGAATTAGCATATTTTATAGAAATTCTTCTAAGAATATTGCTTATGTAAATATTTATACACATTATCATATTTTACAAAAATATTATTGTAAAGGCTTGCTTGATCCTATGAATTTAGTGATAGGATAATATGCCGGTCGCGGTCGATATTGGGTCATTCCGAGAGTATAACAATAATTACAATGCTACTGTCAATTCAGAGTAAAATAAAACAGGCGGCAAGATGGACCCACCTAATATTATAACTTCCTCTCGTTCAGAGGATCCGGCAAAAGAATTGATCACAATGTGGAGTTGCTCTTATGCAGGGGAAATATCAGTAAACATAATAATAATGATAGTAAAATAGCAATCAAAGAAACTGGGAGTTTATGAAGCAGAAGCAGCTCGATCCGATTCTATCATGGATTTGATGTAGAATTCCCCAGCCTTATATGATGACCTCACCATGGGCCCAGATGCCACGTACCGGAATCCCTATCATTCAATGATTGCAATTACACAACAGATTCTCAGAATTCGAAAATAATTTGCTTCAATGAATATCAGTGAAGTTAGTGCATGAATGGGCATGGCTATAATCTTAGCATGAAAATGGTAACAATCATCTTTACCCCCCCAGTTTAGGACCGTGAAACAGAATTGACTGGGTGGTAGAATTGTGAAAACACTAGTTTCTTCCATGGAAAACCCATAAAATATATCTGAAATATGTTATTCTACACTTAGATTTCACTAAATGTCATTTAATAGTTCCACCCCAAAGGTAGCCTAAGAGAGGCAAGAGAAGTACAAAATGATGACGAAGGAAAGCATGTAATTTAGTTCTACATGGGAAAGAGAAGTACAAAATGATGAACCAGAAACAGTGGTCGAAGAATTTTAACACAGAGAGGCATACCATTTCCATGCCAAGTTTTTGATACTTGTCGAAAGCCTCGGGAGTGATATACTCAGCAACAGGCATATGGCGCTTGGAAGGTCTCATATACTGACCAAAAGTCATAACATCAACTCCAGCCGCTTTCACTTTCTCCATTGTCTTGATAATTTGGTCAGGTGCTTCACCACAACCTAACATGATTGAGGTCTTTGTAAGCGTTCCGGCTGGAGCAAAATCCTTAGCCATCATTAGAACATCCATTGATTGCTTAAAATTAGCACGATGATCCCTAACTTCCCTTTGAAGCTCTTCAACTGTTTCAATGTTGTGAGCAAAGACATCAAGTCCTGACTTTGCCACTTTCTCTACACAGCCAGCGTCTCCTCGAAAATCGGGTACTGCAAATCAAAATGGCACTAGCAGAATTAAGAAAGGGAACCAAGAGGGATCAAGGATATCTTTTCATGCAGCTTTGACCAAATTCAATCAATCAATATTTACCCCAAAGTTAGATTTAGCTTCATTTGGGTTTGAGTTTCAAACTGAAGGTTGGGAAAATTGTAATTTGACTTGCTAGATTTTGTGTTTGTATAAAGCAATCAATTGCAGAGACAAACTGGAATTTTTGTGGGTCCACTTGATTTTAGACTCAAAAAAGAGTTTCAAATGCTCCACTCAGACAAGAACAGTGAATTATGTGCAGAAATATGAAATGACCATCCCTAAATTCTATAAGGTCTAATTTGCCTATGCAATTCTGAAAGCCTGTTTGAATTTGATTATTAAAATTTTAAACATGTAAATAAATAAGTTAAAAAAATTTAAATATAATCTTATAGTAGAATCTAAAACTGCTAAGGTAAACTGACCTTAGAAGCACAGAATCTTTACCTCCTAACATCCCAAAGCAAATAAACCTATATAATATATTCAAGTTAAAGAAAATATAATAATCATACCCAACGCTTCTATAAGCATATTTGGCTTCAATGCCTTCAATTTCTGCACAGTCTCGGTAAAATGACCACTTCCTTGATCAGGCAAATCATCTCGGTCAACACTTGTAATCACCACATAATCCAACCCCCACGAGGCAATTGCCTCAGCCACATTCTGTGGCTCATTTGGGTCTGGTGGAGGAGGAGTTCGAGATGTCTTCACATTGCAGAACCTGAAAATTTATAACACTTCTCCAAATCATTCAATAATTACTAGTAGCTTTTACTCTGCACACTATAATTAGAAGATAGAGCATGGGCCTAAAAGGATTTGTTACTATCACTTATTTTTAGTAGATTAGACTTATCTCACCTGAAATATTCAACAGCTAGACTTAAGAAAAAGGGATGTATGTCTTGTTCAAACATGAGGGAGCTAAGTCTAGTTGTGGAAAAAATCAGGGGGAGATAATTCTAGTTTACTATTCATTTTGTGTTGCAGTATATCATTATATGAATATAGAGATGAACATGGCGATTGAACATGAAATAATAACAACAAAGTTACTACAATAACTCGACTCTGCATTTTCTTAATGGATAACAAAATGGAGAAAGAATTTTAACCAAAAAAAAAATGGAATTAAAACACAGATTAAGGAAAACTTCAAAAAAAAAAAAAAATACTTGCCGGCAACCCCTAGTACAAGTATCGCCCAGAATCATAATCGTTGCAGTGGCAGTACCAGTTTCACCACCGGACCAGCACTCACCCAAATTAGGGCATTTCGCCTCCTCACAAACCGTATGGAGGTTCAATTCACGGAGCTTCTTCTTGATCTGGACGTACTTTTCCCCTCCAGGTATCGCCTCCCTCATCCATTTCGGTTTAGGCAGAGGTTTCTTCTTCGTTCCGACCTCGACGGAATACGAACTAATTGATTGGAGGCCGACGAAGTCCGATAGCGATGGAGACTCGGCGGCTAGTCGGGCTCGGAGACCAGCTAAGGTTTGTGGGGATTGGGAGGAAGTGGTTGGATTTGAGGTTGATGAAGAAGACGAGGAAGAACAGAATGACCTGTTGCAGAGCTTGAAGGTTCGAGTTAGAGCGTTGATGCGAGTATGCATCTTGGCCTCTCTCTCTCTCTCTCTCTGTACCAGAGAGAGGGGTTCTATCAAAGAAGACGAAGATGGGATTTGCAGAGGTTGGTTGGTTGGTTGGTTGGTATTCTTCTATGGCTGTTCTATTCATGAGCCAGGTTGATCCTCTCGAGTTTAGTGGGCCTATTAATGGGATTTTTTTCAGGCCCAAATTAGAACTGGGCTGTGGGTTGGGATGTTTACTGTTTGATTTGATCTTTTTGGTTGAAATGAAATGAAATAAAAATTATTAATTAATTAATTTAATTTAATTTAATTTTTAATCGTGCTAATAATGATTTTCATTTCTAAAGAAAATGATTACCTCATTCCTTTGAATAGCATATATTTTTGTGGGAATAAAATTATGCATTTATTTATATAAGATATTTTGTATAATATTTAAATTTTTGATTTGATATTTGGATCATTTTCATTACAAAAAATTTCTTCAACCACAAAAAAAGCTCCTAAGTTTGGTGAAGGAGAAAATAAAATTAATTTCCAAAATTTAATATAAATTATAATATCCAAAAATTTTATATAATTATCATGAACACTTCAAATCAAACTTAAATTATAATAAATATTAAAAAAATTCATAACTATAAAATTAACACCTACAAATTAAAATTGAATTATAATGAGCCCCAAGTTTTTTAATTCACTCTATCACTATTCGATCCGACTCATAATTTTAGAAAAATAAATTTTTATTTTAAAAATACTTCCTTTAACTCTTATAAATTAATTACATATATATTTAACGCTATTTTTGATATTTTTCCAAAATTTCAAAAAAAAAAAAAAAACTCAATTCAGAAAAATCAAAATTCATTTCCATTTTTTTAAAAAGAACTTCATTGAAACGATCTAATTTATGAGAATATGATTGAAACTAACCATTTGCTCATCTTAATTTTTTTCATATTTTACTTTCTTCCCTTGAGTTTTCTTTTTTCCCACCTCTAAATGTTGGAAAAAAAAAACCTCCATTGGTGTTGGAGCTCAAACTCCATGGCCATGGAGTTCTTATTTTTTTGATTATTTTTTTTAACATTTTTCATCGGAACTGGAAGTTAGAATTGGATCACGTGGACCATACGTATCGCTCAAGAATCTTGGTAACATTTTGTGTAGCCTATCATGAAACTCGAGGTTGCTATATCAATAGGTATGCTTAATTTTATGGGTTAGCTACAAAAATAATTCTGATTTTATTACACTTAACATTAGTAACTGCAAATAGCTGCTGCCTTGTCAAGTATTTGTATCCCCCATTCTTGGCTTTCATCAGATGAAAACTTAATTGGAGGGCTCATAATGTTAATCAGAAAACACATCAACCCCCTTTTCCTTCAGATACTCTTTCGCCTCGGCAATGTCCTACAATAAACGAAACGAATAAGTAGTTGTAATTGACGAGGCATTCGACATTAACCGAGAGATTAACCAAAACTTCATTAGTATGAGAATTATGAAGAAACATACCTGCTGCAACAGTAATGCTTCCTGTGGACAAGTCGGAAACTGCATTAGACCTATTCCAACCATCAACAAACCATAGCATCCGAGAGAAATGACAAAATAGATCGGCAACTGGTACAACGGAAATGAGGATCCTCAAACAGTAAGTGTTCTAAGATGTAAAATAGTAAAGACTAAGCCAGATCTAAACAATAATGATGAAATTCTTGAAGCCAACTCACCAACCAAGTATGGCTTTGTGGAATCACAGATGCTTGCAGAAGGCCAACCCACAAGGCAGAAATGGCCGCTAGCAATGTCAAAATCTTCACAATATGTTTCATTGATATGTTAGAGAACGACTGCAAGTCCTACATACATGCAAAACCCGAAACAATATCACTTTCGTAAAAACAAACTGCTAGGAAAAGGACTGGCTAACAATGATTATTACGAACAAATGTCATAGTGGAGAGAGAAAGGTATTCATGATTACATGAATATGCAAAGTTTAAACAGATGAAAAGTGCCATTATTTCAAAATTCCTATGCAATGGTCCATACCATCACCTCTGTTAGTACCAAACTGGGGTTAAGATCAAGATAAGTTTTCCTCACGTCAATCTACTTATGAAATAGTAAACCGAAAAAGACTATATTTCTTCAATCTTGTGAGGAGAGGATTTTAATTGGAATTGATTTTGAGAGTTTTTTACTTGACTAATTTTCTTTTTTTGGTGAAGCAACCGTCCATTCAAACAAATTCGAACAAAAATATAAAACTATCAAAATTCTTAAAAGACTCGATTGCCGGCTGCCATCAGAAGGTATTGTGGAAATTATCTCACAGCTCCAATTTCAAACACAAATGTTAAAAGAAAATGGAACTCAAAGCCCTTGCGCAATGTACCAACATCATATGGCAGTTTCAATTGAAGTCAATCCTCAAAACAAAGATTGCTCATGTAACACAAAAACCGAAAGGAATATCTTGTTCAAACAGTATCGGGTAAAAAATTTCAAATACCGACACTCAGATCGGCCATAAAAGAACCTAAGAGATAAAATCATAACCAATAGACTTTTAATATGATATGCAAAGCATGACTGAAAAACACAAGATCACTAACCTAGGTCCTAACTACGTAAACCCTAATTAACCCGAAATTCAATCTCTTCCTCCAAATTTGCTCTAATTCCAGAAGTAACGTAGTACTGCATCGACGATCTTTGCACTATTAGCATAGTTTAACAATCATTCATATCCTGATTTCAGAACAAAGATATGAACGAAGGAAGAGAAACATAGAAACAACATACTTTTGATTGAATTGTGCGTCCGGATAAACTTTATATTGCCTTGGCTTGAGAGAGATGCAGAGAGGCTGAAAGAGTGAGAATAATGTGACTAATTAGAGACCTACTAGGGTTTCAGAAGAAGCTCGGCCGAAACTTGAACGGTTAATAGCTGGAAGAGAGAAGGACCATTATCTTCCCTTTTCTAAATTTAAAATAAATAATAAATAATAAATAAATAGGTGACGTGGCTTTTTTTGAAAAAATAAAAAGAAAATAAATAAGAGGAGGCAAACACAAACTTTTCTTTCGTGCCAAATAATTTTTCCATTTAAATTTTTTTTTTTCTTTCGTGCCAAACACAAACTAGCTAGGATCATCTCAGAAATTCAGAACCAGAAAGAAGAGCTTTCTTCTCCAATCCAATCTGCCTCCTTCTTTCAACACTATCATATTTCTTGCATTTTCCTTTCTGTATTTTATGCATTCGCTTCCTCATCATGGGTCGCTACGATTACGATGTTAACATCAATCCTTTAGCAGTATTTTCCTCTAATATTTTTTTTGGGATGAATTTTTCTCTGATTGTTCTCTTAAAGATTGTTCTTTATCTTTCAATTCATTCATATGCAATAACACTTAGTGAAAATTAATGAGTTCTTCACTTTCTTTTGCAGAAGAGTGGAACTAAAAAAAATGACCGTAGTGCAACAGTTGACATTCCTCTTGATAATGCAGAGGTAGATAAAATAATTTCAAGATTATAACTTCCCTTAACAATCTGGAAACTGGAAAGGAGAAGGGTGCTGATTTTCCGTTTCCATTTTCCTTTTCAACCTTAGGATTTGAAAGCAAAGGAGAAGGAACTCCAAGAGAAAGAGGCTGAATTGAAAAGGAGGGTACAAGTAAGTGCTTCAACATATGGTTGGATTAGTTCCAAGTAATTAGCAAGCATGAAACTGTTGATCTTGATTGCAATCAATGCCTCGTTTCTATCGACACGTGCAGGAACTAAAACGGAAGTAAGATGCTGCATCACGAGGTGTTGGTAGTTCTTATGTGTCTAAGCAGTTTTATGGATCATTTCATGATTTCTTACTTTTGCTACTTTGGTTTCTGTTTATAGCTGGAAGTGTATTGGAGCAGAAGAATTGGCCACCATTTTATCCGATTATTCATCACGACATTTCAAATGATATTCCAATTCATCTTCAAAAGATGCAGTATGTAGCTTTCACAACCCTGTTAGGTAATTCAACCATTTTTTTCTTCTCTTCATCTTCTTATGAAAATCTATCTAGTATTCTAACTTGGAGAAGGTGGAATGTGTCGAAAACTGTACTGTTCAGGTTTGATTGTATGTCTTTTGTGGAATTTGATAGCTGTTACAACTACCTGGATTAAAGGAGAAGGTACTTATGGATTTAGCTAATGTTTTGATAGTTTGTGATGAGACTGATTTTAATTTCTCGCAGATGGGGCAATATGGTTCCTTGCTGTCATCTACCAAATATCAGGGGTTCCCGGAGCATATGCCAGGTGGTACCGCCCTCTTTACCGTGCTACGAGGTACTATTTTATTACGTAATTTCGACCATCTAAACTTTTCATATCACGACAATCTGCGCATCATTATTTTACCCTTACAAGATTGTATGTATGAACAGGACCGATAGTGCTCTCGGGTTCGGGTGGTTTTTCCTGGTTTATGGGGTAACTTTTTTTTATTTCCGGGTGAATTTGCTTCATGTACTGAAATCGCTCACATTGGCAATGTATCTCACATGAATTACACTTTTCCCGTCCAGCTTCACATTGGCTTCTGTGTCTTTTCGTCTATTGCTCCTCCGATTATTTTCGAAGGGAAATCGCTCGCGTAAGGTTCCTATGCTTAGTTAGGAAACTTGATTTTGTTTTTCTGGAGCTGATTTTGTTTTATGGACAGGGGAGGGGAACCTTGCCTGCTTTAGAATTGCTTACAGGGAATGTTTTGGTTGGGGTAAGTCCTACTGTTGATAACAAAATTGAGTTCTAATCAAACAAGGATATAATGTGTCCAATTTGGCATTCTTACTTGCAGATATTCTACCTCGTCGGTTTCGCCTTTTTCGTACTCGAATCATTGATGAGTGTTTGGCTTATTCAGGTTGATAATAATCATAATCAAAATCTGGAGTTTAGATCCTTTGATTCCATTCTGTTTTCCTATGAAACTCTTTTAAATGGTTGGTTTGTTTTTTGCAGCAAGTTTACTCTAACTTCCGCAACATCGACCAAAAATCGAACAGATGAAGAATCAATTCCAATCTGGAAAATTCGAAATATAAAGTCTCGAGCCAAAAAAAAGCTCGAAAGAAAATCAAACAATCAGATCGAAGCTGATAAACCAGTACGAAGCCAAAATACCCAAAGGAGCACCAGAGAAACCGTTCAGAACTCGAAATTAATCATAAATCAAAGATGGAAGTGACAGATCGAAACTCGATCGTACCTTAAATTGCAGAGACGAATAAATGAAGATCGAAGACGACGAAGGCCACGCTGTTTCCAATCTACCTTCTCTTCCGAGAAGCAGAGAGACAGAGAGAGAGAAAGCTGCTGAGTGAAGAAACGAGAAGGAAAATGGAGAGAGCAAAGAGTGGAAGAAGGGTCGAGAAAAAGAGAGGATTTATATGAGGGAAGAGGATTGTGGGTGGGGAACGAATTTAGGGAATCGAATTTAAGAAGATGTGAGGATTTATAATGTTTTTCCTGTAATGCCGTAGGTCAGTTCTAAACGAACCGTATCCAAACAAATTGTAATTTGGGCCTAAGCCCAAATTACCTTCCCCTCATACCCCTCCCCCTCTATCGGTGTCTAAACCCCTAGAACCAGAAAGTTTGTGAAGAAACTGAAGAACAGAAACGATGATGATTAACAGTCACAGGTACAATTCAAGAGATTTGGGGAAAGAAAATCTCCACCACAACTCGATGCCGATTCAATTCTCTTCTTCAAGTAAGCTTCAGAATCCCCAATCTCTATTCATACCTAGGGTTTTTCTAGGGTTTAACAATAATATAAGTAATCTACACAGTATAGCTAAATCACACTCCTCAAACCAATGCTCTAGAGGGTCGAAGATTCTTCTAGGGTTTAAGGTTAACTGCAATTCTAAATCATCAGTAGTAGTGCCCAAAAAGGGGTTTTCAATTAACGGTAAGAAAAAGTATGGAGGTATACTACCTTCAATTTTACGCTCTTTGGATTGCTCTGATGATATCGAAAAAACCCTTCGTTCATGCTGTGAAAATCTGAGTCCAAAAGAACAGACAGTGGTTCTCAAAGAACAGGGCAATAGTTGGGAAAGAGTTTTTCGGGTTTTCCAATGGTTCAAGTCTCAAGGAGATTATGTTCCTAATGTAATTCATTACAATATTGTGCTCCGCGCATTGGGTCGGGCTAAAAGGTGGGACAAATTAAGGCTTTGTTGGACCGAAATGGCTAAAAATGGTGTCGTGCCTACTATAAACACTTATGGAATGCTGGTTGATGTTTATGGGAAAGCGGGCTTAGTTTTAGAGGCGATTTTATGGGTTAAGCATATGAGATTAAGGGGCATGTTTCCAGATGAGGTTACTATGAGTACAGTTGTTCGGGTCTTGAAAGATGCCAGAGAATTTGATAGAGCAGATAGGTTTTATAAGGATTGGTGCATAGGGAAGGTTGAATTGGATGAATTTGATTTAGATGAGGGCGATTCGGTATATGGGTCCGGCTCAGAACCCGTTAATCTTAAGCATTTTTTGTTGACTGAGCTTTTCAGGGTAAGTAACAGAATTCCTAATCCTAAAATTATAACTTCTTCTTCTTCTTCTGGTAATTCAGTAAGGCGAAAACCACACCTTACTTCTACATATAACACATTGATCGATCTGTATGGAAAGGCGGGCCGTTTAAAGGAAGCAGCAGAGGTTTTTTCCGATATGTTGAAATCCGGAGTGCCAATGGATACAATCACTTTCAATACGATGATTTTCACTTGTGGGACCCACGGAGATATTTTTGAGGCAGAAGCTTTGCTTACGAAGATGGAAGAACGGAGAATCCGCCCGGATACTAAAACTTACAACATCTTTCTTTCGTTATATGCTGCTGATGGGAAAATTGATGAGGCTCTAAGATGTTATAGAAAGATCAGAGAGGTGGGTCTTTTTCCGGACGTTGTAACTCATAGGGCTCTTCTTCATGTATTGTGTGAGAGGAAAATGGTTAAGGAGGCAGAGAATGTGGTTACGGAAATGGAGAAAGCTAGTGTGCTTGTTGATGAACATTCTCTTCCAGATTTTGTTAAGATGTATGTTGATGAAGGGTCGATTGATCGGGCAAAGCTATTCATTGACAAATTTCGATCTGGATTGAACGGTGCATATTCATCAAAGATATCAGCAGCAATTATTGATGCTTTTGCCGAAAAGGGGCATTGGGCTGAGGCCGAATCAGTATTTTTCACAAAAAGAGATTTTGTTGGAGAAAATAAAATGGATGTTGTAGAATTCAATGTCATGTTCAAAGCTTATGGCAAAGCAAAATTGTACGATAAAGCCTTAAATCTCTTCAAAGAAATGAGAGGCTATGGGACTTGGCCTGACGATTGTACTTATAATTCATTAATTCAAATGTTTTCTGGAGCTGATTTGGTGGGCCATGCTCGGGGTTTCTTGACTGAAATGCAAGAAATTGGATTAAAACCAAATTGTAAAACCTTCTCTGCTGTTATTGCATGTTACACCCGCCTTGGTCAAGTATCTGAAGCAATTGATGTATACCAAGAAATGGTAAGAAGTGGCGTGAAACCAAATGAAGTCATATATGGGGCTTTAATTGACGGATTTGCCGAAATAGGCCGTATTGAAGAAGCACTTAAATACTATTCTCTAATGAAAGAATCAGGTTTTCCTGAAAACCAAATAGTGTTAACTTCTTTGATAAAGGTTTATAGTAAGCTGGGTTATGTGGAGGGAGCTAAAGCGGTTTACGACAAGATAAGAATTTCCGAAATGGGTCCAGACATTATTGCTTCGAATAGTATGCTCAATCTATACGCGGATCTCGGGATGGTTTCTGAAGCCAAGCTTGTTTTCGAAAACTTGAGACAAAAGGGTTCAGCTGATGGGGTCTCGTTTGCTACCATGATGTATCTTTACAAGAGTATGGGTATGATAGATGAAGCCATTGAAATAGCCGAAGAAATGAAAGAATCAGGTTTGTTAAGAGATTGCACGTCGTTTAATAAAGTAATGGCTTGTTACGCTACAAACGGGCAGCTTCTAGAATGTGGAGAGCTATTACGCGACATGATAACCCGAAAACTATTACCTGACAAGGGCACGTTTAAGGTATTATTTACGGTTTTGAAGAAAGGTGGTAGCCCTATTGAAGCTGTTACTCAACTCGAATCAGCTTATTATGAAGGAAAGCCATATGCCCGCCATGCTGTCATTGCCTTGGTTTTCTCTATAGTGGGCTTGAAGGATTTTGCACTTGAGTCTAGTGAGAGTTTCTTGAAAGCCGACATGGCACTTGATGCCTCGGCTTATAATGTTGCGATATATGCGTATGGAGCGGTTGCAGAAATAGAGAAGGCTTTGAACGTGTTCATGAAGATGCAAGATGAGGGGCTTGAGCCAGACCTTGTGACATATATAAATTTGATTGGTTGTTATGGGAAAGCTAGCATGGTAGAAGGGGTGAAGAGAATCTATAGCCAGTTGAAGTATGGAGAGATCGAACCAAATGAGTCGTTGTTCAATGCGATCATAAACGCGTATAAGAGTATGAACAGGCATGATCTTGCGAATTTGGTTAGCCAAGAGATGAAGTTTGCATTCAAATCGGAAGAGCATGTTGACTCAGAAGAAGATGAAGAAATGTCTGATGAATCATCGCATGAAGATGCATCTGATGAAGATTTTTCGGATTCTTAGAACCCTCTATTTTGTTATTATGTATAGTCCATTTGGGTTATAGTTACAGGCCCTAGCTTTGCTTATGGGTCTCGGCCCAAACTGGATTTTGCGTTAACTCAAACTTACATTTCAGTTTCTAGTAGAGTAGAAGTAGATTGTAAAAAAGATAATTGTAAACTATTATTTTCAGACAATGGAGATACTTGTTAACTAAAAACTTCATCGATATGTTTAGAGATTTTTGAAATCTCATTCAGTATCGAATTACTGTAAATTTCAATATCTTAAACTAAAAGATCTAACTAACTTCCAAGACAAACTGATTCGTAAATTAAGTTAATCCATCGAGAATTGCAAAATTTGGTCTCAAGAATTCTCAACAACTAAACTACCAGTTTCCTGAGGCTCGACTAAACCACCAGTTGCGAACGAAGACCGAAAACATTATTACTTGATCCAGCTCTGGCAAGGAGTTTTCTTAACCTGTCTATCTGTCCATCAAGCTTCTAACCTTAGCCTCATCATCCCACCTCCCTATTGCCTTATAAACATTACCCAACTAAACATAACTCAAATGATGATCAGGCTGAAGCTCCATCATCTTCTTGGCAATCCTTTCTGCCGTAACAGAATCTGTATGTGTTAGTACAAGCACCCAAAAGAACTTGACAAAGAGGCGAATCATCTCTACATTCTGCACCCTCAGATCAAATTTTCAGCTTCTTCTAGAAGCCCGGCCCGAGCTAGAAGATTTACCATACAACTATAATGCTCGATCCCGGGTTTAATCATAGATTCATTTATTATTAGGCAGACTAAGAAAAGGACCAAGGCTCCTAACAGTTAGGACTCCTAATTCTTATAAATAAAAACAATGAAAAAAGTGGAGGGCAACCAGGCCCCCCATTCTATTCTAGCATGAAATTTTGAGGCGGTATATCGGAGGGTACTGCCGAATTAATTTTCTTTAGGACGGTTTATCGGAATGATATTTTTGGTCATCTCTATTACTTATTTCGTAAATATGTGTAATATGATTTAACCGTTATATAAATATTAAAACAAATTAAAATTAGTTTAGTGGGTTGTAACTACAACTATGAATTATTCGGGTCACTTATAATTAATAATATTGAGTTATGATTTTGTTAAATAATTATAATATAATTATGTTTAATGATTTCGGGGCCAGCCCAAAATTTGTTAAGACCTAAGAAAATTTAAAAAAAAAATAAAAAAATTAGTGCTTAAAAAAAATTAATTTAAATGTAAAAAATAAATTAATTTTGTAATTAAAAAGTGAATATATTATTAATCTAATTACATAGAGATCTAATTATTTCAAAAAAAAAAAAAGCAAAACATCAAACAAAAAATGACAAAATGTATATAGTAAAATTTTATTAAATTAATAATATGAAAATTAAATAAATTTATTAATTTAATAAAATATTAAAATAAAAATAAAAAAAATAAAATTTATGGATCGGGTTTATATATAAAAAAAAAAAATTATTTTTATATTGTCTCGTAGCCGAATGAATCGAATTGAGATTTATTCATTTAATCATTTAAAATTTTAAGTTTCTATTGGATGAAAGTATTTGGCGTAAAACAATTTAATAATAATTATGCGTTGCATGTTAAATAAATAAAAACATATAATTCAAATAAAAAGAATAAATAAATAGATTTCATTAATCGTTTTGATAGTGAATCCGAATGCTAATATAATAATAAGACGAAGAACTCATGTTCAAAGACTTTCCTGTTTCTTTGAACATGAATCGTGTGCTTTGATTTCAAACCAAGAGGTTCTTTGATCTTCTAAATGAATCATAGGAAAATCAAAAGGAGAGAAAATAATAATTATTATAACTATATTTAATAGTATTTAGTATAAGATTATATTTAATTTAATGTAACATAGTTTAATATTTTATTTCATATATTTTTTTTAAGATCAAAAGACAAATCCGCGAAATCCACCCTTAGTGAAATGTTTGCATAGGATTTTGGTCGGATTGGCATGCAAGGGCGTCTGATCTCAATAGCTAACTGGCCAGTTAAGATTCGATATATATTTTTTAGATTAGTATTGTTTTTGTAATTGGGTAGGTTAAATATAAAAGAGAGAAAAAATAATTGTAATTAATAAGGAATTTTTTTTTAAATTTTTTTTATAAATAATAATATATTTTATAAAAAGAAAACAAAAAATTATTCATTAATAGAGAATACCCTTAAGAAATAATAAATTAGATTTAACACTTGATATGATCGGATCGGTCGGATAGGGTCAAAAATTGTTCACCCCTATCAGTTTGTCGAGTTTATGTTCTCCTAGTGGAATCTTTCGAACGTAAGAACTTAAACCAGCCTTGAGACCAAAGGGGTTTCCTAGCTCCACCCTTTGATGTGTCAATGGCCTCTAATAAGGATACCACTTGCTTCATCTCTGGTCTCTTCTCAGGATTAGCATCCCAACATTGCGTCATCACTTTTCGTAGAGAACTCGGACAATGTTTCGGTATGTCCGGCCTCAAATTTCGATTAGCCACAGCATCAACAAGTTCCGAGCAATTCAAATTTGAGTAAGGGATTTGGAAACAATAGATCTCCCACAAACATATTCCAAAACTATACACATCACATTTTCGATTGTATGGGGTACTCTTCATGACCTCGGGAGCCATATAACTAAGGGTTCCCGTAATTCCCGTCATGTGACTAAGAATTAAATCTTCAACCTGAGCAACTCGGAAATCGATCATCTTTAGAACATGATCATCATCGACAAAAAGGTTTTTTGGTTTCACATTTCTGTGAACAATCCCCCGGGAATGAAGATAACTCAACCCTCTAGCAAGATGCAAAGCAAGTTGCACGACCATGTGGAGAGTCAATTTTTGTTTTCTATTATTAACGAGGAAAAATTTAAGAGTACCTCCAGAAAGATGCTCAATAATAACACAAGCCGCATTACTCGGTAAACCGATCAGTCCATCGGTATCAGTTGTAGCTCCGACATACTCGGCAATGTTGGGATGGTTAAGTGTTTTCCAAATTGCAATGCCTTGTTTAAATAAAGCTCTTTGAGCTACTCTTGCTTCCCCGTCGTCATCGTCGTCGTCTTCTTCTCCCCACTCCAACACTTCAACTGAGACAAGTCGGCCATCGTAGCGAGCTTTGTTCCCGAAAGTAACACTCGAACTAGAAGAGCCATGACTAATCTGTTCTGTCAGGACAAGCTTGGCCGGGTCGATATCAGAGTATCGATCAACGACACTGGTCTTCTTCTTCAGCATGTTGAGAAGTTTGTCGATGTGTCGGGCCAGCTGCTGATCCATGTCCACGATATCAACTAATACTCAGGATTATGATCAATTTTGAAAATAACCCTAGTCTCAATCCCAATTATTATTACAGGAACCAGTAATCGATACATCAAATATATCGATATCGGATCAAGAACTAATCCTCCCGTAAAGGTATATATTTTCATTCACTCTTACAAATTACAATTATGTTTTTTGAAATTAGAAAATTTTAATTGCATAAGATTTTAATTCTTTCAATCTTTAAAGTAAAGAAAAAAATAATACTACTAACTAAAATGTGGAAATCGTGTGATGATATGTACAAAAAAGTATATAACATGAGGAAGGCTTACGTGATTGACATCATTTAATCTAATCTTTGCTAGTTCTGTGTACGCCTGCGGGCTTTGTTCGAAAACCCGAAATTTCGCTTTACTCCCGATCTTGTTCACCGCAAAAAAAAAAAAACGTTATATCAATATATTTTTTTATTAAGTTGAATTTTTGAAATATGACAATTAGATTATATTATATATTATAATTTAAGTCACTGCTTATATGATAATAGAGATTTGAACTCAGGTCTAAAATTTTAATATTGATTATCAAGTATTTTAAAAACTCGTTTTATTAATTAACATTATCTAGTATTTTAAAAGTTAGTTCTATCGATTATCTGCATTGTGCATGCAACGGTTCTTGTGAATTGAAATGATCATAATATATATGATTTAGAGATGGAACTAGACTCAAATACACCACCATCTTCAGCACCACTATGTCCTGCCACGACGATTTGGGTTCTTGAAAACCAGACCTAGGTTTCTAGATTGCCATGGTAGGAGAGGAGAGGGGAGGGGGAAGAGAGAGAGAGAGATCAGAGAGACTGTGGTGGTTAAAATTTGTAAATAAATATATAATTGGAGAGAAAAATATAATTAATATAATTCAAATATTGGTTAATAAAGTGGATTCGAACCTACCGATTAATATAATTCAAAGACAACAAATACTTGAAAGTTAAAAAATATAGACCTTAAACGACCTTTTACTATAAACCAACAGGCATAGTTACAAGAAAGTGATGAAATACTAACCTTGTACTTCACATCTTGTTAGCCACCACGTTAATAAAGAAAAGAGAGAAAAATATCCTTCTATGCGGCATTTGGTTGAATAGGTTATAGGCAATGCAAGTCATCAAAAAAAAATATTGAAATTTTTTAGTTTAGCCCCAATTTTTCCAAAATTTAAAACATTACCCTTAATATTTGATTTTTTTTTTTTTTTTTTAAGAAAAGCCTATGGGGATTATAGCTCTTATCTGACGCCGCCCTAATTGAATCTTAATTCAATAACTGAAATCCACAAATAAGATAAAATAAGAATTTTGTCTGTAAGAACAAAATCCCAACCTAGATCTGGTCCGATCTGGACATCCGGTTATGGATAGTCCCGAATTGCGGATGGACCAATAGTCCACTCAAGAAAGAAATATGCTTAGACCACTATTTAACAAGTGTAGATCATCAAATTTTTAACTCCAATAAACTATGCATACTCAAGAAAGAAATACATCTAGCCGATAGATTAACCATTTAATTTTGATAGATGCATCGATGATACAATGATATTTGAATTTGATAAGGTATGATATTTCTTTTTCTGAACTAATTTTGTATAGTACGAGAGGATAATGCAAAAGATCATTAAGGATGGTTGGAAATACTCTTGCACTCATTGTTTTGATAATTTTTGTGCTCATGTTCTTAAACATAAGGTAAATAGATGGTCGGCTTAAAATATATTTTGAGGCCTAAGGTGAAATGTGAAATAAGGCATTTTTCAAGCTCTGATTTCTTAAGCACTAACCCTTTTTTTTTTTCTTGCTTTGCATTTATATCGGTAAAAAGCTTACAATTGACAATTTTTCTTTTTTTCTTCTAAGAAAATATGGTTACCAAAATACCAACTTTTTTATATTCAAATACCTAAATTTTCAAATTTCATAGAAATTAACAAAAAATAATATCGAAATAAATTTGAAGAAAAGTTAAGGAAAAAGTGAGACTATTGACATCACATAAGGAAGCAAAAGGTAAAGTTAAAAGATTGAAGGAGAGGAGAAGAGAGGTGAGAGTATGGCCATGTACATTGGGCAGGTAGTTTGGTTTTTAGTGATTTTTGTGTCCACTAAAAATATGATCGGTTTTTTAAATTTTTATTTGTGATCGATCCAAATATTTTTAAAATTCAGCTATATTTTTTAATTGCTTTGAGCATAAACTTACGGGTAATTAGTTCATTCGTTAAAAAAGATTAAGTATAATTATTTAATAAATAAATAAAATTCACAATAAATTTATAATTTGGATTGAGCATAAAATTCATAAAATATGCACCATATTTTATATTCGGATAAATATTTTGTAAAGTATTACTAATACTTTTTGTTAGATTCGACAACAGAATCAAATATGCGGCATCGGGTATCGAATTTTGTAGCTTACTCAAGAATTAATTTCATTAGACATCATTTTCTGAATCAACTACATGTTATAATATTAGATAAAGGTGGTGGTTACCATTTTGAGCAGTTATTGACAAAAGAGTGTCTTTATACTTGGACTTTAAAAAAGTTTCATCAATGTAGATAACTCTTCTCAAATATCAAAATCCCTTGATTGCTCCTTCAAAAGGCCAAGAAACAAATATAAAAATTTATTATTTAAATCCGTCAACAGTGTCATTACAAACCCCAGATTTACCTATTTCAATGTGTTTGCCTTATATAGTAAGTCTCCATAACTATTATTGGTCGTACCCTTAATAAGATAATGTGCAATAGATCTTAATTTTTTTGTCTTCCAATTACTAATTTATACTTCTAGATTAGTACGGATAATATCATCAAGAAGGCCCGCATTGAGAGTCTCGTTACACCTTTAGTACTTAACCTTCACATAACGTGCAATCATAAAAGCTTATGTTTGCCGATGATTGTCTTGCCATAATGTAACATTACTTTGATGATCTTCATACTTTTGAATTTGAAAAAATGATCAATTCTTCTTTCTAGTTGCACGGATTCGCCACTTATAATTTGAATCTATACATATGATAACATATAGAGTCTTAGTCAACTTTTTAACCTTGAACCCATATCTAATTCTAACTTCTAGGGAAAATGTTGTTAAACATAAAACTCCTCTTGGCTTGATTGGGAAGATACAACCGCAACTAAAATGTTTTCACTATATGTGGAATATTGGGTAGCCATGGGAATATCAACATTATCCTCTTCATTTTCATTTTCCGGTTGTGGTGATAGTGGTGGCAGTTCATTACATAGTATGTGATCTAGATTATTATTATTCTCAATCAATCTTACTCCATTAAATTTGTTTTTATTGTTGTGATTACTGATATATTTTTTCTCCACTCTTTCACCTTCATTATTACAATCCACCATCTCATTCTCTTCACCACGAACATCATCATCATATGTAACCTCATCAAAATCCTCAATAAAAGCCTTATCATCATTGTGATATATGTAAGTATCATGATCATAATAATAAATATTATCATAATAATTATTAGCATTAGGTACGTGACTATAACTATCATGGATGAATATTAGCTTTATATTTTCTCCAAACGGTCAAATTGAACTTTAAGTGATTCATGTGCAATCGATTTATGGTTTATTTTCATGTCACATCACAAATCCTTGTGATATTTCATTTTTTGAAAAAAATAATCTTAGTTCATATTTAATCAAAAATATTTTCTTGGTCAAGAATTAAATGTCGTCTGATCGAAACTTATATTTACTCGATCATATTAATATTCGATTTAATTAATTAGTTTAATTAGTATTAACTGAATTACATTTAATTTAAAATTTCGATCTAATTACCCTTTATTATATGTCCGAAAAATTATAACGTCAATATATATATACACATATATATATATATATATAATTTTTATTTCCTTTATTGAATTCATCACATACATATTAGGGATGTTCATTTTTACCCAATCCAAAGTTAAATTAATAACCTAATTTAAAATTACTCAAATAGTATTAGCGAAGGGGTAAGGATTACTTCTCAAGACTTATCCCGACCAAAAATGAAGGAGAACTGAAAATCCTTGCCTCGTTTATTTTCAATTTTATCAGGTTCTTATTTATTTATTTACCATAATTAGACCATGACTACTAATTGATGTTTGAAATGGTCGTTAAAGACACTAACAGAAAAGTCACCAAACACCTATCTCTAGAAAATAAGTTTCAACTCTCAAGGTGGGCCCAATTACAATATGTACTGTCAATCCCGTGTGAGAATACCTCTTACAAAGAAAAAAAAAAAAAAAAACCCAAATTCAAACCGGACCTACCATCTGGCCAACTACCTATTACAGTCATCAGTGTCCAGCTGGTCTAATTAATAATCTCAGCATCTTCCACCCTTCTTTCACTCCACGTGTACCGCCCATATCTAATTATCTCTAATTCTCCATCTCCTTGTGGTTTTCCAATAACTGGCCCTCAAATCACTACCTATCCACCAACTTGTCTAACACTAAATAGACGTCGCCGTTTCACCCTCCTAGAATCTCAAACCAACGGCCAAAAACCGCTTGATCCTCAACCCACTTCGTATCGGTATATATATATGCTGCCTAGTGTTACTCTTTTTAAGTGAAAATTAGAAGTTAGAACTACCTACACTTTTAAGTTTCAAAACGCTGCTTCTAACAGAATTTTCGGCTCGATCGACCAGATCAGATCTTTATCGGAAAATAAGAAGAAGAAGAAAAAGAATGGTTTGTTTTTGCTTTCTTGTCGACCAGAAGAGAAAGGTAAGGCGGAGCAAGCCCGCGGCCGGGATTTGTTCGAGATGCGGTGGTGGAGCCAGTGTGGCAGATATGAAAACATGTACGAGATTTTGTTATGTACCCTTCTATTGGAAATCATGGAGAGCTATTATGTGTACATTTTGCGGAGCCACTCTTCGATCCTATCGATAAATTTTTCGATATTCTTTTATATCTATCTGATTTTATTAATTTTTGCTTTATTTTTTCATTTTTTTTTCATGGATTTATTTGTAATTTTAGTCAGATTTTCGCTCAATGATAAATTGACATTTTCTTTTGGGTCTAACATACTCCTCCTGAAGTAAAAAACCGTCAATTCATGTTGTCACCTTTTTATTATAAAGTGTTGATATTGTTTGATCATAGCCATTATGAGTATATATAGGTTATAATATCTCTTGAATCATGATGTTGGGATCAGTTGAGGAATAAGAGAAGATGAGAGTGAGTTTGGATTATCAAACGTTTTCCAAACTGGAGTTTCTCAAATGAGTTTGGATTGTACAAGAAAATAAATTTAACCCAATAGAAAATCCCATAAAAAAATTGTGAAGAAACAAATTGTATTATACTTACAATGCTAAAAGATGGAAGCATCCACACCGTCCAACCGAGCAACATATTAATACAATTATATGAAAGTCAAATTCAAATATTAAAAATAAAATAAAAAGAAATAAAAAATGTTTGATGAAACCGAGCTGTGAAACCCATTATTACATTACAGCTTGCAAACAATGGGAACATTTAATATTTGTAGGTGGGTTTCTGGTTCATGTAATAAATTTGTTGGTTTGCATGGAAAAGGATTCAAATTGAATTCACTGCGACGAGCTCCCTTTTTACAATTTTGCTTATTTTTGGATAGTACTGCAAACAGTAAATATATGCTAGCTCAGAGTTCTATGCTTTGTATTTAAGATCTTCTAGAAGATCGATTTCAACTTTCCGTTTGACTTTTTATTCTTCTTCTTCTTATTACATACATTTATGTACATATATATATGATCGAAAATAGAAATCAATAACCCATTATTTTGTGTTTGTTAGCTGCAAATGACTAAGGGTTAAGGGGCCAGTTTCCTAACGCATTAATGACATTTCATCTGCTTCATTTAACTAGCAATTGACTTCCCCATGTGAAGAATAGAGTGTACAGATTACGAGACATTAGGAGACTTGGTCGAAAGAGACATGATTTAGAAAGGTTGTTGAGATGCTTAAAATGTAGACATTGACCGAAAAGAAGTAGAAGTTTGTGACACTAATTCTAAAAGTATTGTTGTATTTATGTACCGATTTCTTCTGATTCAAGATTTTATTTAACATGCATTTATCTTTTTCGATTTGATTTTAAATAGAGATCAAAGATAAAACATAAAGAGAGAGGGAGAGAAATAACATTTATTGTGATTCACTACAGAAGGTTACTCTAATAAAGTGGATATGCTCATTTCACTAAAGATTTGAGTTCGATTACAGATTACAAATATGAATCAAGTATGCAAACACAGACGTCAAGAAGATCTAGATCTATTATATTTCTCTGAGAAACACTACAAGGATTTTCTAAGAGATTAGGACTCCATAAATCACTGAGAAATCACGCAGAAGATCAAGATCAAAACCAAATAAGTAAGAACTCAGCAAACCCCAAAAAACTAGAGAGAAGAATCGCATTGCTCTCCAAAATTTAAAAAAAAAAAACCCCTCTGGAAGCAAATCAATATCAAATGAGATAGGTAAGTGAAGTTCAGTAGATTTGGGCATTTCGACTTCAACAAAGAAGTGGGCCAATTCACTTTCGGCTCAGCCCAAACTGTAGCTCAACATATCTATGGTGGCTATGTGCCAAAGATTAGGCTTCACCCAGAGGACCTACCACAACATTCTCTACCTTGAAATTCAATCACCTGCAATCGAAACTCTCTCCTTCTCTTATTAAAGTGAACCTCCATTTTGTCTTCATAGCTTAGATCAGTGTTACTCAAAATATAACAATATTTAAGTAGTACTCAAATTTTACTACAGTAACAACTTTGATTCCAGCGTCAGCTGGATTTTCTTCGATAGATACTTTGGACAGATGCACTAAGCACGAAGAAACCTAATCCCCCACAAAGTGATAATGTAATTCTCTCCTTGCAATAAAGTGGCTTCTATGAGCAGGCCATGAAGCCATATACCCTCCTTTATAGCATCAGTCATGGCCACATACTCAACCTCTATAGAAAATAAAGCAATAAGGGGTTGTATCTTCCAACTGACATAATTACCACCTAGAAACAACCGGCAGGAAGTGATAGACTTCCTTGAGTCTTTATTTTCTACAAAATTAGAATATACAAACTCAGTTAGATCAAGTTTATCAATCCATTTGCTAAAATGTAAACCGACATAAAAACAAGCATAAACATATCTTAACAATCGTTTAATTGTATTCTAGATTCCCCATATTTAAATACTCTTAAATGACCTAAGTTTTGTTTCATATTAATTCAATTTTTTTCAATGCATTTAAAGTTTAACACAGTAACATGACTCATATTAATCTAATAAGTGGCAATTGCAAGAGCCTAACCCTAAAAGAATTTTGAATTTTGACAAATCAGAAGTTGACGTTAAACATCTAACCCTTTCCAATAGAATTCTTTTCATTCTCTCAACCACCCCATTTTGTTGGTGTCTTAACAATAATTCCATGTCTCAAAATACCATATTGGTAACATAATTCATCAAAACTCTAACTACAAAATTATAATCCATTATCTATCTTAAGAGTTTTAACTTTCTTGTTCACTTGGTTTTCTACTAACATTAAATCCTAAATTTCAGAAATCACAAACTACTAGTTAAGAATCATGCGAACTTATACCGTAAGTCCTAAATTTCAAGATTTTAGAGAAACTCAAGATAAAAATATCGGATATATTAAATTCAGAATAAATAATAACTAAAAAGCATATTAAATCGCAAAACATGGCACTGATACCACGTACCGATTTCTTCTTATTTCAAGATTTTATTTAACATCCATTTATCTTTTTTGATTCGATTTCAAACAAAGATCAAAGATAAAATATAAAGAGTGGGAGAGAAATAACATACCCAATTTTTACCATGATTCGCCGCGAAAGGTTACTCCACAATGAGTTCAAACAAAGTAGATATGCTCACTTCATTAGAGATTGAGTTTGATTACATATTACACATGAATCAAGGATGCGTGAATACATTTTGACTTAATCCAAAAACTATCCATGTCTCGAGAATTTATTATCATATATAAGATATTTTAAGAAACAATCAAGAGTCAGTAATCTAGTCAAATTATGGTGTAAAAATATCAAGTGGCGGTACAATTTGTATTTGCAAAAATATTATCAAATCCTAGTATAGAAACAAGTCCTAATTGGTAACAAGTCCTAAGAGCTCATCTCTAGTACGAGAAAGTATGAACAACCAGATAACAACATTCTGGGTTCGGAAGGCTAAGTCGAGGTGACATTTCTCAGAATAGAAAGAAAAAAGGCTCAGCGTGGGAGTTAGAGAAAAGACATAAGGACACATACCCTTTACAACTACTTGATGTCTAAGCACAAGTGACAAAGCCAATAAGCTAAAAACCACATACCCTCTACAAGTTTTACAACTACGTAGTTAATTATACAAGATCACAACTTCAAAGCCCCAATGCACCAAAAACCAAATAATTCCCTCCTCGTTATTTCCCCATTTGACTTGGATGTAAACCGGAAAAGTATCCTTGAGGATTGCTCTCAAAGCCGCCCCTTGAAATATGGGACGTTCCTCCTGTTCCCGGGGCAACCATATATCCCGACCCCGGCTTGCTAGAGCCACCGCTCTTAGAACTTTCCCCGCCTTTAGAACCTCCCCCACCTTTGCTTCCACCTTGAGCAGAAGAACCCTTACCACCGCTACCACCCCCTCCCACACCTTTACCACCGCTACCACCACCTCCCCCACCTTTGCTTCCACCTGCAGCAGAAGAACCCTTACCACCGCTACCACCCCCTCCTCCACCTTTGCCTCCAGCCATCTGTATAAAGATATGGCGTGTAACTGAATAAGAGATACGAGACTAATACGCAAAGGGAAAGCAAGGTACCTATTTCTAATCTCCCTATATATGTAAGCTAATGTGCTACGATTTTTTGATGCCTTCTTACTAGTTGCTTTGTAGTTTGTGCCACCGCCTCAGAAAAGAGATACGAATTGATGATAATTGATATCTACCGCTTGATCACATGCATTGGAAATTGATTCACCGCTTCAATACATCTGCATTTTCTTGAGCTGACTATTTCCTTGCTTTCCCTTATTATATCATACTTGCTACTAGCTTTTTCTCTCTCAAAAGTTTACAACAACGTCTAAACTTATCATCCCTTCACCTTAAGAAAATTATATATAACACTAACTATAAAGTACTTTTTTCTTCTTCCTCCTCCTAATAAAGATGACATTGAGGCAATAAATTTTTGGGATAAATTATTTATAGATCCGATTTTGTTGCTCGTTTTCTTCATTTTTGGGCATTGTTTTGTTTGTTTTGTTTTCTTGTTCATTTTTTTTTTCTTATTTAAGTTTTTCTCCTTAATTTTGATGACCTCCTTCGTGTATTGTCTTAAAGAGATTTTTGTAATGAGTTTTGTCCCCAATTTTTTATAATATAATCTTACTTTCCAAAAAATAATTAATAATAAAAATTTATTTCGATTTCGTAAAATATTTAAATCAGAAATGAAATATTTTTTATTTTATTAAATGGATTAAAAAAAAAACATCTCATCTTTATTCATAAATCGACTCTTTAAAATATTTTTAAACTTATGATAAATATATTTTTATTAAAATAAAATATAAAATAATTTAATGATATATAATCTCTCTTTAGATTATTACTATATTAAATTTAAACCTTTTAAACTTCGATACTTCATAAACATATTGATATTGATATGTTAATTTAAAATTTGACTTAACTATTATATACTCATTATATATTTATATTATATTTATATTTAACATTCAAATATAGATTACAAAAAGAAAATTTACTCACTTTTTCATCAATCAGGGTATTTAGGTAATTATAACAGGGCGTCACAAAATGCGACGTCGTATTATCGACTCTGTTCCTCTATTCAATTTAGAACCCTAAGAAAAAAAAAAAAAAAAAACCATAAAAAGCCCAACAAAAACCCACTAGGGTTTAAGCAACCGGCGATAACCAAATTTCCTCTTTCCTCATCGTCCTCGTTAAGTCTATAAATATTTTGCCTCCTTTTCCCTTTGCCCTTTACCCCTCTCAAGCTATGAACTTTCTCCCTTTCGTCCATCTCCCCCAAATCGTAATTTCTGAAAGCTTTCAATGGTTCGGTTCGTCCCTGAACTCACTACCATTGAAGACCTCGATCAAGCTCTAAAGCTCGAGAATTTGGAAGAAGACCCACTGGAATCGAAATCCTACGACTATTCATTTGCAGACGGGTTACTTGATTTCGACTCTATAAAGGTCTGGTTCGAGAATTCAACTGACCTTACTCCTGTTATGGCGGCGGACGGAGAAAAGGTGAAGGTTGAAGAAGGATTGTTTTCCGGGGAAGCTCAAATTGGATGTGGGTCCAGCCCAATCGTTGATGGAATGGCGCCTGGCCCGATTGGGAAGGTGGAGAGGGTGGAGCTTGAAGAGGAGGTTGGGGGTTTGAGAGGGCCTTCTATAGTGGAAGGGATGGAGAAGTTTAGTTTGGCTGCTGCTGGTGAGAATGGTGTGAAGAGTGAGAAAATGTGTGATAGAGAGGATAAGAGAGAAGGTTCGTCTTCTTCATGCAGTAGTAGTAGTAGTGATAATGATGATGATGAGAAAGAGGAGGTTAGAGAAAAAGAAAATGTTAATGTGAAGAGAGGTGTTGTTGATATGGTGGATGATGTTGAAGAAGGTGAAATAAGAGATGGAAATGATTATGAAGATGAAGATAATGATGATGAAGAAGAAGATGATGAGATTGTAAAAGCTGATCAAATGGTTGCTTGGAGTGATGTTGATGAAGATGATGAAGAAGATGGCGCTGGTGCTAAGGCAGGACCCATCTTGTCAAAGAATGAGCTCAAGGTATTAAGATTTTCGGTCTCTATATGTGAACTTGTAAAATTTTGCCTTGTAGATTCCATTCCTTAGCTTATATGATGTATGTTGGAGTAAACTCGTTAAGTTTTGAGATAGGATTCTGTGAATATCTTTGTTTCTCGTGTTTAAATTTTCATTTCAATGTGATATACTGCATTCGTTACTTTCAGCTAACATATACTGTACAAGTACACTTGGGAATATTTTGGTTTCATTTCCCAGTTAGCCGTTAAGTTTTGCAATATGATTATCTCCGATCTAGTGTTTTAGAATGGCTTTTTACGATTGATTCTCTCGAGGCATTGGCTTTTGCCCTTTTGTGTATGAATTGGCTTCTCTAGTTATGTTAATCAACTTCAATTAAGCCAGCTCTGAGTTTTTTTCCCCTTTATTTCATATTCTTATCTGCTTGTTCGATTCGCTTACAGGTTCTTCCACCAGTTCCTCCAGTACTTGTGACCCTCCAACCTCACCACCAAACACAGCCTGTCGGAGTCATTTTATCGGTAAAATTCATAAATAAATCCTGAACTCTGCCTCTTTCTAGCACTTCATTTAATTTTTAAACCATCTTTACTAAACTAATTTTCTTTCCATTTACTTCTATTAATTGTCCAGATGGTTGGCTCACAAGTTATCGTGGAAGGAATTGAGAACCACAACCCACTCAATGAAGGCTCAATCCTCTGGATTACTGAATCCCGATCCCCATTGGGTCTAATAGATGAGATTTTCGGGCCCGTCAAAAATCCTTACTACATTGTAAGATACAATTCTGAGAACGAAGTTCCAAAGGGAATCAAAGTTTGCACTTCAATCTCTTTTGTTCCAGAGTTTGCTGATCATGTGCTTAATACTAACAAGGACTTATACAAGAAAGGGTATGATGCTTCTGGAGCAAATGACGAAGAAATATCAGATGAGGCTGAGTTTTCAGACGATGAGAGAGAGGCCGAGTATAAGAAAATGCATAAGATGGCAAAAAGGGCTATGAATGACCAAAAGAACAATAGGAAGAAGAAAAATGGAGACAAGCAGTGGAATAATGGTAATAATAGTAATAATAAGGGTCAAGGTTCATCCGAGCCACTACGGAATCAAGACCTACACATTGTTGATCATGGTAGTTCTTCTACAACCTCTTCTGCATCATCGCAAGGTTTTTTCAACGGATCGGGTATGATCCCACCTTTTAGACCTCCAATCGAGTCCAGTTTTGGGCCTAATTTTAACGGTATTTGGAATCCTGGGATGCCGTTTCAGCAACAGCAACAACAGGGCCCGATGTTTTCAAACGGGTTTCCTATGAATGGGGTGGGCCCATGGCTGTCTCAAAACCCGAATCTAGTTCCTTATCAGATGATGCCTATGATGAATGGAGCTGCGGGCCTGACTTTTTCTCATGGGCCAGGGGCCCAACAGCCTGCAATGGGGTTGTGTTTTAATCCCGGACAGGTTAATCAGGTGATGGGTCCCGGACAGTTTAATCCGTTCATGAATCCGGGACAAGGAATAATCAACCCTGGGGGGTTATTAAATGTTGGGCAGAGTCCGAATTTGCAGCTGGGTTTTGTCATTCCTGGAAATGTAGAAACGAATCCGCAATTTAATCAGGGCCCGCCTGCTGGAAATGGAGGGCAGCCTAATGCTCAAGGTGGTGACCGTGGTGGTTTTAGAGGTGGAAGAGGTAGGCGTGGAGGTCACTTTCGGGGTGGAAGAGGCCGGCAACAACCGAGGTGAATGTGAGGCGACCAAAAGCCAACTTTTGCCACAGCCTTCTTTTTGTTACTTATGCTTTCAAGCTTTCTTTATTTTCATTTTTCCCTTTTGGCAAGTATTTTGTTACGTATATGTATACATTGATTTCGATTTATATGTTATAAAATCTTCTCACTTTGCTATGAGAAATTACATGTTGAAATTATCAATAATTATAATATATTAATGATATAAATATTCAAAATGAGAGGTATGCAATCTCTAAAACTTTTTTTTATTTAATGTCTAAAGTTATCTTTGTTAAAAAATAATTGCTGAAAAATATTTTGGTATTTAGAAGTAAAATGAATGGAATATGTTTTATAATTGTTAAAATTATAAGTAGTGATATAGTTAATTAATAATTACTTATTTTCAAAATTATAAAATCTTTAAATATCACTTACTAATTTAATAATTATTCTATTCGATTTTATAATTTATAAATTATTTACAAAATTTAAAATTTTCATTAAGATGGAAGGAATAAAGAAATTGGAAATGAGTTTTCACCATATGAGTAAAGGAAATTGGAAGATAAAAATGAAAGGTGAACTAAGTCTCCATCATGATGTATATTGATATTTTATTATTATTCAAAGTGTAAGGATAATATTTATATTAAATTATTCTGCGAAAGGTATAATAAGATGCGGATGCAATTTTATTTATATATGATATACGATTAATCTTAAAAGTAGTATAATTTAAGAGAGATGAAATGCATCTGAAGACAACAAATGAAGAAAGAGTTATTACAATAGTATTGATAATTTTGGTTTCATCCTAACTTTTTGGTATAAATTTAGAAATAAATTAATTGATGGTTTATATATTTGTTTTTACCTAAAGTGACGTTTCTATTTTTGACAATGAAGGTTTGCTTTCGAGGTTAAAGAATAATATATTTAGCATCTTATTACATGTGATTTTTTATGGTAAATATTAAAGTGTATATTCTAAATTTGAATAGATTAAACTTATTTCAATATTGAACAGATTAAGAGAATAAAAGTTTGGTATGATTTAAACAAGTTTGGACACTATCGATTAAATCATGATAGTGAAACAAGAATTCATAAAGTTATTTTTATGGACATATTAGGTTTAATTGATTTCCAATCAATAACAACTTATTAATTATATTTTATTAGGCATGATAATCCGTTTTCTTTTAGTTGAAAAAAAAATCAGATTCTCTTAATAGAAACCTTCTAGAATGTCGAATTGGGGTATAATATCTTATTAGATTTGATTCGATTAGTCAAATCAATCTTCCATAAAATATTTAAAAATTATGCCTAAGAATATTATTGCTACGTATGAAAAAGAATTTCCTCCAATTATTTTTATTTTCTACTTCATATGAGATATGGAGTGGTAAAATAATATCATTGAATCATATTATGATATAGAGATATAATTGGAGGTAAAATTTGAAAAATTTTATTTTGTGTGATATCCTAAAAGGATATTAGGATACTGTTTTCATCATACTCTATAACAAAATATATTTGTTATAAGAACCACTACATTCTCACAGAGGGATTTTTTTTTTTGAAAGAACTAGTGGAAGTATGATAGAATTTGAAAAAATTTAAGAATCACAAAATAATTACAAATCGAGAATTATATACTCATTTAACCGACACATATGAAACGTCCTCGAAAGAAACAATTGTGAAATCTCATAGTACACAACAGATTCGTAGATCCAGTAATTTTCTTAAGAGCTTAAATGACACAAATTTCTAGTAGAAAATCTTAGTAAGGGTCCGGTCATAGATGATGACCCTATGATACATTTTGAGTCTATGAGTAGCCTAAATTCTGAGAAATAGATGCACCTAAAAGAATAGATCCCAATTATCTAACTATTAATGAAAATTATCTAGTGACTATATTACATATTATCATTAGATCATAGATCACCATGGTGTCTTATGTTCCAGGTTTCATACTTTAATATCATTCCAATTAGTTATAGCTAAGGGTAAACCATTGAGTATGAAATATTGTATATGAAGGTTGTGAGTGATTAAAATGAAATCCATCACTTATGTATTTGGAAATAAGTCCTATAAGTTATATAATTTACTGAACAGTAAAATCCTTACACGATAGTATTTTACGAAGAGTTTTAGTAAATTAATTGTTTATGTTCAATAAAAATATAACAGTTCATATGATTTGTTTATTATAGTTTAATAGTTAAAATATGCCCTATGATAAATTGAGATATTAGCTAGATGAAATGATTGTTATTGTATAGTTGTTAGTCACAACATATTCTTTCGAAAAATGCTTACTTTTCATCTCTGACTAGCCTTGACACTTTTCTATAAGTCAATCTTGGATTGAAGGTTTAAGTTAATTAATCATGAGATGATTGAATTAACTATTTATTTTGAAATGTATTTTAAGGCTAAACGAATCTAATTATAAATTAAATAAAATCATAAAGTGTTATGAGATTTTCCTACCAGCATGATGTAGAATAGAATCAGTCACATACATTAAAGTACAAACATAACTCAATTAAGATTTCTATGAGGATATGGAAAACATACAGTTTTGATTTTAGAGGTAAAATCGTAATTTACCTTGTAATATGATTATAATGGCAAAATGATAAATTATTAATTTATTAAATTAAATGTCGTGCAGCCCTGCTAGCACAAATGAGCATGATATTAATTTAATTAGAAATTAGTAATTTACATTGAGATTATTTATTTAATTATAAAAGTGTCCCAAAATTTCATAATTAGCAATTAGATATTAAATGGTTAATAGGCTACTTTGTTAATTTGATTGCATATGCTAAATTAATCAAAGTATTGATTAAAATATATGGGTTAAAGACCCATGACAAGATCAGTCATATATCAGGTGGGTTTGACTTATTGTTTCTCTAATTGGTTTAAGGAAACCTGAGACCTACTTGAGTATAAATACCCTATCAGAGTGGCCGAAAATCATAAGTTCTTACTTGACTCATGTTTGAAATTCCTGGTGTGAGAAATGAGACTTTTCTTTTCCTTTCCACGAGCATTTTGAATCATATAATAAAACTTAGAGTAGAAAATCAACCGAGCGAATTGAACTATGTGAATTACGATTAGAAAGTGAATACTTGAGCACCTCAATCTTCCTATTAAATTCAACTATGATGAATGGCAAAGAGATTCATTCGGTTTTGTATTAAGATTAATAAATTTTTTTAAATCTTAATTTTTTAGTTTCTTAGAACTTTTATATATTTTCCGTTAAATATATATTTGATATATGTTTGTATGATCGATCTTAATGTATGTCTATGAATTTAATTTATATTTTTTATTAGATCCGAAAAATTTGAAATCTTATAAATTACTCGTAGACTAACCAGGCATATTCACAGGTTGGCAAGGCAACTAACGTTGCATATTCATCCTAGAGAATCATAAGTCTGGTATAGTAGGCTTAAAATGAGGAATTTCCTTAAGAAATAGTGGCTATCTCCTTTTGGATTTCATATATCCACGAGACATTGACTTTGTTAAATCTTACTCCAAAATCTTTCTAGAGATCATTTGCATTTGAAGCAAATACAGCTTCGTTGGGAAGTTCCTTAGAGACAGAATTTAAAATCCATGTACAAAGCATAACATTGCATCTTTGCCAGGAAATCAAATAAGGAGAATTGAGATGTGATTTTAAGAATTGACATATGATTTAGCCAAGCTTATTCTTGGACATAAGAGCAAGTTTCATTGAGCTTCTGTGAGACAAGCATTGTTCCCGGAGTGTCAAATGAATATATGTAGAGAGAACTATTTGATTCAATTTGTGGAATCATCGAAAGATGAGGATCTGGAGGCATTGAATTTTCAGTTGTGGTTGTGTCATGAGCAACTTCAATATTTGCAGGGGACGCCACTTTCTATCGACCTCAAGCTTGAAATTTTGATGGATGATGAAATTGAAGGGAGATGATGAATCAGTGAATCAAGAGCATATGGTGGCTCTCATACCATGTCATGATTTGTGGATTGATCAGAAGGAACAATTGCAAAATAGAGAAAAGTAAAAGGAAAGTGAAGAGAGAGAGAATTATGTATTAATGATCGCGTATCTTATACATGCAAAACTATACATCTTTAAATACACAATTAGCCTTATAACCATCATAATTAAACCCTAAAACCTATTTAATTGAATTGCCACCTGGCATATAACTAATTAAATCCAATACATACTCATCCTAATTTATCCACTCATATTTGACGGTAAAAATTTTACTTATCTATCTAGTCTTCATCCTTAAGGGCAAAAAGTCTTTGGATTTTTATCAATGGGCTATAAAACATCCTTGGATCTTGAAATGTCTAACAAAACCCTTTGTATTTTATTCGATGAGCTAAAATCTCCATGCATTTTCTTAACCGTATCAAATACGTCTTGCTATTAATTATACTATGTGATTTTAGAGTTGTCAAAATGGGTCAGATTTTTTGATCTGACCAATAGCCCGTTTAGACCTATTTAAATTCTTTAAATTTTATATATTTTTTTATTTTTTTTTTATTTGGATAGGATGGATCATGAAAGTATTTCAATTTTTTTTTAGTCCCCATATTTTTTTCCTTCTTTTGTTTTATTCATCTCACATAATAATTTGTAAAACCCCTAACTTGAATTTAACTATTTATATATTATTTACTAATATATAATAAAATTTTTATTTGGCCAAAAGTTATTTATTTTATTTATTATATGTATATTTTTTATTTAAAATGGGGTTACCCTGTTTTTTTCCAGGGTCGGGTCAGCCCCGGTCCTAAATAGTAAAAAGTCTGGATCTGGCCGAGCCGGACGGTCCATTTTGATAACTTTATGTGATTCTAAATAAAATTTATTTCTCTCCAAATTCTTTAATTTTTCATCCTTAACATTTTTTCTTTTCTCACTTTCTTTCTCTAAAGATATGGTTACCAAAGAAGGAAAAAAAAAAACCCTAAATTGCATTGAGGATCAATCCTAGATGCGGAATGCATTGAGGACCAATCCCGAACGCGGCATGCATCGGGGATTAATCTCAGACGCAGAATGCATCTAGGAATTTTTATTCATGATATAATTGAATTATTAAAAAAAATTATATATATATATTATGCACTAAAATTAAATTATTTAATTTATAATTATCTATTTTATTTGATTCATTCTCATTTATTATGTTAATAAAAAAATAATTAAATTAATAATATGAATATTTAATATAATTAAAAAGATATAAGGAATTTTTAACTCCCAAAAAAAAAAGGGAAATTTTTAAATATTTAAAATACATGTAATTCTTAGTCCTCAAGATAAAAGTATGATCGATAAAACCAATTAGTAGATTCATTAAACATGATATATATATATATATATATATATATATTTTTTTTTTTTTTTTTTTTTTTTTTCATAATGTAACGAACGAAATACGTACAACATCATATAATTATTATTTTTGCATTATTCTATAAAAGGTTACAACAACTTTGATCCACGACTAATCATTACCTATCAATCAAATCATATATATGTACATTGGCCGCTGGTTTAGAGAAAAGCAACTACATGATCAAAGATTGGCTAATGTATGTGCATACTGGGCTGGGAATCCTACAACATCCCATCTATCGTTGGTACTGCCATCTTAAATTTAGACCGTTGATTTAGAGAAAGCAAATCAGGACCCTATATTTTTATCTCTCTTTTTCTTTTTCTTTTTCCTTTTTCATCGCTTCAAATCCATCACAAGCCATCTCTGCTCCTAAGTCACATGGACCTATGGCCCCAACCTGACCTCCTCGCGGCGCACATCTGTTCTCCAAATCAGGGCTGCCTGTATTCCGGCGGTCACATAGTTTGCTTCATTTCTCGGGTTGCTCCTTGCTTTCTCATCCTCTAATATATGCGCACCTGTTCCGAAACAAGGAGAAGAAGCTCCTGTTGGCGCTTGTGATTGATCTTTAAGCCATATACATGTGTCTCAAAATTGTCCACTGTTTTAGACTTTAGTGAAATAGTTAGTTCCATTGATGAGCATGTAGGTAAAGGGATCCATCATCTCTCTCGTGCCAGACAAATAAAAGAAAAGGTCCAAGTATTGAAGTTGATTAACACAAGCACAAATATTGTTTCCATGAAGAGTTCAAAATAACAGTGATCATCATTAATCATCATCCCATGGTTAATTTTTTTGACATATCTAAGCTTTTATGCAGAGCTACTACTGACAACTTTGACAGTAAATAATAACTACTTCCAGGGACAAAAAGGTCAAAGTTGAATTATGATATGATTTCATACATAGAGGCCTTGTAACACAGTAAAATGCTATATTAAAAGCACAGGGCTTCTCTTTACTTGCAGCTTTATGGATTAAAGAGAATGGAAACAAACAAAGATGAACATATACACATGCAGTCAAAATCAAGGGTAATTAAGTAATTTTACTGGAGTTTTTAACATAATAAAGATCACAATGTCAATAATGAAAGAAGATCAGCTCTTCTTCTTCTTCCCCTTTTCTTTCTTTTTCCTCAAATGTGAGAAAAAGGGGAAGGGGGGCTTAAATGAAAAGCCTATTAAATCAAGATTGAAAGAATTTAGCTTTCAAAAAAAAAAGGGTAGTTAAGATTTTGCTGCTGCGTTCCTTACGAAGTCGATACAAGTCTGGCAACTGCAGTCCGAGAAACGACAGATGTCGCAACCAAAGCACACGCAGGAAGTGCAACCTTTGCATGTCGGAGATCGGTTACAGCTCCTGTACACTCTTCGGCTTGCTCGTTCTTCATCATCATCACATGTTATTCTGAAACATTCAGCCAATTATTATAGAATTTCTTTTTGTTCAATTTGACCATAAAATAATAAAAAAGTGGAATCATATACTGTAATTGTGAGCATGCAAGAGAGTTTTAGTCCAAAAGATCATCTTATTCAAGTGTCTCTAAATTAGGTCTAAATTTCAAAGTCGGCTCCAATTTGACTCAAATGTTGATTGAAATACAAAAGACTATTTAGTTCACAATCCATTTGGGTAAGTGGGCCAAACAGAATTAAAATCCATTGGAATCTAGATAAGATTCTGTGGGCCATAACTACGGCCAGTTTGCCTAAAGTTGCGTTTTTATTCCCAAACTGGCATTTGAAATACAACCCAAATGCACATAGTAGTAAAGTCTGTTGCACAAACTCCCATTTATTACCCAAACTATAGTTTCGAAATGCAGAACCAAGTGCATAAATAACCACTAAATAATCAATTCAGAGATTCTAGGTTTGAATGCATACTTGTCATACGGAAGATCAGAACATTTCCAATTTGGATCGGCCAAAGCATCATGGTGAATTCGGCACTCCTCTTTGGTCCGGAGACGGAACCTCCGGTCCTTGTTGCACCTGCTACACTGAACGAACTCATCACGATGGAGAACTGCTCGTCCACTATGAGACCGGTGGGACCCATTAGTAGATTGGTTGTAGTATTTGAGCAAAACCGTCTTATAGAGAGCGACCTTTTCGCCGTCAACTATGACCCACACATTGTTCTTCCATTTTCTCGCTGTCTCCCTCCCGGAATGCTTTTCAAATGCAGCAGGAGTCAACTTTTCTGGTAATTAATTAAACCATTTAAAAAGAGAACCAGATATATATTAAAAATAAGAGAAGAGGTAAATTAGTAAATGTACTTATCAGAAAAATAGTAGAAAAAAATGCATGTTAGAATTTCCATAGTAGCATATCAATGAATTAAATTAGGGTACAGAGATCACCGAAACACAAATTAAAAACAGATCGGCAGAATAGGCCAGAACTTTTTTTATCATAAACAAAAAAACAGCTTGAAGTTTATATGCTTAAGAATCGAAAGATTTGACTCATTAAAGCTTTAGGCTGTGTACTTCACTATACTTATAGTAGCATCATATGCTCATGTTTTGTAATTATAAGATAAGACTTGAACTTGATCTGATCCCTTTCACATTCTGAAACCAAACTATTATCTTCACATCACCAGCCGTGAATCAGCCTCAAACTACTAAAAAAACAATCACCATAAACAAGCAAACAATAAAAGCTATTGAACGGCCAATACTATAGAATGGCTATCCGTACGTGTTTTGCTCTGCCAAAACACACAAAGCAGAATCCTCCCAAATCCCAACCTCCAGTTTGGAACACAATAATACAAAAATCTGTGTACCAAAACTCAAGTTTGGAGAATGGTAATGCAAAGTGAACCACCCCACATCAAGAAAGTAACGTACAAACAATTCTCATTCTCATTCTCATTCAGACAAAATAACAAACACCTGAAGTGCATTAAATGAAAAAACAAAAAGAGAAATCTGAATGAGAAGGTAATGATCTCTCGATCATAGAACCAAAAAAAATAAAAATAAAAAAACTGTTTTTTATTACGAAAACAAAACGGATTTACAGACCGTAGAGTGAAACCCATCAACGTCAAATCCAGTTTTCAGATTAGAAAAATTAAAACAGAAGAGCGAGAAAAAAGCTCAGTGTCACTACATGCATAAAAATCAACACCCATTAGGCCACTTTCCCAGAAAGATCAAACCAGAGAGAGAAAAATAGGGGGGAGAGAGAGAGACCTTCTTGACAGCCAGGGGTGCATTCACAAGTGACCGTAAGGTCGCCATTAAAGAAAACCCTAAGCCTTCCAACAGCATCGCCATATCTATGGCTAGTACAACCACAAGTGACCTCTATATAATCGCTACCTCTCTTGACCCCACTCATCTCTGTCAGCTCCTCATCGCTAAACATGATCAACCCACTCTCTCTCTCTGCCCCATTAGCCATATTTTCTCACTCTGCAATCTTTAAAATAATAATAAAAAAAGAGCAGGAAAAAAGAAAGAGATATCGTAAAGGAGAAATCGAAGAAAATTATCAAAACCCAGAAAGGGGGCTTAGTAAGTAAGCATCTTTCCGAGAGTCAGTGCGAGGGATCTGGTGGATAAAACGTTGAAAGGGATAGAGAGAGAGAGAGAGAGAGAGAGAAGGGGCGGTGAGTAATGGGGAGAGAGTAAGCTGGCTTACAAGGGAAACAAATGTCGTGGGGGCGAGGGAGAGGAAAGGGGAGAGGGGGGTTAAATGAAAAAATGATTCACCTTTCGAGTGCTCTTACTACTACTTGCATGATATGACATGAGAGAGAGGAGAGAGAGAGGAGAGAGAGAGATTAGGGCTTCTTTTATTTTACGGGGGAAGGAAAAAAAAAATCTCTTCCTGAAGGTCACGACAACGAGGTTCTTTGAAACCACCAACTATTTTCATTTGAATTACTGTTTCCTCTCTATATTTCAATTCTTTGCTAATTTAGACTCGATTATTTAAACTGAGTCATTTTCATCCTCCCTATTTACAGAAACATTCTAACCATATATCAAATGTCATATGTACGATTTAATCTGTGGGGTTCATATATTTTGGTCGTGTTCGAGTTTCTAACACCTAGTCGTGATTTAATATTTCAAATCTCTATCATGATTAAAAATTCAATTATAATCACGGTATGTAATATATATACAAAATATATAGTTTTGTATTTTATTTTTTGTTTCAAACTTCAATGATTACAATTGAATAATGAATAAAATTGATTCAATTAAAGTTATGTGCACTACAAACAGAAAAACATATAATAAAAGGATGTAATAATAATTTGCATTTTTTTTTTTCCTTGAGGGCACTTCTTTTTTTTTTTTTAATAATAATAATAATAATAATAATTATTATTATTATTATTAAAAGAGAATATTATTGATAAATTCGAAATTAGATTTTTAAACGAGTAATATCATTACAGTTACTTTTTTTATAAATATAAATTATTTGAAAGCACTTTTTCTTATGCGACTTTTCACTTATAATTAATTGACTTGGTTTTATTAAGATGAAATAAATTAATGAAGTTTGAAATTCAAAATTTAGTTGTAATTCAAAATTTTGGTTAATAATACATATGATCTTGCATTGGTTTGCTTAAAAAGAGCAAGACTTTTTCCGATCGCACCGACCCGCACCGAGATGAAACACGCATAAAAAAGGGAAATAAGTGTCTCATGAAAATATTTGCCTTACATTATGTTTGAATGGACAAGAAGCAAAAATGAAACTTGAGAAGCTCAAACTAAGAATATCTCCATAAAACTTAAAGGGAAAGGTATGTGGTGGTTGATTAATTGAAAGGTGTTAAGAGGTGTAGAGAGGGAAAAGAGAGAAGCGTTATCGAGCAAAGTATATGAAGAGTTGTTTAAGAAAGGAGTGAGAGATGAAGAAAGTGAAAGAAAATGGGAATTTAATGTATGGGTCATAGCATTCATTTGATCAATTGATTCTGTGGGTAGGTATGTTTTATATTAATACTTGATCAATAATGCATTATGGATTAGGGTGTTTTATATCTCAATAGATCATTTGGTAGAATCTTAAGTGGGTTTTATAACATATCCAATTTCTAACATGACATATGCAATTTCACTTCAAAAATCATTTCAAAACTAATAGTTAATAGATTAAGCTCTATTTTGCCAAAATTGATTAGTCAACAACAAAAAGTCCTTGTAAAAAGGTCGGGATATTTATGATAAAATTTTATTGACTCAAGAAACTATAGATTCCATTAGCAAGGAAACTAGAGGAAGTAATGTTGTCAGTAAATTATATATGACAAAAGCTTAGGATGTAGTGAATTGGGATTATCTTTGGATTGTGCTGGATAAAGAGAGTGGTTTGAGGATAAGGGATTTGGAGAATTTAAGTAAGGCTTGTGCTTTTCATCATTGGTGGAACTTTAAGACTATAAATACTCTACTTTCCTTTTATTTGCAGTCTAAATATAAAAATCATATCTATAAATAGGATCCTCACTTGCAAGGTTTCAATCTCTTGGCAAGATTTTAAGCAGGTTAAAAATATAGGTCAATCAAATATTTGATGAAAGATTGGAGATGGTTCCCCCCACAAGTGTGGTATGATTGTAAAAGATCTTTAGGAAAACGGTACTTGAATTTGGAATTCCCTTCGTACGTTTTGCTCGGGAAGTCAATTAGAAGAAATAAAGGACATTCAAATTCGTACTAATTATTCTGACATTCCATGTTAGAGCTCGGATACCAAAGGTTAGTTTTCCCTTACTACGGCTTGGCAAGTTATTCGAAAATATCGTACCCTAGACTTTTTGTATAAAGACTAGTTGGAACTTTGCTATCTCTCTTAAAATTTATATTTTTATGTGGAAAATGTTCAATCGGTTTTTGGCATTAGATGACGATTTCAAAAAGAAATGGGTTACAATGGTTTCCATATGTGTACCCTATGTTTTTCTTAAGAAGAAACCTATAAATATCTTTCCTAGATTGTAATTTTTCTAAACATGTGTGAGCATGGTACAAAGTTGTGATATGTATAACTTTTAGAATCTTTCCTTCTATTAGTCAAACTCTTTCTTATAATTTGGAAAGGCTCCTCAATAAATCTAGTCTAGGTCTAATTTTGAAGGTTATCCCAAATCTATGTTTATGGCATCTTTGGAAAGCTAGATGTACTAGGAAATTTGAAGATAAAAAGCCAGATCTAGATTTCATGATTCATAAGATTATCTTCTTAGTGAAGACAAAGTTTAATGATTTCAAATGTTACAGTCTCTCTATGCAGGATGATATTAACTTGAAGATTCTTCATATTGCTCTTTTGCTATCTAACAAACAGATAAAGTGAGTGCAGTGAAATCATTCTTTGGATGGGTTTATTACTCTGAACGTTGATGGCGATAGCAAAGTGAATTCAGACTTAACTGGATGAGGCATGATTTTAAGAGATCATAGAGGCACTTTTATCCAGGCTAGCTCTTTCTTTTAGGGTGAAGCAACTAGTCTAGTAGCATAAGCTTAGACTCTTCATAAGAGCATTGAAAGTTTATAAATAATTATAAACTCATCTTATTTTATTTAAAATTTATTTAAATATAATATTTCTAACATTAACATAATAATAATATCAACAAATTCAAAAGGCTGCAACATAAACCAAAAAAAATTACACATATTTATATGTATATATATAAACCAAACCAGGTTTTTTATTTTTAATTTTTAAGGCGGGTAATTTAACATATCATATAGCCGCAGGTAATATATTGTGTTGGACTAGAGAGGCATGCAACCTATTCAAATATATAGTCTATAGGTACCCTTAAAAAGCTAGCCTACCCTAGCTAAACCAATAAGCTTAGGTCAATTGGGAGAATGAATCTTGAGACGGGATATAATATTTATATAAGAAAAGGCAGTGGATTTGGTATAGTACCATTATATGTATAGACATATATGCATCCGAGGTAGGAACTCGAGTTCGAGTATTGATTCGAATACTACCATCAAATATTGTGTTGAATTTGAGAGTACTGAGTGCCACGAATCGAGCCAAATTCAAATAGTTTAACTTGACATTAGATTCAACTCGTTTAAAGTCTACATAAAAAAATAGTACACAAATTTTCTAACTAAGTAGGCGTGAAAACTACATTTGAATGCCAAAATTAGTACACAAAAACTAGTGTTCAATCTTTACACGCACCTTCTAATAATTGAGCGGTGCCTACCAACCCTACGTGAGTAGCACCACTCATATATGCATGTTGTCAACAAATTCTAACTATGCATGCGGTCGGCATACATGTTTAGGAGGGGTGGTCAACTACTTGTCATATCTCTAGCAAGGTTGGTTGAAATTACATGGTTAAGTCATAAGTGTAAACGTTGTTCTTACATGCATCGTATGTATTATTTTATTATTAATTTATTAAATATTATTAATATTTGAATTTTCTAATTATTTCAAATCATCACTAATTTTAAAAGGTTGATCTAGTTATTAAAAGAATATAACTTTTAAGATAAAATCTACCTTAAAATTCTACATTAAAAAAAAAAATATTTTTTATATTAAATAAAAAAAAAACTAAAATAATTTAATATTTAATTCACTTAAACGACGAAACATATAATTGTTTAGAAAATTTCTCACTTATTTTTTTTTCTATATTTTTCCATTTAAAATAAATAAAGTCATAATACAAATTTTTTTTAAAAAATTTATTCTCTCCCTATTTTTTATATTTTTAAACTTCAATTTTGAATATATTTTTATTTCTATTTATATTAATAAAACATATATAATTTACATGGTTTAGATTTAAGTAATCACTATTTTTATTATCTCCACATTCCTTATTCATTTAGATAATTTATTTAAATATTTATTAATCTTCAAAATTATAAGTATATTTTAATATAATAAAAAATATTTTTTTATAATTTAATTTTTATCCACTTTACAAATATATTTCTAATAATTATAAATTAAACTAAATTTATTTTACAAAATTTTGTCATTGCACTTGAATCTTTAGTGGGTCGATAACTACACTGTGGAAGCGTTTATTCAGTTCTTACAATGATCAAAAGTACCATAGAATGGATTTCGACCAATTTATCACATGCGGATTGCATGTAATAATACCTCATCATTTTTTCCGTCCTTTGATTCGGTATACGCTTCTTATTTACTTTTGTCTCATGTGCTACGAAGGGGACCACATGAAGACTTGGGATTTGGAAAGTATCAATTTCTTTTTCTATTTTTATTTTTTATTTTTAATATCTGATTATTAAGAGTTGGAACTTGACCGGAAAGAAAAGTATTTTTTAATTTTCTATATTTTTATCGGGTGATTTTTAGCCGAGGTGTAATAAGTTTAGTAACAAATTCTCTCGTTTAGGGGACTGTTTAAGCATTTTGAAGAGATATGTTAGTCATCCAACAATTAAGAAAGGGTAATTTTATAAAAAAATTTAAATATTTTCTTATAATTATAATAACATTTTATATAATATATTTTATATTTTATATTTTTAAATATAAATTTTACTAGTAAATTTATAAAAACTTTGTACCATTCTCAAATTGATAGGAATTGACAAGACAATTTTCTATATATATATATATATTTTTTTTTTTTCGTTCAAATGTATAATTTCAATCAATGAGTTATTTATTTATTTATTTCCTTTTTTGGGGACCAAATTACAAATATAGTCATGAGATAAAAACATGAAGTGATTTCCGTCGGCAAAAATTTGCAACTTTAGTGAGAAAAGAGTGTAGCCGTGTAGGGGCCCCACTGGAAGTTTGTCTGGACCACCCCGTCGAGGACGGTACACTACAAAACACGTCAATTTCGTCCCATTCATTACGAAAACGCCACATCTCGTACGATTACGATCCCCCCCCCCCCCCCCCCCCTTAAAACGACGGCGTTCTTTTTCTGCTTTTATACAGTACCTGTAAAGTCAGCGTTGAAGACTGCAAAAAGTAGGAAAAAATCCACCACAAGAGCAAATTTACCTAAATGCCTCCTATTTTAAGTTTTACTCCTAAATAGACCCCATTATTATATAAATTTATTAAATACAGCCACATAATATGAATATCCACTTAAATGTTTTGGCGGGGCCCACTTTTTAGGTAATGCCTGATAATTATTAGTCTCATCGTTATTATTTGTTTTATTTATTTTAGTCTCTTTGTGAAGAGATTAAATTCGTGTACTTCTCTATGATCATTTCTGGAGAGTAATCAGTGAAGTAGCCTTTCTCTACATCCAACCTTTCTTGGGCCGCAAGCATCTCAACCCGATTCTGGACTCGGTCCGCTCCAATCTGGTTGGGCTCCAACAACATACAGGCTATCTCAGTCGTGTCCTCACTGTGAACAAGGCCCAAAGTTTGCACCGTCGGAAGCCCACCACCTCGAGCACTAACCATTCGGGCCACCCGTCGAGTGGCCGATACGTCTGTGGACAAGATTGGGATGTTGTACAATGCGACCCACGGGCGTGCCCCGATCATTGAGATGCCTCTTGATTTGGATACTATTGTTGGGCCTTCATCCGGCCTGGTAAAAAGAACTTCTGGCATTGTCCACCCGGCCCATTGGCTGCCCATTGAGTTGGGCCGGTAGTAGCCCAGTTCTCGCCTGATATCATCTAAGGCCTTGCCTGTTGGGTGTGCTGCAGAATACAGAAAAACTGGCACTGCATATATTGCATATGGAAATGAGAATATGAGGGTAAATATGTCAATTCAAAAAAAAATTATATAATGTTATAAAATAAAACTTATTTAAATTATCGGGTATGCTTTAATTATAAAAATCCTATTTAATTATGAAATTTGTTATTTAAAAAAAAAAAAAAATTTAATCACCAAACTCATGTTACCTTGAAATCTATTACCAATGTCGGAAGCGACAGCCTTAGCAAGCCAAGCGGCTTCATCGAGTGAAGCCCGAGCCAGGGGATGAAAAACGATGTCGTCGACAACACCCAGCCGAGGATGGGCCCCGGAATGAGACTCAAGATTGATGGCTCCAAAAGCAGCTTCAGTCATAGAAACCACGGTTTGGTGCAACGGGCTATAAATGGGACAGCCATTTGAGTCATGTAGAACATAGGATACTATAGTGTACCTTACCCTGTTATAAGCCCTGTCTTCAAATTTGTTAACAATCACAGATTCTGAGTCTTGTCTAGCGGCTCTTTCGATCGTGTCAAGAGTTGCAATGTTTCTTGATTCGGATATGAATAGCTTGCAGCATAGCAGCCTAGTTTGGTCTATTTTGCTCTTTTTCTTGTCCTACAAAAAAAGAACAACCAAAAACAAAAAGTTTGAGATTATGTTTTATTATTAATAAATATATTATTATTATTACTTTTTATTTTTAAGACTTATAAATTGGGATTTTCTTGATTTGATATTGGAGAACTGAAGTTTAGACTAAATTATATGAAATAGCGTTCGAAGCATTTTGAAGCTTAATATGATAAAACTCTAATTTAATTTAATCTAATTTAATTTAATTTAATTTAACTTGTGTGAGTTACGCATTAGCATGCCACTTCAAGACATTTAGATCTAAAAAACTTTTAAGTTTATCTTAAACGCTAGATCTACAACTCACACAACTTTGCATCTAAGTTTAAATACAAAACAGAATTTCAAACGCTATTCCAAACGCTATATGATTTTAACTAAAAACAAAAATAATACTTAGAATAAAAAGTGGGTTCGAAATACAATACTTTTACTCAATAGCAGGCTATAATATTAATAAATAAAATACCGACTCATCATATTTTATCTAAATTTTATCGAAAATTGTTCGTGTTTCATTATTATCCTTCTTGGGAGTTGACAAATGGGGGATAACATGATATTTTCTAAAGTTAGTTTCTTTTTCTATATCTAACATATGAATCATATGATCTTAGTAGGTACATTTCACCAGATGTCGGTATTTGGCCAATAATTTAAGGAAAAAAAAAAGGTCTGTAACGTATAGAAAGTACGCACGTGACACTCATTCTAATAGATATAATTTATGCTTTTTATTTTTATTTTAATTTCCTATGATTTAAATGACAGGTGTATTCTCAATTAGAAATTAATTTTGATATTTATTATTATTATTATTATTATTTATTATTTTTCAGAGAAAATAGAAAATACTTGCTTCTGCATCCTATAAGTGCAAGTCAAGAGCTCATTTCATTTACCAGCTTCATTATATATACTCTTAACAAGAAACAAATTTCAGTGAGAAAAAAGTAGTAATATACACTTTTTTTTTGTGGGGGAAAATGAAAAAATAAAATAAAAAACGGTAATTTTCATGCAGTAATTATTTTGCAAACTAGAAAATAAACTAAATTACCCATTTTAATCTTCTTCTATCTCCAAAAAAAAAATCAAATAAAATGGAGAGAGAGAGAGAGAGAGAGAGAGAGAGAGAGAATTTCCATCAAAAGTCTCAAAATTTTACAGAGAGAAGGGGGTAAGAGAAAGATGAGGGAGAGAGAGAGAGGAAAAAGAAAAAGAAAATGAAGGAGAAGGCTTACCTTGAAGCTTGGGTTGAAATCCATTTCTTTCTCCTCTGTTTTATTATTCAGTTCTTGGTTCAAAGTCTTAGCTGCTATGGCTTTGTCACATCACAACTCAAAAAACAAGAAAAGTTTTAGAAAAGAAAAGAAAAAAAGCACTTTCATCTATATATATATATATATATATATATAATTATATAGAGTAAGCATATATATTATATATATACTATATAAAAAGACATTAATGTGAGTTAGCATAAACTACAAACACCAAATAAAAGCCAAAAGTCCTGGTTGACATGTGGACCCAAAATTATTCAAAATTACAAAGACTATTATAAACCTGACCCAATTCATTATATATATATATATTAATAAAAAAATAAATTAAAAAAAAAAAAAAATTGGACCAGGGAGAACCATTCAATCTATTTTCCTCGGATTGGTTTGGATGTCCAGCTTAAAGGCGTGAAACTGTATATCAACTTCTAGATGAGATCCATTTTAAGATTTTGAATTTAAAAGTTACAAGAGATTAGTTTTGAAATAATTAAACTTTCTGTATCAAAAGCAGTCTGATAGTTAGATAGTGAAAGTTAGACGGAAGACTAACTTAACATTAATATTTATGAAATATTCTGAATTAATTTAGATAGTAGCAAAAATGATTATAAATAAATCAATCAATCAAAATAAATAAATAAGGAAAAAACAAATTGATAGGTTCAGTTATGATAAAGGAGCTGGCAGATGGTTATGGGATGTCATGTGTGATTGAAAATGCATATTTGATCTATCGTAAATACAGTTTATCCAAAAATCTCTCGGGTTACTAAGAGCTAGAGTGTCATGCCTAACCTGGGATGCCATGTTGGTGTCTACAATTGTATTAGAGATGTCACATGAAATCTATTTACATGTAAAATTACATTATACATCCAAGTGCATAGGCTTAATAATATGAGTGACAAATTTCCTTACATGGACTGATGAACAGATTCAAGAGAGAATACTTTTTTCATTTTTTCATATATTTTTTCTACATTTTTTGGACATGACTAGAAACCGCCTCCTAAGCTTGTTTTTGCAATGTTTTTTTCAGCAGTTTTGGAAAGCCCATAGTATTGAAACCAATGTTTTTAGTAAAAATGGGAAATCCACAATTTTAGAAGCTGGTTGGATAGTTTTTGTTTACCCATCATGTTCTTGTAGGAACCTAAGAGATGCTAATTGTTGTCACCCCACTATGGTTTAATAAAATTGACATTTCAAAACACCAAAACGAAGAAGCCCAAAAGAAAAAAAGATAACAAAAAAGAAATTATGAGAAAATTTAACTTATATATTAAATTTTCAAAAATTTCATTTCAAACGTGAGATATATATATTATCAATGCGTGTGCGCCAAGCGCCCCTCACATATAGTGTTACAAACCATAGAAGAATGCTTGGGCAAGAGTAAGTAGTAAACATTTCTAGCCAAATCCAAATACAGTGTCTAATGTCTACTATGATAAAGAACAGTAATGGTGTGGGTCCAAGAGTTATTAGAAACAACAAACATGTGGGGGGATATTAGTTTTACAAACAAACAAAGAAGACAATGACAAACAACCAATACTAAAGTAATAGAATAAATAAATAAAATCAAAGAAGATATATAGGAATCATTTTATGAGGTATAGATGATATCTTATCTTGAACTTCATTACAGACACCATTATAATAAGAATCATGATATGAAACATAACAAAATCAATAAACCATCCAATCTCATGCCCAATGGAAATAAATATATATTGAGAGAGAGGGAATCACCTTTTTCTATCATACTTGTTGTTCGCTCTCATGCGGCTGGACCCAATTCAAAAAACCTTTCAATGATTTTCTCCTGGGAAAGATCAGTGTAATACCCCTTCCCGACTTTCAATCCCTTTTCTTCTGCAAGCCTCTCAACTTCCATTTGAATTCTATCTCCTCCTACCTTACTAGGGTCCATCAAATTACAGGCCACCTCAATCACATTTTGACCATGTACAAGCGCCATAGCTTGAACCGAAAACAACCCACCACCTCTACCACTCACCCTTTTTGCAATTCTACGGACAGAACTTATATCAGAAGAAAAGATTGGAACATTGTAGTTATCAACCCACGGAGTTGCTCCTACAACAATGACGCCTTTGGCTCGGCTGGCTTGGGCCGGACCCTTATCGGGATTTAGTGGTAAACACTCTGATTCAGGCCCTCCGATCCATTGGTCTCCGTTAGCATTTGGTTTGAAGTAACCAAGTTCACGTCTTATAAAATCAAGCTTCTTCCCCTCGTGATGTGCTGCTCCGTATAGAAATGTAGGGACTGCAGGCTATAAGTTTAAGATCATTAACACTGCAAGAGTCATAAAGCAGAAGGGAAGAGACCTTAATCAAAACAAATGATTTAACACTTAATTTGAATTCAAAGATTGATAGGTACCAATCAAGAAAATCGCCTCTTTCTACATTGATGACTAAACAAATATGTTACATAAACTTAATTACAATCACACACAAAAAATCCAGTTTCAAAAGAAAGATCCCCTTCCATTCAAATCTCATGAATTCGTAGGGGTAAAATAAGAGATTTTAAGCCAGATAGTATATTAATCTTTTCGATTTTTCTCCATGCAAATGCACCCTAACCCAACTTATAGCAAATTTGATCACAAATTTTTTAAAAAATATAATAGCAAAATCGCAGTAACACAAACCTTGAAGATCAGAGCCAATATCAACAGCTAATGATTTTGCGACTAAAGCTGCTTCACCTAAAGATGTGAGCCCTAAAGGGTGAAAGCAAATATGGTCAACTACTCCTAGCCGAGGATGGCTGCCAATGTGCTCCTCAAGGTCAATGGATGTCAATGCAGCCCTAACCATGGAAAGAACAGCACTTCGTAAAGGACATGAATCTTCAAAGAGCTTAGAAACAAGAGTGTAACCAACTCTATTGTATGTCTCGTCCATGAATTTGTTGATTATGGGAGCTTCCGGGAATAGCTTGGCAGCTTTTTCAATCGATTCTAGAGCTGTCCTGTTCCGGCTTTCAGAAATGTAGACTTTACAGCAAGCCAGCACTGACTTTAGCATTTCTCTTTTCTTTTGCTTGTCTTTCAATGCCTGTCACAAACTGAAAAAGAAAAGGGATGGGAATTAGGATAACATACGCTAAGAAGATAAGAACTAAATCAAATTGTTGGTTAGATTTCACTTGCACAACAGGACTCTCATAACAAGTTGGTATATTCTTGTATTTTCAAAGCAACCCGAAAAATAGTACAAGAGAATGAGAAAAATGAAAGCATTCAAAAAGAAATTATGCATACTGTATATGCAAAAAATGAAATCTTTAAGCTTCTTCAATGAGCTCATATATAGGAGATAGATGCAATATACAAGAAGCTACTTTGCTTAGAAAAAAAACAAAAATCAACGACAAAATGAATTCATAGTCCAGCGCCAAAATCAAACTCAAAACGATGAAACAAACAATGCGCCCCCAAATTCATTCTTGATAACTAATATTTTTAAACTACATAGAAGCTCCCAAATTAAATTTTCCAAAATCCCCCCCAACCCCATCTCAAAACTCCATATCCTTCGCTTCCAATCCTGATTTGGGATACCCACTATACTCCAATTTCACACCCAAAGTTCCACAAGCCATCTTGAAATTAATCCTCAACCGCTCCATCACCTCTTGGACCTGCTCGTTTTCCGGGTCATGAATCGGGTACTGCTCAAGCAAACCCTCCATCTGCTTCACAACCCTCTGGACCCGGTTTGAGAACCGGGTCGGGTCTATTTGGATGGCAGAGTTCCAGACGTCGACACATCCCCTGTAAAAACCTAACTCCTCTCCGATCTCAAACCCCGTTTTCAGGCCCACTTGTTTGCCCTCTTCCTTGCCGGAGATTAAACCGTCCTTATAGCCCTCCTCGTACCCTTCTTTCAAATGGGTTTCTTCTAGATTCAGAGACGAATCGAATATGTCTTCCATCGAATACAATTTTAGCAAAATAGGAATTATTTTAAAAAATCAAAGAAAAAGTACCAACCTGGATGAACGGCGTTAATGGTTGATTTCTTGGGAAGGAAGTGGTCGGGAAAGAGAGAGAGAGAGAGTGGGGTGAAAAATAACTTTTATTCGATTTCGGATTTTTGGGTAGTATTTCTGGACTCAGTACTTCGCTCTTGCGCCCGATGGATACTGACAGGACCCAGCACAAGAAATACAATAATCGTCTAATTTTATTTTTATTTTTTATTTTGCAATTTCTTTCCTTATAATATTTTGATTGAATTTGTACACAAAAGAAATACAATAATCATCATGTGACATTGAAAGATTCAAACTTCATCAACTACGAAATTCCATATTTTTCTACTGAGTATCGAGTTTACCCAAACGTAGCTGCTACGAAATATTACACTTTAACCTATAAATCTCATAATTTATCCGATAATGATGTTATTACTATGTATCATAATCTAGAAACATATTAAGACTAGATTCGAGTATATGGATCAATCACAATCATATAGTCATAAATATTCATCAACTATCATATCATATTATATATATAATTAAGATCAAAAATTTATGATCAATCTAATCTTCCCAAATTTCTTACATAATTTAATACCATGTCACGATTGAAATCTATGTATCATATTTTAAGAGGGTCAATTGACAAATGCAAAGTTGATGTTTTTCCTTAACTTTTCAGATATGGGTATTCAAAATTAAATAAAAATTAATTTTAATTATTAATTTTTTTATATAAATAAAAATTAAATTAATTTTTTTTATTTAATTAATAATTAAAATTAATTATCTTTCAATCTCAACTAAATTAACCATAAATTTAGATCGGACCCAATTTGAACGTAATATGTAACATAAAAAACTAAATATCAATAATAAAATAATAAATAATTTCCCCAATCAATCAGCGCCTGAACGCGATTCCCATTGCATGCATTAATTTTCTTTTATTATTATTTTTTCTAAAAAAAAAAGAATTAAAAAATAGAAGGGAGAGAGAGAGAGTAGTTGCATGCTCCTTTTTACATGACAAGCAACCCAAGAAAGCACTTTTTCCTCTCTAATTAAAGAAGAAAAAAAATCAAATCCCTTCTTCAGAGGAGGGAGAGAGAGAGGAATAGAGATGGGAGGGTCTTTGATGAAGGGAATGAATAACAATGGGAGTAGAGGAGGAAGATCATATGGTATGATGTTGTTAATAGCTTTTGGGGCTGCTTTGCTTGGAGTGATGTTCCTTCATAAGCTTAGAGAGAAGCGCGTCTTCAACCTCCTCCTTCATGACAAAGACAGAGAACTCTTCTCCCTTCAACTTCTCTTACAGGCAAGAACTCTCAACTTCTCTCTCTCTCTCTCCCTCCTGTTTGCCTGCTTGCATGTAGAGACGTGTCCTTGTGTTATCATGCGACGTAGTATATGTGTAGCTCTAGCCACCATGCATGTATGACCAAAAATGTGATATTGGCTTACTTCGGATCTGGGTTTGGTTTGTATGACTCTCTATAATCTTCATATGTATGGGTAAAAAATGTGTATATGTTCTGATCTGAATAATAGTAAAAAACTAACTAAATTAATAATATTTCAGAAATCCAGTTCTAATCCAGTCAGGCACAGTAGCCTAAATTTAATCTTAAGTTCTTGAAAAACAGTGTAAAACCAGAAAAAAATTCTTGATAGGAATTGAAGGCGATCTTAATCAATATATGTCTTACAAACTTGTGTGTTGCTTTAACTTTCTTTCTTGATAGCTAAAAGATCTAGCCTTGTAGTTAAGGAATCATTTCGGTATTGAAAGTTTTCTTTCCCATACATATAATGTCACAGAAAGAAAGAGATCAGGGCAAGAAAATAAAAATGAAGAACGAAGAGATGAAGTCAAAGATATACTCTGTTAGAAGCCAGAATATGGAGCTCGAGAGAAGGTTAGCCGAGTTGCAATCCACCATTGATTCGCTCAAAGATGAACAAAGAACCATAGAATCCGCACTTGAAATCAAAGACAATGAGATCAAGGTCCTCGGATCACAGAAACAGATCGAGAATAATCAGAACCATTTAGTAACCACTTTAACAGAAAGCTTGAAGCAAAAGGAAGTGGAAATCGAAAAGTTGAAGCATCAACTCGATGAATATTCCCCTTCGAAATACCCACAAGGGAATCTTACGAGTACCGTAAATGGAGAGAATACCACAAAAAGTGTTCAAGATGGAGGCTTTTCGGGTGAAAAAACTGTTGACAAAGAAGTTAAAGGAAACAAAAACGAGGATACTAATAATGGTTTGAGATTAAGCGAGGAGAAGAATATTAAAAATGAGAATGAAACGACTGATCAAGATGGGCAGAAGGAAGAAAGATCACTACAAGAAGATTCTGCAAGAATGGAAGGTTCTGAAAAAAATGGTGGGTCTTCTATGAGTAAAATGAAAGGGAAAAGATGGAGGAGGGATGTTGGGAAGAAGAGAAGATTGGAAAGTAGATGGAGATTAAACGGAATCGAGAAAGAGGAGGCGAGTTTGAAGGGTAGAAAGTACTTCAGGGGAGATGATCTAAATCTCACTAGTAATAATCATGAGAACTTGACTGAATTCCAAACCTCACGACATTCTTCTTCGGACGAGGAAGCAGGAAATCAACCATTGGAGAAGGAAAGTGAGTTATTCATGAGAAGGTTAGGGAATGGTACTACTACTAGTGAGAGTTCGACCAGAGGAGATGAGCCGAAAATGGAAGGAGATACTGATAATGAAGAGAGTGGTAAGGGAGTTAAAAATGTTGGGCGTGAAGTGGCGGAAGATGTTAATGCTGGAGAAGTGGAAGAAGTGAGGAAAGATAAAGACGCCAATGGAGAAAGTACCAGTTCTGATATGGAAGGAGGAGAAACAGAAGAAGAAGAAGAAGAAGAAAACAATGATGAAAGAAGATGAATTTGAGTTTTAAGTGATAAACTAGATCTCTGTCTACCAGACTTTTGTGTATTTCATGTATTTGAAGAGTAATTTGCGTCTCACAGAACAACAGATTGTGTTCATCTCCAAATGAACTACCATAGAAGCATCTATGTATTGTTATACATATTTCTTAATTATTGCTTTTACAAGAAAGCAACTCTTACATTGAATGTATATATTACCAAAATATGAAAAGAAACATTAGATCTTAAGCTCACAGGAAAACGCTCAAGATTGTACCAAATCTGGATGAACCCATTTCCAAAAATGCTTCTTCACAAAAACGGCCTCTTCAGCTGCCATTAACGTGGACTGCAAGCAATCCCCATACTCCCCTTCTTCTTCCACCTCCTCAGTACAAAACTCTCCCTCCGGCAAGCCCTCACCTCAGCATCCATGGTATGCAAAACATAACAAGCCGGCAAACCCGGGTAAGAAACTGAGTTCCGTTCCTCAACCCTTGTACTGTAAGAACCCGGAACAATCCTCACGGTCCCACCATCCCCCTTAATTATCGAACCGAGCTCTTCTTTCACGGTCCGGTGAACAGCTGATTCAGGGGTCTCATTCGGTTTCATCTTTTCCGACAGGGGCCGGTTCCGATCCCGAACATGGTCATTGGATAGCTCTTGATGGGATTCGACTAGGACCCGAGTGGGGTCCTTGCAGATGATTCGGATCGAGACCACGTTAACGGTTCGGACCGGCGGGGTTGAGTCGGAGAGGGAGGTTTCACCTTCGGAGAGTTCGAGCCAGAGGTTGTGGATGTTTTTTGTGCCGGGATTGAGACCCCACGAGGCGAAAGAATCAGAGGGTAGGCGGGGCTTGAGCCAATCGGAGAGAGATTGAGGGGTGGGGAAAGGGTGGTGGTTTCTAGGGGGGATTTGAGGAGAGAGGGACATGGTGGGTAGTTTGAGAAACCGGCGAGGGTTTATTGAAGGAAAGGAAGAGAAGGGGAATTTTAAGGGAGTGGAAGAGGAGAAGAAGAAGAAGAGGGAGAGAGCTGTGAAGATGAGGTCAGGTTGATGGACAGCGGGTTTGTAGGGTGGTGAGAGAGGGCGAGTATGGGTGTTTCCGTATGACAGTGATGTGGATGTGGCGGCGGAGACGGTGGCGGCGGCGGAGGTGATGGCATTTCAATGAGGGTGGTGTGCTTATTTGGTTGCATTTCAATCTTGTAATTGCAATTTGCTAGAGATGATGAACTGCCGACGTCGTATTAAGAATCTCGGTCACTAAATTGGCCACAAAATTTAAAAATAAATGATAAGATAAAATGACATGTCGTTACAATAAAAATGACATGTCGTCACAATAAAAATGACATGTCGTTAATAAAAAAGCCACCATAAAAAGACATGGATCGGCGGCGCCGGTGGTAATGACATTTCCTTCCTTCTTTTTCTTTTTTTTTCTTTGCTTGATATATATATATATATATATATATATATATATTTTTTTTTTTTTTTTTTTTTTTCAAAAGGAAAATGTTTCATTTTATAAAAATAACAAATATAATTTTTGAAAATAAATTCAAAACGCGTATACTATATATCTTATATTTTAAGATTTATTTAATAAAATATCATAAAATACTTTAAGTTTGAGAATAAATCTTAAAAAAATTATCTAATTCAATGATTATTTTCTCAATAACAAAATCTCTAAAATCAAAAATTGAATAAAATTGAATATATTAGAATAATAATAATAAAATACTAACATTATTATATGAAAAATATCATGAATATTTGAATCTTCATCTTCAATATAACATTCCAAAACAAATTATGATGATACAAAGAGCTCATTTGGTTCCATCCTTGTAGTCATGTCTTTTCTTCTCGCTGACACTTCTTTGAATACCACCACATTTTAAACTGCTCTCTTCAATCTATCACCATTATGAAAAAAAAGAAAATGAATATGTGGACTCTTAAAAAATTAGTATATATATATATATATATATATATAGAGAGAGAGAGAGAGAGAGAGAGGTATGGAGATGAAGAAATTACCTCTAATGTAGAAATAATGCTATGCAGTTCAACACACTCCTCTAAAAGCAATTTCTCTTGAACAACCACCTTTGCTACATCCGATAGCAATGAAGCAGTCTTCACAGCCTGTGTTAAGATCCACAACTACTTCAATATTACTACCCTCCATCCATTACAAAACATCATATGACGTTTTGTAAAATTCCCCCCCAAAAAAAAAGTCAACATATCCGGTATCATGTTATGACTTGTGTTTTATGATAAGACTACACGACATCAAAACTAGACGACATCAATTCATTGATGGAGAATACGTAGTTACATCATGATGTATTTACCAAGGGTGAAAATGTTGTTGCCATTGCCTTGATTGAAGCTGTGAGGTCAGAAGCATGTCGGAACGCCATGGAAATGGTTTGTATATCAACCTAAATTTACATTCAATAAAATATAAAACAAAATAACTTAAATAATGTGTATATATGAAGAATTTTTCGTAGATACATAACATACGGCCTGTGATACTAAATCTTGTCACAACAATTAACGTTTCTCTCTGATAATAAGTTATGTAAGTATAGAACTGATAATTATAATTATAATAAGATTTAGTATGTCACGTGATTATACAATATGTTTAGTTATTTATGTTATACCTTTGCACCTTCAACTAATGGAACTCTGCAAACAACACTATGTAAACATTTTTTGGTCATAGAAAGTGCATTTGAATGTTGTCTTTCCATATCTCCCCAAGCTTCTAATAGTTTAAGCTATTTAAAAAAAAAAAAAAAAAAAAAATCAAATCAAATCAAATCAAATATTACTACTTAATAATGTAAACTATTTGAAAAATGTTTTGACCAAAAGGGTACGTCTTACTTGAGAAAGGAGTATGAAGTTGAGCTTCATCTCAAGCTTCTCCTTCTCCAACTGTAGTTTCTTCTGTACTACGGAGCATTGTAGTTTTGTAATACCATGCCATGCGTTTACCAAATTTGACTGCAAAATTATATCTTAAATGTCATAAAATTACACACACTAAGGTATTCATTAACTTGTTTTATTCGATATCATCGATCTTGTACTTCCGAGTACAAGTTTCGAAAAATCGGATTTAGCTGAACAGAATTTTCATTTGGATGAGCAACCGAAGCTAGCAATTTGCAGGCCTAAACTATAATTTAACGAAGAAAAAATATGCACATGTAGTGAGAGAGAAGATACCTCTGCCAAGTTAGATGTGTTCTTATTAACAACGTTACTCTTAGCATTTACGAATCGCCATTGCATCAATCTGTTATGAAGAATCCGAAGTTGATGTACCGAATCCGAAGTAGCAGCTCCCACCGGCAAAGTAATTGGAGTAGCCGAAGAGACAGAAGAACCCTTCTTGCTCTTGAACAAATCCAATCCCATACTCAACAACTTCTCTACCCCTTTAGTGCTTCCATAAGGTTTCAAACTCGAAAAGGACATCGGCTTTTCCTTATTCTCCACTGACATGGGCGGCTCACCAGATCGGCCCGGTGACAAGGCCCATTGCGAAATAGTACTTCCATACGCACTAGATATTGAATTTGCCCTCTTCATCACATTTTTTGTAGTAGACATTTTTGGTGAACCATCAAACGAGGTTGGATTCGGGATGCTTGAATCTGAAGACCGCCTTCTTGGTTTCTCGTTCGGTTTCTCATTCGGTTTATCATTCAAATATTTTGAAGAAACCTCCTTGCTCGGTTTTCTCGAGCTAGCTGTTGAGAAGCTACAATCGCCTTCTAAGTCCATGTTATCCTTGAATGCATCGGATTTCCGCCGGGATTTCCCGTAAATGGTAGTCTCGTCAAATGACAATCTCGTCGATTCTGAGTTTGGGGTTGGCATTTTAAAGGATGAAGAAGAACTTACAGATTTTCCTGAAAAGTTCAATTTTCCGGTGTATCTGACTGATCCCCCTATTAGCGGTTTATGATTTTCTTTCGACATTTCTCTCTCAGGTTCAAGTGATCTAGTACTAAACTCATTACTATTTACGGTCTTTTGAAGATCTTTTAATCGATCATTTCCTAAATGATCGGCCAGGGTATCTAGTTTCTTGTTTGAAGATGGAGAAGAAGAAGAAGATGAAATAGTTGTTGTTGAAGAAGGCCATAGTCCTTGGATCAATTCGGAAGCCTCTTGACTTTTGATTTTCCTGCTGAGCTCCATCGAATTGGGTCTTGATTTTCTTAGGGTCGGTGAGAGAGCTTGATTCGGGGCAGAAATTCCATTCTCGATCGAAGAATTTACCGTAGAATTTGAATTGAGAAATCTCGAGCTCACTTCTCGTGATTTCGATCTCCGAGGCTTGTGAGATTTCTCAGAAGAAACCGATTCTTCATTGTCATTCTTCATTGAGAATTATGTTTGGCTTCCTAGAAACAGAGGAGAAAAAGGAGCAGAGGTATCGATTAAAACAGAGTGAGCAGAGTAAAACGGCAGAGGATTTGGTATAAGATTTCTGTGTTTTTTGAGATGAGAAACAAACTCCTGAGAGTGGCGGCAAAAATATAGAGCCTAAAAGCCGGCGAGTTTGGTTCCGAAATTACTAAAAAATCCTCCTACTTAATCTAATTACGTATGAGTAATGGATGGTGTGTGAAGGGTAGACATGGAAAATGGTGAAATGTTTGATTTGCTTAGAATCCGGAAGCCGTTTGGCAGTAGGAAACAATAACAGAATTAAGAATGTTTCTTCCTTTTAAAAATTTCATAATCCATTTGATTTGATTAAACTCTTGACTTAGTGATAATCTATTTTTGGTTGAAGAGCTATTTTTATGTTATGGTTTATGGCTTTTTGAGAAGGGTATATACTATATACTATATGAGAGTAGATTAGATTACATGTGTAAATTAAATGTGTATAGTTTGGCTACAAATAGAACTTTATTAGTTGAAGAGTCACATTTACATTTCATTGAACCGTTTTGAGTAGACAAGTATAAACGGAATAGAGCGGATGTAGGATTTTTTTCAATATGGAGGTTGATTACTTACCTTATTAAGTAAATTTATGATTTTTCAATGTCGCGGCATTGGAGGAGTCCGGTGATGACGAGGGGCTGTTGGGAGAGGGTGCATCAAAGAGAGAGTTTAGTTTGTTTTTGATCTCATTACCATTTTCTAGGGTAACAAATAAGAGGGAAGTAATTTGACAGTTCAAAAACATAGAGACAAAATAAGGTGAACAAAACAAGGTGAAAGAAACTATGTCAATTTGTAATGTTAACAAGCAGGATGAGATGAATTATATATAGCTAAACATAATAGCCACTACAAAAGGGTCTATAAGTTAACTCAAGCACGTCAAGCTAAACAAGTTTCTACAGCACAATTTAATACCCATGCTTGATCTTCATTAAAAATTCAAAAATGGTACAAGCATATTCAATCATTACGGTTGTCACTTCAATGGAAATTGCAGCTTTGCAACAACGGATGATTGTAATCAACATACTTCTCCCAAAGAGGCCTATACTTTTCGATACCAATCTTAAGCCACGGCTTTGAATTTCCGTTAAAATGAAGAACCGCTCCCTTCTCTATCAACTGAGAGTCAATATTCGTATAACCCAATCCTAACACATGCCAAGAAGCATCCATCGGTTGCATCAGACCATAAAAGGTCAGCAATCCGGGGGGCAAAGTACCTAGTTTCCACAATGTCCGGTCAACATTCTTTTCTTGCCAATAATGGTATATACCCGTTACATTCCTTTTCCTCCATTCAACCAAATCAAACACATTCATCCCGAAAGCCCATCCACAAGCATCCAGATCGAAGTGTTCTCTTATAAGAGGATGAGAATAGTTCAAGTACTTATGGTACCTATGGAAGGTCCCTGTACATGTCTCAACAGCTCCAATCACATTACTATTCAAATCTATGTAGAAAAGATCTGAAATATCTTTCTGGACAACAACATCATCATCTAAGAACACAATCTTTTTCAAGGCAGGAAAAACTTCAGGAATGTAAAACCGCAAGTGGTTGAGCATAGAGAGATATTTCGGGTTCCGGAATTTGATTGGAGTTCTATTATCATCACTACTACCCGAAAAATAATAGTTTTGAACTTCTGAGTCTTGAAGCTGCTTTAAAACTGGAACGTAAGAAGCATTTAGCCAAGTGAAGTCCTCGAATTTTTGAACCTCAACTGTTACCCCACTGAATTTGTTCATCAGAAACCAAGCCTTCATTGCAGAGTAATTAATTTCATCAGTCACAAGATGGAAAACAATTTTATCCTTTTTTTTTGAGTTTGAGGCTGTGGAGTTGACCACAACTGACGTAGCAAGGATGTTATCAGAGAAAACACAGAAATGGAAGAGGTCGTTATCTTCAAGTTTACCGTCTATTTTCTCTTTTCCTCTGAGTTTTTTCTGTAAATTTAGGGTTCCAAACCATTCTGTAGTCAAACGGATTCCCAGACAGTATAGAGTCTTTGGGACTTCTTCAGCAGCTATTTGACCATATTTTACGCTTTTTTCACTAACCGAATTCACCTGTTCTTCAAACGACTGAATTTTGGCTTTGAGTCTCATGATCATGGTTGAACTATCGTAATGAAGTTGTTGAGCTTGGTAGAGTAGAAGTGCCATGTCATGAATTTCAGTTTCGGCCTCTCTAACCGTCAATGGGGCCCGCCTAGTTGCGGCATTTGAGAGGAGGATTTGTGAGTTTCGGATTTGGGCACTTAATTCCCAAGCGAATTGAAGGTTGCTGCTTTCTTTTGCAATCACGACGAATGCTTTAGCAAGGGCAATTTGGTCATTTAGTTGCCGTGCAACAGAGTTGGGGTTTAACATTTCCTCGGTTATGTTAAGGCCTTCCATTATTCTTTCACGTCTATATGATCTCTGTAATGCAAAGGAGAGAAGCATAAATCATAAGCATTCTTTTTATTATAGAGAGATAGACCAAAAATGCTTCAAATTTGCAATCTAAAAGTTAAAAATGAAGCATAACTAGAAAGAGAGAGGATACTTCGAAGTTTGATTGAATGATCCAAATGAAATGACAGCTATAAGAGGACGAATTGTTAAATCTTTGGTATGTGAAATAGCATCACTTGTGTGACTTATAAGAAAAGCAATGATTATCCTCAACTTTTATTTTAAAGCCTCATACTGAAAAGGAGTATTCTAGCAAGTTTACATCACTTCACTATCTCGCAAAAGAAGAGAAAATAAAGAATAACATTGCTTTCTTGTAATCAACTAATGAAAAAACAATGAAAGTTAGCAAATCTTGACCCTGAGAGCCTAAGACTATCCTGATTAATTGAACTGTAATTGCTCAAAAAATGAGTCACTTCTGCAATGGGTAAAACCAATGAAAGAAGTTTGATATATCACTCGGGTGCTCAACAAGACTTCTTTAGGCTTTAAAGGGTAACAAGGGAATACAAAGGGTAACAAGGGAATACAACCAGAGAAAACTCCTCACATTGTCATGAATTGTGTCTCTCAAGGAGTTGAGATTTTTTCCCAACTTGAAGCGAGAAAACAATTCTGAATTCTAAGGGATTCCAAAGTAACCATTATTTTGTTGGGTCTACTAGTAATATTCATTCGTAAACCTAAAATTTCAGCTTCAAGCCTTATCTCCAACTGGCCACTATCCCCAAATATAATCTAATCAAGCAGTGGCTTATTCGAATCTATCTGCTCGTTTTGGATAATAATAAATGTTGCTTCCACTAATTGGAGCCTTAAAGAACCAAATTAGTACCGTTTTCTTTTATCAAATCTCGAAAATTCAAGTCCTAATTCAGTCTTTTTTTTTCCTCCCCATTTTCTCAGAAACCAAACAGAAGACAAACTTCCAAACTTTCTGAAAAAAAAAAAAACCTAAGACAGATATAACATATATATAGATATATATAGATATATATATGTATATAGATTATAAGATACCTTGTTAATTCCTGGCCTGGGTTCAATCTGAGTTTCATTGACGAGCAAGAAAACGAAAAGCAAGATCGCAACACCACACACAACACACCAGACCACGTTCGGGAATCCGAATCTCCTCCTGACCGGCCGACGAAAATCCGCAGGCCTCCGCCTCATTCTCTCTCCTCCGATTAAACGAAACTCCCTCCCGCCGCCGGATCCTCAAATCATTTCCCTTTTTCAGTTTGTTTCCCGAGAAAACCCTTCTTTTGAGGAAGAAATGAAAGAAACAAACAACAAACTATGAATTTGAGAATCGATAGGCAAATTTGAGTGGCTTATCTGCTCCGGATCATGGAAGTGAACTGGAAAAATTGAGATCTGATTCTCTTCTTCTACTTTTTTAGTACTTGCTGTTAAACAAACTAAGAACTGTGATTATCTCTCTCTCTTTCTCTTTCACGAGCTCCTGTCTGAACTGTGACTATGAGAGGTGGTTTTCGTTCTCCCTCTTGACCTTTTTTTTATTTATTTTTCAGTGTAACCGGGTAGGGGTTAAAAATAATCAACCCCAGGACTTATAAATATTTAAAAATTCTCCCTAAAACTTCTAAAACCATAAACTACTCCTTTCAACTTTCCAGAACCATAAAAACAAGGTCCCCTTTCACTATTTTTTTTTTATAAATTAATAGTTTTGAAATACAAAATTTATTAATTTAATAAAATATTAAATAATTAATTTATTATAATATTTATTATTTATTAAATTTATTTAGAAATTAATTAATATTTGTGAGTAAATAAGAAAAGTCTACAATTATCCAATTCTAGCTATTTGTATCTTAAATTCAAAAAATATTAAGAAAAATTAGAGATAATATTTCAAATTGATATCAATTTTAAAAAGAAACTAATTGAATAATATATTTTAGAAATATCTTATAATAAAATTATAAGATTTATTTGTTAGGAAATGAATAATTTATAGATTCTGTCATATTTATATAAATTTTTATTATGTATTATTTTATAAATTTAGTAAGCTATTAATTTGAGTAAACTAGACTTACACACTTTAAATTATCAAACTACTAGATTTACAACATTTATATTTAAACATAATTTAATTCATTTTTTGATTTATATGTAGTTTTTTTATATACAAATTTATCTATATATAATTTCTAATTAATTTATTAGTTTATGTGTAATTTAAATGAAATATTTTTATTTATATAATATATTTCAGGTCGCTAGCAATGACATGACACTCTATTCAGCCCGCCACATTGTTTAAAAATGTATTTATTTATCTTACATCCCCATTCTTTTAGTATTTCAATTTCTTTTCCTATTAATTTATTTTTTTAATCTAAATTATATATTTTTTTTAAAAAAAAATTAGGAAGAAAAAATAAAATCCAATTCGGTTTTAGTGAAAAAATGAGCCAAAATTATCCAACTATTTTACAAGAAAAATTATCGCAACAATTCGATTGTTTCACGAGTTATTTAAATTGATTTGATTTCTCGTGAAAAAACCGATTTGATCGATTCAATCCTTCGCGATGAATAAGATCTAATTGTTCCAGTGTTTTTTTTTTTTTTTTTGCAAACCCGATTCATTTTATTCAAGATAAATCTTATATAAAAAAATCGAATCTCGTTCTTGCAAGAAGTTGGATTATTTCGGTCTATTTTTTCAAGAAAAACTAGATTAGATTTCCTTTTATTTCTTCTTATTTTTTTGAAAAAAAAATATAATTTGGATTTAAAATGATAATAAATTTATAGGGAAGAAAATTAAAAATAATGAAAGAATGGGGATGTATGAATTAGTAAAATTTTTTTTTTTAATAATGTGGAAAATTACATAACGTAATACGTCATCAGTGTTTTCAAAATTATCAAAGTGATCAAAAAAATTTATTTGAATTATATATAAATTAAAAAATTAATCAAATATTATTAATTGATGAATTTATAAAAATTAAATTACATAAATATTAAAAAATTAATTAATTCTTAAAAAAATTATATATAAATATTTAAAAATTTTATAAACTAGACATAATCCTCTTTTTAGTCAACTTTTTTGTATTGATTAACATATTGATAACTTGATATGTTTATTGAGCATGTCATCCAAAATTTTAAAAAATTTATTTATATTTTTTTATTTAATATATTTCGATTAATTTTAATTAAATAAATATTATTTTCTCTCTACATTTTAATAATTTTTAATTATTAACCCACCAATTTCAATCACTATATTCTTCGTATTTCTGGTTACCCAAAACTACTATGTCCCGACCACCATTTTTAGTTCCATTCTCTCTCTTCTTCTTTCTCGCTCTTTCTCGCTCTTTCTCTCTCTTTCTCTCTCTTTCTCTCTCTTATTCGTCTCTCTCAAACCTCACCATGAGAATATGAAAAAGATTCCATATTTAAGATCCAAATCAAGATCAAGACGATTAGAGGCAAAAATTTAACGAAAAGAAACACATAAATCCTTGAGTTATGAGTTTGAAAAGAAAAAAAATTACCTGTGAAATAAAAAACAAAAAGCGGAGTGGAATTTTCTGATTCCGAGCCACACTCGAGCTTTTTGATATAACTAGCATTTTGAATCTTCTTTTTCGTTTTACTGATCTCTTCATTATGTCTTGTAATTGGCTTCAAGCCTTCACTGATACTACTTCAAGAGAACTAAAACCACCATTTCTATAAGCAATATTACTACTCTTCTTTTGGTAACAACCTGGTAAAACTGAGCTTAATTTCTTAGCTTAATTTTGTATCTGAAGATTGTTGAGCAATACTGGGAAAATGGCATGAGAATCTAAAAAAAATCTAGATTTTGAGATCTAAATCAAGACGATCAGAGGCAAAAATCTAACTAGAAGAAAACTATAAATAAATCATTGATCTAGATCTCAAAATCTAGAAGAAGAAAAATCTGTTAGAATTTTCTTATTTAGGCTTAATATTAATTAAGTATTTCGGTTTGTACAAAAATGCGATGTGTAATGTGGTTAAAGATATATACTCGGGAATCCAATATAATTATGTAATCAATTTTGATTATGAGTTTAAGAATATCTTATGTTTTATTAGATGAGATTATAATAATATAGGCTTAGCTGAAGTAATGATCTATAATGAGATATCCTATTTAACACTTATATATCTTTGCTAAATTTTTTGTCTATTAGAAATCCCAACGTCTCATCCCATTAAAAGTCGTTACATAAAATTTTTTCAAAATATGAGCACTATACATATCAAGAAATTCTGCTGTTGTATGATGATTTGCAATCTAATGACAAGTTTAGGTATAATTTATTTATATATTTTTCAATCCGTATTTTGAATCTAATGTAAATTATTACGTATTGACTATATAATAAATCTAACAAATAGTATCTGAGCATGTTGTATTTAGATTCAAGATCTGAATGAATTTATGGTATATATTCATCTTGGTATGTTGTTGAAATTAAATGATTGGTTATATACATGTTTGTGTTATAAATGTTCAATATCCTTCGAAGATTATATTTTATGATATGCATGTTCAATCATGTTTATATCATGTTCATATCATGTTAATGATTGTATGTATGTGACTTATATACATAAATCTACAAAAACAGATTGTATGGAATATTGTTTGAATAGACTTAAATATGGAATATCAAAATTGGATATCTCCTTTGTAATTATTATGATACTTATAGTAATTTTATCTCACACTTCATTAGATGGTTGGGTGAAATTTTCAATTTCTTATTTTTCAACAAGATGTTAAAGATCTTATTTACTTTTTATTCAGATCAAATGAATAGTCTATGTTTTTCTCGTGAGAGTACCTTTTTACCATCTCACGACTTATGGATTTACTGGGAGTCGGAAATGTGACTGGTTTGTAGCGGATTATTTCAGCGACATCCATATCATAGTTGGGTTACTGGTAGAAGGTCTCGACTAATGTTCCTTTCGTGAATGCTTCCTCCTTCAACAATCCTTCATATAGGATCATCTTCGTGGACAACTCAAAGAAGTTCTGAAATTTCATTCTTGTGAATTTCTTCCAGAGTTTAATGTCCATGCTATAGACAGCCAACCTAACGAACTATTATTTAAGGAGAGCTTCATGAATTCGGTTCCTAAATTGTTTGAATTGGGACAGGAAAGCCTCGGCCAACTCACCTATTTGTTGGGATAAATAGGATAAGTTAGCCGTCGTAACCTCTGGCTGGCTACGGTAGAATTGGATATGGAAATGTTACTTCATATCTTGCCAAGTTCTTATCAAGTTGGGTGGCAGCATGGTATACCAAGCGAAAGCCTGCACAATCAGGGAGTTGGTGAACATTCGGATTTCTAACATATTATTACCACTGGCCTAATCGCACTAAATGTGGAAACGACCAATGTATTCCACGATTGACTGATCTAGATCATCCTCAGAGAATAAGGTGAAGTTTGGGACTCGGTATCTATGAGGGAACGATTATCGGTCGATCTCCTCAGGATATAGTTTGTGGGACATAGGCTAAGATGGCTGCCGAACGGTGAGACCATAAATATCATGTATAATATTATACATATGCTATCAGTTGATCATCGGTTGCATAGTAGCAGTATGTCTTAGTGGTTGAGGGGCCACCATGGTGGATAAAGTGGAATGTTCATTCACGGCTCGTCGATACTTAGATTGGGCAGCATGCCAAAGGTGGGCAGTTGTTCATTGTGCCTTGGCTTGTCGTTAGGCCGACGTGTCCTTTCGAGCGTTTGATTGCTTCATCCTCTCGAGGAGTCGAATGATCAAAACATCGGATGATCGTTGACTCAAGATGCCATGATATACTACCCAAGCAAGCCAAATACTACATGGACCTAGAGTGAAGTCAACCTTATCGATTGATTCTTCTGCCAGGAGGTTCCCTTCCTCCGGATTTCCCTCTGCCTTGGCCACATTCCACTCCTTAGAGGGATAGGACTACGTGGCCGATGACCAAGAGTTTCTGACAGATCACCTTCAACTCGATATTTACCAAGGCTATGAATCCTTAAATGACGTGTAGACATCGTACTAGGTCTTACTAGGCATGCCAATTTATTGATGTTAAAAATCGGTAAATTGGCATAATGCACGGGGGTAGATGGAAAACTACTTATTAACATGCGTAGACCAAGTCCCACTGGGCTTGCTGATTTAGTGATTTCAAAAATCGGTAAATCGTATAATAAAGAAGTCTATAAACGCATGGTTCTCGAGTTAATTGATCTATCCTAAAAAAAAGTGTAGTATGCGAACGTGCTAGTAGTAAAAATACTTTGAAAGAATGCTAATTTAAATTGCGATAATATGAATTGCGGGTAAAGTAAAAATGATAAGATAAAATGCAATAAAATAAAATCCAAATATATTAAAGGTAAGATAAATAAAGCATGCTAAAAGGTAATGTAAAGTAAAGTGCCTAATTTACATGTGCGATAAGTTAAAAAGTATTAAAATTGAATAAGGCATTGTAATTAAAATAATGACATTGTATCGTAATAGAAAAAGATCTAACTTGATTATAGAGTGAAAGAAGCATAATACAATACTTAAAGGGTTACATCGGATTTGGATATTAAATCTATTGACGATGAATAAAATAGTGAGCAAAAAGCTATTTATGGAATGTGGGTTTTGAGTATCAGGAATATTTAGTGAATCACGCAAGTAGATGCTCATAGAGTGGTAAATATCCACATAAAGATTTCTTTAGGGCTTTGAGCCTGAGAAGATCTTTAGAGCCTTGGAAGTTGCATTACACCTTTGGGGTGGTTTTATGGTCATTTTTTTTTTGGTTTTTCACTTTGACGAAGCTATTATTTATATGCAACCGGAGACTTGGTAGCTGTACTCATAATTATCAGAAAAAATCCTCTTAAGGTTCGAATTTTTCAGTTTAGTCCTCCGAATTGCAAAGAAAACTTTTTATTTGCTTAAAAATCCTTAGAATTGATCAAATGTCTTCTTTAATTTATAAATCCATCCTTGACTTTTATTGTTTAATCCCTAGACTTGATGAAAGTTTCTTATGAGTTTATGGAAATGCCCCTAAAATTAGGCAAAATGACTAAAATAGAGGTCTATTGGCCAAGAATCGATCGACTTCAGGGCTTCATGATCTTAGGCGGCCAACGTTGGCCGCATGGTCAGTCGATCGATATTAATTAATATCTAATTAAAATTAACCTCTAACTAGTTAAATTAAATACTTTATTTTAATTAGTTGGTTTAACTGTAACCGACTCACATTTAATTCGAATTGTAGCTTAATCAACTCTTGACACATGTCAAATATTTTTTTATGTATCAACAACTGGCAATCCTAATATCTCGTCTCATTAAAAACCGTCACATAAAATTTGGCTAAGATAGAGAGGAAGTCTTAGCTTTCAATGTTCATGTGAGCACTGCTACATATCAAAAAATTCTGCTACTTAAATGATAATTGTTAGATATACAATCTATGACGAGTTTAGGTATGAGTTACTTACATATTTTTTCAATTCATATTTTGAATTTAATATGATTTATTACATATATTTGCTATATTTCTAACAAAATCTAGTCGAAATTGTCTTGATTTAGACCTTAAATATATTGAATGATCAGGCATGCCATGTCTTAATATATTGATAAGTGCAAAACATTTTATCAAAGTCTTAAGAATTCATATATAATTTTCTAAATATAAAGGGGCCATCCATAAATTTAGTATATTATATTTGGACAGTAAAAATATTATTCAATTGAAATTATTAATTTATTAAAATTCTATTATATATTCAATCATCAGCAAAATAATTTACTTTGACCCTATTAGTTTAGTTTTTTAATATTTTAAACTCAAATTTCTTAATTAGTATTTCACCAACATCCACCTTCTACACTTCTCCGCATAGATCTTTGGTTCTTTAAAAAAAAAGTGTTCATTACTTTGATTTAATTTAAACGTTTATGCTGAGAAAAGATTGCTAAAAAAAGTTAATAAGATACGACAAGATCATCCACTAACCATTTCTTTACTTGGCCAGGAAAAAAATTTGATCATAAAAATTAAGATTCAAGACATATTTTATAACTACAACTCCCCAAACTTTGGTTTTCAGAAACTAGAATAACAAATATATAAAAGAGCCAGAAAAAAAAATGTTTCAATTTGAAAAATTACAATGCCCTCACTACTACCTATTGCTCTCAAAACCCATTTTGTGATCTTATTGCTACTACCATCCACTTAGAAAGGCCGGTAAAACCGTCCCATACTAAACAGAGTATGAATAAGCGCATTGTCGGAAAAGAACGGAATCTTAGCATAGCGTCCGGAGACAGCACTCCTTACACACTCTAACAACAAAAGGATATATCCAAAACCCACAAAAGCCCAATATTGCATAGCATACGTACCCTTATAGTGTATGTACGGCGCAAGATTGCTCGCATTCCAAACAATATCAAGCGCGGTTTCCAACAACATGCCCATCATGACATGGAAACGAATAAAATGGGGCCAATCCTTGTTCCTCACAATTCCAAAGTAGGCTAGATTGAAATACAGCATAGGGAACCAGTTCGGAAGCTTTTGAATGACTCCCGGAATGTAAAAGATAAGGTAGTCCATTTCGTAATGTTCTAACAAGGGTAAGACATAGTAGGCCGTGCTTGACATTTGTAAGGCAGCCAAGTAAGGGATGCATGCTAGAGTTCTCCACCACCATTCGGGTTTTTTCGTAATTACCGGGTAGGGTATACGATAAGAGTCTTCTCGGAATGCTCGGGTAAGGTTTGAAGGGCGTGAGGGTCGTTTTGGTGATTTCGGTATGGTGTGTGAGAAGCTCCCGTGATCTCCACTTAAAAGTTGGGTCGATGCAGAGGAGAGATGCAATGGCAATGCACCTGGGTTTAACAATAATATAAGGATAGTTAAAAGGAAAACTAGCTGTAAGAAAAAATGTTGGACAATATATGAGATGCGTTATAAATGAACTATAATGATATTGCAGAAAGTTTTGCATTTTGGTGTTTTACGGCGCATTTGGATAGAAATTTAAAAAGCGTTTAAGGTCTAAAATCCAGTTGGGAGCCACAAAATGTCAGTTGGTTTCAATCGCAGATCCAAAAGAAAAAATCAGCTTACTTCACAACATAATCAAATTATTGTATCAAAAAAGTGCCGGTTCACTCGTATCATGAAACTCCAGATTCCATCCAGTCATGTCCCTCATTTTCCTACTATGTAGATCCATAATCCAATAGAACAGAGAAAGGGTATTCCTTTTAGAAGAAAATGAGAAATTTGTGAATACCTCTAGAAGAAGAATAACAATGAAGTTGCCGTGGATAAGGCCTTGATGAAATATTACATCCCGCCGATATCACTGATGCAGCCAATCGAGGCATAATGAAGTTAGTTGATCGGGCCATATGTAATTGGTTCGTCTTGGCATATCTTTTTGGGATCACATCTTTATAGTTATACCTGTCGAAAAATCACACTCATTCAGATTTTATCATTCTTGAATTTTTGGGGGAGAATCTAAAGATCAATAAAAGATGGAGATTGCATTCAAGTGAATATGGTTTGATTTGGACGGCAAAAAATTAGGGAATGAGTCGAAAATATAATTCGAGGACTGAGTGTAGGATCTAGAATATCAAAAATGGATTAAATACCTAGTTTCTTGATGATACCTTGATTCCAAATACACAAGAATAACAGAACTTAAACAGAGCTAAGGTGTGTTTCTTTTAATGGAAGAACATCTAAAATCTACTCTCTTTTTACCCCTTTTTTACGAGGATTTATTGCATGAATATGACTTACACTATTTTACGTTCTCTAACAAATGAAATCATGTCATTTTAAGAATTTTTTTTTTTACGCAGACAATTTTCATGAAAAATGAAACCCTAGAACTAGTTTTCCATTCACAATCATGTAAATTTCTGGAAATGAAAAGCTCACAGAAACACCAAAAAAGGAAACACAACAAAAGAAAATTTCTGGATCCTTTCTACCAAATAAAAAAAAAAAACCAAGAAATCATAAATAGATTTCATTTCTCCTTCGAAAACATATCATCACTGAAAAATTTTCAATTCGTCCTTCAGACAGAAGATCTCGCCGGAAAAAAAAAATACTAGAGAGGGCGGCGTACCGGTAAGCAGCTCCGGCGAAGCTGGCTGGAACCGCCGTCGAATTCGTTAAGGTTTTGGAGATTCCGATGTTATTTTGGGCAATCATCTCTTCCTTCTTCTTATTCTGCTGTTAGAGAAAATGATGCCGAGAAGAGACGAGAAATTTTGCCGGGTTCTGTTTCTTTCCATGCAAGTAAATAAATAAATAAATATATATATTTTTTATATAATAATGAACCGACATATCGGTCTGTTTAGGGTTTAGAACATTAGCTTAGATAACACGACACGTCGGAAATGTACATAAATAATAACGATATGTCGTTCGATGCCAAAACATACATAAAGCAGCTAGCTGTGAACTAAACAAAAAATGGCGTCCTGCTCGTCAAATTATCAACGCTTACTTTCTCTGACCAAGCAAATGGCCGCTCATGGAAATCAAGGCCGCCATGATCAAGCTCTAGCTCTCTTCCACTACATGCAGACCACACTCGCTCTAGCTCCCGACCCACACGTCTTCTCTCTCGTCCTCAAATCCTGCACTGCAATCAACCGCCCCCTACTGGGAACCAACATTCACGCTCTTGTCGCTAAATTGTCCCTACTCTCAAATCTATTCGTGGCTTCAGCTCTCGTCGGCATGTACGGAAAATGCACCTCGGTTTTGCTCGCACGCAAGCTGGTCGATGAAATTCCTCAGAGAAACGTCGTCGTCTGGAACGCCATCTTATCTCTCTGCTCGCACTCGAACCGCGTTTCAGATGCATTAAACTTATTCGAAACAATGGACGTCGAACCTAACGCTTCTTCTTACAACTCCATAATCGCAGGATTGTCTGGTTTAGACGATGGATCAAAAGCACTCATCTTCTATCGGAAAATGTTGCAACGAGGATTGAAGCCTAATTTTGATCACGCTTCTTGCTTTACTAACTGCTTGTACGGGAATCGCAGCTTTGAACTTGATCAATGAAATCCATGGCTATGCAATCCGAACTGATATCGATTCTCACCCGCAATTAAGCAGTGGATTAGTAGAAGCTTATGGACGCTGCTGCGGCTGTCTTGAAATGCACACAAGGTGTTTGGAAAATTTCTGAAAGAGACGTAGTTGCTTGGAGTAGTTTAATATCAGCTTATTCTCTTTATGGTGAGGCGAAAACAGCATTAGCCATCTTTCATCAAATGGAGAAGGCAAAAATACGGCCTGATGAGATAACATTTTTGGCTGTACTAAAAGCTTGTAGCCATGTCGGGTTAGCAGATGAGGCAATGGGTTATTTGAATCGAATGGAGGATGATTATGGGCTGAAAGCAAGTAGTGGTCATTATTCATGTTTAGTAGATGTTTTGAGTAGAGCAGGGAGATTGCATGAGGCTTATTCTGTGATAAGGGAGATGCCGGTTAAGGTGAGTGTTAAGACATGGGGGGCATTTCTTGGGGCTTGTCGGACTTATGGAGAAGTAGAACTTGCTGAGGTGGCAGGAAAAGCTTTGTTAGAGATGGAGCCAAAAAATCCTGGTAATTATGTGCAGTTGGCTAGGATTTATTCTAGTCTAAGGAGATATGAAGAGGCGATGGGAATTACAAGGGAAATGAAGGAGAGAGGGTTAAGGCCTGGTAGTAGTTGGGTCGCGTTTATCAGGATTGATATGTTTGTTCTTTTCGCTCGTATTTGGGAACTATTCCCAAAGTTGTCATTTCTTGACTACGGTATATAAGGCTTCCATGTAAAGAACTATTCCCCCTCATCCTTTTGCCCAGACAAGAAGAAATTCCCAGAATTAGAACCTTGTTGGTCAATCAAATTCTTTGACCATGAATAAATTTCTGGATCTTGCAGCAATACGGGCCCCAGAAATCCCGCATAAGATGTTGGGCTCCATAGAAGAAGCTATACTAATAATCACAGGGGAAGATTTGCAAATTGTAGGTTATGGTTATGTGACACTATTTGATCGATCACAAGATTAAGACAAATACCGATGTTTGCATCGGTCCTTTTGTGGGGTTTTCGAGAAGTATTTCATTGTGTGATATCGATGTAATGGTGGTCCTTACGAACTAAATTTTTATTGTATTTAGTGATATTTCATTTTCATTAACGTAATCAAATCATATCAGTATTTAATAATAAAAAATACCACCAAAATAGAAAATAATGCCTCCTTATTCTGTGCTTCTACCCGAATTTGGCATTATGTTTTATATTAGTGATAAGAGAAAAAGTTAGCTCCCCCAAATCCCATTAATACTCTCAAAAGTTCGAATTAATAGGAAGTAATGATATAATAATTTATATTAAGTTTAGCGAGATTTAGTATTCACCTTGAGGCGAGTGGACTTGATTGTCTACTTTTTCGTAAGATAGTGGTTTAATTTATAATTTCTAAACATATGGGCGCAACGAAAAATAATACTGAACTTTAGGTGGGGGTTACGATAATTATTTTCCATTTATTCTATTCTTCCTAAAACCCCAGAACACTCTTCTACTGCTCTGTTTCGGAAAACTTGGAAATGGCAGAAATTCCTCAGTAGTCGTCCACTCCAGAGGCCATGTCGATAACCTCAATTCCCACTCTCTCCTCTTCAATCCCATCTCTTAAAATCTCTCTCTCTAAACCCACTTCATATTATCATCTCTCCATTCGACCCCATAGCCAGAGCAATCGATTTTCATCCTCTCCGACAAAATTTGTGCCCTTATCATCTCACAGAACCACCAAGAATCTTCCTGGGTTTTCCCAGAAAATTTATGGGTTTTTTTCAGTGAGAAAATTTTCATTTGTCTGTGCAAGTTCAGATAATGGTCTCGATCAAACTGACAATGGGGAGATAGGAGAAAGTACTATGACTAAGCGGTTCAGATACTTGACGAAAGAAGCACCCAACCCGCCCGTAAGATGGCCCTGGTTTTTGGGTAAGTTCTCTTCAACGTTTCTATGGTTCTTTCTGTTTGGTTGCTGTGAAAATGTTTTTTTTCATCAACCGGGTTTCTAAGGATATTTGAAATTGTAGATAACTTGGTCTAATTTCAAGTACTGGGATTGTAGTAGTACTCATCTAATGTGCCAATAACTCTAATTCAAGTCAAAGTTAGGTTAAAACTGTAGTTTGGGAAATATTTAGGTCAAACTGTGAGGTAGAATGAAAATGGGTTTGCCTTAATAGATTTAGAATCGGATTTCTGAAACTGAATTTTGAATACAAGATTAAATTCAAATTAATGTAATTTATTTAATTAAAAGTTGTGAATTTATTAAGTAGAATCCAGGAAGGAAATGCCTTGGCAAACTCGTTCGAAATTTGAACCAAACATCAACCACAGGTCCATAACTTAAGGCTCCATTTGAATGATATATCAAACAGACGGTGAAACTGAAAACTGGATATTGGCGGTACAAACTGAACTTAAGGCTCAAATGTTTGTCACTTGTTGCAGCACTGGCTTTTCTTATCTATGCATGGAGAGCCCTATTTTTCGACTTATCAAACTGGAAAAAGGGTATCCTCAACATCTTCTGATTCCTTGGATACCTCTCAAAACTCATACTAGCCCTAATCTTCCACTTCATCGGAGACCCGATCACAACTACCATATAATTCATTGAAACAATAATCTACACTGTCCGATCGTTCTACTCCAGCATAGTAGCATATGCTCCCATTCAAGAGTTGACCACAGTAATCATCTTATCCTCAACCATCCTTGCCATCTCAGAAACTGCAGTTCCAAACGCTATAAACACCCAACCTTACCTTCTAACCCTCTCCGGTCTAATCGGTTGTGCAGCAGTTCAAGGGTACATTTCTGAGCTGTTGTTTTGGACACTTCTTGTCGGTTTGTACGGTTTCGCTAAATTTGTTAAGAAGAGAGATGATGTTACTTCGGCCTTGCCTGTTGCTACAGTATTGGATGCTATAGGGAAGCCATCATGGATTAGAGTTTTGGTTATTGGTTCATATTTGGGGCTAGCAATTGTTCACCATTCAAAGAAGGTTTCAGGAAGATGGTGAAGTTTTAGTATCAGAAGAGAGGAAGATTCCATTGCCTTTGTTGGGTGCGGCCTTGGCTATTGGAATCTGGGCTGCTGCTAAGTGGGCCGGGTTCGGCACTTGAGTTGGGTGATAGTATGATGCCTTTTTTTTTTTTTTCCCCTTTTAGTCCTTTTGTCATACTAGTGTTTCTCTTCCCGCACTATGAAATTTTGTTATACTGTTACTCAATTTGTTTGATTGAGTTAGGCTTTGCCTTTTATCTTACATAGCAAACTGCCTTCTTGATTTGGAATGGTACTAGGTCAATTACAAGTAGCTTTGAATTAGGTTCATTGAAGCTTTGGTTTGAGCTCGATGTTGGGTTCTTAATCTGAATTTCGATTTTGAATTTTAACGAATTCGTGCCGAGCTGATTGTGAATTGGTCTGAGCTTGAATTGCGAAGGCTGTATCTTGAGGTAGCTGAAAAAATGTGGACTTTGAACAAGATTTTGAGATTTGTTTAAATCTTGAAACGAATGCTATGCTCATGAGGATCGCAAATGGCTCGATAAACAAAGGACTCATGTATTTCAAATTCCAGTATCAAATATGTTTCTGACCTTCTGTTCACAAAGTATGAATAGGTTGGGCTCCAACAAACCTGTTTGACCCAAATAAGACCCGAACCGGATCTTGAGATCTTTATCGGGTTAAAAAGGGGAATCTAGTCTAGGGTTTCCGGCTTATAAAGAATTTCCACTGCCTATATAATGAAACGCAGAGGGGTTCTTTTCTTTCACAGCATATCATCAGATCTAAGCTATTCAATTTCCCTCTTTTCTTTTACTCCACTCCCCCGCCCCCCCCCCCCCCCCCACCACTTTGATTCGCACGATAATCTACCCCGGGCTTCTCCGATCTTTATCAGTGACGGCGGAAGCCCCATTTCTCGTGCTAAAACGACTGCCGTTTTAGTGTTGCAGTTCAAGTTCCGATCTTCCACGGCTGATCTGTGTCAAATCAACGGCGACAATCTCTCTCTTTTTCCTTCACCTTCGTTTAGATTCGGTATTTTGTTTTCTCGCCTCACTACACCTTTAGCTTGTTTTCAAAATCAAAATGAAAAATCGAGCTAGTCATAGAGGCGAAAATTTTTGCGGGTTTTCACGTGGGGGTTTTATCTAATTTGATGGTTTTGCCTCTAAAATCTTCCGCTATATTGCAATCTTCGTTTTCAATTGTTATTATTATGATTTTCTCTGATTTTCTGGGTGTTTTAATACTCGTAAATTCCAAATTTTTAGAACCCTAGAAATTACTTAGTATGAAATTTCATATACTTTTGCTATAATGTGGCCATGATGATTATACTTCAGCTTCAAAAGCCAGTTCTGCTTCAGATATCTAATGATTGATAGAGCTGTTACCTATTCTGAGCCGTTATTGATCAATCCATTTTATGTGTAAATCTGATGAGTTTATAACTATACTCTTCTCCTCAAAATTTGGTAGGCGTAGAGTCTGAAAGAACTCAGAAAATGATGTGTTTCAGCTTCTTTCTGTTGTATATCATACGATCGGATTGGAGTTAAATATCAGCACTACATGCTATTTTGATTCTCTCGCACATAGTTCTTCGTGGAAATTACCGAAAGGAAAATTCAGTTTCCAGGATTTTATATGTGCGTACAGAGAAATGAATCCTTTCTGCTTGAGCCTTCTCCCTTCTCTCTTCCATGGAGACGTGCTCCAATGTTATTGGATTACAGTTTCCTCATCAGAGACCACAAGCTAGAAGTAATTGGATTTTTGGACTAGATTGACCTAATTGGCAAGTACAAAAGGATTCTAATATAATTAAAAATTATTTAAAATTTTGGGACTAAATTTGTAAACAAAATCTTCATAATTTTTCAGGATTAACAGTAAGATATGTATATATATATATATACCCAGGGAAATTGGTTTTATAATAATATATGTTAAATGGACCCAAGATTCAAAATGTCTAAGATTGAAATGGAGAGGGAGGACTAGATTGACTTAAATTAAACGTACAAGGACTAAAGTTGGAATCTGAAACACAATTTGCCCAATGCCAAATTCCACAAGGCTGTAGGAAGGTGTTTTGGATGGGTAGAGAGGAGAGCTAGTGAAATTGGCTGGGCCGGCTATTACGTGTTTTGGATCTTATTGTGCTTAATTATGCAGGTACGTGGGCTAGTACAGCACGGCATGAAAAACTTGTTTTCGTACTTTAATTATGTAGGTACGTGGGTTAATATCACACGATACAGAATTTATGTGGTAGCATATTGTGCTGTATCGGTCCAGAGTCTCAAAAAGGTTGTTTTAGTTATAAGAGTTTTTTCATTCAAAATTATTTTGTATGTAAATTTTTTTATTAATATAAAATTTTATTTTTTTTAAATTTATTTATAATTTTAATTATTAATTAATTAAAGAATAATAATTAATAATGATTATTTATTTATTTTATAATAGATACTAAAATAATTTATTTATTTTAATATTATTAATTTTTAATATATTAACAATCATATTTTTTTAAATAAAGCTCAATCGATTTTTATTTACTTTAGACTAATAGTTTTGAACCGTCGAATATCATAATCGCTGCTAGCCTAAGTAGTTATAAAGTGATTAAAAATTGAATATCATAAGCTGCTAGCCTGTATAGTTATAAAATGATTAAAATTTGAATCTGATTTATAAATAAAAGAGATTATTAAATAAATGGGCCGAGCGTTGCAGATACGGATTCATTGGTCGGCACGACACAACACATTTATGACCCATTATTATATATATCTATGTTATGCCATGCCTGGCATAATACAACCCGTGTCCAGCATGAATTGCCACCTCAAAGTAGAGAAGTCCTGGAAGAGAGAATTTTGAGAATGACCGGTATAATGGTTCGATTTTCCCGATCATATGTCTTGGGAAAACTTTCTCCCTTGACAGAACTTAAACGGGTAATGACTGCTCCGAAGAAAACTTATTTTTCTTCAGCCCAAAAAAATTTCAAATCCATAACATGAGTTATCTTAAAGCTCACAAACTTGTTTTAAACAAACCACAACCCATAAAACAGAAGCTAAAATTCATTCAGTCCGCCCTCATCCAGCTCTTGACAGACCAACAAATCTTCCCCCTCATCACAAAAGAATGACCTCCTCCCGATCAAGTCCCCCACTCTCTTAGCCGGCCCGGAATCTCTTCGACTGCTACTGTCCTCATTCTTCATCATCTTAATCTCAGGAAGAACCACATGATGTTCCTTATCATTATCGATTGAAGGAATCTCCCATCGCTTCTTCACCTTAGGCGTCGACATCATTTCCGTTCCCTTACTCCGGCACGTTGAAGCTTTTCCCTTCTTCTCATTCTCTTCCTCCGGAAAAGACCTCTTTCTCCCCACATTCGATATAGAATTTCCGTTACTAGTCTGATTATACCGACTAGCAATCACTCTACCAGCCTTCAGTATTGGCTTCTTTTCACTAGCCGGAAATAGTTTTCTCGGCTGGACCGATCCAAGGACTGAATCGTCTTTCTTCACGGGCCGTTTTGATCCGACGGTTGTGAATGCTTGCTTCAGGATCGTGATGTTTTTTCGCGATTTCGGGTTGACGCTCAAATTATCTTTTCTTCCTCTTCCTTTTATGATTTTCCCTTCATCGATTTCTGGTAGTTTCCAGAAACACGATTTGCGACGATTTTGAGTTTGTTGAATTGGAGTTAATTCCGGTTTTCCAGGATGGTTAGATCTGATTCCAGTGATGATTTCCGACATCCCTAGACTGACTCCGGCACTGCGATGACCGAATCCGGCGAGTATCTCGCACGGCCCCAAACTGACGCCTCTGCAGTTAGGCTTTGACTCGATCTTCTTTTCCGGATTTATAACCTTAGCACTCTGTTTGGATTCCGGGAATATAACTCTTCCACGTTTCTTTTCCACCGTCTGTCTAGCAATTTTCTCGGCTTTCTCAATTCTAAGTGCCTCAAGTCTAGTCGACAAGCGGCTGATTTCCTTCTCGATTTCTTCAATTTCCGAGTCAATTTTCCTTTCTCTCTCTTCGTTTTCTTCTTCTCTGGATTTCTTGGTCGGAATCGAGGATGTTAGAGAAGAAACAGGTGGCTTCTTTATACTAAACACAGGACTCAGGTTCTCTTTGCTGCAATCGGAATTCAATGAATCTGACGATCTGTTCACATAAAGATGCTGCATGTTCGTCCAAGAAGCTTTATTCGCCATGGCTGATCCTTCTGATTCTTCATTGTCGAAAGCAGCGTTGTTCCAGACCTGTAAGTCCTGCGCGTTAATGGCTTCTGAATTATATAAAAGAACACTCATTTTTCTTTTCCCTTTTCCTTTTCTTGATTTGATAGGAATTATTTCTGAAGATCAGATTTTTTGTTTGGCCTCTGGGTTTTATGATTTGGTTTATCAGAGGAAAGAAATTATTGTATTTAGAGTTTTTTGACCGTTGGAGAAAATTAAAACGTTGGAAGGGCGCGGGTGATGGTGCAATCTGGGCCGTTGGATTTTAATTTTAATTTTTGTAAATTGTTAAATCGTGTAGACAGAAGACGCTCCGATTTGATTAAGAGGATATATATATATATAATGGGGACTGGGGAGGATTTCTGGGGGAATTTTAATTAATTAATTAATTAATTAATTTTCATTTTTGTCCTTCGTTAAGTATCTCGGGGCCCACATGGTGCGTGTCTGGGTCATATCTATTCGTATTTGTTATTTTTGTCGTTTAGTACAAACACCAAAATATGCTTAGACGGTCCAGTTTATATTTGGGCTTATGAAAAAGCCCATAATAAAATCTAACTTAAAATTATGTTTTGTAATTTGAGCCCATGTCCAAATAATTTTAAATAATAATAAATAATAATAATAATAGAATATAAATATTAAATTATCTGAAAGTTTATTAATTAAAATATTATTTTAATTAAATTTTAAATAAATTTAAATTTTTGATAAATAAACTGATATAAATACTCAAAATTATCGGATCCAAGAGTGAAATTAATAAAACGGATAGAACTGTTCTATAACTGTATTTTAAAAAAAATCTTAACTATTAAGTATTTGAAATGAAAATAAAACAGATAAAAATTGAATCCCCAAACTGCAGTTCTAGAGATTTTGTACTCCAATTCTTGCAACTATGAATCCAAACTGAAATTCAACGTTATTGAAGAATGAAGAAGATGTCATGGCAATCGTGACGGAAACTCCAATTTCGTTCAGTTTTCGGTTGAGCGTTTGAAACTGAAATGCTTGGACACGAAATAAGAATCATAAGATTAAGAGCGCGCGTGCTCGATTAGAGAGCAAATTTGCAGCCAAATCTCGCTAAGAAAAGTAGAACCGGATTTTTACAATATCTTTTTTCTTTTTTTTTTTCTTGTACACTTTTTACCCAACATTTACATCATTTCCCAGAATTACACTCTCCATAATTTCACAAACTCGTCCGATCCAACTCAGTCAACCCCGAGCCGACTGCTTCTTTTCCCTCTATCGTGTTCGGAATATTCACAAAATTTCCTAGAAATTATCAGGCGATTCGATCGTCTTCACCCCTGGCCCCAACAGTTCAAGTACATAACTCGCCGGAGAGACTCATCGGAGTTCACTCTCCTCTCATCTCCGTCGCGACTACCTAAAACACCACCGGCGAGATCAGAATCAATCGCACCAGCGATCGGCCGCAGATCCAGCCTGTTCTCTTCGGAGAAGAACCTCCTCCCTTGCTGAAGAGATTTCACGCCGTTCTTCAACTTGTGTGTCTGCTCTGACTGGCCCTGCACCACTGCCACGCTTGCCGCCATCCATGCACGATTTAGGTAACTCATTCTTCTTCTTAGATCAGAGATTTCAATCTGAAATTTGGTTTTCTTGTTCTAGATTTCTTCTGGATGAGTGGAAAAAATTCAAGAGAAGGATGTAGTACTTAAAGGCAAATGAGATAAGGGGGAGGGGTAGTATGGTAATATCGAATAGTGGGTTTTTTTTAACTCTTATATAAAGGTCGCAAATAATCGTGGAGCGAGAGGATCGAGGGGCTCTTTTGTTATTTTCTGCGAGGTTGGACGTTTCTGATAGGACACCTGCTTCAACGAGATCTCGCAGCTGTATTCGCGATAATTTGATGTTCATAATAGGGACGGATTGAATGACATCCGGATCTAGCGTCATTAAATAAGTTACATTGCTTAATATTTTAAAATATGCAAGTTATTATATTTAATTTGATGAATTGCGTATTTATTTTATTTTATTCTTTTCTTTCCACTCGTCCTCCTTGTTTTTATATTTTTTCGTATTCTCTTTCTATTAATGTATCTTTAAATTTTCATTTTAATTTTTATCAACGAACTTATTCAATCTCATAAACTTGTTAGAAGTCATAAATTCATTATCTCTAAAAATAAATCAAGTATATTTTGAAAACAAATCCTTCACAGGTTGAGACATTTCGATCCGTAAAATTACTCAACAAGTGAAGTGTTTGTTTTCAAAATGTATGTATTTGTTTTCGAAAGAGAATAAATTCAAATTTTCAATAAATTTATGAACTTAAATAAGTTTATTGATGGAAATTAAAATATAATTTCGAAAATATATTAATAGAAAGAGGGTATAAAAAAAAGAAAAAGATATAAAAGAAAAAAAAAAGAGGATGAAAAGAAAAAAAATAAAAAATATGTAGATCATCATATTAAATATAATAACCATAGTATTTTTAAACATTGGACAGCGTGACTTACTCTACGAATGACAAAAATTACACAAACTGTATAAATATCATCCAATTCGAACCCTATACAATCCATCCCGTTCATAATTCAAGCTTCTTAAAAGTACCATACGATATAATAGGTGCGATATGTCATGATACGAGTAATGGAGTACTAGGTGATGATACGTGTCGACCTTATCCTCAGACGCATGGTATGACTCATCCTTGGACATGACTAACGACTCTTGAGGGTGGGTCCTACATTTCCATATTCTTGTGTGGGTCCTACATTTTTTTTTTTAAAACCTTAACCAGTACAATGACAATTGGGTAGGTATTACACGTGGTGCCTTTGGATTTGGAGGCGATGTCTCCCTTTCTTGACATCCTTGTGAATAAGGACTGCACATCACGTGGGAAGGGATGGGTCTCACGTGCAATGTGTTGATAAGTTGATAATACGTACGATGCTTTTCATTTTAACATTTTGTTTCACCTATCGGCTATCTTGCCTCATGAAAGTATGACACGGTATCGCTTTCCCTTACGTGTCCTAATAAAATCGCACATAATAAAAGAAAAAAGAAAAAAGAAATATTATTATATATTATTATATTATATAATATATTAAATTAATATATAATTAAAATAAATACGATTTTATTCAAATAATTTCAAATAAAAATATCATACTAAACATCTAAATTGATCGGTTATAAGATGTACTATCCTTATTTTCGATAAACTATATAAGATAATCACTCAAAAATAATAAATTACAAATATAATCCTAACTATAAATAATATTTCGAGATTCGTCCCATTTTGTAGATATTAAGGTTATTACTTTATGCATGTAAAATTACCAAAAGGGACACACTGACATTGTTGGATCTTTCGTCTTTTGTAATTATTCGCATAATGTCACAACTTGTGTTTGTTTCTAGATGATAACGATCAAGTCACTCTCGTGGAAATAATTATTATCTAAACAAACTTTAATACACAATCATGTAATATAAGAGTAAGATTTAATCAAAATGAATACATTATTGATTATCAATTTTCTAAGTTAAAGACGTGACAGGTTTATTAAACTTAATAAATTGAATTTAAGTATTTTTTAAAAAATAAAAATAAATAAATTATTATAATTATTATTTAGCTAAAATTCATGTAGTGGACTACCTTTTTCCGTCTCACCCACCTTACTCCACTTAGTGGACTGTATGTATAATGATTGAAAGTGAAAGTAGAGAGAATCTGTCAACTTTATGTGCTTAATTACTTATTTAATAAGGTTTGATTAACATCGCAAATCTAAAAAGCTCATTAACAATCTAGATACTTGTAAAGAACCAAGATACTCAGATTCAATGTTTCTTTATTTTTTTTTTTAGACATGAAAAGTATGGTAAGTTATATATAAAAGAAAATCAGAACTATATTAAGATAAATAGTTAATAATAATAATAATAATAAATCGATATTATATACTCAATATTTATGAAAAAAGAAAAATAGAAGAAACTAAAGACACAATTGAGCTGAAAGAGGAAATTTGATTGATTTAATGAATACATGTTTTGTTACACAGATCGATCAAATCTCTCATGACCATATTTCTAAAGATCGTGATATATTTACATTATTCTAGAATCTTCCTCGACCGAGGAATCTCACTCAAGATCCGTATGAATGACAGAATCTAAAGGACACAAAGGATAAACTCGAGTTTCATGTCGTCGTTAGTTTGGACCCCAACAGCTCAAGTACATCACAGTCCTTAAGGACTCCTCCGATTGCTTTGCCTTGTTACAACAAGTACTCGAAACCATTGCAGAAGAAGAAAGCTTCCTTGCCTGAGTTGTAGAACGGAGATGACTCTTTGCGTGCTGGTGCATTGATCTTATGGTGTGGTTCCACCTGCATATCCCTTGATCTTTTAAGGCTTCCACTACTCCAACACTTGTTGCTACTATCCAATTAGCTTTTCTCGTACTCGAACTCATCCTCTTGATTTCTTGCTTGTGAAATTGATGTGTGTTTTTTCTATGGACCAAATTGGAAGGTGGGTTTCTATATATATATATACACACACGTATATTGAGAGGGAGAACTCAGCCCATGGTTTGGGTGTTTTTTTTTTTGTTGGGTGAAACGCCGTGGGAGAGTAGGACGTGCGTTGCACGTGCGTGTTGTGGAGAATCTACAGATGCTCGGATGGATAAGGTTGGGGAATAGTTTGGTAAGTTTACAACAATGGGCACCCGGTTTTGCTTATCTAATAATTAAGTATCCATGGCCCACTAGCAAGTAGCAACCCAACTCTTATCTTGATGGATTTTGACATCTTTGGTAGCAACTAGACAGCTGAGATGGATGGGGACCATAGGCTCATAAGGAAACATTGGTTGATTGAATGAGAACTCACGTTATGTATTGTTTCATATACATATGAGTCTTCAGGACACCTACATTGCACCTGGGTTGCTAGGACCCAGATCGAATCCGAGTTTGTGCAATTTCAGATTTTAGAGGGATCGAAAATTTAATAGACTCCTCTTTTTCTCAATTTTCCTTCCTTACTCACTTGTTTACTGTTCCTTCTTAAGAATCTAACCAAACTAAGTATTACCGGCTGGGGACTCGATTATGTCTTTGCTTGCTATCACTTCTCAGCTGGTCTGCTTTGCCTAGAGGTAGCAAAATGGGCCGGGAAGCATGGATTTGAGATGTCATACTTGGAGGAGTCTGAAAAGGAATTGAGGGTCTCTTCCTTAAATGCAGGAATAGAAGCAGAAGAAGCTTTTTCATTGACCATGATGACAAAATGGTGAAGAATTGCTACTGCTACACGGGACAATAAAGTGTGGCGGGTTGTGAGGGTATGATTCTATTCCTGCTCTGATATCATGAGAAAAAATAGAATGAAATTGGATGCTCTGCATCGATACGTAATCAGCCATGTATAAGGAAAGCAAATCCTATTTACAGAATAAGCAATACTACAATTAAGCTATGACAAACGGCAATCAAGGAAGAGAAGAGGGAAGTAAATATTTTACACACTGTCATATCTTTATAAGGTAAATATACAACTAACGTTTCTATTTCCTTACAAAAACATCCAAAGAAAAAATTGCAATGCAAGGGAAATAAGCGTATAAATGAAATACTGTTGATAATCTTATAATGCTTGGTTTTTTCTTTAGAAGCAATTACTGTATCCGACATGAAATCGAACGTTCTTAAGGCGTATTACCGTCCGATTCCGAGTATATACAAATTGCTCGAAAACGTAGATATATATTCTAGCTTTTCAGATTTGAGGGGACTAAACCAAATTGCTAAAAAGTTCAGAAATAAGTCCAGTTCATTCTAGCGAACAGCTTTGTGCATGCAGCTTCAAACTTTGACAAGAGAAGTGTGGATCGAGACCTTGACATGTATCGGAATTCGATCTCCAAGTTGTTTAGAGCAATGTAGGTGATGAAGGAATATGTTGATAGGTAAGAAAGCAAATACATGAAAATGCACATTATATCAATTTGGCTTTCAGGGAGAATAAAAAGAGATATCAAAGGGTAGTAGTAGATTCACGGAAGGCTAATGTGGCTGTAATGATCATATATTGGACGGCCAGATGATCTTTTGGGTTATATTCTGGATCGTTGGATCCATTTTAACTCCCACGCGGAACACATGTGACCACTAGAGGAGAAGGTTCTATGACACATGTTATAATTTGGTTGTCCAAGAATGCGCAGCTAGTTGCAACTAGTTTGTTTACTTTTGTTAGCCTACGGCTTAGATAATTTAGTCGAGCTGTTCAATAGGAATTGAGATGTAATCGATATTCATTTTGTGATTTGTTATAGAATTGGCGAAAGCTTATATGGAGGTTTGTTTCCCTCGAAGAACCCTTCTATAACAGAATCTTGATTCATGTTTCTTTCTACTAATCGTGTTCATGGTCAATTCTAAAACAGACTAGTTAGAGAGGCCATCACAAGATATATCTATGCGCAGGCCATTAACTCAAGACTTGTACAGTGTTATGAACTGAGCGCGGGATTTGTGAAGGATTTGAGCCTATTTCTGGAGTATTTCTCCTAGCGGTTAAAGCGATTGTGATTTAAACCAGATCAAAAACTTGATGTCATAACTCCAATGCAACTGGAAAAACCCATTAGGTATTCTTATAAATTGAATAGAGTTGCGGCTAATCATGCCTTGAATGCTAATAGAATCAAACATTTTTTATGTTTAACTGATATGGGCAATATCGATTTCGTCTGGGATCTTAAATGTATCAGCTGCTCCAAATTTCCTGTACTCTTCTCCGGGATGAGATGAGTCATCCTCAGTGTCATCCTCTTCTCCTGTATGACCGCCAGGTGCTGAAGCGTCATTGATGCTTTTCGACAGGCAAGAGCCGGTGGCGAGCATGTTGACTTGGCCATGGTGAGAGATTTCTATTACAACACTGCTGTCATTGTCGGGAAGAGGTTGTTTCCAGGGCTCCCCATCAATTCTCATGAATGTATGATCAGCCGCTGCTTTGTGAAATTCAAACCGGATGCTCCGAGCCTTGACAAATTGAGCAAATCAGGCAAAGATAATTAGAATCTATCCATATAAATTAACAAAAGTTTATGCTAAGACAATTTAGTCTAGCATTTGATACTCCAGTTGGAAAAATTCATTTTGGAAACCCACAAAATCTCGACCAATGTATCTGTAAAAAGTTCTTCTAAATAGAAACCCAGTTTTACCTCACAATCAAACTAGCACAAACTTCAGTTGGTTCAAACTACAGTTCCAATGTTTACCTGCACAAGGCGGGTTCCATGTCCTTTTGGAGCGAAAAGTACAAGTCCATGCCAAGCGTCTCTGAAACCAACAACCTCAATAAGGCCATCATCCACGTACAGTGGAGTCAAGTCTGGCTGCAAATCATATATTATAAAAAAGTATTTTGTTAGATATTTCTAGATAAAGAGAGAAATCACGAAAAATAATTTAATTCATCACATTCACATCAAAATTAATATGTTTTAACAAGATAACCAGAAGGCAAGTTGGAAACTAACATAACGCCTCCTATTTGGTGTTCCCCATGGATTTAATCCTCCAGAAAAGCTCGGTAAGTTAAGACACAGAATTGACCTGATACTGTGGCAAAGAAAGGGAGGACATTTAAGTGGATAACAATTAAGAAACAAGCAGAACTATTACAAAAGAATTTTAGGGGAAAAATCAGTATGAGGACACTAAGTTACCTGGGGGGTATTGTAAGCTCTTCCCAATTACCATGTCTTTTCATGACAGACACCTTTGCAAGCTGAGCTATGTTCCTATATTGGCGTACTTAAGTAAGTTATGCTTAGAGGAGCAAGACACAAATGATAAAAGAACTGGTGGTGATTTTCATAGAATCTAGGGACTGTTATTAGAAAAATTAAATACAACTTCAAATAACATGTCACATGATCAAATTCACAGAGACAAATAGAAATTTAGCTTTGCAATTTGGGGCGTGGAGGTTTGCTCTCTGGAAAAATACACGACCCCTATTCTTACGGAACAATGATGATGATGATGATCTTTATATTAAAAAAAAAAAAAAAAACCTCTAGTAGTTTGTCCTAGCTGAGCCCAGCCACTTCTCAAACCCAGGCTTGTTTGAGTTAATCAATGGAAAATTAGATTGTAAAAAGGTTACCTGGAAGAAGGATTAAGAGAAGCACAAAACCACCCCTGTGTACTGGTAATCTTTGCATATGTACCCTAATAATGGATGCACGAAAGAGAACGAATTAAAGAATAAGCAGAATTTCCTTCTAATAATTCAAAACATATAGTTTAATACTCAGAAACATTATCTAGTCATTTTTTAAAGCATATCACATGCCAAATGATCAAGTCTTTGATGAGACAGCTTGAATAGTCTTTGTGATTGATAAAATCTTATTTCCTAAAATTGTTATCATTCTACCACATGTCAAATAGAGAAGAGTGCAGTCTATAATAGTACCTGATTAACTAACTGATTTTTGAACTTTTCAGGATGCAACTTTCTCTCCGAATGAAATGCATATGATACTTGTGCATCCATTCCTATGAACAAGTGAACACAAACCACTCTCAGATAAAAATATAATACATAAATAATAAATAAATTTGGTGGATATTGAAGCAACTCGGATGAAAGTTCAGGACATGTTCCAAAATAAAAGCAATATCAGCTAGAAAAACATCAATTGCGTGAAGCAACATTTTGAGTATGTTTCCAATATTCTCGTGGGAACCATTCTTACCCATGCTGAAGTAGTTCCAAAACCCCCCGCGAAATGTGTGGCACCCTTCCTGAGAGACAGTAAGATATTTAATGGTATAAAAAACAGGAAAAAATATTCAGAAGAAAATGATATTTCATCATATTTTCTTTAACAAAGCTATTGCTGGATTATCATGGCTCATTTATATCTATTTGATGTTTTACACAACTTGTAGTTACCCTGTTGAGTTCATCTGTATCTGACACACGATGGAAAGCATGCAGGGAATGTGGCAGATCTAGAGGAGCTATGGGCTCACAAGCCCCATTATTTGGAGCCTTCATCCTCATGATAAGATGCCAACTGGAACAATCAATGTGCACTTATAATTAGTTGCGTATGGAATGTTGGAGGGAAAACCAAGCAGCATCCACATTTCTATCGCCTTACTTGTCTATTTTCATTTCCCTTGCTTTCATGACTTGATCCATAAATGATTCCACAGAATGACGGTCAGTACTGGGATTCCGCTTTCCCTGTGGGTAGTTAGTTAACAACGTATAACATATCAATCAAGATATTTATAAACATCTTTGAATTCAGCAATTCAATGGAAATGTAACAGGTTATAGATGATGATTAGCAAGATTAACAGGTGATGAGTTTTAAATATAGGGATCATAGTGTGTGCAAAAGACATTTAGAGTGACGAATGAAACATTGTGCTGCTTCTGCAGATACATGGTTTGTCACATTTATGATATTAAGATTTGGAACTATTTCAAGAACGGTGAATCCCCTAGTTACCATAAAGGGTCTATATTACCAAACATAAACTATGAATGGTTACAGAATGCAATCACAGCAGTTGAATGGTAACACTTCATGATGAGCCATTTTTTTTTCTCTTTAATTTATAAAAATACCCTTTTAGTACTCCTCACAATCTTATTTCTACACGTGGGAATATGAACAGAGTATATGTGAATTTCTTCAGTTTCTCATTCATTGAGAAAATCGCACAACTATCTAAAGACTTGCAATGCTATCAAAATTTATATCACTACTGAGACATGCAATTCTTACCCAACCAAATGCAAATGGAAGATTGTTTCCTGTTCCCAAGGGCATTGTGGCTATAGGTGGTGAATGAGATAATTTGAGATCACAGACAACTCCAAGAAGCCATCCAGCCGTTCCATCACCACCAGCAACCTAAAGATCAATCATATATAATTAAATAAAATATTAAATAATAACCACATACCAGGTCGTCGACTTTTACACTGTAGGGTTAACGTACTAGAGGATTTGGGTTCCTCCAACTCCTTATAGAATTGGGCCATCCCAAAAGAATTTGAATAAATCATTTCACAAACTTTAATGCATAAAACTATTGAATGCAGGTGTCTTTTTTTTTTTTTTTCCATTTTTCCTCATCAAATTTGATGTTAGCATCATCAAATTAAGAATTTAGAGCTTTCGGTACTAAATTTAGTGTGAAGAGGTACCAAAAGTCCTCAAATTATTTCATGAGATACCAAGACAAAATTTGATGAAACCAGCATCTAATTTGATGATTTAAAGACCTAAATTCAATCGTTTTATGCTTTTGATTTTCTAAGATTTAAAGACATTAGGTGAACTTTACTGTAAAATATGTGTTTTTATTTATTTATATTATTACTATTATTTATTGGACTATCCATATAACTTGATAGTTGGAAGAGAAATTTCTCAAAGAACTCACAATTATTCGCAATCTCTCCTCAATCTTGGAAGCCAATTCATCTCCACTACCTTTGAGCTTTTCAAGATTGCTATATATTCTGCGCAGCGCGTTATCAGGAGCATCTTTGCCCAAATCAAATACCTGAAAAGCTACCCATTTACAGGTAAGTTACACAATACGGATGAAATTAACATTTTTTGTTTTCTGTTTAATCGTGAGACAGTAAAAATACTACCTGGTACTCATTGAGGATACTCCTAAATGTCAGAATAAGATTCCCTCCAAGCTGACCCCCGCTTTTGGAGTTGATGAACACTAGCACGGGACACTGGGGGACATGAGACACAGTCTCAGTTTTCGATTCATCAAGAAGTATGTAATTAGGGATCTGGAATTCCTTCAAGAAGTCGGAAGAATTGGCATCGTCCATCACTGTCTCCAACTGCATATTACGATCTTCATACAGATCAATCACTTTCATCTTTTCATAATCGATCTAAGATAGAATTACACGTAATAACATTGAAAATGAACACATCACTCCCTCGCTAAGTAATTTTATAAGACACTTATTGATCAGAAAAAACTGAATCTAACAAGGTGATAATGACGTGAAAAAAATAATTTTAAAAAACAGATTCAGAATCAGAATTAGGATCAGAAGAACGCAGATCTTTGAATTAAATACATGAATTTCGTCTTGCGAATTTCACCGGAAAAATAAGGAAACTCGGAAATCAGGAAATTTAAAATGACAATCAGAGACTCACCAAATTCGAAATCAATTTTCGTTCGTATGAAACAACAGAAACCAACAATGGAAGAGAATTCTATGAGAAGGAGAGATGGAGAGATAGAGAGGCGAAATTACCAGGAAAGTGATGATGAAATCGCAGAAAAATTGGATTGTAGTTGGATCAGAAGAAGCTGAAAGATTATGGCAGGCTAATAATTAGTGGGGGAGATTTGAAAACGGGAACGAGTAAAGCGTGGAATGAAGCGACATCGATGACACGTCGGCGGATTAAACGCGTTCTTTGTGAGTACAGCGTGGACTATTAAGAGCAGGTATATGCAAAAACCGCTCCGACCGAAATCCGTTTGAATCTGTCTATTTCGGTCGGGTTCTATCGGATTCTTCTTAAATAAAATTAAATATGGATCCGACTGAAACCGCTTTCCAACATGTGTGAGAACCCCTTTCCAACTGATAGAAATCATGTTTTGGATTGAAAATTTTAGAAGGGTAGTATATTCTATTACAAAATTCAAATTTTATATCACGGAAATAACAAAAAAATGAATTCTAAAATTCATATATATATATATATATATATTAAAAAAAAAAGAAACTTTATCTATAAGAAAAAAATTACACCTTAAATTATTTAATGATACTTTTATTATTCTATAAACATAACTTAATAGAATAAAAAAAATAATTCCTTATAATGAAAAAAAAGAGTAAAATTTAACTCGACATTAACCAAAACATTTTCTACATTATTTTCTTTCTATATTTTCTCTCCCTATAAATATACTTAATATGAATATTAAAAATATAACATTTATAATTAAATAGGATCACAAAACTTTCGAATTTTTCAATCTAAACAATCATTATTAATGATTTGAACTATAGAGTTCGAGTCATTCTATATCTCAAAAGGAAAATAGCCAAATCTCACGACTAGTTGAATCTCACAGTAAAGACAAAGAACATCAACTTGAAATTTATTTTTGTATTTTTACTGAATTTTTATTTTATTATTATTAAAGAAAGAAAGAAATTAGAAGGAATTGAGTTTTAGTTGGATTCATTTTTTGACTATCAATCACATGATCCACTTTTTGGAATTAGTATAAACTGATTATGGTATGACTTTGGTTATTTTGGAATTAATATAAACATAATCAATAGGAGTCAATAGTGTAGTTAATGGTCTTTTCTTATAAGCTTTCTTTTTTTTTTTTTTTTTTTTTTTTGCAGGACATCATCTAAGGTTTTTGATAATAGCTGAATCAAATCGTCTAGTTCTTCATCATCATCTCATAAGAAGTTGTCGTCCTCGCTGCTTTTAGATGAAGAAGAATCCGAGTATGTGTCTTCCATTTGCTACAGGCCGCCTATGTATAACATCAGGAATTATAATGTTAACACCAAATGTCAACAAATAATATGAAATAAACAGACAAGAGTTATAATGTTAACATAGTTGATGCTAAAGATTTTGATTGTCCTTTACAAAATCTAACTATAATCATTGCAACAAAGACTAGACATAATCCCTACAATCCCTACAATGTCCACAAATTAAGATTCCTGCAATAATAAACTATAAACTTATGCCGACCATATTCTCTACAATCCACATTTGGCATAAAATACTGGGCATGATCAAATAACATAAGTTAGTACATTTTTTTTTCAACACAAGCTACTAATACATTATACAAATTAGTGAAATAGAACATAGTAGGCGACATGAATTTGTCTAAGAGATGAGCCACTCAATAAGTTGAGCCCGATCACTACTGAACACCATGAACAGCTTGCGGTTAGAGGCACCTCCGCTATGATCTGATAACACTTGGATTTTTCCTTCAATCGGTGGGTAAATGAGGTGAAACAGTCAATAAGATCCTGTGCTCGAAGTGAAATCTTTGACCTCTATGCTGCCCTATTTGGGGGGGGTGCAGTTGTGCTAGAAGAACCGGCTATATTCACATGAGGAACGTCGGTGGACGGAGTAGAAACTTCACGTGGGGCAGTGAATGATGGGTTAGTAGAGGTTGATGGTAATAACTGTCGTAGACTGAATGCGATGGAGGGGTTGCGTATGCATTACCTTGCTCTCACTGTAGTGACATATCTCCATGGCTGAGAAGTATAGCCTCAATGTTTCCATCCATTCTCGCGAGGACTTCATCGTTGTCTAACAACATAATTACCGGTCTTCTTTGTGGCGGCTGAATAACCAAGGCGTAATGGATACGATCATTGTTAAAATCATCCATCGGTCCAGCTTCGGAGTCACCATGGGGGGGAACATGCCGGAAGAGTGACGGAGCGACCCGGTGGCGGCAACCTTTCAGAGGAAAGGACCTAACTTGTTAAAGTTGTTGCAGCTCTTCTTCCAAAATTGCTTATAGAAGGTTCATGTTAGCATAAAAAACGGGCTAAGAGAAGCATGTTAAAAAACACGTTCTAATGATTGAAGCCATGTCAACAGGATCAGAATATTTTAAGAAAAATAATAAAAGTAAGTTTATCACAAAAGAAGCAGGTTAATCAACCCCTCTTAATCACTCTTTTAAGAAGCATGTATTCACAAAAGATAAAAAGCAGCATGTTAATAAAAAAAATAAATAAAAAATTAAATAAACATATCAACAGGTTCATAGTAGCATCATCATTCAACATTCAAGGGAGATAAAAAACTATAAAACTTATCAGTATCCCATGCGACATAAACAACAACACACTACGTCAATGATTATGAATCAATTCATTTCCGAAGTTGAAACAAAATAATATTCATGGGTGAATTTAGAAAACTTCCATAGGTATCAAAGATCGTCAACCGTATCATTTGTTATAAAATCAAAACACAGTTTTAATCACAGTTGATAAGGTAAAATATGATTATTTTATCATAGTTTATACACATCATTTTAATCGCATTGTTATGTTTCCCTAACAAATCAAAAAAACATCTTAATCATTCGAACTAAGATGATAGATTACCTTAATAGATGTTGTCCATTGCTCTTCCATAAGGAGCACATTGTTACCCTAGCCGTCCCAACCGATTCTGGTTTCAGTTAATAGAGTTGTCTACGCATTTTAGCCTTTATTTTAAGCGTTGGACCTTATAGGCTAACCGAAGGTTGAAGGCGTCACGCATCCGAGTCCATGTAAGTTTGACAAATACTCCATCAACCATGTTCCCCTTCATCATTTCATCCGTCATTATGTCGATGAAGACACCCTCTAATTGTACAGTTCACAGCCTTTCCTCGATTGTCTCGACGGACTCCATAACTAACATTTGCGATATTATAAGAACATAAAAAATTATGATTATAATAAAAGGTGTTAACTGTAAGAGGTACTGGAAATATCGATTAATTTATCAAGCACATTTTTAGAGCTCTGAACAACTCTTTTTTGACCAATTTTTTTTTTAAACCCCACCCTTCTGTAAACTTGAATCAACACAAATGTTAACACCTACTATTAAGATACAAAGCCCGAATTTCTCATCAAGAATTTGAATCTCCATTAATTCGATCTTCGAAGTTCAAACTTGATCTAAAAATTTACTTTTATGCCCATCTTTTTTCACTACTAACAACCTCGTACTAAATCTCCACCACTTTCAAAAACCTCACAGAGTCACTCTCAAGGCCGACAGCTACCTCATGTCCACGTCAGACATCCTGTTTCTCACTCTCTCAAAATTGCGAAAAAGATGGGTAGATAAATAAGTTTGGCGATTAAATTGAAAAAATTTGACTAGTTTTTAACAATTTTGGTGATGTTGCGGAATCATGCACTCACGTGGCATGTGTTCAATTTTAGTGCAATGAATATTAAGGATAATACTGAACAAATTAACATTTTTGGGGATGAAAATGAATAAATAATAAAATATAAGGAACGAAAATGACGATTTAGATTTCTTTTAATTATAATTCTAAATTCATTAAATTTATAATGATATAATAGTTTATTGATAATATTGTCGTTGTTTCGGATTAAATAGGTTTTGTATGTGAGAATCAATGACATGTTTGGTTAAATCATTAAAAAAAAAAAAAAAACCGATTTAGAACTTAAACCCATTAAAGATTAAAAGAAAAACAGTCTAAGAATTTAAAAACTGTCAGTTTCCAAACAAGTTAAGTGAATTGACCTGAATTCATCCAATACTATATATATATATATATGAGAAACTAAAATCCTAAAGCATCAAGAACTACAAAATATAGAAAAAAAAAAATGGAGGTTGCAATATTATCAAGGGGATATGTTTCACCTTCATCTCCAACACCTCAACATCTGAAAACCCACAAGCTCTCCCTCCTAGACCAGTACTCACCCAACCTCTATCCCCCCATACTCCTCTACTACCGTCCCCCTAACCAAGACACCACTGCAACACCAACATCATCACCAAAGCTTCTCCTCAAGCAATCTCTATCACAAACCTTAACCCGCTTTTACCCTCTTGCAGGGAAGCTCACGCACGATCTTAACGTTGACTGCAATGATGATGGAGCTTATTATATAGAAGCAAAAGCTAACTATCCACTAGCTCAACTTTTCAACAAGCCGGACCTCCAACTAATCCGTCAGTTCAGTCTGTTAGATGAGATGGCAGCCGGTGCATTTCCGGGATCTAGTCTTGTTATGATACAGGTGACAGAGTTTTCATGTGGTGGATTTGTGATTAGCTTGAGCATTACCCATGTAATTGCTGACGCCTTCACAGAGCTTGGCTTTCTCAAATGTTGGGCTGCATTGACTCGTAATCCAGCTGGCGGCCCTGAATTGGCTGTCTCTCCTATTTTTGAATCGCCCTCTATTTTCCCGCAAAATGAGTCGCAGCTCATAGAGAAATCCCCGCAAGAGCTATTCACTCCATTTTTCAAATATGGTAAGTGTGGGACCAGAAGGTTTGTGTTTGATGCCCATGCCATTGCTGCACTTAAGGACAGGGCAAAGAGCTCGAACGTGCCGTATCCATCACGAGTGGAGGCCGTGTCGGCTCTTATCTGGGAACGTGCCATGGCATGCTTTAATGAGAAACATAATGGCATGGAGAGGTCGTCCTTGGTTACACACACTGTCAACTTACGTTCCAGAATGGAGCCTCGGCTCCCTGACAATGCCATGGGGAATTTGTATTTGCAAGTGCCTTCATTATCATGTGCGGGGAAGGAGAGGCAGCTGAAAGGTTTAGTGAGTCAAGTAAGGGAAGCCATAAAGAAAGTGAATAGTGATTTCCTAAAGAGCCTGCAGGGCTATGGTGGGTATCTCAAACTCTGTGAAGTCTTGAAGGAGGTTGCAACTGAGATTATGAACATGGGAACGCCTGGTGATAGGATAGATTATATTAGTTTTTCAAGCTTATGCAAATTCGGTATATATGACATCGATTTCGGGTGGGGAAAACCGGAATGGATTCACGGCGCAATTTCTAGGGGTTCCGACTGCCCCTACGTCAATTTTGTGCTGCTCTTTGACACAAAGTCGGGCGATGGAATAGAGGCATGGATTAATTTAGAAGCAGATGTCTTGGACATTTTGGAAAACGATACACAGATTCTTCAGCATGCTTCCCTGGATCCAAGTCCTCTCCAATTGGCATAATGCTTCCTTTTTTTATTAGTGTTTTCTATTGAGTTTGGGTTTGGCTTATGTTATTTCACTTGAAGAGGAACAAAGAATTGATCTAAAAGAAAGTAGCATCAATATTGGTGCATGGTTTTTCCGTTTCATTCTTTAGTTTGTGAGAATGCTCCAATTTATTAGTCATTAATACTTTAGAAAATAACCTTGAGAATTTGTTTCGAAGAGAAAATTTGCCACTGAAGATCGATCAAGAGAAAGAGATTACAAGAACGAGGCCAAAATATGGGTTTGGTTTTGAAAAAGAGGCCAAACATCGTCTTGACAGCTTAGGATTGGGTAAAATAAAGTAAGCAAAAGGAATTTAGAGTAGAGAGAATTTGGAAAGTTAGACCAAAAAAAAAAAAAAATTGTTCTAGAGACGTACGTGTAAATTTCTTCGCTAAGTGTAACTTTCTTCTATTTATTTTGATCAAATCTTTATAATAAATATGAAAAGACGGAAATGCCCTTAATAAAATTTGAAGGAAAAAAAGGAAGATTAAAATTTTTTTATATCTTTCGTCTTTCATCTTTCTTTTTTATTTATTTAAGCAACTATTATTCTCTAAAAATCTAGAAACCAAATTGAATCTCCTTCTTTATCTTTGTTTCTTCATCTTCATCTTCGTCCTTCTGTTTCCAAGCTTCATAATTAAGAATCAAGAGCTTGAGGGCATCAAACAATCGAACATCACTAAAACCTTAGTATGAGTTTCCCAAGTATCAAATAGCAATGTTTAATTCATTTATTTCAATCATTCTAATAATAAGAAAATTGATTTTCTTTATTCTTCTTCTTCTTTGGAAATGAAAAATTATTTGTAGTGATATACTTTGATGGTGAATGGAAAAAAAAAAGTGAACCCAAACGACAAAGAGAATTTGTGGTATTAGTATCAAAATAGGACGAAGTGATCAACTAGGGTTTCGATCCAATATAATATTACAAATACTAAAATTTGTTGGAAGCTATAAATGATTCTATCGACATAGATCACAATAAATTTGAGTTGCAACTATTGTGCAGGTCATTGAGTAAATTGTTGTCTTCTTCGCTATTCATAAAAAATAATCAAAACATGAAGGGAACATTTAGAATACTACACAACTCAGAATTGGAGGCAAGTGTATGAAGATTCAATTTATCCTATACCACCATCCATTGATTGGGACATTCCAAACAATATTCGGTCCATGAATCCCTCAAGCCTCCGATCAGGGCGATCCGATTTGATGCAATCTTATTATATTTCATGATTTTGATGTAATCAAACTTTGACCTTATTGTTTATCTATTCAATTATCAATCAGTTTGCATTGAACCTCAACTGTTAGAAACCGAGAGTTTAGCATTCTATCACCCTATTCACGATTGCTCGATGGCTACCTGAAGAGTGCCATCGAGTAATTAGGAATTGAATGTAGAATGCAAGCACTCTATTTTGAATTTGTTTAGGGTTAAAATCTTAGAGCTTAGTATTTAGTATAAATTTATTAGAATTAAGGTTTATGGTTTAAAACTTAGAGTTTAGGGTTTTGATATGAATTTGTTAGAATTAGGGTTTAGGGTTTGAAAAGATACGAGATTTATGACATATAGTTAATATGAAAAGTCTAATACTTAGGGTATAGGGTTTAGATGAATTTTTTAGAATTCGAGTTTAGGGTTTAAGAGATAGGATTTAGTATGAATTTGTTAGAATTAGGGTTTAGGGTTAATATGAAAAGAAATAGAGTTAAGATGAATGGATCGTGTCTTAGAATTTAGGATTTATGACTAAATCTTAAGATTTAAAATAAAAGGTTTAATACTTATTGGGGTTTAAAGTTTAGAATTTAGTATGAATTTATTTAAATTATGGTTTAGAATTTAATATGAATTTGTTAGAATTATGTCTTAAGACTTAGGGGTTTTGTACATATTGGGTTTAAAACATATGCACAAAAACTCATATTAAGCCTTTTATCACCATCCTTAAATATTAAACCTTTCACCTTAAAACTTTAAAATTAAACTTTTATCTTAAATCTAAGTCTAAAATCCTAAGACTTGATCCTAAATCCTAAGTGTTAGATTTTTTATATTAACCCTATGTCTTTTTCGCCGATGGTGGAACTGTGTTCATGTAGTGGGGGAGATGGGTAGCGTCTCCGAAGCTCGTCACTTCTTCTCAGCTAGAGCTTCCTCGTCTTTTGCTACACTACTGCTGGTGGTGTTGTTGCCAGAGCTACTGGTTTCACCTTCGATGCTGGACTCGGTGGTGCATTGTAGCATTTTCCGACTTGGTGAGTTGTTGATGCTGCTGTTTGATCTTCACCATTGGTTAAGGGGATGGTATTTTTGTTTCCATCTTCTCCTCCTAGGCTTGAATCTAGTGGCCGAAAATTTCCTCGGTGCAGCAACAACATATCTGCATCACTTGACATCAGACAAGATATTCGGCTTCGTCGACTTCTTCGATTTGGCTACCGCTCCTTACTGGTAGTTTGCACAGTAGCATATGGTTTGACAATCGCATCTTTGAACTGGTAAAATTTCTTTCTTGAAATTGTTATGATATTTTCGAACCATTATTTTGCTTTCTAAAAAAAAAAAAAATAGAGTTAATTAAAAAAAAATCAATTTTTTATAAGGAAAGATTTTAAATACTTTTATCTTTTTTCATATTGATTATAGCACACTAAACATAATTACGAAGTAAACCGAGTCATCTGAATTATTTAAAAAGAGAAAATCTAAACAATAAAATTGAATCTTGATACCACTACCACTCCACAATATCATCAAAATGTTAGAGCACTCAAGAAAAAATGTTAGATTTCTTATTGCTTTGCTTATAAGAATTAAGTAAATCGAAGTTGACTCTTTGATTTCTCATCAAAATCACGTCGACTCTAATGCACATAGTAGGTAACATAAAAAAAAACCTATGTACCTTAAAATTGTCCGATTATGATCTATAAAACTTACTCTACACTTACTTCTTCTAATGCAGTTTTTCTAGTTAAAGTTAAATGTCATATTATGCTCGAGTTTGATTTTTTGACATTCAATACAACCAGCATTGCCCTCTTAGCAATTAACTCGGTTACTCAGTCTCTTCAATTCATACCTCTTAGCAATTGACTATCATTGCAAGACTTAAGTTAGCAAAAGAACCCATTCTTATAAAAACACCAACTTGATACTGTTGCCCTCCTATTAACAGTTAGAACATCAATCCACCAAAAACTAAAGTCAGGCCTATTAAAAAGTTACTGATAAAGATAACAGTAATTAATGAACAATGACACAAGAAGGATATGAAGCGGTCACAAATTATCAAAACAGGTCGCACGCATCATATAGGAGAGAGCAGGGAGCTGTTCTCTTCAGCAAAAAAAAAAAAAAACGTTCTCTTGCTATATAGGCGAGAGCAAGGAGCTTATGTCGAACACCGTGGAACAAAGACTAATTGGACTTATCTTGTCATCAGAAACGAATAGCACAGCAATATTTTTCTAATACTCCCCGTGAAAACACGGAATCAAGCCATCACACAGCAATATTTCTCTAATAAATCATCGTCATCTTAAGCCATTCCCAAAGAATGGCCAACTTACAAAAAAAAAGTATTCAAGGATGAAAGCTATGGACTATTGAGACAAATCAACGAGGCTAATGGATCAGAGTTACACTAATCAACATTTGTGGTTGCATGCTCTTTCATTTGGGTTTGTCTTGTTAAATCACAGCAAGAAAAAAGTGAATCAAGTGATGCTGATCCTGATGTTGATGATGTGATCTGTAACTACTTTGGAAATTGTTCAGGTGCATGCATTTTAAGGCTCGAGTGGAGGGAATTGATGGGCCGAAAAGGCGTGGTCTCGGAGGCTATCGGGAAGAGAGTTAAGAAACTGGAGGACGGTGCATGGGTGAGAGGAGCGGAGAATGGATGATGTCTTGGAAAGAAGCTTCCGAAACGGGCGGTTCGTATCAGTTGCTGGGTCCCCAAAGTTAGGTAGGTACCTACGAGATGGATTTGATGTTGCCGGGTCGTTTTCACTTTTAGTGATTGTGGGAATGAGAAGAGGGTCATATGAATAACTTTATTAGAATTTGGGATGAAAGCTCGAAGATGCTTTTGAATGAAGTTGGCCAAGTACTGCAATAATCCAAGTAAACTATGTATGGAAGTAATTTAATATTTTTATTTTATTTTATTAAATAAATGTATTTATTTTATTTGAAATCGTTAGATTTTAAAAACTATTTCAAAAATTTTGATTAAAATGATTAAAAAAATATATTTTAATATTATTTAATTAAATTTTTTATATTTATCTTATTTCAATTAAAATTATTGAATTTTTTTATATTTAAAATCTAATAATTTTAAATTAAATAGATTAACTCATTTATAAAAAAAAAAAAAAAAAAAAAAAAAAACTCTATAATCCCATTAAAAATATCATTTCTACTCTAAGAACATTAAAAAAATAACTCTTTCTTTCTTTCTATTAAATTGATTTCTCAGTTAATACTTTCTTATTTATATACTTATTATTTTACTTGTTTCCTATTTATTCATAAAATTACCTAATTTATATATTATACGCTTTCTTTATGTTATTTGCTTAATATATTCATTTTGTTTTGACTTTGATGCAATTCATGAAGGTATGATTTTTTTAATATTCTTATTATTTATTTATTTATTATCATTCTCATTCATATTTATTATATAATCAAATAGATATAAAAAAAAAAAATTATTATTTATATTATATTATCATTCTTATTATGATTCTCGTTTACTTTGTAAATCGAAACAAAAGTACTTTTTAGATTCATTTGTAATTTCATTTATTCTTCATGGCATAGCGGATTGGATGAGATGGATCTTATTCCACCGAATAATTTGGCTTCATTAAATGATATCATAATTTCTTTATTTTTTTTATAAATAATTTCTTGGTCCCATTGAAAGAACTTTTCTAGTTCTAATTATGCCCAACAATCGCTCTTTCTATTGCACGGTTGCACATCCCCACCTAATCCTCAAATCTAGACATAAGAAAAAGGCTAAAGAGCTTGGCCCCCTCATTTTCCTCCGGCATTATTGAAATGGACGTGGGGCTATATTGGGAGTTGGGAATGCTTTTTTGAAAAGGAGTAGACTACTTTTCTCTATTGGAATCATTTTTGCTTGATTAACGCTTTATGCTCTGTCTTCAAACACTTGCACTCTTGTCCTCTCACTCTCTCTTCCTTGGTACCGATCTAATTGGGTATGTGTCCTTTGTCCTTATAGAGACGGGATATTCCTATTTCCTACAAGATTGGTTTCCATAAACTCATCAAACAATATCTTTTCTTGTTACTGTTTGTGTTTCGAGCAAATTGATGATTTGATACAAGAGGAGGAAGTGAATCTCTTGTTTTGAGTCTTGTTTTTTCGCTACTTTTCTATATTTGTTAAATATAATTTTAGTAGGAAAAACTTTCTTTATGATTTAAAACATAATTAATTATAGTTTTATTTTTTATATAATTTGATTTTGATGAATATTATAATTTGTATTTAATTTTACTATTAATCGCATCTTTCCATAAAATAACTTTTAGATGAAGTTCAACTTCCTAGAAGTTTATAGGAAGGTTTTCTACTCTTCCATGGGGCATTTTTTTTCATCTTTTCGATATATCTTATTTAAAATGTAATTAGATGATAAACAAAAATATAGAATAATAAAATAAATAAATATTAAATATAACAAAACAATATATAATAAAAATATAATTTTGGAATTACTTGCGAAAACTGAATTTAAAAGTAAAAATCAGAATAGATTTAGAAACTAGAAATGTAGAAAAAATATAATTGACAAAACATAATATATTTCAGAATTGAAATTGCAAACCAGGTTGTAGATCATGTTTTTTTAGAAGCTTATTGTGCAATAATATTCTTAAAACAGATTCACCCTCTCTCATAGGTGTTGAAGGCTTAAAAACATCTATATCCCATTATACAACAAAGGTCAATAGCAGCGGCACACCACCAAAGCTATTCTAGTAACCACAAGAGATAGTCAGAACTTTATCACGATGGAAGCTTATAACTCTAGAGACGAAAAAAGCTTTTTGAAGAGAGAAGAATAATATTTTCAAAGTATGTTTTGCAAAAAGAAGGAATATGCTAATTTATAGGCTCATGAGGAGAATAAAGGATTAGTTGAAAATCAATTTGAGCAGTTTTATGAATTAATTTTGGGTTTAATTCATATTTAAATATGATGAAATCAAAAATTGAATTATTTTGTTTAAGCTTCATATGTTTGCATGGGGAAAAAAAATTATATAGGAGAAATTTCCAAACCGTAGGTCATGGCAGACTAGGCTAATATTCAGTACGCCTAAGCACGAGCGCACACGAGCCAACCTTGGTCCGATCTCGATTTTCACCCTCCCTTACGTATACGTGCAAGAGAGAATATTTCTGCTTATAGTATTATCCATCAATAATTGGGTAATCATAAATAAACACTCATCCCACTTGCCATCTTCTTAACGTGGCACACAATTTTCTCCTTTTATTTTTCCAGTTCAAACTATTACAATACGTGTACTTTGAAAATCATTTCTCATTTGTTCGTGTATCATTTTGGGCATACTATATATCGTTTCGAATCTCTTATAGAGGAGAATTTGAATTCATTTTGACCTATGGTTTTCATAAAGTGGGTCCCACTTAAAATGAATATAACACTTCAACATGCTAAATTTCCAACCGTGGAAATAGAGGTTGGGTGGCAACATTAGTGGCAACAAAGTTTCAGTGGCGGTAATAAAATTTCAGCGGTGGCAATAGGACAAAAATAAAAAAGAAATTGAAGAAAAATGGAAAATTTTATTTTATAAAAATTAAGTAAAGGTTTTTATAATATTATAATAATTTTATGTTATCTTTTCTGCATAAATGATTACAATATAATAAAAATAAAAGTTCACTGACTAAATTATGTCGAATGAAAGTTGAAGAATGAAAGTTGAAGAATGAAAATAGAAAAAATACATAAATAAAGATAGCAAAGCAATAATTTAACTAAAAGGATATAGTTACATAGAGCAGTTAGCTGTGAAAAAAGTGGGTACTAAATTGAGTGACACACAAACAGGTAGCCCAAAAGATTTCAATAAAGAAAGTTAAGGTTGAGCATCGAATCAGATCTGACCCAATACATGCTGATGTCCAAAGTTTTGATCGGATCAGAGCAGATTCGATCAAAATTTCTATCCATTTTTTTGACCCGATCCGATCTGCATAGGGTCTGATCGGGTAACATGATATCCATATTTTTTTTGTATATATGTATAGATGTATATATTAAATTTAAGGTGTATATCTATTATCTATGTAAACTTTTATCTCAATCATATGCAATTGGTATGGTGATGATGAATATGTTTTTTCTTAAGTTTTCCAATCCTAGTTCTTAAGTTTTTTCTTGTTATCAATTTTATGTTTTTTCTTAAGTATTTTCTTGTGTAACCGTAATTTTTAACCACTTCTTCTATCAATTTTTATGACATGAATAAGCATTATTTAACGAAATTTGGGTAGTATAATAGTTAAATTATGTGTAACTAGAATTTAAAAATTACCTACAAAATGTATATACATCACAATCACAACAAGTTTCAAGTTAAACACCATCAAAAAGTTCAAACAAGTTCAATAAACATTAACTAGTTCAACAAACATCTCATTACTTCCCATTCATAACATCATCAGGAACCAACATCCACTTCATTTCTCTATGTCTATAAACTTCACACCTGATGCTACTGTTAAAATAATATATATTATATATTATACGATAAATAAATAAATAATATATGAGAAAAGAAAATGAATAACAGAAGAAGTATGTATTATCATCTTTATCAAAATCCTCTATTGCATCCACAACATCGGTTAAGGTGAATTTGACGCCCAAAAGCCAGCTTTGCTTGCAAATAAGTGCCTCAACTATAGAGGGAGCAAGCCTACTATGAAAGTTCGTGATCGTACGTTCACTCATACTAAACAGAGACTCCGAAGAAACCGTATATATCGGTATAGCAAAATATCTCTAGTTATTCGCTGCAGTGTCAAGTACTTATACCCATTCACCATCTACCATTGTAGGACATCGAAGCTGTCATGGAAATCAACAAGACCGTAAACAACTAGATATTACTCCACCTTTATAATATGTCGAGTGAGTAACCTCAAACTACAACTTGTATGGAAATCTTACACGAAATTATTAAGTCCTCGAGAAGTTCGTCCCTCTACCTCTTGTTGTGAGGCGGATGAGACATCGAATCGTGTGAGGCCTGTGGACGATGATGCAGTATCCCATTCTTTACGCAAATTATACAAAGACTGCAAACACATTCGCAATTCTTTGAGCATGAAATCGGCTTGTCCCTGAGTCTCGCCTTTCTTATAAAATTACTTGACTATTTCTAAAGTCATCATTGTCTTATTCTGAGGATCTAATAGACTAGCACCACTTTTATGGGATTGAGATTGGTCCAATACTTATTGACTTTAGTTTACATATGATTAGCCATCAAATCAAGCATAAGATTTTTTGTGTCTTGAGCCATATCTCTAATCATCTTCTGAAGGGTGAATATCTGTATACGATATTGATGGGCAGTAGAATGCTTGGGTATAGATAACATCTTGATTGCATCAAGATAGTATCCTAATTTTATTTTTTTTTGATATATTTAGGCCATATCCCAATTAGAAGCACTCAGATCATCCAAAAATGCATGATCTTCTGGCTGCATTCTTAGTCAATAAAATAGATTCATAAGAAAAAAAATTATATTACAAAAAGTAAAAGACAAAATAGTAATAAAAGATGGCAGGAAACTTACTTCGTAATTGCATTACAATATGGATATGACTTCTAAAGCATAATGTACATCGAGTTCCACCTAGTTGCGGTATCAAGACATATCTTTTGGTCAAACCAGAGTACTTTTCATTCTCAACATTTCTTGAAGGCCTTTTTTCGTGTCGTGGATGACCAAATGTACTTAACTGCTGCATGAATCTTCTTAATAAAATCATTCAACACTTGCAATTTCTCATTCACAACGATATTCATTACTTGGAAAACACACCTATGAGAAGACAAAAACCATCGTTAGCAATCTATAAGTGTATTTGAAATGAATGTTAAGATCTAAATATATTTGAGCATTTACCTTATGTGCATATGATTCCCTTCAAGTAACATCTCATATTTTCAAAGCTTTTTCTTTAGGTTGATTATAGCTACGTTATTAGCTAAGGGGTTGTCTACTGTCACACATCCAACACGACTAATACCTCATTCATAGATAATCGCAGCTAGTAACTTTTCGATAGTATTGCCTTTATGATCATCAATGGCCCTAAAAGAAATCACTTTCTTTTGAACCTCTCAGGTACTATCAACAAAGTGGGCAATGACACACGTATAGGAAATATTTTGAATTGAAGTCCATGTGTCGGTGGTGAGAAAGACATATCTATCAAACCCCTTAAAAAACCCTCACAGCTTCACCAACATTATCATAAATAACTTCATCAGTTCATGTGTAATCATGAACCGTGATGGCACCTCCACACGTAGATCCATCATCTTCAATAATCTAATAAAGCTTGGGTGCTCTACTTAGTGAAAGGTTGGCTCCGACTTAATGACCCACCTCACAATAACCTCTCTGATAGCTGACCCATCGAAACTACATAATATAAAGTAATGACATAAAAATAAAATTTACATTCGAACTACATACAAACAATCCATTAAACTAAAATTAAGAAAACAAACCATATTACATATGTGCTACCAAGTTTGTGCTCTCATCGGCTTTCTTCGCGCCCATAAGAACTTTATCCATCAATCCTTCTTTACTTTTTGTTGCAAGGCAGTGATTGTCCATGTGGTGTCTCAAGTGCGAGGTTCTCGATTTCCTACTACTCTTATATGACATGACCTTATAATGAATACACATTGTCACCAAAGTCTTTGGATCTGCTATGAAGTTATCCCATGTCAAACTCCTTGTCGGTTGTTTCTTTGCACTAATCTTAGTACTTGTGGCTATCTTTCTGGTAGACTTCTTTAGTGCTTTCCTTGCAAACTTTTTTTTTTCTTAATTCTTTTTATACCTTCATTTGTAACTCGGGCTATTGTGTTATCATCAATTTTTATACTATAATTAGAGACAAAAATGTCTCAAGTGAAATGATAATTGATTTAGTTATATAACTAGAACTTCGGGTGGTGTATAGGCAGCGGACGAAGAAGAGTGGAAGGAGAAGGGGCGGCGAGCTGGACTCTAAAGTGAAGAGTGGAGAGGAAGGGGGATCATGATTTGTGATCGAATGCTTTTCTTCTTCTTTTTTAATTTTATTTTATAAATGAACCATATATCGGATAACATGTGGATATCTGATCCGCCCCGATATGTCTGATATCCGATCTAATTAGTTTCATAAGATATAATATCTGACCCATATCCAATCTAATTTAACGGATCAAACCGGATTGGATACGAGTTTTTTACGCATATCTAGAGAAAATATCACATCCTTTTTACTCTTTCTTTCAGGATGCCCTTCTTCCCCTTCTGTTTTGCACCTCCTTTCCTTTTCTCTGTTTTCCTTTTTTTTTTTTTTTTTTTCTTTTTTTCACATATCCTTCTTAAGAAATATTGCATATTTTGGTTTTAAAAAAAATTATGGTTCATATATTTTATTTATTGTCACCATTTATTTTGTTTAAACTAATTCTAATTCTTATTATGTATTGTGAAAATTCATATTTTATAAATTAATTTATGGGTCAATAACCCTCTTGTAATTCAATCATCATCTATTTCTAATTGAGAAATCATGTGTTGTTACCCAATCCATTATTTTTGGGTGTAAGTCTTTAATTGAACTTAGTTCATGGCAGATGCAGCGTACATGATATCTTGGTTAAAAGTAGAATGTTAATAAGTTAAAATATGATGTTGTAAGGATAGTTTGGATGGTAAAAATATGAGTTTTTCCAAAATATCGTGGCAATTGACTAAATATCAATAATTAAAGTAATTATCATTTACATAATAATAATTTAGCAGACTCAATTTGATGAATTTTTCGTGGATAGGTATGATATCGTTGCTATAAATAAATAAAATAAAAAAAACAAAAAAAAACAAACTTTTTCATCCTTATGGAAGGGTTTGGTGAAGATGAAACTCGCATTTCAACAAAAACTAGGAAAAAACAGAGAAAAGCAGTGTGTTGTACAGTCTGTCACACACACAGAAAAAACAAGTCTCGCCACTTTTCAAATCAGCCACTCTGACCAAGATTGCATATAATCATACACATCTTTACATACAATAGGTATATAGTCAATGAGCCAATTATTTTTATATTTATTTTTGTATATAAATATTAGTTTTTTTTATAAGTTTAATAGTTAAATATATATTAAGTTATAAGAAAAATAATAAAAATATAAATTGATCGAAATAATATATTTTTTATAATTATGATTATTATTTTTTTAATATGATGATTAAATTGAATTCTCAATTTAAATAGAAATATATTTTTATCTGAGTTCCCAATATATTAATTTAGGCATCTCAGATCGATATTTGAGTCTCAGTCTAAGATTCATATACCAACATGTGAGATCTGTGAGATTTCAGTATGTGGTCTCAAACCGAAATCTCACATAAAAATTGAAAATTTTGGCATATTTCTATCTTTTTAGATTGAGAACTCGATTTGAACTGGGAATACCGACCGACTTCTCGATCTTGAGGGACATAAATATATTTTTATTTGACTTCTCAGTCTAGACTGGGTTCTCGGTCTAAAAGGATATAATTAGATCGAGTTCTCGATCTTCAAGAATATAATCAAATAGAAATATGTTTCTAATTGAGTTTCAGGTCCAAATTAAATTTCAGATCTAATTTTATTCTTTTAGACCGAGTTCTAAATCTAAAAAAAATAAAATAATTCCATCGTAAGGTAATTTTAATTTTTGACATATTAAATAATCGGTTCAAAAATTAGATTAAACTATCTTCTACAACTTATATATTAACTATATAAATTTTTATATTATATAAAATTAATTTAAATTATTTTAATATATCATATATTTTAATAATCAGATTTATAAATACGGTTAAAATTTTTACAGATTAGGGGACGATGCCTGAATCCCGGTCCCCTTTTATCAACATATGCAGAATGAAAAAGAAAACGACACTCTAATCTGTCAAATCTCTCTCTTCCTCCCTCTCACGGCCACAAAACAACGTCCCTGTGTTTCCCAAAAATTATTAAAACCAAAACCCCAGAAGATGTATACATTATAATATATATATGTATATATGTACACCGCTATGTCCTTCACTTTCTCTTTTTCATTGTTCATCAAAACTTTTTCCTAGTTTCAGTGAATTGAGAAAAGGGCTTCCAAATCTGATTCAAAGTTATCATCTTTAACCCATACTATCTCAAGTATTCTGATCCTTACCTCTCTACTTTCTCTTTTTCTTCCCACCTTTTTCTTTTTCTTATCACATTTTCTCGACTACCAAACAAACTACGTACCCGGAACACCAAAAAAAAGAAAAAAAGAGAGAAAGAAAATGCTTCCATTCACGTCCACAATATTCATCATATCTACCATTTTCTTGTCCAGCATTATTCATCACTCTCTCGCCGGTTTACTCGCTGAATCGGTCGAACCGATGCAACCCGGAGACGATTCATCATCCTCAAACACTGTTCCGGCATTCCCGGTCCAGACTGAAACCCAAGTCTGCCGGCTCGATTTGTCAAAGGAACTCTTCGGCGGCGTTAGCCAAGCGTGTGGACGAAACCTCGACAAGAGCCGATGCTGCCCAGTTTTAGCCGCTTGGCTCTACGCCGCTCACGCTCGGAAAGCTCTACAGGTCTCGGATCCGGCGCCGACGTCATTATCCGACCTCCCTATGATGCCAGACGACTCGCAGAAATGCGTGAACTCGCTTCAAAGCTCGCTTCTGAGCCGGGATATCCGGCTACCCCAGCCGAACGCTAGCTGCGACGCCATCTTGTGCTTCTGTAGGATCCGGCTCCACCAGATCAGCTCGCTGACGTGTCCGGCCGCGTTTAACTTGTCCGGTTCACACAATGCTACCCCTACCGCGGCGGTTCGTAATTTGGAAAAAAACTGCCGCAATTCCTCCTTCTCTGGTTGCACCAGATGCCTTGGTGCTCTTCAAAAGGTAAAAACGCAGATTCTATAGTAGACGGTGTCGTTTTACTTTCCCTTTGGATTTAATTTTTAACCGAGCGGTGTCGTTTGACATTTGTGGGTGATGATTACAGATAAAAGGAGGTGGGGACAATACTACGACAACGGACAGAGCGAGCAAGATGTTTAACCAAGACTGCCAGCTCATGGGGCTGACGTGGCTCTTGGCACGTAACAAAACGACGTATATTCCCACCGTTTCCGCTGTTCTTCGAGCGATGATGTATAGCGCGCATCCGCCTCACCAGTCGAAGTGTAGTCCGGATCAAGAGAACATGCCGCTGGCCGTTGATTCTCTCCAGCTGGAGACGGAACAGTCGTCATCTCCACCGTCCATTTCTTTTGCTCCGATTCTGTTCCTACTCGGTTTGGTTTCTCTGTTTGTATGGGGGTAGGGCCCGCACTTTTTGACGTATTTCGCTGTCCATTTTTTTGGATTTGGATTTTTTTTTGAGGAGTTGGGTCACGTGAAGCTTGTTGACAAAAGCCGGGGTATCGGAGGGCATTTTTGTCAATATTTCCCACTGTATAAAATCTTATTATTAGCACAGTTTTTCCAACCCTGATCATTTTGATTTAACGTTCTTTGGTTTTTTAACTTTTTGAGTAAACACTAGGAATCATCAACGAATTATGAAATAAATAAATAATAAAAAAGTAATTTATTTTTTATTAAAAAAATAGATAATATTTTATGCTTAATAAATAAAATATCAGAATAATTATAATTAAATTTTAATAATATTTATAATTATAACTTAATATTAAACGAACATATTAATATAAAAATTTCTCAAAACCTAAAATCAAAATAGAATTTAGAATTTTATGTATTTAAATGTTTTCAAATAAGACAAGGAACAAGATGGTAATTGATGTCTGGGGATTGGAGCAAGTGATTAGATGTAATGTTTTTTTTTTTTTTTTTTGGATCATTTGATTTAATTAATTAAGCTTACGAGAAACGTACCATATAGATTGAATCAATGCATTGACAACTCCCCAAATCTGAGTATGTTGGTCGTAACTCGTAAAGTAAGGTAAACAAGTTGGAAGTAGTGTAGTGAAGTAGTGAAGTAGTGAAGTAGTGTAGTGTAGTGAAGTAGAGAAGTATTTAATTTTTATCATTGCGTTAATAATTGTAAATTACAAGCGGGACCCACTCTTATTTGCATAATAATAATAATAATAATAATAATAATAATAATAATAATAATAATAATAATAATAATAATAATAATAATAATAATAATAAGAATGATAATAATGATAATAATAATAATAATGATTAAATATTTCAGACTCCATTAATTTTATATAATTTATGATATTTTTATATGACAAAAATATATAAATTTATTAAATATATTGATATATTATTTTAAATTAATTAATATTACGTCATTAAATTTAAGGATCTTTTTATTAAAAAGCCTCATAATAATATTTTTTTTAAAATTAATTTACCTAAAAGTTTTTTTTAATGAAGTAGCCATTTATTTTCTTATTATTTTAAAAAACTAAAATTACTAAAATATTTTCATCATTTTTCTCCTATCCTCTACCAAAACCAACGTTAACAAATCGAAAGGAAAATTTTTAGTAATTCTAATATGTTCTAATATGATCTTACTATTTTTCTCACTTCTAATCTATTTTTTGATCTTTACTTTTCTCTTTTATCATTCATTTACATCGAAAAATATCAAGTTTCATTAAAATTCTTCCATTTTTACTCCTTTTAACATGTTCAAGCTTTTATCATTTATTTTACTTTCAATAGTTGATAGATAATCATAATAGAAACATAAATTCATCTCATTATGTGTATTTATTTGTATTTTGCTTTAATTTCCTTATGTAACAATAAATCAATGAAGTTGTAAATCTAATATCCATCAGGTCATCAAATTAACGGGTAATGAGGTCAGAGACATTATAATCTTTTAATCTAAACCTAACACTATAAACATTAAACTATAAACTTTAAATCCTAAATCATAAACCTTAAAGTACCCAAATCTTTAATTTTGAATTGATTTCACACAAAAAAAAAAGCTTGAGTAATGACAAAATGATCATATGTACTTGCCAATCAAATGTCATCTACATAGACAAAATCTGTAGAAAATTGAATAACTGTGGTTTTTGTAACAAGACTATAATCAGCCTTAGATTGGGAATAGCCACAAAAATCAAGAGCCTTAAAGAATTTAATATACCATTGGCGTAAAGCCTGCTTAAGACCATATAGACCCTTATAGAGCTTGCAAACCAAAAGTTTAGAAGTCATAGTATAACCAAAAGGAAGTTTCATGTCCACATCTTTTTCCTAATTACCATGTAAGAATGAATTTTGCACGTCGAAAATTGCTAAGGCCAAAAGACACCTAACAATAGTCATTTTTGCCACACAAGAGAAAATATATACCCTCTTATTGATTGCATTCCTTAGCCACTAGATGAGCCTTATATCTTTCAAGTGAACCATCTTAATTGAACTTAAGCTTGAAAATCCACTTGCATTCAACTGCTAGTTTGGCAAGAGGTAAATAAGTGAGAGTTCAAGAGCTTGTAACTCAGTTTGCATAGCAATGACCCAATTAGGATCTGAACAATATCTTTGTATATTTCTGGTTCAATGAGAGGTGTAATGGTAGTACTGAATCTTTTATAAGAGTAAAAAATTTTGTGAGTAGAAAGATAGTTGGAAAGAGGAAAAAGAGAGAAAAATGTACTTATTGGACTAGATGGAGAGGATGAAGAAGAACCTGTAAGAGGGTTAGCCGAGGAATTGCAAACATAGTCATTCAAATGTGTAGGAGATTTCCTAATTTCTATGAGAATATATAGAAAAATGAATAGGTGAAGGAGATTGAGTATCTGACGAGGATGATATATCTGGAGATGATGGTGGTAAGATGGATTATGGAGAAGTTGGAATGGAAACAAAGGAAGGTGTGTGTGTAGGACTAAAAGGTATGGTATTGATTGGGACAGTAATGGGAAAGGAACGAAATCATCCATGTCGGGATCTAGATAAAATGAAATAGGCAGAGATGGAACTAATGTTGAATTATCCACTGTGATTTGAGGAGTCCTGTAGGGAAAAAAATATTCATGAAATTGAACATTTCTAGAGATAAAAATGAAATTATACTCTAGATCTAATAACTTGTAGCCCTTAACCTGTTGTGAATAGCTAAGAAAAATGCACTTCAAGGCTCTAGAAATTCATCTTCCTCGTGTAAAATGAGGTCATATTAATCACAAGAAATTCCCTTTTTACAGGTTACCGTTAAAGAGATCGAGCTCTGTTTTGGATCTGAAAAACTTGGAGTACCAAGCTCGTGTGAGGAAGGAGACGAAGGATGAAGATGAAGCTTATATAGCTCAATATTTCCATTGTATCTTAATTTCACTAAAATAGGAACTGGATTTAAAATCCAGGAACCAAAGAGAGTTTGCCACGATTCATTTGAACAATCTTATTGACCTTACAAATGATCTAATCTTCAATCAAACTTGAGCTGAGCTAAAGGAACTAAATTAACAAAGTGAGCTTAACCGAGGTACTTGAAAGTCAAACAAGAGTGACAAGTATTCTTTCTGGTTAATTGAAAATGAGGAAGGTAAAACTTAGTCAACTCATCTGTAAGGGCGGAGCTAGTGGGGGCATGTGGGGCTATATAGCCCCCACCAGCTCCTTAAAAGAAGGAAAAAAAAATGATATTCGCTGTCCGATTCCCTTGATGGGATGACTCCCATTGTTGATATGTCTGATTCTCTGCCTCTTCTCACCACTATCTATACGGACGTTAATATAGTACCAGAGAATGAAAATAATTTGAGTTTTCGCAATAAATTGTCTACTTTTTATGTGGGAATGATCAATGGAAAAAATAATAAGATTAATAAATAAAACATGAACTATATAGATGTGTTGATTTCAAATTTAACGATTTCAAAATTTCAACCTAATCCAAGTGCTTTGAGCCTTTGTTTATACCATGTGAGTATATAAATGAACACAAAATGAATATATATATATATATATATATATATATATATATATATATATATTATATTTGATACTCAAAATTTATATATTGTATATATTTAATTTGAAAAATTCTAATAATATACCTATCCTATACTGCGGGAGACTTCACCTCCACACTTTTAATAATTTCTCTAAATTTACCATATCATAAAAGTTTCAATTTTAGCCCCTAGTACAATTACTTCATGGCTCCGCACCTGTTTATTTTGATCTCAAATGGCATAATATGCTTTGCCCAAATATATATATAGTAGTTGTCTTTAGACTAGATTGAAAATTTATAGTTTCTTCAAATTTTCTTTATTCTTCATTTTCCGAATTCATGTTAGAATAATCTTAATTGGGCATATAATTAATTTAGTAGTTCAATCTTATAAAAACAGGCTATAAAATATGTACGAATTAGAGGATATACTTGTAGCTCAATAAAATTATTTGATCAGTTGATGATAGGTCTTAGCATATTTCAATTTTGTTAGACATATTTGGATGGCAGCGTGCGCCCATATTGAGTAATAACCCGTAATGGAATGACCCACTTTAATACTTATAATTTGGCTAGGTCCCTCTCTGCTACTAACCCTAATGACTCTCCCATTGAGAGTCGTCTAAAGTTATGCAAGGATGTAGAGGAAGACCTAGACCCTTAAGAGCGATCCGTAGTTGTTATGTAATCTGATGGCGAGTTCAGTTATGACTTCTTTAATTATTATTTATGAGTTATTTTTAGGTGCTCTTAAAATAGAGATGAAATTTTTAGTCCAACTACTAACATTAAACCATATAATTATTTTTAATACCACCTCTCCATTAAATTCCAAATCAAACAATCATTTTGAGAGTTTGAAGCTTCTCTATCGAAGCATCTATTTTCTGAGTTTTTCAAATTTTCTTTCTTCTTCATTTTGAAAATTCGAAACTTTATATTTAAGATACATAATAATTTTCTCCATTAAATTCTAGATCGCATAAAATCATTTTAAGAGTTCGAATCTTCTGTAATTTTTCTTTCCTTTTCACTTAAATAATTTGAAGCTTCTCCATTTAAGATGGATCACACAAATGGAGCTTGTTGGTCCATGTCGGTCTTTAAAGAGGGTTGGCTCTTCTACTTATATATATATATATATTATTTTTTAAATTTCTCGAAATATATATTGATATGTATTAATGTGACTAATTAAATTCATAATTAATTTAATGAAACTGATAGATTAATATGCATTAATTAATCTGATCGGTTTTCTCCACATGAAGCCTATAAATTAGCTTCCTCCCTTTTGGAAAAATCATTCAGAAAATGATTTCCTTCTCAAACCTTCTCTAGAGTTTTAAACTTCATAGTGATAGTATTCAGTAGTTTGAGAGTTTGGTGGAAATATTTGGTGTTCTAATCAAATATTCTTCATTATGTTGTATCATAGGAGATAGACGGCATACGGGCCAAATCTGTTTTAAGGATAATGTGGAAGCTCACAGGCTTCAGAATTCCCCTTTCATCAATTTGGCTCGTAAATCCATTTTCTTATAATATAATTATGGTTTACAATATTCTCACTTTTATTTATATTTAAATATTATGATTTTATATTGTTTAATATTATGTTTTGTGATTACATATTTCAATGAGTAAACCAACTATTTACATATACTATTTTGTAATTTAGTCTTACAAATTATATTTATTATTCTATTTTCCTGATAATAGTTTTTACTTGCTGTAAATTACTATTATAAATTTTGTTTACTATTCTATTTTTCTAATTACTATTTTTATATTACTATATTTTATTTTTCATGCATTACTATTTTCTGCTATTTCTATTTACCGGTTTTACAGATTATTAAAGTTATTGTTTACTATATATTATACTACAACTTAAAACATATTCATTTTTATATATATAATAAACAAATGTAATCAAATTCGAAACCTTTTTTATATAATAAATAAAACAATACATGTTAATGGAAACGTTTTTACTAGGATGGTATTATACTTTACATGAATGGTTTATTAATGTTAATGGCAAATATTTTTTCTATAAATTTAATGTAAAACATTCATTAGGATGTTAAATTTTAATAGGCCAAAGTGGAAAATGGTTTTGTCAAGATTAATGTAGGTTTACATATTTAATTGTGTTTGTGTAATAGTTGAAACATTTTATGTCTTTAATTATAATTGCATTTAATTGTGTATGATAGAAATTAATTAGTATCTTAATTATAATATTTAGATTAAAGCATGAATTAATATATTGTGATTATTGGTGTGATCAATTGATGCATAATTGATAATTATAATTGTATTACAATTTTTTGTATTGTACTATAAATTTTGTAATAGTTTTACAAATAAATATTGTAACGGTTTAAGAATTAAAGTTTGTAACAGTTTCAAATTTAATTGATCGGTTTTCAATTAATAATAGTTTCCAATTAATTGTAATATGATTTTGGAATTAAAAGATGTAACCGATTTTGATTAATTTTTAACTCTTAAAATTTAATTTGCAATGCTCGGAATTTAATTCGTAATTAATTTGAAAAATTAATTATAACGGTTTATTAAACTTTTAATTACTTGGTTAATAAGAGTCTTTCAAATTAATTGAATAAGCATTTTCAATTAATAGTGCTTTGAAAGGTTTTGTAATATTTATTGCATGGTTATTATCTTGTAAGGATTAAGCATTAATAAAAACATTTTGAAATGGAATTAGATGGCTTTAAAAATTAATTCATATACGATATTAATTCAAAGCAGTTTCAAAATGTAATGACTTTTAATATTTTTATTTTGAAAGTTGTTTACAATTTATTATTTACAAGTGTTTAATGATTTATAACTGTTTAGTTACTAAGATGCTCATATCAATGTGTGTGTAATTTCATAAATGAAATCTAAAAGTACCTGACAAGCTGCTGCTATTAAGATGACTCATTCTATCACTCGAGTCAGTCATTGTGTGGTTCTTCTTATGAACCATGGTGAAAAATCTGAGAAATTCAATTGATAGAATTTCAAAATGTGATAGCAAAAAATATTGTTTTACCTGACTGCCTGAATCTTACGAGATTCTTAAAGGAAAGTGTTTATGTGCTTAAAGATGATAAGCATGATGTCCAAGTAGTCAATGCTATTAATGCTTGGAATCATTATGACTTTTTATGTCGAAATTATATAATGAACAGTTTGATCAACTCTTTGTACTCCGTATATATTACAAAGAAAATGGCAAATAAGTTATGAGATATCTTAGACCATAAATATAAGATCGAAGATGTCGATATCAAGAAGGTTATTGTGGGTCGGTTTCTTAATTATAAAATGGTGGATATCAAAATTGTAATCAGCCAGGTTCAAGAATTTTAAATAATTTTATATGAGATTCATGTCGAAGGGATGACTTTAAGTGAAAAATTCTAAGTAGCTTTTAATATTGAGAAGTTTTCGCTTGGATGGAAGAATTTTAAAAAATACCATAAACATAAACGAAAAAAAATGAATATTAAAAATTTGATTATTTAACTTACAATCAAAATTTCGATAATAAATACGCTCTTCAACATGGGGCATAGAGTGTCTAAAATATTATAACTATTAACCTATGGCTGTCCAACAACTACAGTTCAATAGAAAAGTGGTCAAACTGCAAAAAAATGACATTGAATATTGCCTTTCCCCCTTTGGGTTTTTCACATGTACCCTACCACGTACGTTGATCGGGTCTTGCAAAATGATGAAGGAGTGAAATAATTATATCTTAGTTATGATCAAACCATGTCATCTAAGCATTTTTTTGCATAATTTCTTTATCATAAGTATATATAAGTTTATTATTTCATTACTTTATGCATATATTTTCAGTTCCTCAGTATATATATATTAATTTTATATAAATTTTATATAAATTTTACTTCTTAAAAATTATTTATCATTCGAGAAAGTGAAATTAAATATCATGATTATTTACATCTTTATTGTAATAAGAGAAGTTTAACCGTGTGATAAGAGAAGTTTAGAATTGAAAATTATAAATTATGAGGGTAAAATTTTTAAAATTATAAATTTTACCCTTAAAATGTTTAAATAATTTTTTGGGACTGTGGGGGCAGCTGCCCCAACTGCCCCATGGTAAATCCGCACCTTGTGTGAGGAGGCTCGATCTGGGTTTATATTGGGTCGAGAAAACCATAGCGGGGGACAGTGAGTTGGTAGGTAACGGGCCATATTTTGTAGTGAGCAGACTCAACTTGCTCAAATGGGCTTTTTCCCCCACTACTCGAGTGCGGATAAGTTTATACAGAAAGAGGGGGGCTAAAGAGACGGAGAGTTAAAGAGTCTTAACTCCTTCTTCTGAAACAGCCTAACCAAGTAAACACCTCCAACAAGCATCATCGTTTCTGATACTTTGATACTTACATTAAGATTTTGATTTAACACTCTGTAGCGTACTTGATCAAGAATAATGAAAAAAAAAAAAAAAAAAAAAAACTATATTAGTGCTTTTATATTTGACTATTTGAGAATGGCAATGTCAATATTGATTTATATTAACTATATATATTAATTTTTTATATTTTTATATTATATATTTAATCAATATTAAATATTAATCATATCAGTTCACCATAAATACGATCACTCAAAAATATATCAATCATACTCAATATTATTCACGAGTCTTATTATCCCTTTTTTTTTGTCTTTCCTTTTTAATTTTGTTCCCTCACCGAATTGGGCTGATCAATATTACTGTGAATAGGGACCACTACGTGTGTGTATGTGTGTGGAAAGAGATTAAACGACATCACAATATGTTACATAATGATGATGTCCTGCATGGGGATTTTGGCTTGAAATATACACTCATTATAATTTATATCTGTATAGTTCTTCTTTATCATTTCAAGGGTGCAATATCTTCAACTGTTCACCTCTCTCTCTCTCTCTCTCATATGTATCATGTATGTATATACGTATCATGTGTGTGTGTGCATGTATTTGCATATGTATAGAGGTAAAGAGGTATGTATAGAAAGGAAAAGAAAAAGAGATGGGACGAGTCATACAGAGAGGTAGAGATCATGGAATAGGATTCTCATATTAATATTTGATATGGTTTCTTTTTTTTTTTAAGCTTTCTCTTGCATCAATGAAGAGAAAAGAGAGAATCTCTAGTTATCGTCAATGAAGAAGACACCCAACTAGGAAAGTAAATCATTTTACAATTAAAGAAGAGAGATTAGGGGATGGAGAAAACTTGAAGCAACCCCAAAAACGATGGAACCTTTTATTATTATTGTTCTTATCTCCTTTTTTTTTTTTTTTTTTTTTTATATATATATATTTTATGATCCTATCTCTATATTTGAATGAATGCATTTTTGAAAGTGATGAACTAAGCATGTCAATAAGTGGGTTACACATTTCTTACTCTTCCGAGTTACCTATTTTAATGCCTCTCACAAATATCGACTAGTTGCTTAGAATATGTTTCCACCTGAATCCTCAAGAGGTTTAAACATTTGCAAACGAACACACTTTTTTTAGAAGATTTGATTTTAACTAGCAACCATATTAGTAGTGGTTTCAATGTAGCAAGAAACTCCCGATACTACCTGACCATGATCATACCTAACAATGCAACCGATTCCTTTTCTTCCTAAAAGAGAAAAATGAAAGGAAAATTAGAAATAACACAATATAAACCTAAAAGAGAGATGTTTAGAATTAACAACTCATTCCACATACCAATGTTTAGAACTTATAATCGTTGGGCCCCCAATTGTAATAATATTATTCAAAATGATGTCTTATTATAATTATTCCTTACAATCAAAGGGATTGATTCATGAAATAACGAGTAGAATCCTATGGAGCCCGAATAAATCAAATGACTTAAATATGAGCTTTGAATATTGTGAAACAGAATTGTATCTTATACATTTGTCACCGTAGCTTGAAGGCATGCAATTCTCTTAATCCAAAGTATATGGTCGTTACCGTAAATTGCATTGAATTGTACCGAGAAGTGATAACTCGGGATATTTACTCTATAAAGAGGATTCAAAATTTTTTTTTTCCAGAATGGTCTACCCTTTTTTTTTTTTTTTTAATGAACATGAGATTGTACGTTGAAACTGATTTCTTTTCTAAATAATACAATTACATTTTGTTGTAAATATCTTCCGCCTTGTTAGCTCGTCTGGTTTAGATTCTCCTTTCCACACAGCTTTTCTACTTTTGTTCACTTGAGTGATCTTGACTCGGTCAAATACCCAGTGTCTAGAATAATCTTAGCAGTCCTAATCATCAACTCCTTTTACACCCCCCTTAGTCTAGTTGTATTTAACACAATCACAATTAAGCATTAGAAATTATGCTTATGAAACCATGTTCATTTTCCAATTAATACGTTTTCCCTTGAAAACACAAGTCAAAAGGACGAGAGCCATGTGGGTTTCATGCAAAAAACAAAAAAAAAGGGGTATGGACTTAGTGAAGCATTTTTTCAAAAGTTGGTGCATTTGAGAATGATGTTGAGAGACCTTTTGTCACCAAACAACGACAAGAGAAATGATTGTTTGTCTTTTTGGAGTGTTTACTCGTGTATTTTGCTTATATAATCGTTACTATTATTTATTTAATCATAATTTATTTATTATAGGGACCAAGATTTGACTTCAGAATCTTCTAAATGATCATTCAAGCATGCATGTTGTACTAATAGCAATCACCCCCATTGAACATGATTAATTAAACCCTCAGCGTTTATAAGCAAAGTACATAGATTATGAGTAGATTAAGTATCATAATATGTTCTTAATTAGTTACTTAAACATTGATCAAAGTGTAATCACATCACTAGCTCATACATGCGAGGAAACATCCTTTGGTATAATATATCACATATACGGTGCTCTTTAACTATAAACTTGAGTTTAATGAGTATCGATTTATTACAGTTTCTTTTCATCTTAAAATATTTTTAGGATGAACTTGATCTATCGAATACCTATGAATCGGATCCAATAATAATCAATCATATATAATTTCGGCAGATTAGAAGCCTGTTTGGAAGTGCTTATAAGCAGTTAAATATCAAACAAAATATTTAATTCTTTTTTTTTATAAATAATTATTTTCATTTTTTGCTTGCTTATGAAAGTAAGTACATTGAGTACTCTAATTAACTTTTACTTATAAATACATTTCAAGCAAATTTTAATTATAAATCACTTATCATTTATAAATATATTTTTGTAAGCACTCCAAACGGGCTCCACCTAAAGAACTTCCTTCACAACTTGGCATTGGCTATAATTGCACATATACACATGAAATGAGTGTTGTATACCTTAAAACATGGTCCCATGTTCATGAATGTTAGTGGGACAAAAATAAGTTCAATTTTTGTTTGGGGGACCTTATTTTTAATGCGCCTTCGCAGGGTCGGGTCTTAACCTAAATCCAACATTAGGGTGGTTGGCATTCAATAATTAGGTTGTGCTAATTAATTGATTTTATCTAACTATTATTATCATAAATCCTCTTACTCCACTCTCGACAAAATCGCTTAGAGGGCAGCGTAAAATAAATTAAAAGAAAAAAAAAGAAGATACAAGGAGTTGAATGAAGAGGTAAAACCTCCAAAAACTTACATATAATGAAGGATGTAGATATTAAATGAAGATTAGAATATTTGTTCACTAAATGAAGGATGAGTTACATTTATATTTTACGCATGAGTTACTCTGTGAACTTTTGAACTTCTTTTTTAGACATCCATACTAAAATATGCATAAAATTACATTAGAACGGAGTGTCATGTTTTAGAAAGCGTTTTTTTTTTTCTAAGTTAAGTGTACCTAAGAAGAAGAGACAGCTTGAGCTTTCAGGTTAAAAATACATAAGAAATTGGTTTTGTCAATACCTACTCATTTTAAGACTCAAACGTCAGGATTGCACAGTGAAGTTCAATTGACAATGATATGAAGAGAATTTTTATAATATTTTGGGGAGTATTTTATTATGGTAACTTTGATGATGTTAGTTATGATAAATGACGACCATCGTAAATGATGTCTAATATCATTATCATAGTTATTGGGAGTACTTATTTTGTGAATACTTAAAAATGTCTTATAATATGAAATGGTATAGAGACCCTCCTTAGAAATTAAGTTTAAAAAGTTGCAGTAGAAGTAATTATTTGATATATAATATTTTTTTCTTATAAATATTTAATATTATAAATATATATAAATTAATCTTAAATATTAGATAAATAAATCATATATTTATTGATTATTAAGAATCCTAGCTTACTTTTAATATAAAATAACAAACATTCAGTTCATGTAAATCGACCGTTAAGATTAATATTATGATTTTCTAACTCGATCATCAATATATTAAGACTTGTATGGATAAGTAGAGATGACAATGTTTTCTTTTAGTAATATCTTGATGTACTCAACACATGAGATTAAGAGATTTTGTTTGGCACATCTTTTAATCTAATTAGAATAAGATATATTTATAAAATTATATTATAGTTTTTATTTAATATTATTTTTAATTTACACATTCTAAATTAATTTGACTATTTAATTAAATCTTTTTAAATCTAATTGAAAATATAATATTATCTATTTTAAACGAAATTATATTTTATTTGAATATTAAATTAGTTTTTCAAATTAATTTAAATTTGACTTATCTAAATTTAATATTAAATTAATATTTCATAATAACTTAATATTAGATAACATATTTAATTTAAATATATATCATTATTTTATATGGTGTATTTCGAAAATCACTATATTAAAATAATATTATTTAGATATATTTTTAATTAATTAATTTTTTTAATTAACTAATTAATACTAATTATCTCATAATTATATATTTATCTCAGAAAATTATTTTTTTTGCAAATAAAATCTTTTTCTACCCTTTTTTTACTCTAATCTAATAAATCTTATTTATTAATCTTAATATTATTCCACTAAAAATATAGGATTGCATTTGTGCAATTATAGATTAAATTACCGAGCAATCTCCAGTAGTCCATTAATATTATCATTACATGCAATTTAATCTTCCAATAATTGATGCATAATTAGAGCTGGTCAAAATTACTGTTTTACCTTTTTAATTATCTCTTTATACTTAAATACCATTAATCCACTAGTGAACGGTTAATTTATAACTTAATTATAAATTTGAGCTCAAAATCATTCAGTTCCAAAATTAATCCTTAAATGAACCAATATACAATTATCTGTGAAGAATATTTTGATTTCATATTGGTAAATCATGTTCTCAGCCGCTTATCCCAATGAATCTCAAAAGCAAAAGTCTTTAGCCTGTTTTACAAACAAACCATGATGAGTGAATCAAAAGATCTAGTTGACATAAACATGAGTTCATGACTACTTAGGATTCATATTGAATTGCATATGATCATTTATTGATATGAATAAAATTCTTTATGGAAAACGGTATGTTGATAGAGAATTAATTCATATCATGTCATGTCTTATATAATCCAGTTATATAACACATCTCCACTAATATGTCTATCTACATCAGTGGTCCATATATAGATCACTTGCATTCATAATATTAGTGAACCGTATTAGTAATTATTAATTAAAAATTTCATACTTTAATATATTACAGACAATTTAATTCATTATGAATAATTTTAATATTTTCATACTAATACAATATTATAGTTACGTAAATGAATTTGAATTTTGAATTTTTTTGATATTTATACACATTATTTAATAATAACACATTTAAACAATTATATTAAAATATATCAACTTGGAAAATGAGTTGGTTGAATGATTCTTAGCTTAAGTGCAGTTGTGAATTAAGGGATACTCATTTTACATCACATCTTTACAAGTGCACGACCATTCCTCAAGTACATTATACCTAAAGTTCACTTAAGAGGAATTTTTTTTATATATAGATTATGTATGATCATATGACATATTATTTATAATGATGTAACATTATAATAATTGTTGGGAGCATTTGTTCTCAAAGTAACTAAAAATGTCTCATAATATGAAATGGGATTGAGATCCTTTCAATCATCGATCGAACCAATTGTTGATTGAGAAAGGAAAAATGAGTTAGTTGAATGAGTTCTTAACTTAAGTGCCCTTGTGAATTAAGGGATCCTCATTTTTCATCACATCTTTACGAGTGCATGAGCATTCCTCAAGTACATTATACCTAATGAGCGAAAACATTTTTGAATGCAAATGGTGTATGGTCATGTAACATACCAAATCTTATCATAATTATAAATAATACTCTCATTGGATGATATGATGTATAATAATTACATTTATGGTTGTGATGAATTTGGTGTACCACGTGACCAAATACTACATATATACAAGAATGTCTTGATTATAAAGTATGAATGAGAAATTGATTTATAATGATAGAATTAATTTAGAAATTTAATCCGGTCTATGTAACAACTGAATTATTTTTCCAAAACAGTTAAATAAACACATGAGTGCCTATAAAATGGAAACCTCCTCTATTTCGGAAACAATCGAAAAATAAAGTAAATCTCTCTTTCAGAAAGTCTTCTTTCTAGAGTTCTTAGGCTTTTAGTATGATAAAGTTCATACACTTTGAAGTTTGCTAGAGTTAGTTGATTGTGTAACCATCTAGTCCATTCTCCTTTGTATCCTAGGAGATAAATATTGAAAATATCCTAATATTGAGTATAGGAGACGAATTTATTTTAAGAAAATTGTGATTTCACAGGCTTAGAATCATTCGTTCATACTATGGATTGCAAATTCCAATTTCCTTGCAAGATTTCATACTTCTAATATTTTGGTTGTTTATTATTATATGGTGTCATTAATGTTTCAATTTCTTAATCTGCTAATTCTATATGAGAATATTGCATATTGTACCTTCAATATGCATATAAAATTGGTCGCATGATACTGACATCATTTAGATGATAACGTGAATTAATATAAACTGCTATTAATATGTTTATTCTGATCAATAGAAAGTGTTGTAACTATTTGAATTAATATAGCGATTTATTACATGAATCTAATTTTTTAATGCATAGTGGGTTATAGAGTTAATTGAATATTTCCTTCATAATGATGCACTATTCGTTTAAAACTTGAAACAGTTTTTGTAGGGGTGTCCAAAAGTACCGCGGGGATTGGTATTCAAAGAGACCATTTCCATATAGCTGGTATCATAACATTATCTTTTTATTGTTTGATTTGTTTATGATAATTCCACAGAATGTTATGAATCCACATTTCGATTGCACCCTTTTTTTTTTTTTACACAACTGATTCCATCAATGTTCCATGGAAGGGTGGCAAATGCTCGAAATGGGAAAAAGGGAAGCTAGCCTTTCCACCAATTCTCTCATTTCTTTTTTTTTATTTTTAAATCTATTCCCACTCATTCCTAAAGGTAGTGGGTGCAATAAGTCTAGCTTTTACTAGACCTATCTCAGGCTAGAAACGAGGATATGTGGTGGTCGGGAACTTGCATTGTTTTCGTTTGCTGGTCTATTTGGAAAGCTAGGTGTGAAGTTATTTACCAAAGGGTTGAGATTGATGCAAATTTGGTAACTATCTAAGCGGTGGTTGGGTTTGATGCCTTTTGTAGAAATGGGAAGTCGAATGCGAAAGAGCTTGATTCGTATGAGAATTCGGGGTTTCCGGGCTGGTGTGTTCCTCCTGTTGGCTGGATTAAGGTGAATTTTGATGGCTCTTGTTGCCCGGAAGAGAGTAAGGCAAGGGTGGGTATGGTCATAAGAAATGAGGAAGGCTTGATAATTTTTGAGTTAGGAAAGGCTTTGCAGTTAGGTATGCATCTGAGGCTGAAGTTGATGTGCTGCTTGAAGCAATGAAACTAATATCAAGATTGGGGACTCAGAAGGTTATTTTTTAGGAAGATTGCACCGATTGATTTGGGATTCTTCCCGAGGTGGATTGGAGGGAGAGCTTGATGCTTGAAGAGATTATAATGTGCCAAAGCTTCTTAGATGATATTCGCTTCTCTTGGATTAAGTGACTAGTAAACTGTGCTATAGATTGGGTTGCTTTCTAATCTAGAGAGAGGATGTGTCCAGTTGATTGGGTGAAAGTATCTTTATCACCTTTGACATTTATTTTAGAATTAGATAATCATCGTGGTTTTGATTCTTTTGTTTCTAGTCATTTTTGTTGTTGTACCTCCACTCCTTGTATGAATAATTATGTGACTAGATTTGTTTGTTGCAGTAAGTGTGATGGAGCGATAGGTCATGTAACATAGATTCAAACTCGTTTTTATTCCATATCTTGGCCCATAGGGGTTTTTTGATACGAACTCCTACTCTATAGTACTTTGTTACGTTTAATGCATGATTTTTATTAACCAAAAAAGAAGACTTGGATATATCTACGGTGAGATTATATCAAAATCAATCACAACCGATCCATATCTAGAATGAATCTTGAATTAAAATCAATCACAATTGTTACTTTTTTTACACTCTATCTAATTATTTTACTAAAAGATAAAATAAATATGTAATTTAATTTTATAAATTAGATAATATGTATAAAAAAAAGCAAACAAATTGATTTTAAATCAATTATAATCATAAATTTAGATGGATGCAGATTCTACCGATTTAAATCAATCACAACCATGGATTATATACGGTCCAAGTCAAATCTTCATAAGAATACGCTTTTGGCTCAATCTACCGATTTACACAATTACACCCATTCTTACCGACCAATACTTCTCTGACTTACCATCATCCTCACCCCATGTGATCTCCCCACCCCTTCCGCTCCCCAATTTCCCTTCCCAATAAGAGAGAGAGAGAGATAGTACCCACAAAGCAAAACACTATATAAATGAGACTCAGTGAGAGAGAGAGAGAGAGAGAGAGAGTAGGAGCAAAGCAAAGTAGTGAAATTCAAGTCTCTTCTGCAAAGCAAAACAGCAAAAACTCAGCTTTATCTTTATCTTTTGTTTTTGTTTTTTATATTCTCACTAGGAGGAGAGCTCCTCTGCTGCTGCTTCTTCTCTCTTTAAACAATGTCTTTCCTCCTCTATAGCCTCTATTGCTGACAATAATCATAACTACTTCATATCAATTATTTTTTTCGTGTTGAGCTTCCTTATCTGACTCATCCATGGAGTTCGATCTTGAAAACCCATTAACCCACTTCCACCACCTTCACTCCGACTTCTTCCCTTCACTCTTCCTCATCGAATCCGATCACATGCCCTCTCAAAATTACTTTCTTACCCTCCAATCCTCCCATTCCAAGCTCTCTTTCCGGCAAGAAACCATCTCTTTGATCTTACAGGTCCTCTAAAAAGACTTCTTTTTTTTTTTCTTCAACTTTGTAAAAAATTCTCTCCAATTAATCCATTTTGATTTTGTTTTGTTGCATTAATGCAGTGTTGCGGTAATTTTGACCCCCTTTTGTCTTACCTTGCCATAAATTACCTCGATCGGTTCCTATCTTCTCAAGGAGTTCCGGTAATCCCCTATTTATTTATTTATTTATTTTTATTATTATTATTATTTTTTACTGCATACTCTGTTTTTCATCATAATTCATGCTTCCACTAGTTTCTCTTTAACTCACGAAAAAAAAAAGCTTTTTCTTACAGCAATCAAAACCATGGGTCGTAAGGCTTGTTGCAATCTCATGTGTTTCTCTTGCTGCCAAAATGAAACAAACAGATCGCTTTTTTATCTCTGGTTTTCAGGTAATAAGCAGATAAACGTTTTCATCTTTTTCTTCTTTTTCTTTTTGGGTGTCTTATGCTCTGTTATTCTCTCCTTTTTTGGTGGAACCAGAGTGATGGGGGGTTTATATTCGACACACAGACAATACAGAGAATGGAAGTAGTGATTTTAGGAGCATTAGAATGGAGAATGAGATCGATCACTCCTTTCTCTTTCATCTCTTTTTTTATATCTTTCTTCAAGCTCAAAGACCCGCCATTAATGGAAGCTCTCAAAGCTAGAGCTATCGAAATCATCTACAACGCTCAAAATGGTAAATCAATTAACCTTAAAACCAAGATAATAAAATAAAAATCTCTTCTTTTGAGAACCCCCCCTTCCTCCCTTTTTTTGTACTGCCACAATTGAATTAGTTTTACTTTATTTTTATCATTATTATTATTATTATTGCAGACATAAAGCTGTTGGAATTTAAGCCATCAGTTGTATCTGCTTCGTCTCTTCTCTCTGCTTCTTGTGAACTCTTCCCTTTGCAATATCCTTGCTTCAGCAAAGCAATCTCCAGTTGTTCCTTTGTAGATACAGTAAGGTTTCTTAACTCTTTTATCATTTAAATAATTTATTAATATATAAAAAATAAAAAAAAAACTTTGTCAGTAAAATGTTTGAGACAAAATGTCATAAAAAGACCAAAACAAATCGGATGGAAAGTACATGTTTTTGTAAGTCAAATCAATTAAATTTTAATTTACCTTCTGTAAACAATCATTATTTTATTGTACTCGTTTTTTTATTTAATTTTACATTTTTGTGTAGGAAAGCATGTTGCTCTGCTTCAGTGCGATGCAGGACATAGTAATAAATGAGTACGTCTCTGTGTTTGATGTAAATCAAAGCTTGGTAACACCTGTCAATGTGCTAGACCTTCGTTTTTCGAGCTTCGAAAGTGAAAATATAGATGGTGGTGGTCACGTCAGCAACGAATCACAGAGCGTAGAGGATTGACATCATTGATCATGAAGCAATAAGACGGTACTCATCTATCATCAGGTCCAGTTTGTGTTGATTAGATGAGACTGATCGTACGGTTGAGAAATCACTTCGCCCCAATGGAAGGTAAAAGATCGTTACGTTCTATGTCTTTAGGTCATATGGACTCATCATCATGGGAAAACTAAATAAAAATAGAAAGAGAGAAAGGAGAAGGTGAATCTTGAGGATGAATGAGATCTATGCTGCGTGGCCTATCAGAATCTCTTAAGGCCCAGAAAAAGGATGAAACGGCAAAGAGAAGATAATTCTGTCTTTTTCTTTTTGTTTTTTTGGGGGACCAAAAGGAAGAAGGACAAAACACAACTTTGAAGTGTATGCTGAGTTTTTGTGTTTCTTGTTTTGTTGTACTATGACACTTGTTTCTAGCTGAAAAGAAAAAATTAACATAAACGATCATGGGAGAAAAAAGAGAAGAATATTTTTGAGCCATGTAATCGGCTTCCATGCTTACGGGCTAATCAAGATCGTTCATTTCTCATTGTACGGTCGAAATTGATGCCATTTTCGAATGTATCTGGCTTGATTTGAGCTAAAGATGAGATGAGCCTGTGTGGCTTTCATCTCGACCATTCGATGGGAAACAAATAGTCTTGATTAGCCCGTTGCATGGAATCCAAGTGTCACCATTAACGAAGTGAGAAAGAACTTTCCTAAGTTAATAATGAGCTAATTACAAGAGAATATATATACAGTCACTTAACTAACTAACTGAACTCAAGTATGATAAATTACATATAAACCCCCTGACAACAAATAGTATATTGGTAATACCAAACTCCTTCGAATAGAGTTATTAGGCTCTTAAATATTTATGTGGTTCGGCCAATTGTCTACGTTCATGAAGAAAAAGAGAACATATAATAATGGAAGAAGAGTACGACTCTCTCTTTAACTTTCTCGCTCGTGACTAGAAGAAGCTCCTCTTAATTTGGAAGGGGTTGGTAATGGCTGCCACCAATAATGACAGCCATTGTAGACTTCTCTAAGCTTCATTTTTCTTACTTGAAGGAACAGCCACTTGTAATCTTTAATGACCAGCTAAAAATGGAGACTTTTCTCCTTCTTGAGTTCACATGGAGAGCTCACATTGGTGAGAAAAATACTCTTTATTACAAGTTTGAAAGATTTAAACTAGCTTAAGTTCGGTTTATGATCGCTGTTTGAAAAAGAATTATAAATGACCGGTTAACTATTGTGAGTCTCTCAAGGAGGAGTTGAACCGACATGTGACCCCTATTGTGGGTGTGTAATGTATATTTCTGTGGCCAGTTTAAATGTGGTCGGATCTTAAAGCTGTTTACTTGTAGCTAACCCAAATGACTCGTTACACTTAATCTAAATTTCGGTTTGGGTTTGATATAAATCTGTGGTGACCGATTTTTTAATAAAGAAAAATAAGAAAAAAAAATTGAATAATATCAATGATATAAAATTAGCCATCGATATATCAAATACTTAAACTTTAACATTTAAATTAATTACAACAACAATCAAAAGTAAAAATTAGCCAAAATTTTATATATAATATATATATATATATATATACCCATACATATACATATATTAAACTTTATTATATTATATTATTTTTTTCACTTGATATTATTTTTTAATGAATTTAAGATTTTGGGGAAAATTATATGTGGATCATATTATATTTTGTAATATTAGGTGGACCCTTTTAAGTTTCAAGAATTATAAGTGGATCCCTTTAAAATTTTCTTAAATTACAAATAAGTCCATCCATCAAAACTCAATATTAAAAATTTCATAATCAACCATATTTTGCGAATGAAAAGACCTTTATTCCCTTTAATTCATATATTAAAAAAATTATGAAGGGAACATTGGAGGTTTACTAATATTACAAGTGGTTCACTTAAGATTTATTAATATTACAAGCAGATCCTTTTATATATGCACTAAATCACAAGTAAGTCCAATTATAGGTTAATGTTATATTTGACAGTTAACTATTTTTTATTTATATGCTTGATTAGTATATCTAATAATTTATGAATGTATGTTAATGCTAGAAATTTCTTAACGAGCGATTGGTAGGAAAAATTGTAAAGTGAATGACAAACTTACCTAGTTGGGTTAGAGCTCTGATCGTGTTGTATCGTTTTGTTCCAATAGTGGGAATGTGAGCATGCCAAAAGTAAATTAATACTTCAAAACTCTAAATGATTTTACTCCTATGGAAAGCTGATAAATAGCAAGGTTATCTTTGACGATACCTACCCATAGAAATTTTAAAAACACAGTCAAGTTAATGATATGTGTGAGCGGAAATGTAAGGAACACGGTCAAGTTAGCGATATGTGTGAACAAAAATGTAAAGAACACATTCGGGTTATCGATACTTGTTGACTGGAAAGAAAATATGACTTAAATAAAATGGGTGATTGAAATAAATAGAAAAATAAAGGGTTGTACTAATCTTGGATTAATAAATCTACTGAACAACAAAAATAATGAATGAATGTCATTGTGATTAGCGAAGATAAATATTAAGAATGCTTAAAAATCATGAAAGATATGAGCTTATAGGGTGAAAATACATTGCTAAAACTAAAAGAATTTGTAAGTGAATGACTTGGAATGTAGAGACTTTAATAAAAATAATAATAAATATCCATTGAAGGATGATAAATGGCATGAAAACCTTAGATAATCAATGTTGGATTGATGTATTTTTTTAGTCCCTTTTCTCTTCAACCAAGGTCCCTATTTATATGTGAACTTGGACTCTTGGTTGCTTGATTGGAAAGTCACCAAGCAAGAATGCTTGTTTGGTAAGTATTCTTGGGCTGCAAGCTTCTTTTGTTGACCAAGTCAACATTAACTTGGTGGGCAAGGTATTTTCCTTGGTGTATTGATGAAAATTGGCTAATGGAGCCCATTTTCCTCCTCTATATCTTTCTTTCTTCATAGTGGTCGAATCCTCTCTAGTAGTTGGCTGAATTGCTCTCCTGGCCGGTCAAATGTGATATGAATGGTAACCAAATTCACTTCCTTTTACCTAGTCAAAGTGTCATACTTCTAAGGAACTAACTCATTTTACGGCTCTTCTTTAGGTTAGGCGAACATCCACTTCCTCTTGGCCGAATATTGGCTTTTAATAAGTCAACTTCTTCATGCAACTTCTTCCTTGATTCGAGGCATATCTATAGAGGTAACCAATCATCCAAAAATATTCTAGAAATATAACTACCGTCCAATTTGATTATCATCCACAAGATGGGCATCCAACCGTTGGTTGCCAGACTTCATCTTCTTGGCCAGAAGTCAACATAATCAACCACCCTTGGATGGTTGAGCTGTTTTGGACGATTAGTATTTTAACCGCTTTTTAACTTGACAGGCACATACCACGTGTTAAAATGATAATTTTGACATCGCCAAAATATATAATATTTTTTTATATTATAAATAATCTAATAAAAATTATCAAGATATTTTTGTATGTATATAGTGTATAGTCATGTGATACATCAAATCTCATCGCAACTACATACATCATATTTACTCATCACATCAGCAATCACATAAGATTGATATTTGTGCTTGGGATGGGGTTTAGTGTGTTAGAGGCTATACACCATATGCATATAAGAAAATTTCAAAATTATAAGACATATATGAATAAACATTATATGTATATATATAAATTATTAGATATGCCTCTAAGATCAATCATCATATAAATAAAAAAAATAGTTGACTATTAAATAAAATATTAACTTACAATTAAACTTGTAGTGTAAATATAAAGTATTTGTAATTTTTAAAATTTCAAAGATTCTACTTATACTTTTAATAATTTTCAAAAGATCTACTTATAATATTAATAAATCTTAAATGACACACTTATAATTTTGTTTTCTTTAAATATATAAATTAAAAGGCATAAAGGTCTTTTCATTCCTAACAAAAATTGACTATGAAATTTGAAGTTGAGTTTTGATACATAGACTTTTTCCTAACTTAAGAGAAATATTAAGGGATTTCCTTATAATTCTTAAAATTTTAAGAAATACACTTACAATATCACTATATCTCTAAGGAGCCACAAATAATCATTCGAGATTCGATGTATTTACACATTTTATTTTATTTTATTTTAATTACTAAATACATTATGGTGTTTTATTGAGCTCCATTTTTTTACCCTTTTTCTTTCTTCAATTTTTTAATGGGGATAAGAAGATTACTTTTTGAGACATAATCTTAAATTAAGCTTAATCCATGACAAAGAATTTGGCACATCATTTAATATGATATCAACTCTTCAACTCATCAACTCATCAACATACATAGACATAACTTATATGCATGTTGATGAATCAATATAAGGAAACATAAATGTCCCCATGTTTCAAGAAACAAAAGTAAAAATAAACAATTTAATTATTCAGAAAAAAAAAAAAATATATATATATATATATATATATATTTCTTTTGTCTCACTCTTATCTTAATGTCCCCATTAAATCCAAGTAGTCAAAATTGTTAGTAACAAAATACTTGCTCCTTTGACTTATAAAACTTGGATATGATCTAATCCATTACCAATTAAGTAACCGAAAGTTTGGAGAGAGAGAGAGAGGGTACATGGTCAATGTAGTAGGTGACTATGGAGTATAGTCTTTGTATATTGTAAATTGTAATTTTTGAATAGAGTAAAATAAGTAAACTAAAAAAGCCAATTGGAGTTGCAATTAACGAGAACAGAGAACGACATTAATTTTTAAGGAGCGTAAAGGGGGGACCGATTTATATGGGGACTAAGGTAGTCCCAATAACAATATAGTTTTTGTGGTCTTACTGTCTACAAAAAAGTCATTAAGAGCTACATGGACGATGGGGAGATTGTTAGAAAAAAGAAGTTTCTTCTTGTGTTTGGGTTAATTTTGAAAGAGAGCAAATATAAGGTTTTGGGGTTTGAAGAGATTGTGAAAGAAATAGGCTTTAGCTACTTGAAATCCCAATCGAAGTATACAACTTTTATCAATAGTTGATATAATAATAAATGTAAATTATTAATTTTTCGAGCTCATTTTTATTTATAAATAACATAATTATAAACATAAATTATTTGTTTTTAGAGTTCACGATTTCTTCTTTTATAAAATTTTATAAAAAAAAAAAAAAACTCTTAAAATTTAAATCAATTTGATTTATTTTTACTCTAAATGGTGTATCGATATGAAACATTTTCAAACCACACAAAGTTTAAGAATTTTAGTATTGTTAGAGTTATTCGTGTAATATACTAAATTTTCATTCAGAGTGATAAATCTAGATTAGATTTTAAAACCTGAACTATTATTTCAAACTATGAATTACATGTAAAATATCGACTCTATCTTGAAATTCAAATTTTGAAATGCTAATTGCATATATTTTAGTATACTTAAACTCAAGTTTCAAGTTCAACATCTCAACTGTATTGATCCGGGAACAAATATTAAGACAAACCACTAAGTCAAATGGTAATTGGTATTACTAATCCGCTTATTGATATTGAGAATATATTTCATATTTAAATATAAGTTTTTGAAAAATAAGAATATATGAAAAATGTATTAATTTTTTTTGTTATTAACTAATTTTAAGATAAAAGATCATATTTTTATATAATATTAAAGTTAGACTTAATATATTATTAAACTAATTGATATACTTACTTTACATCATCTAAATAAAAAAATTTATATATAAATTTAAAATAATATCATATAAAAAAAAGGAATATAAAAAATATAACACATATTTAAAATAATTAATATATATATAAAATAAATCAAATTATTTTATTATTAATTAATTTGAAGATAAAAATTTTATGGTTGACATTAGTTTCTTCTAAGAATCAATAAAAAATGTGTGCATAGACATAATGGTCTGCCAAAAATCACATGGAATCCGAGACACAGGTGGGAACGATATAAACTTTCAAAGTTCATTAATGTGGCCAACAGCTTTTACTTTGTTCTGTCACTACAAGCCTTATTGATTGGGTGGCTCACTGTCCGATCCTTTCCTTGTACGCATTTAACAATTCAGACAAACACCATAAAATAATACAAAGATTCAGCTGGGATTGCATCTTGCTACACTGCTGAGGTTCAGTGAGTAAGACAATACTTGTTAACCTATCTCTATCTCACACTAGTTACGAGGAGGGAACAATTCTTGTATTTGCCAAAAGGTATTTATTTTGAGTGATCAACATCAATCATAAGTTGGGTGAAAAATAAATGATGAGAATAAATTGATAAGATTTTTTGGGTGAAAAATAAATGATGAGAATAAATTGATAAGATTTTTTGACATTACTAGTTTTAAGTTTATGTCAAAAATAAATGACGAGAAAAAATTGATAAGATTTTTTGACATTACTAGTTTTAAGTTTATGTCACAGGAGATTTGATGAAAGGAGGATACGAGTAAAGCTGTTAAAATAAGTTATTTGGTTTAGTTGGTTTAGTTTGTGCTGAGTTTTTTATTATTTAAGATTGGATCGGATTAAGTTTTAAAAAATAAGTCGGAGTGAATTCGTTTGTTAAATTTATGTTTGGATTCAGTCTAAGAAGTCTTTTAGGCTTATTTCGGAATAAGATATAGCTCGACCATTTTTAAATTAAAAAAAAAATTAAGTAAATTTTTAGTTAAATAAATATTTTATTTTATATTATTAAATAATATATAAATAATTAAATTATTATAACTCAACTGTCATGATTCTGTAAAAAAAAAAAAAAAAATTCCAATTTTAAGGAGGAAAATATATCTTATAATAAAGCCTTAAATAAAGATAGATATAATACCTAGTGTGATATAGTACCCAGAAGTTGAACGCCTTGTCATAGGGCAACTTGCCTAGTCACTACCGCAAAAAGCAGTAAGAGATAAAGAAGAAGTGAAGGAGAGCAAGAGGCTCAAACCTGGATAAGTTTTAAGATACCGAAGCACGTGATGAGCTGCATTCATGTGTGATTGCTTTGGAGAGTGAATAAATTAGCTAAGAACTTGGACAGTGTATGAAACATAAGGGCGTGTCATAGTCACATAAATCAGATGGCCAATGAGGCGTTGATAAACTTAAGGGTCTGGTAGTAAAGGATCCATAACAATGGGAGAAGAATTAACATCATACACAACAGTAGTAAGCTTGAGATGTTCCATTGGTGTTTTACTGAGCTTGCAACTAGTGAGATCGACATCTTTGAGCATATCTAAAATGTACTTACGTTGGCTAATACATGTTTGAAGATTGCTTATTTTGGTTAGTGACTTCACACTTGGAAATTAGCCAAAAACGTTGACTTTTTGATTCCCTAATCCAAATGAATTGACTCCAATTCCATTAGCTTCCTCTCATCATTTATGACTTGTTGCAATTGGTTTGAAGGTGATCGGATCATTAAAACTCAACTTGAGGCCTAATCTTGTTTTTACTGTTTTATTGATTTTGGCCTTGTGAAATTTATGTTTTAGTGCATTTTTGACCTCAAATGGAGCTGCTTTGACCTTAAGCAAGTTTGTTTAAGTTGGTTGGACCTCAAGCTTCGAGATCAAGCATGCCAAAGTCCATCATCTCACTTCTGGTGTTTTAGCACAAAGCAAAAAACTGTTTTTTACAGAATCAGCTTTTGCATTTTGCTGTCTTTAGTTGCTTTTGTGTGCTATGTACTCAATTAGTGTCTATTTAGTTTTGTTCCATCTAATCCTAGTTGATTTGAGATATCTTAGTTTACTTTAACTTTAATCTTTGTTTTCCAGATTTGTAATCATTTCTTGTTAAGTATTTTAATGAAATGAAAAACTTGCATTTTGGCAAGTAAGCAAGTTCTATTAAAAAACAAAGTGTATTCTATTTTTTGCTCTCAACTTCGAAATTCTAACAATACAGATACCAGCAGAGGAACGAGCAATTTCAATGCCAAGGAAGTATCTAAGTTGGCTAAGATCTTTAATATGAAACTTTAAGATCATCAATAGCAGCCTGATTGTTACTTGTTATCAAGATGTCATCAACGTAAACTAACAAGATCGTAGTAGAGGTACCCTCAAGCTTAGTAAAGAGGCTATAGTCTGAATGAGATTGTTGAAAGCCAACCTCAATAACAACATTGGTAAAATATTCATTCCATTGGCGATAAGCTTGTTTAAGATCATAGAGTGACTTAGTGAGTTTGCAAACTTTACTAGAGGAAGAGGGCAGACCTTGCGGCTATGACATGTATACCTCTTCATGCAGATCACCCTGAAGAAATGTATTGTGTACATCCATTTGAAAAACCTCGCAACCATGCATGACAGTAAGAGATAACACAACACGTACAGTCACCATCTTAGCTACTAGAGAAAGGTCTCATGGAAATCAATACCCTCTTGTTGTGTGTAGCCTTTAGCTACGAGATGAGCCTTAAACCTCTCAACATTGCCATCTACTTTGTGCTTAATTTTGAACACCAATTTGCAACCAATAAAAACTTTATAAGGAGGGAGGTCAACTATATCCCATGTCTTGTTCAATTGAAGAGCTTCAAGTTCTTTTTCATAACCATTAGCCAATGCATATCCTTAGAAGCCTCATGGTATGATCTAGGTTCATGGTCAGTAGCAATAGAAGACAAAAAAGAGGTAAAATTTGGAGAAATAGAAGAATATGAAAGTTGAGAAGATAAAGGATACTTGGAGCTGGAAGATGTAGGGCTGGATGAAGCCAATACATTGAAGCAATTATATGATTCCCACCAAGAAGGATGTTGAGTGATACAATTGGATCTTCTGACTGGTGGAGAAGAAGAGGTCTACAATACTATATGAAAGGGTGGAGGGAAAAACATTTGAGAAATAGGCTGAGAGACAGGCTATGAGACAGTAGGAAGGATAGATGGAGAAGGCGTAGGACTGGAAGAGGTAGGCAAGTAAAAGTCAGCAAAGAAATCAAAGGAATGTGAAGTTGATGAAGATGTATAAGATGGTATAGTAATAGAAATATCATGAAATGGAAAGATCATCTCATGGAATTTCACATCTCTACTAGTAAGAAACTATTGAGTCGAAAGATTGAGTAACCTATATCCTTTCTGATTATGAGCATATCCCAAAAAAAACACACAACGATTGGCACATTCTCTGAATTTATCTGAGTTATGTAAGCGAGTGGCATAAAAAAGGTAGCCAAAAGCTCTAAGATGTGTGATTGAAGGAGGTTTCTGGCGTAGGAGTTCATATGGTGTCATGTTGGATAAAATAGAAGATGGAGTTCGATTTAGAAGATATGTTGCTGTCAAAATACAGTCTCCCTAGTGATGAATAGGAACATTTGATTGAAATTTAAGTACGCAAGCTATGTTTAAGATATGTCTATACTTCCTTTCTACCCTTCCATTTTGTTGGGGAGTATATGGGCAACTAGTTTCATGAATAATACCCATAGACTTGGAAAAGGATGACAATTTAATATTGAGGAACTCCAAACCATTATTAGATTTGGTATGTTTGATTACTTTCCTAAATTGAGTTTGTACCATCTTAATGAAATCTTCAATATGCTTAGAAGCTTCATGTTTGAATTCCATAAGGACTGTCTAAGTTCCTCTTGAATGATCATCTATCATAGTTAGAAAGTACTTATCATTATTGTGATTAGGAACTCTATAAGGACCCCATGTATCTATATGAATTAAGTCAAAAATGGAAGAAGCAAGAGAATTGTTGACAAGGAAAAGAAGCCAAGTTTGTTTTGCTGTTGCACATATTTCACAATGAGGAATAGAAGTGGAATGCAAATGATTGTAATCTGGAATAAGAAAGATGTCCAAGACGAGAATGCCATAATTGGAAATCTAAGGTTTTCATTTTATTTGAAATAGAGTGCAAAGTAACATAACTGTCATGACCAAAGGAATTAGAAATGTGTTTAGGGAAAGTTCATGAGGGAGTATGGGAGTATCCATCTGCAGGCGTCTTGGATGAAGGATCATATAATAAAGGCTATGTCTCTCTTCACTAGTCCCCACAATCTTGCCAGTTGAAGGTTCCTGAAAATAACAATTGTTGGGAAGAAAGAAAGCAGCCACAGAGCTACATTTAGTTAGTGAAGAGATGGACAAAATGTTATAATGGAAATTAGTCCCATACATTACATCATTGAGGGTTAAGTGATATGTTAACTTTATTTTACTAGAATAAGTGGCAGTGGAGACCATACCGTTTGGCAAACTAATGGAAACATATGGACTAATGGAACATGGAATTGGTTATATCAATTCTCCAAAATCACGTCATATGATAAGATGCTCCAGAATCAATAATCCAGTCTTTTGTGTGAACAAAATTCATAAAGCAATATGTACTTGTGGAAGGTGTATGAGCTAAATTTGAAGTTGTTATGGTGGATGAATTCTAGTCTTTGTTCATCATTTGAATGAGCTGGGTATTGTTCTTCAGTAAGGGTTTGGATTAAGGAATTCTGCTATGGAGTTGAACTCAGATTCTGTGTGATATAAGCTGAATTTGAAGAAGCATGCTTTTGATAAAAAGGCTTCTTGCCTTTATACTTCCCATTGCTTGGATATCCTTGTAACTTGAAGCAAGATTCCCTTTTATGTCCACGTAAATGATAGTGATCACATTCAACATTTGATTTGACTTGTGTATTAGAAGCAATACTAGGAGTAGAATTAATTTTCTGTAAATTGGAAAAGAAAACTAAAACTACATTTCATTGTTGAGTAGGAACAATCTGTCTCTGTGATTATTCTTCGGTCAATGTAGCATATGCTTCATCCACATTAGGTAATGGATTCATCACTAGAATTTGACCTTTTATTGGAATGTATGTTTCATTAATTCCCATGAGAAACTACCTCAACTTTTGCTTCTATTCATGTTGTTGGAATGATAATGTGGATGCACATTTGCAACACGGTGGAGCCACCATTGAAGCATATTCATCCCAAAGAGATTTCAGATTATTATAATAACCAGATATATCTTGTGATCCTTGAGTCATATTAGCTATTTGCTTATGTATCATGAAAATCTGAGTTTCATTTGCTCTAGCAATTCGTCATCTAAGTTCTTTCCAAATAGAGATTGCAAAAGTGGAATAAACGATGCTTGAGTATAGATCCTTACTTATAGCATTTAAAACCAAACTTAGCACACAAGCGTTCGCCCCTATCCCAGCTCTGCGATAGGATTGGATCTACATCTAGTCGTTTGCATATTCCAGTAACAAAGCCTAGTTTATTCTTCGTCATTAAAACGATAATCATTCCTATGCTCCATGTATTATAATTTAGAGTTCCAATCAGTGGTTGATAAACTAAGATCAAACTAGAAGTATATGATGGATGCAAGTAATGTGGATGATTAAAGTCAATTTGATTGGACATAGATGAATTTATGGCTTGTAATGTGATGGTGGAGGAATCTGTGTGAACAGGATCAACTTCATCAGAATTCACCATTGATGAGCTTATAAAGATCGACTAAGACTCAGTTAGATGGTGAGAATGATATTGCAGAAGAGAAGAGCAATAAAAAAATGCTATGATACCATATTAACATGTATAAGATGGAGGCAGAGAGTCGTGGAAGAGAGAAGGAATATTTTTTTTTTTTTCTCATTCATTATTTCAATACAGAGTAGTTATATGCATCTTATACATGTTTACATGCTTAACCAAATAATAAAGAACTGATTAATCTAACTGCCCAACTAATAAGTAATTAAGTGATTTGAGTAATCATGTTGACTCACTAAGTCAGCTAGCATATGTGTTATTATAAAATAATATTGACAGTTATAAATGGACGTTTTTGAAAAGAGTCAAATCCTTGAAACTAGCACAACCTAGTTAATAAAAATCCCCAAAACCCTAATGAATAAGAAGAATAAACCCTCTTAAAGGCAATGTTTAGTGTAGAGTAGAAGAGCTTCAATTCTACAATTTACTACATAGATATATAATACGTATTTTCAAATTATAAATAATGATTTCAACTCTATAATCTACTATACATATATTATATATAACTTTTAAAATGTCAACCATGGCATCGACTTTCAATTACCAATGATATCACCATTCTCTCTTTCATATTGGCTAGAACGTAGATTCATATATCTATATTTGAAACCTAAATTACCAATGGTATAAAATTTCACTCTTGCAAGCTTTTTGATCCTATAATGCCCCGCCAAGACCAATGAGCTTCTAGTCATTGATAAGCCAGTTTCAAACGATGATCTTACCATATACATTCTTAACAGCCTCAGCTCAGAATTCGGGATGTCACCTCACCAATTCACACTCAGAAAATAGCCATGAAATTTGAGGAGCTTAACGACATTCTTATCTCCCATTAAACCTGCCTCCGGTACCCTGAACCAACATCATCAAGCTGGTCGTGACGGCGAACTCTTGCTCCTGGAGCACAACCCAGTCGCCACCTCATAGTTGCACAACCTCCGCTCTACACAATTTACATGGACATAACTCTTTCTCTCGGCAACATCAAAATTCTTGTCAACATCAAAATCATAGTCGTGGACCATTATATTCCTACAGCCCCTTTCGGCCCCTTTCGGCCCAGATCAAACAGAAACAAGGCTCACTTCCATCAGGGCGCAAATCCTTCTTCTCAGTCAATGTGCCAAAATTGTGGCATACCATGACATTTGGCAACCTCTTGCCGCTAAATTCAGTTCCTGGCTAATTCAGTGTCATACTCATCAAATTCCCCTCATCATAAAGCGTAGTGGTTATTGAATACTTGCCTCTCATAATATTACCGACCTCTCTAATCTCTCCATTCACTTAAAATATAATGGAATTGATGAGATTATTATTGGGACGGTTCAGTTTTGGATCTTTCTCACACTAGTTCATCTCATATAGTTTTTCCAAATAAAATATTTCACTTATCAAAAGTTTTATAAGTCCTATATCTACATAAAAATGTATTATCCGTTCATCACCTCACTAAAGCTAATAATGTTTCTGGGGAGTTTCATTCATATTATTTTCTTGTGAAGGATAGTACAATGGGGCACTTCTAGCTCACGGGGCATGTGAAAATGACATCTATCATCTTCAAGTTCCACTTTCTCATCCTTCCACTTTTTATTGGTGAAAGAATAAGTCATACATGTTAGCATTGTCACTTGGGGCATCCCTCTTCCAAAATAATGTCTTAACTTATCAAGAATTTTTGTTTACCTGCTATAAGGGATAAGTTATTTTCCTACCATAGTATTGATCCTTGCAATTCGAATAAAAGTACAAAACTACATTTTGATGATTCTTCTCTCACGAGATCTTAACATCTTCACTACATTTATTCGGATATATGAGGGGTCTTATTCATGTGACTTCAATTGATGGGTATCAATTTTATGTAACCTTTATTGATCATTTAACTCAATACACTTGGTTTTATCATTTGCACGCTAAATCAGAGGTTTATGATACTTTTCAAAAATTCAAATTGCTTGTGGAGAATCAATTTGATCAAAAAATTAAAAATATCTATACATATAATAGGGGTGAATTCGTCAAAATGAAATCATTTCTTGCTACTTATAGGATCAGTTAGTACACTACTGCTCCACACACTCTATAACAACACGGCACCGTCGAACATCGACATCAACACATCGTATAAACATGGCTCATTGCTACTTATAAGATTAGTTGGTACACTACCACTTCACACACTCTGTAACAACACGGCACCATCGAACATCGATATCAACACATCGTATAAACAGGGCTCACCTTACTTCATCAAGCCCACCTTCTATTCACCTTTTAGGTTCACACTTTTGAGACTATCATTTATCTTATTAATTGCTACCCACTCCACTACTTGCTTCTCGGTTCCCATTCGAGAAACTATTCCGAAGATAATTGAATTACTTACAGTTGTGGACCTTCAATTGCTTATGTTATCCGTGGTTAAAACTATACAACAACCACAAACTTGAACCCTCTTCCCATTCGTGTGTATTTGTTGGATATTCCACTATGCAGTATACCAACAAATGTCTGGATTTGGACTCATCAGAAACTTTTACATCCCGCCATGTCAAGTTCTTAAAAGACATTTTTCTGTTTAATGTGCCACTTTCCTCTCCTTCTGCCTTAAGCTTATGCATGCATACATGTAGTGGTCACTTACGACCTCCTCCTATCATTTAATCACCTGGTGGCCCACATCATTCCTCTCCACTCATTTTGACACCAGCCCATCCTGCTTCACAACTTCTGCCCCAAAGCTTGTTGTTCGTACCCATTTCCCAACCTAGTATAGTAGATACAGCCTACCATACTACTCCAAACGCAGCCTCCCCACTCTTTACTGGGCCTCTCTCTTCAGCCTATTCGAGCTCTTTTTCTTCAAACGTATCCCCTATCATGCCACCCAATGGATCTGAAGGTGTTAGGCATCCTAACTTCTCCTCTATTGTACCAATTGCCCCCTCATCAACCATACTATGGAGACCCACTCCATGCATGGTATATTCCGACCTAAGTTACTCAATAGTGTAAGTGACTCAATTGTGTCGTAAAGCATCTGATCTCTATTGATCAGGAACCCACATGTGCTTCTCAAGCATTAAAGGACCCTCGTTGGCATCAAGCTATGTCGGAAGAATTTAACGTGTTTCTTCATCATGTCACCTGAGATCTCGTTCCCACTGCCACTGCTCAAAATATAGTTGGTTGTAAATGGGTTTTTTGAATGAAATAGAAACCTGATGGATCCATTGATCGCTACAAGGCTCATCTCATTACTAAAGGATTTCATCAACAACTCAGTATTGACTATATGGAGACCTTTAATCCTATACTCCAATCAATCACTATTTGTGTCATCATCACCCTTACTGTTATGAAAGGTTAGCACATGTGTCAACTAGATGTTACTAATGCCTTCCTCCATGGAAACCTAGATGAACTGGTTCTTATGGTTTACCCTTTTAGCTTTGTTGACTCGACCAATCCCTTACATGTTTGTCGCCTTCGCTGCTCTCTCTATGGTTTGAAATAGGCACCACGAGCTTGGTATTATGCTCTTGGTCGTGTGCTTCTATCTCTTGGCTCTCAGCATGCAAAATCCAATGCCTCCTTATTTATCCTTCAACAACCCACTTCTCCCACGTACTTTCTTGTGTACATTGACGATCTTCTTATTATCAATAGTGACCAAGACCTTATCCTATCACTTGTGGAGCAACTTAGTTCATTTTTCTCTCTTAAGGATCTTGGCCCACTTACCTTCTTTCTTGGAGTGGAGATTCTTCATTGTTATGAGGTTGTTCTACTTAGTCAACAAAGATATATCTTAGAGATCTTACCGTGACATCAGATGAATGGCACGCTCGACCTCTTTACATCCCTATGTTAACCAAATCTTCGTTATCCACTACTTCAGGGCACCCTGTTGTCTGATGCTACTACATTCGACATCTCATAGACTTCCTTCAGTACTTAACCCTCACTTGCCCTGACATTGCCTTCATGGTCAATCGTTTGGAGCAATTTCTGAAAAATCCCGACACTAATCATTGGGTTGCTGCTAAAAGATTGCTTTGCTACCTCAATGGTACTATATTCCATGACATCCTCATCTGACACTCTCACTCATTTGACATTACTGCATACTCTAATGCTAATTGGGCTGGTAACCCTGATGACCGCTCCACCATTCAGCTTTTATTGTCTTCTTGGATCTTAACCCAATTGCATATAGTGCACACAAGGAATGGGCCATTGCTCGCTCTTCCCCTGAGGCGGAATATTGTTCTCTCGCTTGCACTTCATCTGAGTTACAATGGATTCACCATCTATTCTTCGAGCTACTCATCCCATTTTGGAATCAACCGTCACTGTTCTATAATAACATTGGCGTCACTCATCTCTCTCTCAACCAAGTCATACATTCCTGCATGACATATATGTTGGAAAATGAAAGACAAGATTCAAGACTTGCTCTCTACTTCCTCAAGAACAGATTTTAGACCAAAACCCAGAAAAAAACAGCAATGAACTTCAGCTTATGAAAAACACATTCAATCTGTTTTTTTCATTAAAAATTAGAGTCTAAATACTTACATAAAGATAAAACAAGGTACATGAATAGTTAACCATTAAATGGCCACATTCTCAGCAGAAGCAACACTTACAATCACCTTACCTATATTACTTTCAATCAAAAACAGAAAAGGTACAAGAAAACCAGAAAAACTGGAAAATGCACTCAACTACACTAGCCATGGCCAAAAAAGGTGAAATACGATTCCAAAGCTTTCCAAACTTCACCAGCAGCTTCAACACACTTCAATCAACATATCAAACTTGCTTGAATACAAAAAATAGCCGTTGGAGCTGCCCAACTTCAATTCACCTCCCACTGCAGTAACCAAAAGCAGAGAAGCCAGATTTGGATCTAACTTGAGCTCCTTTGATCCGATCTGAGTGAAATTTGTTCCTACATGTTTCAATTGATGTAGGGAAGCTACCGGAACAAGAGTCAACGCCAAAAAAAATGATCACAAAAAAGTCAACTTTTTCACCTCCTTTGATGAGTGAAGTATCACACCTTCAAACAATATATAGTCATTGACATTCACTTTATCTAGGATCTGGTTGCCAAATGACTTATTCATGTTTCCCATATTAGCACAATTGACCAATTGGAGGACTTTCTCACCAAACTGCTCCATCGCACTCACCATCAACTCTTACCGAGCAAACTCGTCTTCGCCGATGGGATGCCCATTTTGCAGGATATTAGAGAATCATAACCACTTTCCTTCTTGATACGGTCAACCAAATAACAAATCTCATGCAACAACCTTATACTACATAGTGTTATAGTGTTATACTATAAATGTATCATTTTAACTCAAAAATAGATTATAAAAGTATTTACTCATTTAAATTTAAGAGGACTTGTGTATTAAATAATTAATTTCACTGCAAATTAGTCTTATATATATATATATATATATATAAAAGGGCAAAAGTGATAAGTCTCCATTTCTTCATGATCTAGATCCATGAAAGCCAGCCAGAAGCGACTAGTTGACAGATACAGAAAACGACAAGCATTAATTTAAGCATATTTATAGAAAGATTTGGGTTGATCTTCTCTTTATTTTCTAACTTCGATTTGCTTCAGAACAGCAATCATGGTGAAGGCATGTATTGAGAGAGAGAGAGCATATTGGATTAGTATCCTCCTAAGCTCATAAATCCCCATAATTAGTTAATTAGTGACATCTCATCTATTTTCAATCTAATCTTTTTCTTCAACACGTGGTCAAAGTCTATAATTTGATTTAACTTCACAAAATATTAAGAGAATTTATTTTAGGTTGTAAATTGATTTATTTTAATTATGTGTATAATTGATATATTTAATATAGAATTATATACACAATTAATATAATATATAATTTAATATTATAAAATTAATATATATAATTAAAATTAATTAATATATCATAAATATGATATACATAATATTAAAATTAAGATATTAAATTTAAATTATCGTTATTCTTTTATTATTATTTTTATATATAATATACTTTTTAGATTTTATTTATTATTTATTTACATATGTAAAATTCACATTATTATTAGTTTATCTGTAAAGAAGAGTGTTAAGAATTATAAACTTATCAGTAATTTAATACTTATCGAATTATAAACTTTGATAGTAGTTTCTTGAAGTGTACATAGAGATTCTTACAAATGATTAAAACGTGCAAATCATGACAATTTAAACGAATCACTAATTAACAATCAATGAGAATCCAAATCTTAGAATTAACTTTCCCTTAATCATAATTCTCTTTCTTAATTAACCCCAATATATTAAATAAAATAAAAAGCAAAGTGATAATTCCCAAATGTGTATTAGTACATATAAATTCATTGCTTACCTTTCCACCCACAAAAGTGAAAACGGAGTTAATTAAAATTATGATCTCCTACCTGTCCCTCACGGACACCAACAATTAATCATCTTCATAAGATCGACTTCCCCCCCCTCACTTTTCTTAAACACTCTGTCTTTTTCTTGTACGTGATAGTAAGAAACTTCCGTTTCTCTGTTTACAAATTTAAAAGAAAAACGAGAAGAATAAGAAGAAGAAAAAAAACCATTACCATCTTCCACAAATGAAGAGCGTTTCAAGAAACAAGCTTCTGCTTTGCTTCCGACCTGTCGTCGACATGGAAACAGCTGTCCTCGGCGATTGTTCCACCGCTGTCGGCGCGTCGTCCATTTCTCAAAAGTCGGCGATTAGTCGGCCTCCGAGGCAGATGTTTTCTCGGACAGCCAGAACCGTCGTGTCCGATTTGGTTTGTCCTAATCTCATCCCATACTATTCTCTTTTTTTTCTTTTTTCTTTTTTGGTAAATAATATATCATATTTATTTATTACGTTACAGACAAAAAGAGTTCGTGAAAAACAAGGGTATGAACGCAATCAGTCGTTTAGATCAAGGCTATGTTTTTTATCAAATGAAGAAGAAGAAGAAGAAGAAAGTAAAGCGAAAAGGAAAAGCTTTGATGATCTTTCACACTCTTCAACTGGGTCGTCGCCATCATCATCTTCTTCTTCTTCTTGTTCAAGTTCAAGTTCGACATATCGGGAGGAATCCATGAACTCTTCCGAATCTACAGCCAACATGTCAGAAAAGGTTCATAAAACGCACCATCAAAAACTTGCTGTGAAAGGAGAAAGAAATGTGATATTAGATTGCTCTGTTTTCAGTTATGGCATGTTTTTGGTTGTGATGAGCCTCATAATGGTCATCTTTTGGGGTAAATTTTGTGCTATCTTATTCACTTCGATCTGGATGTTCCTTTTAGCTCGACAAAGCGTGATAACTACATTGGGTGAAACAGAGGTGAAAGAAACGTACAGGAGGAGGAATTAAGGCAAAGGTTTTTATTTTTGGTGAAGGGATGATCAGAGAATGTACTGTTTTTACATTACCTTAATTTATCTTAATTTTTTTATTTCTTTACTGCCATTTAGTGTTCTTCAGTTTTGTTTGGTATGTATTAGTATATTTATCATTAATAGAGATGTTAGTTTTACTTAATTACCATTTTGCACAAGTAATAAAGGTTTATATGAGTCAATGAAGTGGGTGGCTTTTGAATAGTAAAAGTTGTTCTTTAGAGTTTTGGCCATTTTAGAATCTGTAGATAAAGTAACATCCTAATATTTGGGACATGTGGGTGGCCTACTTATACTTTGTGTCAAATAATATAAAATGTGGGTGGCCTACTTTTCTTTTTTTCTATTCTAATCGAACCTGACATTTGGCCCTAGATTGAACCTAAGACCTTTATCTTGGAGATGTTCTACCTCGGACATTTATACCATATACCCTAAATGATGAAGAGTATGTTTATAAACAATATGTTACAGGAAGGAATTAAAGAGAAAAGAAAAACACTAGCACTAAGAAGATAAGTAATAAACGTATACCATTTTCTTCAGGTATTAGAGTTAATTGATGAAGATTCGGCACTCTGAACATGAGATGACGATGCATTCGACGTATTACTACTCTTCACCTGTGAATTCCGACTTGAAGTCGATGACTCAGTAAAGAAAACAATTTGATCTTGATCTTCACCAAAAACTAGTAAAGACCTTGGAATTGGAGGCAAGTTCAATTCCAGAATAAGTCCTTCAAGAATTTGGGCCACATGGCCCATAGATGGTCTATAACTCTCTTCATCTTGAATACACCAACAAGCAACTTTACAAGCCCTTACAACCTCATCAATATCAACATCATTCCCCTTCAATCTTGGGTCCAACAAACTCCAAACATCACCACCGGTCGTAATCACATTTGCCACCCATATCGGAAAGAATTTGACTTTCCCATCTGCGGAAAATTCAGAGTTTCTTCGGCCCGATATGAGCTCGAAAAGCATCATCCCATAGCTAAAAACATCAGCTTTTGCTGTAATTGCCAATCCCGAGATCCACTCTGGTGCCAAATAACCTCTCGTCCCTCTCATTGTCGTCAAGACCCGGCTAAATTCTCTCCCCACAAGCTTTGCCAAACCGAAATCGGACACTTTCGGACAAAATTCGGCATCTAAGAGTATGTTCTCAGGCTTAATGTCGCAATGTATGATGCAATCCCGACATTTTTCGTGCAGGTAAGCTAACCCTCTAGCCGTGCCTAAAGCAATTTGATACCTTGTTTTCCAATCCAAAACCCTTGAATTATTGTTTTCCGGGAAAAGATGAGAGTTTAGTGAACCATTTGGCATGTATTCATAAACCAACAATTTTTTCGTACCTTCGGAGCAAAACCCGCGAAGGCGAACAAGGTTGACATGTTGGATGGTTCCAATAGTGCTTACCTCGGTTCGAAACTGCTTCTCCCCTTGGGTAACACTGTCAAGCTTCTTCACCGCCACAACATTTGAATCACTCAGCGTACCTTTGAAAACCGATCCAAACCCACCTCCTCCTAACTTCTCGGAGAAATTTTTTGTTGCATTTTGCAAATCCCGATACCTGAAAGCCAACAAAGATCCTTCAACAATTCTTCCCTTTCCGATTGCTCTCTTTCTGCTTCTCAATACAACAAACAAAACTAACCCTAAAAGAATTATTATCCCGACAATTGACCCGACAACAACTCCAATGATCATTCCTTTGTTATTCTTTGAGCTCAAAAACTCGGAAGCGGCAAGTTTAACATGCAAAGTTTTTCCTTTAGCATCACCTTCATCCAATTGTTGTAAATTCAACAAATCCCCATTCCAAATCATACACCCTCCACTATTATCATATGCGTAAGCAATGCAAGAACACCTATTCAAGCAAATCGATTCACATTCTGATTGAGTTCCGGCATTTACTGATTGTGGATGTTCGGGTAAAGTAGTGCTAGATAACTCAGAGAACTTATCATCATCCCCATTTGACATAGTCTCATTCCCACATTTCAAATCAGTTTTTCTAACACACCCACTAGAATAATCGGCCAAATTCCAATCAGTACTCGAACTCATGTTGAATCCATCCAGACATTTACAAAAAGGTAATGAGTTTTTCGTGCAAGTCCCGAAAGCTCCGCAAAAAGCATACACTTCACATTGTTCTCTTGGTTGAGACCAAAACAAATTCCATTGCTTTGATGTGTCTAACCAAGTATATTGCTTAATCTGCCCTGAGATATCCATAACAAACCGGGAAATAATCGAAGGGTTGTAAAGATCATAGGTGAAATAACTCTCATTGTCATTTGACACAAAGCTGAAATCATAGAGGAAATTTGACCTCATTTCAGGGACCAAGCTGAAAATTTGACCATTCCAAGGTCCACTAGTCCAATATTTCATACTCCTATTCCAGAAAATAAAATAAGCTCCGGTTCCATTTGGGTCTAACTCTAGAGAAAACAGTCCTTGAGAAGGATCTTGTCGGTTTTTCCATGAAGTCAAAAGTTGACTTTGCTTGGTAATTTTGTTGTAACTAATTTTACCGCCAGGTAGCCACGTATCAGTTGGATAATCAAAGCTTTGCCATAAGGGTCTTGTTGAATTACTTGACCCATATTGCAGAACCAAATTGCCATCATCTCTAAGAACAGCTTGAAGTAGATCTAAGTTAGTGGAATTATTAACATCATTCAAATTGGTGAACCATATGGGTACTTTTGATTCGTTGTAGAGGACTAAATTATTCCCTGAGATTCTTAAACTTGAAGAAAACTTGTCTGAAATTGGCTTCTCTCTATTTGCTACCCAAACTATGGTTTGAAGAGACACTTTTTTGTACCATATGCCTATGTAGTTGTTTGAAGAAGAGTTACCTGGATTGCAGAAACCAAGTTCGAAAATCCCACCGGAAGATACGATCGTTTGGTCGCCGGAGAGAGATTGATTTGCAGAGATCGAGTTGGATGATAAGGAGAGATGGGCGTTGAAGAAGAAGAAGAAAATGAAGAAGAGTAGAAGAGGAGTTATTGTTCGGTAGAGATTTTTCTTGGTTTCCATGGCTAGGTAAAAGAAAATGGTCTCAACCTTTCTTGCTCATAGAGAAGACTAGTTTAGAGAAGTGGGATTCTCAGAAGTCCACAAAACTTGAGCAATTTCAGCAACGTAACCCCACTTGTAGACTGTAGTTATCAACTTGAGAATGACTGAACCAAGCACTACAAATAAGTCAAAAACTTAAGAATGCTAACAGTAGTTAATTAATCTATGATTTCCAGAGATACATGAAGTTAAGTATTAGTAGTAGGTAACTATGAACTGTTCAAATCACCTTCCTTGGCGATGAAAGATTTTTTTTCAATTAGCTTTAAATGGAGGCAAGTGAGGTGAGGCCCAAAAAAATATGAGCCATGAGTTCTTTGTCAAACCTACCACAACTACTCATAATAATGGACTGCCAACATCACTTGAGACTTGATGTCTAAAAAAAGAAAAAAAAAACATACAAACCCCGACTATACAAATAAATGTTTATTTTATATGATTAAATTAAATATTTATTTATATATCTTACTATTTTACTTATAACATCTAATCTCATACATTATGAAATTCAATTAGTAGAATATTGAAATTCAACCGTCTCCTACAACTGGTAATATAACACTAATTAACTGAGGGATGGGATGTGCTCGAGGCGAATATTACTAGGCTTGAGCTCTGGTCGGCTAATTTTCATGACTTCGACCTCGGTTATGCTCCAACAAGCTTTAGCTTTTTGGACTCATTTTAATTGGTAATAAATTAAAAGCTTAAGATCAAAAATATTTTATAAATATAAATAAATGTATCTTATATTAAAATAATTTTTTTAAATATTTATAAATAATTATAAATAGTGATTACTTATAATAATAAATAAGGATTATGATCTAATCTAAATTTACAATTAAGTGCACGCAACATGGACATAAGACGCTTATTAAGCATATTTGACACTTTATATTTTTGCGATATGACAGCCAACAGCTATGCGCAGTGGCTGATCGATTAAATTTTTTACTGTTAAATTTAGAACATTTGACAGTTAAAAATAATTAGTTATTGTTTTACAAACATGAGCCACTTTCATCTATAAATAAATGGAATCAGTGGGGAAGAGAAGCACTTCATCTTCTACCTTTTTCATACTGCCAGAAAAAACCTTCACATACTAAACTATAAAATTTTATTGTTGCTTGTGAAATTTCGTAAAAGGCTTGTTATATTTTTAAAAAATTTCACAGAAACCTACAAACAATTCGGAGGGGTGAATATATCATTTTTTTGGAAAACGTACTCGTACATGTTTCAAGTCTCGATTCCATAATTTTCTAACATTCAAAAACAATATTATACAATGGACATAGAGATTGCTACTCTAACAATCAAAATGATGAACTAAGATTTTGTGAAACTTGATCGTTTTGATGGATCAAAAAACTTCACTTGCTGACAAGATAAATTGAAGTTCTTGCTTACTTACATGAGGTTATATTACATTCTAGATCCCGAACTTCAGTCGCTACCACGACTGACTCCTGAAAACTCTACTGAGATTAAATATGCATGACTAAAAAGAGAGGAGAATGCATTCATATGTCGTGGACATATCCTGAATGCACTTTCCAATAGGTTGTATGATATGTATACTAACACACTTCATATCCTGAATGCACTTTCCAATAGGTTGTATGATATGTATACCAACACAAAGTGTGCTAAGCAAATTTGGAGGGATCTAGAACATACCTATAAGGATGTAGAGGAAGGTATTAAGAAATTCTTGATATATGAGTACTTTAATTTCAAGTTTAGCATGTTTTTGATCAAATAAATGATTTTGCAAGTTCTTGTCAATAAACTATCTGCTATCAATGTCATATTTCTTGAAAATTTTCAAGTTGGTGTTATTATTGCTAAATTGCCACCTAGTTGGAAGAAGATTGTTCATAATAACGAAGATTACTTTTTGGAAGACATTAAAAAGCATTTTTGTATTGAGTAAGAAGCTAAGTCAAGATACAAGAAAGCAGAGGAAGCCAATATTAGTATCTCAAAAGCTAATGTTGTAGAAAAACCTAGTCAATCCAAAGGCAAAAATCAGAAAAGATATTTTGTTGGTCTGAAAAAGGATTAAGGAAAATTTAAAGAAAAAAAGAAAAAAGAAAAATGGTGTTTATTTTGTTTGTGGTAAACCCTAAAATTTTGCTCGTGATTACAGGTTTAGAAAGCAAAATGAGGCAGACAAAATGAAAGCCATAGAAGAGAATATCATCACTATTGTGAGCGAGATCAATGTTGTTTAAGAAAATGTTAAATGCGAACAAAAGAATGTTGACCTATGACAAGTCGTTGTTCAAGACTTTTGATGAAGTCAGAAATGGACAAGAGATATAAATGAAAAATGAAGGTCATTCTAAAGTACTTGGTAAGTGAAGCATTGAAGTTGTCTTTACTTTTAATTGAAAGACTACTCTAGTAAATGTCTTGTATGTTCCTGATATAAATAAGAACCATTTTAATAGTGATTTGTTAGGCGAATCCGGAATCAAATATGTTTTTGAATTTGAGAAGTTGATTTTGTCCAAAAATGACTCATTCATTAGAAATAAATTGTTATATGGAACACCCTGAGGGTTTTGTTCTACCAAGAAATAAATATAAATTGTGCAAATTGGTCAAATCGTTATATAGTTTAAAGCAAGTACCAAAACAATGGAAATGTCAAACGTTTCATGCCATTGTTTTGGACGACTTTAGACATAACAATGCTGATAAATGCCTAAACTCAAAGGCTTATGATGGATATATATTAATTGTTTCTCTATGTATGTTAATCTTGAGTGATGACATGAAGAGTGTAATTAAATGAAGAGGTTTTTGTTCTTCACATTCAAGATGAAAGATCTTGGATAAGTGGATATTATTTTAGGTATGAAGGTGAAGTAAATTAGTGGGGGATATGTATTAAGTCAATCTCATTATATTGAGAAAATACTTAATAAGTTTGGTCATCTAAAGATAAAATAGGCAAATACTTCATTTAATTCAAGTATAAAACTTGTTGAGAACAAAGGAATAAGAGTGGCTCAACTTGAATATTCAAGTGTTGTAGGAAGTTTCATGTATGCTTCATAGTATACAAGGGCTGATTTAACATTTGCAGTTAGTAAACTAAATAGGTTTATTATTAATCCGAGTATTGAGAATTTGAAGGCAATTGGAAGAGTTCTTAGTTATCTTAAGAGAACCAAAGAACTAAGTCTTCACTACTCAAAGTTCCCAGCTATACTCGAAGAATATACTGATGCAAGCTGGATATCATGTGTATGAGATAACAAATCTACTATAGGTTGGGTGTTCACACGTGGAGGTAGCGCTATTTTTTAGGGTTCCAAGAAGCAAACATGCATTACACACTCAATAGTGGAGTCAAATTTTATTGTGTTAGCAGCAACTAGGAATGAGGCTGAGTGGCTAATAGATCTTCTTTTAGATTTTCTATTTACCTCAAAATAAATATCTATTATATCCATAAATTGTGATAGTCAAGGCATTCTATCCTGAGCAGACAACGAAGTGTATAATGAGAAGTTAAGACATATTAGTCTTAGACATGATTATGTGGAATTATTACCATCACATATGTGAGATCAAGTGAAAACTTGGTAGATCCATTTATCAAACCTCTTTCAAGAAAATTGGTAAAGATCACATTTAGAAGGATATGGCTAAAACTCTTAAATTAAAAGATTTACCAATGACGGTAACCTAACTTAACACTATGAAATGACTAGCATTAAGTTTAAAAAGCAAAAATAAGTCATTGATAAGTGGATAATATTTCAGCATTTGACCAATAGAGTCATATCTAAGATATAAAGTGCTGGTTGTTACGGTCGAGGGTTGAGTCAATCAAATTCTTAATGAATTTTAGTTTATGAGTGATAAGTATCTTAAATGCAACAAAGATATTTGAAGAACTCCACATATATGAACTTAGAGGTGGTGCCGCCTCTCATGAGAATTGGAGTTTTTCTTAAGAAAGTTCATGAACAGGCTAAGCACAAGACCATAATAATATTAAGCGAGGTATATAAGGAATATGTGAACTATGAGTGTCTATGTGTGTGGTCCTATCGATTTTGTCGCATAGAAATAGTTGGTTCAAAGCTTTAAGCTATATGAGATTTTGAAAGAACTTTGTGATAATTACACTAAGGTAAAGTTCATCGAGAGATACTTTACTTTATGCATATGCACCATCTTAAGTTTTATTAGGTCAATTTTCACTTACACTTGAACTTGTGGGGGATTATTGGGCTCTTTCTAATTGGTTAAAAAGTAAAATGAATTAAAAGCCCAAACCTAAAAATGCTTTATAAATGCAAGTAAATACATCTAACATTAGAAAGGGAAAAAGTTCTCAAAGCATTTATAAGTAATTACAAATAGTGAGATTTGTAAAATAATAAATAAGAGTTGTGGTCTAACCAAAACTCGCATGCGCGCACACGCAGCGTGGATATTAGGCACTTGGCAATTGACACATTTGCGACGTGGTAGCCGGTTGCACGCGGTGGCTGATCGATTAAATTTTTACTGACAAATTCAAAATGATTAATTACCGTTGGAGTTTGAATTCTAAGAATTCAAAAATATAACTGGTAAAAATAGTTTAACTATTTTTCCAAGCAGTTTGATTTTTGGTAACACAGTATGTTGTTTTACAAATATATGTCAATTCTGTTTATAATTAAGAGAAATCAATAGAGAAGAGAATCACTTCATCTTATACCTTTTTTCCTATTGCTAGAAAAAAGCATCATATATTCAACAACGAAATTTTACTGTTGTTTGTGAAATTTCGTAGTAAAATTTCGTAAAAGACTTGTCATATAAACCTACAAATAATTTAAGAGAGTGAAAATATCACATTTTGAAAAATGTACTCATACATGTTTCAAATCTCGATTTCATAATTTTCCAACAAATCAGTTTTCGAATTCAAGATTATGTCTTTATTCGAAGCTTAAATTTGAACTTGTCTCGTTCTAATTAGTTCAAGACTCATGATTCTGAGCTTGAATATGACTCATATTGGACTCGATCAAGCTCAAGTGAGTCTAAGTTGCTCGGCTTTTTTATAAGTTTATCGAAAATAAATTGAGCTACGAGCGAGCTTTTCGAGTGGAATATTTTGTAACTTGAGCTTTGCTCGTCTACTTGTATGAACTCAATTTCTCGCTCAAACTTGGCTCGAGCTCCAACCAAGCTTCAGTGAGTTGAATTCGAATAGTTCACGAGAAGCATGATTTGCATGCAGAGCTTTAATGAGTTGAATTCGAATAGTGCACGCAGCATGATTTGCATGCACCCCTGATTAGTGTTCTACATAACTCTAAACTAAAAGTAAAATGCTCCATTTTTTTCCATTTTTTTTTCTTTTTGAAATACCGATGTATGACAAGAAGTGACACAATTAATTTTGTTTTTGAAAAATCACTTCATATTATCATTTTAATGTTATATTTACTTATTTTATATCATATCTTGATTTTACTTTGAACTTTATGTATATATATGAAAAATGAGATGAGATGAGACCAATTATGTCGTTAGGAATTTCGGAGACAGAGGTCAAGAGTTTTTAGAGGGAAAAATAAGTTTATTAAAATTTACCTAAATAAGGTTGAGTTAATATGAAACATATACAATGATATATGTGTTGGAAAATAAACTTTTCAACATACTAGGTTGGATTTTGAGTAAGACCTGCTTTATATAAGTAAAAAGTCAAAGTTGATTCGGATTCTATTTTGTTAGAGTTTCAAATCGATATATGATATATTCAAAATAATTAATAGTTAATTAGTAGTAAAAAATTGATTCTCAAAATGCACCCTTAAACTTTTTTTTCCCTTACTGTCAGAAATCTAAACGAACATACATTAATTTTCGGTTACTTCTTCACATATAATTTAATTTAAGGAGGCTAAATAAATACGTATTAGTTGTGGATTACTATTCTAAAAAACATCCAGTTTGATGATCATTAATATCTACAGTCGGTTATCTTCTCATGAGTACCATAAACTGACAGCTTCCCATTTGAGCATATCATCCAGAAAAAATATATCTTTCCTATGAAAAATTCTTTCTAAAGTTCCTTAAGTTTTTAACGTAATAGTATTTGATAGCTTTAGAGTTTGCTGAAAAATATTTAATTTTGTAACCAAATTAATTGTATTTCATTATATCATAGGAGACATATACTAATACAGACCGAATTTATTTTAAGAAAACCATAAAAGTTTACAAGTCTCGAAATCTCTTCTTTCACAATCTAGTTTAATATTTAATATTTAATATTTTATTTTATTTTTCAATCTTATTTTTTTATTGTTTAGCATTATAGATTCTATTCACTACTTTATTTCTATTTAACTTTATAGTATTATGCAAATTTAATAATATTTATATTATATTTATAATTAGTATCCATATATCGTTTATAGTCTCTATTTGTTGTTTTATTCAGGATTACTATATAGACTAACAATATATAAGAAGGTTGCCCAAAATTTATTAAATATTGATGTTATCTTTAATTGATTATGATCGATATGAGAAAGTATTTGTCCCATTTTGTTTATTATGAGGTTGACTTCTTGAAACTACGTAGCTTTCAAGGTTTCAATGGCTGTTTTTATTCAACAAAAGAATCTTTGCCCATGTGCCATGGTCACAATCCCCGATATATTTTCCTTAGAAGACTAAATTAATAAAAATAAAATAAAAAATTACTTATAATTATATTTTGCCGAGTCATTTTTGTATTGACATGAGTTATGGTTATTTATGAAATTGAAAGTTATTATTATAAAGATTTAATTAATAATAATATTTAATTTGTCACTTAATTATAAATTATAAAAAAAAAAAATTAAAATTGGATTAACTTAATGTTCTCGAATGAGGTCTTCTTATACATAGGATTTAAGAGTTTAACAACGAATAGGTCGCCTTAATTTAATTTTCTCATTTTAATTGTCCAACTACGGTCTCTATCATTATCTTATACGAATGTACAAATAAATTATTCTCTCCTTCCTTGCATGGTTTCATGCATGCGCCTCTTGCTTGATTCATGCTCTTTGTGATGTTTGGAAATTGAAGGATGTTCTTGACAGTTGACGGAAAACTAGTTATTGTCGTGAAATGTGTACTTAAATCAATGAATAAATACATTGAATAAAGAATAACTAAATTAATAGAACATTGGGAATTTAAGTGGTAGATAGCTGTCTTAATTCATATTATTTTTCCTTAATATTTACACTGCCTTTATTTATAGGCTCATCACATTGATTAGGTGGAGAAGTGTAAAATTCACCATATAAATTATATGGGTTATTATATATTATATATAAAAATTTAAAGAAAATAAATTACAGAAATAAATTATCAATTAGATATTGAGAGAAAATCAATAAGTATCCTTAACAATTCCTCAAGCTAAGATAGAGATTAGTGGAGAAAAAATACATGGACTAAGACACTTTTAGTAAAGATGTCCGGGACTTGAAGATTGGAGGAGATATGATGAATTGTAAGAGTGCTAGCAACAACAAATTCGCATATAAATGATTATCAAGATCAATATATTTGGTGCACTTGCAAGAGTCGGGAATGGAGTTAAAAAAATGATGATTTTATTGTCACACAGTAAAATCGGCTAGTCAGTGGAGACAAAGCGAAGATCACGAAGCAAGTAGTGAAGCCAAACAACTTCGGCGATGGCTAGAGCAAGTGTGCGATATTCAAATTCATAAATGGAGTGTGAGACTGTTAGTTGCTTCTTGGCACTCTGAAATAATATTGCCACTTAGAAAAATATAGTAACCAAAGGTGAGCCAGCGAGTGTCTGGACAGTCAGCCTAATCCGCATCCAAGTAAGCTACCAAACTAGTGGAGGAGGAGCATGTAAGGAGAGACCAAAGGTTATAATGCCCTTGACATAACGAAGAGTTGGTTTAATTACTTGAAAATAGGCATCGGTAGAAGGGTGAAGAAATTGATTGACATAGTTCACAAAGTGAGAAAGATCTGGTCGAGAAATAATTAAGTATTATAAAGCGTTAACGAGAGAATGGTAAAGTGTAGGATCCAAGAAGGTAGTTCCATCAAGAGAGAAACGTTTGGCAACAACTATTGTTATAGCAGTTGGTTTGCGCTTAAGCAATTTAGCATGTGCAAGAATGTCTCGAGCATATTTAGCTTGACTAAGAAACAAGCTATCATTGGTAGACCTTTAAGACCTAGAAAATAATTTAATGAGCCAAGATCCTTAGTGGGAAACTCATTGTTGAGTTGATGAATAAAGCAGCTATGAAGAGCTGGATTATTACTAGTAATAATAATGTCATCCACGTAAAGGAGAAGGTATAGAAAAGTACCATTTTTGTGGAGCACAAAGATAGATCTATCGCATTGACTATAAGAGAAACCAAGATGAGAAAAAAATGTGCTAAACTGTTAAAACCATACCTAAGGAGTTTGCTTGAGTCTATGTGGGATGGTGAGGGTTGAAGATACCATATTTAGCACGAGTGACCATCAGATAGCCATGAAAGGCAGTTGATGGTGTCGTAGCAGGGGCTCGTGGTCAATGGGCGGAGCAATTGGCATATGCCTATAGAATATGGACAATCAGGTCTGTATTCGTGACCGAGTTTGGGCAGAGGGCATTTTATTCAGGTCTAGGCTGTCATTTGGGTTTGAGTAGAGTGTGCAGGAGTTTGGTATAAGCACATGTGCCGGGTCTGTAAAAGGAACCAATTTTGGGGGCATAACTAGGTCTTAAAAGGGACTAGCTTGCTATCTAAAGCAGTTTGGTTCTGAAAAAGCCAAGAAATCTAAATTGAAGGGTGACTGAGTAGTGATTTTTTTGGAGAAAGAAAACATGACTCTTTAAACTGAGCATGTCGAGTAATATACATGGTGAGAGCTTGTATGGCATGTAGCCGCAGAGGCACGAGAATACTCAACATCCAAAGGGATGAAAATTAGAGCACATAGGGGCCACACCATAAATAATTTTAAAGAGAGAAATATTGACAATTAAAAGCATAGGCAGCTGATTGATGATGTAAGTGGTCGTGCTAAAGGTGTTGGGTCAAAAACAGATCGGACGGAGAGAAGGGAAAATAAGGGAATATTCTTATTAAGAAGTTAGACAAATGTAAAGGATTACATAGAATGTGAAGATAGAGAAGATTATATAGATCAAATATTCACTCATTTTATTTTTGTCACAAAAACTAATTCAGTCTAGACCTCACCATCGCACAATTTTTTTAAACTATTAATTTTAACTCAAAATCTAATTAAGATAGAATTTGATGTTCAGTTTAATCAAACTCCAGTTTCAAACAACTTCTAGCGAAATAGTAAAAAGTATTCTTCCACCTCCAACTACAAAGCAATTCTTAGAATGGTTCATGCTAGTACATAAGGTAATGCTTGGCACAATTATATACATATAAGAAAAATAAAACTTTATTTGCTTATAAATTTGGCTTGGTCAAAAAAACAAAAAAAAAAAGAATTTATATAAATGCCACAAATCATTACAAGAAATTAGAACAATATCTGGCAATATGTACAAATACAAGTTCAACAGCCATTGCATAATTTAATCAAGATTAGTGAATAATAATCATATTCTTGTTTTGAATTAAAAATAAATAAATTAATTTGTTAGAGCAACGTATTTAATTTTCTTGATCGGATCAGATTGGACGGCTGAGATCAGCGGGAAATAAAATATCTCAAACTGGAATCTGATCCTACTAAGTCAGTTTCCCGATATTTCTCCACCCAAATCGCTAGCGCGAGCAAAACACAGGGTCATTGATTGATACCGAACCTGAATACTCCGGCTGGTCCGCTTTGATTCTCCGTCCCTTCAATGTCCTGAACGAGTCATCAGAAATTACTCCTCCGTCACCGGCGCTGGACTCACCCGCCAGAGTTGTCCCCGATGCTGAATCGCACTTCCGTTTAGACAATGGACGGTGGAGATTGATCTGCGGTGATGAAAATGATACATCCAGATCGTCGATGTTAAGCATGATGAAAATCACAGATCAACAACTTTGAATTTTACAAAACATAAACCGATTTTCTTCTATAAAGAGATTTATAACTAATTTCGCACAGAGGAAAGGCACGCAATAACAAACAGAGAAAACACAAACCTGAGAGTAAAGATCCGAATCATCTTCGCCGATTCGAGAAACACGATCTCCTTCAACAGAGGACTCTTCGCTACTAGATGAAGAGCTTGAAGCCGGAGGAGGAACCGTCGAAGACCGAGGAACTACCTTCTCATCGTAACCATCATCATCAGTTTCTGCAGCAAATTCATTATCATTGCATCCTTCGCTCTCCTTATCTTCATCTGATCCTCTACCTCCTCTATCTCCGCCTACACAGCTCTCGCAAACCGAAACCGTACGACATAGCTTCGAACCAGAGGCCTTCCATGGAGTTGGAGACTGACACGCATGGCAGAGGAGGATCCTCGAGTGCCTAGCAACTAAGAAATTGGCGGCGTGAACCTTCGCGTCACAGCTCCAGCACAATCTCGCCTGGTCAGATTCGCAGTAGATCCTCGCCGGAAGTTTACACAGCTCGCAGTAGATCTTCATCTTCCACAAGAGAAGATTCCTGAATCACTTCTCTTCTCTTCTCTCTGATCTGCTTCTCGGAATTTTGAATTTCTTTCCCAGACGGCAGAGAATGGATGAAGAGAAAATATGCAATATAGAGAGAAATGGTACCTTGCGCCTTGCGGTTAGTACGAGTGTGGGGTCCGCTGCTGGAGTCAAATACGGGAGGGGAAATATGTCATTTCAAGTAATGTATTAGAATTTGTATGGGCTCTGTGGTTCGTGCAATAGCCAGGTGTCGGCTCCTCAGTAACGGAAAATACGCTTCGCCCAGCACCACCTCCTCCCTTGAGTCTTCGTTTCCTAGGCTCCGCGAAGATATTTATGTTGGTTCTGTGATTACGTGTCTTCCATGTGGAGTGGTTCGTTGTTTCGAATCTTTGATTTAGATTCGCTTGCGTGGCTTGATATGTTTTTCAGACCTGACTGGGCTGGTACGGATCCGTGGCGTGTGTAAAGACTTGGGCCCATTAACTTAGAGTCGAGACCATGAGTGATTCTACTGTGTTTTGAATCCATTAACTAATTTTGAAATCAGTTTTTAATAAACATTAAATCAAAATATTTAACAAAATAGACCCTAAGAAAATAAATGGTTAGTCTACTAACTGCTTACCGGAAATCAAATAATTGCTCTTTAATTTTTTGTCTTCTTGACATTGGTTTGGGCTACTAGGCCCATGATAGATTGTGAGGGACAAACCTTCTGGGCTGCCCAAAAGAAATAGGGAATTAACGTCGACAGAAGGGTTCGAACCTGCGGGGCCGAAGCCCAACAGATTTCAAGTCTGTCTCCTTAACTACTCGGACATATCGACTTCCGTTAAAAGGTTTTCAAAAATAAAATTTATTATTATTTTTATTTTTCGATATCTTTTAGAAGTTCGAAGTTAGAAGAAGCCGTTGATTGCTGTGTAGTAATATATTTTCTCAGCCAAGGGTTTTTTGCGCTTTCTTTTCCCTCTTCCTAAGATCAGTTGTTCGTCTTGTCGCTTCAATGGCTGCTGTCCCCTGTTCCTTTCCGCTCTTTCCTTTGTGGAATTTTGATTACCACAAGCAGACAATTAGCTTTCCAAATGGTATGCTATGGCGGCTTTATTTTATTCACGGCGACAAGAAGATGATGACGGATGGAACTTAACCGGAATGAGACATCCGACAAGGCGACGCGACGTTGACCTAGACTTGTGTAAATAATTGGAGAGCATATAATCTTCAACAAAGTTAAGTTTGAAACCCTGTTTGGTTTTTTGGTATAATTTAGAATTTGACAACATACTGGGGTAGGAAAATTGTTTATTTACTTACTTTAATCAATTATGTGGAATTATAATTTCATATTAATATATTTCTTGTGTTTCTTCTGGCTTGAAAGTTTTAACCAACCAAGGCATTTACCACCCCACAGGTCCAGTTTTTGGCTTATTGAAACTTTTTTGTAGGTTGAAAAGTCTAGCCGATTATTCACCCTATGGTCTGAAAAGAAGCTAACATGCTTTTAGCAGCATGTGATTTGGCCAGAGATAAAAGTCAATAATTCGCATATACCCAGTCTGAGGTTCTTTCCATATCAACCATGGTAGCTACCTTCTTTACGGTAAGATGGTTTCTATCCTCCATTTTTTCAGCCCTAATCATTTTTTCAGGTCTATTGTTTTTAGTTTCGATTTGCTCTGCCAGAGATACTATGACATTCAACAGTCCCGTTAGAGATGATAGCCTAAGCAACCTTATTTCGGCTGGAGAAAATTTTGAGCTTGGTTTCTTCACTCCCAATGGAAGCTTGGATGATGAAAGAAGATATATAGGGATATGGTATTACAACAGATCAGAACCACCAACGGTTGTCTGGGTAGCAAACCGGAACAGATCAATACCCAATAGAAATGGAGTTTTGAAGATAGCAGAAGACGGTGTTCTCAAGGTTATGGATGGAGAAACACCTTTATGGTCAGCCATCATCAAAGATCATTCTATAAACAGAACTGTACTGAAGCTCATGGATACTGGAAACCTGATTCTAATTAGAGAAGAAGATCGAGATAAGGACATAATGAATAGCACTCTATGGCAAAGCTTTGATAATCCAACTGATACATTTCTTCCTGGTATGAAAATGGTTGAAGGATTGATGTTGACTTCGTGGGTAAGTAGTGACGACCCAGCACCAGGAAACTTCACCTTCCAGAAAGATGAAGGAGGAGACCAAAACCAATACAGCATCCTTGAAAGAAACTACCCCTACTGGAAAAGCAGCATATGGGGGACTGAAATTGATGAGCTTCCTACGTATGTACTAGCACATTTTTTAGACAGCACTAAATTCACCAATTCAAGGATAGTGATGAAATATAACGGGCAGATACAACTCCTTTCCTTGAACACCGAAACCAACTTGTGGTCTAAGATATGGTATCAACCAAATGGAAAATGCGATTTGGTCGACTCTTGCGGATTATTTGCTAGCTGCAACAGTGAAAATAGGTTTAATTGCAAGTGCTTGCCTGGGTTTATGCCGAATTCACAGGATAAGTGGAACTCTGGAGATTTTCAAGATGGATGCACCAGAAAATCTGAGTTATTTTGTAGGAAAGATGCTGAAATTGATAACTTCTTGGTGTTACAAATGATGGACATGAAAAAGCCCCAGGTAAGGTTCAAAACAGTTGATTTTGAATCTTGCAATGACACTTGCCTTGAGAATTGCAGGTGTCAGGCTTATTCACAAATTGGAGGCCTACAAAGTAGGGAAAGGGAGTGCTGGATTTGGGAGGAAGATGATGAAATAAAAAATATTAGGGAATCTTTGAAGGGAGGCATGGAAATTCATTTCCGTGTACCGCTTTCTGATATAGGTGTTTAAAGATTTTTCTTTTATTCATAGGACAACAAATGTGATACCACTAATGTGTTTGGATTTAGTTCTATTCTCTATCAACTGTTTTTTATTTTTAAAAACTATAGTAGCTAACAGTTCATGATTAATGGCCTAATTAAGACTCTTTGCTTAGTTTGGTCTGAACCTGGAAATCTTACATCTTCGTAGACTTAAAGAATCTTGTTGTTCTGAGCATGGTATTTTGCACTTTCTCTTTGCTTGCACTTTCTTATAACAAGACTAGTGAGATGACCTAAATGTGGTGATGTTAGAAGGATGCAGAAGCATGTTTTCATCAACAAATCTAATGTTATTTTCTTGCAGAATTGACAAGTAAAGACTGCCCTGCTTGCGGAACCGATGCTATTCCCTATCCTCTAAGCAGCACTGGTCAAGATTGTGGTGACCCCAAATACCGGAGCTTTTTTTGCAACCAAACAAGTGGCCAACTCCACTTTCTAACAGAAGGAGACAGCTACCGAGTCACAATCATTGTTCCAGCGAATAATACTTTTGCTATAAAAGTAAATAAAGCAAAATGTGCTGATAAAGATGAAATGGGAAAGATTTTGCAGGTGAACCAATCCTTGCCATTTTTTTTGAGCAAGGGTTGCTCAGGTGTTTGGTCTGATGAAGTAGAAATCGGTTGGAAGCCCCCATTGGAACCTGTTTGTAATTCATCGAACGACTGCAAGGATTGGCCAAATTCAATCTGCAGTTTGACAAAAGATAGAGTGAAAAGGTGCATTTGTCAAGCTCCCTTTCAATGGAATGGAAAAAACGTCAATTGTACTAGAGGTAAGAGATAAACTCAATACATTCCTGCTATTAGAAATCTTACCATACGCTTTTTTATTCATCGTCTTATACTCTTGACATATTCTTCTTTGTTTTAGGAGTCAATAATTTTCATGCAGGAAATGAAGGAACTACACAAAAAAATGTGCCACTCCATGTCATAGTAACAGTGGTTGTTGCTAGCTTAGTTGTTATCTCCTGTTTTACATTTTTCAAGTGTTACTTGAGAAGAAGGAAAATGGCCAATACACAAGGTATGTATCAGTGTAGGGTATTTATTTTTCTGCTGATGTAAAAGGAATCAGATGGCTTCCATGCGATTTTCTACTGATCAATCTTTTATTTTTTTGTTTGGATAAACTAGACAAGAAACAGAATGTTCAGGACAATCAGGAATTTCACTTGTATGAAAGTGAGAAACGCATCAAAGACTTCATCAACTCAGGCCAGTTCGGAGAAGATGATAAGAAACAAATAGACGTTCCCTTTTTTGATCTGGACACTGTACTAGCTGCCACAGACAATTTCTCGGAAGCAAATAAACTTGGACAAGGAGGATTTGGGCCTGTTTACAAGGTAATATCTCATCAATCATTCATTTGTTTATTTTATCTTATATGTTAATTGTTTAAATTTTCAGTTTTAGACTTCCGTTTATCATTGATGATGACAAGAATTGCATCCTCTCAGGGTATGTTTCCAGGAGGACAAGAAATCGCTATAAAGAGGCTGTCCAGAGGTTCAGGCCAAGGATTAGAGGAATTTAAGAATGAGGTCGTGTTGATTGCCAAGCTGCAGCATCGAAATCTTGTTAGGCTTTTGGGGTATTGCATTGAAGGAGAGGAAAAGATGTTACTCTATGAGTACATGCCCAACAAAAGCTTAGATTCCTTTATATTTGGTTTGTTTCTAAATACTAAAATCGTTCACATTTGATATTTATTTCGCATGAATATACTTTCTAACGGAATATTGTCACTTTTGCAAAGATTGAAAACTGTGTGTTACTCAATTGGGAGGTACGGTTAAATATTATTTTGGGAATTGCTCGAGGTGTGCTTTATCTTCACCAAGACTCTAGGTTGAAGATTATTCATAGAGACTTGAAAACAAGCAATGTTTTACTAGATGAGGAGATGAATCCAAAAATTTCGGATTTTGGGTTGGCAAGGATTCTTGGAGGAAAACAAACTGAGGCGAGCACGGTTCGAGTTATTGGGACTTAGTAAGTGACTAAGGTCTAGTCTTATGCACATATACAATATTTTTAAATTCAAAAACCTTTTCCAAGCTGTTGATTTTGCTGCAGTGGCTACATGTCTCCGGAATATGCACTGGAGGGACTATTTTCAGACAAGTCTGATGTTTTCAGTTTCGGAGTAGTGATGCTTGAAGTTGTTAGTGGGAAAAAGAACACTGGATTTTACATGTCGGAACAAGCTTTGAGCCTTCTAGGTTACGTGAGTACTCTTTAGGTTCCTTTTGGTCCAACATCTGTGTAAACTTCAGTTTTATGTACTAAAACTGGAGTTTCTAGTTCTAATCCACTTTCACTTCCGTTTTTTCACTTTTAATTTAACTCTTTTATCATTAATTTTTTATACAGGCATGGAGATTGTGGTGTGAAGGGAAGGCCATAGAATTAATGGATCCTATACTAAGAGAGAATTGCAATTCGAATGAGTTTTTGAAGTGTGTTAATATCGAAAGTAGTTTATATGCTTGGGAGTGATCATAGCATCGCTTCTCTTCCTCGACCGAACCAGCCAGCATTTGTTGAAAGGAGGCCCCTTAATAATTCCAGCGCAGCTTCTTCTAGTAAACCAGAAATCAGCATAGAAACTACCTTCGAAGAAGGCCGGTAATAATAATCGTATGGTATGCTTGAGCCCTGTATACTAATTCTAAACTGCTCTATTTTCAGGATGACACTTTTCATTTATGTAATGTACAATGGAGAGTGTAAGTAGAATGAGAAAGATATTGTGGTATTGGTTGCCAAAGAATTTCAAGGGATCAACAGGCATTGGGATTGAACCTTGGGTCACTTATAATGAGTTGTTGGATGTAATCTACACTATTCAAGTTGATTGTAATGAATTTAACTTGGAAATAGCATACAAGCCGGGGTATAAACTAATGAGTATACCGATATGAAGAGACATAAATGTACAACTAAATTTGTGAGTTTGATTCCGAAGAGAAAAGATTTGTATGTTAAAGAGTGGCGTGTATTATGTGGTTCCGGTAATCATTTTGATGCGGATTGTAGGAGATGATTACCTATTCTTCCCAATGACAGTTAGAATTTTACAAATTTTAAAAATCATGCACACCATTTAGCATATTAGACACTCTATTACAAGAATTGATATCACAGTCAATAATATGAATGTTCTTAATATAATTTCTATATAATTTTATTGCATATAGATTAATCCCATATTACAATTATATCTAAGAGAGTCAAAACTGTTTTTGCTTAGGTTTGCAACTACAAGAATGAAGACTAATTTACTTAAGAAGAACTCTTACCTAGAAAGTTATACTTTCTTGAACCAAGAGTTATTCTAGTATATGATCAAGAGTTGCAAAATATTTGGACCAAAATGAAGATGAAAAATAAGAAAGCAGAATGCAAGGTTATGTGCTTCGTAATGGAAAGGAAAAGTAAGAGAAAGAAAGCTAATATGTACAAGAATTGGTCAAAGGAGATTGTCAACTTATCTTGTTTGAGAAGCATGTAGTAACTTTAGGAGTTATGTGGCTATCTTAATTAAGACAACCGACATGATCAGCCTTCTTTATTTGCCACATTGGATGATTTATTTAATAATTGATTTTATTTATTTATTATTTGATTTATGAATTTACTGCTTTAACCCTTGTTCTCTAATCTTCATGTACTTCTAACCTTGACTATTATGAAGACATTTTATCTTTACTTATTCATTTTATAAGTGTTATCAAGTTTTTGTTGTCATTCTTTGTCCTTAATTGTCATTCGTGGTCCTTCCTAATTTATCATAGTTCTTCACGGTCTTTCATGATTTATCATAATCTATTTAATCATTCATGATCCTTTATGGTCTATCATAGACTATTTAGTCCTTCGTGAATTTGCATGGTCTAGACTATTTAGTGCTTCATGTGATCCTTCACAATATATTTAATTAAAGTCCTAATCACCTACAAATCAATTTTAATTTGTTTTGGTTGACCCAATCAATTTTAATTAGTAGGTCGAATAGATCTGAATCGATCTTGATCGGTACTTAACAATCTAATAATTCCATAACTTCTTACCTCTATTATTTGGTTAACCTTTTTTACTAACTTGTGATGTTGCATTCTGGAGGATAGTTACGTGAAAGACGTGTGGTACCACAAGATGACAGAACTTACATAGATTTGGTATGTCTTAATTGGCTGGTAGAACTTATTATTTACTTACCAGTTTAGTGTAGTTGAAAACTCATATAGGCAAAGGATGATACCCAAAATCAAATCAATTATTGATCATACGATCCATGCCAGTTTATGCATCCCTCAATCTCACATGCAAATAACAAACATAATTTCCCCAAAATTTGCAACCAATCAAATTTACTCAGTTTTCAATATCATGACAACCGAGCAAGTCTGTTTAATTCAACGTCTGGTTCAGATATGAAAAGTTGGGCCAAAATTTATCCCATTCACGTTATGGCAATTGTCGAGCATGTGTGCTTGCATGCAAACTATTGATTTCATATCGTGTGAATAGTTATAAAGTGAAGGAAGTTTGTATAGACAACTGAAATATTGATAATTTGACACGTGTAGCCATGCATGCATTTAACATAAATTTCCTTTTTATATATAGTCACGAAATGCTGCAACTACAATCAGAAAATAGATTTTTCCAAAGAAGATTAAAAGGAAAGAAATAAATATTTGGTTCATTAGTATTGAAGCTAGAAACTCATACACCTTACATATTGTAATAGAACAATATACTTGTAATCATTCATCATGTAACCATCTTTTATATTGTAATCATCAGTCTTGTATATATCTTTTATATTGCAATCATCAATTTTGTTATGGTTAATGAAATTTTCTAACATTAATCTCTTCAATATTTTAATCATCATTGACAGTAATAAGACCAATTTTAAGAACCATTATAAGCCGACAAAAACTAATACCGATTAATAATCAATTTACACCGATAAGGAATCGATATAACCAGACTTTTACTTGAAACAATACAAGCCCTAACTTCCTAAAATGAAAATTGAGAAGAGGTGTGAGATACAACTCGAAGATTTCATATAAAATGCACAACGTAATTGTGTAAGTTACTTACGTTAATCTATGAATTGAAGCAAACTTCTCATAGTTTAAAATCCAATTTGAACAAATAATGGAATCTTGTGATTGAACCCATGTATGTGTACCATATTGAGTTTATGGAAGTATGATCATGTTCATTGTCTATATAAATTGATAAATATATTACGCATTGAAAATAATGTAGATTTGTTAGAAACTATCAAGCTGGGATTACTTACTCTAATTCTTTATTTATGGAGATCCGAAATTGAATTTAAATTTTTCACTGACTCTAATTTTCAATTAGACATTGTCCATGGTGAATCAATCATGTATCGTTTAATGTTAATTGTTGAATCAGTTAGTTGTAAGAGTTCTAATCAACAAACGACCAAGAATACAATTAACAAAAATGAATACTTTAATATTTGCAAAGCAAAATAAGTGTGTATTATATAAATTGGTTAATTACTGAACTTATAATAGTTCCTAGCATCATTCACGTGAAATGCGTACTTTATCTGATTCATGTGATAGCTCCTATGATAATAATGGTGCACATCGAAAGTGAAAGAACTAAGGTTTCATCAGAAATCAAAAACACATATTGTTTCATGATAATGAAAATGAGAATAAGATTCATGTGATAGTGTACTTTATCTGATTAATAGTCGAAAGTGTTCAAGTGAATATAAGAGAGTAGATAAAAATATAACATAGTGGATTCACACAATAAAGAACTCTCCAACAAAAGTTTAAGCACTTCCCAAAAAAAGTTTAAGCACTAACTTGATAAGATGAGAATAAGATACAAAGGTGATTGGTTTTAGTGCAAGTGAGAAATTGAAAGTATAATACCCATTAGGTCAATCGGGTTAGACCCGATAAGGTCAATTACATATGTGAATCAGCCTTGATCTATATAAGTTATCAAATCAATGACTGCGTTATAATTAAATAAGCATTTAGTATATCATATTGATTGTCATTATGTTGGAAGTGACATAGTATGCATATTATTTGTATGACATACCTGATGTATTCTTGAATCTTAGATATGCATTTGGAATCGTGATAGTGATCAAGCTTGGTGAGATTCAAGTAGCTTGACATCTAAGATCTAAATTGTTCATAGTTGTAGGATTGTCATGACGGGATCATGACAAACCAAAAGTACTATTACATGCACTATCATCGAGAGAGATGAATGATCACATAATCATTAATATTAGAAAATATCGGGATAGGATATATGTGACTGATAGAGATTTTATCACTCAATGTGATTAGTGGACATGTCTCAATGATATTAAGAGTGACTGTTAATAACGCTAGTCAAGTGTCTATTGTATTTGTGATTGTCAAACCTGAGATCGCCACAGTTTTGACATATAAGATATGATGTTTTGATATTACTAAATGTGACTCTTTTTAAGGTTTGCTAAGAAAGTAAGCCATAGGCATGTGTTCTTGTATGAGTAGTCTGTAGGATGATAAGATATGATTCGACATCTCTATATTAGAGGAAGAGTCATATGAGTGATATGTCTTTATGCAATGTTGAAATTGTGCAAGGTAATATAATATGAAAATAGTTTTTATAAATCTGTTATCTAAGTTGTATAAAAACTCACATGATTTATATAGTTAGTATAGTTAAGTTTAATAGTTATACCATACTTAAGAATTGATCGAGATAATTACATAGATGAAATGATCAATCTGGTATGATAATAGTCACAATGGATTCTTGTAAGATTCCTTGAACTTCTCATTATATGGAGAGCATGAATCAATGGGCATTTAATGCGCCGTCTTATGTATTTTCATACCCATCAGTATGGATGGTGTTTTAGGTAGAGCCTATCAGGCCAAATCAACATGAAAGGGAGGCAAAGTGCCACGTAACTCACATCCGATGAAGTTACATGCCAATGGGATAATTATTAGGTTAGATTTCTAAACAACTTCAATAAGTATAGGTGAGACTAAGGCAGAGATAGTGTATGCCGGTGTAGTGATGACTAGACAAGATGGACAGGTAGTAAGTGAGGCTGAGGTCTACGGGGGACTGAGGGTCGAGTTAGCCAATATGGTGATAGCTGAACAAGATGAGAATAGGTTATGTGGAGCTAAGGTTGAGTTGGGAATTTTTTCACTCGTCTTTAGTCTAAGGAGAATTCGTTGAAGAGGAAGAGGAAAAGTAATAAGTTACTCTGGCCTTTGACTGGGGAACATATCACTGTCATATCAGACTAGAACGACTTTAACATTGATCATGGAGCAAAAAATAATTAGGCCGTTGAGCAATGCGAGCTTGATATGAGTAAAAGTGTTTAAGGTTTCACAACCTTGCATATATATTTAAAATATAATTGATATAAAAAAATAAGATAGATGCATTCATACTCAAGTTATCTCTCTCACACACTCCTAAGTATTGATTACAGTGTTAGAATGGGGTTGACCAACTTCAACCCCGGCCACTCTTTATTCATAATTGCAGATGTACGATCTTAAAACACACTATCAACTGTAGAGTCTTTTATAGTGAACGGTATTTCAGGTTAACACAATGGATAAAAGTCCGCAACCAAAGTGTTATCTTTGTTCGAATCTTGCTCGCTCTGGTGTAATTGTCGCTTACAGATAAAAAAAAAGGCTCTCAATGAATCGCTTCACTGCTATTGTGTTTAAACTCTTAAAACACTTTGAAAGAGTAATATTAAGTGGACTGACTTACTTGCATCTTCCCCTATATTTCTATAATGTTCCACTGGAGTCCCGCAACTTTCTTAGGAAGGTAACCCACTAAGTGATCGCAAAGAGAAATAAAAAAAATATACTTTCATATCATGTGAAATAACTTAATGACAACCTAATTCCTAACCAAACTTGCCCCGAAGGTGGGAAAGAAAAGATAAAAAGGACCATTTTACAGAACAAAAGTCGACTTTTTCTCATAAATTCTTAATCGACCCATTTACACGTTTCTGATTCCTACCTCAGCAGGTCAAGAATACAGAAGCTTTGTTAAAAGACCGAATTACCCCTCACCACTGTCTTCGGAATAGATAGGCAATTTCAAATATCAATGAAAACAAAAATAATATATAACAAGTTTCCAACGTAACGAATCTGTTCTTCTTTTTTCTTTTATTGCTGTCATTCGCGAAACAATAAGACCATAACTCCTCAGTTTCCAAGAACCCCCTCAACCTCTCAATTTTCCTTCTTTTCCATATATATATATAAATCCCCTCTTCAACTCCATTTTGTAATAAAAGCATTAACTAGATTGATTAAAATTTAAATTCTCCATTAGTTCTCATGGCAAGTCATAGCAAAAGGCTGTCTGAATTTCAAGATCTGCTGCCATTAATGGCTGAGAAGCTGGGCGGTGAGGGGCTGATAAGGGAGCTCTGCAATGGGTTCGAGCTGTTAATGGATAGAGAGAGAGGAGTTATCACGTTAGAGAGCTTGAGGAGAAACTCTATGATTCTAGGTTTACATGATTTGAAAGAGGATGAGCTTGTTAGTATGGTAATAGAAGGTGACTTAGATGGAGATGGTGCTTTGAATCGGACGGAGTTTTGCGTTTTGATGTTTAGATTGAGCCCTGAATTGATGGAAGAATCTTTGGATTGGCTTGAAGATGCCTTGCAGAAAGAGTTTAAGAGATCAGCTTCTTGAATTTTTTTTTCTTTTTCTTCAATGTATTGATGTTGATTTTCTGGTTCTTGATGTTGATTTCTAGTTGGTTGTTATGTTATACACACATTAATAAAGATATTGGCATTATTCACTAATTCATTGATAAATATATAAAAATTACAGAGAATTGCATAGTATTTGTCAATTTGATTCAGTAAATGGGACTTTTCCCCTCTGAACTTTTAAATAATTAGACTTCATACCCTAAATTTGTAAAAATTATACACACACTCCTTAACCCTTCCTAAGACAAATACTTAGCTACTTTTATTTTTTGCCCCTTAATCTTAAAAAACATAGAGCTTGGATTATGTGTTTCGACATGCTTTGTATTCGCTATACTTTGTATCCAGTTTTAAGTTTACCGATCTTGATCTAAAACAACATAACAGGTGGAGTTGAAATAGAAACAAAACAGGTTAAGAATGAATCGGTTGGAGTTGAAATAGATGTAAAAGGTGGAGTGGATATTAGAACAGTGCGAAGCATATGATTCGATCTGTTCTTTTTTCAACGAAATGTTTCAAAAAATTGTTGAATATTTCGTAAGGTTGAAAGGCACTGTACAATTTTTCCAAACTTGAAAATTTCAGAGGAAAAATTATTTATTTGACTATTCGTGCGATGCGGAAAGTCTTGAAACTCTGAGACAGATTGTATTACAACTTATATAGGATAGACGTATGAAAGGGTTATCTAATGTTCATGAATAGTGCATTTACCCAATCTGGAAATTGATGTGTGGTCTTATGGTTAGCCCGTGCCCCATTGCTTACGACTATGCCAAATGGCATCTTCTACTTTTTTTCGGGGGTAAAATAGGAGAAATCCCTAAAAGTTAATATAAATTATATTAAAATAATTTTATAATTATAATAAATATTTAAAAAATATATATATATATAAATTATAATAATTTATTATAATTTTTATAATTATAATAAATATATTTTAAATTTTAATTTAAATTATAATAAATTTCTAATTTTTTAATAGATTGATCTCTAATCAATGATTCAATTCGATCTAATCTAGGAGTTTAAAAAATTTATTTTAAAAATGATCCATTAACTAAGCAAATTAATGTTGTTCATTTTGATCCTAATCTTTTTATTTTTCCACTTTTTTTCCCAAACAACCTCTGAGGCCTAAAATAATACCGATTTCGGCAAACCGCCTCCCTCAATCACCATCATGAAAAATCATTTTGATTTATCGTGAAAAAAATTGCACTCGATTGATTTAGTGAAAAAAAAAAGCCTAAAATCTAAACTGATTTCTCGAGAAAAACTAAACCCCAATCTGGTATTTTCATGAGAAATGAATTGGTTTTTTTAATCGATCGAAATGATTGGATTCCTTATAAAGATATGGATAAAATCAAATCATGATTCAATTTTTTCACAAAAATTTGGATCAAGTTTTAGATTTTTATTTTTTGTTTTGAGAGAAATTAGGTCAGTTTTTTCTTGATGGTCGTTGATGGAGGCGGTTGGCTGGAAATCGGTGATATTTTAAGGTTGAGAGGTTCTTGGGGTAAAAGTGAAAAATGAAAATTTAGGATAAAAAAAATAAAATAAATTTAAATTAATTAAGAGATCTTTTTAGAAACACAAATTATTTTTCTAATCTCATGGGTCAGATCATATCATACTGAGCTGGAAGAACTAATCCGTTATAAAAATTCTAAAGACTTATTATAATTTAGATTTAGTTTTTTAATGTTCATTAAAAAAATATTTTTAGAATTTACTATAATTTGTATAACTTTAGAAAATTTATTCTAATTTTCTCATTTTCCTTATTATTTATATATGTTCCATTAATTAACATAAAATATTATTTGACCAATAACCCAGGTTATGAAAATGAAACATTTGCAAATTTTACTTAGTAATTCTTCAGTCGATCTTTTATTAATAAATTTATTTATTTATTTATTAATAGTTTTCATAGTTTTTCCATATAGTTTCTACATGAGTTACTTTATGATTATTGTGGAAAATTTCTTCTCCATAAGTTCGAATTGGAAAACATCATTATATTATTCTACAAGGTAATTTGGTGACATAGTTTAGAGAAGATGCCGCGTAGGCTTTGGGATTGTACGAATAATTGATTTTGAAATTAAACGATACATACATGTCATTTAAAGATCATAAATAAGTGATGCATAAAAGTATTTTTAATATGAAGTATAATTAAGAGTTAAGAAAAGATAATAAATATTAAATGAAAATTAGAGCAAAAAAAAATAGATTTTAATTTAAATTTTTAAGAATTTATACATAATATTTTAAGTCAAAATACTAATTTTCAAAAAGTTGAGAACCCTATAACTTTGCTCCTACTAGGAATGCATCGGTTCAGCGCAAGAACGAGTAACAACTCTTATAGCAACATGGAAATGAGAAGCTAAACCTAATGATCCTCATCAGAAAATGGGAAAATGGGGAAGACCGAGTCGAGGGTAGAATGCGAATCAGTCTTAAATCTTAGAAGCTGATTTTTGGGAAGCTGAAGAGAAACGTTTAGGAAATGGCATAGGATCGGGTCAGCTCAACCTACGTATCACCCTCACCGACTATGTGAAATGAGTGGAGTAGTGGGACTTAGACGTGGTAGAGGAAATACAACCAGTACAAAACTGAGTTTTCCATGATGAACTAAATTAGACACCTCAAAGAGATTAAACAATCTATTCACATAATCAGCCGACACCTAACAATAACTAAATAGTTCAAGGGCCTAATCAAATGATACTTAAGAAGTTAATTGCGAGAATGGATCGTGTGAGACGAGAATATAACAACACCATGTGAGAGAGGGTAGTGTGGGTCTCACTACATCCTATCACATATGGGTGTTATACCCGTCTCACAGGATTCATTTTCGTTAATGACACCTTAAGAGTTGTTTGTTACTCGGGTGCTAGGCCCTGGATTTTGCAAAAAGTTGTCATGTTTAGGGTCACGATCCAACCCTAATATCTCTTATTAAAAGAATCTCCACCCCCCCAAAAAAAGAGATTTTAGCTAAAATGGATGTAGCATGGGCTTTAAGTTGGACTTACATGTTTGTATTGATTGGATTTGGGCCCTTCTTACTCCCTTACAAGTTACAACTGTAAGATACAAGGGAATCGACATCCGTTCCAATTGGCGTGAAACCGATCACAAGTAAGACTTCTAATTGCATTTGGGTAATTTGTCAAAAGCTTGTATAGTTGTAATATGTCTAATACATGATTTGATATGTATAGGTTTGTCCACACTTACCTTTCATACTATTCCTTTGGAAACTTGCGTCATCAACTAAACCCCAGTGCATACGCTAGAAAGACCAAGAAGTTCTGATAATTACTATTTGTGTCCCAACTTTTTAGTTTTTCTAGCTTCTATCTTTGACAGAAAGTTTGACTAATGCCTCATATCTAGAAAGCAAGCTAGGGGAAGAAAGTGGAAAACCACCTTAGACAATTTGGATGAATGTCACAACATTGTCGCATCCTTTTTGATATATCGCAATCGTGTCTTAAGAAAATTTAAATGGTTTTTTTTTTCTTAATTTAGTTTTTTGTTATTGTCTATTTCAGTGTTTATAAATTTATTTATATATAATTTTCAGTCAATTTTTTAATTTATATATAATTTAAATCTAATTTTTTACTCATTTTGATCATTTTTTAAATAATCAATATTAACGTAATAAATTTTTAACAAATCGATAATAATCATATTATAACATGTATAAATATAAATTCTTAATATTGTGACATCAAGGAATAATTTAATTTTTTATAAATTCGATCAAAATGAATTCTTTTCTTTATAATTTTATCTCAAATATTTTCATAATCCTATTTTCTACCATTACCTTAGCTTTTTTCCTCCTCTCAGCCCATGCCATCGATGGAACTCCAACTCCATCAATGGAGTTCGACCACAATCCTCCATTACTAGAGGTCTGGAGCTCGGATTTGAGCTCCTCCATTGATGGAAGGTTGTGGTTGAGTTTCATTCCAACTCCATCAATGGAGTTTAGGTGAAAAAAAAAAGGTAAGGAAAGAAAATATGAATTTATAAAAATATTCATAAAATTATAAAGAAAATAATTAACTTAGGTTAAATTTATAATTTTAATTTATTATTGCCTAGGTGATAATATTAAAAATGTAAATTTATCTATATCATAATATGATTGGTGCCGACGTATTAAAATTTTGTTACATTCATATTAGTTGTCTAAAAAATGATTGAAGCGATAAAAAGTTATATTTAACCTATCAAGAGACTATAAAATTAGTCGCATATAAATAAATTTATAAAAATTAAATTACATAAAATTTTAAAAATAATTTTTTATTGTTTTAATCTATTTACGGATTCTAACTTCTCTCAAACAAACTTCACAAAAATCTCTACAATACCCTTTACTCGTTGATTTGAAACGATGCAGTCAATCCATGCAAAACAGCTTTGGCCAAAAAAAATCCATGCAAAAACTAGCTTCCAAATTCTGAAAGGTGATTAAAAGTTTGTGCGTAATTAATTCGTACTTTCTAGGACAAAGTCATCATATGCTCTTTTACCATGGTTCCTCATGTTTGTCAAATTGGTTGCATGAAAAGATGGCTAGACAATATCTTTGTTGCTTGGTGATTCTGATTGGGGGGTTCTTTCTCACAGACTCAGACTTAAAACTTCAAAGAGACAATCGCCACTATACATGGAATTTACATGGTAATTGGCATGGCATATAACTTTCTCTTGAATATATTAGAGATCTAGTTAAGTACGTACTTGATTTTGATCTCGAACATATTCAACGAAATGTATGCCTCTTTTCGAGCCCGAAGTACTTCGACTTTTTTGGGACTTCAATTTGATTAAGTTTTTGACAGAAGAGATGTAATAGATATATTATCGGCGAGGTTGATATACAAGTCATAGCGAACTTTGAGAGTTTCTTTAGTTCAGTTTTGATAAAATCATTGAACTTGATTGATCGATCCAGTTGATAAATCCTCTATCTTGTCGTCTTAGACGTTCTTGTACTCTTGCTCTGAATTCCATCTTCTTGAACCTTTTTCCTTTTCAAATGTTTTCCATGTTTTGATTTTTAATTTATTATTTTTTTATTTTTCTTGTGATGGAGATTTTTCAAGTAAAAAAGAAATCAGACAAACTTTGAAATAAAAAATTAATAAGCACAAGAAGTCAACACCCATCAAGTCGTCGACATGTCATAAGCAACCAAGCAATGGATAAAATTGATGAGAGAATGAGATTATTCTCTGAAGGGCATTATCTTTCAGGAAATTCGTGCATTTTTTGCATCTATGAAAAGTAAATTTACCATCTATGATTCAGCTTTTTAGTTGTTGACATAAACAGTATTGATATTATTAATATTACCCAATAATAATAATAATAATAATAATAATAATAATAATGACCAAATAATCAAATTGAAACACTTTCATGAAACGAAAAATGCACAAATTTAAAAATTACTGAATGTTGAACAAAGATAATCCACAGTTCAAAAAGGCATGTAGGCTGATCTTCATTCGTTCATGCATGTAACTTTATGAACGCCATGCTTTTCATCTTGATAAGGATAAGTGTAATCATGTCTACCCTCTAACATGTCAATCCACGTTATCCAACACAAAAGTATCATTTTGAGTTTGAACATGCACGCTTAATCACTTAGGTTAGAGAAATTATTGAGCCGACAGTCCTCTTAATGCCAACATTGCAAGCTAGGAGAAAGAATTCTCTTCAACAATTCTATATTTAGCTAGCGTGGGTTCTTGCGGTACATGAAATAGTCTATGATAATTGGGATATTGAAATAAGAGAAAGACGGTCAAATCGAGTTTCCACTCAATCGAGCCATTTGCCAATATATACAACTATATTCCAGAAAGAAAACTGAAGTTCTCTTTGAAATAGCAATAGCCAAAATAGAGTACATAAGATTGTGAGGACATGACAAGATGGATGTTGCTGTTGCAGTTGACAAGCAAGAGCTATGTTAACAGTTCAATTGAGATCGACAGGCACCAAAAGCCAAAAGGTAGCTCCATCACATCCCTGATAGCCATTCGACAAGAAGAATGAAAGTATCAAACAACAGTAAGAGATTGAAACAGAGAAAACTTCTTACTTATCCGCTCAAATATTTCTTGGATAGTGTATATGTATGTACAAGCCTTTTAAGGTGCTCCCATAGAGTGTACACTCTTGATAGTCGTGATTTTATCACGTTATAATTTTGGATGATACGAGGTAATCCAAATTATTACAAATAAATACTCATGAGGTACTTCATATAATATATATAGATTAATAATAAAATAATAATTACTCTTACTTATTATTAAAAAGTTATGGATTTGAGTATGAAAAAATAGAGGAATATATGATAATCCTTTTATAAAATAAGATAAAATAAAAAAAGGTTAAATAATCTTATATATAGTGATAATGGACTCAAGCAAGCAAATATGATTAGTTATATGATAATCAACCAGACAATAGGTGTCAAAGCGGGCCGGGCCGGTCTGGATAATCAACCAGATAAGAGGTGTCAAAACGAGCTGCCCGGCCTGGCTCTTTCAGGGCTTTTTATTATTTAAAGTCGGGTTGAGCCCGACCTGGGAAAAAATTGGGTCGGATTGGGCTTGTCCTGTTTTGAAAATATATGTCCGGGACCTATCCGGAAAGCCCTTTGGATTTATCCCGGGCCCATCCGGGCTTAAAATGGGTCGGGTTCGACCGGGTCTTACCGAGCCTAGAATTGGCCCGGCCCGAAAAATCTTTTAAATTTATCCCGGGCCCATCCGGGCTTAAAATGGGCCAGGTTCGACCAGGCCTTACCAGGCCTAAAATAGGTCTAACATTTTTTAAATAAAATATTCATAATAAATTATTATTAAAGTAAGAGAGATAATTTGAGATTATAAGTCTTGAGAAAATATTATTGTTAGTTTACTTTAGGAATCGAATGGGTCAAATAAATTACACATATGTGTAACTAAGAGTCTAAGAGCATCTCAAATAAAGAATAAATTTTTTGCCAAATAAAGACTTCATTACGTATTATTAAATAATGGGTCCGTCAAAAAAACCTCCCGGCCTTAAGGAGGAAAAAACGGACCTTATAATGAAGCTATAAAAAAATAATAATAAAAGTTTGCTACTACATTATAATCTATTATCTATCATCTATTTATTAATGGTGGTTGGTCATTCGTGGACCGCAGAACTGCTTCCCGCTGTAGAAGGATCTTCATCTAAGAACATATTCTGAAAATATTCAGCCAAGTCTTCATTATGAGTTGTATGTTGACCTTGATGAGATGCATGCTCTCAATCTCTTATGCATAATAATACTTCAACCAATTCTGGCTTAAACGAAGTTCTCCTATCTTCAATAACTCTCCCAGCTATATTGAATGCTGATTCGGAAGAAACTGTTAAGACGGTAACAGTTAAGACATCTTGTGCAAGTCATGCTAGTATAGGAAATCGTGTAGACCTTTTCTTCCACTAATCCAAAAGGCATAAGGATTCTGAATCATTTGCACAAAAATCAAAAAATGAGAAATCAGTTTCGAGGTATTTTTGGAGTTCTATTCCAGTGAAACTGGAATTGGAATTAGAACTGGAACCGGAACCAGTTACAAAATTCCAACTCTTCCTCTTGGATCGAATCTCTTGTTCTCGTGTTTATTTCCGTAAGTAGCTGTACTTATTATCACAAATACCAAACACTTCATATAACTTGTTAGTAGCATTAGTAATAGTGGAAGAATAATCAACATTTATATGTTGACTCATAAATATAAGAGTATTTGTTAAGTCCTGTAACTTAACCCTATGATCTAATATAAAAGCAAAAGTATATAAAAGAGGAATTTCCTTCCAATATTTTTTAAATTTGGAAACCATTTTCTGAACAACTGATTTAAACACTTCATTATTCTCATATATCTGAAACAAGCTAGTCATTTCAACAAGTAAATGCAAAACAAGAGGAGATGTAGAATAATAAACACCTGAAAGTCGAACAATAGAATCGTAAAATATTTCTAAAAAACATGTAAATTTTTCAGGTATATCCTAATCAAAACTATTCAACATAACAAGAGGATCACAAGAATTAAAAAAACCACTAATTATTTCTCTATGTGTGAGAGCATTTTTTAACATTAAATATGTAGAATTCCACCTTACCATCATATCAGTTCCAAACTTTTGAAGCTTCATATTGAATGCTCTACAGTATCTTTTAAACTTAGCTATCCTAGAATTCGAACTAGTAATCCAAGCTAATACTGTACGAATTTTATCAACAAAATTGTTTACATGTTGTTCTTTCATACCTGATTTTACAATGAGGTTTATGATGTGACACACGCAACGTTGATATAGGAAGACTCCACCATTATATTGGCTAAGCTGTGATTTAAATAAAGAGACGACCCTTGTAATTGTCGCAGCATTATCCAAAGTTATGGATATTATACGGCTTTTGATATCAAACTCACTCAAAACTTTTATTATTAAATCACATATATTTTCACCAGTATGTGCTTCATTTATAATTCTAAATCCTATTAATTTTTTTATTTAAAGTCTATTCTAAATCTAAATAATGAATATCAACACATAAATAGTCTTCTTTAGAACGTGCATTCCAAATATCAGAAGTTAAGGCAAAAGTTAAATTTAAATCACCACATTCTAATTTTAATTGATCACATTTTTTTCTAAAATATGCAAATATATCAGATCTAGTAGTATTTCTACTTGTGTTCTTATATTGTGGGGTATGTACTCTTCTAATGTGCTCTTCATAATAAATATTGTCACCAAAATTAATAGGTAAATCAGTAGCAGCAATGAATCTAACTAGAGATTCTCTAGCAGCCATTGGATCATAAGTCCACGTACTAACTGTACCATCAGTGTAAAAATTCAGTTGAGTTTGATTCATATCTGCACTAGCTTTAGCCATGCATTTATCTTTGTGGCATTTCAAGTGATTAGTTCCATCATTTGCAATACTTTTGCAATACTTGCACATTGCACCATCAATGTCCGCACCTTTCTTATTTTTGTGTGAAACTATATCGAATGTATCCCAAATTCCAGATGTTCGCTTATTATGTCTCTTTGTGAGCATTATATTTGCGACAGTACCAGTATCAGTATTAGATAAATATGATGGTGGTGGTAGACCTGGACCACCTAGTAGTATATTAGATTGTGCTGGAACTAATGGTATCGACGGTGAATTTGAACAGATTTGTACATAAAGATTTTGCTCATACTCATTTAGAAAGTTAAAGTCATATTGATGATGATTCATTACCTATAAAGAATTTAAGAGTAAATAATTAATCATAAAAAATACAAATAAATAAAAATTTAAGTAAAAAAGTAAAGCATTAAACATTATGTATAATAATAAATAATAAACAATAATAATATATTTAATTACCTTGGACTTTGGTTTAATTTATGAAAAATAGAGGATTAGGGATTGAGATTAAGGAATAAGGATAAAAGAGATAACAATGAATAAAGATAAGAGATTGAGATTAATGATAAAAAAACTATGAATTATAGAAGAATGAAGATTAATTATAAATTAGACTATTAGAAGATTAGATAAGAGATTGAGAGAGAGAGAGTATATGAAAAAATGTAAGGAAAAATTAGAATGAAAGAGTGAATATTTATAGGCAAAATTCGAGTGGGGAGAAAATTTAAAAATTATTTTTATGAAGGGGTAAAAAAAAATAAAAAACTATTTAAAAAAAAATTTTATTTCTTCAGAGAGGGCTTTCAAAGCCCTCTCTAAAGCTTTCAAATTTGAAAGTAATAGCATGTTGAGCAGGGCCTAGCCAGGCTCGTGCGTTGTGCTGGGCTGGGCTTACGGCCGAGTTTTTCTCCCGGGCTATGGGCCAGGCCAAAAAACTCGGCCTGTTTTGACACCACTAAACCATACTAGAATATAAAGTAGTAGCATGAGGCTTACGCAAGTAATGGTAGTGCTTTCCGTCTATTATAATCAATCAAAAAATTTACAAAATGGTATTACAAAAACATTCTCTATGAATTTCAAAATCTACTTCTCACAACTCTTCTTTCTTCCTATCTCACTTGTTTCTTCTACTTCTCTTTTTCATTCCACTCTTTTAGGTTTCACTCGATTCTTCTACCTCTCTTTTTCATTCCACTCTTTTAGGTTCTCTATATATCTTTTTCATTCCTATAAACCTATTCAAGTAAAATACTTATCATAAACCTATAGACCATAAAGTCCATGAAGACTTTAAAACACATGATTCAACTTGAGACACACTTTCACAAATCTCCATTTTGGATCAAGGTTGGGCCGAAATAAATCAAAGTGGATGTTAGAATTTTTATCACCAAAAATCTTTCTAGAGCCCAAATCTTTCTTTAAAAAAAGTAAGAATCTTCTCATAATAGACACTAGGGCCGAGCACAATGCAATTTCGGGGCCCCACCTCATCAATTCTAGTATTATCTAGGCTCTGATGCTACTATTAGGAATTCATGCATATAAAGTAGTGAAAGTAATAATTTAAAATTTTCAGATATCATCCTAATCACAGCATAATTCCATAAAGAAGATCAATCATACAATAATTATATATCGCATATATAATATCTTTATAGACAGCACACTAAATCTCATGAATTTAAATTTCAAGTTTAGGTCAAAGGATTATCTTAATTTGATGAGAAAACCACTATAATTCCTTTTTCAATCCGATTGCAAGGAAGATTCAAGACACCCACATGTTTTTCCTCTAACAGTAATCAATACAATTCGTTCACTTAGTTAATTTTCTACCCTTAGATTCAAATCATGAATCAAAATGTTTGAGGAAATGGATGAGAAAAATATTTATGTTCTCTCTCTCAATTTCAGCTAAGAGGAGGAGGAGAAGCATTAAGGCTTTTGGCCACTTAGTGGGATATTATAAATATCCCACTAGATCTAAAAATTTCCAAATCACATTAGGTTTCCTTATAGCAAAGGTTTTCTTAACTTAATTAATTAAATAATAGGTCAAATCACATGTATATGGCCAACCTCTCCCATGGGCTATAACCCATGGATTTTAATCAACCTTTTGATTAATTTGACTCACAAAAATCTAATTAATAATTCGACCCATTAACTCTTTAACGTTCAATTATTAATATGAAGATTTAAAACTCTTTTGTAATTAAATAAAAATTTCTTTGTAATTTATTAATTTCTAACTAAATTAATATCACCCTTAGTTGTTCTAGTACTAAATTAATTAAAGGCTATCACTCTTAGTTTCTTTTGTACTAAATTAATGCTACATGACATTAGATATCACAAATTATTAATTATCATTTTACCTATAAAATAGAAATGGTGTGTTTTTCCCTTTCTCCCCGACGAATCTTAATCTAAGTTACTATCGCATCTTATATGTGTGACCGATTAAGTTCTACATCATATTGATATGAGGATTTACAAAAACCCCTTTTCATACCATATTACTTTGTAAATATTTTTTGTCTAGTAAAATATATAATTCATAAGATCTATTTCGAAATACGGAAGTAATGAATTCACTCTTGATCACTCACCACATTTATGTACAAAATTTCATGCACAATAGCTCACCCCGTGTTCACCTTTGGCTAGAGCTAATTGGAATGATGTCCGAGCATGAAACCTAGCACACAAGATACCATGACGATCTCATATCTCAGGACCATATGTAATATAAAAACTAGATAATTTTCATTAATAGTAAGTATTAATTACCATTAAAAATTATCTAAGTATCACGTTTGATATCATTAGTCTCTACTAAGTACCCATATAATCATTATGATATTTCACCAATACTAATGATTATGAGATCGGCCACCCTAAACACTTTAGGTGATTAATTATGTTATTGTCTATCCAGATCATCAATATCCATTCTTGAGATCCTATGACAACGAACACTTCGTATTTTAGGCTTTATGTAGCTTGAGTCTCATTTAGTATGATCTCTATCATGATCTCCAGAGTGCACAACTTAAGATACTAGACTTTATCATGATATATATTTATATAACATAATATATTAATTGCAACAAAATCTATAAACATGATAAATAATAACTGACTTTCATAAATTACAATTAATAATAATATTTATTATCTTACTAATATCTGCATAAAGATAGTATCACACAAAGTTGTTTGCTCTATCGAGTAAAAATCTGATTGCCTTAACGGACATAAACTTTCAATCTCCCATTTGCAGTAAAACCAATCATTTTTTAATCTTATTCTCATCTTGTCATGATGGCGATCAAACTTCTGTTGGGAAAATGCCTTAGTGAATAGATTTGCAATATTGTCATTTGTGTTGACATTTTCTATGTTTACATCCCCTCTTTCAATTATCTCTCGGATGTGGTAATAATATCGCAACACGTGTGGATTTTTTATGAGATTTTGGTTCCTTTGCTTGTGATATTGCATTGTTATTGTCGTAGTACACTTTTACGGGATCAATAATGCTCGGAACCACACCAAGTTTAGTTTATAAACTTTTTCATCCATACCACCTTTTTTGTTGCTTCTGAAGTTGTAATGTATTCAACATCAGTGGTGGAATCCACGGTCGTTTCTTGTTTGAAACTCTTCCAACTAACCGCTTCACCATTGAGCGAGAAAATGAAATCTGAAATTGATTTGCTATCATCAATGTCTGATTAAAAACTAGAGCTTATGAAACCTTTAATTTTCATGTCAGTACATTTATAAATCAAAAACAAATCTTTAGTTCATCTCAAGTACTTAAGAATATTCTTGATATCAATCCAATACTTTTATCTCAGGTTGTCTTGAAATCTACTCGTAACACTTAAATGAAAGGCACCATTCGGCCTTGTACATAACCTAGCGTACATGATTGATCTTATTACCGGAACATAAGGTACTTCGCTCATCTCATCTCTCTCTAATTGTGTTTTAGGAGATATATTCTTGAGAGGTAGATTCCATTACTCATTAACAGAAGTCCTCTCTTAGAATCTTTTATGCTAAACTATTTTAGTACTTTATCTATGTATGTCTACTAGATCTATCTCTATAGATCTTTATTTCTAGAATAAAAGTTGTGTCACCCAAATTTTTCATGGAGAAATTCTTTGATAGCCACAACTTTATAGAATACACTATACCTATGTCATTCCCAATGACTAGTATGTCATTCCCAATGACTAGTATGTCATCTATGTATAGAACGATAAAAGAAACAAAGCTCCCACTAACTTTCTTGTACATACATAAATCATCTTTATTTTTAATAAAGTCAAAATGATTTGATCATTTAATCGAAATAAATATTCCAACTCCGAGATACTTGTTTTAAACTGTATATAAACCTCTGCAGTTTACACAACTTCCTTGTATTTTTCTTGTTTGTGAAGCCCTTGGGTTGTATCATATACACATCCTTCTCGAGGGACACATGAATCCTCCTTGGTATATATATCTAAAGGATCGTTAAATTTCTTTTTTAAGAAAATTTGTGTTATTAACTAGGACCAAATTAATTGCTTTCGGTGCAAAATTTTAAACATTTTTTCCAACACGTTAATGCATTGGTCCTAATCCTAGCATATCAAAGATTATATTATTCTTAAACTATTATGCTATATTACATTCATATTAATCATGGTCTCATTTTTAGCATGTTAATAAAGTCATTCCATTTCCACTTAACATGCTATATAACAATCATAATTCTAATATTAATACTAACACTAAATATTATCTTCCATTCATCATTGAATATTAGCATTAATCCTAACATTCAATTCATCATAATCCTAACATGAACATTAACATTAATCCTAATATTCAATTCATCATAATCCTAACATTAACATTAACATTAAATATTATCTTCAATTGTTCATACTAACAATTATATTATCCTCAAATCAATATAACAATTATTCAAACAATTACAACAACAAACAAATAAACAGTATCCTTGTGTTGTAATCAGACTACTTACAGACCTTTTAGTAAGAGTTGATAAGTTGAAGACCCCAATTTTCTTTCATTTTTCCTCCTCTTCTCTTTTTTTTTTCTTTTTCTTCTTTTTCTCTCTTTTCTTTTCCTTTTTCTCTTTATTTTCTCCCTCACCTCTCTCTTCTTTATTTTCCTACTTTATTGTCCTTTTATTTTTCTTATGTATCACTAAGGGATGGGGGAGGGTTTATATAGGTAAACTAACTAACTCTAGGCTTGCACTTAACTTGGTGATGAAGCAAATGCTTTGATGATTAAGCAACCAATTTAACAAATGGTCATATTAGACATGACTAATAAATTTAGGCATGACAAATAAGGTATTAGCGTGGCATTGATTTCAATCATTTTTTTTTTGTTTAATTAAATTTAAACCCTCCTTTACCTTAAAAATCATTAAAAGATCTCCTACTATTTCTATTATTAAAATTAGGAATAGTTAGCATTTTCGAGGGTTTACACTTTGCATTTAAAATTTCATCAGATCGCATGCATCTATAGACTTATTTTTAATTCCTTCCTCAACTCATCTCTACTTTATTAGGAAGAAGTAATCGGGAGTAAATTACTTCCAACGCCAGAAAAATTAGTACTCAATACCTCGGGTTGAGTAGCAATAAGAAAAATATTGGCATATTCATCATCGCCCTTGTCTTTAATTTTACTTTCTTGTTGTGGTAAAATAGGTGGTGGTAAGTCAAGAACCGATATCGGATATGGATCCTCTCGAGTAGATAAAGTATCAGGTATATTATGGGTAAATACTACTCTATCAAAATAGTCATCCTAGAACAAACGTTTACCACATTCTTCCTCTATTCTTCCACCCCCCATCATCTCTAACATCATCCTCCATCACATCCTCATTCTCTTCATCATCCTCAACCACAACCTTAAGCTCAACATCATTTTTCTCCACATACACATTCTGACCGTCATTTAAATATTCATAACTTATAAAATTATCATTTTCATCATTACCAATATCAAGTACTTGACGTTGCTCTCGAACATGAATACTACCTCTCCCCTTCGGAATCAACATCACATGCAGTGAATACGGATTTGATGTCAAATAGGCATGGACTACAAATAGCTTCACATCTACATCATTTTCTATAAATATTGGATTAGTGATCGATGAAAATAACGGCTTGTATGCTATTGTCATATCAAATTTATTAGAATCAATCCAAATAACATTGTAGATGTCCTCTAACAACTCACTAAAACTGACACTTATTTCAACTGAAACACCCTTCCACCTTTATAAGATGTTTAGAACCCAAGATTTCAATAGCTTTGAGGTCTCATCATCATCCTTTCATTCATCATCAAGCATACGGCTATAAATACAGGTAATACCATTCTTGAAAAATAAATAATTTCAAATCTATATCTTGACCTGTAAAAAAATTATGATTCTAATAAATAAATAAAAAATTCCTAGACTACAATCTTGGACAGTCATTAATTACGGTCCAAGATTTTAGACCATTTATCACTGGACAAAAATTAATTTCGGTCCTACATATCAGACCAATTAATACTGGTTTGAAACGACAATCCAAAATTATTTTTAGTCTATGTGTTAGTTCAATAATGATCCGAAATTAATAATAACGGTCTACTTTTTCAGTTCATTACCACTTTTAGATCTCTGTCAATGGAGGAAAAGGACTATTACCAAGTCGTGAGCAAAACAAATGACTAAAATTTAAAGAACAAATTTCGCAGTATGTGCATACCTACTAAAGACAAAGTAAAATTAAAAATGACAGAAAAAAATAATATGTACCTCTGACAATGATGTTTGTATATGTTGGAATAGCGCAACTTCTCCTTCTTCACGAAGATTATTATTCTCTAACGAAGGATCAAGAAAAAAATCAGAACAATAAGAGTAAATCGAAACAATGGGAGTAAGGCAACATTTTTTTTGGTTGAGGTCATGAGTTAGGTCATTTTTATTTTGGCGAAGGTTTCCACTTCTATTTTTCATCGAGAAAGGGCGATGATGAGGGTGAGGGGGATATAAGTGAAATTTTGTTTTTTGTTTTTCTTTATTTATTAAATACAAAATAAATAATAGGTTATCTAAGAAACAAAGTCAAATGAGTTAGTTGACAAAAAGTTTTTTGACATAAAATTATTTAAATAAACATCCCATTATATAATATCTATTTATGCTAAGAATGTTTAGTTGAAGTATAAAAGTCATGTCACACACTGATGGATCCATCGTTGGGCTGTGGGGGCAATTGTTCAACAAACTTTTTAAAATTTAAGTTTTTGTCCATAATAAATAAAATGTTGTTAAAATATCTTATAATCTTATCCTCATAGATTCTTATAAATATATAATATAAAATGAATAAGTGTTGAATTATTTTTAGATGTAAAATTAATTTGTTTAATAAAATATTTTAATAAATAAATAATAAAATATTTATTTATTATATCATACTTCGTTCACTTGCTCCAAATTATTTCTCTAATTTTAACATATTATAGGGGGTTACCTACCGAACATAGAAATCATGGATCCACCATTGATGTCACATATCAAAAATTTAAGACATTTTTTTAAATTTTTATTTTTTAGAATAAAGATAGAAAGTTTTATTAGAAAAAAGAAGAAAAATCAAAAGTGGGAGATAAAAATCAAAACCACCAAAATAAAGTTCCAAGTATTACTTGAACATAATTCTAAAATAACATAAACATATTTTGTCATCGAAAAATTTAAGACCTAAAATATGTCATATGACAATAAATTAGAAGTTAGAACCCAAATTCAACAAAAATGAAGATCTCAGTTACATTATTTATATATATAGAGTAATAAATTATGTAGAGAACAAGTTTGAATACGAAACAACGTATCAAAAACAAATCACCGAAGGTGAAATGCTATGTATTAAAGTAGCGTGACAAAACGAGGATTTCTTGACGTGAAGAAGAAGAAAACCCTTTTTATATCTTTTAGTTCTTAAACCAAATCACGGAACCTATTTTTGCCGGTTTTCTTAGCAACATCCCTGCGTTGTACATGCACGCATGTACCCGGTAAGGTGGTAACCCCACTTGTACTTTCACCGACTTTTCTGGAGTTTGCCCGTCCAATTGCCAATCCACCTTCTTCCTCCTCTTGCCAGTTGAATTTTTCTTGCAAAATTTTAACCCTACGTAATTGATTTAAGGATGAAAATCCCACTAAATAAACAATTTCTCAAGTTCAAATTTATTTGAAAAGAGTTGAATCCTGATCCGGATTTTTGTTCTAGGTCGAACAGTTTAGCTTGGGTTTTCTCGTAAGTTGTAATGAGAAATTTTAACCTACTCTTGAAATATAATACTCCGAACTGATGTAATAAAGTAAGAATACTGTACTTAAAAAAGTAGGATAAACACAAAAGTTGCAATTTGTAATCCATACATATAATTAAGTTATATTAGCATCTGATAATATCAAATACTGATATGATATAATTTGAGTGATTCATATACTTTATTACAAAAATAGATTAAGATATCTCAGCAATAACTTGTAACCTATGCATGGTCAAATTCTAAAAAATGAGAGGGTGATTCATAGTTTTGGTATATTTCATGGGTTCTTAATTTTTTTTCATTTTGGCCAGAAAATCATGGGTTCTTAATAACTAACCATTATTAATTTAGGCCAGCAATATACCAACTATGTTATATTATCTCTTTGCATGCTTAGGTGGGTGGGTCAAACCATCACGTTTCTCTCTCCCCCTCTCTCTCTCATATCTATATGACTCTATATCCCTCCATGATCACTCATTTCCTATACTAACTGGTTAAAAAAGAGAGAAAAAAAATAGTGCTTATAACTCACTCTTCCATACGTGAGATTGGGTTTAAATTAAGTACATGTTCCCATCATCAGCAAAAGCCATGCTAGAAAGCTCCCAAGAACAGACAAAAGAGATGGAGAATTACAATTATGATCATCATCAAACCAACGACGAAATTAACAACAAGGCATTGGAATTCATAGAAGATGTTACAACTAATGCAGATGAAGTTCAACAAAAGGTTCTCACTGAAATTCTTTCTCGCAGTGCTGATGTTGAGTACCTGCAAAAACATGGTCTCAATGGCAAAACAGATAGAGAGACTTTTAAGAAGGTGATGCCGGTTGTTAGCTATGAAGATCTGAAGCCGTATATTGATCGAATTGCAGCGGGTGATGATTCTAAGATTCTTTGCTCTGAACCCATATCAGAGTTCTTAACCAGGTGATAAACTTGTACTTAATCATGATTATGTCCTTGTGTAGATCATATCGGATATATGGTTAATTAGTATTTGTTGCTTGCATATGTTGTCTCAAGTCAATACTATAATAATTTGAATTTCATTTGGAAAGTAAACATCCACTATGCCTAATCTGTATAGTTAAATCTATTTCCTAACAGTTTAAGGTTTTGGAATAATTTTAAAATGAATTTAGATAATTTAGTGTCTGATCAATATCAAAAATATATTGTCGAATCAATTTTCTAAAAGTTTAAGCTTTTCGGACAATAATTGACTAAAGCTCAGACTTCTACATTACCTGTTATTATATCATATGGTTAATTTATGTTGTTAAAGGTTTGTAATTTTGTCTCTTCACGTACTGCTCTCATCTGCATATATTATGAACTTGTAAGATTATTTACATGTAATCAGTAGTAATTAATGATGACAAGGTTTTCATATATGTTACATTCCTTGTAGCTCTGGGACATCAGGAGGAGAGAGGAAATTAATGCCAACAATTGAAGAAGAGCTAGAGAGTCGAAGATCACTGCTTTATAGTCTATTAATGCCTGTAATGAACCAGTTCGTGCCCGATTTAGACAAAGGCAAAGGGATGTATTTTCTGTTCATAAAAGCAGAAGCCAAAACACCTGGAGGTCTAGTTGCTCGTCCTGTTCTTACAAGCTACTACAAAAGCACATACTTCAAGGACAGGCCTCATGATCCATACACACACTATACAAGCCCTAATGAAACCATTCTCTGCCTAGATTCTTACCAAAGCATGTACTCTCAATTGCTTTGTGGACTTTGCCAAAACATGCAAGTCCTACGTGTTGGTGCCGTTTTTGCTTCCGGATTCATTCGTTCCGTCAAGTTTATCGAGAAACATTGGGCTCTTTTGGTAAATGATATTAGGACGGGAATATTGAACCCAAGAATAATGGACCCAACAGTGAGAGAATCCGTTGCAAAAATTCTAAAACCCGATCCAAAGCTTGCGGATTTTGTTGAATTTGAATGTGGTAAGGAATCTTGGGAAGGGGTTATTACTAGGTTGTGGCCAAATACTAAGTATATAGATGTAATTGTGACAGGGACTATGTCACAATATATTCCCACACTTGATTACTACAGCAATGGACTTCCCCTTGTTTGTACTATGTATGCTTCTTCTGAGTGTTATTTTGGCCTCAATCTGAACCCTTTATGCCACCCAAGTGAAGTCTCTTATACCCTGATTCCTACTATGGCCTACTTCGAGTTCTTGCCAGTGAATAGATCTAAACATCTGGTACTCACAAACTCTGATTTGGAACCGGGTGATCTTGACAAGAAAGAATGTGAAGACTTAGTTGCTCTCGTTGATGTCAAATTAGGGCAAGAATATGAACTTGTTGTCACCACATATGCAGGTATGTAATTAAAATTAATCACTAATTTTTAAGTAGATTTTTCAAATCTGAACATACTAAAAAGGCTTAATTTTATAGTTCTACCTATTTTACATAGTAACATTAAAGAGCTTACTATTTATTCGAACCTTGACATTTTACTCATTTATGAATTAGGTTATTTTTTTATGCCCATTTATCCTTTTGCATGTGCACCAAATTTTCGGGGGCTTTTATGATCCTGCATTAGACAGGATTCTACTATTCATACATGTCAGCTTGGTGTGTATTAGTAAAAATAAAAATAAAATACATTATGATCCTGCAGGGCTTTATCGCTATCGTGTTGGTGACATACTTAAAGTATCCGGATTCAAGAACAAAGCACCACAATTCAACTTCGTGTGTCGAAAAAACGTGGCGCTCAGCATTGATTCAGACAAGACCAATGAAGTTGAGCTACAAAACGCAGTAAAGAGTGCGGCTAAACATCTAACTCCAACTGGTGCTACTCTAATTGAGTACACGAGTTATGCTGACACAAGCTCAATTCCAGGCCACTACGTTTTGTACTGGGAAATCAGCCAGACCAGTCCTAGGACTAGTACTGGAGAGGCACCTGTACTTCCAGCTCCTTCAGTTTTGGAGGAATGTTGTCTTGCAGTTGAGGAGTGTCTTAACAGTGTTTATAGACAGGGGCGGGTTTCCAACAAGTCGATCGGTCCTTTAGAGATACGGATCCTAGAGATAGGGACATTTGATAAGCTCATGGATTATGCTTTAAGCCAGTTGGGTGCTTCTATAAACCAGTATAAGACACCTCGTTGTGTGAAGTACGCACCCATTGTTGACCTTTTGAACTCTAGGGTTGTTTCAAAATACTTCAGCCCCAAATGCCCTAATTGGGTTCCAGGTCATAAACAATGGTCCCAAAATTGATTATGATTGCCTATTAGGGACTACATAAAAATCTTATGTTTAGAGATTATGTTAAACTTAAATTCATATATAGTATGTCAGAACAGTGGAAATAGGTAATTTATATATATGATTACTCCTTATCTACGGATTGAGGTCTTCTCTAATTCTCTCGTGCTAACTTCAAAATATTCTTGCTTTTAGTATAAACATAATAATTTGAAGTAACTGAAACATAAATCATGCTCTTGAAGAATGAAATGACTTCTTTGACGGCTAGGAACTCTGCTGGATTAGGGTATAGGGAAGCAACATATAGGGAGAAAGCTGCAAGGATATGACATGATGATTGCGGAGAGAGCCCTCCGATACCAACTGAGCCGTGGTTGCCTCGAGTGAACAGAGCCGTCTAGAATGAACTTAAGATGTCATGGTCCATGGAGCTGGGGGATCATTGAAGAGAAGAAATCTCTAAAGCTTTAAGGTTAAATACTACCTCATTTGAAAGCAACCTAGTAGTCCAAATTGTGGAGAGAAGTGTAATAGACAGTTAAAGAATGAATAAACCGAAATATATATATCAAAATAGAAGGTAGCTAGCAACAAGAATGAACTAGACATATGCAAAACTAACTAAACTGATTATTCTATTGAAATTCAAGTTTGGCATTAGAAGAGTCCCAAGAGAATCCCTTCAGCTGTGACCTGATTTTCTGTCGCCTTAGAGCATCTCTAGCACCCCGATTTCCAATACAAACAGTCATCTCCTCCAAACCCTTCCCATATTTGAACAAGAACTTGGCTAGACTAACTTCATTCTCACACTCCACAAAGCCATGAATCTTCACCACCTTCAGATTCTCGAGGAAGCATTTCAACGACTCTCGTTGCGACTCCCAAAAGTGTTCATCCCTCGAGTTCGAGATTTTCCAAAAATCCCTATACCATTCCTAAAAAAAAAATTAAATGTCAATTTTTTAAGTACTAGCTATAAATAGGGGTGAGCAATATGGATCCGATCGATTCGGCTATGAAAAGGCAAGATTGTGACTTCATTTCTCCTTTTTAATTTTTTTTCTTTTCTAATTTATTTATGAATGCAATTTTTTTCCTTTTTAATTGAATTCTTTTAAAGGTATTTTTCAATTACTTATTTTCTTACAAACAATTTCCTTAAATGTATGAACTAATTGCTCTATCAAAGACCAAAAAAAAAATGAAGATCGAGCGATCAAATTCGTTGCTCAACTCTAGCTATGATTAATATTAGGGTTGAGCAATGGATCGAACGTGATCAATATGATTCGACTGTGATCCTTTTTTTTTTTAAGGAATTTTATTTTGTAGTTTATAGGTAGTATTAAAGGAAAATAGATGAACTGGATCGGATTCAAATTGCTCACCCTTAACGATGTTGCATATCCATACATTATACATATACCGCTTGTGTGAGAGAAGTTAATGAGAGAAGGTAATGAGTCCCGCCAACTCACTCACAAAAGTGATCACGTATATCAGTTATAAGAGATTGTTTAAAACTCAAACAGTAGTATTACCTACTCTTCTTTCGATATAATCTTGAGAGTGAGTGTCCAGAGTGTAGGAGAACTCTTAAACTAGCATGCAACTCTGGGAATTTGAGGTTGTTGAATGGATTTAAATAACCCGAACAGTAATTGCTGTTCGACAAAAACTGCAACCGAACAAGATCGAAAACTACATAAATTATAATCAAAGAATATGCAACACATGTAACAATTTACTTAAACATATTTAAATGATCTTAAACTAAATTTAATCCATCAAAAAAATATATCAAATCATTAAGTTTAGTCTCGGACCATCCAAGTAATTCTCCAATTTACTTATAACATTTGTACCTTGACACATTGGCTTCCGAAAGTCGAGCAATGAACGTGAGAGATTCCGGATAAGAGATTGTGTACACTTTGAAGCTTCGATCCATTAAGATGTAATCATCTTCGAGTACAAAGAAACCAATATGCTTGTTGAAGAGAGTTTAAATTTTCGAAGGATAATACTATCCGTTATAGCATTACATTCCCAGATTAGATTCTTAAGATTTGACCCGTTCATTTTGACCCAACTCTTACCGTTGACTTTATCGAAACATCTCGCTATTCGGGCCCGCAACTTCTAACCCATGAAGCTGAAAACAATTCTCGATTGTTAGATCTTCCAGCATCTAACGGTGAGATGTGTTAGTCCGTAGCAAGAGTGCGAGGTTTAGTTTCTTGAGGAGAGCAAACGACGTGTCGGAAAAACATGTCGAGGAGAGACTTCTATAATATGACGAGAGAGAGGGACAAAGAGAGGAGCGTTTTGAAACCGCCGGTTATCACCGACGACGGCGGGAGGCGGAAGCTTGGGTAACAGGATTTTAATCAGAAGACACGGAGGGATTCGCTCGACACGACGGCGCGTGGGAAGTTGAAGTAATCTTCTGTGGCGACCTCTATGCCGAGTTCCTGGACATCATGTCGGATCCCGCCACGAATCAAGCCGGTCAGGCGAGAGAAACTGAGTCCAGATCGGAACTTCAGAATTCGAAGATCAGAATGCTTGTTACGGCGAGTAAGAAGCTGAGCGATGAAATCCATTCCTCTTGAATCCGACGAGTGTAATTTGGCAGGCAAAATGGTGTCGATAGGGTTTAAGGTCATGAAATCAAGGTCAGGGAAGGTGGACCAAATGAAACGCCACCGTTTCAGTAAAACACTGGTTTACGCGACGGTTTCGATCGAAAGGAGTAAGGAATGTTCTGGATAACAGCGTCGGGGAGATCGCTGAATCTATCGGTGTAGATGCTTGAATATTCTGCTTTATGGCGATGATGGGATTCGTTATCCGAAACGATGTTCAAAAAAGCCTTCGTTTCTTTGCAGATCGCGTCTCCATACTGGAAAATTTTGAGCTCCCGACTGTTTCATATTACATCAGTAACATCAGTTTTTCATTTTAATTTTTTTCTTTTAGGAAATTAAATTTTTCAGTATATAGTGTTTGATTCGATTTGATTCCAGAGAGAAGTTAGGCAAGGGAAGTGCATTTCAGTTTTTTCTTTTTCCCCCAGATTTTGAATATATATATATACATAGAGAGAGAAGTGGATATTAAAATTTAATATAATTAAAAAGGGATTAAAATTTCAGACTTCACTGACCAAAATGAACGATCTATTCATTGAAACCAACACCATAAGAGGGGGTGATACATATGTATTTTCTATCAACATTATCCATACAAATTTTTCTCGAGAAACAAACACACAACACACCAAAGTGGGCCATGGATTTGATCTCTCTCAATCCAACGAATCAAGATTCACCTTCTAGACTGTGATCTGATGTTAAATCAGACTCGGAACTGACCGGTGTAGTATTGTTTTCACCCGAAGAAGGTGAAGACCTGGAAGGAGTTTTTCTTGGGGTAGAAGAAGAGTCCGAAGAATTCTTAAAAGGTTCTGGGAAGAAGCAAGGGGCTGAGACATTGGAGAAGTTGACCCGGGCACAAGTCCCATACATGGACCTAGCAGCTTTGTCGTAAACAAGAGCAGCTTCAATGGCGGTTGGAAAAGTACCTAACCAGAGGCGGCCCCCACCATTTGGGGCCCGGATTTCGGAAACCCATTTGCCCCATGTTCTTTGCCTGACACCTCGGAAGCTGCAACGGGAATTCTCAGGCCCGCCTTTTCCTTTCATACATCCCTTCTTCGACCCCTTGGCTGGAATTTTATGGGCTGGTTTGGCCTCACTGTTATGAGAATCGAGTTGGTTGTTGTATTCTTTCCATGCTGCTAATGTCTTGGCTACTGACTTAGATCCTTGCCTTCTAGCTTGAGAACTTTCCAGGTTGTGCATTATGATTGAAGGTTAAGATCTTAAGTCAATAATCTGGTACTAGTTTGAAAGAAGAATTCATGGTTAGAAGATGAACTGCACAAAAACAGATATAACAAAGTTATAAATCATTGACCTTGCCAATTACTAGCATGGGTACTGACAATGGTGAAATTGAAGTTAGCTTATTAATAAATGAGGGCTAACTTAAAAACAGGGAAAAGGTTCACTTAAGCCAGTAATGTCTTGCTTCCTTATGAAGCATTATGTGTTATTGCATCAGAAGCTTGTATGGCTACTAGTTCTATCTTTGTTCATCGTTGGAACTTCAGCCTATACTCCACTTCCAAAAGAAATTAGTTCATTGATCCACACAAAAAGGTACAAGATTACAATATAACACAAGCTTGTCTAAAAACCAAAAAACAAAAAAAAAAATTAATAGCAAGAAGGTCAAAATAGTACACTATAACATCAATCTCAGTCCAGTTTGCCTAACAGTTCCTATTACAAGTTTGAAATTAGTCGAACATACAATTTATATAGTTTTCCAAACTCTTCCGCGAACACATCACATAAAATTAAATTCAATCATATACTAATAAATAAACTAGTTCTAAAACCCCCAAGGCAAGCTTAGCTGAAATTCTTAAGTACCTAAAAGGGGGGCTACCTCAACCAAAAACCAAATAGTATCAATAGCTGCAGGAAATAGGAATTCTAAGACTAAGAGAGCCGAGAAAAATTCACCGATGAATTCAATACCCCCAAATTAAGGGAACTAAAAACAACAGGAGATAAGTTAACTAAAGATAAAAATCAAGCTTATTATTACACTCAGACGAATCATAGTTGCGATTTTCAGGTAATCATGTAAAAATCATCATACTCCAATCCAAAAGTCTAAACTAAATCCAATTCAAAGTTCTCCATAACTTCACATAATTTTTACTACATTCGCAAAGACTCGTGTTTGCTTCTACTAATTCCATTTTTTTTTTTTTTGGTTCCACATTTCCTTTCAACAATTTGCAAATAAATTCAGCAACATTATATTATAAAGTAGAGAAACAAATTAGTAAGATTAGCTCGACGCTTAATCTAAAATTTTCAAAATTCAGTTCAAAAAATGTAAACAAGAAAAAATACCTTTCCCGAGAGAGAGTTGGAGCTCGCAGAAGCGTCGAATCTAAATCTCCGCCATGGATACAGAGTGAAGGAGGAAGACGACAGAAAAAGAGAAAAAAAATTAAGAAGAAGAAATGGAGAAGAAAATTTAGGGCTGGATATAATTCATCAAATGAGGAAAATTCGATTTTGGAGGGCAAAACGAGAAACTGGCGAGTCGGCGAACGAGGTGAGAGAGAAGAAGACTTTTATGCCAAAAACAAGGCGCTGAAAAGTAAAAATTCTCGAGGATATGAAACGGGCCAAAAAATTCAGCGGTAGCCCATATTATCTATGGGCCTCGGATCTGTCTTGGGCCGGAACAACTGAAGTATAATAACTATCTCAAGTATCATCTGAAGTATAATTCTCAAACACAATAACTCGACTAGACAGGACTAGAGTTGACAATTTGGACCCCACTTGGCCCATATGCATTGGGCCCGTTTGCCTCCGGCGGGGATCGAGCTTTGGGCTGGCTAAAAACTAAAGGCCTGGTCTGAGGCCATATATAAATGCGTAAAATACTTTGTCAGGCACAGCCCATTTCTTTAAATTATTTTTATTATTTTAAAAATATAAATATTCAATAAAATAGATAATACATAATTTATTAATAAATAAGATAATACATCATCATCATACGTGATTTAAACAATGAATAACAGGATTACCGAAACAACATTACATTATTTAGTTAGATATACTAATTATAATTAGTGTGGCATTCCAGGCGGTGGGCCTTCTGGCGGACTAGGTTGTTCTGCAACTAGTACCAGTGGGTGTGCAAGGAGATGTCGCTACAAGTGGCTAGATCCCGATTGCAAGCTTGCATCGAAATTCACATGCATGAGACATTGTGCTAAGTGATGTCTTATTCTAGTCTCTCCGTCAATCCTATATAATAGGACATAATGTATATTGACGGAAAAAGACAACTAGCTATTGAATAAGTATGTTGATAGGAATCTCGTCATAGCTGCTCAGCTAGAAAGAAGATTTAGAATTTGGAGTAACAAAGACAACGATATCATTAACATGGCTCTTGTGTACTTTGTAGAAGTGGTCATCATGGCACAAGTGAGGAAGAATAATATCAAGTCATTTATGTTGTTCATTGCAACTAATCTAGCAAGGTTCAATGCATGCCCTTAGAGTAGAGCTTCTTTCAAAAAGATAGTTAATTCATTGAGGAAGGATATAGTGGCGAAGGCCGCCACAAATAAAAAACAAATGGAAAGCAAAGAGGAAACATACACGTTTTCAACTATGTTTGGCTATCGACACGTAGGGAATAATAGTCTTGTAATTGCTACATTGCGAATGTATTGAGTTAAGCTTAGCTAGAAGATATAGTTGGCTATGAATATATGGGATTATGATTTTCTAGGGGCAAGTAAAAGAGTTACATGTAATGTGACTATGAAATATGTTTCGCTACCTTATATGGTGTTATAGTTTACTATAGATATGTGGGACTGTAACATATAATGTGCAGTTCCTTTACTCATTAAGAGAAAAGAGTTTTTTTTTTCATTCGCTTAAAAGGTAAAATGGATTGTAATAAATTATTGTGAGCATAACTTGAATTAAAAATTCTTTTAATTTTAGTATTTGATAGATTTTACTAAGTCACGCATGTTATGATTTTGTTTATTCTCATTAAAATAGAAATGACGAATAGTTCATTGTGTTCAATCTTAAACAAAACAAATTAATAAATAAATTTTTCAACTAATCATATTGGATTATTATTTAAATTATAGTGAATTGTTACACTTTATTATTTTATTTATAATTGTAACAGGTTTTATAATTAAAGTGTAATGATTTTTTTTAAACGAGATATAATTAATTGCAATAATTTAATTCGTAACCAGTAATAAATTTAAATTAATTTTTAGTTCATAACAATTTAATTTGAATTTGTAATGGTTTTGGTTATGGTTTATTAAATTAGTTATGAGTTTTAAGAAAGCGTAATTGTTTTTCATAAAGATTTATAATTAATTGTAAGGGCATCGATATTAATTCATAAATGTTCAAAATTAATTCAAAATAGTTAAAATTAATTCGTAACAATTCGAAATTAATTAATCACAGTTCGAATTGAAGAACTTATTGTTAGACTTCGAATTGAAGAAGACAACAAAAGTTCTGATGAAAAATAGGCCACACCCTGTGTGAAAAATATAAATATTGTGGAATATTGTTAAAGTTCCAAGAAGACCATTAAAAAGTCTAATTAGTGAATGAAATATGGAGTCTCTAAGAACTAAACCAAATTTCAATGGAAGTGTTTTAATTATAACAGTATGAGTCATAGAGTTTCAGCTTGTAAGCAACCGAAACAGAACTAAAAAGCAAATCTGCTTGATGACATCACTCAAGAAGTTTCGGACATTAGTTTGTCCGGCTAGTTTGAGCAAAATATGATACTCTTGTCTAAGAGTGAAAAGTTTGTATTTGAGAAGCTTATAAGTTATACGTAAAGATTGTGATTACATTAAGAAATGATAAAGCTAGTGCTTGTATTTATTTGCTTGAATCTTCTATTTATATTTTATCTACAACATACTAGATTAGACTATGTTAATTATGATTTTATGTATAGACTAAGTAACATGGACATACCAAACTTCCACATTGATTTAAATCATAAGTGAGAAACTTATGTTAAGATAGATAAACAATGACATAATTTCAAAGAATTGAAATGGATGCTAAACTTTTTGGTTTAATCCACGAAGATATATGTTCTATTGAAACATGTATTTCCAAGTAGGTTCAAAGTGAAACCGAGTTTGTCTAAACAAACACATGAGATTATTACTAAAGATAATCAAGATTAAGAACAAGAAAATGACCAAGATAGAAGTCTTTTGGGTCAAGTTTTTTATTTTTTTGTTAGAAGATAAATATCAAAACTTTAAGAAAGCTATAAATTCATCTAAAGATCATTTAATAAACTACTTTTAATTAAGAGTTATCTATGGATAACGTTGTGGTTATGCTAACGAAAAAGTTAAATAGAGAGTTAGTGGAAAAGTCATAAAGGGGAATTGACTAAATCCCATGAAAGAATGAGTTAGTATAATGAAAACTCAATCTAGTTGACTTGAAATATCAAGATCTAAGTGCAAAGGGACGACCTAGTTGTAAAGACTTAACTAGATCACCGTGGGGGATATCCTCATCTCCATTCATATGCTGAAATAGTGATGCCCAAAAGAGGAATGATAAGCTATGTTTTTAACGATTCTTATGCATCGAGAAATTTGAGTAAAGTAATACAAGTTACTCTTGATTAAGAAATCACCTATGGGATAGAGAAGTTGGCACAATTCCTTTTAAGGGAATTGACTTTGGCTCAATTCCTTCCAACTCACACAAAACTAGATAGATGTTTATAGCCAAAATGAACATAACAGTAAGAACTCAATTGTATTAGGAAAAATTCTTGTGTGAAGTATTTTATCATTTACATGAATGACATAACAATTCAAAAATATCACATATGTTGATCAATAAGTAAAGTCGATATATTTTCGTAAGAGAATGCTTACCTATCATATGTAGGATTCGATCCGTTAAACGCTATCACTAGGTCATAAAACTTTTTATATAAAATTATGTTTTTTATATAATTTGTCAATATTCACTATGCGAAGGATTGTTAGAAAATAATTAATTTGAATGACAAATTCAGTAATAACTCCCAATTTAATTCAGATTTTAATACGTGATTAAACTGGTCGTAACCCTCAAATTAATATATGAATAATTCGTTGTAACTCTTCCTCACTTGAAATTATATAAATTGGCATATTTCATTTGGAAATTTCACAACATAAAATAGCTCTCTTTCTCTTAGAAATCGTTTTCTCTCTAGAGTTTTAGATTCTATATGATAATTCGAATGTTAAGAATTTCATTGGAATTAGTGGTGATGTAACCACTTAATTCGTTATACCCTATAAGATAGATATTAAAATATCTTAATACTGATAAAGGAGATAAATCTATTTAAAAAAAATTATAATCTTAATCTTTCATAATAAAGTTTGCAAATTCCATTTTTCTTCATAAAATTTCATACTTTAATATTTTATATATTTATTATTATATAGTATAATTATTATATGTTAATCTCATTATTATATATGAATAATTTTATTAATATAATATTAACATCATCATTTATGATATACGGCTTCATTATTATTTCACAGGGCATTTACTCCTACCATAATTTTAAATTTCTGTTTAATTCAAGATGAGTCAAATTTGAATTAGAAGTGGAAGCAAATCCAACTTGAAATAGACCGGTCGTGAACAAGATTATAAAATTCGTAATGAGGTCGAGTCAAAGTGGAGCTTATCATAGTTTATGATGAGTTGAGAGCATAAGCAAAAACATTCATTAGTCTTCTATAAACTTCCTTGGGACTCCTATTCTATCGTAGTTATAAAGACAATTAGTAGTAATATAGCCTCTTACCTATAATCAATTCTATACAGAAACTAATTCACCAAGAGAGGCCCCCCTAAATGATTACTCATCGAGTCATCATAACCTTTTTTTTCTTATCATCTTTTTCCCACCAACCCACACAACTCCATGATTTTCCTCCCTACTGGAGGACCCTACCAAGTCAGACATGCCCTACCAGATATACGATGTATCACATCGTAGCATAAAGTTATAATAATACACATATAAAAGAAGATTAAATATATTATTAATATAAAAGGGCAATAAAACAGCAAAAACATGGAGAACATATTTTTTTTTCTTTTTACAAATCAACCCTAAATCCTTCCTCCACTAACGGCGGTGGTTGTGACGGTGGTGCACACACTCAAGTGGCTTGACCGGGAACCTAGCGGCATCCGAACAATAATCATAAACCATATGATTAGCCCGGACCCACATCAGCTGATGAGTCTGATGAAAATTAAGCTCGGTCATTGTCGGCTCGTCCCACCAATACTTCTTATCACTCCCGCTACTACACCGTCGGAAATTATCGTCCCCCGCCGTCGTAACCTCACATTCGCACGCGTTGATCTCGAACCCCTTGTACGACGCGACAAACGGCGCGTGGGACCAATCCGTCTTCACCCGACCGCCTTGCGTGGCCCAATCATCCGCGTTCCATATCGAACTGTACACTCCCATTGGTTGGTCCTTTGGAAATGCAACTCCCTTGCTTTCCATGTTTGTATGCACTCTAATCGGCGTCTCGTCTACAAGAAATCTAAATAATGATATAAAAAAATTAATTACATTAATAACAAAAATATTATGGTAAAAGAAAAAACGTTGTGGTAAAACACAAAAAAGTTACGTACACGACTTGTCGTTGGTTCCAGAAGATGGAGTAAGTGTGAAACTCTGAGGTGGGGTCAAACCAGAGGTTTAATCTTTGTTCTCTATTGCCAACGCCGTTAACGTAGATGTTAGTTTGGACGGAGTATGGTTCCCCTGTGGTGTTCCCTAGGAACTCGAAATCGAACTCGTTATGATTTGGACCGTCCGATGACATCTGTAAATGACGAAAATTGAAAAAATCATTAATAAACTGCATGTGACTCAGTGGGTCCCTCCAACTCGACAAATCTGAGATTGTAGTATTAGATGAATGAAACGCAGCGTTTTGATCTTTACTTACATAGAAGGCAGTAACAGTTCCAGCTGAATCGCCTTCAATGAGCTTGATCTGAAGAGAGACCTTCCCAAACATGTACTTGTTCTTCGATGAAAACCCAGCACCTGTCAAAACGACGATTACACCCTTTTTTTGTTTGTTAATTTACTGATATATAAAGAAAAATAAATAAATCAAAGTAGAATAAAAAAATACCAAGTACTTACCAGAATAATTATCAAGCTTGAGCTTAAGGAGCTCGCCTTCGTAGCTAAAATGGTCCAAAGCCCAGCTCGGCTGAAACAGCTCGTCGAACTTGGCTGGGCTAGCCAAACCCACCATTACAAGCCCAATACAGAAACTCATCCACACTAAAACCGCCATGGAAGCCGCTCAAAGAGAGAAAGAGCTAGAGAGATAGAGCTAGAGAGAGAGTGAGAGTGAGCTCTGTAGTGTGTTTAAAGAAGCAGCGGTCATTTTTATAGCAGATTTCTAACTGGCTTCTTTAACAAGAACCAAAATAAAAAAGGAGAATTTATTTATTTTACCACGTCGGATAAGATAGTATACCATGTCATTTGACATGTAGGATTACAAATCCCAAAGAGATTTTAAAGAATGAAAAAATGTAGCCGTTACTATTGCCCACTTAATACGACATGTTTCCTGCTCTAAAGGATGGAGGGTACAAATAGTAACGAATGAAGAGTCTCCACGTGGAAAGGTCCAGCTGGTTTCAATTCCTATACAGTTGTCACTGACAGTACGAAATAAAAGGAGCTGTCTTTCTTTCTTCGCATGCTAATGGAAAAAGAGCAGTCTCGCGAGTACCAAAACGGCTTATACTCGCCAAGGATCTTTGACATGTATGGAAGAAGTTATGGACTGTGAATGGATTGATTATGTTTAAGGGAGAGTGGCATATTATGACGTGTTGAACATTTTTTATTACATGTTTTTTCGTTTTTGTTTTTGTTTTTGTTTTTGTTTTACTTTGCTGACTGATGCACCAGCTGGGAAATAAGGCACACACTATGCTACACGGTACTCGATAGATATAAAATGTCCTTTTTTTAAATATTAATTTTTAATTTATTATATTAAAATTTTCGGAATGTGTTTTAAAATTTTAGAAATTCTTAATATTTATTTTTAAAAGGATATTATAATCTTTCAATAATATTAATTATATTATATAATTTTTATTCTTTCAATTTTTTTATTTTTTATTTCTCGGTTTTATAAATTTATAAAATTTATAAAAATAATTATTTTATTATTTTATTATTATATAATTCTTCGAGAATTATTGACATAAAATTTTTAATTTTATAATCATTATTTTTAATAATAAATTGATATAATATTTTTTAAACATATCAATATTTATTATTATATAATATAAATTTTTAATCTATTATATCATTAATAAAAATTATATTATAAATTCTACTTAGTTTAGTATTATATATATATATATATAATTTTATAAATTTTTTATAATATAAGAAACAAAAAATCGATTGATAAAAATGTTAAATTTATTTTAATTTAAACCATGAAACAGACAATTCAATATTTTAGTACAATTTTCACGGATTGAAAATTAGAAGAGAAAGAGCTAAAATTCTTAACCGACATACTTCTTCAAATATTATTTAAAAAACAAAAATAATAAAATAATAAAAAATTAATCTCCCACTAATTCAAAAAATATTATATCATTATTTCATAATAAAATTTATTCATCAATTCTACATCTCCTCCAAAATGATCTTACTCAAATTCTCTGAAATGATTCTGACAAACCAATCAAAAGGAGTCTACGTGGCAGTAGATATTTTCGCCCACCTCCTTGTACGATCAGAGGACTATCCTACTACACATCAGATTCAAAGGCAGCCTTTAATTTGCCAGGCTGTCATCCTCATGAAGATGATGACTTTAACAAGGATCTAGTTATTAATGGCGGTGGTGTTGTACAGTAGATGAGAAAGGAAAGAGGGAGGTGGATGGAGCAGATGCGGGGGTTGAAAATGGAGGGAAATGAGATCAGTAAGTAGTGACATTTTCGGGAGTTTCTGTATTGCAATAAAATTAATTAATTAAGCCAAAATTTTCATTACTTGTTTTTATTAATGCATGAAGATTTAAATGGTCCAATTTTTTGTTTTTAAGATTTTTAAAATATTTCTTTTGTATTATTATTAGAGTCCAATTTTAAAATTTTAAGCATCTTTTTTTCTTTTATATGATTCTATGAATATTAAAATTAATATATTATATTTATAATAAATTTTAATTTATCTTAATTATATATAAATTTAATATAATATATAAAAATTATATTTATAATTGAGATGAATCATTTTACGGTAATTCATAAATATAATTTATATAAAAATTTCTCATAAGTTAATCATAAATATCTATAGAAAATTGTTGAAATAGTTGTTTTTGAGATATAAAAATCTAAAGATTGAAAAACAAAAGGTATATATATAATTTATATAAAAATAGTAATTAAACTTTTCTTCGTAATTAATATACATTGTTGATGATTTGAGAATTTTTAATTTTAGGATTCCTAAATTTGTGATATCAATTTATTTTTTTTAAATATATATATATATATTTATAAATAAATCAACATCTAAAAGCAAAACAAAATATCTAAGTTGAAATAATTAAAGATAAGTAAATAGTAAAAATTTATGTACAAAAATAATAATTTATCAACGATTTAATGAATTTAATATAAAATTAGAAGGGTTATTTTAATTGAAATTTTAAATAAAAATATCTATTATAATTATAAAATTATAAAATTATAAAATATTTATTATAATTATTTCAAATTTTATTATAATTTTTCAAAAAAGAAAAAAAAATGATATCTTAGAATAAAATATTGTAAGCTTTGTTGTTGGAATGAGGTGAGGTAAAAAGATAAATTTACAAGAACAGAAATATTGATGATGATTTGATGTTGGTGGCATAAAACTTTGTTAAGATGACTGCTCGTTTTTAGATATTATCTCTTTTTTTTTTATGGTTAGATTTGCACTCCATCCAGACTCCAGAGCCATGCATGCACGTATGAGCCAATCACTCTTTCTCACATAGTCACCATAATGATTTCGGGATCACTATCTCTGTCCAAAAGAGGCCCCATACTAAATGTGTTTTAGTGGCAACAGTTTTTAAAATTAAATATTTTATTATGTTTATAAATATTAAATAAATAAATAAATTATGAATTATATTTAATAATTATTACGAAAAATACTTTTAAAAATATGAAAAGTGTTGCGAATCACGAAAAACATTTTATATTTTTTTACTTTGTGAATTTCGTGCAAAATAATTATACTACCCCATTACAATGATCACATGCATACACTAAAATCATGATTATTATTATTATTATTTTTTTTTTTTTTTTTTTTTTTAACTTACTAACCATCCTACTCAGTAGTTGGTTGAAAATGATCGTCTATTAACTCTGGGAGAGTAAAATTCTATTAACAACATCAACTGGCAAAGCATAAGCTGGATCGACGGCTCTTAGTCCCGGATACTCCAGCAGCGAAAGTCCAGCATCATTGTCTTTTAGGTTTTCGATATATGAATACGGATGTGGATATGAAATGTTAGTGCTATTAACTACTTGTTATCTATCTCATCAAGAATCCAATTTGCATAATAAGCTATAAAGAGCTGAAAAGCTTTATTACAGTGCAGATGCAGAAGAAATGAAGCACAAAATGGCAAGAGAAATAGAGTGGAAGAAATAAAAGGCAGAATGTATTATTGCTGTTATTTTTGGTACAGAACATACATAAGGAAAGAGAAGGAGATATTTATATCCTAGTCTATCCAATCATATTTGTACAGTTAGATACAAATCTTTTCTTCTAGCTAAGATGATGAAATGTAAGAGGTCTCTTATATTCAACTATGCGTTTTGTGCTAGAGACAAAAGCAAAACGCATCACTTCCTTTTAATCAAAACGTCATCGTCTTCTTCCTCTTAAAATACTACTTCTGTATTTTTAGCAGGTGACAGTTGGAGGCTTCTTCCTCATTGAAACTATGGGAATGGGTGTTAATGGAGAAAGCAGATTATAGCTCAATACCCCCCCCGGAAGCTAGAGAGTAGATATTGACGACTCCAAGCTTGGACAAATACGACATAAAAACTAGTGAAGGTAAGGCCTTTGTGAAAATATTTGCCAATTGATTATGAGTTGGGATATGTGAGATTTTGATGGATCCCTCTTGAATTTTCTCTCCCTAATTAAATGACAATCAAGTTCTATGTATTTCGTTCTTTCATGGAACAAAGCATTCGCAACAATGTGAAGGGCAGCAAGATTATCACAATGGAGTAAAGCAGCGGAAGGGGTTGAAATTTGGAGATCAGTAAGTAATTAACTCACAACATGTTATTTCCATTGAACGATATTCAACTTCAGTAGAGGATCGTGATACAAAAACCAAGAAGTATACAAAAACTAGTGATGGATCTTCGTGTGTCTGGATAGGAGCCCCAGTCGGAATCATAATATGCTCTAATCTGGAGATCAAAGGAAGAGGAAAAGAGTAAACCCTAACGAGGAGGTCCCTTAAGGTAACACCTTATGAACTCTTTTTAGATGGATATCTGAAGGAGCAACCAACTACTGGCTTAAAACTTGAACCACATAGCTAATATCAGGTCTAGAAATTATGAGATATATGAGCTTTCCAATTAAACATCTGTAAAGCATAGGATCAGGTAGTGCAGTACCATTATCTTTACCGAATTTTTAATTATTGTTCCATGGAATTACTGTAGCTTTTGAGTCTGATAAACTCGCAGCTTTTAATAGATCTAGGGTGTATTTTCTTTAACAAATTTGAATACCCTGCTTTGATCGTGCTACTTGTATGCCGAGAAAGTAGCTAATAGGACCCAAATCCTTAATTTTTAACTGAGAGTTGGTCTTCAAAGAAGAAATGGATGTAGAGTCTGAGCTGGCAATAACTATATCATCTACATATATTAAAACATCAGAAAATTGGGTAGTAGTGGACCTTTGTGAATAGACTATAGTCAGTTTTAGACTGAGTATAGCCAAAAGAGAGAAGAGACTTTGAAAATTTGGCATACCATTACCTTGAAGAGAGAAGTAACCACTGCACTCCTAACACTATATCAACACCTTGGAGTTGCAGAATATAGAAATCAATGTGAAATGTCTGGTCTCCAAGCACAATGGGAACTGCTGGACAATAACCATTACAAGGCATCGCTTGACCATTTCCAACCATCACATTAAAATGGGGAGAAGCACAAATTGGTTGTTTCAAAAACTTACCTACCCTTTCCTGAATAAAATTATGTGTACTGCCTCCATCAACTAGTGTTTGAACTTGTAAACCACCAATCTCAACCTTCAATCTCAACGTTCTTGGACAAGGTTAACCAGCCATGGCATGAAGACTTATTTCTGGAACGTCAAGTGGAGGAGAAACAATTTCTAAGTCAATATTGTCAGGTAAAGTATCAACAGTCTGATCTGTGACATTATCATCCTAAACCATGAATAAAAATAGTTTTCCTTTGCATCTATGACCCACCACAAACTTCTCATCACAATTGTAACATAGACCCATCTCTCGTCTAACCAACATCTTAGCTGGAGATAATTTCTTAATAGTATAAGAAGGAGAACAAAAAGTAAAAGCTAGAAGCATTAGACTAGTAGGTGGAAAGGTGGAAAGGAGGACAAAGAGTAAAAGCTAGTAGGTGGAGTAGGCAGCAAAGGTGGAAAGGTATGAGTCTTAACATAAGAAAGTGGTTTAGAGGACCAAGTTTTATCAACCCACTGGCGAGTAGAACTCTTATCAGCTACTTTATTATAATAGAAGCGAGCAAACCCCAGGGCTTGAACTAACGCTTGAGGACGATAAAATTGAACATCTTTTTTAAGATCATGACGCAAACCCGAGACAAAACAACTAACTAGGAAATGTTCTGGAACCCCTAGAATCTTATCAGCAAGTTATTCAAATTGATGCCGGTAGTCAGGTAGAGTAAAAGTTTGATTAAGTTTGCTCTGTTTTCCAAAATAATCTTCATAATCAAAGGGACTAAAACATTTCTCAACCGCAACCAAAACCTCAGCCCCTGTCAAAACCAATTAGTTTGATTCGTGCATTGCTGTGAGCTTAGTAATAGCATCTTCAATCTGAGCGTATAGATGAATGATGAACGAGAGCACCAATTATAAGACTGAGCCTGTTCGAGATGGCTTTTCTCTAATAATTTTGCAGAATAGAGTAATAGAGGAAGAAGAGAGTTTAGATCGAGAAAGAACGATAAAGATAAGGATATTTCATTTCACTACCTTTATAATTGAGATCATTCCATCATATTTGTAGAAAATGTACAAACATGAACACAACAGCATCACCACCACAACACACCCCCGCTTATTTTCCTAACAACCTTGAAAACTGGGTCCACCGGTTACTCCTTCCACAAGATGTTGCTCTTAGCCACTTCCTTTTGCTTCCGAAGCATAGTCTCGAAAGCGAATTGGGGCTCTAGTTAAACATTTAGGCCTCCTACCCACTTCCTGGCCCATAATCGTATCGAACTCAAAGGAGGAAGTGTCGTAACTACATATATACAAGTGGGACAAATGGGGGACAAATGCAAGTTATAGCAAAAAATAAGTACGAATTGATCAAGAGTTGGGTTCTTTGTGATTCACCTTGAGAGACGTGGAAGCCATGTTGTCTGAGAAGCCTAAAGATTAGAACAATGGCATGTACACTACTACTCTTCTTGGTAGCTTCGGTAAAACCTCGTGAAGAAACATCAACAAACCTCCCCAAGAGCATTTCTTATCTCCTTTTCAAAGTGATACCCTAATCCCAAGCGTCCCACGTCATCAATCACTTCAAATGTTGTCAACGGGTCAACGCTTTCATTGGTAATCATTCTCCTCACTTGTTCCACCATCTTCTTCATTCTCTCCTCCTCTTCCACACCCTACGTTGTTATAATAGCTTCATATTCATGAAATTAAATTATATGTTTAGTTCGATTTTTTCGTGAGAATATAATAAAAATTTCTTTTTATTTCAAAATAATTCGTTCATATATTTTTTTCTTCCATTTTACTTTCTATTCTCAAATTTATTATTTTATTTTTATCTAAAAATGTATTTTTTTGCGAAAATCAAAATAAGTATCTATTTATACAATTTTTTTTCTTCTTTCTTGTATTTCTTAAATTCTATTATAGCACACATATATAGTTTTTGAAACTTCTTCTTTAGATGAAAATAAAAATATCATACTAATTATCTTATAATTAAATAAGCAATAAAAAATTATCATTCTCATTTCCTCTAAATAATCAAGCCCACGTGATAGGTCTAGCTTATTGTATACAACTTATATATTTATATGAATAAGTAGGTACGTACCACGTGATGAATCTTTAAGGACTGCACAAAATCATCAGTCCAAATGGTAGGTTTGTAATGGGCCGATGGTCGTTTCACTTCTTGACCATGATATGGATGTTTTACCTGAGCTCCGGTACTTCCACTTCTTGCTTGCGCGGTGCCGAATCGGATGCGCATGATCGATTCTAATTATAGTACTAGTCATGAAGTTGTGTTGTTTCAATGAACATGGATTCGATACAAACAAGTTTTGTAGCTTCGACATCATCTTCTGCCGAAAAAATTAAGTATGTTTTCTTTTCTTTTCTTTTCTTATATAAGTTATGTATTAGTATTGTATATTATATATATAGATATATATTTAATATGTTATTTAATTTATTAAAAATGATATAAATAAATTAATTTTTATAATTTTTATATTTTATAAATATTTTATAAATAATATTTAATATAATTTAATATTTTGTAATATTTTTAGAAATTCAAATATGTACTTTTTAAAAGAATCAATAGTGAAAAAAAGTTTAGTTGACTTTTTTCTCTCCGTATATTTCTTTATTTTTCAAGTTATAATTATTTTTATTCAACTTTATTTTATATTTTATTATTTTTACTTTTATCTATTCTTCTCTTAGTATTTATTTGATTTTGCGCTCATATCTTTTCGTATAATGTTTTAATTTATTTTGCTTTTGTAATTCTAGTTTATTCTATGAATTTTCTATTATCTCCAAAATAACCTTCAATATTTCTATTATATTTAAAATAGATTCGATTATGTATTTTACACCAATTTAATTTTTTTGACCGGGCAAAGATTAATTGGGTTATTAATTTGAACCCAAAAGCAACTTATTAAGCCATCCAATTTGAGTTCATCTCATAAGCTATCGATAATTTAGTAATATTTTAGAGAAAATTATAAGTTATATTTAATATTTAATTTTAATAATATTTTTTAAAACTTCTAAATATGTAACATATAATATATAATTTTGCTTAAAAGCTTTTGAAATACTTATTTAAATATCGTATAATAATTTATCTTATATGATTGGACTCAAACCCTATCAAACTCCGACCATTTTATGCCCGATTGAGTTTGAAATAAACATAAAAAACTTCTCAAATTAGGTTTGAATATATATTTTTAAAATAGACTAAATTTAACTTATTTTTTATAAGAGTTCAACTTTACATAATAAAAAATCTTACATGAATCAGATTGGGCAGCTTATTCTAACACTCTCAGACAATATAATCTCTACGGTCAACGTAAAAAGTGGAACAATGAAGTTAAATGGGCCCAATCCACGTCATACGGCTCATTCTGACACCTTTGCCTGAAAAAATATGACACCGTCATCGTGAAAGGTTGAACAATGAAGTTAAATGTGTAAATCGTGGGTACTCTTTTTCAACTTGTTAGGTTGCTGGGATTAAAGTCAAGTCATTTTGCTAACATGAATTAAAATTATCTACGTCTTCTTTCTCTTACTATCTTACTCGTACAAAGTCTGACACTCGCAAATTGGTTTTCATATTTTTTTTTCCCCTCTGCAATCAGACTCGTTTGTAAGAGACATGTCTATTGTTGCACCTCAAAAAAGTACAAGAGAAAGAAAAAAAAAACGCGTTTCATGATTATGTTCCAATTTGAAGAACACGTGTTAAAGATGCATGTAGAAATTTGGTAACGAGTAGAGATCAAGTGCGTACTAAATAACACTGCTAATATTTTCAATGACATTTATTTCGCGAGACTTGTAAAATATATTGCTAATGTTTTACAAAATTAATGACGTATTAAATATTACGTATCCTTTTACATTGAAGTATGAGCTTATATTTGGAACCCTAATTTTTTTTTTTTTTTATCTAACGGTATAATTGGGTGGTTTCCTCCGTGGAATGAAAATATGTAAAATGAGGAGAAAAAAGTATTCTTAGAACTTAAAAAACCTCATCATGTTCTGCAATTATGTGACTTCTAAATAAACCAACTTTGTCACATTATAAAAGAACTTAGTATTAATAAGAGTGAGATGCACTAAATTTAGGGTTAGGATTTTATTCAAATTGACGTTCTGAATTTATTTAGTAAATCATGTGGATGAGAATGAAATCTATTGAAATGGCCGGAATACTTGACTTAAATTAAACTAAAGAAAAATTATTTCATTAACATGATTTAGAAGATATCTCTAAATTAGAGCCATGTAACACCAGTTATACCCCACTAAAGCCTGAAAGAAAGGGAAAAGAAATAAAAGCCAAAAAAGGAAATTGACAATGGTGTGGATTGTAAATGAGTCAATATTCTATATTATGTATGTTACATATATTAAACCGGTGGATTTTGAGTGATGGATTTAAGTTTCTACAAGATTAGTCAGGTGACTGATTTTCTATACATATTTAATGTCTAAGGTTTTGATGACTATTGATATTAGAGAATATCATAATAGATATATGAGTGTTTAGTAGAGATTAAATGTACTAAATAAGACTACTTAGATAACTCTCAATGATAAGAATATTTACTGTTAATGAAAATTATTTAATGACTATGATATATATAATTCTCAGACATGTTATCACCATGGTATCTCATGTGCATGGTCTTATAGTTTGATACCACTTTAAAGTCCTAACCAAGGGTAATAAGGGGTGAACCATAAAGTAGAAGGTGTTGTGACTAAAAGTTGTGAGTGATTAAGATGTAATTTATCACTCCTATATTTTGGGAAGTAAATCCTATGAGTTATATATTCTTTAATGGTAAAAGGAATCTTTACACAAAGTAATATGTTATGAAAATAGTATAAGTAAATTCATTATCTAAGTTTATTAAATACATAATAATTCATATGATTTGTTTATTATGATTTAATAGTTAAACCAAGTTATATGATAAATTGAGATATTGGAAAGATGAAATAATTATTTATTGTACAGTTATATTAATCATAACAAAGTTTTATGGAAGATGTCATACTTCTGATCTCATCTCACTGGAGACATTGCCACTTTGCTAGGCCTGACGATTTATATTAACTGATTACTTTAAAAGAAGATTAAATTCGAACTAATCTATTTAAAAATTAGATAAAATCATAAAAACTTATGAGATTCTATTACCAATATAATCTAAAACTTAATTGGTCTTAAGATTCTAAAATAGCACAATTGAATTTTCATCATGGAAAAGGAACTTTTTAAAGCTAAAATCATAATTTGTCAATAATTACATTACTAGACAAAATAATAAATAAATAATTTATTTTCTTGGATATTATGTAACCATACTAACACAATTAAATAATGACATAATTTTAATTAAAACTTAATAGTGAGATTTAATTAATTATTAAAATATTTCACGGTTACCAATAACTAATTAATTATTAATCGGGTAACAAAAATTTACGTCACAAATAATTAATTATTAACAAAACGAGCTTTAAGCCCATTCCATATGGCTAGCCATCTACTTAGCTTTTGATTCACTTAAGAACATGACCAAGTCAACAATTGACATGGCCAAAACTTGGGTTTTAAGTAAATCAAACCCTAAATAAAAGAAGAGGGATTAATCCCTCATAGTGTTATCGGCCATGTAGTGCTCCTACATCCGAAGTGTCAAAATTTGTAAATAATTCCACATTACCTACTTTTATTGATATGGCTCGCAACCAATGAATTAATCTTAACACGTCCCCTAAGAGTAGTGTTGTATTAAACACATCAAGGATGGTTAATTTTTCTAATAAATGTTGGTACAACAAAGGAATGTGTTGCTCTGGAATCCATTAAAACAATAGCGGGAATTTCATAAATAAGAATTGACATGTTATGACAGTAAACGGACTTGCTTCTGCTTCATCTCGAGAGATAGTAAATACTCTGGCATTAGTCTTTCTCAGCTGCCCCTTAACCTTCTTTAGGTTATTGCAACACTTCGCAACATGTCCCTGTTGTACACAATTATAGCATTCCTTGGTTCCGACTCTATATTCACCAATATGACATTTGCCACACTTGCTACATTGGCTATAAGGTCTTTCCTGTGTCTGTGAACCTTGAAACTTATTTTTCTTGGATTGTCTTCCTTCTTGATTTGACTCGAAATCCCTATTGTCAAACCTCTTCTTATTATTCCATCGAGGTTTAAAACTCCACTGGTTTTCATGGGCTAGGGGGCAAAGGATTGGACATTAATTTGGGTTTCAGAGGTTGTTCCTTTGACATGCTTTTTCTCAACAGCTTCCTTCCATTCCTTCTTCTGAATTGCTCGTGCTCGATCAATCCTCATCACTTTATCTGCTATCTTTGAGAAAGGCGCATCATCCAAATCTTCTATTTCTAGGTCTTTGTGAGTGTCGGAGTCAAAGACCATCTTGAAGTGTTTCTCACCTTTAAGGTGTTCGTAGCTATCATGTGTGGTGTATATCTAGACACCTGTAAGTTAATCATAACCCATACTTATAGCGAATGAAGAACTCATCTTTATGGTTTATACATATGAGGTTTGTCTATAAGACCGCTATGCTTTAATACCGCACTGTAATGTATGCCCTAATAGTTATTTATCGGAGGGAAATCATGGATAGCTAGTAGGTACATTACTTGAGATTCTTTATTTGCAGAAATAACGTAAAAATTTGAACTTTTCATACGATATTGCAGAAGCTTTTATCATAGGGAATTAATCCCAAAATTTTTTTTAAACAAACTTCATTATTTTCCTGAAATATATACATATCTATATACAAGGATAAGTTTTTTAAAAGATTCTTCAATTATACACTTTTCACAGATCATGTCTCATATGTACAATTCACAGAGTTGACCTCCTTCATTCTCCCGGACTTTAAACTACCTCTTTACCTTTGTGATTCCCTACAACACAAGGTAAATATATGTGAATTGGAAGCTCAGTAAGTATAGAGTCTTACTCACATGTCCTAATCCTTTAATGACTACATTAAATTTATGCTTTCTTTTACTTATATCTAGCATGGATGATTCCTTATTTTTCTATATGCTTGGGCCTGAGGATATTGCCGCTGGCAATTTAATTGATATCTAAATCAATGGTCCGCTTATAATCATCGCAACGATCTGCTTATGACATTTTCTTTAACATTATTTTGGGTCCTTTATGATGGATAAGTGATCTTTCTTTTGAACCGGCAACATCTCACTTTAATGTTATGCATATATATGCTTATGATATTTATTAACTCATTTTAAATCGGAAATATGAACATTGATGCATTGGTCTTAAAGCTTATATTATCCTTAAAATATCATGCTATAATATATTCATACTAGTCACAATCTCATTTTTAACATGTTAGTAAAATCATTTCATTTCCACTTAACATGTTATATAATAATCATAATTCTAATATTTATATTAATCTTAGCATGATAAATATTATCTTCAATTCTTTATATTTATTAACAATATATTATCCTCAAATTAATATAATAATTATTCATATCTATTAATAAATTCATTTTAAATTAATTTTTTATTACTATAATTAATTTAAATATATTGAGATTATAAATATAGGAATGAAATGAAAAAAATATAGATATAAGAATTTTCATGGTTTCCCCGCTGCCATTATTATTGACGGTGCGGTGCATATTCTACCAAACGGAAATGATTAAGATATAATTATCACTAATAATTTGGTATAAAATTCACACTCCGATGCGAAAACACTCAAATCCTTAGTCTCAATATACACTTAATCAGCTCTAAATTAAGAGAGAAAACTCGTTGTTATACTCTTTTGCCTCTCGCAAAATTATCTGACAACTTTCTCTCTTTGCTGTCTTCTTGCTCTCGTTTTCTGCATTTGAAATGAAATGAAATGAAAGACTAAAACCTAATTAATAGGAAAAGACTTGTTTGCATTAATGAGTGGTGTAGATGGTATAGTATAGCACATTGGCTGCTTTGATGTTTTCAAATATGAACAATATTGCTCTACCGTCCACGTGAAAGGTTGAACAATGAAGTTAAATGTGTACATCATGGGTACTGTTTTTTAAAATTGTCAGTAGTTGGGTTTAAAGTCAAGTCATTTTCTAATACGAATCATAATTTTCTCCGTTATCTTCCTTGTCCTAAAGTCTAACCACTCACAAATTGTTTTTTTCCCTCTGCAATTAGTAGCATCGGTTTGTAAAAGACACACGTCTAACGTTTGATGGAACTCCACGATTGTTGTCTCCAAAAAAGTAAGTACAAATAAAATAATATATAATATATTTATTATTTAATAAAAATACATAGCCGATAGAAAGTATATGAGATAAATTATTATATGATATTATTTTAAAAATTATGAGCAAAATTATATATTATCTGTTATATATTTATAATTTTTAAAAAATATTATCAGGATTAAATATTATCAGGATTAAATATTATTTAATCCTTCTAATATTTTTTAAAAATACTATCAAAATAAAATAAAATATAATTTAATTAAAAAAAAATTAGAATTTAAAAGATAAAAAAATATTCGGAAAAAAAAAGTTAAATTAATTTTTTTTTTTTTTTACTTTTGGCTTAATTATTAAGTAGACTAAATATTTTTTGAAAGGTCCGAGCGAAAGGACTTCAACTTAAAACATGTCTTTTAATTTTTTTTAAAAGGATCCTATATATAAAGGACCATTAAACCCTTATTCAAAATCGAAAACCTTAAAGTCCTGAAATACACATATCAATGACTCATACCAAATTTCAGATACAATATCGAAATATCGGTAGTTTATAAGAATTGCAAACTGGTTGGTCGCTTAAACGAATATGTGATGTTTATTTATTAGGTAGGTCCTACGTCATAGATGCATTATTAGAGTAATGTTACAAATAGTCAGATTCAATAATTTTGTTGGCAGGCGAATAGTACATACATAGTACGAGCTGACCCGTCATATGACTAATAGTAATTGATAGCACGTGTTCTCGTTTTAGGTTCACTAACACACATTCACACTCGGCCCCTACGGCTACGGCGACACCCATTTTTGTCTAATATGCAGTGAGTATTTACAACATATATAATGTCCAGAAGGATAAAAATATATATGTTTGTATGAGATTTTATTGCTTTTCTTAATGGAATGAAAATATATAGAATGATTGAAAAAATTATTATTGATAAAAAAAGTCTTCTTATTCGAAAAAAAACTTAGAAATTAACCTAAAAAAAAGTGATTTATTATTATTTTTTTTTTTTTAAGAAAAAATATTTAGAAGGATAAAAATAATAATTAACCTACCAATCTTTGTTACATTATAAAATAACTTAGACAGTTTATTTTATGAGAATGAATACATGTGGATCAAAGTGAAGTCTATTGATATGATTGGAATACTTGACTTAAGGATGTCCCTATAAATATGCTAGTTATCACTCTGGCCACAAAAAAAAAAAAAAAAAAAAAAAAAAAAAAAAAAAGAAACCCACGAAGATAATGTCGAAGCTACAAAACTTGTTTGTATCGAATCTATAATTGTGATTTAATTTATTTAAATTAAAAAAAGAAAAAAAAAACTTATATTTAATTTGATTTATTTATTAAATTTGACATCTTCCCATTTTTACATATTCTAACGACTTATATTTCATCTTAAGGTATTGTGTGGTTTTAGAGAAGTGTCATTTTAATAGTTGACCTCTTTTTTCAGATCTTTCCTTGTATTATATGTAGGCATGAAAATTAAAAATTATTTTTAACTAAAAAAACCTTATCATGTTCTGCAATCATGTAAGTGCTAAATAAACCAACTTTGTTACGTTATAAAAGAACTTAGCCACTTCATTTTACACGATACTAATGAGGGTAAGATGCAGTAAATTTAGGGTTGAGATTCCAATCAAATTGATGGTCTGAATTTATTTGGCAGATCATGTAGATGTGAATGATGTCCATTGAAATGATCGGAACACTTGACTTAATTACACTAAAGAAAAAAATTTCCATTAACCGAATTCAGAAGATATTCCTAAAAATGAGAGCCAATCAAAATTCCCATATATTTATAGGATATTTTTGTTCAAAAATTGTTTCCCCACTCTCTTTCAATTTTACTTATCTCATTCTCGTTGATCTTGTCTATAAGTAAACCGTGGACCAAATTTAGGTAATAATCTCTCTAAATTAAATGGTCCGATCAATTAGCAAATGAGAGTAAAAAATTGAGGAGAGAAGCTTGCACTCTCTCTGATCATACTCGAATCGGTAAGATCACAATCAATCCAACTTACATTGGTTGGATCACAATCTGATCCAATATATTAATTAAGATTGTGTTAAATATTCGATCCGACTGAATCCGATAATTTTTTTTAATGTAAATTATTTCAAAGTTTAATTTAATTAATACTTTGTTAATATAATTTTTTTTCCTTTCCTGTATATCTTTTAATGAATAATTTTTTTTTTCTTTCAAGAATTTTATTAATGAATTTTCATTAATTTTGGATAAATATCTCTTGACTTTTAATTGTTTGTTACTTTTATATGAATTTTTTTTTTAAATATAATTAATTATTTATTTATTTTCTTTTATTATTTTTCATTATTATTTTTACATAATATAGTAATTGCTCAATTACATTTTAAAAATTATTTTCAATTTTTCATTTATTTTGTCATTTTAATATGTTTTTATTTATTATTTTCTTGAATAAAATTTTAAATTAATTATTTTCTAAATGATAATTGACTTTTTCATTAAATATATATAAATATATATATTTTAAGAAAATACAATCTTTAATTACATTAATATTTTTTTTATAATATTTCATACTACTTAATATAAATTAAGTTATTTAAAAAAAAAATTCAAAAAAATATTATTCGGATCCGATCTAATTTTCATCTAACTACAACAAATCCAATTACACATCCATTAAAAAATCACTCAATTTGATCCAACTAATATCCGATATTATCATATTAGATTCGGCCGATCCAACCATTATTCACCTAAGAAAATCTATTTCCTTTGATTTTTCTCACATCTAATACAGCTGGTTATGTAGCTAATATATATCACGTTTTTCACGTTATTCACGTTATTCACGTATGATAAATGGAGAAATCTAGCTATTTGGAATTTCTCTCCATCTGCCCACATACATAGTTCCGTAATAATGCGGGAGCACGTGAGTAAAAACACAACCGATCTTAGGTTGACTGGTCTGAGATGCAGGGTCCCTATACTAAATAACGAAAAAGTATATTAAAAACCATAATAGTAAGCTTTAAAAGTGTCCTATAAATATGCAGGTGCAGTCATTGCGGCCGCAGAAGAAAGAAAGAAGAAAATTTTTATATATATATAATTTTGTTGGCAGAAGATGATGGCGAAGCAAAACTTGTTTGTATCAAATCCATGTTCATTCAAACAACACAACTTCGCGACTAGGACAATAATTAGAATCCATCATGCACTTCTGGTTCCGACAATGTCGCTCAACATTTCTAAGAGCATAAGATTCGGCACCACGCAAGCAAGAAGTGGTAGTACCGGAGCTCAGGTAAAACATCCATATCATGGTCGAGAAGTGAAACGACCGTCGGCTAATTACAAACCTACCATTTGGACTGATGATTTTGTGCAGTCCTTAAAGATTCATCACATGGTACGTACCTACGTATACATATAAATATATAAGCTATATACAATAAGCTAGACATATAGAGGTTTTTCTACATATCATGAACTATATGAGCATGTTAGGTTTGATTCCTTAAAAAGAATGAGAATGATAAATTTTTGTTTTATGTTTGATTATATAGAAAATTAGTATAAATAAGAATAAAAATAATGATTTTTTTTTTTCATCTAAAGAAGAAGTTTCAAAAACTACATATATGCCAAAATAAAATTTAAGGAATACAAGAAAACAAATTTGGGGTAAATGAATACCTATTTTGATTCCTATATAAATATATATTTAGGTAGGAATTAAAGAATAATTTTTTCATTCAAATGAGAATAAAAAAGTATTCACATTTTATCATTTTTTTTATAAAAAATAATGCAATATAAAAAAAATTTCATTATATTCTAAAAAATAATCGAACCAAAAATACCATTTAATTTCATGAATATGAAGCTACTATAATTAAGAGAGGTAAAAGAAAACGAATTATCTTTATATATAGAAGAAGGGTTGCATTTTATTTTCTTAAAAAAAAAAAACATGTGCAAATTGGAAGGAAAAATGTACTACGTAAGTGACCAAAAGAAAAAACAAAAAAAGCAAACGAACTTATTTTGGTTGATTATGAAGTGAATTTTCGTAATAACGTAGGGCGTGGAAGAGGAAGAGAGAATGAAGAAGATGGAGGAAGAAGTGAGGAGAATGATTACAAATGAAAGCGTTGACCCGTTGACAACACTTGAAGTGATTGATGACGTGGGACGCCTGGGATTAGGGTATCGCTTTGAAAAGGAGATAAGAAATGCTCTTGGGAGGTTTGTTGATGTTTCTTCACGAGGTTTTACTGAAGCTACCAAGAACAGTAGTAGTGTACATGCCATTGCTCTAATCTTTAGGCTTCTCAGACAACATGGCTTCCACGTCTCTCAAGGTGAATCACAAAGAGCCCAACTCTTGATCAATTCGTACTTATTTATAGAACCTAGTGTCTAGTGTATTAATTTGGATTTAAATAATTTGGAAACAAAAATGTTGCTAGGGAACTAATTTGCATCATCTTTATGAAAATATATAGATGTGTTCAAAAACTTAATGGACGATAATTACGGGACTTTCAAGGCTAATCTTTGCGTGGATGTGAAAGGATTGCTTAGTCTATACGAAGCTTCACATCTCGGGTTCGAAGACGAAAGGATCTTGGATGAGGCCATGGAATTCACTGCAAAGCAACTCAAGAACGTAAGTAGAGTCACAGAAATGAGGAAGCAGACGAGCAGAAGCATCATGGAACTAGTGAATCATGCTTTGGAGATGCCATTGCACCATCGAACGCAAAGGCTAGAAGCAAGATGGTATATTGAGTGGTATGGTAAAAGCCAAAGTGCGAATCCAATTCTACATCACTTTGCCATTCAAGATTTCAACTTGGTTCAATCTACACTCAAAAGGGATCTTCAACACATGTCAAGGCAAGCTCAGAGTATACATTAGATTTAACAGCTAGCTATATATGTATATATATGTCGTGACATTAGAGGATTGTATAACATGTCAGTAACACTCGATTAACAAGAATAATATAATTTATGTGATTTGTTGAATCATGGTGAATTTAGGTGGTGGAAAGACATGGGGCTAGCACATAAACTAAGTTTCAGCAGAGATAGATTAATGGAGTGCTTCTTCTGGACGGCAGGATTTGTCTACAAGCCCTTTTCCGGTAATGCACGTAAGGTCTTAACTAAAGTTGCTGCTTTCATTACCACAATTGATGATGTCTACGATGTTTTTGCTACTATGGAGGAGCTTGAGTTGTTTACTTATGTTGTTGAGAGGTTTGAAATTCGAATTCATTCACCTTTTTCTTACAACTAGTAGTTAATACAAGTAATAATGGTTAAGTTTCTCATGTGATCTTTTAGATGGGATATAAACAATGTGAAGATTCTTCCGGAATACATGCGACTGTGTTTCCTAGCTCTCTATAATACTGTTAATGACATGGTCTATGATACTTGCAAGAAGAATGGCGAGATCATCTTACCATACCTTGTCAAAGCGGTAATATAATTTCTATTATGTAATTTTAAAAAATTAATAATCACTTAATTCCTCATTAATTAACTATACAATGTTTTTTACTTTGGTTATGAAATATTAGTGGGCAGATATGTTCAAAGCATTTCTTCAAGAAGCAAAGTGGCATCACAAAAGTAATCAAATTCCTTCGTTCAAAGAGTACTTAGAGAATGGGTGGATGTCAGTTTCAGGAATTGTAATTCTTGTTCATGCTTACTTCCTTCTGAATTCAAGTACCCCAGAAGATGCATTAAGATGCATAGAAGAACATCATGATCTCTTACGTCTACCATCCGTCATTTTTCGACTGTGTAACGATATGGGTACCTCATCGGTACGTACATTTCCTTCAACTATGTAACAATTGATCTAAACATCATAGAATTTAATATTGCTTTGCACTCTTATCATACCAAAAATTGATTGTACCTTGTTGCCATGTTTATCGCAGGCAGAGGTTGAGAGAGGTGAATCGGCAAACTCCATTTTATGCTATGCGCGTGATAATGGAGTTTCCGAGAAAATTGCTCGCAAGGAGATAAGAAATTTGACTGATAATACATGGAAAAAGTTGAATAAGTACTTAGTTACTGATTCTCCCTTTACAAAAGATTTTGTTGAAACAATTTTCAATCTTGCTCGGATATCTGAATGCACATACCAATATGGAGATGCTCATAGTGTTACGGATCAAAGGTCTAAAAATCGGGTTCAATTACTTATAATTGACCCGATTTCCTCACAACGAAAGGCAAAAAAAACACCCAATTGAATTTAGGTGAATATTTGTTATTGTAATTATAAAAAAGCAGAAGAAATGGTTATTGTAACATTTGAATAATCTAGGCAGGGAAAGGGGAAATAGAGATGGGAGGGGTGAAAAGGATTAGGGTGGTGATTTTCCTCTTTATTTATTTTTCTTTCTTTAATCATGAACTTCTTGTTATATAGAAGCAGCAGAACAGAAGCAAATAATCTAGTGTGTTCATAAATTACTGGTGGGTTTCCCTGGATGATATCCAATCATGTCTCATCTTATTCTCCGTTTCTCATACTTGATTTTAGAGGATTAATCTTTCATTTTATTTAATAAATTAATTTATCCATTTTAAAAAAATGAGAGAAAAAATTATCTTTCTCTCTTTACATGGGGCGGCTAGGGTAGTTGGGAAGAGTGTAACACTCTTCCTGATATAGGCAAGCGAGTTTAAATAACTTTTTCACGAGCTTAAAGCTCGGTTCATTTACGGAATATTTAGGAAATAAAATTGAGTTCAATTAATTTTGATTTTTCACCCGTTTACTTTTATATCTAAATGCACTCCAATTCATCACTTAATTTTACTAACGGTCTTAATCTCATAAGTCCGGTCCGAGGTATTAACTCTTTAATGATCAATCAATTCCCTTACATCTTAGAAATATTTTGTTGACATTAAAATTAAATCATCATTTAATTTATTTAATTATTTAATTTCATAATCAATCAATCTCATACTTAGTTGTGCTAGTAGCAGAGTGTGATAACAATTTAACAAAATTAAATAAACAATGTAACTCTTTAAACCTCGTTCATTAGAACGGGCCTAATTCCTCAATGAATCTTTTAACCCATTTAATATTATCCTTTTGGGAGCAATCAAGCAAGGTGTCAAGGCCCTTTGTGAGATGAGAAATAAAGAAACCTCTAAAAGAACTCATTGTGACTATTATTGTGTCAAATTGATCCATCCATCAATACTAACAACTCAGTTTAGTCGATGATATTATTTAATTGTTAAACTATAATAGACTGAGCATGTGAGTCATGGATGACCTGATGCAATCAGACAATAGGTTTTTTCAAAGTTAAAAATATCTATAAGCAATTATAGACAATAGTTTTACTGAAACTCATTTTATACTATACTATTTTACAAAGATTTCCTTAGTGTATTAAGGATCATTACTCATAGGATTTTTTATCCTAATATAGGAGTGACATATCACATATTGATCACCATAACATTTCTATGTAATAAGTCATATCCAATGGTTTGCCCTTGGTTATGATCTTTTAAGTAATATCAAAACATGATATTTACATGTAAGAATCATGATGATCTCATGTTTGGGAATTACAAGCACAATAGTTACTAGATAAATTTTATTAACAGTCCATATTATTATCACTAATATTTATCCTAGTGATCACATTTAATAATTAAATCTCTAATAATCACTTACATGTTTATTATGATATTCTCTAATATTCATGCTTATAAGAACTACCATCATACTTTTTAAGATGATAACTTATGTAATAGTCTTATCGGACTGTCAATGTCCTTTTGCAACAATCTACGAATATGAACCGTTTGAATCTTAAACGTTAAGCTACTTTACATCTCATGTAGCATGATCATCATCAGGGTTTCAATAACCTAGGTCCCGACAGTTTTTTATGTATGATTCAAAAGTAGTATGACATACGACATCATTTCCAACGTAATAATAATGAATGATAAACAAAAGCTTATATTTTAATTAACTTAGTTATTTAATTTAGTTGATATACATATAAAAAGATTATTTTTTACATAAATAAATTGTAAAATCAAATAAAATTGAGCTTGATAGACAGTTTACTTTTAGTATATATAATCAAATATATATAATATTCCTAAAATAAAAAACGAGTTTTTCTTTAATTTAGAAAGATACCTAACTTTTGTTGACATAACTGTATCACCATTACGTCACTTGTGTATAATATTCCATATCCCCATGAATCTTACGCATATGGTTGTTAGCCATACATATGTAGTACCATTACTAATTTTTTTAAACTCTTGGAACCATTCCCGGATTCATAAAAAAAGTGCTCATAGAATCAAGTAACAGTAATACATTTACAAGACATTTAATACCTCGGATTTTGCAAGTAGAATTATTGTTTTCCAGCACTACATTAACCTCTACGTTGTTTTGATTATGCTTTTTTAATTTATTAAGAGCATAGCACTTCTTCTTTATCTGCCCTATCTTTTCAAGACGAACACATTTTTTAGGTGCATCCTTACCCTTCTTTTTCTCAGTATTCTTTCTCTTTGACTTTTAGTAGGATTGTTGTAGGACTCTTTCTCTTCTAGTTTTTCCTTTATAAGTAGATTGCTACTTGATCTCATACTAAGATTCAATTCGAGTTCCCTAAGTCTTAGGCCAAAAACTGCTAAGTCCATTGTAGGTATTATATCAGTGTATTTCAATCTAACAATTTTATAATCATCGGTCAAAGATTGCATTAGTATTATTGACTGACCAGTTTTATCAACAGCTTGATTTGAATGCAAATATCATTGTAAGACTTAAAACATATCATTTCTTTGGGACAAATAATAGATTAATCATTGTGCGGGTTGGACTATTAACTTAGATGCTTTAGGGTGATCATGTATTAAGCTTAATTTATCAATTATGTTAATAAGAAAAAATATAAAAAATAAAAAATAAAAAATAAAAAAATCTGTCGCTTTGTACCCATATTGATATACATACCAAGATTTCATCCTTGGATTAAAGCAAATATTATGAACAAAGCCTAGGCAAGGATGAAGATGAGGATCTTCCATGTCCATTACTCGAAGCAACTTGAGATTTTGTGATCTTTGTCACCTGAGTCTCCATTTTCTTACAAACTCTCTCCAATTCCATGACCCTCCCTTGCATTACTTGAAGGTGTGTTTTCAATTTCTCATTCTCATCAGGAACAGCATCAAGTACTTTTCCGGCATACATCACAACTTGATCGCATGCTATATCGTCATTCTTTATGGTACTCTTGTTTCCGCTTTCAAGGGTGCTACAAGGCAAGCTACGGTTCGAATTTTCGGGTCCTTTGATTAATCGTTTGAGCTTAGATTGCTGAGAAAGAAAGGACCATTGAGAAGCTTTTGATAGGAATTTCAGGTTTCTTGAAAGATGTATGCAAGCTTCATCGGAGAGCTTCTCACAGTTTAATGCACAAAATACCTTCATCTTCTCTTCTTCCGAAATTCCGGAATGCACCTAACCAAGAGATAAAACAAAGATTATACGAAAGTACAAAAATAAAAACCCTTAAAGACTGTGGTTAACTTAACCCCTTATAGTTTGATGATGGCCGTACATATGCGAACCACTTCAGTCTTCTAGGTCAATTTATTAAAGAGAGTACATGATTTGAAATAATACCTCTAGATACATGTCAATGGCAGAGTACATGTCATCATACGAGTCACGAGCATTATCGGGCAAGGCCATGGCTAGAGCAAGAAATTTCCAAGGCTTTAAGCAAGGATCAGGTGCTATTTCCGAAAGGTACAAGTCCATTAAGCAACCTACTCTTTTCAACTCGGATGAAGATGATGGTGCCCTACAAATCCCGGCTCGTAAAAATACCTTCAAAAGCCGAAGAACAAGATTCACGTCGTACAAAGAATTTTTTGCCCCATAACGAGATGGAATGAGTAAATTGTCTAATGTCGCTTTATCTAATTGCAAACCAATCAGTTTCTCCACCTTATCCCTACTACTATTTTGAATGCTCAAACATGAAGCGGCTTGGAGAAACCAAAACAAGCTCTTGCACGGAATGACCTTACTACTGTTTCCAAGATTGTAAAGAATATCAATCATGACCTCAATAATTTTTTGCTTCTCATTTGGCGTTGATGTAACAAACTTTGACTTTTGGTAATGGAGAAGGAACTTAGCAATAATGGTATGATCAAAATTTTCTGATGCCATCGCTTCAACTAACTTATCAACTGAATTCGGGGTTAAGACTAAAAGATCCTCAAACCACCACGTGGGCCGTGAAGAAGTAGTTTTCGTACTCTCTGTACTTTTCGTGTCGCATGAAAACCGAAAACCCGAGCTATCCGGGGAAGAACTAGAAGGACAAGGGCTGAGTTCAAGACCCGAAATGAGCCTTTGAGCAACGGAATCCAAGCACTTGTCAAGTATAATTGAAGAGGACTCAAGTGAACCTAAATCTTGGTATTGCTTTAGAGGGATCAAAAGCTCGGACCACGTCCAAAATGGGATCTCCTCGATTGATTTAGCCGTTTGTTCGAACAAATTGTGTGGCCCGGAAGAAGTGGGTTTGTTGTTCATCTCCATGTATTCCGCAGCGCAATGTAAAAGAGAGATGTTTGAAGGAGTTATGTGAGTCTTTCCATTGTTGTAACAGAACTTCAATACGAGCTCAAAACCTTCTGGCCCACCAGGAAAGTCATGGAATATAAGTTTGGGGTTTTTCATTGTAGGCTTTGAATTTGATTTGCCAAATAGTTTCCTCAATCTGCCTGAATATGAAGAAATAAGTTTCTGCAAAATTTTTAAAACATGCAGATTAATCAGGAATAAAAGGGGGATCAAATTTCCTGCAACTTTACCAAAATTACCATTTACCCAACATTAAAGACATCAGGACAGAAACCATTGAATAGGAGAAGCGGGCAGAGTGCCCTAAAATTAGTGGAAGAATGAGTGAATGGGTCACAAGAACTCAAAAAAACAAAAAACAAAAAAAAAAAAAAGAGAGAAAAACTCTGTTTTAGCTAGGACCCACATTAATGCAATATAGGTGTGAGAATTAATAGAGAATGAAAAATACGGAAAGGAAAAAAAAAAGAACAATTAGAAAAGTTACACAAGGAAATCTCTGAATGTAAGCGAACAATTTGAAGGGGGTACCTTGTCCGCCATGAAAATCTCTTCACCATTGACATCAACTTCAAGATAACAGCAGCGAAGCTCCATCACTATAAAGCACAAAAGGATAAAAGAAAAAGAGAAAACCACTTCAATATGAAGGGAATTGTCTTGAAATTTGTATCAGAAAAGGGTAGAAAGTGGAAGAATTTTAGCAGAGGAGGGTCAGGGTGTGATTCTGAAATGGGAAAGAAGACAGGAAAGTGGAGGTAAATGGAAATGGGTCTGGAAATGGATTAGCTGAAGAAGAAGAAGAAGAAACATTTTGGACATTCAAGGTGAGATTAAAGAGAGAGAGTCGTTGACAAGGTGAGAGAGAACAAGGAGAATAAAGACAGGGGAGTCAATATATAATAAGACACTCTTTAAACAGATGATGAGTGAGAGAGAGAGAAGTTGGTATGTAATGTAAGAATGTGAGCCTTGTGACCACTCTACTTACTACAGTCTGACATTCCTGCTTTGTTACAATAAAAATTAGTTAACTAATTAAGAACTTGTGATTCTTTTTTGTATGTATATATAAATAATTAAATGATAATCTCATTGGCCAATCGGTATATGCCAGCGCCACTAACAACTCTATGATCTAAGAAGTCATGATTGTGGAATGACTTAAATGCCCATCAGCACTCCTTCCCCAAAAGCACGTTTAGTTAGATTTTTTTTTATTTCATTTTTGTGTTTGTATAAGAATTATTTTAGTCATTTATTTATATATATATATATATATTTTATTATAGTATTAAAATAATTTTTAAAATTATAATATTATATTTTAATTAATTATTATTTCATCTTTTTATTTATTTTTTTATTCGTTATGTAACTAAATAATTTTTTTTTAAAATAATTTTTATTTTTATTATCATTATCATTTTCATTCATATTCTCTTTTTTTTTTTTCGGAAAATCGAATCAACCGTGTCCTACGATCTTAGACCTCATTGGTGGGTCTCAATCTACTAAAATATCACAATAGCATATTTGGTCACCATATCTCAACGGAAATAACCGGAATTCTTATTTCATGATTATTATTTCAATCATTTTACAAAATTATAATGACACACTTTTTCATTCATCATTGACTAAAAATGAATCCAATAATTCTCATGGAGTTGAAAATTGATAGAATCAATCTAAATTACCATAGGCCCGTTTCACAAATTCTCCACCCAGTTTTTAAAAATTTTAAAAATATATAAAATGAGATATTAGTATATTTAGTTTTCATTCCACATTAGATTAATCAACTCTTGAATATTTGAGATAGATTTCTAAATAGAAAATTGAGTTTGGCCAAAGCAAAAAATAAAATAAAAATGGAGCATTCGAGATTCTCTCAAATTTTCTAGACATTATCAGTTTGTCAATCAAACGAGCTTTTAGGATTCGTAAAGAAGCATGAATGATATTGATGGAATATAGATTTCGTGCAATTTTGTGTTTTGTTGGTTTGTATCATTCTTAGAGGTATTTTTGTATGGTAGTATAAACTAAATCATCACAACTATAAATACTTATTTTCATATTATTCTAAAATAAATTTGTCATTCACTCGCGTAGAAATGTACTTATGGAGAAGACTTGATTGACACATAACCTTTTTATATAGTTATTTCGCAACTTGATTGACAAGACTTGATTAGGTCTGTCTTAAGGGACAAGAGTCTAAACTTAACACACGTGATAGGAAGCCCTAATAAAATCAATTATGTAAGATTATATCATATCATAAGTATTTCAACGTTCAGATTGTCTACTTGTTTAGTCCAATTTCATGTACTATGTCAATTTAGTAAACGCGTTGACCAAAATATATTTAATATTGAAAAAAAAAACTAGAATTATTACCTTGCAGATACTTTGACAGGGTTCCATATGCATTGCATTATGCCGTGTAAATACATCTTCCTCCACGACGTGAAACACAAACAAGTTACACACTACGTTGCATGCATGCATGCGCCTATGTTTTCACATTATTCATTACACACTTTTTACTAGGTATAAAAACATTACAGTTATGTTTCATGCACGATGTGCATCTTCAAACATCGAAGCCCGGAACCGGTGCATTGAAACATCATCATCATCAAGTGTTGAGAGCCACTTAGTTAACCATTTTGGGTCAGCACTCAGAGCCAAGAACAGTTCAAGGTTTGCTCGTGACGGTTTAACGAATCGTGTAACCGTACTGTATGTAGGTTATAAGTTAGGAAGTAATGTAAGGACGAAGAGATTAGAGAAACGAAAGATACTTGGGGTGAGATGTATTGCGTTAAGGTTGAGTGACACACTTATATATATATATATATACAGATACAACATTTTTCGTTAAGTGTCGACAGTTCCTGTCGACATCATGTAACGGAAGCATATAAGGAATAGGATTGCAAGATAATCGTCGTGAGACGTTAGTTATATTTTTTCATATTTTGATGACATCATTTTTTAATATGACACATAAACATGGAACATTATCATATATCACCCACTCGCAACTGGCTTAAATAGTAACGTGCACGCTGGAACATATTATATATGTCTCATATTATCAATATTTCATATAATTTTTTCCATATTTCTTTTATTCGGACTGCCTGACAAGATTTCATAACTTTTTTTGTTTGTCTTGTAGTTGATGGGTTACCCCAAAGGTCCAATCCTACCATCCTATGGATCATAGCAAGTCACGGTCATCCATTCTTCTACGCGACCATTATGCAGACATTTCTATTGAAGGCATGCGCCATACAGTACGGTGCCAATAATCGAACGTATGACTCGCAACAAAAAAAATATTATTGGTAGCATATCGAGATATAAAATGCGTAATATAATTTTAAAAGAATAATATTTTTAATTTTTAAAATTATTTTAAATTATTATAAAAATAATTTAAATATGATAAATTTTAATAAAATCTCACAAAAAACTTAATTTTAAGATATTAGTTTTATTTTATATATATTTGATAATATAATTTTTTCATATTTATAACTAAAATTTGTATTTATTTATGAAATAATAATATATTATTTTACGAATAATAGTATATTTTGAAAAAATAGTTAAATTATTTTAACAGTAATATATTTGAATTTTTGAAATTCAAATTTCAACGGTAACTAACCGTTTTAATTAAATCGGTCAATCACTGCGCGTGGCGGCTGACTACCATGGATCGCCATGTCGCAAAAGTGCTAAGTGTCAAGTATAAGTGCGCCAAATAAGCGTCCACGCTGTGCGCTCGTGTGCGAGTCCCGATCAGATCTCAACCTTTATTTATTATTATAAATACTTATTATTTGTAATTATTTATTTTTCTCCCTTTCTAATATGAGATGCATTTATGAAGTATTTAGAAAATATTTTTTGAGCTTGAACTTTTAACTAAATTTACACTTTTAATCATTATTATGAGAAAAATCCAATAATCCCCTGTAAATATAAATTAATCTGTGCACATACATAAAATGAAATATCTTTCCAGAACTTTATAATGATAAAAAAAACCAACAAATAATTAAGGTGTTAATATACCTAATGTACCTAAAAATACATGGCCATTTTTACCCCATTCACCTTTTGCAGCAGGTGCGTGTTGTGACCTAGGAGAAGAAAACCAGTCTAAAAATGGAAAACAGGTAAGTGAATGAAAGTAGGGCGATGCGAGAAGCTTGTACAGATAGAGAGAAAGAGTGGTAGGGAGAGAGAGAGAAAGAGAGAGAGGTTAAGGTGCTACTATACCTATCCAATGGAGGTGGGACATGTGCACGGCTTATGATCGGTTGTGAATTGTACGGTTCCTAATGGATCGGAGTGGTGGTTTAAGGGGGAAGGCAGATCTGGTAAAGGAGGAGAGGTGTGAAGGAGAAGAATAGTTCGAAGAGAAATAAAAAAGTGAAGGGGATAGAAGGAGGAAAGAGAAGGGTCTCTGAACCTCTAACCCGTGATAGTAAAACTAAGCAAACAACGTGGTTGGCACAATGAAGATCTTTGTACGTAGCAATGATCGCGTTTGAAAAGAGCTAACAAGAAAAAAAAAAAATTTATTGTCTACTTGTCCCAAACGTGCCACATCATCAAATTAATGTTTTAAATGTGTTTTTAGTTTTATAAACATAGAAACGTATTTTGAGAAGAAAAAACATGTTTTCAGCTTTGTAGCCAAACATGCCCCAATGTTTTTGTTGTACTGTCTTACAAGTCTAGGAGACCTCTCTTAGCCCTATGATTTAGTTATGTTATAATCAGTTAAACTATAGTTATCAGAAAACTACTTCATGAAAGTTGTGGGTGAAGAATATTTTATTTTAGACATTTGGATCTATAGAGATACATAGATAGACACGTACAGAAAAATGCATCATATGGACACTATTGTAGAACATCTTCTGCACATTAGAAAAATCCGTTACATGAGTACTTTGTTCTATATACAATTCAACAACCTTGCTGTGTTACAATTAGAACATCAAATTAAATGCAATACGATGTTGAAATGATTCACTGCATATTGCACGTATAATCAGCCAAATTGAAACAGAAATTCAATTCAACTCGACAGAGATGAAGTGAAAATTTAATTGAAATAGAATTACTAATTACAGTAAAGAGAGAACGAATCTCAACTCCAAAAGGATATAAGAAATAATATAAGGTTTAATCTATTTCATTTTAAGGGAATTTCAATCCCAACCTCAGCTCAGTTGGTAGAGCAGAGATCTCTAGTTCGAATCCAACGATCTCATTTTTTTATTTTTTTTTTTCTCGAACTTTTTTTTTTCATTAACACCTCATTATAATTATTATAATAATAAAAATAAAAATTAGTTATTTATTAATTATAAACCTAAATTACATGCAGATTTCATAATTTCAGAATAATAATAAAACATAAAACAAATAACATACATATATACATCATCATCCCCTTGTCCCCAAGAAGAAGACGAGGAAAAAAGGCATGTGACTGGGCAGAAATTGACCCATTAATGGTAAATGGCCAAAACCCACCGTCACCTTTGAAAAGTCAGTTTTGGTCCAAAACTCCAAACTCCAAACTTCAAACTCCAAACCGGAAACCGGTTCCGCCCACAAGTTAGAACTCCAAACTGCAATTCCATGGGCTTCTATTGTTATTAAATAAGAAAAACGTTGTACAAATAGTCCGTGGTTCGAGTTTAAGATTCTTGTAATAAATTTAATGTTACAACTTCATTATTAATTGTCTGTCTCTGTTGTTATATAGTCATATAGTAATGATACTTAATTGTTACTTCTAGCCAATCACATTCTATCTTAATACTAATTACCTCGAAATAATTCCAACTTAAAATAATTTAATTGAAGTATATGTGAAATTTCATCATATTAGTCTCCCAATCCTCCAAGCGTTTAGATCAAAGCCGGTATGTGATCTAAGAGACATCAGTTATTAAAGTAAAACATCATAAACTACCTAACGAAAAAGTAAAACCGCTTGGAATTTAAAAATCTACAAAAAAAAAAACGTTCTTTGCAAACCTAAAACTGAAAATGACAACTTAAAAACATAAAATATATGAAAATAGAAAAGTATGTTTTATACGTAATTAATCACCTCTATCTATATCTATATAAATAGAGAACCAAATGCCCAAAACCTCGTCACAAGAAAATTACGTAAAACAACCAAAAAAAGAAACCCTCCAAAAACTCACAATTGCAAGAAAATTATATACTTCGCAATGAGATTCTTCCCGAAACAGCTAAAGCTCAGTTCATGCAAATCTTACCGCTCGACGGAGGCAGTGGCGCCACCACCTTCTCGGCCTCATAAAGACACGATGGAGACACCACCGGTCGTGCACCACAGTGCGAGTGCTGGTCATGGAAGGCAGCAATGTGGTTATCGGCTAACCGGATCGAAATCAGTATCGGCGGTGCATTGGCGACCAGCACTGTCGGTGATATCGGAAGACATGGAGGTGCACTTTTTGGATAAGAATACTAGTGAGAGAAAATTGGAGAAGAAAGCTTCGTGTCGAGGCAGATCATCTACGACAAAATCTTTTATCAATAATCACCACAATGGATACAGGTAATTCGTTAATTTTCTTTTATTTGGATTCCAGATCATAATCTATTTTTGGGAAGTAATTTAATTGGGTAGGTTTTGTGATCCTTAAAATTGCAGAATGAACTCTATGCCGACGTATTTTTCGCCAACTCCGTTCATGTTCTGATCGGCTTAAACATTTCAGTACCTTTAAGGCGGCTCCTTTTAGTAGCTTTGGCGGAAGAAGGAGATAAATTTAACAATTCTATAGATTATCGATTGGATTCGGAGGGAAAGTTTGAGTTCTTTATAAGTCTTTTCTTTTGGTCAATTTTTGTATTATAAAATATTTTATATATATATAACACATACACTTGGAGTGGTGCAATACTAGTTTTATTCGAATAATGTTTCTCCTTGATTAGTGAGAGTATGTATCTCACACAAGTATTTTAAGAGAAAATTAACATAAGATATGATTTTATCTTATTAGTTAAGAATCAGAGTAAACCTTTTTTTTTTTTTTTTCTGAATTTTTTTAAAAATAGTTTCAGGTCTACTCAAATTTACACATTTTTCAAGTTTTATAAATTAGATGGTTTTTTTATTTTGAAATTTCGTTAAGAGATTAATTAATTCCGTTACGAAATTTGATCGAATTATTTGATACCAATTAATTAGGGGGACCACACGAAAGATGATTCGATCGAAATCGAATCAATCTAAAAATTGTCGAGTTATTAAAAAAAAGCAAAGAATTGAATTTATTAATTTTTTAACGGAATCTCAAAATAGTAAATCTAAATCTAGTTTATAAAATTTAGAGCAATGTAAGTCTAGTTATATAAATTTAATAGATGTAAATTTAATAAAAGAAATTTTTTTTAAAAATTCACTATATATATTACAGGATCAAAAAGATTAATTTGTATCTATTTATTTGTCTAGAGATTCAACATAATGAAGACTTGAAGAGGAAAAAATGATAAAGTGCTTTTATCAGACATAACTACATGCCGTTAGGGGTGTATATTAGTCGAGTGACTCGGCTTTTGAATATTTTTGTGGTCAACCCGAGTGTTGTCGGGTTGAGTTTACTTTCTTGATAATAGAAGGGCATTCACTCATTTTAGGATGTAAATCACTTTCTCAATAATAAGCCTTGAGCACCTTTCAAAATGCATATATACATGGGATAGGTTTAAGGAACACTCTTTTTTACGCATTTTTTTTAATTCTTATATTTGGTTAAATTTAATGATCAATTTAAAACTCATTTAATATAAACGAAAAATTACTTCATTTTCATTATTATAAGATCTTGATTTACGGTCTTTCTCCTAAACTCCAAATTTCTTTCCAACTTTAGTCCATTCACTTTTTTTTTTACCGACATGAATCAAAATCTCCATTTTTCAAGGCTTAAGATCATTTTATTGTATGTTACTATTCTATTTACTGTCCAACTGGCTTGTATATTATATCCTCTTTAGCCTGATGGTCTTTTTTTAATCCCCATAAGAGCAATGCTATATAACCCATTTACGTTCCAGCGATTGATTGTGGCTTTTGTTTCATAATCAACTTGTCAGTAATTGACAGATGCAAGCTATAAAATCAACATGATTATAATTTAATTAGAATTTCAAGTTGGTAAAAAATAATTTAGAAAAAAAGGGAATGATATAGGATTTTTGCTAACATGTTGGGTTTAATTTAGAAAAATGGGTTAATGGTATTACTTATTAGTGTTTAGGATTGAAGTTCGGCCGAATTAAACGTTGGATTCAGAGGGTGAAAGTTTTGATGAATCCTGATAATAGAGGAAATATGGGATGAGTTTTTCAATAAGTATTCATTTGAGGAGGAGAAGATGACGATGATGAATTGATGATGATTGTTGTTTGTAATGAATCTGTGCAATTCGGGAGAGAGAGAGAATGAACTTCCAATCTCATCAAAAATAAATGAAATAATCATGTACATATTATATATTCATTAAGTGATTATTAAATATTTAAATTTGACCCAATTTTATTTACCTTATTTAATTTAAATTTAATTTTTTAATTTAATTTAATTTATTTGTTTTTATTTTTTCTTTATTTTCACCTTACTGGCCGCCACCACTTTCCTCTACTACCACTACGCTACCACTACCTCCAATCTCTATAATCGGCATAGAAATATAAATTATTTTCTCCATAAAAATTAAATTATTTAATATTAATAATATTAAATTTGTTTATTGGACATCCGCCACCATTATTGTCGATCTTCATCGCCGACGTAAGAATATAAATTATTTTCTCCATGTTCTCTCTATCTCTTAAATATTAAAATATTAAAAATTTAAATTTTTATCTTGGTGGTAGCATGTTGAGGAGGGTGGTAAGCTTTGGTATGGTGGAAATAGAGAAGAAATTTTAAAAAAATAATTAAAAAATATCAAATTAAAATTAAAAGGGATATATATATATATATAATTTAAATTAGGCCAAATTTAGAATTTAAGTAGTCATTTAATGAATATATAATATGCACATGACTATTCGATTTATTTTTAACGAAAATAAGGGTTCGTTAAAATTTAAACTTAAAATTGAGTATTTTTTATATTTACTAAAATTTTTAAATATTTATTATAATTTATGCTAAGTTTTATGAGCTTATTTTAATTTTTAATTTTAAAAACAAAATTTAAATTAGTTCCATTGAACGAAAGGAAAGAAAAGTGCATCACAGAACACTATACGAAAAAAATAAAAAAATGAAAAAGAAAAGTGTAAAATGTAAAATGTGAGTTATGCAACGCAATTATACCACTAATAGAAAGAGAAATGAAATAAAAATCAAAAGGGAACTCAACATTAATATAGATAGGCTAATAGTTTATATTATGTATATTATATATATTAAACTCATATATATACATCAATTTATATTAATGTATATTAAAAGAAAGGATTTGTAAAAGTAATCCCCAAAACTTTTATCTTGAAACTATCTCTGATTGAAAATCTTCTTTCAAAGCCATACATCTTGATAATCTCATCAAACCCCAGAATCCAAAATTTAGAAACTTGCTTCAACCTGTAAATAAATCTAACAATTTGTAGACCTTTTGCTCTTAGTATTTTTGCACAAAATCTTTTAATTGTATTATATAAATGCTTTTTTCAAAATAATCATTCAAAAAGTTATCTTGACATTCATTTACCATATCTCAGAGTCTAAACTAACGGCTATGGATAAAAAAATGCATATAGATTTTAGCATGGCAACGGGAGAGAAAGTCTCTTCATAATTGACTCATTCATTTGGATATAACCCTTTGCTATAAGTCATGCCTTGAAAGTCTTTACTTTTCCATCTACGCCTCTTTTCTTCTTGAAAATCCATTTGTATCTAATGGGCTTGAAAGATCACAGGTGTGCCAATCTTCATAGGCACAAATTTAGAAAAATGGAGAATTCTTCCTTTCTATTGCACGGATCCACCACTTGCAATTTGAATCTATATGTAGACTTTCCTTTAGTTCCCTCTTCGAGGTAAAATATTATTTTATAAAACTCAATTCTGCTCGATTTAGAAGAAACAATCGAAATCAAGATATTTTCAACGCATGCGAAGGAGGGCCTAGAAGTAGTGGGTGTAGAAAAATTATCTTGAGGGGATACTGATTCTAAAATATCATCTTCATTTACATTTCTAAGTTCTTATGAACGACAGTATACATGATGATAATTGTGGCACTTTTTGGTCAATTGGTATATGATATAAGTTATCTTGATTGGATAAAGTGTTGGTTAAATTCCCGATAAACCGTACTCCCATAAACAAGTCATCATCGTAACCTATAATATTAACATTGGCTTCATTGTTTGCTTCATCGACATCACCATCCTCAATATAATGTACAGACACATTCTCTTTATGGTCGCCACCAACATTCTTCACCATCAAAACTGACATCACCATCACAATCCTATCAAAATCCTCATCACTACCACGATCATAATCATAATAATCCACATAATTTTTAAGATCATTAACAGTAGGAATGAGTAAGTCACTCATACGATCTACATCATTATTAGTAATAGGATCATGTATGTTTATCCTAAGACGGTCATCATCATTATTAGCAACATGATCAGACATGCCTCTTCTAGAAAGATCATTATCTTTATTGGTAACAGAATCAGGTATGTTTCTTCAAAAAAGATAATCAAGATTAAGAATGGTAGATAGTTGACGACTCACATTTGCACATGTATCTACTTGAGTTTCCGAAATCAAATTCACGTACATGTGAGATTTGTCATCTTGTGTTTGCAATTGGTACAAAACTCCCTTCATGTTTTCCTCGTTTCTTATATATAGTGGGGAATATATAATTTTACTAAATGATTTATATAATAGTTGCAAACTGAATTCATTACAGTCAACCTCGATAGAATTATACACAACTTCTACCTACTGAGCATAAGTGATTTTAGATCCGACCGAGGCTCGAGTTGTTCCATCCATCATATTTTCATGCTAATACAAAGATTTCATTTTCTTCCATCGGTTCAAATTTTCCTTTTATTCATCGTCAAAATATGTGATTAAGAAAAGATGGTTCATTTCTATATAATAAAAAGAAAGCTAAATCAATAAACCTGATTATAAAGATAAAAAAATATAGAATTTCATACTATTACTTAATGGACTCGATGCTCAATGGTCGTCTTTCATTGAACATCGAGCATTGAGTCTAATGAGTTCCGTAACTTGAACCTAGATTTTCAAAATCATTAACAAAGCTCAAATCACTCCAGCTTTTTTGTAGAATGAAACAAAAGCTCAACATAACGGTAAAATCATAATTTTTAACGTGACATCAATGTGCAAATGGATGAATGAATCTCATATATTTTATTAGTTTTATAGTAATAAATGAGATTTCCCATTAGAACCCAAATTAAAGTCACTCCCCAATTTTTTTTTTTTCCTTTCGGGTTTGAATTTGGGCTTGCGTGAGTGCATGTACTGCAAGAGGGTTGGGGCCCAAGATTGTTTAGAGTCAAAGCCTTTTAAAACCTATATATCATATTAATTATTAGATTAAAATAAAATAAATAAATTTAATATATATATATTTCTTTTAAGGGATTATGGGCCTTTTCCATTCAGGAGCTTATTTGTGTCGGCTGGGCCCGTCACAAACGCCATGCTTCTAGTTACAATGGGCTTAATTATTATTATACGACATCTGAGCCCGGTCGAATCTAAATTAAGAAGCTCCACAATTTTGGGTAAAATATAAATAAATAAATAAATAAATAAATAAAATTTTAATTTAAAATTTTAATTTTCTTTTACTGCTGTAGATTCTCTAAAATGCCCAGTTTCCTATCGTTTTACCAAAATAACCCTCTTCTCTTGTCCTTTTTCCATCTCATCATTGACCGATATCTATAAAAATACAATAATACCCCTCACTTGCACCGGAATTACCCAATGGACCAGGTGAAAGATGAGAGGTTTTTAGTAATTTGACATGGAGATTATGCCCTATGTTTACCTCCACCTGGCACCCTTTAACATTTTACTATACGTCCAAATGGCAAGGATTGAAATTAAACGATCCAAAAAAGAAGAAAAAGACGAATATATTTTCGTCTTTCAGACCAACAAAGAGCGTATAATATATAACCAAAGAGAGTGCGACATAGTTTTTATGCAAAACAGAGAAAGAGAAGGAGATTTCTCACAGAGAGAGAGAGAGAGATTGTTCGTCGAGCTCTGCTGTTCTTCTTCGTCTTCTCCAGAGCGATAATCGCTTTATACTATATTTATCACACACATACGCTTTACGGTAATCTCTCTTGCAGCTGTATTTCCTCCCCGATCTGGTCACTGAGCGTCTCGAATTTTCTCGGTAAAATTTCATTCCGGTTTCGTTTATCTTACTGCTTCTCGCTGTTTCCTTGGATTCAATTGGAAGGGTTTCTTCAATTGAGAAACGACCTTGCCTCTTTTCGCGAGGTTAAATACTCATCCGATTGAATTTGTTTATCGTTTCTTATTTTGATTTTTTCATGGAACCCTACATTGGGATTTCGATTGATTTGCGGTGTGTTTTGTGAAATGTAGGGGTTTTTTTTTTGGACGAGATTGGAGCAAGGACAAGAACTTGAAGTATGAGCATCAATAGCCCCGGTGAAAGTGGAGAATTAGGGTTTTGAGTTTTCGCGGCGAAAACGGTGGATTTCCATGGGCGATGGAGGCGTGGCTTGCATGCACATGGACAGGTTTCCAATTCCTTCGGAGAAGACGATTTACGCTAGCAAGAGTAATGGCAATGGTGTACGTCCTAAGTCTTTGGTTAAATTCGGAGATGCAGAGGGAAAAAAGAGGATGAAGGTGAAGGCAGAAGAACTTGCCTCCAAGAAAGCAGAGTCGGAAAGAAGTGAATTTGCGTTGGATAAAGTTGGGAATAGCAGTGCTTCGGTAGGTGAGAATGTGGAAAACGGCATTGACGACGCAGGTAAAGAAGAAGTGGAAGAGGGTGAGTTGGGTACCTTAAAATGGCCCAGAAGCGAAGTGGAGAGTGGGGAATTCATACGTGACAGGTGGCGGACAAGTGAGATTGAGAAGGGAGAGCGGTGGAGGAAGGGTGAGGTAGAGAATGGAGATCTTTCTTCTTCTATTGGAAAATGGCGGAGAAGGGATGCTGCTAATAAGGGAGAATTTAGTTCATGGGGCGATGAAAGTGACACAGAAGATTACATTCCTGACAGATGGCAAAAAGTTGAACCTGACAAGGATGACTACTACAACAATAAAATGCTCAGATATGAAACAGGTAAGGAGAAAAGGTGGAACTTTGAGCATGAGCGTACGCCACCTTCTGGGAAATATTCGACTGACGATATTCTTAGAAGGAAAAAGCTGAACAGAAGTGTGAATCAGCAGACCAAACCCAGGTGGGAGAGTGGCCAAGAGAGGAGCGTAAGAATCAGCTCAAAAATTGTAGACGATGAAGGTTCATATAGTATAAAGAACGATTACAGTAAAAAGAGTGAGTACAGAAACGGTAAGTACCTTGGAAGAGAGTATCCCACTGGTAATAGGTTGAAACGCTATGGAACTGATTCAGACAAAAACGAGCGAAGACACCAGGGAGACTATACTGGTTTGAAAAGCAGGAGGCTTTCGGATGAGAACAGTATCAGGTCTGCCCACTCAGTGGAGAAGTCTTACAGAAATTCTTCTTCCTCTAGGCTTTCTCCTCCGGACAAGTACTCCTCCAGGCATTATACTTCTTCTTTCTCTTCGAAACTAGCTTATGAAAGGCATGGGCCTAGTCCAGGTCATTCTGAGAGGTCCCCACATGAGCGGGCCCGGTATTATGACCATCGAGACTGGAGTCCAGCCCGTCGGGATCGATCCCCATTTGGCCGTGAGAGATCCCCATATGGGAGAGAGAGATCTCCATATGGCCGTGAGAAATCCCCGTATGGACGGAGCCGGCAATATGATCATGGATACAACAGAAGTCCATCCCATGCAGATCGTTCCCCACCGGATCGGGCAAGGTACCGGGAACACAAGGATCGGGCTTCTAACTATTTGGAGCGGTCGCCACTTGATCGAGGCAGGTACAACAACTATCAAGAAACTAGTCGGAAAAGTGATTCAAGCGAAAAGCACGGCTCTCAGTCTGATAATAGATTGCAAGCAGATGAGATTGCCCAGAGGGACTCTAATTTAAGGGATTCAAATTCCTCAGCTAAAGAACCTCAAGACAGTGTTCACAATAATAATGGATCTGTGGAGACAATTGCCAGCTGTGGGATTCACACAGAAGAGCAGGGGAAGAGTCCAAGTGTTAAATGTAAAGAATCTTCTCAGTTTGATGGAGCTTGTGAAGAGCCGTCTTCTATGGAAGAAGATATGGATATATGTGACACTCCACCTCATGTCCCTTTGGTGTCCGATTCATCTACCGGGAAATGGTTTTACCTTGATTATAGCGGTGTGGAATGTGGGCCTTCTAAATTGTGTGATCTGAAGGCACTCGTCGAAGAAGGGGCTCTAATGTCGGATCACTTTATCAAGCACTTAGATAGTGATAGGTGGGTAACTGTTGAGAAAGCTGCATCGCCAATGGTGACTGTGAATTTTCCATCCATTATTCCAGACTCTATTACTCAGTTAGTCAGCCCTCCTGAAGCTCCTGGTAACATACTGGCAGATACTGGAGATGTTGGAAAATCAATTATTCAGAGTGGCAAACCTGGGAAAGCTGTTATTAAGAATGATGAGGGGGCAGCAGTCACTTTATCGTTGCCAGTTATGGGCCCAGATGATATTGGGGCTGCTTTTCAACCGATGGAAGATCTTCATATTGATGAAAGGGTTGCAGCTCTTCTAGATGATCTTACTTTCATTCCAGGAAGAGAGCTTGAGACCATTGGAGGTGATTTTTTGCATTATTTTCATCAGATTAACATCGTGAATATATATTTTTTATCATTTTTTTTGGACGAGATACCACTTTTCCTCTTTTAGATCATAGAGGTTTCTTTTTCATTTCATATTTTCCTCATGTTTTTGGGCCAAATTATTGTTTCCTCTTTTGGATCATGGAGATTTCTTTTTCATTTTATCATGTTGCTATATATATTTCATTTTTTGTTTGATTTTTTTTTTCCACGTTTTTTAAATGGAAATTACCATCTCGCAGAAGCTCTATGGACAACAGTTGTGCAGGCTGAGGCGTTGGGGAAATCTAAGGGTATGTTTTTCAGTCATATATTGGTATTTATGTTCATGAGTGTGTTATGATGTATAGATGTTCTGGATCTGACTGCTGATGTGGAATTACTATATGGGGATTTTCAACGTGTAGGAAAACCTCGTCAACTGGGTTGTTTTATTGTTCCTGGTTATTAGATCTATGCACTGACAGATTGGAATATTCACTCACTGATGTCTGAAATTATGGTGCATCAGGGACAGCATGCTAGATTTTTAGTTCAGTAATTTCGGATTGAGCTTTTATTCTAGCTGCTAATTGACTTTGGAATTTTCTTTTGCTAGTGGCTATTTAGTTATCAAAATTATTGTCTCGGATATTCCATGGCCATATCTGATTAGTGTTTTTTTCTGGGCCTGTACAGGTTGCTCCTGGCAACGAATTGATTTTGCCGAGCAGTTTGAACAGAAAATTGAAGAAGAGGTTTTGGAATCCACATCGGCTGCAGTGCATGTTCAGGATTCTATTTCTTTTTCCTTGGAATCTAGTGAGTGGTTTTATGGGTGGTGGTCATGCAAGGGTGGTGACTGGAAGAGGAATGAGGATGCTCCCCAAGATATACCTCTTAGAAAAAAACTTGTTCTTAATCATGGGTTTCCCCTATGTCAGATGCCCAAGTTTGCCTATGAAGAAGACCCTAGGTGGCACTGTAAAGATGACTTGTACTATCCTTCTCAAAGCAGACGACTTGATTTACCCTCTTGGGCATTTTCCTGTCCAGATGAGAGTGATTGCGATGAGACTGGTAGAGTGATTCCAAATAAGCTTCCTCTTGTAAGGGGCGTAAAAGGAACTATGCTACCAGTGATCAGAATCAATGCTTGCGTGGTGAAGGACCATGGATCATTCGTATCTGAGCCTCGAATCAAAGTTAGATCTAAGGACAGGTATCCTCCTGCCAAATCTTCCAGGACACCGTCTTCAACCAGTGATGTAAAAAGACCATTAGCAGAGGCCGAATCTCGAGAAAAAGCTAGTGGCACTAAAGGTCTGAAGGGCTCTCAAAAGCTCATCACAACCATTGATATCCCAAAAGACCGTGTTCGCACGATTGGTGACTTGCAACTGCATTTGGGTGATTGGTACTACTATGATGGTGCTGGATATGAACGTGGCCCTTCATCATATTCAGAACTACAATTGTTGGTAGATCAAGGTGTTATTCATAATCAAAGCAGTGTCTTCAGGAAATTTGATAGAGTTTGGGTTCCTGTTACATCTGCTGCTGAGACTTCTGAGGCCAATAGGAAGATTCAACCGAGCAGCTCGCTATCTGAGGCCACTGAAAATAATTCTCTCTCAAAATTCAGCACGTTGCACAATCTGCACCCCCAGTTCATTGGTTATACCTGTGGAAAAATCCATGAACTTGTTATGAAATCATACAAGAGCCGGGAGTTTGCGGCAGCAATAAATCAAGTCTTAGATCCTTGGATCAGTACAAAACAACCAAAGAAAGAGACGGAGAAGCACATATACTGGAAATCTGGTATGAACATCAACAGCTATTCTGATTTATTTATGTGCTAGGTTGATATATATATATACATCTGATCCATTTTCATCAACCCATTACACAATCATCAATAACTGTTCTCTTATGTCACTTGTCCTCTGTCTGCTTGTCTGTCTCTTGCATTTTTTTTTTTCCTTTCAACAAGCTAATTCATACTTCATCAAGTGATCCTTGCTTTTTCTTACTGATGTGTTAGTTGATGAAAGAGCCCGGATGTTAGTTGATGAAAGTGAAGAATACTATGAAATGGGAGAGGATCTGCATACTGATCAAAAGGACGAACCCACATTTGATGATCTATGTGGCGAAACTACTTTTCAAAGAGAATACAATGCAGGTTCTGAAGCACAGATGGGATCCTGGGGTCTATTGGATGGTCATGTACTAGCCCGAGTATTTCATTGCCTTCGATCTGACATGAAATCTGTTGTCTATGCTTCATCGACTTGCAAGCACTGGAAAGCTGCTGCCAGATTCTATAGACACATTTCTCGACAGATTGATATGTCATTCTTGGGTTCTAACTGCACGGACTCCCTAATCTTGAATATCATGGTAGGTTCTACTTTTGTTGGGTACTATATTTTGTCAGGAAACTTCCATCTCCTCCTATTTTAATTAATCATATGATTTCAGGGTTATTATAGCAAAGAAAAGGTCAATTCTATGGTTCTAGCCGGCTGCACCAGCATTTCCCCTTCTGTGCTGGAAGAGATTATCGAAATATTTCCTAGTTTATCTTCTATAGACATCAGAGGTTGCAGTCAGCTTGGTGAGTTGGCTTATAAGTACCCAAATTTGAATTGGGTCAAGAGCCAAATTTCATCTGTTACGAAGAGCTTTGAGGAGAATTACTCTAAAATAAGGAGTCTCAAGCAGGTTACTGAGAAATCTTTATCCACTTCTACAAGTAAGGGTCTGGTTTCTGACAAGGATGACTTTGGTGAACTGAAGCAGTATTTTGAGAGTGTCACTAAAAGAGACTCGGTGAATCAACTATTTCGTCGTAGTTTATACAAGCGCTCTAAACTATTTGATGCTAGAAAATCCTCTTCCATTGTCTCTAGGGATGCACGTATGAGACGCTGGGCCATTAAAAAATCCGAAGATTGTTACAAGAGGATGCAAGAATTTCTTGCTTCAGGCTTGAAGGAAATCATGAAGGAGAATACCTTTGAATTTTTTGGGCCCAAGGTACTACTAGACATTTGCATTCAGTTGACATATTAAACATGCTCTTGACATTTATCATTGTATCTGATTTGCATATCATCTCTTTGTTGGGTAGGTTGCAGAAATTCAGGATAGAATGAAAAATGGTTATTACATTGGGCATGGAATAAATTCTGTCAAGGAGGATATCAGAGGAATGTGCAGGGATGCAATAAAGTAAGCTCTTTCTTTATTTTATATTCCTTTTATTTTTTCTAGTCTAGCCTATATTCCTGTTAAATTGCATCATCTTAGCATTTACTACTGCATCCCTATTTTGTTCTTTTTTGGTTTTGTGATTTGTTGTTGAGGAAGATGGTATTCTCACTTTTTTTGATGCAGAGCCAAAAATAAACGCGAACCTGGGGATTTGAATTACATTGTCTCTTTATTTATTCAACTTGCCTCGCGTTTGGAAGGAAATTTTAGGTCTTCTCTTGAAAAGGATGAAATGAAGTCATGGGAAGATGACATACCTATAGGCTTTGCTTCTGCTACTGGCTCAAAGTGTAGGAAGAAGCTCAATAAAGTGGCCAATGAAAGGAAATACAAGATGCGGGGCAATGGCACCTCCTCTGCTAGTGTTGGTTTATCCAGACAGAAGAAAAAATCCCTAGATTCTGGAAGTGAAATATCTAATGAGTTTGACAGGTCTTCAGAAGATGACAAGAGTGACAGTCAAAGTACTGTTTCAGATGTGGAAAGTGATTTGGACTTACCGTCAGGTGCTCGGACTGGGAAATCAAAAGGAGATGGATATTTCACCGCAGGTGGTGGTTTTGGCTCAGATGATCGTGAATGGGGAGCTCGCATGACAAAAGCAAGCCTTGTTCCGCCTGTTACTCGAAAGTACGAGACCATTGACAAATATGTTCTTGTGGCTGATGAGGAGGACGTTGAAAGAAAGATGAGAGTATCATTACCAGATGACTATGGTGAGAAGCTTAATGCTGTGAAAAATGGTACTGAGGAGTTGGATATGGAATTGCCGGAAGTGAAGGATTTCAAACCTAGAAAACTGCTAGGGCATGAAGTTTTAGAACAAGAAGTTTATGGAATTGATCCCTACACCCACAATCTTTTACTTGATTCAATGCCAGAGGAATCGGAATGGCCTCTTCAGGATAAGCATTTGTTTATTGAAGATGTGCTCCTCCGGACATTGAATATGAAGGTTAGGGATTTCACTGGGACGAGGAACACTCCTATGACTTATCCTTTGCAGCTTGTTATTGAAGAAATTGAAAGAAGTGCTGAGGAGGAATGTGACATACGGACTATGAGGATGTGTCAAGGTATCCTTAAGGCCATTGATAGTAGATCTGATGACAAATATGTTGGTTATAGAAAGGTATATGAAAACAATTCTATTTCTATCATCTGTTTTTGTAATTTAGTTGATCGATCATCATCCTTACTGAGATTTTTTGGTTCCTTTTTTGTTCCTCATCTTCATACTGATGCTGTCAATTGCTTGCGCCAATTAGGGGCTTGGTGTTGTTTGCAACTATGTTGAAGGTTTTGGAGAAGATGATTTTGTTGTGGAGTTTCTGGGAGAGGTATGCTTATAAATCTATTTAATGGACCAGATTTAATTTTTTAATTTGACTGATTATGACGTCCTATTTTCGATTATTGGATATATATATATATAGAATGAAGTCCCTCAGATTTTGATTATACTGATAGTTTTTCCTGTCCAATTGATTACAGGTTTATCCTGTTTGGAAATGGTTTGAGAAACAAGATGGGATCCGATCTTTGCAGAAAAATAGCCAGGAGCCTGCACCAGAATTTTACAACATTTATCTTGAGAGGCCTAAGGTGCTCTTTGGTTGACCAAAATTTTTTTCCTGTAGTAATTTTGAGATAATTCTTCTTCACTTGACATTTCCAGCTATTAATCCCTAGTTTTTCCTTTTGGTGGTAGGGTGACGCTGATGGATATGATTTAGTAGTGGTTGATGCCATGCATAAGGCAAACTATGCAAGTCGGATTTGTCACTCCTGCAGACCCAATTGTGAAGCGAAGTGAGTTACTTTTGATACATTTGTCTCGTTTGACCTTTAAAGTGTGAGAAGGCTTGACAGACCCAGGGGCAGATTATGATAATTTCTTGTTTAATTCAGGGTTACTGCTGTGGATGGTCATTACCAGATAGGAATCTATACTCTGCGGAAGATTCAATATGGCGAGGAGATCACATTTGATTATAATTCTGTCACAGAGGTATGTGTCCTTTCCTTTTTAGTCTTGTGTGTTGACTTATCTGGTTATTTGTTTAGTGACTATATCTTTCATCTGCAGAGTAAGGAAGAGTATGAAGCATCTGTCTGTTTGTGTGGTAGCCAAGTTTGTCGTGGCAGCTACTTGAATTTGACTGGTGAAGGAGCATTCGAAAAGGTGTGCAATTTCAAAACATCTTTTTCCAAATCCGAGGACAACACTAATACAAACTTAGAACATGTACTCGATGCTTTGACTGGACCCCATTAGCATGCCTTTTTGTCTACCAAACAGTGTTTGTGCTTTCCTATGTTGCTGCAACATATGCACTAATTGGTTCTGTTCAACGTTATTTTGTAACCATTTGATGGAAGAACTTGCTTTTTTGTCAGGTATTAGAGGAGTGGCACGGAGTACTGGATCGCTATAACTTGATGTTAGAGGCTTGTGAATTAAATTCAGTATCTGAAGAAGATTACCTGGACTTGGGGAGGGCTGGACTGGGTAGTTGTTTGCTTGGCAGTCTACCTGACTGGTTGGTTGCTTATTCAGCCCGCTTGGTATGTTGTGTGGCTTTGCCGCCTTTTCCTGTTAGATTCAAATTTTCCTTTTTCATTCAGTTATTTGTATTTTCTCCTCACATCCTTTTTGGTTGAAGGTGAGGTTCATAAACTTTGAGAGGACAAAGCTTCCTGAAGAGATCTTGAAACATAATTTGGAAGAAAAACGGAAATACTTTTCAGATATCTGTCTTGAGGTTGAAAAGAGTGATGCTGAGGTTCAGGTGAGTCTTTGCTTTACCATTAATTAAGGTCTGAGTATATATTTTCTTGCCTAGTAGAGACTGATTTTCATTTTATTTTACATTTTTTTCTTCTTCGTGAAACAGGCGGAGGGTGTTTACAATCAAAGGCTTCAGAATTTGGCAGTTACTTTGGACAAGGTGAATATTTTTTCTCTTCTCATTTGAAAAGGAATTTGTAATACTGCCCCGCCTTCTGGTTTTGTTATAATCTAGCATCTCATTACTATATTATTATCCATGTTTGGACCTCTAATTAAGCTAGCACCCAATGAGTAGAGGAAGATATTAAGTTATTAAAAAAAAAATTCTTTTGACCCCTATACAAGGTGAGGTATGTTATGCGATGCGTTTTTGAAGACCCAAAGAAAGCTCCACCTCCATTGAAGAAGCTAAGTCCTGAAGATACCGTTTCTTTTCTATGGCAAGGAGAAGGATCACTCGTTGAGGAGCTTCTTCATTGCCTAACTCCACATCTAGAGGAAGACATGATAAAAGATCTGAGGACCAAGATCCGTGCTCACGATCCTTCAATCCTCAATGAATCACAGAGTGAACTTCAACAATCTCTCTTATGGTTAGTGCCTTGCACTTTCAAAGACTTCTTTTCTAAATCTTTCGACAAATCTTTTTTTTTTGCTAATATATATTTTGTTTTGGAGGTTGAGAGATGAGGTCCGAAATCTTCCATGTACCCACAAGTCCCGGAATGATGCCGCTGCAGACTTGATCCATATTTATGCTTATACAAAGTGCTTCTTTAGAACACAGGTTTTATCTTCTTCTTATTATAGTAATATGCTGGTCGATGTTTCCGTCAACTTTTAGGCAAGTATTCAAATTCTATTTTCAGGAATACAAAGCCATAACTTCTCCTCCAGTCTGCATAAGTCCACTAGATTTGGGACCCAAGTGTGCTGCAAAGTTAGGACCAGGTTTACAAGAGTACTCCAAAACATATGGTGAAAATTACTGTTTAGGCCAGCTGATTTTTTGGCATAACCAGACTAATGCTGAGCCAGACTGTAGCTTGGCTAGTGCCATTAGGGGTTGCTTATCCTTGCCCGACATTGGCTCCTTCTATGCTAAGGTTCCAAAGCCTTCAAAGCATTGGGTTTACGGCCCAAGAACTGTTAGATTCATGCTGTCAAGAATGGTTAGTTTTTTTTTTTCCCTATCTTTTACCTTCTAGGTTGTTAGAACTGTAAAACTCAGATACTTACTTTTTTACTACTTGATGGTGGCTAAATTTTAGGAGAAGCAGCCTCAAAGACCTTGGCCGAAGGACCGAATATGGTCATTCAAGAACAGCCCAAAAGTATTTGGGAGTCCAATGATGGATTCCATTCTGAAAAACTCGCCTTTGGAGAAGGATATGGTACATTGGCTCAAGCATAGACCGACCGTATTTGAAGCCATGTGGGACCGGTGAAGATTTGTTACTTTTGCAGGTTTAGGGAAAGAAAAGCAGGTGTAGGATTTTTATTAACCAGAATGCCCCTCCCCCCTCTGTAATTTGTTTTTTGTTTTTTTTTTCTTGGAAGTGATTATTCAATTATATAAGGTCCGAATAGATGCACCCCTCCCCTGTTGAATGTGTGGAGGGTAGTTTAGGTAATCATTCCAAAAACGCCATTCCTTTGCACAGCTTTTCTTCTTATTCTTGTGTATAGTCTGCCTTTTTTGGTTTTCCCCCTTTTTGGGGTTAATCTGTCTTTGTAATTTGTAATTCATTTTCTCAAGTAGGTTTTTTTCCCCCACTTTAAATTTTGAAAGAAAAAAAAAGATGGAAGTTGAAATGGGTCTAATGCTACGTTTCTTCTTTTATTGATCTGTTTTATAACGGGTATCTCAACTCATGCGGTGCTAGTGCCACCACCGCCACATCCTATCAGCCATATGACTCGCTCTCCACTGCCGCAGGAGTTCTGTTACTTACCGAATCTGGTTTCCTTGGAGAATCACCAACAGCAGCAAGAATAAGAAGTCACTAATTCAGTACGGTAATCGCGTGGGGATTCCCTTGTTCAGAGGTTGCTGGAGTTTAAAATTCCGGTGTATTATCATCACTGCTTGGCTACGGCGATGGCTTATGTGCTTGATAGCACGTTATTAACAAATGGTAGAAATGATAAAAAATGTTAGGATGTATACGTTATCATCTTGAATTAACGATTATTCGAACAATTTAAGACAAACGGGTGCTGCAAATAACGAGATTAGACGATCCCGGGTGAGCCCAGTTGAGGTCCCTATACCATCTCCATGTTGGAAGATGCAATGAGCCGCCCTTGCCATGTTTAATGTGGAGTTAACAAGAAGTATTGGTAGGGAAGTTTTGACACTCTCTTCGTTTAGTTTCTTCCATGAATACCTGATTAGTCCCTTCACATGTTCTCTTGCTTCTTCTTCCATTACCCCTTCTTCTTCCATGTAGCATTGCATCCATTTTTTGACATCCCCTCTCTCACTCTCGACCTTGATTTTCCCCACATTAACAAACATTGGTGTTAAGACTATCTTGTAATGTTACTAGAGTATTTAAAACTCGGACGGAATGATAAATCAAGCAGATAGAGTCACAATTCGTACCATTTGAGTCCCCAAGTCATCGGAGAGTCGACCAATGACAGATGAACGATATATTAACTGAGATGTGTTGAGTGACCTGAGATGATTTTCTGTAATATCGTTGGACTCGAGCAATAATGTACAAATATGAACCATGGCTGCCGGAAAACCGACTGAGATCCATGCATTTTCTAAGTACTTGTTCGGAGTCGGAGTGTACCCTCTATTGAACCACTTTGCTTCCACCAAATATGAGTTGCAAAGATTTGCCCACTGAAAATTAGGAGGGCAAAAAAAAAAAAAATGTACCATTGATAGTTTTAAAGTCTCTCTTTAGAATCTAGTTAAGAATATTATTACTTAGGGTTTATAAAATCTCATATAAATTACAAAATCATGATTTTTTATTTTATTTTTCTCTTTTTATTAATTTTCTGAATGAACAAAGTGTTTGCCTTATAATTAATTACCTCTTCTTTTATGTAAGGTAAGACATTTAGGCCCCGAGATTTCTGGACATCATCGACCAATTCATAGGCAAAGTTAACCATGGCATCAATACAAATCTTCATGTATTCGGGAAGGTCCTCCATGTCATTTGTATCCCATCTGCGAAAAATTTGAAAAAAAACAAAAACAAAAAGAAAAAGAAAGAAAAATAATTAAGGACCGAATTAACTCGAGAAGTAACGTTTCGAGGGGATTTTCTCTTTCGAATCAAGGAGATTTCATATATACTAGAGATGAAATAAAATGTTCAAGAACATGATTTTTTACTTTCTATCATGCATGACATCTACCTGGTAATGTTTCTAAATTTCTTTTTTCAACTCAAGACAACTTATTAATAAGCGGAGTGAATTATCTTTCTTATATACTAAATTCTTAAGTCTTGTATTCTTGATGTGCGATATATTCTCTTTTCTCAACAATACGAGACTATGAATTTGACGTCAAGAGTCCATGTTAATACGGAAAAAGAAGATAAGGAGAACATATCAAAATATTGTTCATTTAGAAATGTTACAGGCGATTTGTACGTGAGCATAAAAAACTTACCTAGTTACTGCTCGTGTGAAGCTCTCAAGTTCATCAAGGAATCCATAAACATCATAAAGATCATCAATTGCTGTTAATATGCATATGAATTTGGTTAGACCCATCCTGCATTTGGAAAATTGGGGCTCAGAAATGATACCCACTGACCACAGATAGTTCTCCATCAACCGATCCCTCGAGAAACTTAGCTTCGTTTTGAAATCCAAATCTTGCCACCATCTAATCAAGATATCATAATACAAACAAAATTCGTTAATTGGTTACTACAAACGTTCCTAAGTTGCTGAAAACTAGACGATTATAATAATATGCATTCTAATCACGACCGAACATAGCCGACACCATAGTGATTCTCGCTTCAGTTCTTTCATATGAATTGCAAGCGTCCAGAATTGATGTAGGAGATGCTTTCTCTGATCCTGAGAAGTACGGGTCATGAAATTTTGTTTTGTATGTTTTACCTCATTATCTAGTCAAATTAGTATTAATTCATGCAAAACTCAGTTTGCACTCTTAATCAAATGCAAACACGAACTGTTAGAAAATGAGTCCGATTTCCTAGTAAGGACTTATCGGCTGGCCTGTAGATTGAAAAAGTAGCACTTACCCAGATAGCTCCTTCAACTCACTTTGATGTAGTGCTTGAACTAGATTGTAGTCCAATTTAGCAAATTGAAGCAAGATTATGCTGTTTGTATCATCACTTTGGTAGACATCGATGAAATTACGAGCTTCCAATCTCGGTATTCTCCAATGGAGTGGTGTTTCAAGTGACTCTTGAACTTGCTTGGCTAATTTTCGCTCCATTGTTTCCATTGATAATTTTAGGTTTCTGATACTAAAGTTTTGAGCTTCTTCCAAAACATCTTCTCCATTGATTCCAAGGTGTGATGCTTCATATAAACTTAAGAGCCCTGCCATGTCCTGGCTTAAACATTCCATGAATCTTCCATCACCACCTCTGAAGTTGTTGAACACATCTGTTTCACAATAAACCATATCAAACAGAACTAAATTCAAATCCTGCATTTGATTCACTATAAAATAACTTATTTTTATTTTTAAATCATAAAATTTTCTAAATGAATTTTTATGTCCAACTTCAAATTTTTTAAAATTTAAATTTTATTAAAAATTTACTTTCACCCACCAGTGGTAACTGGGGAACCATGATTTCTTAGAAGTCGAAATAGCAAGGCAGTAGTATAAAGGTCGCGATGAGTAACATCTGGATTGACATGACAAAGGATTTCTTCAATCTCTTTCTCGAAGTGGTAAGCCAAACCCAAGCGTTGGATTGCATCTATTAGCTTCAGCTTTGTACCTTCATCTTGTGTCGACTTCAATAACCTTTTGGCTTTTGCCTTCATCTCCTTCAATAGGGATGCATGGATTTCATTCTAGGATTTGCAAAAACAAAATAATTCAAATAAAAAAAAAATCAAGGGTATAAATAATGTAAAAAACTTAGAACAATTTGTGATATATGATAAGGATGATCAAAATATCCTTACCCGACCCGATCCGGTGGATCGGGTCGGGTAAGCACCTATCAAAAGTTGGTTGGATTGAATATCCGATCCGACCACTTTTATTGGGCATCCGACATGTTGCTTCCTTTTAAAAAAAAAAAAGTTAAAATAAATAAAACGAAGAAGAAGAAGACTCCACGCACGTAAGCCTCCCTCCCTCCTTCGACATTCGACCAATGCCTGATGCCTGTCGCAGCCATGCATAAGATGACTCCTGCCCATCCACTACCACTCGGTGCCCTCCCTTCCGATAAGATCCACTGCCATCCGACACCCTTCCTCTCGGTAAGATCCGTCGCACCCCTCCCCTCTGCGTCGCACCCTTCCCTTCTCCTCTCCGCCTCTACTCTCCACCATCCACCTCTCCTCTAATGCGTCGCACCCCTTCCCTCTGCCTTTGCGTCACACCCCTCCATATCGGATTAGATATACCTAGATAATTTGATCGGATGGGATATCCACTTAGATCAAATTATTGGATGTCCATAGCAATCGGGTTGGATCTGTTAATAATATGATATATTTCGGTGGAGGGAAGAGATACAAATCTCAAAACTCTTTTATCATTCAAACTACCTCCTTGTATTTTTTCCTCTCTCACACTCCTTTTTCACAACAGAATACAACTCTATTTATAGACTCTTAAGACTCTTGAAATTCGTATACAACATAAATGTAAAAACAGAATTCTAAACAGCAATAGTTAAATCTGACAATTGGTTACTAAAACTGCAATAACTTATTATAGGGAACTCCAAAAGACTTGAAACTTGAACCATCAGAAACTAGACTTCAAGGCACATCAAATAGACTCCTCATTTGCCCAGAATGATCTAGAATTACCCTTTCAAATTCGCTCCTTAATCAGCCTCAAAAAACTGTCCACTATGCAGTCACAAATTTAATGAAAAATTAAGTTTATTCATCAACACCCTTCCTTAAACTTAATTCTCTTCTGTCCTTCATGCCGAGTAGATTTTTCATTTTCTCAAATAGTCTTGTGGACAGTGGCTTTGTAAAGATGTCAGCTGCTTAGTCCTCGCTTTTCACATGTACAATTTCTATCTCTTTTTCCTTCACGTGCTCTCGGATGAAATGGAACTTCAGGTCAATATGCTTGCTTCTTTCATGATGGACATGATTCTTTGCCAATTCGATCGCTGATCTACTGTCCAAGTAAATTTGTGTGGCCTTCTCTTGAGTAAAATTTAGCTCATTCAGTAATCTTCTCAACCAGATCACATGACACACACAGCCTCTTGCTGCCACATACTCTGCTTCGCACGTAGAGAGTGTCACGACTGGTTGTTTCTTCGACAGCCAAGTGAATGCCGTGTCCCCCAAAAAGAACACATATCCCGATGTACTCTTTCGATCATCCACGTCACCGCACCAATCGCTATCGGAATATCCCACTAGCATGAAATCTTCGGCTTTGGTGTAGAATAATCCAAGAGATTCGGTTCCCCGAATATACTGCAAAATTCTCTTTACTGCTTTTAAATGCGTGTAGACCAGCTCCTCCATGAATCGACTTACAACTCCAACGCTATAAGAAATGTCCGGCCTTGTGCATGTGAGATAGCGAAGACTCCCAACTATACTTCGGTATTTGGTCGCATCTACTCGTTCTCCACCATCAAACTTAGAAAGTTTCACCCCGGGTTCCATTGGTGTCAATACCGGGTTGCAATCCGCCATTTTGTTCCTTCTTAGAACTTCTTTTGCATATGTTTCTTGTGACACAAAAATCCCAATCTTTTCTTGTCTAACCTCCAGACCAAGGAAGTACTTCATCAAACCCAAGTCCGTCATCTCGAATTCCCGAGTCATCACTCTTTTAAATTCCTCTATCATTTCACTATTGTTTCCCATAAAGATGAGGTTATCAACATAAAGAGCAACAAAGAGCAAAATACCTTCATTCTTTTTCACGTATAGTGCATGCTCGTATGGACATTGAATAAATCCGTTCTTCTTGAAGTAAGTGTCGATGCGGGTATTCCAACCTCGAGGTGCTTGTTTCAATCCATAAAGTGCCTTCTTCAATTTCAGCACCTTATTTTCTTCCCCAATTTTCATATACCCGGGTGGTTGCTCCACGTACACCTCTTCTAGCACGCCATTCAAAAATGCTGACTTGACATCCATTTGAAAAATTTTCCATTTGAATTGAGCTGCTTGAGCAATGAGAAGGCGAATCGTCTCCATTCTTGTAACCGGGGCAAAGACTTCATCATAGTCTATCCCCGCCTTTTGTCGATAGCCCTTTGCAACTAGCCTTGCCTTGTACCGCTCTATCTCGCCTTGAGCGTTCATCTTCTTTTTGTATACCCATTTTACTCCTATAGGCTGACTTCCTTTTGGCAATTCAACCAGCTCCCAAGTTTGGTTTCGCTCGATTGCTTTTATTTCTTCATTCATGGCTGCTTGCCATTTCTCATTTCGTACCGCTTCCTCGAATGTAATTATTTCGGCATCCGCTAAAAGATAAATTAAATGTACCTCACTTGTCGAGTCGTACAAATCTTGCATGCTTCGCATCCTTGGTTGTCTTGGCTCATCTTCATCATCGATTGTTGGTGGATTTTCCGGTGTGTTTGTTGGTACAGTGATTGTACCGGTAGATGATTCTTCTTTCTCGAATATCTCCTCCGTTGATTTTTCCCAATCCCACGAACTTGACTCGTTTACATGCACATCTCGGCTGACCACTACTTTCTTCTCTATTGGATCAAATAACTTGAAACCTTTTGTCTTTTCATCATAACCGATAAAGATGTACCTTTTGCTTTTGTCATCGAGCTTGGTCCTTCTTTGATCCGGTACATGCGCATAGGCCACACTACCGAACACCTTTAAGTGAGACATTGTTGGTTTTTGTCCGCTCCATGCTTCTTGCGGTGTTTGATCTTCCAACTTCACATGAGGGCATCGATTTTGCACATAGACTGCACATAGCACCGCTTCCGCCCAAAATTCCTTCGGCATTTTCTTGCTCTTAATCATCGATCAGACCATGTCGAGAATGGTCCGATTCTTTCTGTCGGCCACACCGTTTTGTTGAGGCGAATATGGTGCAGTCAAGAATCGCTTGATGCCTTGTTCCTCGCAAAAATTCATGAAGGCGGTTGATGTGTACTCCCCGCCTCTATCTGACCTGACAGCTTTGATGAACATGCCGGTGGTTTTTTCTACCAACAGTTTGAACTTCTTGAATGAATTTAGAGCTTCAGATTTTTCTTTTAGAAAGTAGACCCACGTTTTCCGAGTGTAGTCATCAATAAATGTAATAAAGTACCTTTTTTCACCAAAAGATTTTGGAGTGATCGGTCCGCAAATATCGGTATGTATGAGCTCGAGTGGTTTTTCCGCATGGTATTCTGCCTTTTTCGGAAATGAGGTCCTTGCTTGCTTGCCGAGTAAACATCCTTCGCAAAACTTCGTGGTGTAGTCCATGTCCGGTAGCCCATGGACCTTGTTCTTCTTGGCCAATTCCTTTAAGCCACCGTAATGAAGGTGACCGAACCTTAGATGCCACAACTGTGATTTGTCTTCCTTGTCGACTTGTAGACATTTTTCCCGCATGTTTCGCAAGTTAAGCTTGTACATGCGATTTTTGGCCATTTCGACTCGTGCTACCAAACGCTCTCGATTGTCCTTTAATTGTAGTACCCGATTTTTCATGAATACCGAGTATCCCTTCTCCATGAGTTGCCCCATACTCAAAATATTGCTTTTAAGATTAGGTATGTAATAAACATTCTCGATTGACCCTTCCATAGCACCTTTTTGTAAATAGTGAACCGTACCTTGGCCTTTTACTTGGATCTTTGACGCGTCTCCGAACGACACGTGTCCATCTTCAACCTCTCGCATCTCCTTGAATAGGTGCTTGTGCCCGCACATGTGGTTGCTTGCACCGGTGTCAAGGCACCAAACTATGTCGCTATCGGTATTGATATCGTTGTATGCCATCATGAGAAACCCTTCTTTCGTCTCATCCTCCGTGACAAGGTTGGTGTTCTCCTCCACTTTCTTCTCGGCATAGCAATCTTTTGCGTGATGCCCGACCTTGCCGCAATTGTAACACTTATCGGAGTTGCAGTCCTTCGCATAGTGACCGTATTTGCCACACTTATAGCACTCGACATTCGAGTGATTTGACTGGCCGCCTCTCCCACGACCACGTCCTCTACCTTGCCAGTTTTGTTGGCTTGACTGCCCCTTCTCCTCATAGTATCCACCTCGACTGCGGCCTCCACCACCATGACCATTGCTGCGACCTCCACGGCTGCGCCCTCTACCACGAAAGTTTTGAGTATATAGTACCTTTTCGTCTTTGATAGACACTTTGGCTTGCAGTGCTTCCTCAAGCGACTCGTTCTTCTTCTTCTTGCGTTGCTCGTGTGCCTCTAGCGACCCAGCGAGATCATCAATAGTTAGGCTCTCTAAGTCCTTCGCCTCTTCGATGGCGCAAACGACATTCTCGAAATTGTCAGTTAGCGACCGCAGAATTTTCTCCACGACCCTTGAGTCCTTTAGAATTTCACCGTTGCACTTGAGCTGATTTACCACAGTTTGCACACGCGTGATGTAGTTGGATACACCTTCCGACTCCTTCATCTTCATACCCTCCAACTCGCCGCGTAGAGTTTGGAGTCTTACTTGCTTTACTCGGTCGGCCCCCTTGAAAACTTTTTGCAACGTATCCCATGCTTCCTTGGCAGTTGTTGCGCTCGCTATCTTTTCAAAATCCGACTCGTCAACCGCTTGGAACAACATGTATAACGCTGCCTTGTCCTTCATTCGCATTTCTTTCAACGCCTTTACTTGATTTGTCATCTGAACTGTGTTTGCAGCCGGTTCTTCAAAACCTTCTTCGACTACTTCCCATGCGTCTTGGGCACCGAGTAGTGTTCGCATTTGGATGCTCCAGTTGTTGTAGTTGGCTTTCGTCAATCGTGGTAGTGGCATACCCCCCACCGACATTCTTCCGGAATTTGCCATCGGCTGTGATACCAATTTGTTAATAATATGATATATTTCGGTGGAGGGAAGAGATACAAATCTCAAAACTCTTTTATCATTCAAACTACCTCGTATTTTTTCCTCTCTCACACTCTTTTTTCACAACAGAATACAACTCTATTTATAGACTCTTAAGACTCTTGAAATTCGTATACAACATAAATGTAAAAACAGAATTCTAAACAACAATAGTTAAATCTGACCATTGGTTACTAAAACTGCAATAACTTATTATAGGGAACTCCAAAAGACTTGAAACTTGAACCATCAGAAACTAGACTTCAAAGCACATCAAATAGACTCCTCATTTGCCCAGAATGATCTAGAATTGCCCTTTCAAATTCGCTCCTTAATCAGCCTCAAAAAACTGTCTATTATGCAGTCACAAATTTAATGGCAAATTAAGTTTATTCATCAACAGGATCCGACTAGATGCTCAACCCTAGTATATGAAGTCAACATAAAGTGGGTTGACGAAATATAATTATTCGTAATTCTTAGATGAAATTGATACAAAACTTCAACATGAATCATATTAATCCTTAACTAACACACCATATCTCTTTTTACTAGAATTATCACGAACTGATACAAAAATATAGTGATGTGTTTTCTCTCATGTGTCGGTTTGATACACTAACTTTTATATGTATCATAAGTTAAAATCAAATGGAGGAAATGATTCCCTCAAATTATTTCATCTAGAGGGATGTTTATACTGGAGATAGCATGCTTACCAATAATGGTAAGCGTGGTTGCATTAATGAGTTAGCATGCTATAGCAATAGTAAAAGTCAACACTTCCCATCAAATTCCATAGATGTCACTCCTGTCTAGCTCATTCTTCTAAACTTTTAGATGATTATAATTTGTTCTCTCATGTCTCTAAAATTAGGCATACACTCCTTAAACTTTTAAGAAACTAGACATAATTTCACGTTATATATTTTTCTAATCATTTTACTAATGAAATGTTTACTTGATATTATGCGTAGGCATACCACATGAATGTAATTATACATATATAAATCTTTATTTATTCGTTTCACTTAAACACTACTATATGTATATCCTTTTGTTTTCTTTATACCTTTTATTTATAGTATTGTCTTATTAAAGAAAGTTGATTATAACTGGAGTTAAAAACACAGTTTGATCAATTTTATAAGCTTAAGTGACATATATATATATATGTATGTTGTATATCTTCAAGCTAGAGATGTATATATAGATGTATAGGACTCGCCTTAAAGTTGAATGCATGGCACATATAATAAGATGATAAATATGTAAGTTATGTGTGAAAAGCTCATTGCCTTACAAAAAAAGAGAAAAAGTGCTCTTACGTACATTTGTATTGTAGGGTGTTGAGAGGGACTGGATAACTTTTGGATCCCAAATGCTCGAATGGTAATTTGCTGACCGCCTCTGATTCGCTTGAAACTCGACGCTTTTTTTTGAGAAGATTTTCATGGAGGCTAAGTTTTGTTGGTTCTTCCTGCTGCATCTTCTTGTTCTGGACTCTCGGAATGGAAGAAGTGCTGTTTGGATGTTTTGTTTGAAGAGACAAGGGGAAGTGGGTGAGGAGAATACTGCAAGTTCCATTACAAAACCTTACTCTTGCATATGCATTCTGCAGGCTACGTCATTTGGAAATAATATTCAAATGCTGACTGGATCGGAATCTACCAGTCTCATAAATATGAATCACGTGACATTTGTGCAGAGATTTTTAGGTGAACCAGTTTATATAAAAGGAATCTACCAGTCTCATAAATATGAATCACGTGACACTGACATTTTTGTGTACGAGATTTTTAGGTGAATCCAATTTATATAAAACTTACATACCAGTCTCATAAATATCAACCATATATTTAATTTTTATCTTTTTCTATAAATATGAGTGATTTCTATTAAGTTGATCTACCGTTTTAACAAACAATAAACCAGATCTAGTCTAAAATTTTTCTTTCGTGTATATTCCATGGCATGGAGTCCATGCATGATCTTAAAATTTTTTATATCTTCTTACGGTAAACTTGATTACGTAAAGTACTTCGATCATAGAAAGAACCCATGACATTTAGGATATATTTAGTTTGATTTTTTATTAGGAATAAAATAAAAATTTTATTCTATTTTACTTTTTAATTTGAAGTGATGATAATGAATAATTTTTTATTCCCACTTAAATGAAAAATTATTCTTTCAATCTTACATAAATAAGTATTTTTGATGAAAATCAAAGTAATAACTCATTTATAAGAGATTTTTTTTTTTCATATTTTTAAGTTTTATTACGATACTTAAGTAATTTTTTAAACTTGATACAAATAAATCATATTATTATTTCTTCTGTAACAAAATAGATATATATAAAATAAAAAAAAATCACAAATTCCATTCTCTTTGACATTCACATTCTTATGAGAGGATCCAAATGAATAATTGAATTCGTTCTCTACGGAGAAATTTTGCAGGTGGTGGCAGCCTCCCATTAAACATCATTTATTGAGATGCTTTTTTTCCACTCATGGTCTTTTTTTTTTCTTCCACTATGGCAGGACTTAGCAATGTCGTTGTCCATACTGATCTTCCAGCAAACGGTGTGGGTCACTGGCCCACTCATTTTTAGAGTAACTTACAGTAAAACCTTTATAATTAAATATTTAAATATATTAATTGTAACGTTCGCCCTATTAGTTGTTTGGGTTATCAAATACTGTTCTTAGGGAAACATATACAGCTAGTAGGTGTGTTACTTTTCCTTTTTATTATAAAAATTTTTTGTTTCTTAAAATTAACTTTATTTCCAAAAGCGGTTTGAAGGATATACGTAATAATTTGAAAATACTGCGGAAGCCTTTGTCATAGAAAAGAAATCTAAAACCTTTTTAAACACTTTATTCTTTATTTGAATATACATATACATAAGAAGTGTAAATTTTCAAACTCATTGCTTACAGAGGTCGGGTCTCATATATACAATTTCACGGACTAATAGCCTCCATTCATCTGTTCCTTAACTTACCGCCTTATCTTTGTAATTTCCTACAACACAGAGTAGACATCTATAAGCTAGAAGCTCAATAAGGATAGTGTCCTACTCACATCGCTATTCTTTTTATGATTATCGTGAGTTAATGCTTTTATGACCTATATCTAACATGCATAAATTCCTATCATTCTACATACTTGGGCCTTGAGAATGCTACCACCGGCATGTCAACTGATATTTAATCAGCGGTCCGCTTATGACCGTTGCAACGATCCACTTATGACATTTTCTTTAATATCATTTAGGGTCATTTCTGATCGACAAGCGGTCCTTGTTTTGACCCGGCAGCACCTCACTTTAATATTATGCATGCTTATACTTCTTATTTATTTTAGCATAACATTAACTTATGGAAATATGAGCATATGCACTTAATGTTTAAAGTTTGTACTCTCCTCAAACCATCCTGCTATATTATGTTCATTCTAATTATAATCCTTATTTATAGCATGGTAATCATAGTATTTCACTTCTACTTAGCATGTTATAATTATAATCATAACGTAGACATAACCAAGTCATCATGCTTAATAATTAATATTATCCTAAATTAATATAATTATAATCATAATAATAAATAGACAATATCCGGGTGTTGTAGGGAGACTATACTTACAAAAAAATTTGGTTGATCGGATATCTTGACTTTACTCTTTCTCTATTTCCTTCCCTTTCTTTCCTTTCTCTCCTTTCCCTTTCTTTCCTTTCTCTGTCTTTCCTTCCCTTTCTTTCCTTTCTCTCCTTTTCCTTTCCTTTCTTTCTTTTCTTTTCTTTCCCTTTGCTGCTGGTACATGTTGCGAAGGAGCCTTTTATAGGCATGAAGGAAGAATGCCTACTCATTCTTTTAGCTTGAATTAGTGACAAGTGGGGGCCACATGTCTAGGAAATGTTTTGCTCAAGGATGACTAAGGATGAAAAAAAACGTGGCTACAGTAAGACATGCAGTAAGACAACTTTTTTTTTAACACTTAAGCCCCCATTAAGTTTTGAAATTATAAAAAAGTCCTTAATTATTTCTATTATTAAAATTAGGTATAGGTGAAAATTAAAATTTATTAATAAGTCCACTTTAAATTTATTTTCCCACTACTATATCTAGTTTAGAGATATTGGGGGATTACATTAATATTTCATTTAAATAATAATTTTAATCACTCTGAGATAATATCGAAAAATTATTTATTAAATAAATAATTTTTTAAAATTTAAAATTTATTAATTTATCAACTTTTATTGTACTGAAAATTTAGACTCATCCGCGATATGGTGGCGTTGGAATTATACTCCTAATCCTAATCTAGCACGGTTAGAAAAAAGAGCTTACTCCTCTTTTTGGTTCTCCAAAATTGATACTCCTAATTCTCTATTATCAAAACTTCATCTCACTCATCCTAATCAATATATTTCCTTCTTTGTTTTGGTGCGATTATTTTTAGGGTTGGGATCTAAACATGGGAGGCGATTCTCATCCGTGACAAATATAATGACGGTGTTTACAGTCTGTGGGTCCCACACTCTAATCCACCTAGTCCCATGGATCTCTTTGGTGAACGTGTCTCTTTATCTACTTGGCATCGGTCATCCTCCTCTAGCTATTACTTCGTCTGTAATTAGCAAATTTATGAAACCAAATTCTAAGGATTCTACTACTATTTCTAAAGATTGTATTTCCTGTCATTCAAATAAAAGTCATTGTTTACCTTTTCGTGATACTTCTCTTACTAGTAGTACTCCTTTATAATATATTTATGCTGATGTATGGGGGCCTAACTCGAATATCGTCAATTGGTGGGGATCACTTTTATATGTTACTTGTTGGTCACTTTACTAAGTACTCTCGACTTTATCCTCTTCAATTTAAATTGTAGGTGGCCGATTTATTTCCTAAATCAAGGACTTAGTGGAGACTCATTTTTATTAGAAAATTCAAAGTTCTTATAGTGATAATGTAGGCGAGTTTTAAAGTCTTAAATGATATTTCTCACATCATGGCATTAGTTGGAAGACTACCGCTCCTCACATGCTTCAGTAGAATGGTATCGTCGAACGTCGCTATTGACACATTATTTCTACTAGGCTTACTCTTCTTCATCAAGCCCAACTTCTTCTGTCATTTTGGATCTATGCATTTGAGGCTGTAGATTATCTCATCAATCGGCTCCCCATATCGATATTAGCATTCAAAATCCCTTTTGAGGCCTTATTTCACAAGAAACCCAACTATTTAAAGCTCTGGACTATTAGACGTCTCTATTTTCCTTGGTTAAAACCATATATGGCTCATAAATTGAAATCACCATTGTGTCCGTGGCTTTTTCTCTGTTATTCGAGTACTTACAAATGCATGGATATCGCCACCAATTAGGTTTATCTTTCTCGGCTTGTTCATTTTACGGAGGATGTCTTTCTGTTTGCTACTTCATCACTTTTTAGTTACCCTACTCTGCCTTCGCAAGACTAATCCATGCCATCTTCTTATCAGGTTGCCAATGGGATTGCCCACATTTCATCGCCTTTGGCCCAATCATCACAGCCCATGCCTTCTTCAGCCATAGCCCTGGCTATACTACCTTAATTCTCTATCATCAAGCACCACTATACCAGCCCAATTCTGGGCTCTTTGTCCCGGTCCGCCTCTTACACCTTCTAAAGCGCCTCTTTTAACATACCCAGCTTCAACAACCCTATCCAATTCGGGGTTCTTTCGCTGCCTTGGGTCCATAATGGTCCTTTGATCATCTTCATTCTATGACAACAAGATCTATGAATAAATCTAAGGTTCTCAATCTCATCACCAAGCATCCTATATCCATTGAGACTGAACCAACTTGTGTCTCCAAGAAATTGAAAAATTTGCGATGGTGCAAGGCTATGTCATAAGAGTTAAATGCCTTATTACATCACAATAGTTGGGATCTCATTTTGGTTTCTCATGCTTGTAATTTGGTTGGTTGCAAGTGGTTATTTTATATTAAACTCAAACAAGATGGTTCCATTGATAAGTTCAAAGTTCATCCCATTGCTAAAGGTTTTCACCAGAGACCGGTCCTTAATTATAGTAAAACTTTCAGTCCAGTGGTTAACCTGGTTACTATTCACATCATCTTGTCTCTTGCAGTTATGCATGGTTGCTATTCGATAGTTGGACGTTAATAATACTTTTCTCTATAGTGATCTTTTCGAGGTAGTTTTCATAGCTCAACCAGCGGGTTTTATTGATTCTTCTCTACCTGCTCATATATGTCGACTCCATAAGTTTCTTTATAAACTTAAATAAACACCTTACGCCTGGTATCGTGCCCTTAGTGTTGGTTACGTATTTCTTGGCTTCACTCAAGCTAAGTCGAACACCTCCCTCTTCACTCTACATCGGGCTCATTTTCATATTTATTTTCTTGTCTATATGAATGATCTCCTCATTACGAGTAATGATTCATGCCTCATCTCTTCAATCATTGTGCCGCTCAGTATGCAATTATCTGTCAAGGATCTTAGTCCTTTAATGTACTTTCTTGTTGTTGAAGTAATACATATGTGAAGGTCTCTTTCTCTGCTAACAAAAGTATATCTCTGATGTTCTTGGTCGCCATAAAATGGATGGTGCTCGTTCTCTCCCAACCCCTATGGCATCCCTCTCATCTCTCACTAAGGAGGATTCTTTTGATTTGGCTGATGCAACTAAATATCGACAAACTATTTGCACCCTTCAATACCTCACATTGACTTGTTCAGATATTGTCTTTCTAGTAAGTCGTTTGGCTCAATTCATGTCTAATCCTATATTAAATCATTAGGATGCTGTAAAGAGATTACATCGGTTTTGATCGACACCATTATTCATGGGTTACTTCTATGAAAATCATCCTCACTTGATCTCATAACTTACTTAGATATGGACCGTGCTTGCAATCCTATTGACCGCACCTGTACATCTGCTTTCCTTATTTTTCTTGGGCCTAATCCGATTACTTGGAGTGCACATAAACAATAGGCTATCGCCCACTCTTCTACTGATACTAAATATCGTGCCTTAGCTTGCACTGCTTCAGATGTTCGTTGGATGCAAAATTTATTCTCGGAGTTACTGCTACAGCTTTGTAATACTCCCACCATTTTTTGTGGTAATATCGGTGCAACTCATCTTTCTCTTAACCCTATTATACAATCTTGAATGAAGTATCTCTATTGATATTCACCTTTTACGGGACTTGGTTGCCAAGGGTCATCTTATGGTTTCTCACATTAGTACCATTGAATAACTTGCTGATTTATTGACAAAGCCATTATGTCGTTCTTGTTTTTAATTGTTGCGTGATAAAATTTTTGTTGCCGATGGGTCATCAATTTTGTAGAGGCATATAAAGGATGTAAAGATTTCATAATCTTTTCTTATAAAATCATTCCTTAATTTTAGCTAACTTCTCCATGATTCTCTCCACATAACTCTCTATTTGTATTTTAATTATATTTCCTTGTATATTGAGAATAGATCCTATAAGAAAGAAATTCCACTTGTCATATCTATTTGATAAGCCGGCACAATAAGAAATAGACACCTGTAAAATGAGTCAGAAACAATTAATATATTTCTTCTTTTTCCTCTTCTTTCAGTGAAAATTAGGACAATCTTCAGGTAAATATCAATCTTCTTCCTTTATTTATTTTTCCATACAAATTTATGGTTTATTACGTTTTTAAGGAAAAATGTTGCTCCCTTTTTCAGGGATTTTTCTTCAGCTGAAGCATTGAACTGACAAAATGGAAATTTTGTCAGAGTCGAAGTTTTGAATGCTGCTCTATTCTTAGGTTTGAAGCTTTGAATGGTACTCGAAGATTTCAACCTTCAGGTAAATATCAATGCTTCAGTAGAAGCTGCCCTATTTTGAATGCTGCTCCATTTGATATCTTAAGTCGAAGCTTTGATATAGAAATTTATCTTTTTCATTTATTTTCTTCTTTCACACAGTGGGAAGAGTCTAAGAGATTTTCGAAGCTCTTGATCAAGTGTTGAAATTTTCTTTTACAGGTGTCAAGGTCATATTTCTTAATGATCGAGAAAAAGTCCAACAAAATTATTTATTTTGCATGAGTAAAATTGTATATTATTTTACTTATTTGGTTGTCTGATCAGAGTAAAAGTTAAGGGTGCTTTTTAATTTTGCATCAATAGAAATTGTTCAGTTTTCATCCATGTCTTACTTTTCCCTTTTCAAATTCACCCTCTTTTCGGTAACTAGTTGCTCCTTTTTTATACAGTTGAATATAAGGGTAAAGGCAATGGGTACGATAGCTAGTTGCCAGGCGAATGTGAAAATCAAACATCCTATATCGTATTGTATTCAAAGTACATATCACTAATGTTATTCTTAATTTTCTTTTATTTTTTAACAGCTTGTATGTTGAAATTGAAAGTATTTTAATTTTATTAAAAGAGAGTTTTCATGACTAATCTAAGCTACTATTATGGATATATGAAGTTACACTGAAGGTGTGGTTGATAATAGTAAAAGTAATGAGTTCGTTAACTTGGTTGAACAAGATGAAGAGATTAAAATGGGGATGATTGTAAATACTGAAGAAGAAGCATATGATCTATGCAATAGACATGCATTGAGAAAGGGATTCAACATTTGAAAAGGGTACCTTCAGACGATCCGGTGAAGGGGACATTAAGCAAAAATAGTGTTTGTGTTCAAAACAAGGTTTCAATGAGTTTTCTGATCCATATAAGGTGACAATAAAAAATCACGTAGATACAAGAACATATTATTTCCCAAAAATTTGATTTGGCCTAAAAGATGGTATGTAGAGTGTTTCATTTTTGTAATGACATACAAAATCACGAGTTTGCTAGTCCGAAACAAATTTGTAATCTAAGATCCGGAAGAAAGATATTGGAAACTCAAGGACATGCTATAAAAACAATGGTTAGTGCTGGAATAAAAAGCCCACTCAATCATTCCAGAGTGTTTCAAAAGAACTTAGTGGAGTTAATAAAGTTGTATTTCTCAGTCGTGATAGTTACAACTTGTTGAGGACAATAAGAAAGAAACTGATTGAAGCTGGAGATGGACAAGTCGTTTATAATCATTTTAGAAAGATGTAATATGATGATCCTTTGTATTTCTATTTGGTAGACTAAGAAAATAGAATATGTAATTTTTTTTGGAGAGATGGTAAGCCAAAATTGGATTATGATTGATTTGGTGATGCTAATGTGCTTGATACCACTTATCGAACAAATATATATAATTTAGTTTGTGCACCATTTATTGGTATTAATCATTACTAGAAGAACACATTATTGGATTGGACATTTTTAATTGATGAAAATACAGAATCTTTTAAATGGTTGTTTCAAGCTTTTTTGACATCCATGGGGGTAGACAACCAAAAAGTATGATTAAGATTGAGTCATGGCAAATGTTAGTTTATGAGTAATCCGTAAGCGGAAACGATAATTTAAAATTATTAAGATTTAATTCTAAATAAGGATTAAACTCATAAATATATATCAAGATCGATCATATAAATATATAACAAATATATATTTAATGAAAAACATAGAAAAGTTTCGAGAAAACTAAAAGATTAAGCTCTAAAGAAATTTACTGATCTTAATGCAGAACCGAATGAATCTTTTTTCGCCTTCATCATGATGAAATTCAATAAGAAGATTGAGGTGCCCAAGTGTTTACTTTCAAATCGTAGTGCACGTAGTTTAGTTCGCTCGATTGATTTTTTATTTTAAGATTTATCATATGATTCAAAGAACTCGTGAAAAGGAAATGAAAAATCACACTTTCTTACACTAAGGATTTTGGCCAAGAGGCAAGTAAAAACTTATATTTTTCGGACACTCTTATGGAATATTTATAATACTCTTTTAGGTCTCAAGTTTTTTTAAATTAATTATGGAAATAATAGGTTAAATCCATCTAATGTATGTTCGGGCCTTGTCATGAGTCTTTAGCCCATGTATTTTAATTAATACTTTATTAATTTAACTTATGAAATCCAATTTACTAATCAGTCCATTAACTATTTAATGTGAATTATTATTAATGAAATTTAATGATCAAATTTGATGAAATGGTGGAAAGTGGTGCAAAAATTTAGTGTTGCCCCCTAAATCCTTGACTACATAAATTACCCCTAAAAAAAGAAAGATAAATACATATAAATAAACCCAAAAGTGCTTAAACAAGACTAGAAGTCTAGAAGAAAAGTAAGAGAAAAGAAAGACATCAAATTCTTGAGTAAAGCATTGCAGCTACTGCTTGCTTTGAAATTAATTAGAACTCCCAAACGTCAGCATTTCTTTCTTCCGCTGCTAATAATATTCTTTTCTGCAGTATTAGCTTATATCTTGACAATTTAAAGAGAACCTAGACAGGAGCTTTTTGTGGGGTTTGAGCAGAATAACCGACAACACAAACCCAACCAACCAAGCAACTTAAAGGGGCGACGAAAAAAAAAAATAGAGAGAGAGGGAGAGACAGAAAGGAAATAGCTATCTAAGAATCAAGTCAAGTAGGCAGGGTAGTTGTATTTCTTGGAAGGCAAAGAGAGACCAAGAAATCAAGATGCATTTTTGGTTTCCAGAAAAGAAGCTCAGGTGAGTTTGATCAGTTTTGAAATTTTATGGTTTATGTTGGCATTGATGAAAGAAAGCTAGTGTTAGTGTTTATCTTTGGGTTTATGTTTGCTTAGCTATTTCAAGAGCTGAGAATAGGCAGACATAATAAGAGAAGGGGAAAAGAGGAAATTGCCAGGGTTGAGAAATTGAAGAACTTGATAGAGTTATTTGAGGAATCTGATGCTTAAGTTAATAAGTTCCGAAGAAATAAGGTTTTTTTTTGTTAAGAGTGGAGAGTGGAGAGTAAGTAAGAATTTTGATCAATATATGCTGCAAGCCAAAATATTGGAGAGAAAGTTTGAAATTTGGCTAAAATATTGGAGGCAAGTTTGTTTTTTAGCCAAAAGTTTTAGGCAGGATATAAAATTCATTAATGTGATATAGCAATGCACATGTCCTCATTTTTTTTTCTTTTTTTTAGTGATAAATTTTATTTGTCACTTATACTCATTGTGACAGATATACGATCAAGTGATTTGTAGTGTACGTAAAGCTTATTTAATGTTTGTTAGGTTACATGAACTGTGCGCGATGTGCTGTTCTTATTAATTCAGTGGGCAAAAAAATGTACGAAACCTAAAAAAAATTAAAATATAATATAATATTTAATTTATTTACAAAAAAAACCTACCACCTAAGCTTTCCATTTTTCAGGGCCATCGCATACGACCGGCACAAAGAATTGTTGCAAATACTGCATAAAGATTGTAGGTCAAGTGACAATAGACCAATTTGGTTGTAGTGTAACTTATTTTAGCGTACATTCACCTGTATACTTTTGAGAGAATTACTATGACTTCACTTGTCCATTTGATAGCTGTTTTGTTTCTCTTGCCCATTTGACATTCGGGGTTGCTTTTAGGTCAGTATCTTGATCTTTGTTTTTTGTTTTTTTTTTTGTATTATCTGTATTGATATCCGTATAAAAGTTAAAATAATAAGCAATTTGTGGTTCCATGGTATAAGTTGTAAAAGTATTGGCGTTTTGGTGGATAATATATTCAATATATTTTTTTAGGGTTTTAAAAGAAACAGAAACAGATCACACAAAATGGTTATGCTTAAAGGTAATCTTGATGATTAGTTGCTCAAAAAGCAAGAAGCTGACTAAGCACCAATAAGAAACCGATCCCAATTGAAACATCAACTCCAAAACGTCTTTTATAAGCTGAAGAAGGGGGTGGACTCACATCAAGTTGATCATTCGGTGATTGAATGGGCGATCGAGATGGAGGAGTTGCCCCAACACTTGGTGATAGACCGGCAGAGGATTCTATAAGAGGGGAACTTGCTGGAGTAGGAACTGAAATTGCTGGAGCTGAGGGATTTTCTGCCACAATTGGTGGATTTGTGGGTGGTGATGAAGAAATAACTGGAGGAGATGAAGCTGGAGGTGGAGTAAGGATTGATGTGGGAGGAGAAGCTGGTGGAGGATTAGGGTTTGACATTGGAGGAGTAGAGTTCATTGTCGGAGGAGAAGTTGGTGGTGGAGCCGGAGGTGATGATGTGGCCAGGGTGGTGATTTCGACCTTCATTCCGGCAGTGCAATGTCCCAGTGCTCCACAGATGAAGTATCTATTGCCTGGAGTTACTAGGGGAACAACTGTGTTCCCATCAATGTATGTTTGAATAGGGTTACTTCCTTGGCAGGAATCATAGTCTGTCTTTGTGACTTCTAGAACATCATGGCTCGCTGTGTACACAAAAACTGTACGTACAAAATTGGAAACGTATAAGAGTTGGGAGTTGGTAAGGAACACGTGATGAGTTAGGGCTTGGATAAATGAAGAATCAATTGAAGCTTCTTAAAAAATTCTAAATGCAGTTTTCTAAACAAATAAATAAAGAAAACAAGAAGAGGCAATTTTAAAAAACAAACACATCATCAAATGGACAGATGGTATAGAGACCTGAGCCCGTTTCATTACTTACTCAGATTGTCTCCTACTAGAAAAGAATGAGACGATGGCCATGCTTGGAGGTTAGTCGAAAGGTCCCAACCACCGTTTGGAGCTCCGACTGTGTGATTTTCAGCCATGGCTGATTCAATGAGCATGTAGAAGACAGTGAAAGCCAAGCTTATGATGAACATTCTTTGCATTGTAGCCATGATAGAGTTATTTAGCTAGCGAGGTCAACTAAGTTGAGAATTAAGGATTTGAGATTTGAATCCTATTTATATATATAATCAATAATAACTACTGAAATAGGAACCATTTAAGAAAGGAAGTATAATATTACAAAAAAAAAAAAATATATATATATATATATAAATATTGAAAAGAAAAGGTTTATTGTTTTTAGTAGTCGAAGTTGGTTGCTTATTTGTATATATCATAGACATGGGAAGGAGGAAGGACAGGTTGTACTAGTACCTCTAGATCCATTCCAACGACTAATCATTGGTTGACCTAATTAGTTCCGTGGCTCTTGGCCTCCATCATGTTTAGGGTAGACCTAATCAAAGTGTCGGACAAATTGATAATTTAAAGAGAGAAGGCACGTCATGGAAAATGGATGCACGATTATGTGCTACGTATGTATATAAATTTGCAAGACTGCAACTAAACGAGGGTCAACGGTCAAACACCAATTAGTAGCCAATTTTCAAATGGGGGGGCATATATGAATCTTTCCAAGACATACTATATGTTAGCTCGGTACAACAAATCGTATGGTGGGATTTTTCAGGTTAAAATAAGAGAAACCCAAACGATTTTTTTTTTCTCTCTTATTTTAGTAATGGGAGTGTGGGACTACGTGTTGTATCACAGTCTCCCCCCATCACAACTTTATGGTCCAAAGTATATTATTATACATGTAGATTTTGAAGTTTGGGTTAACAGTTAAAAATCCTCTTCATTTTTATTTTGGTGTAAAAAATTCTCTATATTCTGAAATATTTAAAGAACGTTTTGTATTTTGCTTAGGGTATTAAAAATCTCATATTTTTTTCTAAATGTGTCGATCAATTCTTACCATCACTTTACGAATATTATACAAATAGATTGATGATGTGGTGTAGTGTCATGCCAAAATGGCAAGCCAAGCAATGTTTTTTTTTTTTTTTTGAAATAAAGGTATAATTTACATTCATAAACTTTTGAAAGTTAAATTTACACAAAATGACTTTCTTTTTTTAATTCAATTTTTTTTTTATTTCTACATTCATTTATCATCACTTCCACTAATTTTTCTATCTCTACGGCTGTCGAAAATAAAAATAAAAATTAATAGTTTAAATATAATTATTATTTTTTGGTCGGTCAAATTTAAAAAATTTAAATTATTTCTGATGAAAATGATCAAGAGGTAGTAAAATGATATAGAAATAAAAATTGATTAAAAATAATATAATGAGTTAAAAAATGAAAATAAAATTTTGGGTTAAAAAATTATTTAATTTAGTTCTTTCTAAATGATGAAATTAGATATGACTTATACTTTTATAAAGGTTTTAGATGGAAATCATACTTCCAAAAGTTTATGAATATAAATTATATTTTTATTTCTATTTTAACATTAAATTATATTTCGCCATTTTATAAATAAACAAAATTTTATATTTAACTTTTTATATTTCAATGCTATATTTTACTTTATTTTCATTTTCTTTCCGATCATTTTTTATTTTTCCTTTTTTGCTCAACCTTAAGGTAGATAACCGACATTTTTTCGAAAAAATTATCCGGAGAAACTTTGAAGAAAAAGAAAAAAAGAAATTTAAATGCAAAATAACCTATGAATTCAAATTTAGACGTAGTTTTCTTCTAGAAATGAAATTCATATATGAAATCGCATCTGAGATTGTAATTTATAAATGTTATCAGACTAGCCCTTAATTTATTAACAAGAATCAAATATCACGATCTCTTTTTTTATTTATTTATTTATAAAAGTAATTAACGAAGATCAATCAAATGGAGAAAAACAAAAAATAAGTTTTATATTAGACAACACATGAAAATCAAGATCATGATCACAACGACGATCCCTATATATAGCCCAGCTTCAATCACACCGCAAATCAAAATCAAAATTTGATTTAGTAATAAACAATCGCATATCTTACAAGACAACTCCCACCATAGACAACAGCTTCCTTTTTACCTTGACAACATTGAGGAAACAACTTAATAGAATCATCAAGACAACTCCTACACTCCATACTAGTAATATCTCCAGTACAATATGCCATCCCTTCAATCTCCTCCTTTTGTCCAACCTTAAACCTGTCAATCCACCACATACTTGGCCTCACAAAAGCTTCAACTGTTACATTACTCAAAAACCCACCAATCATCCTCATGTAAGCACCCGGATCACTCACATTTTTCATTTGCCCTCCCGTTCCAACCGTGACCGAATGCTCGAATGCCCCAAAGAAATCTTCATCAAGGTACTTTAATAAACAAATCCCTTTCCATCGGACTGCCCCTTTACTATTCGGGCAGGCTGCCCGTAAATTATCAGCGATGTTAATAATACAATTCTTGCAATCAAGGGCTGAGTAGTTGCCAAAGCACATGGAGAGGCCGTATGCTTTGTCATGATCATGGCCTTTGGAACCAAGGCTTGAGCCAACAAGAGGAGTTGCATAAGCAAGATAAGAAGTGAGCTCGTTGAGGTTTCGATCGTAGGAGTCATTAGGGATGAAATGGTTCGAGCCTAAACAACTGTCGGAACTGAAAATGGATTGGAATAAGAGAATGAAGGTTAGAAGATATAGATAAAGTTTGATGATCAAGAGAGGCATATTGTTTTTTCTTAAGGGATGCGTTTTTTCCTTTTTTTTTTCCTTCTCTAGTGAATTGCTCTATGAACATCAAGTTTGAGTATTTATTGTAACATTAATTAGTCACTAGTAGTATAGCGTTTATGATGTGGGTTAAAGAAGTTTTTTCAATTATATGAAGAGGCGGTTGGGTTAAAATTTTAACAAATTAAGTTCCATACTGATTGGTTACTTGTTTACTTACACTGCAATGAATTTAATTAATTAGGCTAAAGAGGAGAAAGTTCACGTGTTAAACCTATGGCCAAGAAAAATAAAACGAATGATCATGTTTTTCCAAACGTGATGAGAAAGATTGAAGTTATTTAAACGTCACGTCTTATTAAGATCAAGCTTTAAACTAATTGATTTGAGAAATATGAAAGATCGTTGACTTAACATCTTAGACTTTACCCGATCATTAACACCGAAGAGTTCGATTTATCTACTCAGAACGGTGGTGATGTCAGTCATGTCATTAAAACCCTGATTTACATGTGGCAAGCCAAAAACAGATTGATACAAAGGAAAAATGGGACACTAAAGTTGATTTTACCAAATGATATAATGGGGTAGTGGATTTTAGCAAATGGATTCATTTGACATTTGAACATGCCAAAGAGTTTCAAATTTATTTTTGGCCGAATGATTGAGGGAGAAATATCATCCGAGTGTACTAAGTGATGAGAAGAGGTAATTGTATATACACACGAATCTTGAGAAAGTAGTAACGTCCATTGAGTTGAAGCAAAGTCAAGAAGGGTTAATATTTTAAGCTCGCTTGCTAAGGTTTAGTTATCTACAAAACTTATTTACAAATAAGTTCCATATGATTTGAGAATATCAAGGAAAAATTATTATCGAGAAATAGTGTTAGCACCATATGTGAAACTTATATATAGTTTACGACTTATTTAATAACTAATTAACCTTTAGTTTGAAAAGATATAATATTTTAGGGAGGACCTAATCCAGATAAAAATTATGAATCAGCTAAAAAACAATATATATATATATAATTTCTCAATATATGACTGATTTTTATTGAGTTAGAATAAAACTTTTAGTTGCACTACATCCACCGTATAAAAGATTTCAAATTGAGATCATGACATGCCTGCAATAGTCGGTATCACGCCTCCACTTTAAGAAATCGACTATCCCTAAAATTTAAATACTGTTACAATGAATCAAATATAGAGCTAACAATTCTCAACCCTAAGAGTATGCTACAATTAGTCTCAACTCCTAAAATTCATAACAATCATTCACAACTTCCAAAACTTAAATGCATGTTAGTCTAAACTTCCAAGAATGTCTTACTGTAATATATTAATATAAAATTCATAATAATTAGTGTGTTTGGCTTAGAGAGATCAAGACTGATCTGGGATTTTCTTTAGAAGGTCCTACTATAATCTATTATGATAGCAAGTCGGCAATAGCCATTTCAAAAAATTATATTCATTTTGGTAGGAGTAAACATATACAAGTCTAATTTCATGCCATAAGAGAGAAAATTAAGGAAGGGGAAATCAAACTACTGCATTGTTCTTTAGAGAAGCAAAATGCAGACATTTTCATAAAGTCTCTTTTAGCTTTTAAGTTTGAAATGTTTAGAGGAAAGTTGAGAGTGATTCCTAAACCAATTAAGGAAGAGTGTTAGAATTTGCTTATTTTTGGAAATTTGACTTCAGGGTTGATTTTTGTTGTTCTTACTCAAATTTTGTTGACTCATGTACCATCAGTTAGATCTCTCCAATACAACTTGTAGCAATTTGAATCACTCGAATTGGTTCATTCTAGCTTAAGTTATGATCAATTTTAATCTCAAATTTTTCTTAAGCTTCTAGGTTACTTGCAGCTCGATGTCTCAATAGGTCAACAAGCTCGATGGGTCGACGGGGTCTATGACTCGATGGGTCGACGAAGTCAATGGATCAACGGGGTCGATGGGTTGACGAGTTGATGGCTGTAGTTTTAGTTTGTCTAATTACTTGTAGAATAATTCAGAAGCTAAATTTGAATTCTACAATAGTTCTGATCATGCCAATAAGCTCAGTTCGTGATTCTAAATATGTGGAAGATAGTTTCAAGTCTTGGAAATTTTTGGAATGCATTTTGAATAAATTCACCCCTTAACAATAAAAGTTTGTAAAGGCATATCTAAAGCAAGTTTACTTTTTCTATTTTTCTGCATTTTTTTTTTTTGCTTTTGTCTAAACTTTAATTAACCGGATTAGTGTTTGATATTTAGTATTTTCAATATGTTTTATTCAGTTTAAGTATGGTTGTAAGTGTACTTTGTAATCAACTCTTTTATTTCTTCTTTAAGTTGTAAAATATTGAATGAAATTATACACTTCAACAAATTCTATGTTTTTTTAGAACAAGAACAACTCACTATTTCATTCATATTCTCACTTTTATTATAAACTTCAACCGAGCATCAAAATCTTACAATATAGACATTCATTCATTCCAACAAGAGGCAAATAAAAAGTATGCATATATACCTCAACATGCACTTGCTAAAACGACATAGCATACCCTATAAGACAACTTCCACCAAAAACCACTGCACGCTTCGACGCACTACAGCAGTCCTTGAGTAACTTCAAGGAATCATCAACACAACTTCTACAATCAACACTAGTAATATCATTAGTGCATTGGACAACGCCTAAAACTTTCTTATCATTTTCCCCCACCACCATAGTTCCTATATGAGCCATAGTTGGACTTGCCGAAGCTTCTCGACTCACATTGCCCAGAAACTCTCCCACCGTTTGCGTATAACTCGCGTAAGTATTGTTTGCAGGTTCTCCTCCAGATGAGATTGATTGCAGAAGTTGACCAAAGAAATCAACGTTAAGATACTTAATTAAACAATAGCCTTCCCATTGAACTGCGCCTTTGTTATTCGGGCAAACTGAACGTAAATTGTTGCCGGCATTGATAATGCAATTTTTGCAATCGAGGGTCGAGTAAGTGCTTGAACAAATTGAGATGCCATATACTTTATTTTCTCCGTGACCTTTTGAAAGTAGACTTGAGCCTGTAAGAGGAGTAGCATAGGCAAGATATGATATGAGTTCGTTCAAGTTTTTGTCATATTGATCGTTGGTTGTGAAGTTGGACGTGGGGTAACATGTATGCGTTCCGGAAATTGTGACCGGGAAAATAAGAATAATGGTTGTTGTTATTAGGAGATGGAAGGATAATGGGGAATTGAAGAAAGGCATCCTTGTATTTTAAGAGAGTAATTGTTTGTTGGCTCTTGCTTTTTCTTTTTTTCTGATGACTTGAAGCATATGTGTATGTTTGTTTGGAGCATTGAATCATGATTTATAGTATATCAAAGTAAGTTTGAAAGTAGGAAAGAGTTATTTGATTACCGGGTTGTGCCAAGGGGTGGATTTGGCAAATGGTCAAATTTATAGGCTTGGACGAACACTAAAAAATAATAGGCCAACAATATAGGGCACCACGAAAAGGTTTAATTACCAAAAATTGAAATCAGTTTCTTTAAAAACTTGTGGTATGAGAAAAAAAGAGTATGACATGCATATTTAGAGCATTTCGATCCGCTTAACTAATTTCAGAGTACTAATATTAAATTAACTACATATTCATATTAGTTATAATTTTTCTGTGAATATAAAAAATATTTTTGTAATAAACACATCACAAATCAAGTTAGTTATATTTAATTTTAAGTTTATTTTACTAAAGTGATTTTTTAAATTTAATTAAAAAATCACTTTAGAAAGTTAAATTTATTTTAATAATATATATATATATAAGAAATGAAATAAAAAATAATATTTAATTTAGTTAAAGAGTATAATCGAGAACTCAATGTGAAGATGTTGAAAATTAATTAACTAATGTATTATAGTAGTTAAAATTAAGTTAACTTTAAAAGAGTTTTACAAAAGAAACTAATCTGAATACTCATAAATCTTTGAACCTAATTTTTTTTTCTTCTCACTTCACTTAGTAGCTGACTTCTTCTTTGGATTCTTATCTTAAGAGTTTTTGCTCTTAAATAAGGATCAAACCCTCTTTTATCGGCTTTGAAGATTTTCATTTCTTTTTTTTTTTTTTTTTTTTTTTTTTTTTGTACCAAGCATTTTTAGTTTTTTTTTTTAAACTGAGTTTTAAGTCTTACATATTGATTTATTTCATTTCTTTATTCAAGTTATTCATTTTTTTTTATAAATATTTCAATTCAATACATTAGACATGACAAATGTGACTTCCTATGATGAAGAATTAGACTAATTATGATATTTTTAACAATTTTTTTTTATTAGTTTATATATTTATACTGCCTTTTTTGAGTTTTGCTTATAAGGAGATAATATAAAATTGGGTATAATTTTTAGTCTTTTATTCTCTAAGATTAAAGCATTTGTTCTCTGAAATGAGTGAAATGATATGATAAAATATTTAGGTTTTCACTCTTTTTTTTTCTTTTACGAAGCTTTTTTAATTTATTATTATTATTATTATTGAGTTTTAAGTCTTAAATATTATTTATTTCATTTCTATATTTAATTTATTCATTTTTTTTTTTAATATTTCAATTCAATACATTAAACACGAGAAAATATGACCTCCTAAATATTGTAGAGGAGACAAAGAACTAGACTAATTATGATATTTTTTATTAAGTTTTTTTTTTGTTTTATTAGTTTAAATATTTATAATGACTTTTGAATTTTGTTTATAAATGAGATAATATAATTTTAAATATTTTATTCTCTAAAGTATTTGATCTCTTAAAATGATCGAGAGGATATGATATTTTAGGTATTCACTCTCTTCTCTATTAGATTTGTAATCTTTCGCATCAGTCCTGGATTTCGTTGATATGAATAAAATCTATTTTCTTTTGGAAAAAAAAAAAACCTAATTTTCTAATCAATTTCCAATCTTCCGTTACGTGAAAAGTTTGGACTCTCGGGAGCGACAACACTCACACTGCCCAAAAACTGAAGAATCTGCGGCATATTATTACCAAGACTACTAGTAATATTAGCACGATCCGTTCCGACAACAATTGATTGCTTAAATTGACAAAAGAAATCAGCATTTAGATACTTAAATAAAAAATTCCCTTCATTCTTTTTTTTTTTTTGGCTGAAAACATAGTATAAGTGTAGCACTTCTCCAAGGTAAAAATGCAGACATTCATTCATTCATTCACACAAGGGGCAAATGACAAGCAAGCATCTATACCTTAACATGCACTTGCTAAAACAACATAGCATAACCTATAAGACAACTTCCACCAAAAACCACTGCACGCTTCGACGAATTACAACATTCGTTGAGCACCTTCAAAGAATCATCAGCACAACTTCTACAATCAATGCTAGCAATATCATTAGTGCATTGGACAACCCCTAAAACTTTCTTATCATTTTCTATCACCACCGTATTTTGGATAAGAGCCATATTTGCATTTGTCGAAGCTTCTCGACTCACATTTCTCAGATACTCTACCACCTTTTGAGTATAACTCGCGTAAGTATTGTTTACAGGATCTCCAACAGATGAGGTGGATTGCAGAAGTTGACCAAAGAAATCAACGTTAAGATACTTGACTAAACAGAAACCTTCCCATTGAAACGCACCTTTGTTATTCGGGCAAACTGAACGCAAATTGTTGCCGGCATTGACAATGCAATTTTTGCAATCGAGGGTCGAGTAAGTGCCAGTACACATTGACATGCCATATACTTTATTTTCTCCACGACCTTTTGAAACTAAACTTGAGCCAGTAAGAGGAGTAGCATAGACAAGATACGATAAGAGTTCGCTCAAGTTTTTGTCATATGGGTCGTTGGTTGTGAAGTTGGACGAGGTGTCACATGTCTGCGCACCGGAAATGGTGACCGGGAAAATGAAAAAAATGATTGTTGTTATTATAACATGGAAGGATGATGGGAAATTGAAGAAAGGCATTCTTGTGTTTTAAGAGAGTAATTCTTTGTTTGCTCTACCTTTTTCGTTTTTTGGATGACTTCAAAGGATATATGCATGTTTGGAGCATATATTGAAGCATGATTTATAGTGTATCAAAGTAAGTTTGTAAACTTGAAAGAGTTATTTAATTACCGGGTTGTGCCAAGGGGTGGATCTGGCAAATTGTTAAATTTATTGGCTTTTGCACAAACCATTATCAATTATATTTTGTGAGAGAAATAAGAGTTTGCATTGGAATACCGTAAAACCATTAAGAATAATAAAACCAAAAAAAAAAAAAAAAAAAAGATAGGGCCCCACGAAAAGGTTTTACCAAAAGTCATGTTTTGACACTACATCAACATATTTCTTTACTAACTTGTGCAATCAGAAAAAAAAAAAGGTATAACATGCATAATAAATTATTAATTGAGTTAATTTATTTTTTTTATTATAATACGGTTCATATTTCAATTTCAATGAATTTTTTAATCATTATGTTATCGAAATCAAAAATTTTAATATATTTGATAATTTTTTTCATGAACCGACATGATATTTTTAAATGACATAATATGTTATGATGATATGTTACGACATTTTAAAAAACTATTGAAAATTTTTGATATTTCATCTTTACACTTTTTTTTCTCACTTTTTTCCTTAATTAATTTTTTTAATTTTCATTTACACACTACTTTTTATTTATTATTTTTTTTTAAATGAAAAAATTAGGGAGGAAAAAAATATTAAACCTAATTTCATTTCTTGCGTAAAAATCCAATCCAATTTTGTGAGAAATCAATCAAAAGAATCTAGTTTTTTTTTTATGAGATATTCAAATTTAATAAGTCTAATTACTCACGAGAAATCAGATTAAATCGATCTAATCATTTTAGAGGAATCCAATTGAATTAATCCGATTATTCTTTACAAAGAATTCAGTTATTCCTCATAAAGAATGAATCCGGTTCTTCTTCGTCATGAAGAAGGAGATCGAACCCAAATATCTGTTTACTCTTGTTCTTCGGAAAGAACAATATTGTGGCATGCGATTTCCTTCCTTTGAATTCAGATTGCGGCCTCCGGTCTGCTATTTTATGTTCTGTACTTGTATTCTTTAAATATTGGTAGTTTGAAGTTGTTTTTGAAACTTTTGTATTTTAAAGATTAGTTATGTTATTATTTTGGGTTTTGGATTTTTAGTTCTTATTTATTTATTGTTGCTTTTGAAAGCTGGTGGTTTTTCCATTGGTGTACATTTAGTCTTAGCCGGTGTAAATTATTGAGAAATGGGGAATTGAGGTTGATTTATAATTTTGACAGATATGAAATCTGAAGTTTAATTTTATAATTTCTTAAAAGTGAATAAAAAAAATCTGATAGTACATATTTATTAAAGCTTAATGATATCTGTTAAAACGACAAAAAATATGCTAGTTCTCAAAATTTATGTTTCGGATGATATTCTAAAAAAAATTAAAAATTATTATTGGGCCAAAAATAAATGTAATTTTCAAGTGGCGTTTGTGGCTTTTTTTTCTTTTTGAACTTCAAAGTAACATTAAAGTCGACGACCTTTACACTCAAAAAAGGGCTCATAATTCTGCAAGTTGAGCCTTTGACCTTGAGTTTACCACTTAAGCTCTAAGCTTGCAACAGTAAGCTATCTGCTATTGGAAGAAAATGATGGCAGTTGGATTTTAGCAAATGAGTTGATGCATCAAGTAGTTGATTGACGGTGGTGTTAGAAAGGGTTAATTACTCTCGTTTGGTGGTTTTCTTTAGTTATTGATTATTTTGTTTTTGGCAATTACTAAAAACTGCATTTTATAAAGGCCTCAAAAAGAGTGCGTTTGTTGTATCTACATTGAACACGGATGAATGAATCAATATTATAATTTTAATTAAGAAATTACTTTGCCGTACAGCGTTGCTATCTCATCTACGTTTTAGAAGAGGTACTTGGATCACTAATACCAAAAATGTGGTAAAATATGAAATTGTACCTTATCCACGGTACAGAAGTTTCCTATATATAAATAGGATATGAATGTATAACATGTATTTGGGTATATGCGTAAGATATATATATATATATATATAACGGTACATAAATTTCTACAAAATTCACTGTTATATGGTATCAATAATGGTTTAACATATCATAAAATATAATTATATATAGTCAAATTTTAATAAATTAATATTGTAGAATTAAAAAAAATTATTAATTTAATTAAATATCAAATTATTGAAAAAATATAAGATAAAAAAATATTATTTAATTAGATTATTAATTGATCGAAGTTTCATTATATTTACATTTTCTAAATTATTTCATTTGTTTGTTGCTTGAAGTAAAATATCAAACTTTTATGAAAGAATTTGGGCTCATAACTTATTTAGAAAGTATATTTAGATTTTAGTCTCATTCTAAAATTTGTTAAAATACTGACATCATTTTTTATAAATTTAAAAAAATAAAAATATTAATCAATTATTAAAATACCCTTATAGCTAGAAAATGAAAAGAAAAAAAACGGAATCACAGAAAATCTTAACTTTCACAATTCTCCTATCACGAACACAATCCGAATCACCGAAACGGAAGCTCAAACCCTTAGTTTCGCAAAGTTTAAACCCTCGGTAGTCGAAAAAATCCACAAAAAAAAAAAATCGAAGGTAGCATTGGATTGATAATCAAAAATTGATTTCATATTTTTTTGGAGTTATTATATTTATTTTGATTTGAAATTTGAAGTATTTACAGGGTTCGGACCATCAAATAATTTAAAATGTATTGTTTGATGGCTCGATGAGAATATTAATATCCATCGAGCCATTGAGCTAGAAGTTCATATGCATTGCTTGACAAATGGCCATCGAGCCATCGGACAATCGAGCAGTGCATATGAACTTCTTGCTCGATGGACATTAATATTCCCATCGAGCAATCGAGGACCTCAGTTTATATGAACTGCTCGATGGCTCGATTACTGCTTATATTCACATCGAGTATTACAGTGTTATTCAGAAGTTTATTATTTTTTAAATTTTAAATTTAGTTTTATATAGTTTTGTTGAATTATTTTTCATTTTAGGTGGATCAAATTCCTATATATTGTGAGCTAGAACCTATAATTGATCAAACTCTTCATTTCAAGATCCGCACTACTGTGATATCAAAGTAGGAAGTGGTGATGGCCAATATAAGGAAGAAGTTAACCCCAGTACAGTTGGGTCTCTTAGGTCTACTTGTCTGGGACATTGTCTGGATGTAAGTAGTCAACTTAAGAACTCAGGCCAACTTACGAACTTTTTCATTCTTCGGCGAGTGGAGTGTAAGAAGAAGCACAAATTGTGGTTTACGCACCACAAGAAGCTAATGCTATTTGGTCTAAGGGAGTTTGCATTGGTGACGAGATTAAAATGTCATGCAGAACTTCTGGACCACATAATTAAGATGATAGAAAAAGACGAGCACTTATTGAATAAGTATCTTGGTGAGAAGCTTGTCAATGTGTCGGAGCTAGTAAAGAAATTTAGAAGTGATGATGGGCCATTGAGTAACAAAGATGGTGAGATTAGGAAGATAGCTCATGTTTACTTCATTGAGGCAGTCCTTTTGGCATAAGGACAGAAGAACAAGATCCGACTATTGACATTGTCCATAGCCAACAATTTGGGCTGGCTCGAGCAATACCCTTGGGGTAGACGTAGTATGAGCTTACAATTTAATCTCTTAAGAAGGATATCAAAAAGAAGGCAGTCGCACATAGGGACGGGCCCGAGGGGATGAAGCCAAAAGAAGAAACCTATGACTTATACGAATTTTTGATTGCTTTATAGGTTAGAGTTTATATTGAACTTTCACCGTATTTTGGTTTATGTTTCCTAATAGTTAATTCATAACTTTATAGGTATATGGTTACGAAACCATTCCTCATATTAAAAGGAAAGTTAGATTTTGGGCTAATGAGAATCGAGTGCCTCGGTTTTTAAATTGGTCATTAGTGGATCCGCCCGGCAGTCATGAAAATGTCGAGTCGTGGACTAGGAAAAAATAAGTAATGTTTCATTTCTTTAATTCATCTAGTACTTTAGTTCATCATACTACTTGAAATTAAACTGACTTTAATAATTGTTTAATACAGCTCATCATCCGTGGAATCCTAAAGCCAACCAAGGAAGAATCAATTAGGAGTATTAGACATGATGCCCTAAAAGTATGTAATAAGTATATTTTTATGAAATTAATGAAAGTGACATTTTTCTATATAATTTTTTGAATATGTTATTATTGAATAATGTGTATTAATATCAGAAAATTCCAAATTCATTTATGTAACTATAATCTTGCGTTATTACGAAAATATTAAGATTATAGATAATAAATTGAATAGTCCGCAACATATTAAAGCATGAAATCTTTAATATGTAGTTGCTAGTATGCTACACTAGCATCATGAATGCAAGTGATCTAGATCCGAATTACTAATGTAGATAGATATTTTAGTGGATGTGCTTTATATAATAGGATTATATAGGACATGACCCAATATGAATTAATTCTTTATCAACATACCGTTTGGCATAAATAATTTTATTCATTTCAATAGATGATCATATGGAGACAATTTGAATTCTGAGTAGTCATAAACTCATGTTTATGTCAACTAGATCTTTTACTTCATTTGTCACGGTTTGTTTGTAAAATAAGCTAAATAATTTTATTTTGGAGATTCATGAGGATAAGTGGCTGGAAACATGATTTATAGATATGGAATCCAGACCTTCTTCATAGAAGATTGTATATTAGTTCACTTGAGGGTTAATTCTGGAACTGAATGATTTTGAGTTCAAATTTATAATTAAGTTATAAATTGATTGTTCACTAGTAGATTAATAGTACTTAATGATAAAGAGATAATTAAAGAGGTAAAATAATAATTTTGACCAGCTCTAATTATGAATCAATTCTTAGAGGATTGAATAATGTAATGATAATATCAATTAACTACTAGAAATTGCTCAGTAATTTGTTCTATAATTGTAAGAATGCAATCTCATATTTTTTGTGGAATAATATTGGGATTAATAAACAATATTTATTAGATTAAATAGTTTAATTAATAATCCAATTTATTAGAGTTTGGAATTATAGGGTCCATGGTTCGCAAGTCGCCTCTATGAAATAATGTATAGGGTAAGAGTGATAAAAGTTGAAAAATGACTTATTTGCAAAGAAAATATTTTTCTCAAACAAATTTATAATTCGTATTTATTAATTAATTAAAAGATGTATTTAAATAGTGAATTTCGAAATTCACTTTAATAAAATAATAATATATTTAATTTAAAATTAAATATGCTATGTAATATTAAGTTGATATGAGATATCAATTTAATATTAAAATTATGCAAGTCAAATTTAAATTGATTTCAGAAACTAATTTAAAAGTTTTTTAAAATATGTGATTTGGTTTAAAATAAATAAGTTTCTATTTTAAATTAGATTTGAATTAGTAGAATTAGATTTGAAAAGATTTGATAGAATAAAATAAAAAAATAACACAATCATAATGTGACATGTGTCACAACCTGTGAAGGGCCCTTCGACCCTTAGAATCACTCTATGTGTCGAAAGGTCTCGACCTATGAAGAACCCTTTGACTCTTAGAGTTAAATGTGAGATGATGGGTAGAAGGGTTAAAACCTGTAAAAGGTATTTCGACTCTTAGAGTTACTCTACGGGTTGTAGAGCCTCGACATGTGAAGGGCACTTCGACCCTTATAGTAACTTATAGTTACATGTGAGATAATGGGTCAAAGGGTCGAAGCCTGTTAAGGGCCCTTCGACTCTTAAAGTAACTTAGAGTAAATTAGAGTTACATGTGAGATGACAAGTCGAAGGGTCGAAAGATCAAATGGTCAATGGTAAAAGCCTGTGAAGGGCCCTTCGACCTTTAGAGTAACTGAGAGTAAATTAGAGTTATGTGTGAGATGACGGGTCGAATGGTCAAATGATCAAAGGGTCGAATAATCAAAGGGTCAAGGGTTGAAACCTGTGAAGGGCCCTTCGACTTTTAGAGTATAGAGTTACATGTGAGATGACGAGTTGAAAGGTCGAAGAGTCGAAGGGTCGAAAAGTCAAAGGGTCAAAGGGTCGAATGGTCGAAAAGTCGGAGGATTGAAGGGTCGAATGGTCGAATGGTCAAAGTGTCGAAACCTATAACGGGCCCTTCGACTCTTATAGTTATAGTTGCACGTGAGATGACGAGTCGAAGAATCGAAAGATTAAAGAGTAGAAGGGCATCTCAAATCGACGTCTTAGGACTCAAATAGTTATAAGTGATAAGTAGCTTAATTAGTGGACATAACTAAATTATGATTGCTTGATATTATTCTTAAAGTAAAGGTCAGTAGTTCAAGCCAAACTCTTTTCGATGCCTAAATTTAAAGAAAAAAGAAGTTAAATAAAAAATAGTAATAATATTAATTGATAAGTGGCTTAGCAATTCTAAAGTGCTTACATTTTATATTTTTTTAACGAGAATAAGCGTTTAGTAAAAAGTACTTCGGATAATTTATGAGGAGAAAGATATTTGATAATTTCTGAGTTGAATGACGTATTACTGTTTAATTAATTAAAAAACATGATACATAAGTATGTAAAAATAAATAAAGAACATATATGTATATATATATTGAATTGGCTCTAAAAATCTAAAATAAAAAACGAATAGGGCTACATGAGGGAGATAATTGCTACAAAAGAGAAAATTTTTAATTTTCATTTTTATTTCGGTAATGTGAAAATTCAAAATTTGGTTACCATTGCTTTCCTACGAAATGAATAATTAAAGGGAAAAATATAATAAATTCCTCAAAAATTCATATTTATTATAATGAACTTTTCAAAATTTGTATAATTATAATCAACATCTTGATATAAAGTTTTATTATACTAAACTCCTCATAATTATATTTCCGTGTATTTTCACAGATTTGTCCATGATGCATCTATGTGATAGGTATTTTAAACTTTTAAATCCCGAATTTATCTTTTTTTATATATTTATAACTCTAAAATTTTCATTTTTTTTCCCTAAGATTATTATTTTTTCATTTTAACCCCAAATCTATCGACAAAGGTCCAGCTCCAATCGCCACCCTAAGATTTTTTATTTTCATTTGGTCGAGCTCGAGCTCAAAGCTTCATCAATGAATTTAGGGTTTAAAAAAAAATTATAGGACAAGAAAATAGAAACATGCACGAGTCTATTAAAATTGATGAAAAGATAATTACGAAATTCATTATGATAAAATTTTCATAAGAATATTGGTTATAGATACACAAACTTTAGGAGGTTGATTATAATAAAATGAACTTAAGGGGATTTATTATACTTTCCCCAAAATAAATAAAAAAAATCGATTATTGATTTTAAAAAGTCCTAAGAAAAAACAAATAATGGTGCAAGGTAGTTCTTGGATCTAGAAATTAGGGGAGTATGGGTTAAAAAAATAACAAAAATAATATATTTTGGCCATTCACTCGAAATAGTTTATTTTAACAAAATAAGCATGTTTTAATGCTTATAAGTACTCTAGATGGACTTAATCGACTAATCGTGGTGATTGTCACAATTTTGAATATGAAGTGAAAGTCTAAGTAGGTGGAATACTCGTAAGTGAAAATATGAAGTGAAAGTCTAAGTAGGTGGAATACTCGTAAGTGAATAAAAAATAATAAATTTCATCATGAAATAAGCTTAGTGACTTGGAGAAACTAATTTAATCACTTTAAAGATTTGATGAATTGACAAGAAGGCACCTAATTCTTATGCGTGACTCATGGATCATACTTGTAATTTATTAAATACCGTCAATTGAAGAAGGTACGGAAAGGAATATATATAAGGGCTAAAATTTTTCTCAATATTCCGGTCAAAAGGAGATCAAGGAATATCTTTCATGTGAGAAATTGCAAGCGTAGGACTTGGTCTTGGGATTTTCTCAACAACTAAAAAAAAAAAAAACAAAGAAGTGTATCCATCCATTAAGAACTAGACTATATTTAAGTAATCAACTAAAAAAGAAGTGTATCACTTGGTCTTGGGACTTGGTCTTGGGATTTATTTAAGTAAAGTAGTAGTAATAGACTTACAATTATTAATAGTTGAGCTTTTTAAGAACTAGACTATATTAAATTATATATATATATATATATATAGATAGAGTGGGTGGGTACCCATCCATTAAGAGAATAAAGTTTATTTTTTTAACATTAATTTTTTTGTAAATTTTTTTAAATATGAGATATAATATTTTTAATATATTTTTTAAATTATAATATTACTTTAAAGTATATATATATATATTTTAGTGGGTGACCTATAATATATATAGTAATTAATCTAATTACGTGTTGAATCTGACTTTAATTTTGTATAAAAAAATATGAATTTTTATTTTAAAATTAATTAATAATAAGATAAATTTACTAATTTTTCTTGTATATTAATTTCATAAATATTATCTTTAAATATGACAAAACCAAATCACTAATACATCTAATTAAAAGTCGGCCAAGTTAATAATTGGAATTTAGTTGGATGGGGTGGGTGAACAATTTTGCTTTTAAATTAAAAAGCCTAATAATCAATATATAATAATCTTTTTCTATATAATTAAGTCTAATAATTAATAATAACCCCTTTATAAAAATAAAATCAATCTATAACTATTTATTCCATATAAACATAGAAAAATATTTATATGGATTTAGTTTACAAATTTTTTGTGAATTAGTTTCAATTAGCACCAATCCCAAGCCCCCAAAGTATTTATAAGAGCATTTTTGTTCAAATAATAATAATTCTTTCCAGCTCCATTTGGCACTTATTCTTTGGCCAGATTCACAAAACATTTGTGAATCAAATTCATTTACGAATCTCACAAATATAATCCATAATATAATATATTAAATATTTTTATAAATTATATGTTAGTATAAAAATTTCATAATATATTTAATTTCTTATCATAAAATTTATAAATCGATTTAAGGAGCTGCGCCGTTTATTTTATAACATAACATAACGAAAGAAAATAAATAAATGTCAATGTGTCGTTGAAGTCCAACATTATAGGAACTAAATACAAATACCCTTGAAAACTTAAGAAGTGACAACGTAAGAGGTTTAGACCAAACTTATAGTCAAACCCAATACATTTCGGTGATACACACTCCTATTCTCATCATATCTTTAACCTTCTCCAAGTAAAAGTTGCTTCATTTTTCCATAAACGTTTTTCACTCTATCTTTTTCCCCATTCATCATATCTTCCACCACCATCTTTCTCATCATCAATCATTGTTTACCGCCAACACATAAGGAAATTATACAGATTTCACGGAGGCAGGACCGCAGGGCCGCAGGGGTACAGGCTGTGGCGCCGTCTTCAATGATCAAAGTGGGTAGAGGGTGATGCTGGACGATTTTGTTTTTCATATTTCGCAGTCCCTCATGTGTCTATCTGATTCTTAAAACTTTGAGAGTTTTAGCCCTCTTGGCATTTAAATTTTAAGGGGAGTAAAGAAGTCCATAACATAATAGGGAATATCAAACTTACCGGCATAGCTTTTTTCAAATTAATTTATAAATGATAAATTATAAATTAATATAAATATTCATAATGTATGTTGTGGGTTCCGTTATAATACTTAAGCATGTGTCAGTCTCGTCGAATCAATCTGACTTGAATGTGTTGGAACTTGATTCCAGCATTAAAAAACTCTAAATGACTTAAAAATTTGTTTCCAATACGGGATACTAGAAACATCCTCAATTTGTTCCTTTTTCTAGAAGAAAGGTGGCGAGAAAAATTGAATCAAATTCTCTCCCATCATTTAATAGAATCCGATCCGAATTGGTGAGATGGAATACGGGCTTTCGTGCTTTGCACTTTGCCTTCTTCTAACGTAATGTTGTTTAGACAGGTGGAGAGCAATCTAATACGGTTTTAATTTCTTAATTAGTGGGAATAGAACCTTAAAATGGGAAAAGAGAGAAGGAAAGCTGATCTGTATAGAGAGAGAGAGAGAGAAGGAGTGGTATTGTAAGAAATGAGAAACAAAAAAGAAAGCGAAAGGAATAAACGTGTATGGAATGGAATAAACGTGAACGTACTACTACAGTATAGGTTACGAAGAAATAGTGCATTCATTATGCCATTATTTTTCCTCGATATATATATATATGTATATATATCGATCAATGAGTAGGCAATGATACATTGTCTCATCTGGCTTAGAGAGCAAATGTCTCATCCCTCGACACACATGGTATAGAATTATCTATTCTGCATATCTTTTAGTTTAGATAACTAAATATACAGTCTTATTGTAAACCAAAACCTATTGGTTATAGTGAATATAGAATTGATTTCTCTTTATTTTATTTTTCTTTTTAAGTGTATGTGAAAGTAATCTCAATTCTTATTGCACATACACACGACGAGCTTTACCAAATATGTGTGTAAATTGAGATTTTATCGAATATATTTAAGAGAAAAATGAAACGCTAGATTTATATCGGGTGAGCAATAAAGATACTACTTTACACTTTTACTTTTTCTCCTTTTCTGGTAGGCATCCTTTGAAGAGCTTGATAGACCAAAACAAGAACGACAAAGAAAGCGTGGAGGACAGAAAGCAACGTACTTTGTATATGGTAAAAGAAACCCTAGTTATGCTACGTAAGAAAAAGATTAAATTTCTGGAGAAATTAACACGAACTAAATTATTGCTGCAGCTATGGAGGGATTCGATAACATGGCATTCGTAGCAAATCAAATAAGCCTTGTGACTTACTTCTATAGCTATATGAACTTCAGCTTAACGAAATCGGCCACCACGTTCACTAACTTTGCAGGCACGACTTACTTACTTACGCTCGTTGGAGGATTCGTCTCTGATACCTATCTCTCTAGATTTGCTACTTGTATTCTCTTTGCTTCCATGGAATTGGTGGTAAGTAATTCATGAATAGCTAGACTTATATACATCTCATAAATTTGTCATAACTAGGTAGAGTTAGGGTCCCATGCTTAAGAACTACTTATAGATCAGACATTTTTGTGTTGATAAGGGTCTACTGTTATATACCAAATTAAATCTAATCAGAATTAAAAATATTTTTTTTTTATGTTTCATATCACCTATTTTATATGAGAGTAATATTTATATTTATAATTGTATAGCATTCAAGATTTTCACCCGGTGCATTCTTTAAACTTTCAAAATTTGAAATTAAAATCATTCTTATGAATTTACGGATTTCTAAAATCGAATGTATAGCTAAATTTATCCATTTCTATGTCAGATTTGTTTTCTGACATGATATCCAATTAAATTTCAAGTTCACATTTTGATTTTAAACGGTGCTTATTTTGTTTTTTTTTTCTTTGCCCAAAAAAATGATTTAATTTAAAAATAAGGAATTGTTTTTTTTTTTTTTGTTTACTTCAAAAATTCATGTGGTATGTATCTAATTTTTAAACCTTATAGGAACGAACTCTATTAATTATTGAAAACCTTAAAGAAGGTATTAAGTCTAGAGTTTACTCTTAATTAATTAATAAATAATTTCTCTTATTTATCCATTTGTAGGGATATGCACTTCTTGCACTACAAGCGGGCGTTCACAAGCTAAGGCCAATCCCTTGCAATGACATAACACTTAGGCAAAACAATCAATGTGACGTAGCGACTTCAGGGCAAGAAGCGTTGTTCTTTATTGGCCTTTACTTAATAGCATTTGGGACTAGCGGCATTAAAGCCGCCTTACCGGCCCTAGGAGCCGAGCAATTTGATGAAAAGGATCCAAAAGAGGTAACACAAGCTTCAAGTTTCTTCAACTGGTTTTTATTTAGCCTTGTTTCTGGAGCACTATTCGGTGCAAGTTTTGTTGTTTGGATAAGTGAGAACAAGGGCTGGAAATGGAGCTTTGGTCTGTGTGCTATTGGTATTTTGCTCTCGATTATTTTACTGTGCATTGGCAAGCCATATTTTCGAAATGATGTCTTTTGCAAAGGAAGTCCCCTTCTTCAAGTCCTTCAAGTATTGGTGGTTGCTGTGAAGAACCGAAACCTACCGATTCCAGAGAATGAGGAGGAATTGCATGAAGTTCGTCATGCAAACGAAGGGCAAGTTAATGAAATTCTCCAGAGAACCAGTCAGTTCAGGCATGTTGTCAAATCTTAGAACGTTTGGAATAGAGGTTAGTATTGGATTTAATATGTTATTGATGAGCTTGTCTTTTTATCAGATTCTTGGATCGTGCTGCAGTGACTAAGAGCAATACTAACATTAGAACAATGTCGATCAACCGTTATGGACCTTGGAATTTGTGTACAGTAACACAAGTTGAGGAAACAAAGACTCTGATTCGAATGCTCCCGGTTTTTCTCAGCACTATTTTCATGAACACATGTTTAGCGCAGATCTTGACATTCTCAGTCCAGCAAGCGACAACCATGGACTCTTATATACACAGTTTTCGAGTGCCTCCTTCATCAATCCAATTGCTCCCATTAATTTTTATGTTTTTTATGCTCCCAGTTTATGATAAGGTTTTTGTTCCTCTTGCTCGAAAAATAACCGGAATCCCATCTGGAATCCGGCATCTCCAACGAATCGGAATTGGACTAGTTCTTGCAACCATTTCCATGGCGATCGCGGGCTTTGTAGAGACACGCCGGAAAAATGTAGCTGCTCTTCACCACATGGTAGACTCTAATGAGCCTTTGCCAATGAGCATGTGGTGGCTCGGTTTCCAATTTACACTATTTGGAGCGGCTGATATGTTTACTCTAGTGGGTATGCTAGAGTTCTTCTATCAAGAGAGCTCAACTAGGATGAAATCACTCGGCACGGCTATTTCATGGTGTTCGTTTGCATTTGGATTTTTCACTAGTACTGTGGTAGTGGAGGTGGTGAACAAAGTAAGTGGTGGCTGGCTAGTTAGCAATAATATAAATAGAGATTATCTCAACTATTTTTACTGGTTACTATCGGTGTTAAGTCTTATAAATCTTGGGATCTACCTAGTTTGCACATCTTGGTATAAATATAAAGTGGTGGAGAAGAGGCAGGACCATGGGAAGGAACATGTTGTAAAGGGAATCCAGCTATGACTTAACAGCTGTTTATGTAGTTGGTAACTCCGTTCCTGTTCTAGTTCACTTGTATGTACGGGAGCTATCTCTGTAAGCTACGTAAAATAATTTGAAAACTTCCATTAATAAACATTAATTGTACGTACGGGAGCTATCTCTGTAAGCTGCGTCAATTACATTGCCTTTCTTCGTAGGTGTTATTTAAAGGGTTAACGACTAAAAGGCCCATGTGTTTTCATTTTTGGGCTATAAAATCCACTTGTTTTGAATAGTATAAAAAGAACTCTTGTATTTTCTTTAAAGGGCTAAAAGCACCTTACAGTTTTCTAAGTGGGTGAAACAACCCACCCCTACCATTAATTGATCCGTTTTCTATAAATGGAAAGATGATGTGCCAATCCAATGTTGACTTGCTGCATCATCTTAGAAAAAGAAACTCTTACATTTTCTATTTTTAATTCTTAATAGAATTGCTCAGGTCTCTAACCCTAACAACTTGTTTCATCCAAAATTCTTTAAGGATAGAGAGGAAGACTTATTAGACCGTAAGAGTGATCCGAAATTGTTCTGTAATCCAATGGCCAATCCAAGTACGATTTTTTAATCATTATATAACTAAATAATATTTCTAACATACAAAATCTAATATTTGGAGAAGTAAATTGAGATTTCATATGAGCTTGAACAGTATATGAATGGTCCAAAGTAATTTAGAAAGAAATGATTTATTACTGCTTAAATAACTTAAAAACACGACTTAGACATATGTTAAAATACATAATTATTTACAAAAGATAAATTAAATTTTACTTTATATATAAAAAGCTAAAATTGAGAATATGCTATTGAAATAGTATGTCATTTGGGCTTTTTGTCATGTTATCCAAATATTTTACCTTATTAATTTGATTAAGATTTTGTGACGAGGGACAGCAAGATAATATCATCTTTGTTTAGTTATCAACAAAACTCAGAAATCTAAAATCAAACCGAATGAGGTTACATGAATTAGTTGAACTAAAATTGTACAAAATAAAATATTATTAAAATATAAATAAATAAACACAATTATTGATAGAAAACTAACATGTAAAAAAAAAAAAGAAATATAAAAATAAAAAAAAATAAAAAAAAAATTTAAATGATGTTTATTGCTACTTATAAAAACCCACCTCTTAAATGTTTACTGTAGAGTTGACAATCCTTAAAAGTTAGATTACATCCAAAGTGCGTAGACAGTAATGAAATTGAAAGTAATAGACAGGGAGAGTGGTCTTATAGTGAAGTGCTTTTCTACCTTTCTTGGACCTACTAAGACAGAAGGAATACTATAATTTGAGAATTACCCACAAAAATGATCATCCACGTTTTTCTTTTCTTTTTTCTGGAAAGGAAAAGGTAATCATTTATACTAAATTATGACCGATCTGAAGGATGAAGTCGTTCCATTATGTCGAAAAGTATTACTATTAACATTATCTTCATTGTTATTATTATTATTTTATTTCACTAAAGTCCTATAATCAAAATTAGAAGGAGAAAATGGCCGGAAAATAAAATTTTATCTTCCTCCCTATTTAGGAAAATTTAAATTACTTTTTCGATAGGGACCAAATCCGATCGAATTTCTGAATCAGGAGAAAATGTTGGGTCGGTTGAATCTCAACCTAAATCCGACTTTTGATCATCCCTTATCAAAATTGCATTATCTTAGTTGTTACTGCACCAAAGTAACTCAAATCCAACCCTCAGCCACCGCATCCCCACATATGCTTCCAGCTCCATCTTCAACTCCGAAGAGTTAATGTCCAAAAAAAGAAATTAATAAAAGGTGGAAAGCCCAGACCCCCAAGTTATTCAGGCTTAAACCGTCCAAGAATTATGTATGTAACTATTGCATTTTTTTTTTCTTTTAAGGCTCCAAATCTTATTTTTGCCTTAGGCCCCTAATATATTGAGATGACTACAGCAGTGAGGAATGAAGTCCAATCTAGGTAACTATAAAATGGAGATCCTCTAACAGATGGCACGTGCCTGCTAATGGGGGACATATAACCCTGGAGAAGGTGGAGAATGATCCAGACATAGTAGAGCCGTATGAAAGTAGTGGGAGATGATCTTGTCGCACCCATGAAGGGTACTCTCCAATGAGAAGAAAACACAGGTCATAAAAGTACCAAAGGTAGTCCCTCAGCACCGGCTTATTACAAGGCTCAGCTGCCCTCCTAAAGGGTTTTAAGTGTTCTTCTATCCCAAAAACTCTTTTTTACATAACTATTTTATCTAGTTCCTAGACACGGACTTTATTATAGGAGTGGTTTTGCGGATAGTAACCCCAACAATTCTTTTCAATTTTTTTTTGCGGAAGGGCATGACGATGGAAGACATACCATTGGAAGTTCCATATTTTGTACCCACAATCATCCTAGCTTGTTAATATTACTAGTGCTATGTTGTGTTCTGTAATTGATGCCATTTTTTGACCTTTCTTGTGAACGGAAACAACTACTATTTTGTGTGCTTTTCAACCACTCATTTATTCTTTAATATTAATCTGATATTGTTTCGGACTAATCAATCACATGCTTTTACCAGACAAACAAGTTTATTATGTTTCTCCCATTACCTAAATTCTATAATGATGGTCTCCCATTTCAAGTTAATCAAGCATAAGTTTATAAAGAGAGATGAGGAGCACCGGCTTTGGGGCGGCAAAAACAATAACTAAATGAGTAAATTACTACACATGTGATCAAATCTTGTAACACCCACTAGACAATATATATATAACATTTTTTTTTGTTGGTTAATTTGTTAAGTGATTGTGAATCATGTGATGAATTGATACTAGTTATAATAATAAGCATTACCTTCTCAATTGTGGCCATCATATTTTGTAGGGCTGTGCAACAGTCGTTATCAGTAAAACCCGAATTGAAACCGACATAAACTGATTTTGCCACTGACTCTAGTAATTGACTGGTTTGATCATGACCACCGAAATGGGCATCGATTTTGAATCGATCGATTCCAATCGGTATTGGTTGGTGTTCGTATCGCTGAAATGGACTTTTTTTTTTCTTTTCTTTATTTCTATTGACATTTTTCTTCCTTTCGGACGTGGCTTATAGTTAAATTGATTTATTTTTAATTCATTGATTTGCTAAATATTATTTGATTTCTAATTTTGTAATATCAGAAAGAAAAAATGATAAGGTTATGCTATTGATATGATATCCTTTTTTCGTCTGTAGTAACGGCTTCTGCATCAAAAAGATACAAGTATCGCGTGGAATAAGAGTAAAAAATTGAACAAAAGATGAGATATGTGTTCGTGGGTCACTGCAGCGGCGTTCGTGGGTCACGGTAGTTAGGAGAAATGGTGAAAGTTAGGACTTCTATAATTCTATCGTGAACTTGAAGAGTTGACTTCAAGAGCTGCTAGGAGGTGAAAGTTAGGACTTCTATAATTCTATCGTGAACTTGAAGAGTTGACTTCAAGAGCTGCTAGGAAATAAGAAAATAAGAAAAGAATTAATATGATTGATATGATTTTTTTTGTACAATCATAATATTTTATATATTTTTGAACCCGCAAACTATAGACATTTGGAATGATTTTTATGTCGAAGAAAGCTTCACTTGAAGAAACTCTTAATATCCCCGACTCATCGGTCATACGTAAAGATTGATTGCTTAACTTAGAGTTGGGAACTTGTCCTAAGTTTACACTCTTATAAATCATTATGTTCAATTTAGGAACCCTAGATCTAATTCAGTTTTGTATTCCGTTTTTCATGATATAATCAATCGAATATGATAACATGTAAATCAAAACACGAAAACATCAAACACACAAGATTGACTGTGTTTCGACTTTTATAACCGGAAAAACCTACATTCACGTTGAGCTCCATAAACCGAAGGAACTCATAGCACAATGTATCTTAGAGTTCGTAAAATATAAAATAAAAGATAAAATAATAATTGCATTATATTCTACAATTTACTCAATTACATCTACAATTTACATGGGAATATATAGACTACACCATATAGTCGTTGTTTAATATATGGTAAGAGTCGTTGTACAATATATGATAAGCAAAAAAGCAATGAATTGAATTTATACAGACGAGGGAATCAATTTGTAGCCGTTGTGATGAATTTCCATTTAGAAAAAAGTCTTCATTAGTAGATTGAGGAGATGGTTCTTTTTTTTATAGGTTGGCCCTTTACATGCTCCTTCATGCCTAGCAAGGTCGAAGTCGCGGTAAGCTTGTTGCGGAGAAAAGGGAAACGGGAGGCTATGAGAGGTTTTGTGAGAATATTAGTACTCAAGCAAGCGAATAATAATAATTTTTTAATAATCAATCAAGTAATTATATCAGAATTAGAAAAATAGTAGCAAACTCAAACTAAATATAAATAAAATAAAATACAAGATTTTACCATTGTTCACACTTAAATGTGAAGTCGAACGTCCATCAATGGCAACACAACCGAATACTTTCAAATTGTCACGATTTTGTGGATGACCGGCCCATATCTTTTCTGATGTCTTAAAGTCCAGTGTCGTCGAAGGACACCTTTAAGTCCAATCTATTAACAGTTCCTCCCCAAAACCTCTTAGGAATGCCTATATTACTTTCTTCATCATTGATCATCGAGAAAGCTTTGTTAACACTGGAAAGAGGAGTTGACATCAAAATTTGACTTCGAATTACTACATAGCTTTCATTTAATCCCATCAAGAACTGGATTAATTTGTGTTGTTCAATTAATGAATGAGTTGGCAACGACAGTTGGACATAGATAGTTAGGAAGTGTAACAACCAGAGTTGAGTATTTGTCCCAGAGTAATTTGAGCTTTGTGTAATAGGTTGCAACATATGAATTTCCTTGGTAAAGAGATATAATTTCCTTTTGTATGGAATAGATTCAAGAGCCATTGATTTTGTCAAATACCTCTTTAAGATCGTCCCACGACAACTTAGCATTTTCTACAAAAATTGCTCCATTTGAGAGCTCCATTGAAATTGAGTTAACAAGCCGAGAGCGGATCATTGCATTGCAACGTTGTCATTGGAGCATATAGGGAGAATTTGAATATGGTTTTGTGTATTGACCAGTGATAAATCCTAATTTGGTCTTTTGGTCCTTAATGGTAATGCTAGCTTAATAATTCTACTCCACACTCCATAATTTTTGCTTCCTGATAGCACTTGCAAAACCAGAGTGTGGCCAGGCATGTCAGATGGATATATATATATATAGGGGACTAATCGGTTCAGTCGTAGGTGTCATAATGACATAAAGATCAAGAGAAATTTGATATGTAGTTGCAAAAGGGGTTTCGGTTGAAGCAACCACCATTGTTGATTGATGATAAGAAATTAAGATCGAAAATCGGAACCTGTGTGTTTTCGAAGAAATTGGAAACACAAGAGTCAAATTTGAATGAATTCAAATTTCTCTGCATTGAAACGAAGAGAAATGATCAAGAATTGATTGAGTTCTCAAGGATCAACTTCTATTTAGTTTCCGGAAAAATGAGCTGGAAACGGAAAGTATAACAAAAGAATATGATCTATTTGACTATGAAATCATGTCAGATGATAGAGAAAATAAATAAACTGATTTCATTGATTACAAAATGAATATACATACCTTGATTAATAGATCGACTAACTTGTAAGAATTCGATTGAAATTAAGGGAGAATAGAGCAAGTATGAGAAGTTGATGAATCTGTAAATGATAGCAGATTTTTTGTTGCAAAAACTGTGTAAATTTTCATTCAACATCAATACAATAAGTAGATGAGCTTTGATTATTATTACAAGTACAATTAACTTTACTAAATTACTTACAAATCAAAAAAGATAACTTATTACAACACTTAATTAAAGTTTGTTTAAAAACAAAATGAAAGTCTGAATGGCAGTAAGCAAAAAACTAGAAAAAGAAAAAACAGATTTTCACTGGTTAAGAATCAATAGACTAAAAATGAAAACATGCTTTTAATTGATTCCAAAACAACTCCAATATGATCATATGGACTTATTGAACTTGTTAGAATAGGAAGAATGCATTATTGAACCACCAAACAGCAGTTGACTTGTCATGACAACAAGTATAGTAACAGCCAACAAAATAAGTCATAATTTCTTCATTTTTTATATGATTTGCTTCAAACTAATTCTCACAAGTTTGGCTTGAGAAAATCTAATTGATGTAGAAGACGTCAACATCAAAATCCAATTGAAGAAAAAAGTCAACTAAAACAGATAAAAAAAATATAAAATATTGAAATAAGTAAAACAGAACTCCTTCTAACATAAACTATTTTAACTACAAAAAGACCACAGCAAATTATTATATTCAGAATAGTATATTTTCCAACTCCGTCGCAACAAGCAAACTATATATAATAGACGTTCATAGTGATTTTCATGTCTAAGAAAGCTTAAATGTACAGCTTAGAATATTGGAATTTAAAGGTTATTTATAGTTAAAAGGGAAATGAAGGAACGAAAATGGCATTCCCGATAATCCGACCACTTCTAGATATTCTTACTAAATGCGAGTTGGGAGGTAAATGATAGCACTCTGAATATAAAAAAAAAAAACGGTAATGGTAGATTTAATGGTAGATCTAACAACCTATAAGATAAAATATAGAGAATATAGAGAAAGTGAGATAAGATAATAATTATTTATATTAAATATTTAATTAATAATTAATAATTATTTTATCTTAATTTATTTACAAATTATTTATATTTAGTACTGTTATTTTTTAAAATAATAAATAAATAAATACAAAATCTTAAATTAATCTCATATTACCATAAAATTACAAAAAGCCCAAAAGTACTACCAACATGTTGATACAAAAATAAGAGAAGTTAAAGGTGAAATTATTCACATGTGACATCGTGAACATAAAATAGATCGTTAATGTGTTATTGATATGCGCGTTGTAGATCGATGCTTGCTTAGCCACGCTCTTTCCCCCAATCTCATTCTGTCAACTCAAAATCATGCCCACGACTAGAACACATGTGATCGACTGATTTCGTAAGTGGGCTGCTGCTATGCATGCCCACCGCCAAGTTTTCAACACATTGCTTTCAGCCAACTGGTCGTCTGAAAATAAAAAAGCTTTAAGCAAACCAACAAGACTACTACTACCTATCCTCGGAGGTGGGGGGGTGGGGGGGGGGGGGGTGGGGTGGGGCTACAGCCTTCAGCAGCTAGGCGTAGTTCTTTTTACATTAAGTGGTAGGTGGTTAAGTTAGGTCCACTCCTCAAAATTTAATCTCATGCAATTTTTTAAGTCTTCGGAACAGTTGACAAATTATATATTGGCGTTGTTTTCCCGGGAATCTAAAAGAATTCACATTTATTTTATTATTATTATTTTTTTTAATCAAAAATTTAAAATTTAATTTAATTTTCATTATTATATATATTTTTTAGATAATTAATATTTTAATTAATTATATATTATTATTATTTTTTAATAAAAAGAACTAAGATTAGAAATAAAATAATGTTAATGTAAGTAACTTTGCTAAAGTAGGTTTAAATTTGAAGAATTATTTTAATAAAGTTAAATTTAAAATTCAAAATAACTAACTTGAGGTGAAATATTTTTTTTTAGAAAATTTATTCAAATTCTTCAAATATATATATAATTAATATGGGTATTTAACTAATTTAAATTGAATGCTCTAATTAAGTTATGTTGAAGTGTTTTAGGTTTCAAAATTATGTGTATTTAAATGGTCCTATAATATATCAAAATATTACCATAATTATATATAATCGTTATTATGTGATATAATCGATGATATAATATATAAAAATAATTATTATTATTGTGATAAGGTTTAATATATTACAAGACCATATATTATATGAATACAAGAATATTTCTTTCGGTTTTATTAAAATAGATTTTTTATAAAATAAATTTAATATTTACAAAAGTAGATTTAGATTATATTTTATGAGTTCCTATTAAAAAAATTAATAATCACAATGAAACTTAAATTCTAATGCGTCTCTTTTATTTCATAATACATGAATTATGAAAATATATGTATTAATCAACTTAAAGTGGATCACACATTTAAAACATGGCTTTGTATTATTTACTATACAATATAACCCACATGTTGATATTCATGCTAATTTCTCCAATTGAGAAGCTATAATTAGTGTTGCGTATACTAATGACAGGATTACATGTCCGGCAATAACTTCTTAATCCACTAATAGGAAGCAAAGCAAGGGTTTACGTAAGTATCACGTGATTTATATCAACACTAGACTTGTTTTTTCTGTTTTCTGTTTGCTTTGGTTTTTTGTTCAATTTTAGAAGAAAAAAGGATAACCGCATAAAATTGTAGAAGTCTTACAGACAAACTAGATTATTGCATCGTACCACTATCACTGCATGCGAACGACAATGACAAAACAAGATTATTGTTTGTCTCGATATGGAAACAAACAAGGTCACGTTAATTAATAAATTTTGACTTTTTATCGATGTTTGACTTTTAACCAAAGTGGATCCCAGACCACCAAAGTCCACAAAAAGCAACTTTCCAATCCGTCAACGATAATGTGCGGACGGATATTTTGCATCATAAAAATAATTTATTTATTATCTCCTTTCTCACGTGCTCAAGGCTCTATGACTCAGTATAAAATAGTCTGTACTGCAATGAATGGATCACAAAGCAAATATTTCAATCTTATCACGGAAAAAAAAAATTCATTGATAAAAATGGTAACTCCATTTTATTTCAAGTTCAAGATCATAGCTTTAATCTTCCTAACTTCTCTCTTCTGCTTCGATTACTCTTTTTAACATCTTTCTTCTTCTTCTTCGACAGGATTCTTTTGTCGAGATCAAACAGCGGCCTCAACGATTCAAGAAAGGAGGGCACAGAGCAACAATTTTTGTATATGGTACTATATAATTCCTACGTAATCAATCATCAAGATGAAGGTTACATTTTTTTAATGAAAATTGAAAAAAAAATTAATTATTGCAGCTATGGAGGCGTTCGATAATATGGCATTTATAGCCATGGCAGTAAGCATTGTGACTTACTTCTATGACTTTATGAACTTCAGCTTAACAAAATCGGCTACCACGTTCACAAACTTTTCCGGCACGACCTATTTACTTACGCTTGTCGGAGGATTCATCTCTGATACCTATCTCTCAAGATTCACTACTTGTATTGTATTTGCTTGCATGGAATTACTGGTAATCAATTAGTTAAATATATATTCTCGTATCTTCCTCTTTATGTATCTAGCCAGCAAATTATGGGACTCAATAATTTTCCTTTGTAGGGATATGCACTTCTTGCATTACAAGCATGGGTTCACGTGCTAAGGCCAAACCCTTGTAAGGATATAACACTTAGACAAAATGGTCAATGCGAGGAAGCAAGTTCATCTCAAGTTGCAATGTTATTTATAGGAATTTACTTAATCGCACTGGGTACGAGCGGAGTGAAAGCTGCTTTACCGGCCTTGGGAGCAGAACAATACGAAGATGATCATCCAAAAATGGCAGCTAGAGTTTCAAGTTTCTTCAATTGGTTTCTATATAGCCTTGTAATAGGATCAATGTTTGGTGTAACTTTCGTTGCTTGGATAACTACAAATAAGGGTTGGCATTGGGGCTTTGGTGCCTGTGCTATTGCCATTTTCTTCTCAATTTTGATACTTTGCATTGGGAAACCAGTTTATCTAAGCAATAAGGTCCGCAAAGAAAGTCCCCTTCTCCGAGTTCTTCAAGTACTCGTTGTTGCTGTTAGAAACCGAAACCTACCCGTTCCAGAGAATGAAGATGAACTACATGAAGTCCATGAGAAAAAAGAAGGGGAGTATGACGAAATTCTTCCGAGAACAAAACAATTTAGGTATGTTTGTTAATTTTAGTATATATTTTGTTTAAGTTAATGTTTGAGCCGATATGCTAACGGGTGATTATACAGGTTCTTGGATCGTGCAGCAATCATTAAGAGCAATACTGGTAATGAAAAGACTTTGAAGAATGGTCACGGACCATGGAGTTTGTGTACGATAACACAGGTCGAGGATGTGAAGATCCTCATTCGAATGGGGCCAGTTTTTCTCAGCACTATTTTCATGAACACATGTTTAGCACAACTCCAAACTTTTTCAATCCAGCAAGCAACAACCTTGGACCTTAGTCTCGGAGGTTTCGATGTGCCCGTTTCATCACTCCAAATGATTCCCTTAACCTTCATCTTCATTATGATCCCACTTTACGACAAACTTTTCGTTCCTATTGTCCGTAAAATAACAGGAATCCCTACTGGAATTCGACACCTTCAACGGATTGGAATTGGACTATTTCTCTCAATTATTTCCATGGCTGTGGCTGCCCTCGTGGAGACTCGCCGGAAAAACCTAGCCATTAGTCACAACTTGGTTGATACTAACGAGCCTTTGCCAATGACCTTGTGGTGGCTCGGTTTCCAATTCGGTATATTTGGAGCTGCTGACATGTTTACTCTAGTGGGTATGCTGGAGTTTTTCTATGAAGAGAGCTCAGCTAGGATGAAATCACTTGGCACGGCTATTTCATGGTGTTCATTTGCATTTGGATACTACATGAGCACGGTGGTGGTGGAGGTGGTGAATAAAGCAAGTGGTGGTTGGTTAGCAAGCAGTAATCTAAATAGAGATCATCTTAACTACTTCTACTGGTTATTGTCGGTGTTAAGTGTTATAAACTTTGCAGTCTACTTGATGTGTGCATCTTGGTATAAGTATAAAGTGGTGGACCCAACTCAAGGCGATGAAGAGATCGGTGACATTGGGCTTACTCCAATGGTGCCCACACCACAGCAGACCCCAACACCGCAACAAACTCCAGTCTCAGAGTCAAACTCTAGGTGGTCCCCCCTTCCCCTACTCCCATGGGGTAAAAAGTAATAACCAAGAGAGGGTTAGAACAGTAAAGATTGTTCTCAGAATTCCCTACATGGACTGTTAACGCAAGGTAGTGTTTACAGTTGAAGTATAATCAACATGGTTTGTTCTTGTTATCAACAGTAAAGATCGTTGTCTCACTTGCATCAAAACCGCCTTATGCAATGCGTGGAGCTACTTATAAATAAAAAGTTACTTGTAGAAAAAATAATTCTGGAGTGAAACATGATACATAAATTTCTTTACGAATCACAACAATTTAAAAGATCTGATTATAAGGGGCGGGTTTTAAAGTACTTTTTTTTTTTTTGTTAATCGTGGAAATGTTTTAGTAATTTTGTTGAATTTTAATACTATTTCAATTATGAGTTCTAATTTATTAGGATTTATGATGTCATTAGAATTTTTATTTTAATTATATTTTAATTAGAAATCTTAAGTTATTAGGTTTCTTAATCTATTATTGTTTCTAGATATTTATCTTTAAAAATGAAGATTATTATGAATAATAGACTAAACTTTAAATGATACTCTTCTAAATTTTTCAGAATTCTAATCTCTTTGAAGAAACATAGAAAAGAAAGAAAAAAAAATGAAAGAACATAAGGATCAGGTGCATCGAATTTTGACTAAAACTAAGATGCGTCTGATAGAAAGCATGTCAAATTGTAAAATTAGAGTAGGTAATAGAATTAATTAGTTCATAATGGAATCTTAAAATTAGAGTCTAATTTTAGAAGTTATATAGACCTAAGTCTAGTAAAAGAAAAGTTTAAGATAGTAAAATCTAGGATTCTAGGGGCACCACCATTGTATTGCGCCACTTTCCCACCTCTGCATCAAAATCAACTGTTTAATTCTATTAACGATCATCGAGCAATTTGATTTGTTTTCCTTCTAATTTGATACCTCTTTATATTATTTTTATTGTTGTTGTTTTTTTTTTAATTTCATATCAAATCAGATCGTTTGATTATTATAAATGAAATTAAACAATCAAATTTGATGTAAGAGCGGGAAATTGGTGCACAATACAATGGTGCCCTCCTGAATACTATAACAATTCATAATAATAAGTAGATGAAAATATGATAAATTCGTAATATTTAAAACAAATTATAATGAATATTCAAAGTTATTAATAATTATAATTAACACCTAATTTTAATAAACCTCTAATTCCATTAAAAATGAATAGAATAGCTATGTGAATGTTATATTATAAATGACTATTAAAATTTTAAATTTGATCAAATTAAAAGTATATACTTATTTATTTTTAATTTGGTTTTTTTAAACCACCTTATATATTTATTTTTATTTCTTCTTTATTCCACCCTACCGGCCGCCACTCTACCACTACCTTTTTCCATGACCACTACTGCCAACCTCCACCATCAATATAAGAATCTTAAAATTTTAAGTATTTTCTCTTCTATCTCTTAAATATTGAAAAATTAATATTAATTTTTAAATTAAAATTTTAAATTTTAAATTTACATGTGAGCTATGGAGGTTGGCAGTAGTGATGGTGGGGAGGGTGGTGGCCGATGTGGTGGAGAAAGAGAATAATAAAATTGTTAAAAAATAATAAATTTAAATTAAATGGGATAAAATTATAAATAAGATCAATTTTAGAATTTTAATAGCTTTTTAAAAATAATGTAATATACATATGATCATTCTATTTATTTTTAATAAAATTAAAGATTTATTATAATTTAAATTTAAAATTAAATATTTATTACAATTACTATAAATTTTGAATATTTATTATAATTTATTTTAAATTTTAGAAGTTTATCCTAATTTTTCCTAAAGTATAGTGATAAGTTGGTAACCTACTCGCCGGTCCATCTAATACTTGCACAAATGTTCTCAAACACATTCGATATCTACGGGCTTGTATGCTTTCAGTGCCTACTTAAGAATTTAGGCCATTAATTTATCTTCAAATGGATGAGAAAGGTCGCGTAAAATTACGTGACTTACGTGACAGAAGTGAAACTTAAACTTACGTGACTCTCTCTCATACGTTCGAAGGCAAATTAACAATCTAAATTCTTCTATAGACACCCAAGATACCAAGTCGGTAAGCACCGAATCCAATCTCCTCAATAGTTTCCACAGTTCATTCCAGAATAAGATGCATACTAATACTTGATTTTTTAGTCTCCAAAACTCTTTGATGAATCGGGCTCAATTAATGGATATCGGCCCAACAGTAGTCTCTAACTAATACGAGATGTAGTAGGCTTTGTTGAGTGAGCTTGTCTATATATATGGGACAGACCGAAACATGCTAAGGCTAAGCATAGTTATGTATGTACGTTATCTCATACGTATATATATACATATATTATACATATATATATAAAATATATATATATAGTCCATAAATAAGCAACTGCATGGGAAGATGTACAGTAGCATTTCTTTCTTAATTAATTGCAACCTTTTCTATCATAGTCAAGTCGGATACATGCATTGGTTGGTCCGGCCAACTTTACACCAAGTTGAGACCGGATCTAGCCAAGTAACCACACTTTCCGGTAAGTGTTATTTCAAATTCATTCAATATGGTAAAGTGTGGAAACCTACCACTTAGGCTTTATCTATATATCTATATATATATATATATAGTTCAGACTTCTTATTTTTAGAATTAGAAATAGGAGTAGAAGCGAAACTCTTTTCATGAAAAGAAATCTATAAAAAGAGGTGGAGGCCGAAGAAGAAGATCTTCAAGATGAGAGTCTTTTCATTAAACTTGCCATCTCTAAAATTGACTTCAGTTAATGAAATACTATCAACGATTTATTGATCTGACAGGCCTAACTACAACTAAAGATTAAATGCCTGTGGGATTCTAAGAATCTTCCTATAAATTCATGATTTTAGATAACCAGAGATAGTGAAGCTTAGAACAAAATAGCTCTAATACCAAAAGGATTGAAAAAGATAGTATATCTTTCTAAAGGAGCCGTACTCTCTTCTGAAAAGTAAGAATGGGAATAAAATATCCCTTTAGTGCACTCTTTATTTTTATCTAGGACTTGCATGTCTAACAGTATGTATCTGCCTTTACTAAGCTCTGAATTTCTTTTTTGAGCGTGTTAACTTCGAACTTCAAATATTCCAAGCAAGATTCTTTTCTCCCCTTTCCCCTTTGAGCGTGTCTTTGTTGAATTTTTGAAATAGAGTAACTCTATACTTCTTGCTCGATCTTTTCTTCTAGAGTGCTTTTGTTTTCACTCTTATTTTCAATCTTCATAAAGGCCTTAATTAGCATGATTTTCATTTCTTGATCCAGCTATTTATCAAGAAACTTAAGCATGTCTCCCTCTTTTTGACTCAAACCATTAATACTGAGTCCATTTATGTCCATTAAAGCATTAACAGAACAGTCTTGATAGACTCTTCCGTAAAGACAGTTTTTCTCGCTATCTGAAGAGGTAGAGGACTAAGAAGAAGATTCAAAATCTATTTAGAGAATTAACATCTCCTTTTCTTCTTATTCATTTAGAAGGATGTGACATAGGGATTTCTTTAATCCTTCGTCTAGCCTCGACTCATTTATCTTAGTTTCATTCTTCATTTATTTTGGTAATGGCATGACTTTCTACATCTATAACATAGGGAATTTATTTCCCTTTGAAGACTTGGCGTTGAATTTTCTTTGAGAACACTTATTAGATCTTCTTTTCTTATCAAAGTGTCTTCTGTTTCTTTTCTAGAAAAATAGGAAGATCTTTTCTTCGACGAGTATTTCCTTCTTTTTATACTCTTCTTCTAATGGGTCTAATCCCATTGGTTCCAGAAATCGCCAAGGGCATTCTTTCCTTCTTGGCTTTTCCTGAGTAATTTACACTTTAACTTTATATCATTACAAATTTGAATGGTTTCTTCTTCTATAGCTTGGAAGAGTTCACGATTGCCTTCTTTTCTTAGACAACGCCAAGTCATTCAACTCTTAGCATTACAAATGTAGGAAGATTACTTCTTTTCTTATGTAGCTATTATGGTTAACAATATTGCTCAACCTTAAACTACATTTGTTTCTTCACCCTTGAAAGAAGTAACATAAATTGATATTTTTTCATCAATTGCTACTTCTAGATTCAGAGAGGGAAAGTCGATTGCCTATATATCTCTCTTAGATCCTTTTGTCTTCTAGATCTTATAGACCTTGCTTATCATCAAGGAGTAATCTTCTTATTGGTCAGAAGTGCCGAGCTACATCACGAACTCTTCTTTTCCTAAGTCTTGACATATTTCTCACCACAATTATTCGATCTAATTGGGTTCAAGATAAGTTAGATTTTTGAATGCAAATCATTTTGGAAGCCAAACAAAGAAGTCGAACTTATTTGTGCGGTTAAGAACTGTCATTTTTTCTTCATAAGTTTGTCCAAATATTTTGACATATTGGTTGAATATACTTTTCCAGTATTGCTACTTTTCTTTCAAGAGAATATTCTGAAACCAGCGTCTATTATCTCTATTATGCTCAACTTCGTAAAGGGCATGTATCTCTTGGGAGACATATGACATGTTTGAGAGTGATGGAGTTGTTGGTCTCTCGGTTATGACTGGTGTCTCCAAACAATACTTGGGTCTTTACAAATTTGTTCTTCTTTAACTATCTATCCGGATTGGGATGGAAAAAATAGATTGTCTAGCACTTTCTACTATAGATCCAAAAGTACTATAGTAAAAATCCTTTACTATAATTTTTCTTCCCATAGAGAATTATATATCTACATTCCCATCATTTTTCTTAGTAATCTAACTGATTTCTCTCGTGGACAGCACACGTAAGAGCACCTCTTGTTCATAGATCAATTTCTCCAAAAAATTGATCTACTCCATCTAACGATCGGAGGTACCATAATATTGGTTTTCTTAAGGTCGGGTTTGTGAGAAACAAAGTTGTTTCTCCCTTCTTCTCCCTAGTAGGCCGGGGTTACCGTAATGGAATCAACGTGTTCATAGTTTTATAGCATATTTTATAAATGAGTGTCATATGTTTGGACATGTGTTCTACATCAAACCCAGTCATAGCAAGGTTTAGAGTGAGAGCCTTCATTATGTGAGATTCAACCCTAACTTTGGAAGGAAGACAGAGGATAATGGCACCTCTAAAGTTAGAATAAAAATGGAAAGCGGTTCTCTAATTCAACACGCTAATCTATCCGTTGACTTCATACGTTGCTTAATGTCTGCCTTTTAAGGTGTATAAGTAGCTAAATAAGCTAAGATGTCCAGACCTTTGACAATTTATGTGAGCAAATGTGAAGGAATAAATAATCCTCGAAGAAGAGATCTTCTTATTTTCCAGAAAAGAAATAGAAAGACACTCTTAGAAGAAAAGAAGATCCAAGAAGTTTTCCCTAAGAAAATTTAACGCCAAGTCTTCAAAGGGAAATAAAGTCCATGTTTGTTATAAATGCGGAAAGCCAAGCCATTACCAAAATAAATGCATAATGATGACTAAGATAAATGAGTTGGAGCTAGACATAGAATTAAAGCATCCATATGTCACATCATTCCAAATGAATCAAAATAGGCAAATTATATGTTAATTCTTCATATATGTCGAGAACCTTCTTCTCAGTTATGTATCTCTTTAGATAGCGAGCAAAAATGTCCTTGTGGAAGAGTCTGTTAAGACTGTTTCGTCAATGCTTTAATGAGCATAAATTGACTTAGTATTAATATCTGGAACCAAGAAGAGGGAGACAGACTTAAGATTTTCGGTAATCTGTCAGATGAAGAAATAAAAATTAGGCTAATTAAGGTCTTAATGTAGATTGAAAAGTGTGAAAACAAGAGCACTCTAGAGGAAAAGTATGAGCAAGGAGTATAAAGTTACCATATTACAAACAATTAGTGAAGACATACTAAAAAGGGAAATGGGAGAAAAAAATCCTGCTTGGAAGATTTAAAATTTGAAGTCAACACGCTAAATAAAGAAATTTAGAGTTTAAAAGCCAGAATATATAATCTTGAGACAATTGATAATTTAAAGAACTTTGATAGCATTCCTAATTCCTCTAAAGAAGAACTACTCAAATAGGTTGAGACAAAGGCAAGCCCATCAAGTTTTACCTAAGCTCCGGAAGATACTACAATTTTGTGTTTGCAATCACAACCAAAATTGAAATGGGTAAACCTTTTTGAGAGAGTACTATCACAAAAGTGGTACTCCCGGGTTACAATTATGGTTAAGAAGAAATATACCTTAAACACAAAAGCCTAATAGACTTAGGGGCTGACTTGAATTGTATTAATGAAGGAATGATCTCATCTAGATATTTGTCAAAAACGACAAAAATTCTTAATGTAACAAATGGTGCAAAGCATCTGATGTTTGTCTTCAAATGCCATTTACAACATAAACTCTCAGATGTAGCTATTTGCAACAATGGTGTTTGTTTTCAAAAGTCATTTATTATGGTTAAGAACGTTTCACAAAAGAGTAATTTTAGGAAACCCTTTTCTTCATATGTTATACGCCTAAAGATAAATAATCAAGAGGTAGTTGTAGAAGTTCAAGGGCTAAAGTAAACTTTAACTTCTTCTAAAAAACAGAAGAATGCAGAGGTTGAAAGAAAACAAAAATTTTTGCTCTCTCTGCAAAAATAAATTTCTTCCAAAATGATTGAATAAAAACTTTGATCTTCGTACCTTAAACAAAAAATATAATAACTGAAAAAGAGATTCCATTAGAAATATGCGTTGATGTCATTAATGTTTTTGGGGATAGAAAATAGCATGTGGTTGGTCTCCCGTATGAGCCATCCTTCAATGAGAAGGATATTCCAATCAAAACTAGCCCAAATGCTATGAACCCTAACTTATTAAACTATTGCAAAAAGGAGATCTAAGATCTTTTAAACAAAGGGTTGATAAGAAAAAGCTATACCCATAAAGGTGCACGACCATTTATGTGTAGACTGTAGTTGAACTAGAAAAGGGAGTGCCCAGACTAGTAATGAATTATAAGCATTAGAATCAAGTATTTAGATTGATAAGATATTCCATTCTAAATAAGAGGGATCTATTAAATCGATTTCTAAAACTTTCATTGGAACCATTCTGATGGTAAAATAACCTTCAGAATACAGAGCTTTCAAAAAGCCACTTGATTATTTTTTTTGTTTTGTATCAATGGTTATCGAACCTAAATCTTCAAGGATATGTGTAAACTAGTACCAAGATTTCGGTAAGAAAATTGGCTTCATAGGGTCTCAGAGATTCTTTTTAGTAAAATCTCATATTCCTTCTGATTTCTCAACTACTCCAAGAGTTTTTAAATGGGAGACGTTATCTTCTTATATGGGACATATATATTTCTCATATGCTTTTAAATATGGAAAATTCTTCTCAATATTAGTTTGAAAAGGAATCACATATTTTTGGCTTCGACACTTTGAAGGCAATTGATGTCCTATTTAACGGGAAAAGAAGAGGACGAGTCAAAGGATTGAAATTCCTCTAACTTGGAGATCTTCGAGTGGTCTTTAGGGTTGGCCATCGTATGGCCTAGAGCGAGAACCCCTTTCAAAGAAGGAGATTTATAAAAAAGAGGTGGAGGCTGAAGAAGAGATGGAACAAGAAAATCTTCTAGACGAGAGTCTTCTGATTAAACTTGCCAACACCAAGACTGATCGGAGAATGAAATATTATCAATGATTTATTAATCTAACATGCCTAACCATGATTAACGATCAAACGTGATTTGTGGGATTCTAAGAACCTTCCCATAAATTCATGAATAAATTGCTTTGACACCAATAATCAAACAGATATAGCAAAGGTTAGAACATAACACGGTATAGAGTACCGATACTTATTGGACACAATCAAATGTATACCTAACACGGTTTCAACCATTGGGAATATCATCTCATATGGGATATGAAACCTTATAAATTGAATGTATATATAAAGATAAATCATTACATTTATTGCCAATTAAATTAGATTTGAAAGTTCCAATTTTTTTATAGTATAACAGTTTAGTCCACACCTATTAGACTATTTGTTATATATACTCCATATTTCTTGTATTGAAAAATAGCAAATTTACAAATATGCTGAAAATATCGTTATACATAAAGGTCAATTCACTTATCATTAATTAATTTGAAATTGAAAGCTCATATTTCTACCTTCAAAATGGAAGAAAGTAACTATATATATATATACCTACAAGAGTCATTGGCAAGAGAGTAAATAGTCGTGTATATTTTACGGTTTACATCTACGTACCCACTTCTCTTGATACAAATTTATTGGAAGGCGCTTAGTTGATAACAAAGAGGCAAGTGCCATGCATGTGCAACAATAGCTAGGTTACTGACCTTGAATATTATACATGAATGGAGTCAACGGTTTGTTGTCGATAACGTGCATAAAGACTGAAAATAACATATATATATATATATATATATTCGATGTTAGATAGAACAAGAAGTAAGGAAAAGATAAATATTGAAAATGATTGATAAATAATGGAGGATGATAATTTTTTAATAAATTATATTTATGATTGAGATCTTAATGATATATATATATTTTATATTAATTATTTATTTTATATCAAAATTAAAAGATGAAAAATTAAGTATCACATAGATTTATCTTATACATTATATATATATATATATATATATATATATATATAGTATTACATCATATTTAGATTCAAGAAAATGTAACTACGTATAGTATTTATATAAAAAAATAAATACTGAAATATTAATTTTACATTTTATATTTATATTTATATATGAATTTATGGGGATAATATTCTATAAAAGTTTTGTAAAATATAAACTTAAAGAGAATAAAATCTAAGGAGTTATTTAGATAAGTGTTTTGAAATGTGTTTCGTATTTTAAAATGTGTTTTGACGATTTGTCATAATTTATGAAAAAGAACAAGCATATTAAATCATATCAAATTTTTATTTTTTCTTAATTAACTCTTAATAATTATAAAAAATTATCACTAAAAATTTAAGAATTATATTTTTATTTATTTTCTTAATTTTTGTCGTGAAATTAAAGGAGCTTCGAGCTTCATTAATGAATTTTTTTTTCTATTTTTTTTAATAGTAAAGACAGTAATAAAATATTTTACTACAAAATATCAAATCATATTTACAAAAAAAAAATATTTTTTTCAAAGTTTTAAAATTTATAAAAAAATCGGGCTTAAATTATTCAATATGTATCAAAGCTTTTTCCAATCTTAGATGGATTTTAGATATTTAATTAATATATTTTAATTATTCATATTCCAAACTTATAAATTTCTCATTAATAAATCCCCTCTTTTCTATTTTCTTTATATTTTTTTTTATAATTTTGGGAGACGGTGATAGATGAGATTGACCAAAATATTTCTCTCAATCCAATCACGGCTCATAATTGTTGACTGAACAGATAAATTATCGTTTTCCACATGTGGTGAGATGAAATAAAGATTAGTTATAAGAATGCGTTTGCTACTGATCCGTTTTTGTTTTTCTAAACGCTTACGTGTTTTGATATATTTAAATATATATGTATATATATAAATATGAGATATAGTAGCCTAGTTTTGGATTTTTGTAAGAGTTTAGTAATATATATATATATGATTTTAAATATAGTATTTATATATAATATAAATATATATATGTCAAATTTGTTGGTCGATTATTAAAAAATTATATTTTTATAATTTTAAATATAATATTTAGACATAATATGAATATGTAATGATTAAATTTTTTGATTAATTATTGAAATATATTATATTTATAATTTTAAGTGTATTGTTTAAGTATAATATAAATATCTTTCAAGACAAAGTTAGATTTTTGACAATATTATTATTATTTCTTTTATTACATATCTTCAAAATGGTATTGAGAATAAGAAAATTTATTTCACACAAAAATTAACGAAACTTTCAAACTTATTACAAAACTATAATTTCCCAATTATATATCTTCAAAAAGTGGTAATGAGTGTCAATATGTTGTGGCAAATAGAAAAATGAGACTTCGACATGTAGCATTATTACGTCCATAAACTTCACATTTGTTATACTTATTCCTCTTTCGTAGAAATTTACCTCTCGAAAATATACATCTCTTCTTTGATCTCCCACTTTGTTTACGAATTATAAGGGGTTTGACAATGATTATCCGAAAATCTCAATCATTCTTCAATAGTATAGGATATATCGATTACGTTGTTGCTTGAACCAAGCTAGATATGCATTAGTCGATTCTCTCGTATTTTGGTATAAGCGGGACAAATATGCCACTGTCACTTCTGACTGGACTTGGTAGAATTGTGTAAGGAAAGATTGTTCCATCTCGTATTTTGTTCCCTCTTCATTTGTTGGAAAATGTTTCGTTTTTTTATTTTTTTTGTTTTTCTAGACAGTCGAAATTACATATTGAGTGATCTATATACAAACTATATATAATAATTTTTTACACCACGTCATTGATCCAAGTCATTTCTTCAATTTTCTAAATATTTATCACTTAACCGAATTTTTTCAACTTAAATTATATTCAGTTGATGGAGATCAATTAATACTCATATTAAATTAACTTAGTTACTAACTGGTCATATTAATTATTTAATTTTAATTATTCAACTTAAATATAACCGATTAATACTTAATTTAAATCAATAAACTTATCATATACCGACGGGTTGAAATATTATAGCATCAACAAAATATAAATGAAATAATAAGTTCTCTTATTAAAAGTCAAAACCTTCAATAATGCTATAGAACAAAATTATTATACAATCAATAATCTTATTTATTTAATTATAAATATTATTTTTATATATTATATAAAATACTAAAAATAAAATTTTATAATTAAAATCTTATTTACATGTCACACGATGATCTTTCATTATATATATGTCTCATTAATTTGCTAGTTCAATTAATTTAAACAATCACATGCTCTTATAAACTTAATGGTTTTGTTAATGTTTGTGGATTACAGTTCGCAACAAACAACACCAGAAGACCAGGTAACATAAAATTCTGTGACGTCTGACAGTCTTCAATAATAACAAATTATATAATTAAATTCCAATTTAATAAGACAATAAATAAAATTATAATATTTTTCAACTTGCAACAGACAAACTGCAGTTTTCCGTTAAATTAAATCTGAGATTATATTATAGTATTGTTATTGTACAGCTTTGAATCTTGAATCTTAATTAATTTGAGCCATTTATTTTTAGAAAGAAACAAAGAGGACCAGGTAACACCTGTCAACTTGTCACTTTCTCATTTGGATAATGATAATAAATAGAAAAAATGTAATTAAAATTAAGCATTCTTTCAAAAAAAACAAAACTTTAATTTATCTTAATTTTAATTAATATAATATATTAATTAATGAATTTTTACATAATTCCATGTCATATTATCAATTTTATTCTTTAAATCAAGTAAATATTATTATATATATTATTTAGTGGAGATAAATCTATTTACATTAAAAGAGTTGACAGAAAATAATATTAAAATAATTATTTTATTTTATTTTACTATAGATTCTTTAAATTTGAAAAATTATTATAATAAATTAAATCTCAAAACTAAATATAGCTAATTAAGTTTTTTTTTTTTCACAAAAAAATTATTTATATTCATTAAAATTATATTTAATATGAATATATAAATTACCGTGAACAATCTTAACGCCCACAATGAAAATATCTATATGTCAACTCCCACGCTCAAATAAGCAAATCTTAATTGTCTATAACTCTTGGGACTTAACCCATCATTATTTTTTATTAGTTGGGTCAAAATCTTAATTTCGAAAGATAATGGGCAAATAATACTTTTATAACTCAATTACTACCCACTTTTAGGGAGAATTGGGGGCTAATCTCTTATTTTTATAAAATAAATAATCTAATATGTTTTATTTAAAATTATTAAATTTTAAATAAAGAAATTTAAGAGACTTAATTGAAATAAGGTTAATAAAAAAAAAATTTAATTAAAAATATTAAAATAATATATCACTTTAATCAAAATTCTTGAATTTTGATAGAAATTTCATATATATACTGTATGTGATGTTAACTGAAATAGCACCAATTTTTTTCATTGCGGAAACGTTCATTTTAATTTACTAGTGAATTTGCTCAACACATCATTACCATAACAATGCAAAAAGCGAAGAAGACGGAGGGGACATTTTAGAAGGGAAAGACAACATCTTCTACAGAAATCTAAGTTAAATAACAAAGGTTAGGGGTTTATACAAATGAGCTCTAGCAAGCTATGCAAGTTGGGCTTGTTTAAGCTCCGCTCGAGCTCGAGAATAGTCGAGTTCAAGTAAATAATCAGTCCGTATAAGTAAACGAGTTACACTCAAGGTAGAAGGTACTCGATTTTATAAGTTCGCAAGTAATTCGATAAATTTAGAACGAGTTTCATGAGCAAGTAGCTCGTGTTGCTCGAGTAACTCAAGCTTAATCAAGCTTTGCGATTCATGATAGGATAAAACCTAAATTAATATGATTCATATTAACATAATATTTTGATACATGACAATTGCTAGATGGTTTATATAAATAAGGTCTCTACTCTCTAGTAATATTTATTGCCTGATAAGTTCGTCGATCACATGCGCGTTGTAATCTATACTGACACACTTTCTCTGAAGTCTCAAATCTCAATCATACGCTCTCTCTCAATTGTCTTTGTTCCCACGACAATAACTAGTGTGAAGTGATCGATTGATTCCAGAAGTGGGCTTATATTACTAAGTAGATATATACTATGGTGCATTCAGTCTTTCGATACAGTGAGAAGATATCATAGGGTAAGATTAAAAAAATGATTAAAATTGTGGGACAAAATTTTTATAATATGGTATATTATAAAAAAATTTCATTATAAATTAATTAATATATAAATCGTAAATATCTAACATATATATGTTAGATTTTATATTTCGTAATAACTAAATTAAAATATAAAAATTAAATACATCTTATAACTTTATAAAACTTTTTATATTTAAAATTAATCTCATTAATTAATTAAAATATTATTTAAAAATATATAATTAAATAAATTAAAATTTATATCAACAAATAATTTAAAACATTAATTTAAATTATATATTTGTGAAAATTTAAAGAAAAAAAATTATATAAAACTCTTTAAAATATTAAATTAATAAAGTAAAAAACGTAAACGTGGATCTCTATTACTAATATATATATATATAATGAATTAAATAAATAAATATATTATTTATTTATGCATTTTCAACCAAGCTGTTGCTTAAAAAAAACCTTTCGCAAACCAACACGGACAACTAACTACCAGTTGGTGGGGCTTTAATCGAAGCAGGCATACTTTGTTCACTTAGTAGTCGGTGAATCTGGCCAAAATGTAGGTAACATCGTAGTCTTTGAAAATTTTGATCTAATTAAGGTTCTTCTCTATTTCTTTTTTGAAAAATCTTTATACCTAAGTCTATAAAAGTGAACTCTAATAAACTAGTTGCAATCTCAGTCTTACTTTCTTAAAATTATGTTGTAAAATATATAATATTTTTGCTAAATCAATATTTATATAACAGACTTTAGGCAAAGTTTGTGGACCGACACGATTGAGATCCTATAATTTCGGTTCGGATCGATCGGATTTGAGCAACCCGGAGACAAATTAAGTATTTGTAACAATATGGTTATATGCAACCATATATCTTGTAGAAAATTAATTAGATAAAAAAGTGCTAATAACTTCATAAATAAGGAACTTTAGAAGAATTTAATCTTATTTTATTCAAAATTGATTATTATTATTATTATTATTATTATTATTAAGTCAAATGATAAATATTTTAAATATCTATCATTAAAAGTGATTATTATATATTATTCAAAATAATTATGCGATATGTTATTAATAATTGGAATATAAATGATATTTTTATTTTAGGAATATTAAGGAATAACTTTTTATAATACTATTTTTTTTTCTTTTTTTTTTTCTTTTAATCAGAAGAAAATAGAAAATACATAAGTAATTAAAAGATTATAATATAATATTTTTCTTAAACTGATTAAGACCAGTAAATTACAATTCACCATTTTTTAATTAAATATCATGTACTTAATTAAATCTATTTAAACTTTCTTACCCGTTTCTTACCCGTTTCCATACCCACTTCCACTCCCCTCCTCCATAAGAAAATAATAATAATAATAATAATGAAACCTGAAACCACATGGATTTATGGGTTGGGTGGAGAAAAATTGGATAGGAGGGAGGATAGGAGAAGGGGAAAAAAGTATATTTTTATTAAGAAAAAATAATATTTTTATTAAGAAAAAATAATATTTTTATTTAGAAAAAAAAAAAAGTATTTAATAACAATTCAGTATGTCAAATTATAAAATAGGAAAATTAAAAAATAAAGATTTTTTCATTTTTGATAAATATATAACAAGTTCTTTACATTTTAAAATATACAACATGCTTATTATTCATAATTAATATTATCATCATCATCATCATTATTGTTTTTACTATATTTTAGACAAGTTGACCAAAATTCGATTATAAAACTCCGATTATTAGGCAATGTGCTCAGAAGCCAAAATAAGAAAATGACCACTTGATACTAATAACTCATCAATATACTCGGGAATAAAAAAAGCACAAGATAAGCCACGATTAATATATTATATACTATCAAGAGGTCATATAGTTTATGTTATTTTGGAAGGATCGCATCATGACACAATAAATTTTAAATTTGTAACAAAAAAAAATTATATGTGATTAAAAGATGTAATGTAAATGCGTATCGGATATGTATCGAGTCGTATCGAACAAATATTGTATCCGATAAACGTTTGATCATGATATGCTGTCTATTTGTTGTGCTTGTCTTGGATTCATTTCCCTAGTAATTTTGAAACCCTCCCTAATGTTTTGTTCCTCTTTTTAGCCAATTTATCCACAAATCATCACCAGCAGAAATAAAAAACTTTTAGCTGAAAATGAAAGGGTAGAACGAGCGATTGAATGTAAAACGTTAATTGTATATTTCCACACGTGTTGTAAAGTTGAATCAGGTAGTATGTATAGGCAACATCTAGGGTTTGCTAAGTATACAAATAATATGAAATTACTAATATATCTTTTAGAAAAAGTGAAAAGAAAATAGGACAATGACATAAAAACACTGTCGATCATTGAAGACAAAATAAAATATACAATCATAGTACTGTTACTGCGACTGCAAAGCCAAGGCAATGTCAAAGTTATAAGTTGTTTTGATTAGGGGACAAGCTCACCAAAATATCAAGGTCACCAAGATAAATGTATAGATGTTGACTTGTCAACAAAAAGTAACTTTGCATTCATCAGCTAGAGTGATGTGGACGGTGTTCTGGCTCTATATATGTAGCTACTACTGCAATGCATAGATCACAAAACAACTCATATCTCGAACAACGAAACAAAAAGAAATTCGTGCAGTGCAAAAATCAGTCGACAAAATGGTAATTGCATATTGCTTTGAGTCCAAGATCGAAGCTTCTTTCCTTTTGGCTCAAACAGATCGTAGCACTTTAGAGTACTCTTTTCACTCTTTGTTTCTTTCTCTCTTTTCGACAGGATCGGTTTGTCGAGATTAAACCGCGACCTCAACGGTTCAAGAGAGGAGGACATAGAGCAACATTTTTTGTATATGGTAGTATACAATTCCTTATTAATGAATCCATAAGTTAAAGGTTGTTTAATAAACTAACATAAATTCAATTGTTGCAGCTATGGAGGCGTTCGATAACATGGCATTTATAGCCATGGCAGTGAGCATTGTGACTTACTTTTACGAATTTATGAACTTTAGCTTAACAAAATCGGCCACCACGTTCACTAACTTTTCCGGCACGGCCTATTTACTTACACTTGTCGGAGGATTCATCTCCGATACCTATCTCTCAAGATTCACCACTTGTGTCATCTTTGGTTCCATGGAATTGCTGGTAACTAATCACTAAATCTCACCTCTTCCTCTCTAGCTATCTATATTAGTAATGTTAGAATCAAATCATTTTTCTTATATCTCCATTTGTATTTTGTAGGGATATGCACTTCTTGCATTACAAGCAGGGATTCACGAGCTAAGGCCAAACCCTTGTAAAGATATAACAGTTAGACAAAATGGCCAATGCGAGAAAGCAAGCTCTTCGCAAGTAGCAATTCTATTCGTAGGAATTTACTTAATAGCACTAGGTTCGGGCGGCATAAAAGCTGCTTTACCGGCCTTGGGAGCAGAGCAATACGAAGATGACGATCCCAAAAAGGCAACAAAAGTTTCGAGTTTCTTTAATTGGTTTCTATATAGCCTTGTTGTAGGATCGATGGTTGGTGTAACGTTCGTTGCTTGGTTAACAAATGAAAAGGGTTGGAAATGGGGTTTTGCTACTTGCTCTATAGCTATATTCTTCTCGATTGTGTTAATTTGCATTGGGAAACCGTTTTATCTAAATATCAATGTTCGCAAAGAAAGTCCACTTGTAAGAGTTCTTCAGGTGCTCGTGGTCGCTATTAAGAACCGACACTTACCAATTCCAGAGAATGAAGATGAAATGCATGAAATTCATGAGAAAATAGAAGGGGAGTACGATGAAGTTCTTCCGAGATCAGCACAATTCCGGTATGTAGGTGAATTTTAGTATATATGGAGTTTAAGTTAGTCTTTGAGATGATATACTAAGTGCTAACACGTAAGTTTCCAGGTTCTTGGATCGTGCTGCAATTATTAAGAGCAATATCGATGGTGAAACGACATCGAAGAATAGTTATGGACCGTGGAGTTTGTGTACAGTAACACAAGTTGAGGATTTGAAGATCCTCATTCGCATGGGGCCAGTTTTTCTCAGTACTATCTTCATGAACACATGTTTAGCACAACTCCAAACTTTCTCAATCCAACAAGCGACAACCTTGGACCGCAGTATCGGAAGTTTCAAAGTTCCCGTTTCATCGCTCCAAATGATCCCCTTAACTTTCATTTTCATTATGATCCCGCTATACGACCGCATTTTTGTTCCCGTTGCCAGGAAAATAACAGGAATCCCATCTGGAATTCGACATCTTCAACGGGTTGGAATCGGACTATTTCTGTCAATTATTTCTATGGCTGTAGCTGCCCTTGTGGAGACTCGCCGGAAAAACCTTGCCATTAGTCACAACTTGGTCGATACCAACGACCCTTTGCCAATGACATTATGGTGGCTAGGTTTCCAATTTGGTATATTTGGTGCGGCTGATATGTTCACGCTAGTGGGGTTGCTAGAGTTTTTTCATGAAGAGAGCTCAGTTAGGATGAAATCACTTGGCACAGCCATTTCATGGTGTTCATTTGCATTTGGATACTACATGAGTACAGTTGTGGTGGAGGTGGTGAACAAGGTGAGTGGTGGTTGGCTAGCTAGCAGTAATCTAAACAGAGACCATCTCGACTATTTCTACTGGTTATTGGCGGCATTAAGTGTCATAAACTTTGTAATCTACTTAACCTGTGCATCTTGGTACAAATACAAAGTGGTGGAGACAAAACAAGGTGATGAAGAGGTTGGTCATGTTGGACTTAGCCCAATGATGCCCACTCCTCAAGAGACCCCAACACCTCAAGAGACCCCAAACTATGGCTCCAACTCCAGGTGGTCTCCCATCCCTCTTCTATCATGGGGTAAAAAGTAATAAACGAAGGAATAAGAAAAGCGGTGAAGAAGCAATGTTTTCGTATTTTTCCTTATGTGTTCATGCTACAATTTGTATAACTTTAAACATCCATTGTATAAAGTTCTTACGTAATACATTAATTTAATAAATTTCCATTAAATACCCAAAATCTTGCAATTATAGTTGGAGAAAACTTCCTACAATATGAGAAATTAGAAAGCCATAATTACACCCAAAAAAAAAAAAAGAGCACAATTATGGCCAGCATTAATATCTCAAATGAGTCTGATATAGATTTACTTAACACTTCTTCACTCCCAAAATCTATTAGATTTAAACTTTGATTAGATTAGGCATCATATATTTTCATTTTAGTTACAAATAATTTTTTCGTATCTTTTTTTGCGTAGAGGTTTTGGTTTTGTCCTATTTCTCGCTGCTATCGGCGACATAATTTCTGACTTCGATCTTGTTTCCCATGAACGGACTACTTCTGGATTACCACCAATTTGTCACCACAATGGAAAATCAACCCACCCCTCCATCGTTCTCTGAAATTCAATTAAAGCTACTTGTTCACGAATAATGATCACATCAACACAGTCTTGCGACCCAATCCACCCTCACCAACAACATAGCTATACTCTCCATCAACATTCAGAACTCCATTCAATCTAAAACCAAACAAGGGTTCAGACCTAACCGTGGCTCCTTTCAATAGCGACCTACCTCTTGCGACAGCCGTCTTTCTCCTCTGTTGAGACTCAATACTAGATCTGTAAATAGTTTGGTCACCTTATATCTTGATGCCTCTTTCATTACACCGAATCTCGCAACAATGGTGGAGCCACCACTTCTTTTTCCCCATCCCAGGTCTCTCATCCACGATCTACTCCTCAATCTGCGTACCTCTCAGCCAAAATCCCGAATCCTCACGTGGACTCTTCTCACCCAAGTTCGCTCCTCAGTTCCGCATTTTTCTATATTTCTTAATGTGAAATTTTTTTATAATATTTGTCATAAAGTCAAAAGTTTTCATTTACCTTTTTTCTCTTCACGTTTTTCATAGTACATCTCCATTATTTATGATTCATTGCGATATATTTTCGTTATTTCATTAACTTCATTAATGATTTCATTTATTTTATATGGCTCTCTCCACTATATAATAAATCTAATGCTATCACATGTTTTAAACACTTAAATCTCTATGTTGAAATTCATTTCCCTTCCTCCATTAAAATCTTTCAATGCAACAATGCTCTTGAGCTCACTAAGAATCATTTCTAACAATTTCTTGAATCTTCCAATATTTCCTATCATATTTCGTACTCTCATACCTCTCAATGATATGGGATTGCCGAACATAAAAACTGTCACTTATCTAAAATGATCATTTTTTTGTTAATTCAATCTCAAACTTCGAAGTCCTTTCGTATAAAGCCTTTTCCATAGCCTCCTATATCACAAATCATCTTCCCACTCCTGTCATTTCCTCAAAATCTCAGTTTGAAACTCTCTTTAATAAAAAAAACCTGATTATTCAAATTTTTGAATTTTTAAGAGTAAATACTTTCCATTCCTCAAGTCTACTTGTCCTGAAAAACTAAGCCCAAAATCTCTTCCATGTATCTTTGTTGGATACTCTCCAAATCACAAGGGTTTCAAATTTCTTGTTTGTAAATACACGAACATGTTTTTACTCAATTATGTTCAAACAAACTTAGAGAAAAACTCAAATTTCATTTATTCAAAAGTTGCCGACAAAAGGCTAAGCAAACCCTAATCACGACAATTAAGAAATTATGAAAGGATTCCTAAATTTACATAATATAGAAAAACGTAAAAATAGACTCTTAAATGATGAAATGTGGCTTTAAAGTTTTATACCGTATTACCCCACAAAAATTAGAACAAAAAAAAAAAAAAACACACACACATGCTTATGGAAAGTGTTTCCACTAGTAAATCCGACATTGGAATGATAAGTTATAAATGCCCTTTAATTTTCTTTTCTTTTTTTTGTAGTTATTTCATAATATTTGCTCTAACCGTTTCACAATAATAATGATAAATTGTGTATAGATTGTATTGGAAAGAAGAACGATAGAAAAGAGAGGGGTTGCAGGGGAAATAATCTTAGACATGAAAGAGATAGGAAACAGGACAAAGACGTGTTAGACATTTTAGACAATTTTCTTTTTTTTTTTTTAATTAAAAAATTTCATGTGAATCATGTGATCTTTAAGTCAACCTTATTCTTACCTCTTATTGTACTTTTCTTATTTTGTATTAAAGAAAATTATTGCGCGACATGTGTTTCTAAGTATAAGCCTCACGACATGCTCTATCTAGGCTTAGCCTATGATTATATTCCCAGGGTATTGTGATTACTAATTTTGCGCACGTTTGATTATTCCAACCTTGTCCGAATACTAAGAATACCCAATAATAATGATATTAAGCAACTGTTCTTTTCTTATTATTGCTTTTGCACACGTTTGTTTGATTATTAACTAACCTTAGGTCAACTTATCCAACTTAATAATAACTCTAATATCTGTTGGTTTAAAAATTGGTCCACTATCAGTATATTTTTGACCGCCCACACCTGCACCAGCAAATAAATAAGGCTTGTCAAGATTTTTTCTCACAAAATCTGCTCTAATACTTAATTTACTAATTAGAGAGAAAACAAATAGTGCAAAGTTTATTAGGGTATTTTGTTATGTGTACGTTGTGAAGGTATAATGCATATGGAGCTCATTGGGTAGAATTAATCTTAAATTGAATAAATTATTAATGTAATTAAATATATAATAATTTGTCATGATTTTATTAAATTAGAAATAATAACTTCTATGCATGATTAATTGTATTACATACTTAATAAAGTTATATTATGTAGTTCCTATGTTTTTTTTTAGTGGGTTTGTTTTTCATTCAGTCTATGGTTGAATGTAGTCTTTTTTGGCACAAGTTAATTGTAACTTATTTCCCCTCCTTCCTTGAATTTTAGTCGAAACTCCCCCACTTCTCATACATTTTGGTCGAACTCTCTCTCTCACTCTAGCCGAAATGCTCTCTTCTTCACCAGGTTTTAGCCGAAATTGGTGTTTTACAAACATGGTTCGCCCAAATTTGCTAAAAGATGGACATTAGTTTTTCATTAGTTTTACAAACATGGTTTGTTTTTCATTGAGTCTATAGTCAAATGTAATCTTTTTTGGCACAAGTAAATCGTAACTTATTTCCCCTCCTTCCTTGAATTTTGGTCGAAACTCCCCTACTTCTCATACATTTTGGTCAAACTCTCTCTCTCTCTCTAGCCGAAATGCTCTCTTCTTCACCAAGTTTTAGCCGAAATTGGTGTTTTACAAATATGGTTTGGCCAAATTTGCTAAAAGATGGACATTAGTTTTATTTTTTCTCCGAACGGTTGAGATCAAACTTCACATAATTATTGTACAAGTGATCTATACTATTTCTCATGACACATCATTAATCTGAGTGAATTTTCATTATATTGGAAATGATCTAACATATTACCGAATTTAATCAACTTAAGCCTTATGCGGTCGATAAAGATTAATTGTTACCCAAGTAAACCTAGCCTTTATCTTGTCACATTAATTACTCGATATTAATTAGTTGGTGTAATCGTACCAAACTTGAATTTTTTTTAAAAAATTCTTGAACCAATCAACTCTTGACACACGTCTACGATTTTTGATGTATCAATAATTATGAAAGGGTGAACTATATGATATGTGTTTTTGTACGTGAAGTCTATAAGGTGATAATATGAGATCCATCACTTCTATATTAGAGATGTTATTATATGAATAATATAGTTTATACAATGAAAGCACTTTTTCTGCAAAATAATATAGTATAAAAAGAATTTCTGTAAATTCATTGTCTAGTTACATACAAATTTATATAATTCATGAAGAAAATCTTAATAGGGTTTAACAGTTAAAATATACTCAAAGATTTTCTAAAATTATAAATAGATGAAATGATCAATCTGGTATGGTAATGTCATCTATGGTTCTTATTGAAGTTCTTTATACTTCCCATTGCACGAGTGGCCCTTGCACCTTGGTGTTAGAGGCCAATATAGGTTTAGTAGTTTAAGTTAATTGGTTATAAAAATTGATCATATAAATTATTTGAGTTGAAAGTATTTTCAAGGTTCGTCAGATTTTTAGAATGGATAAAACTCATAAGTTGTTGTGGAGCCTACCTAACGGCATAATATAAAATATATCCGGTCATACACACAAAAGTTGATTGAATCTTACTTGAATCTTATAAATTTTAGAAATTTTGACTCGTTTATAATAAACTTTCATTTATAAAGTTGAATCAGTAATTAGTTTAATTTGTTAAGTTTAAGTCACACTCTCACTATTAGCATATCTAAAATATAATTTGATTTAATTTAAAATAAAAAAAAATTAATTAAAAAGTATAATAGTGTTAAAGTATAATGGGTCTAATTGAGCCTAAGTGGATGACTCAAATTAAAATTCGTATTTTATTAGATAAAATTAAATATTAAAAAATTAATCGGGTCTTAAAGGTAAAAAAGTTCACGAGAATCATGTGATCTTTATGTCAATCTTATTCCTAGCTCTTCTTGTACTTTTTTTTTTTAGGGTTTCCTTCTTCTCTTAATGTTAAAAAGAAAATAATTGCGAAACATTTGATCCTAATAAATTATTCCCATACATGTTATCTGGGCTTAGCTTGGGATTATTTTCTAGGGTATAGTGATTACTAATTTTGCGAACGTTTAATTTCATATTAAATTTTGGTCAAGTTGTGAAAATAATAAGAATAGCGAGTAATAATGATACTAAGCAAGTGGTTCTTTTATTATTATTGCATTTGCCCACATTTGATTATTAGTTGAATTTAGGTCAACTTATACAACTCGTATTTTATGTTGTGTGTATAGAATCCCTTGCATTAAAAATAAGTGCCTAAAGCACCTGCGATTCAGAACACTTAAGAAGACTATGATCTGTATTTTTCTAAAGGTACCAAAATCAATGATTTTAGTTTTGATATTTTAGTCAACTTGTCTACCCACTTGTCTACATAATAAGAATACGAACAACAACAATAATTTCATAAGACTTAACGTCTAATATCTGTTATTCAAAAATTGGTCCACCTATAAAATATTTTTGACCACTCACACCCGCATCGGGAAAATAAGCAGGGATTCGGGTTTTATCCGATAAAACCCCCTCAAATACTAAAATTAGTAATCAGATAAAAATATAGTGCAAGTCTTATTAGGGTATTTTCTTATGTGTATCTTGTATTCTTATGAGTTTATATTGATGGTATCTGTTAAGGTAAATCTATGTGAATCTTCCAAATTTTAGAGACCGATCGAGTATTTCTTTGAAGGACAAAGTATCACACATTTAGAATATAAATTGTAATTTGATTTCCTATAAATTAGCCATGCGTCGAAAGCGTAGATTGTGGGATCAATCTCCGATTGAGGCAGAACTGATTTTCCTTTTCGTTATTACATATTGTGAATTTGAGCCTTTTGGCATAATTAGTTAATTACTGCTGAGCCTTTCCTGGTCCTAAACAGTTCCCTCTCTTGACTCTACTGGGTTGAGGAATTCTTCACTATGATTCTCATGAGATAGCTTATTGGTGAATTTTGAAGAGTAAGCACGCCGCTCTTCTAGAACCAGAGTTTAATAATTAATACGTTATCGTATTAACTGGGACAAATTTTGTATCATCCATATTTCCAATTTCTAGTTGTATCATCGTGTTAAAGAAGTGCCAGACTTTCTAATGTTTAAAAATAAATGTATTTTGTTAAAGGTTTCATGAATCTTTTGCAATTTAGTAAATTTGAAAATAATTGTTGATATTAATTTGGAAAAATGAGTGTTGTGATAATATACTTAATTAAGTGAATTATAGAACAGTCAAGCGAGTAATTATACAAAAAGTTAGAGAATTAGAACAAACCTAAACTAGAGAAGAGTGAAAAAGAAGATAAGATTTTTATAATAGTTTAGATTTAAATCTAAAGTCATACGCCAACAAGCAATGGTGGTATTTTCTTTATATAATCAGCTAAAGAGTTTACATAAAGATGATTACAAGTAATTTCCTACGATTTTCAAAACATTCTTTGGTTTTCTCACAACTTCTATTTCCCCCTTATCACTCTTTTCTTCTCCTCTTTCTCTCTGCCTCTATGTTATCTACAAGTCCTTTTATAAGCATCAAAATGCTAACCATACACCAATTCTAACTTTAAGATTCATGTAGGCCTAAAGCCCAAAACTCAACTTGAAACTCACTTTGACAAATCTGCACCCTGGGTCTAAGTTGGGCCAAAATAAGAAATAAACTTCTCATACTACATGTCTACCAACTATCTCCTATAGCTGGAATTTACCGTAACATTAATCAAATCCAAGCAATACTTGACCTTGATCTCGGTCATGTGCTTCATCACTATATCTGTCGGGTTTTCATCTGTATAGATTTTCTCATCCGATATAATCCCCCGTGAGATAATATCTTGGACGAAATGTAGTTTGATGTTGATATGTTTTGTCCTCTCATAAAAAATTTGATTTTTGGTCAATTTTATGTAGCTTTAATTATCACGAAACACCTCCATCTTATCTTGCACAATCTCTAACTCATCAATCAGTTCATTTAATTGCATAGCTTAGTTGGTAATTTCAGTGGCTGCTATACATTGACTTCCATTTTTGATAATGCAACTACTAATTGTAGTTGTGTTTTCCAATTCACTGTTCATCCGAACAAAGTGAAATGTAACCAGTCAAAATCTTTCATTTGTCAAAGTTCCTACATAATCCCCATCAAAATATCCCACAAGCTTGGAATCATAAGGAAAAAAGTATATTTATCAAGCCAATCATATATCACCTTATCTTATGTGAAATTATCTTTTTACATAATGTTATCATTAAAAGTATTTTTTCAACTTATCATATTCATTGATTATGTTAGAATTGATGAATTATATTAATAAAAATATATCATAATAAAGTGTCGTATCTTAAATTATGCACTTAAGATAATGATGACATCATACCGAAGTAATGCAAGATGCTTAAGGTTAAATGTATGAATTATTTATAATCAAAATATAATTAAATATATTAATAATCTAAATAAACTATCATATAGTTCATTTTTTAAAATATTTAGGATGTTTAAGATGGTTGTTATGAACTTTAGCATAACAAAATCAGCTGCATTCACAAACATTTCCAGCACGACTTATTTGTCTGCACTTGTCGGAGGATTCATCTCCGATACCTATCTCTCAAGATCACCACTTGTGTCCTCTTTGCTTCCGTGGAACTCAAATCAAGTTTTTTATATCTTCATTTGTAGGGTTACACGCCTATTGCATTACAAACGGGGATTCACGTGCTGGCCAATATTGCAAAGACTAATCGGCCAAAAGTCTTTTCGAGAGGAAAGTTGAGACTTCTTTGGTATAAGGACCAAAAAGGTACTCGAGAAGGAGGTAGGAAGATTCTCGCCTTTTAGAAAACAGTTAGAAGCTTCCCAAAGATCCTTACCAATGATATTGAAAGAAACCGGAAGAAAAAGAATCCAAGTCTGAAGCTGCGGAATGAACCATAGGGCGTCTTTGATTTCCTCCAACGAGAAAGGCGCCATCAACATCTCATTATCTAAGTCTGTTACCGCGAAAGGAATGGCTGCAAAAACAGAGTCGGGATAAGACACATGGCCCGACTTGTAGAGCTCTTTGAAAAACCCAGTTGCTGCTTCATGAAACATGTTAGGATCAGCCAAACTGCTCCAATCTTCATGACGGATATCAGACAAGCGAAGGTGAGAATTGCGCAGCTTAAGGGACGTATGAAAAATCTTAGTAATATTATCGCCTTCTTCTAACAAATGTTCGCGCGACTTTTGTTTCCAATACACCTTCTTCATAAGATAATTATTATACTCAGTAGAGGCTTGATCCAGTAGGTCCGAAACTCCTTGGGTCCAGTTAGATTGTAACGTAGAATCATTGGTTTCCACTTTATCCTTCGAAGTCAGGAGTATGCGTTGCATAAGGACATGATAATAATGACTTTTGAGATCAAACATCTTTCGTTCCGTCGTATTCACACAACGGCTAATGTATGAAACATACTCATTCTAAAATTTAATTTCAAATACCCATTTACAAAAATAGGCATTCTCTTCGCTTGAAAATGTGTAATTCACTTTCTTGAATCCCTTTTTTGTAGGATGGAAGTGTGGTTAGATGCCCAAGAGTGTCATGTCCATTTGAGAATTTTCATTGTCCGTTGTTTTGGTCAGAATAGCCATTAATGTCCCAAGAAGACTATCGAAGAAGTTTTTCTCGATGTACTTTTCATCAAGAGCGTGCCTCACTAACAAAGTTGACCGAGAAGGAAACTCTAAGAAGATAATATACTTAGTCCAGTTTTTTTCTTCATCTTTTCGACAATGACTCTTCTTATTAATTTGATTTTTACCAAATGTCATAGTTTTAATCTCTTCAAGCTGACGTCGAACATCTTCGCCTGAGAGTAGCAATAGAGGCTCTTGAATATATATTTCCCATATATGAAAGTGGGTGTCATCACTGCATCATTTATGATTTTCGGAAGTCATCGGTAATGCCCAATAAAACATATTTTCCCGAACGGGTAATAATTGATCCATCAAAGATTTATAAGTTTTGGGCTCAAACGGCCTTGCAATCTTAAGCTTATGTCTATTTAGTCTAAATCGTTATATTACTCCATCTTAATTTATCGAAAAGAAATTCATCTGAAGATAAAGTTGATTCAACTTCTTATACAACAACACAAGATACTCAATTTGGGACTAACATCAAATAACTTCAATCACTCAGCCAGTTGGAAATTCAGATCATCTTATTTTGAAATTTAAATTTAAATTTTCTAGAAAAATAATTTACACAAATAGAATTGAGAAGCAGGAGATTATGTAATTTTTAAAGTTCAATCAACAAATTGAGGGGGTGAGGAAGAAGTTTGTGATTCTCCTACTGATGTTTCTGTGAAATCGTCCACAGAATCATTAGCAAGGATTATATTGATCGGCCTTTCAACCTTCCGGCCGCCATTAATCAAAACGGTTTCCTTTTCCAAGTGCGAGCAATAGCTTTCAAAAACGCTTGAGCTCACAGTTACTCCAAAATCCAACAGAAATAGGAGCTCCAATTCAAGCCTGTTTATCTCAGCATTGCTCACCCCGCCTACTCGGGCATAAAATGCATTGTCATAATGCCTGCAACACAGCACATGATTGTGATCAACGTAAGGCTCTAAATTTTGCTCGGAAAGCCATTTCCGCTCAAAATATGCTCTCGAAATGTTATTTTGTGATATCAGACTTTTTAGCACTCTTAAAATGTTAAGTCCACCGGAAGTTTTAAAATATTTTTGTGATATTTAAATATTATTAGATATCTGCATAAATACATTACTGGAGTCTTTTCTTAAAATAAAATTAATTAAAAAAAAACTTAAATTGCTCAGTACTGGAGAGAGAGAAAGAGACTTACACGTCATCTAGCATCTTAGAGGCGACGAGAACACTTGTGACAATCAACCTATGAACATTCAAGGACAAGACCAGAGAATCAGGGAATCTATGAACCAACCTGTCTATGTACACAAACCCAACCACAAAACAAGATGGGCTACAATTTGTGTACTTGTATATTCTTTCCAAGTACTTAGGTATGCTTATGTTTGGCGGCCTCACACCATGGAATCTATCCAAGCTCTTCTTTCCGGGCCCATTTCCTGGTGGGTTCGCCCCATCTACGAGCCTATCGTTCCGAGCCACTAGCCTCTCCAGAACAAGAGCTAGTATGGTTAACACTCTCGGGGTGGTTGGCTCGGCTTGGCTCGCCTCAGGCGGGATGTGGTTTGTGTACTCGTTGGATGCTAACATTTACAGACCATTTCTTCCTTAATTGCTCAAAGTGAAGGTTTAATTTGGTGCTAAAGTGAGTAACTATGGGGTCTTTCTTCTTTTTTTTCCCACGTTATCTGGTTTGGAGGGTGTTAATTGAACCTTATTTCTGACACGTCTACACTGCTGATCTATCGTGGAAGATATGTAAGATACTCATTAGATATGTTGGCTAAAATGTTGGAGTGGTTTTGGGCTGTTAGATTTGAAAGGGTCAGAAACGTGTGGTCATAATGACCAAGGAAGTTTCTCTGGACAGCAACAATTCATTAAGTTCGTATTAATGGTCTTTCTTGACTTGCTACGGAGGGATTCACAACTGGTCGGTACTGGTTGTTATACGGTCTACAGTTAGGAAAATAACAACTGGAGAAGGTGCTCCGGAGCAAACTCAAGTAAAATATTGACAAAGTATTAATTTTAAAATTAAATTCATTAATTTAAATTAATACTAAATTATTATAAATAAATTATTTATGAAAATTTAATTTGATAACCGTCGAATATAAATTTATAATTACTAATTTTATCATAATTTATTAGAAAATTATGAAATATAAAAATCGAATTCATAAAATATGAATATCTTAAAAGTGATGAATCATACAATTTCAACTTTTGTTATAGATATTCATGAAAATATAATTATAAATTACCTTTTGTCGATGTGTCAAATAGCATTGATAAATTGAAAAACAGTTAATATGCTAGGCATCAATTCCATAGTGGCCGACCCAAAACAGCCAAATCGTCCAAAACTGCTGGATTGGCTAGTCATGGGGATAGCCAATAAAACAAGCCGAACGTATGGGCATCCGTTCAGTTTCTAGACAAAATAAAGATCGGACTGTCAGATTTTTTGCTTATTTTTGAATGATTGATCACTTGAAGAGAAACCTTGAATTGAGGAGTTGGTTTCTGAAAAACAGGAAGCTTTGGCTCATTCCAAACCTTAGTCGTCTAGGTTGTTGGAAGAGAGAAATTAGGTTAGTTACTTCGTAACCAAGTAGCAAATGAAGACACAATTGCACCTACATTCGACTGGTTTGAGGAGAGGGGTTTGGCCAGCTAGAAGAAAGAGAGTTACAAAGGAGGAAAATAGGTCCCCTTGGCCAAAAATCACATGTTCATCAAGCAAAGATGATTGTTGATCAAGTAAAATTAACATGATCATGCTTAAAGCCTTACCACCCAAGTAAACTTTCCGAGCATGTAACAAGCTGCCCAAGCTACTTTCGAGCAACATTCACTTCGGGTCGCCAATAAATAAAATCCACTATTAATGAACAAAACAAGTTCATCGCTACTAAAAAATGGCACCAACGTCTATCACATCCATCCATGGATCTATCTACTTTTTCATAACATATATTCATTCAAGTCTTGCATTTATGAACTCTTTATAGTCTAGCAATCAGTTAATTGCTCTGTAAGCTTATAGCTTCTGTGATTTCTTTAGGCATTTGTTTAACGTTCAATTCCTTTCACCTTCGTAGCTGTATTAGTTTTCATTATGTCGTTACTTAACAAATTTTATATCCAAGAATAATAAAACCCATTTAAGCTTTATACCCGCTTTATTAGTTAATTTAATTTTCTTATTATGTACGAGCTTTCATTTAAATTATTATTGGTTTATTTTAAAGACATTTACATTTCATCTTTTAACTTTAAAGTCATTTACTTTTACCAGCTTTCATTTATTTTGTTCGTTCAAAGTATCATTATTCTTCTGCACGCCCACACTTCACCATATATTCTCAATGTATCAATATGCTGCTCTCGATATCAAAATCAGATAGATCAAACGATTCCACAACATTCTTATCTCAATCAAGTCGCCCCCTCGATCCATATGAGCAGTTGACCAACGTCAGTAATTTCGACATTGTATAATTTGGTTTACGGATAACATGGTATCAAATCATTTGGATGAACTATTAAATAGTAGAGATATTTAAGAACTGTAAATATAATCAAAGAGTTAAATTGTCATAATAAAATATATATTGAGGATCTCTTGAGATATCTTAGAAAAAATAATACAACTTTAAAGATGTAAACCAATGAACCAATAGTTAAGAGCATTATGGAAAATAATCAAGATGCTAAAGTTGAAGATATGATCGTCTTACTATAAACAATGTTTCACGAAAGGAAACTCTCAAAGTGGCGATAAAATTGAATATTTTTTATTGCAGTATTACACAATTACAACAAAACTTCTTACTATATTAAGAAAAGTTAAATATAAGCTTCAAATTTATATCAATTTTAAGAAAAAAAAAAAGGGACTAAATCATATTTAAAAAATATTTCATAATTAAATCATACACATTATGTATTATGAAACTATAAGTTTATATATATAACCTATATAAATTTTTATAATGAATTGACTTAATAAATTATACACTAAATGATTTTGTTTTCGAGAAAAATCCTAAATGGGAGAGATGTGTATGGGTGTTATATTGAAAAATATTACAATGCCACTCTCATTAAAAAATAAAAATAAATAAATAAATAAAAGAAAAAAAAAAGCTCAATTCGACTCTGTTTCTCATAACAAACAAGACTATAAATCTTATTTAAGGGTTGCCTAAACTCATTTATTAATGTTATTATTATATTGAAAAGAATAACTCACAAAGACCAACTATAAATGCTTACAAGATTATATAATTAAGCCTTTTTTATGCTTTATTCTTAAACTTTTTCTCTATGTTTACATAACTTATAGGAAGGGGTATTTATACAATAAAACGACCAATGAGTGCCAACCACATAATATATTAACCAAATTATTCTACACCACACATTTTAGTTAAATGTACAAAACATGGCTGTCAGTATCCCGCTTTGTTATTTTTATTTTAATAAGGTATCATATGAAACACATTTAAGAGGCTTCCATGGGGCTTTATGTTATTTGGACTAGGCTGGTGTTGATTCTCAGTACTCTTCTTCTACGACAACTCTCCTTTGCACCTCATTGAGTTGACGCAGAAAGTTTTTGAATTTGCCGCGCGCTACTTAAACCATCAGGCTTCCATGAGCCCACATCCTGGCATTCGGTTCTATCGGTGTTGAGATGGGCTTGCACTCGAGCGTCCCAAACTGTAATAGTAAGTCTTTTGCATATTTCTATTGAAAAATTTCCCTTCTTGCGTGCGATCAAGTTCTAGCCCAAGAAAGTATTACAATTCATGCTTGGTTTGCTTCTTGTAGTCAGCGATCTGGTCGAGTAGAAGGGCGCTTAGAATTCGTGGCTGGTTGAATTTCATAGGCATTGATCCTTTCGTCAGCTGGTCGGATGGTCGAGAAGAAGAGCAAAAGTCTCTCACTTTCTTTTTGTCTCTCTGACATTAAAGCCTGCTAAGGGCAAGACTTTTCTGCACACTTCTCTTGTCTAGTATTTATTGGCAACTTTCGCTTTTAAGTCTTATCCTATCATGTTATTTTTGTAATGATTATTTCTCATGTCATGCTGACTTGTATTATGAACTTTTGTTGTATTTAAAGCTCGTAAAATCCTCCAGTAATAAGTAAGCCAAAAAGATAAAGAGAACATTTTTCATTTTTCTTTTAAACTCTTCCTCTCTTTCTTTCGACTCTCTCGGCCTCTCTTGACAGAAAAATCTAACATGTATTAAATTGATTTCTTAAGGACCTCTTCAACATATTCTTGTTAGTTTCTTGAGTAAAAACGCATTCATTCTCTTAACTACATTATTCCGAAAATCTGAAAAATAAATAAATAAATAAAAAGAATTGTCAAATCCAAATCAAGTGGCCTTAGCATCTCCACCTATCTTTAGTGGGAAAAATTAGCACATTGGAGGTGACAAAATATAAAACTAACTAATTGTATTTAATATATGTGAAGCAATATAAGATGGCCTTGAACCTCATAAACACCCTCCAATGAATCAAATCAAGACCGACAAAGAGAAAAAGTAAAAGAATTTCAAGTCTGTGACTATTATTCCACCGGCTATCTGAATGATATAAATACAAAAATATTTGGCACTAAATGTGCCAAGACAATATGAGAAACTCTTCAAAGTGAGTTCTTTGGTTCAATGAGAGTGAGTTTTGTAAACATGTGAGTTGCAAGAAGGGAGTTTAAATCCTTGAGAATGTAAGATGATGAACATTGCAAAGTTTATGTTGACAAGCTGAATATAATTGTTAATCAAATGAGAATGTTAGGTGATTAATCACCGAAAGTTCCATTGTTAATCAGACATTGATCCGATGAGATAAATACTTTATATGATATTATATTTATGCAGATATTAGTAAAATAATAAATATTATTTATTATCATTATTGAAACTCAATTTTGTTTTATCATTTTTATTAATATTATTGGACACGAATTTATTAAAATAATAAATACTTTATATAAATATTAGCTTAAAGTTTAAGACATGAATTGTTCATTATCATAAGATCATCAAGCATGGACAATGATGATCCTGATAGAAAATTACATAGTTCATCACCTAAAATATTTAGAATGGTTGTTTTCATGACCACTAATGTTAGTGGAATATCGTGATGATTATGTAGGTACTTAGTAGAGACCAAATTCACTTGACATGACACTTAGATTATCAATGGTAAAAAATACTAAATGTTAAAGAATTATCTAGTAACAATATTACATGTAATCCTTAGACTTGAAATCACTATAATATCTTATGTGTTAGATTTTATACTTTGACATCATTCCTATAAACCCTAGTCAAGGGTTAAACAGAGAGTGAACATTGGGTATAAGATGTTGTACATAAAAGTCGTGAGTGATCGAGACATTCGCAAGATGGAATGATTGTTTATTATAATAGTGATAGGTTCTTATAGAAGACGATAATTTCTCATCTCCCACGTAGCCTTGACATTTTACTGAAAGTCAATCTTGACATTCAATGAATATCTGAGGCCTCCTCAATTGACATGGGCATAACAATACTAGATATACTAGAGGTGAAAGTGTAAAAAGCCTTAAACACAAGCTAGAGTATGCATAGTAGTGGGAAAAGAGACTTAAACTAGGCCAATTAGAAAATTTTAATTCTTACCTATACATAATTTTAATAATAAAAATAATAAAGGGTATTTTTAATAATTCTTCAGAATAAAGAGGGCTTAAATCTAATTAATCAAAATAAATGAATAAATACATAAATAAAAATAATAATAATCATAAAACGATGGCATTAACATGCCTTAAGTCGACACATAAAATAAACAAATGGTGATTTGAGTTCAATGGAAAATAAAAATTTTTAAACATGTTAGACATCATGCAAAATGACACATTAATTTGTAATGTGTCAAACAATCAAGCTATCACCTTATTATAAAAGGGCCTAGATTCGGCCATTTGAAATCATGAAGAAAATTGGATTGAAATCAAAATTTCAACAATGACATGAAGAATGAGTGAGGGAGAGGAAAGGATACGAAAGGATGGGAGGGGAGAGGAGAGGAGAGGAAGAGAAAAAAAGGAAAATAAATGAAGGAGAAGGAAAGGAGAGAAAAAGAAGGAACATAAAAGAGGAAAATAAGAATGAAAAAGAAATGAGGACTAGGGTTTTCAATTTATCAATCCTCCGTAAAATTCTGTAAATTTAACCTTACTATAATATAAGGATATTACTTGTTTGTTTGTTGTTGTGATGCTAAGAATGTTAGAATAATTGTTATAATGATTTGGGGATTGGATGATTGTTATATAGCATGTTAATTTAAGAATAGTGTGATTTCGCTTAACATGCTAAAGCTGAGGTTATTACTAGTATGAACGTTATATAGCATATTGTCGAAGGATAAAGTGATTTTGACATGCAAAAAATAAGGCTATTACATTATTGTTCATACTCAATTCAAAAAGGGATTGATGTTATGCAAGTGATATAAAGATGCATAAGCATAATAATAAAGTGAGGTGTTACCGAGTTATAAGCGGATCGTTTGTTGATCATAAGCAGACCCTAAATGTTTCTTATAAGGGTCATAAGCGTATGCACGTTTACTTTCAAATTTGAAAGCAGGAGGACCCGCTTAATAACTTGAGCGAATAAAAGTAAATAAAAAAATTTCTTAAATTTTTTTTTATTTTACCCCCTTTTACATAAATAATTTTTAAATTCTCCTCCCACCCGAATTTTTCCTATAAATATCCATTCTTTCACTCTAATTTTTCCTCATATTTTCTCACACACACTCTTTCTCTCAATCTCTTATCTAATCTTCTAATATTCTAAATTATAATTAATCTTCATTCTTCTATAATCTCTAATTTTCTTATGATTAATCTCAATCTCTTATCATTATTCCTTGCTATCTCTTTTATCCTTATTTCTTAATATCAATCCCTAATCCTCTATTTTGCATAAATTAAACCAAAGTCCAAGGCAATTAAACTTATTGTTATTGTTTATTATTTATTATTATACTTAATGTTTAATGCTTTATTTTTTTACTTAAATTTTTATTTATTCTTATTTTTTATGATTAATTATTTACTCTTAAATTCTTTATAGGAAATGGATCATCATCAATATGACTTTAACTCTCTAAATGAGTATGACCAAAATCTTTATGTCGAAATCAGTTCAAATTCATCGCCGATACCATTAGTTGTAGCACAATCTAATATACTACCAGGTGATCCAGGTCTACTACCACCATCATATTCATTTATTACTGATACGGCTACTGTCGCAAGTACAATGCCCACAAAGAAACATAATAAGCGAACATCCAGAATTTGGGATACATTCGACATAGTTCCACACAAAAATAAGAAAGGTGCAGACATTGATGGTGCAATGTGCAAGTATTGCAAAAGTATTTTGGTCGCAGGTTCAAATGATGAAACTAATCACTTGAAACGCCACAAAGACAAATGCATGGCTAAAGCTAGTGCAGGTATGAATCAAACTCAACTAAATCTTAACACTGATGGTATATGTGGACTTATGATCCAGTGGCTGCTAGAGAATCTATAGTTAGACTTATTGTTGTTACTAATTTACCTATTAATTTTGGTAATAGTATTTATTATGAATAGCACATTAGAAGAGCACATACCCCACAATATAAGAGCACAAATAGAAATACTACTAGATATGATATATTTGCATATTTAAAAAAAAAAGTGATGAATTAAAATTAGAATATAATGATTTAAATCTAACTTTTGTCTTAATTTCTGATATTCATTATTTAGATTTAGAATGGACTTTAAATAAAAAATTAATAGGATTTAGAGTTATAAATGAAACACATACTAATGAAAATATCTGTGATTTAATAATAGAAATTTTGAGTGAATTTGACATCAAAAGCCGTATAATATCTATAATTTTGGATAATGATGCGATAAACACAAATGTCATCTTTTTATTTGAATCACAGCTTAGCCAATATAATGGTGGAGTCTTCCTACATCAACGTTGCGTGTGTCACATCATAAATCTTATTATAAAATCAGATATGAAAAAACAACATGTAAACAATTCTATTGATAAAATTCGTACGGTATTATCTTGGATTACTTGTTTGAATTCTAGGATAACTAAGTTTAAAAGATATTGTAGGGCATTCAATATGAAGCCTCGAAAATTTGGAACTGATATGCTGGTAAGGTGAAATTCCACATATTGTATGTTGAAAAATGCCTTCCCACATAAAGAAATCATTAGTGGTTTTTTTAATTCTTGTGATCATCTTGTTATATTGAATATTTCTGATTGGGATATACCTGAAACTTTACATGTTTTTTTAGAAATATTTTATAATTCTATTATTCGACTTTCAGGTGTTTATTGTCCTACACCTCATCTTGTTTTGCATTCACTTGTTGAAATGACTGGTTTGTTTAAGATATATGAGAATGATGAAGTGTTTAAGCCAGTTGTTCAAAAAATGGTTTCAAAATTTAAAAAATATTGGAAGGAAATTGCTCTTTTATATTAGATCATAGGGTTAAGTTACAGGGTTTAACAAATACTCTTATATTTATGAATCAACATATAAATGTTGATTATTCTCCCACTATTAATACTACTAACAAGTTATATGAAGTGTTTAGTCTTTATGATAATAAGTACAGGTACTTACGGCAACAGACATGAGAACAAGAGATTCGACCCAAGAGGAAGAGTTGGAATTTTGTTACCAGTCCCGGTTCCAATTCTAATTCCAGATCCAATTTTACTCGGATTTTCCCATAAATACCTCGAAACTGATTTCTCATTTTTTGATTCTTGTGCAAATGATTTAGAATCTTTATGTCTTTTGAATTGGTGGAAGAAAAGCTCTACATGATTTCCTATACTAACACGACTTGCACAAGATGTCTTAACTATTTCTTCCGAATCAGCATTCAACATAGCTAGGAGAGTTATTGAAAATAGGAGGACTTCGGTAAAGCCAAAATTGGTTGAAGCATTATTATGCATAAGAGATTGGGAGCATGCATCTCATCAAGGTCAACATATAACTCATAATGAAGACTTGGCTGAATATTTTCAGAATATGTTCTTAGATGAAGATCCTTCTATAGCGGGAAGTAGTTCTGCGGTCTACCAATGACCAACCACCATTAATAAATAGATGATAGATAATATATAATAATGTATTAGCAAACTTTTATTATTATTATTATTATTTTTTGTTTATGGCTTCATTGTAAGGTCCGTTTTTTACTTCTTAAGGCCGGAAAGTTTTTTTGATGAACCTATTATTTAATAATATATAATGAAGTCTTTATTTGGCCAAAAGTTTATTTTTTATTTGAGATGCTCTTAGACTCTTAGTTACATGTGTAATTTATTTGACCCATTCGACCTATAAAGTAAACTAACAAGAATATTTTTTTAGAACTCATAATCGTAAATAATTTCTCTTATTATAATCTCACGTAATCTCTTTTACTTTAATAATAATTTATATAAATATTTCATTTAAAAAAAGTTAGGCCCGGTCGAACCCGGCTCATTTTAAGTCTGGATAGGTCTGTGATAAACTCAAATAACTTTTCGAGCCAGATCCAGACATACATTTTAAAAACGGACAAAGTCCAGCCCAACCCATTTTGTTTTAGGACCGGACTGGACCGAGCCGGACGGCCTTGACACCTCTAATAATAATTAATTCATGTCTTAATAAACACTGACGTAGAGAGTACTTTAGTCTGTTTGCATATGACTGACATAAGTACGAATCATGACATTTATACTCTAAAGGTAGTCTATAAATCTTTGGTGGAGTGACTTAGACTGAATTACTCTTCTTTCTCGCAATAAACTCTTTAATTTTTCGCCAAAAAAAAAAATTAATTTGATCTATTAGTATGTACATATTTACTCTCGGCCATCCAAGCAACAAATATGTATTTTTTTTTTTTTGGCAAAGCATCCAAGCAAATTCCAAGTGTCCGAGTAAGAAGGTAGACTGGACCATGTATACCAGATTTTTCAAGCTGCATGACTATCATGTTCTAGATATATGGCACGTGGAAATTGATACACAGAAAACCCTCCATCTGAAAAACGTGAATAAATATCACTTCTTACAAACATTTCATTACTTACAAAAAAAAAAGAAAAAAGAAAAAAAGGGTATCTACCTTCTTCTGATCCTTCTCCTGAATTGCACTCCATTAGTGGGTCCTGGCTTTCTTGACGTTGGCTGATTTCATATCCTCGTCTCATCAATCGGTAATTAATACTTAATCAATAATTAAGGTTTACCTAATTTTGATTATAATAATGCTTTGCATTTAACGTTGATTCGTTTTTGTTAATGCTTGAAGGCGTATTGTGTTTATTGGCTGATCGAGATCGAATCAAACTCACAAAAAAGCCGATTAATTCCCTTAGTTAGAGCCGTGTGATCCAAGAACTATTCGTGCATGTATATATATATTACGTTCAATATACATCATAAATGGATTATTTATGTGAGTTTTGCGGGGTGGCAAGAGCCACAATCAACCGTAAATCTGAATCGACTCGTCTTTGTTTACAATGCAATGAATGTTTTCACTCAGCTAACCCGGCATTAATCTCAAACCGGTATCTATGGAACAAACCGGATCCTAGTTCAGGAATGTTATGGCCTTCTACTGATCTTGATCCACCTTCTTCTTTATGTGGTCATTATTGTAATGGAGAATTTGTAAATAGTGACCAGAATGACAACTATTTGGACCATTTGGTACCTCTGGATCAATCTATTAATTACCCCAAGTTCGAGCCATCTTCTTCTAATTCATATACTACAACAAATCCATCTCGCCAAGTTCCATATGATCCCGATAACTGCTCCATTAACCAGCTTTCAAAGGTAATACTAACATACGCACTAATTATTGAGTGGTAAATGATTCTTGAAATTGGTTGATTTAGTAATTGATCTTTAAGTGAGTTATTTTAATATCAGTTAGTTGTTTGTGTTGGCTTAATAATAAGTTCTTGAAATTGGTACATTCGTAATATAAATACTTTTCTAGTCTCCTAATAGGTGACCCGCCTTTCATCCTCGTACAAAAAAAATAAAAAAAATAATAATAATATTTATTAAAAAAAAAAAAACTGACTTCAAATTAAACTGGAGTTTTAAACTGTTTCATTATAAATAACAGGATTACGATTTTAAGGATGTCGGTATTGATCAATATTGTGGGATCAATCAATATGAGAGTCTTAACATAGATGATGTTCTATCAAGCTTTGGAAGTGATCCTGCTGCATATAATCAGTTTGATCATCATGATGGAGGATTAAATATTGATTGCCTTAAAAGGGAGAGCAGCTTCTCAGCTACTGAGTCTAATGGCTGTCTTATAGACAATGCTACTGAGGTACTTTTCTTCTTACAATCTAGTACTCCTTATTACTATATATACTTTTCTTGTCAAGATAAAATATTAACTCACATGTGGTGATTGATCTAATACAGAAGAGTTATTAGATGCCTTAAACTGGAGTTAGGTAAATTGGAGACAGTAAGTGACCCTACATATATGTATATATTGTTGGGTCATTCCCTAACAGGTTAAGCTTTTAGAGATTCGGGAACCATTCATGGGGAAAGCATCTAATGTATCTAGTCGACTATGCAATCAATAAAAGAGAATTGAGATAAGATTCACATTTCACAACATGGGATCCATCATCTTCTCTGATATCGGTTGCATACATCCAACACGTGATATACTCTCATTTTATATGATATCAGAATGCAGGCCCATACATGATGGCCTAATTGTTGTATGTGCTCTCTATCATTGATAGAATTGTTCACATGTTTGGCTGAAAATCACGACACGTGATCGACCGTGATTGCTTATAAATTTATTTACCATGCTAGACACTCTCCATGTAAGGTGATATATTTTTGTTCAAAATCAACATTGTAGACGAATCATAGTTTTGACGGCCAAAACTTGAATTATTATTATTATTAGACGTATATTGCAATTTCAAAATCTTAATTGTGTTGCATATATAATCTCACATGATCTAATTACTGGTGTATTTTCGATTGATTTTGGGACATGTTTTTTCTAGGTGTCGATATCATCTGGCCAACATGATTGTGTCGGGTTTCAATCATCTGTTTCGATGGATTATAACATGGTGCAAGATGCTATTATGAATGGTGGAGCAAATTGCATGCTTAATGATCCCGGTAATTGCAACAGAAACACCAATATTCTTGGATTTTCAATTGGGCAAGTTAATCCGAACATGTTGATTTCGATTTCCAATATGACGGGAGAAAGTAGAGTTCTCGATTATGATCATAAAGACTGCGGTATCTCCCCGCTGTTTCTCAGCGGTGAATCTCTGTGGGATCAATCGAGTCTAGGGGCTTCTAATAGTACTTCACAAGCAAGGGACAAAGCTAAGATGAGATACAAGGAGAAAAAGAAAACACGAATGTAGGGTAACCTCGAGTTTAATAAGCGAATAATTAACACATTAAGCCTCACTTCCAACTCTAATTAGTTAAATTGATCATGTGCATTAGTTTTGGAAAGCAAATAAGGTATGCTTCTCGCAAAGCCAGAGCTGATACTAGGAAACGTGTGAAAGGAAGATTTGTGAAATCTGCAGGTACAATGATTTTACATATGACAGATCTCATATTCTAAATAAATCTTGATTTATGTTAGAAGATTCTTAGTGATTGATAATATAGCTGGGTCTATTTTTTTAAAATTCAAATTTTAAGTAGATAATTTAACCAATTTTATTACTATTACTTGTGGCAGGCCTAGTTCCTTCTTGATTATCATTCGGATCAATCATATGGTGCATCGATACATATTCTACTTTCACCCTCTATAGGTTACTATTCTGCTCCTTTTCATATACATATCTGTCCTAGATCTATATCTATATCTATCTGTATCTATAGCTTAACAATTTCTCATTTGTTGTTTCAACAGTGGCAAGACACTGTCATGAGCGATCAAGACGGCTATGTATCGTTAGTAGATATATCAACTTTCTCGTGTGCGGTGGAATTTTCAGTCGTTGAGGCAATAAAGGTTATATATACTGAGGGGGCGGCAACAAATTAGTTGCGGCGATATGAAAAAGATAAATATATATGTCATGAAAATGCAATTCAAATTTTGTTATTATACTGGAGATATATATACCAAAGATGTTTTTCTACTAGTACATGTTATAAAGCCTAGCCAATATGCTAGTTTTTCAATATGTAAACATACTGTGATCTTGGTCTCGATCGATTTATATTATATGATTGACCACACTTCAACTATCTTACATCATGTATACAAGTATTAGATCTTCAGATGTTTTATTCTTCTTACTGTTAAGAGATGGGATTCGATTTTGATTTTTTATGCGAAAAATGAGATCAAATGTTAGAATTTTTTTGGTGAGAAATAAGATCGTGTTTCAGTTTTTTTTTTTTTTTTTTAAGAGGTGATTAGTGACCATTTGGCTAGAAATCAAATATATCTTAACCTTGAGAGGTTTTTAAGGAAAAAGTGGAAATATTATGGTTAAAAAATCAAATATATTATGGCTAGAAATCAAATATATTAAGGGAGCATTTTAAAAATAAACATTTTTTTTTCTAAACTAAGGAGTTAGATCGGGTCATATTGGATCGATAATGATTATGGACCAATTAATTAAAAAAAAGGATGCGTTATAATTTAAGTTTAATTTTTGAATATTTATTAAAATTATGAAAATTATAAAGTTTATTTTAATTTATATTTATTTTTTGAATTTTAACTTTTGAGTGTTTATAATAATTATGAAATAATTCATTATAATTCTTTTTTTTTCCGTAGTTATTATTATTATAAAATATTTACAGGATGCATTATAATTCATATAACCTTTATTATTTTGTTACTAGTAAATATCGCTTCTTTTAGTTTTGGATATTCCATTTGATTCCAAAAAAAATAAAAGAATCAATTTTTTAAGTTTCAGCTTTTTTTAGTGTATTTTATATAACTTTGAATAAATGATTTTTTTTTCATCATTTTCAATTTTAGTGGATCATCATAATTTGTCCCAATATACAATTTAGCGGATATTATATATTATTGAGATTTATCGATATTATATATGAATTATTTAACATGTTAAGAATTATAAGTGGGTCATTTTAGTTTGTCATATATTATAAATGGATCACCTCAAGTATACCATCAATTATATATAAATCTCTTAAAATTTTAGAATTACAAATATAACTCCTAATATTTATCATAAAATATAGGTAAATATTCTCAATTTACTCTAAATTACAAATTTAGTCTTATTATTTATAACCAATATTAGATCTAGCTATCGATTAATTTTAATCGGTTAAAAAACTTGAAAGCTAGCTCGAAATAGCATGTAAATGATATCACTACAGCAGTACTATACATTACATATATAATTTACCACATATTATATTAGTGATATCCTGCTCTTAGAGCTACATTTAAAAAATAATTATGAATCATACACATAATTATGAATTATTTAAAATAATAATATTAATAAAAAAAAGACTAAACCCATTTATAATGTCTTGTAACTATCAGGATAATTTTTAGCTCGTAGTAATTGGTTAAATGTTAGAATAATATTGACCGTTAATAAAGAAACTAAAATTGTAATTTATGATGTTTGAATAGATTCATTATAAATATAAGTAAATCTATTTATGATTTTAAATTTTTAAATAATTCATTTCTAATTTAAACAAAGTTTTTTAAAAAATCACTTATAATTTTTTAATTATGTTTTTAAATTTTCAATGATTCACTAATAGTTTAAACAAATTTAAAAAATTTCACTTATAATTTTTAAACTTAAAAAAATTATTTATAATATCAATATATTTCGAGAAATCCACGAGTAATTTACCAAGTGTATGTATAATATTCAAATTTTTGGGGCTAAGTTTATATATATATATATATTTATTGATAATCTCATTCTCGACCGACACAAAAAATGCTTCATTTCCCAAAACCAACCAAAAATTCAAAATTCAGGAACCATAACGATCATCACTACCAGAAGAAAAACTTACCACGAAAATTCGAAATACAAGCTAATTAAGAAAAATACATCCTAAACGTTATTTAAAAAAAAAAAAAAATCATATAGCTAGCAAGAGAGAGATATTGGGGGGGGGGGGGGGGGTTATTAAGTGAACAAAGTAGCAGAAAAGCACTGATTAAAGAAACAAGAAAGGCATTTTCATCACTCTAGAACAACTAACTTCTTCACCGTAATCAGTATTATTACAAAACTGGTAATAATTATCATGATTTCCTTCTGTCAAATTATCACTACTGATCTTCATAACAATGGATGGAAGCACCACTTCCTTGGAAGCTCCAATGAGATATCTTTGTGTAAGATTCTGACAATTATTGCAAAGCAAGCACCTGATATGTCTTAATGCCAAGAAATTAGCACCGTGAACCCATTCATCACATTTTCTGCACAAATATGCATCATCTGCTTGGCAATATAAACTAGCCCTTGAACTGCACAGCTCACAGCACAACCATTCTCCGTCAGTGGTAGCACTGCCTGCCAGACGGCCACCTTCTTTGGAGGTTAGAGACTGGCCGTGTTGTTGGCTTTCGGCCGCTTGTTCTGATAGTTTGCACATTTTGTAATTCCCTGATGTTCAATATGTCATGGCTCTTGCTAGCTATATATATATATATATATACACATATATTTTATTACATGATTGGCCTTCAAAGAGAGTAGCAGTACATTTATAAAGAAAGGTGATGAAAAAGAGTTAATATTAGCCATGCGTTTTCATATTGTCTACTTTGTCCTAGAATGTGATCACCATTTCGACATTATTGATTATAGATCTACGTGTGTATGACAAGTTTTTGTTTTTCCTTAATGTTTTTATTTTTGGTTCAACTTTTTTTCTCGAGAAGAATTACTTTTAAATTGCCTTACATATAAATAAGGATATTAATTAATAAAATGATAATAATATTAACAATTTAATAATATTAATAATTTAGTAAATCGATATATTATGAAATTAGAGAAATTTATACATGGATGCAAGCGAATAAAATATTATTATAATTATAAATATTATTTTATATAATAAATATTGTGATATATAATAGTAATATTTATATTTGTAATACTAAAATTTAATTTGCTACTTGATAATAAACCATACTCATACATTAATGTTATAAAAAAGGAATTTTAAAAGGCAAAGGCGTGATTTTTTTTTGGTTTTTGGAGAGCCAAAAAGCATGATTAAGGATTATAAAGTTCTATAAAATGCTTGGTGTGGTCTCTTTTTGATATTTTGTCTTGTTTAGTTGTTTTTTTTTTTTTTTTTTTAATTTTAAATATGGACCGTAATATTTTTATTGACGAGTTGCCAAGTCAAGGATGTGTTGCTACTATCGAATAAAGACAGTTGTATGGTCTAGAATTAAAGTCTTTTAGTCCGTTGCAAGAATGAGAAATGGACAAAGCAGTTGAGGTTGGAAATGATTTTACTTGTTTTGCATACAAAGTCTTGTTTTTTTATTTTATTTGTTAATTTATTTTCTCTTTAACGCCCATTTGTTATGACCCCAAAATATTTTGAAGGTGGGGTAAGTAGGCTGAGAAGTCCATAGAAGGAAGGAAAAAGTGGTTGTCCACACAATGTTTTAGCGTTGATATAATACTCCACATGTGTGGTTAAGACGTGAAAGCTTCAAGCTTTCATTATACGTGTCATCTATATATGACTTGACATCTCAACTAAGTTATACATGTTGTAAAGGAGTGGATCAAATTATAAGAGTTGTTTGTCAGCTGTCGATATTTCATTTGGGTTTACTTTGAAACTAGGGATCTAAAAGATTTTGTTCATGTACATGATGAAGGTTTTAGAGAAAGTGTTGGGACTTTTATGTGGTTGAAGAGTAAATGAAAGAAGTGACTCAAGTTTAAAAATAGTTTTATAAATGTTCTTAAGAGTATTCTATATTGGAAATTGTAAAAGTTAGTCATCACTATATAAGTAACTAATAAATAAATTATAGTAGTTCGGGTGGGGTGGTGTGAGTGCACTCTGGCACTTAAATTTTTTGATCGATTGGCACTTAATGAAGGTCCATATGAGAAATCTGAAAGTTTAGTTCTATCATAAAATGAATATAAAGTGTACAAACTAGTCAAATTATTATATAAATAGAAACAGTTATTAAAATATTGATATAAGAAGTTTGACACTATTATTCTTTCAAATGATTTTAGTCATAACAATATTGATAAATGTTTATACTTAAAAGTTTATGATGATTATATTATTATTGTTTGTTTTTATATCGATGATATATGATCTTGAGTAATTATACGAAAGATGTAATAGAAATGAAAAAGGTTTATGTTCTCCACATTCAAGATGAAAGAACTTGAACAAATGGATATAATTTTTAGGTATCAAATTGAAAAAAAAAATGTGGGTTATGTATTAATTCAATTTCATTACATTGAAAACGTATTCAATAAATTCAATTATCTAATAATTAATGAGGTAAATACTCCATTTGATTTGAGTATAAAATTGTTAAGATGACTTACGGGCATGACTATGTCACTTTCTTTAAGGAATAATTCACCACGATAATGGTGCAAAGTGATTCCAACAAATTTCCTCTAAGGTACAAATGAAGCGCTTGTTGTTAGGTAATTTGCACAATTGAAGAACTACCTACAGAAACTTTGATAACTTTTTCTAGATTATCTATGACTTATAAAATTGTAGTTCGCAAGGCTACAATATCAAAGAAGATCTGTAGGACAATTGAAGATAAAATAGAAGATTGCATTTGAAAACTTTTTTCTATTATTTGTTGAGAAAATCTAAAATACATATATATTTATCGACTTTAAAATTCATTCTAAAGAGTTACATCTGCTTAGAGAATTGACACGTTTTGATTGCTCTATCAATAATTTAATTTAGGTCATTAGATCTACTATTCTAAAAGAAATTATGAAGAGTCATCACTCTTCAAATGCACTTTATCGTTGCTCTTTTCGGAAACAAAAATTATTTCCAACAATCCCTCTACACACCCTCTATTTTCAAAATATTTTGATTCGGAATTTTTTCAAATATTGACAATCTAATGAAGTTCAAGCATAAATAAAGATGTCCGTTAGATTTGAATCTTTCACTTAGTGATAATATATCAAGGCTAATTATAATATATAGTACAAACTTTGAACCATAAATTTTATACGATTAATAAGATTTGTCTCACACTTAAAACTTCTTCCCATTTAAGTGCCCAAAAAGTTTTCCTAATACAATTATTGATCATATGTATCTCTTAATACATGAACCCTCTGGAGCTAAGCCCTTAAACTCAACAAAAACAGCTATGCTTCACATTCATTAGGTAGATTTATCAAATATGTTTTATAATTTTGACATACCAAAACGTAAGTTTTGATAAATCTTTTAAGAGTTTAAAACTCATCCTCCATACTATCATTACAATTGCCAAACATCATTCCCTTAGGATGAAGTATTTACTTTGATGCTGCAGCCATGATAAATTATGTACTTTATCTCATTGAAGTCAAGACTTAGGTTTAGTAAGAGTTCGGTCGAGGTTCCATGGTGACGATAAAATATAGGCTTGTGACCATCCCTTTTGAATTCTTGACCACTTGTTCTCTTGCAAATCATTTGGTTATCAAAATTATCGAGCTATGACAACTTTATCAAATGTGGATATCAACCACTCATTGCAGAACTTTAATGTTCCTCTTGACCATGCCTTAACCACCAGGTCAAAGCGACTTATTTTGTCATCAAACTTGCATAAAATATCTTTTTAGATCATTTATGATTCAAATCACATTAAAATTATACTCATTATGATTAATAGAAAATTCTATCATTCATATTCACTATACATGATATAATATACCTGTCACGCAAATCACCATGTAATAATTCAAGTATATCTAGAATATCTAGAAGTTATTTTTCATGCAACATTTTTGTTAATATACAAGTTCTATAATTTTCTGAACTTATATTAATTTAAAGAAGCAAATTCGAACATAACCAAATTATTAATTATTATGTAATATACATGATGAGACAATAATGTATACATGCACTTATAAGTTACTTCTTATTATTTATTAATTTAAATATCCTCCATATATGTCTTATTTTCCAACCAAGACCCACCATTCTTTTTAGTGGCATTGGCCTTAGAAGTTTTCGGTGTTTTCTGCTTATTCTTTAAGGTACGACATTTTTTTTTTCTTAAAATGTCCGAACTTTCCAAAATGGAAATAAGTTTTTTTTTTTTTTTTTTGGTCTTTTCATATCTTTGGTGGACTTGATAGAAGATTTCTTTCTCTTTTTCGATTTTCAAGACTTCATATTTTAACTTCCCTCATCTTCTACAATATAAATTTTGTCAATATGTTCACCTTCATCCTTGCCTCCTTAAGGCTTTCTCAATGTGTAGGTGATCATTTAATTGTTCAAGATTTAAATCTTCATTTTGGTTCTTAAGACCATTCTTGAAATTCTTCCAATAAGAAGGCAATTTGTCTATAACAATTGTTACAACAAATGATTCTATAGAGAAATTACTTTGTCCAAATTCATCAAGTATTATTTTAATCTCATTAAATAGATCAATAAGTGACCTATAAATCAACCATTTTAAAATTTTTATATTTTGTAATTAGAAATCTCTTACTTGTTGCATCTTTACTCACATATCGTTTCTCCAACCTCAGTAGATATAGTAAGCATTTCTCCCATCAATATCAAAACTGGTTCCTCTTTTCTTGTAAGCATTACTTTGAGGAGGATTTCTTTGCCCGTCATGGCAGATGGAAAATGATATATGGACTAGGGTAAATCTAGAAATCGCAGAAGGTGAAGGACATAGTGGAAGAGAGAAAGAGAAACAAAGTGATAGGAAAGAGACAGGTGAGTGGTAATATAAAGATGAGGAGAACTCGCCCATCTGACTATATATAAGTGGTAATTTGGTACCATTTTTTTCAGATTGCTCAACATCCTTTTTCCCAATGTAAGATCATCACAATCAAAGCACGATATGTTGAAGTCTAAATCTATACCCCTCAAAGATGCAAATGTATAATATATCTTGCATAACATAAAATTAAACCTTAAGATCGTTGGTGGGAATTTGTGGGTAGCAGGAACTTTAAGAAAGATGGCTTTGACCAACTCGTTTTCTTTAAGGCTTAATTCACCCCACAACAATGCAAAATAGTTTCGACAAATTTCCTCCATGATACAATGAAATGCTTGTTGTTCGACAATTTTCCTAATTGAAGAACAACCCGAGACTTTGATAAGTTTTTCTAGATTGTCTATGACTTTTAAAATTGTAGTTTGCAAGGCTACAATATCAAAGAGGATTTGTGGAAAAGTATTGTAGAGAAAAAATGAAAATAAGAGATTGTATTCTGAAAACCTTGTTATATTGTTTGTAGAGAAAGTCTAAAGTACATGAGTATTTATAAACCCCAAAAATTATTTCTAAAGAGTTACATTTGTTTAGAGAGTTACTACTTTTCAATTGCACCTTTAGCAATTTAATCTAGAGCATTAGATCTACTATTCTAAAAGTGAAGAATTTGTTGGGCATGGTATTCTGAAAGTATGTAATAAGAATTGTTTTAATAAAATTAATAAAAGTGATATTTTCTTATATAATTATTGTGAATATATTATTTTTGAATAATATGAATAAATATTAGAAAATTTCATATTCATTAATGTGACTATAATCTTGTATTAGTATGAGATGATTAAAATTATAAATAATAAATTAAATTGCCCGCAATATATTAAAGTATGAAATATTTAATTTAGTGGTTACTAGTATGGTCCACTAACATTATGAATGCATGTAATTTAGATCCGGATCACTAATGTAGATAGACATCTTAGTGGAAGTACTTTATATAATTGGATTATATTCCATAACTCGATATGAATTAATTCTTTATTAAAATACCGTTTACTATAAAAAATTAAATTCATATAAATCGATAATCATATGCAGATCAATCTGAATCCTGAGTAGTCATGAACCCTTATTTATGTCAATTTGATCTTTTGATTCACTCGTCACGGTCTGATTCATAATTAGAGTTTGTCAAAATTACTATTTTACCTCTCTAATTATGTATTTATCATTAAGTACCATTAATCTACTAGTGAATAGTCAATTTATAACTTATTTATAAATTTGAGCTCAAAACCATTCAGTTTTAGAATTAACTCTAAAAGAAATCAATATACAATCCTAATGATGAAGGTTTGGATTTCATATCTGTAAATCACGTTCCTAACTACTTATCCTAATGAATCTTCAAAACAAAAGTATTTAGCCTGATTTACAAACAAACCGTGATGAGCGAACCAAAAGTTCAATTTGACATAAACAGGAGTTCATGACTATTGAGGATTTAGATTGATTTGCATATAATTATTTATTGATATGAATAGAATTCATTATGGCAAACGATATTTTAATAAAAAATTAATTCATATCGGGTGTTGTCTTATATTAATTCAATTATATAAAGCACTTACACTAAGATGTATATCTACATTACTTGATCCGGATCTAGATCACTTGCATTCATAATGCTAGCATACCGTACTAGCAAACCACAACCAACAAAACCCTAATGAACAAATACCAATCAACCAAAACCATTAAGTGTAACCACTCATTCAATAAAATTGCAACGACCAACAAAAACTATTTAGTACAACCACAACCATAACCAAAACTCTGATGAATAAATATCATTCACTTAAAATAACTAACATTCATTATAATAGAAAGAAATATCATTAGTGTAGGGTATTGTTATTAAATTGAGTTGGATTTTTTATTTGTTATGTAGGAGTCTTAGTTCTAATTTCTCGATGTCTCAACTTCCAATATACATGACGTTAGATTCAATCAAAGCGCAAGTTGGTCCTTCAGTATTATTTGCATGCCAATAAAATGAATTGTCTATCTCCTTCTACTCACCATCGAAATATATAACTATGAAAAAAAATTTCATCTCTATAGAAAGAGAAAGATAAATGAAATCAATATACTCTCAAGACTATAGAGTAATAGGTTTAGAAATCACTCTTGAAAGATATTGTCCAATTTTTCTTATTTCCCAATGTCTTAAGTTTTGTGAGATATTGAGAAATTAGAAAACAGAAACTACAATAATTTTTTTTTTTACAAAATTTCACAGTATCTATCTTAACTTAAGACATCGGGAAATGAGAAAATAAGTTGATTCTATTATTTTTTTTTTCTTTCAATTTCCCTATGTATACCTTCACTTAAGATATTGGAAAATTAGGGAAAAGATTTGATTTTGTTTCCCTTTCCCAATTTCTTGAATCTATTCTTATTTTTTTCAATTTTCCAATGTCATCTCAATTACATACACATTGAGAAATTAGAAAAAATTGCATTGTGTATGTTCTTTAGATTTTTCAGATTTCCACTTTTCCACTCTTTTCACTTGCAGGACAAATCAAAATATATAATAGAAACAAAATATAAACAGAAGGAACCCAAAGTGTGAGGATTACTCATCAAAAAAATTTTAAAAAGTGGTAAAACGTTTTGATGAACCTTATCTTAAACTTAAAGGTTTATCTATCTTCAAATTTTTTACTTTCAATTACAAACCTTGCAAACGGATCTACTAAAAGTTTAAGATAAAAAATAAAGAAAAATAATATCATAGGGAAGACGTATGCTATTTAAAGTAACTTTTAGAAAGGATAATTTCGTCTCATATTTCTTTTTTTTTTTTTTTTATGGGAGAAGACTACTATCACTTAGGAAAAAAAGATTCTTTAATTAAGAAAAACAATTCTTAAACTAGATTTTAAACATCATTTTAAACTTTTTCACATTTTAAACCTAACACCAAAGGGACCCCTCCTTTTTTTTGAGTTATTTGTAACTGTAGGTTCCAGATGACGTGCAAAAACGTTACAAACTGAACGGGAAGCAAAAAAAGGTCAGTTACACAAGTGAGATGGTCAGTTCCACCGATGTTTATAAAAGCAAAACCTTCGACAACGAAAACTCCTCCTTCCGTTTCCGACTATCTCGAAAATTCCGCCACCGCGAGGAGGACAATGCCAATAACGCCGTCACGCCTGAAAACCCTATTCTTAGCGCTCTCACTCATCTTCATCGTCTACCTTCTCTTGTCCCAAGCGCCTCCTCAGGAGCTCATACCTCACCTCTCTCTGGCAACTGTCTCTCCCACTACGCGCCGCCACATCATCTTCTCCATCGCCTCCTCTTCCCGCTCCTGGAGCCGCCGCTCACCCTTTGTCCGCCTCTGGTATAACTCTAACACTACCCGCGCCTTCGTTTTCCTGGACCGCATACCGACCGGTTCTCCTTCAATTGATCCTTCTCTGCCGCCGGTCATCGTCTCCGGTGACACATCGAGATTTCCGTACACATTTCCGGGAGGTCTCCGGTCCGCAATCCGAGTAGCACGCGTGGTAAAGGAGATCATTGATCGCAATGAACAGGACGCGAGGTGGTTCGTGTTTGGCGACGACGATACGGTGTTCTTCGTCGATAATTTGGCGAAGACGCTGGGTAAATACGATCATGGTCAGTGGTTTTACATCGGGGGTAATTCGGAGGGGTACTTGCAGAACGTGAAGAACTCGTTCGAGATGGCATTTGGTGGTGGAGGGTTCGCCATTAGCCATTCGCTCGCTAAGGTTTTAGCTAGGGTTTTGGACTCCTGCTTGATGAGGTATCCTCACCTGTTCGGAAGCGATGCCCGAATCTTTGCGTGCTTGGCTGAACTCGGAGTCGGATTAACCCACGAACCTGGGTTTCATCAGGTAAATTGTTTGTAGAAATTTTTTCTTGCTCAAAATTTTTTTTATTTTTCTTTTGTGCGTCATTTCGTTCCACATTTAAGAATGTTCTCATAAATTATGTGTGGAGTACAATAAAATAATTGTACAAGAAAATACTGAAGCATATGGAAGTTTCTGTACAAATTCTAAGAACAAGTTTATACCTTTTTCTTATTTATAGGCAGAATTACTAAGTAGAAAGTAACAACCATGCATAGTTAAGCCTAAAGCCCCTATTCTACTAACTCTCTTCACTCCTGTGCACTCAAGAGCATGCTTGTGCACTAATTCAAGTTGGCTATCTTTTCTCAAGTACATTTTAATATTTTATATGCAAAAGTCATCATTTTCAATGAAAATGAGTTTAGAATATGGCATACGATTATTAGTATTACCCTTATTAGATTTCTTACTTTCTTTGCTTAATATGATTGTTGCGAAGCCTGGGATGCTATTGTTTACCCAAAATATTTATGGTTTCTGTTACATATACAACATAATAACGTGTATCTTACTTGTGTCATCATTGAAGTTGAGAGATTTCTACTCTCTAGCTTGTAATTTAGAAGTTGAATATCTTTTAATCATAATGTGTCTTGTGGAACACGCTAATGTTCAAAGATGTATGGTAGTTCTCTCTAGATTCCCAGGACAACCTGAAAATATCTCAGGACAGCCTGATTGTCTTAGGTTCAGCATTCCTTAGTGGTTTTAGAATTGAATTTCTGAAACTGGATACTTTGTATTAGATTAGATTTGAGTTGATGTAATGTGTCAATATAAAAGCTTGGAAATTTTAATTAAATTTCGAACGGGGTTTTAAAAACACTTACCAGAACTCAGCCTTAATCTACTTTAAGCCTGCTCATCCATGAACACAAAAGATGGTTTCATTTAGATCTCTGACTGCATGCTGGTGAATTTCGAGTTTTCTGAATTATATGATTAAATTCCTGCTTGGAAGTGAATACTAAATGTAATTATTTTGGTCAGGTGGATTTGCGCGGAAATATACTCGGTATGCTTTCAGCTCATCCATTATCACCAATCGTATCCCTTCATCATTTGGATGCAACGGACCCAATATTCCCCAAATTGGACAAACTCAAAGGCTTGCAACACCTCTTCAAAGCAGTACACATCGATCCTGACCGTACATTTCAACAGACTGTCTGCTATGATCGCTCAAGCTCACTGACCGTTTCAGTCTCATGGGGTTTTGTCGTTCAAGTGATTGAAGGCAATAAGTTTCTCTCTGACCTTCTCTCTTTGCAGAGAACTTTCACTCCATGGATGAGGAGTGGTAACATTGAAGCAAGTCGTTATATGTTTAATACTAGAGATTATCCTAGAGATCCATGTAAAAGACCCTCTCTGTTTTTTCTTGAAAATGTTCTGTCTGACAAGAATGATGTTTGGAGTGACTATACCCGGCAAATTGTCCAAGATTGCCCGGGACCTGATGCAATGAAGAATGTGGAACAGATTAGAGTTTTTTCACAGAAGCTGGATCTTGATATTGAACAGGTATCACTCTAAATTTTTCCTGTATAATATCAATGTTTTTGATTTCTTAAAATTAGTTTTTTTTTAATCTTTTTTTCCCTCCTTCAGATTAAGGCTCCAAGGCGCCAATGTTGTGACATTATTCCTTTTCAAAATAAATTGATGCCGTTTAAAATCAAAATCAGACAATGTGCTATAGATGAACTGATTTCAATGAAGGTGTAGCTGCTAGAAGGCACAAAAAGAAGTCAATTCAGAAAGCTTCAGGATGTGGGAAGTAGTTTTAACCACCCTTACACTGAAATTTCATGGCACGGATTTTGGAAGGTAATGGGTCTGCTCATTCCAAAACAACTTCCTCAGAAATTGCCTTATTTTTTTTTTTTCAAATATAAAAACCATTTTATATAAACATAGTTTCATGCTCTCATCTTTTGAGTTGTACAAGAATTGATTTGTTTTTTGTGTTAGAATTATTCAAGCATTTAATATTCTGTTGTAACTTGATCAACATCATCAACTTGGTTTCTGATGTACCTGTAGTTTATGATTTATTGAAATCTGTGATCCTCAATACCTCTCTTGTATTGTTTTTCCAGTGAAAAGGCCGGTGAATGGACATTGATTTAGGAAAGAAGAATCTGTTGGATGAAGACACAATGAAGTTCATACCACATCTCGAGAGCTGAAGTAGGGTTCGCCACTTATCGGTGTAATAAACTGGGTATAGGAGGATAGTTTATGAACTTAAAAAGATGCGGAAGTTAAGGCTACAGTTATAGGAAATGTTAAAGATTGGTAATAATTGTATTGTTGTATCGAAGACAATGTATCCGAGCATGTGAGAAGCTTATTTGCTAGTTTCATCCATTATTTTGTTCATCGAATTGAACTCGATTCTGTCCCTTTGTCCTCTCCTTCTACTATCATTTTCTCATTAATTGGCGTCGATCTCACGTTATGCAGACGTCCCAATCTCTCATTTCACAGCTCTCACCTTCGTACTCCAGATCCACACTTTAACCCCCAGGATTCGGACATCTCTCCATCTCTCCATTTTTTTGATCGAAGCTTCAGACATCTGACATCTTTTGCTGTGATGTTCGTTCTCGCTCGAAGCAGATCACGCTAGGTAGCTTCTACCCTCTCCTGGTTGTTGCCGACCTATCGTCTTTGTGGTTTATTCAGTATCAGTAAGTTTTCTTAGTAGTTCTCTTTCAGAAATTAAGTGATTGTACTTTCCCTCTAAGGCTACTGTCGATGGACTAACCTTCAGTTCATCGTGAAGATCCCTTTAGTTTACCTGCAACACTACCTGCATCTTCACCGTGTTCATCCATCCAGGTAAATTTATCCAGGTTTTTTCTATGGATTTGAAGGCACGGTGTTCATATGATGGTAGTGTTCATCCCTTCAACAGTTGTGAATGTGTTTATTCTGAGACTTTTTATATGGATATGAAATTAGATTCCAAAAAGAAATGACATTTCCTTTTGAAGATTCATATAGCACGCAACTACATTGTAGAAGACATACGCAAGACAGAACCCAATATAGTAATAACTAGTATAAAAAAATAAATTAATAATATTACATTTTCATATACTGGACTTGGTCTCACGTTTAATGATATAATAATATTACATCTAAAAATGATTTCATGTACTCCATTTGGTCTTCTATTTTCATGTAAAAAATGATTTATAATAATATTACATTTAATAGTATTACATTGTAGAAATAAGTAGAGACGGAACACCTCATCGACATAAGCAGTTGTTATAGTTTAACCGAATGTACTGCACTTGGTCTCACAGTACTTGTGAGTTCTATGATAATATTACAGTACATTATAGTATTATCTTCTGTTCATGCCGCTGAAGGAGACTATTGACGGTACTGATGACGAGTTTTGTGCTTGACATTATGTTAGCTGAGATTGCACATAGGACCATGATAGTGTTGGATAAAATTTTGAGATCGAGATTTGAAAAATGTAATCGATATATTTTTTTAAAAATGATATTTTTACTCTCTTAGATTATTTTAGGTTATTATGAAAATAGTTTTCAAGATATGACAAGTCTTTACAAAATATCACAAGCAACAGTGAAATTTTATTATGGAATATGCTCAGTTTCTGACAGTAAAAAAATGGATAGAAGAATGATATTTTTTCTCTACAGGTTTTTCGTATTTATAGGTAAATTTTTGGCACATGTTCGTAAAACAGTACACTGTTTCACGAACAGTCACACTTCTTCGTTAAAACAATTAAACTATTTTAATGGTCATATATTTGAATTCCCGGAATTCAAACTGTAACAGTAACTAACCGTTTTAACTGTCAACCATTTAAATAGTACGGTAAAATTAAGTCGGTCAACTACCAGCTGCCACGTTGCAACCGTGTAAACTGCCAAGTACGCCTAACAAGCACCAAAAGCGCCTCACGCCCACGCCATGCGCACACGCGCCTGTGTGAGTCCTGGTCAAAACTCAATCTTTATTTATTATTACAAATACTTATTATTTATAATTACTTATAAATGCTTTAAAAAAATTTTCCATTTCTAATATGAGATATATTTAATTACATTTATTAAATACTTTTTTAATTTTACACTTTTAATCCATTTTATTTTAGTCAAAAAGAAATAGTCCAGATAGTGTATTCCCGAACCAAGTTTGGATAATGATTCGTGCTACGTTCAACAACATGCTATCCTCCCACCAATTCAGTCAAAAGCAGATAAAGTCCAAGCTGTAGCGCATAAAGCAAATGCATGGACAAACATATTGGCAACGTGGACATAACGGAAGACCATGAATAATACTAGTTGTGGTATGTTACTTGCCTCATCTTTATGCGAATCGCTCACTTTCTTATTGAATTATGTCATATCCGTATTGAATTATGTCCTAATAATTTTTATTTTTATTTTTCTATTTTGTAGAACAATAGGAAGTATGCTCCGTTTCGCAAAAGGGGTGCTTCCATTAGGAATTTGATCGGCGATCTATTTATTGAGTTTTCTAAAAAATTATTTTATTTAGCTATTTTAATAATTTTAAAATGATCTAATTATTAAATTTTTAAATATATCAAATACCTTGTCGCCGTACAGTGAGTCAAACTGTACAACAACTCAAAAATGGTTAGCCTTTGTGAATGACACCCCTTTGTGAACATTGGTTTGTTTTCTAGTTTCAAATTTCATTAGTTTGGTTTTTGAGAACAAAAAACATTTAAAAATAACTTAAGAACATACAAGAGTAATGGTATATCAAACATTAAATTACACAATGATTTCTATGCTTACCGATATGATTTACGTTATGATACCACTATTAGTTTATGAGTAATCTGTAAGCTAAAATTTAAATTTAATTTTTTTTTAATCTAATCATAAACATGGATTAAACTTATAGACAAATATCAAGATCGATCATATAAACATATATCAAATATATATTTAAGAAAATCATATAGAAGTTTAAGGAAACTAAAAGGATTAAGATCTAAGAAAACTTATTGATCTTAATATAAAATCGAAAGAATCTCTTTGTTCCTTCATCATAGCTGAATTAAATTCGAAGATTGAGATGCCAAAGTATTCAACCCCAATCGTAATCCATGTAATTCAATTCACTCAGTTGATTTTCTATTTTAAGATTTATCACGTGATTCAAAGAGCTTATAGAAAAGAAAGGAAAGTTTCACTTTCTCACACTAGGGATTTCGATCATGAGGCAAGTGAAAATCTTATGATTTCTGGCCACCATAATGGGATATTTATAATAGTTCGTTAGGTCTTAGATTTCCTAATAGTAGTAGGTTTCTTTAAATCAATTAAGAAAATAATAAATCAAACTCACCTAATGTATACCCAGTCTTGTCATGAGCTTTCAGCTCATGTATTTAATTAATACTTTGATTAATCTTGTCTATGAAATTCAATTAACAAATAGTCTATTAACTCTTTAATATCTAATTACTAATTACAGACTTTCGTGATATATAAAATGCTCTTTCCAACGTGATGTATAACCTAATCGTTCACATACACAACATGATGTATAACCTAATCGTTCAAATACATAAGATTCTTAATAGCTGAATTTAACTTTCACAAAAAAAAAAGGACAAATAGACCAGATTACATTTTAAAGATAAAACCGTAATTTAGCTTATAGTTATACTATAAAATGAAAAGGTAATTTATTAATCTAGTAAATGAATGTCGTGTGGATTACTTCCACAACTTAGATGACATTGGTTTAATTAAAAATAAAAAATTTATAATATAGTTATTTATTTAATTATAAAAAAGTTCTGAAAGTTCTTAATTAATATTTAACTATTAAGGAGTTTATGGGTTAAATTCTTAATAGGATTTCATGGCCAAATTAAGTAATGAGTTGATAAAAATTAAAGAGGCAATCAGCCCACTCCATGGCAAGCCATTCCATTGGTGATTAACCCGTGGATAAAAGGAAACCTTTATTATTATGAGTTAAAGGCACGTGGGTAATTATCTGGTAATCTAGCCTTATGGGAAAATATCGTAGACAGGAGGCATCACACTTCCTTATAACTCTCAAGCAACTCAATGAGGAGTTGGATCAATGATGAAACTTTTTCTATCAGAAAAACTTCAAAGGTTGTATAGGATCAAAGTTTTGATACCATGTGAGATTAATTAAAGTAAGCATGGAGATGAGAAGATAGCTCTCCAAATCTTGAAGCTTCTAACCCCCAAGTCCTCTTTAATTTGCTAGAATAAAGTGGTCTTTTCCTCATTGTCTTTGCATCAAAGCCAACATGGATGGTGCTAGTAAAGGAAATCCAGGCTCCTCATGTGGGGGGTATCATTTTTAAAAATCATCAAGGAGATTTCATTCAGGTTCACTTCATCTCTTGAGGCAACATGGCCAGCATGCAAGTTTAAACACAGTCTTCTTAGGATTCTTGAAATTTGTTAGACAAATTCTTACAAACAGGTCCATATTGAACTCGACTCTCTTTGCTTAGTTCAAATAGTTTTTTGAAAAATCCAGACTCCCCTTATTCTAAGTGTACATAGAAGCAAATCAAGTGACGGACTCCTTAGCAAATTTTGGTTGTACAGACAAACATGATACAAATTGTTTCTCCAGAACTTCTCTCCCTAGATCTACTACACTGAAAACCTTTGATGAGCACGACACGAGTACAAGGTACAACACGGGTGCCAAGCCGTGCTGTACCCAATTACGCGGGCCGGCACAACACGGTCTTTTTGGGCTTGTGCGAGGTACGGATCTAAAAAGACATCCTAGTACTAAGAGGTTTTTTTTTCCGGAAATTATTTTGTACGTTGAAACATTTCAATTAATGTAAGATCTTATTTGGGCAAATAATATTTTTTTACAGTTTATTTATAATTTTAGTTATTAATAGTACTAACTTCTAATTTACTAAATAATAACTATTAAAAATGATGATTTATTTATTTATTTATTTTATAATGTGTAATAAAATAATTTATTTATTTTAATAATACTAAATTCTAATGCATTAACAATCTCATTTCCTTGAATCAGACTCAATCATTACTTACTTTATAGACTAGCAGTTATGATATTCGACGGGTCGAAGGCTCCATCTACTTATCGAGTAAACTAGAAGTTATGATTCTCGGCGGGTCGAAAGCCATATCGACTCATAATTTCTTATTTACTCGACGGGTCGAAAGCCCCATCGACCCGTCGAGTATCATAACTTCTAATTTATTTTGATTCGTCGAGTATTATAACTAATATTTTGCTAGTCTATGTAGCTATAAGTGAGTAATGAATGGATATGATTTTTGAATGTCTGATTCAAATAAATGAGATTGTTAAAGAAACGGGCCCACTGGCCGAGCACGGGCCCACTGGCCGGCATGGCATGAGCTCACTGACCGGCACGACACGTTTATGGGTCGTTACTATGTGTGTATCATACCCTTATTTTTTGCCATAGACACGGGCATAAATACAACACGGACCAATCTATACTAGGTACGACACGACACGACACAATCCATACCTACTCAAACCAGATCATGCCGGCAAGAATTGCCACCTCTAATAGAACCCAAGAGAAAAAACAAAAAGAATGGGAGAAAAGCACATTTTGAATGGATGTTCACAAAATATTTGGGCTTATAAGAAAATAAGTAAAAAGAAAAGATAGATAGAACGTGGCGTGAATGACAGCGGGCGTGTGAAAGAATAAAAGGATGCCCAGTGGGAAGAAAGGAGAGATTAGGTGCAATCTAGAAGGATTGATATTTTAAAATAATCGAATTTGTATTATATTTATATTGTATTCATATTTATATATTGATATTTATCTATATTTATTTGATATATATTTTATATGTCACATAATATATTAAAAAAATAATAAAATATAACTTTTTTTGATATTTTTTAATATTATAAGATATTATGTAAAAATGTTGTTTGATATGTCTAGCTATTTTAAGATATTTTTAGAAGTTTAAAAATAGTTTTAAAAAAATCTAAGTTCATTTAATAAATAATCAAAAAATAATAAAAAAAAATTACCATGATATATTTTTCTGTATACATATTTTTTTAAGTTCTAATCAATAATATTTTTTTTAGAAAATAAATTTTAATTTATAATTTTCTTATTCAACTTTATTTGATTTTTTATTCATCTATTTTTACATGTTTTTTTTTTCTAGCCTTTGCTTAATTTCATATTCATGTATTTTCATATAATATTTTAGTTTATTTTAATAACTTTTTAAAGAAAATTAAAATAATTACATATAATATTTAATTTTAATTATATTATGATAATATTTTTTAGATATATAATATATTATAAATAATCTTACTTATAATTTCTTAGAAATAACGTACATATATTTAAGAATTATATATTATCTATTATGTTTGTAATTGAGAATTAAAAGTTGTAAAAAAATAATAATAATTTAAAAATACATATTTATATCTTATTTTATTTTAAAATGATTAAATTAATGGTATCACTATATTTAATAAATATCATGTCCAAGTAATTATAAATATAAATATATACATATATATCCTTGATGTGTTAATGAATGCATGACTGACCATAGAAAGTAATGGGCTCTTATTAATAGGAATATATGCGCACTATCACTTGATAGAGAATGCTACATAATTTACTATGTTCAGTCACTATACTTAGTTCCTAAAATCACATCAATCTATATCCTTGTTGCTATCTTTACTTAAAAAAATCTCTATAATTTTAATTATTTGTTAATTTATTACTAATTTTAGTTAAATCTTATTACTTGAAACGATACTCTTACTCGGATCATATAGGATTACGAATACGAAGCATTTGAAGTTTGAAAGGCTTTAAATGATTAATAACAACACTAATAACTAAATTTAATGATAGACAATAGATATGATATGATGGACTCCATGTTTAATCTTATGCATAAACTCTACCACACATAAACGTGTTCTTCATTATAATCTATTTGAGTTATGTCATGATTAGTGTTAATTTTTTTTTTTTTTTAATTTTTTTCTCTTCTTCCTATCATGAATAATACTCAATAATCATATCACGATATAAATAAAAATTATTATTTATACTTATTGTAGCTTATAATTTCACCACTAGTTTAAGCTCAACTTTTGTGTTATATGTATTTATATGTATGTAATATATGTGTATGATTTGTGTTGAGATACGATATCAAGCTTTAGTCCCTTCATCTTTTCACAACCATTAAACTTGCTTTTATTTACTTGAGATTGCGTGATGTGTGCTAAATGCTTACTGCCCCTTGTTCATCATCATCGTTTCCCCACCTTGACTCCCATCACCGTCTATGGTGACTGAGAATTAGAGCGGTAGTGGCAATAGCAATGATGCAAGTAGAGCAGCGACGACGACAACAAGGGAGGTAGAGCCATGGATGTAGTGATGGTGATGGAGGAGGTGGGTTGGCGACAACACAGAGTGGTGCAATTGTAGCAATGGGGTGGGGCAGATGGTATTGGAGGAGAGCGGCGACGGCAACAACGAAGATAGGGGATATAAATGAAAGCTAATAAAAGAAGAAGTGATATAATTTTATTTAATAAAAATTAAATTGTGAATTTTAGAATTTTTAATATTTTCTTTTAACTTTTTTGCTTTAAGAACTAAAGCATGATAAATTTGAAAGATAAATGACTTAATTGAGTCAAATAAAAGTTAATAGATGAAAATAAGAAAAATGAGTAAATAGAGGGATCAATATGATAATTTAACCTAATTTAAGTTAAAGAATAGAGAATAACATTAGATATATAGTTATCTAACAAATTATATTTAAGAAAACATTCACATCAGTTTTTTTATAAAATTCTTCGAAGTTAACTTAATTTTAGTTAATATAACATTTTAGCTAATAGATTTTTAAAAGTTATGATGTAATAACACGTACACTCCCAATTTACTTAAACCAAAACACCCAAACATTACTTATGAAACTTATTGTAGACATCAAGTGTAACTAGTAGACTTAGTTGAGATGTCCTGTTCTGCAATGCGGTCTCGCACCTTTTCTATTCATCTCATCATCTCTTGCATTTTGTTTCATTTTTTGTTCCATGGCAGTAGAGGGACAGGAGAATACCTAGTGTTTGAATCTGAGAATCTTGGTGGGGTCTGATCAAGATGTGTGGGAACCACTGGGCTGAGCCCACCACAATGACTTTCCTCGTCACCACCATGCGTCTTCTCCACCGCTTTATACTTATACCAAGTTGCACAAGTCACGTACACAACAAAGTTTAAGAAACTTAACACGGACAATAACCAGTAGAAATAGTTGAGATGATCTCTGTTCAGATTATTACTAGCCAGCCAGCCACCACTTGCCTTGTTCACCACCTCCACCACCACCGTACTAGTGAAGAATCCAAATGCGAACGAACACCATGAAATAGCCGTGCCGAGTGACTTCATATTAGCTGAACTCTCTTGATAGAAAAACTCTAGCATGCCCACTAGAGTAAACATATCCGCCGCTCCGAATAGAGTGAACTGGAACGCGAGCCAAAACACAGTCATTGGCAGCGGCTCGTTAGAGTCTATCATGTTGTGTCGAATGGCTATGTTTTTCCTGCGGGTCTCGATGAAGCCAGCGATCATCATGGAGATAGTGGAAAGAACTAGTCCAATTCCAATCCTTTGGAGATGACGAATTCCGGTCGGGATTCCAGTGAATTTTCGGGCAAGGGGAACGAAAATTCGATCATAAAGGGGGATCATAACGAACATACAAAATAGAGGGATCAACTGGATTGACGAAGGGGGCATTTCAAAATCTTTGATACGAGAGTTCATGGTTGTTCCTTGTTGAACTGAGAAAGTTAAAATCTGTGCTAAACATGTGTTCATGAAAATAGTGCTGAGAAAAACTGGCATCATTCGCATTAGGACCTTCAGTTCCTCAACTTGTGTTACCGTACATAAACTCCATGGTCCATAGCTTTTGATTGAATTTGTTTCAAGGCCAGTCACCCTCCTCTTAATCACTGCAGCGCGGTCCAAGAATCTGGGAAAAACCGTCGTAGTTAAAAGAAATCAACTTAAATCAATACTAACCTCATTATTAAGTTCCATAATTAAGTACTAATAGTTTAAAGATTCTCCATTCACTTACCTAAATTGTTCAGTTCTCGGAATAATTTCACGCCCTTCTTCCGTGTCACGAATTTCATGCAATTCATCTCCATTCTCCGGAAGAGGAGCATTCCAATTTTTAACAGCAACCACAAGTACCTGAAGAATTCGGAGAAGCGGACTCTCCCTCCGTACGACACCATCTCGATAAAATGGTTTTCCCATGCAGAGGAACACAATCGAGATCAAAATGGCGAGAGCGCAAAGGCCAAAGCTCCATTTCCAGCCCTTGTTTGCACTTAGCCAAACGACGAAACTTGCACCACACATCCCTCCAATAACAAGGCTAAATAAAAACCAGTTGAAGAAACTCGAAGCTTGAGCCGCCTCTTTCGGATCCTTCTCATCGTATTGTTCAGCTCCTAGCGCCGGTAAAGCGGCTTTTATCCCGCTTGTCCCAAATGCGATCAAGTAAAGGCCTATGAAAAATAATGTTTCTTGCCCCACTGTCGCTACGTCGCATTGATTGGTTTGTCTAAGTGCTATGTCATAGCAATGGTCCGGCCTTAGCTTCGGAACGCTGGCTTGTAATGCAAGAAGCACATACCCCTAAAAAATGGAGAATTTGAAGAAATAACATAAATCAGTCCACTAACTATACTAACAAAGAGGATGGAAAAATGAGATTGATTAATTAATTAATGACCACTAATTCCATGGAAGCAAAGAGAAGACAAGTAGCGAATCTGGAGAGATAGGTATCAGAGACGAATCCTCCGACGAGTGTAAGTAAGTAAGTCGTGCCGGCAAAGTTAGTGAACGTGGTGGCCGATTTCGTTAAGCTGAAGTTCATATAGCCGTAGAAGTAAGTCACCAGGCTTATTTGGTTTGCTACAAATGCCATGTTATCCAGTCCCTCCATAGCTGCACGCAATAATTAAATTCAGGTTAATGGTTTATCAACCAAATATATTCCCCTCTCTCTCTCTCTCTCTCTCTCTCTTCATTTTCTTTCTCATAATAGAGGGTAGGTAGTGGTAGTATTGTAATTACCATACACAAAAAGTGTTGCTCTGTGCCCTCCTTTCTTTCTTTGTTTTGAAGGTTTTTGCTTATCAATATCTTCGAAGGATCGGAAGGAAGCCGACTTGCCAAAAAAAAAAAAAAAATTTCAAAATAGGAAAAGAAGACAAGACATGTGTACAGTGTATATATATATATATACATAGGATCCTTGAGAATAAGTAAACAGATATAGAAGTACCATTTTGAGTGAAGGGATGAGAATTTTGCTCTATGATCCAGAACGATGTGAACTGAGGTTGGTAGCTATAGAGAGTAGAGAGAGTAAAGACCATGAATTGCTAAGCATTGACAATATGTATATATAGAGGCTCTACACAAGGAGGGAAACTACATGGTATCACTATCTCCACAGAACCCCAGCAGTACACATAACCACAGAGTATTCCTTTTCAATTACGTTACTAGCACTCCGCCGTTGATTTTACTTTTGCTTTTTTTTTTTTTTCCTTTTCTTTTCGCTGTTCTTTTATTCATTTATTTATCACCGGATAATAGTAAAAATTTGAGTTTTTATTTTAAAATTAATAAGTTATGAAGAGATGTTAATTAATTTTTTTTATATTTTAATTTTTTAAATATTTTTTTATAGATATGAGGTATAATATTCTCAATACGTTTATTTACGTGTGGTGTTATATTTTAAGCTACATATGTATATTTTTAATATGAGTGATGTGAAATACGTATACTGATTAATCCAATTACATATTAAATTTAATTTTAATATTATGTAAAAATTTATATTTCTCATAAAATTAATTAATTTTTTTTATATATTAATTTTTATAATATTAAAAAAAATATTTTTAACTTAAATCCAAACTTCTTCATCCATCGGTGGAGTTCTCTCAAGACCATTCATTACCTCTCTTCTAGTCCACTCATTGCAGTCGTCCGTATATTCTCTTTGTTCAATCTGTCGATCATTCTTATTTCTAAGCCAACCATTTCTCTCTTGACTAAACCAATTTTTTAATTAATTAATTTTTTTTTTTAAGAATCACTTGTATAGTGAGAAAAATTGACATTTTTTTTTTTAAAGAAAAATATCATTTAAGTTTCTTAATTTTTTTCATTATAATATCTTTCTTCATTATTTTTAGATTAAGTGTATATATACTCAAATTATTGGAAAAAAATAAATAAAAATTAAACTCTCAGTTGAAAAAGATTTAAATTTTATAATAAATTTTTGAAATTTTGGTAAAAATATATTATTTTTATATATTTTACTTTTGTTAAACTTTTTTTTTTTCTTACTTCGGCTCCCCCTTTTTAACGTGTACGTATGGTATCTCAAGCTGGTTAACCTTTTACTTGGTGTAATGCACCCTAATGTGACACGTGTAAAAAAATTTCAAAATTTAAATTTTATTTATTTATTTTTAAATTCTTGGACAAACGTGTTTTTTTTTTTTTGGCCTATCTTGGCCCTACAAATCTTCTTGTACCGTACATAGATCATAGAATAGATGTGTTATTCTAGCGTTTAGTGACTATTCGTTCTAAGCATCTTTATTGTGAGCTTCTATAATCAACACTTTGATATTCTTTACATCATAAATATACAAAAAGGAATTTTTATTTTTATTTTTTTATATTAACTTACTTATTTTATTTACCTATCATATAAGTCCATGAGTAGAGTGGACAGATATTATTATCACCCTCAACTATGCTCAAATGAAAATTTTAGCTTAAAAATATTAAAATATTACAAATAAATCCTTAAAATTTTATTAAAAATCTATTTTTATCCACTCTTTTTATAATATAATTTGTTTTTCTCTTGCCTATACTTTTTTTTTTCTTTCTCCATCCCTAAAGTAGATGTAACTTACTACATAAGTTGGTTCAGGTTGAACTTGTATGATATCTTGTGAGACTTTTTATTTTTTATTTCAATATATATATATATATATATTATTAAAATTTAAAGGCCCTCCCTTTTTTTTATTTTAGTAATTTTGTAATAAGACTCTAGACAATTACTTCAGTTATCTTATAGGTATTTTAATATAAATATTATATTCGTTCTAGTTATTCTTAGTTAACCAACTATAAACAGAAACTTATCGGCCCATCCTTATCGTAAGTCTTGATTTATTTATCAAATTTGATCTGTACAATTTTTAATGATTATAGGCCAATAAGTCTATGTAATTTCATCTAAAAAATTATTTCAAAATTTTTTGTTAATTTCTTCTTAAATTAATTAGTAAAGAACAAGCTGATTTTTTTAAAAGGTAGAGATATCTATAATAATATCTTACTTGATCAGGAAATCCCCAATTCAATTACTAAAGAAGCTAGGGGAGGAAATGTTATTCTGAAATTGGATATGGAAAATATGATAGAGTTGATTGTAATTATTTATGGGTTGTCTTACAAGCTTGATTCAACTTTTAGTTACTAACTGTTGTGGTACTCTATTTTGACTGATGGTTCCTTAACATGTTTTTTCAAGTCTTCAAGAGGAGTCAGGTAAGGAAACCCTTTATCTCAATACTTGTTTCTTCTTGCATAGTAGGCATTTAAATAAGGAAATGAATATTCAGGTGCTATTACTATTTTTTCCTTTCCCTAGGTCTTCTCCCAACATATCTCATCTGGCTTATGCAAATGATATTATCATTTTTACAAATGTCTCTTAAGATTTCTTTTCAAAATTTTGTAAAGTTGTTGCATTGATATGAAAGGGTGTCTAACCAATTGATTAACAAAGAGAAGAGTAGCTTGACAGTTTCACTAACAAAATTAGTCAAGCTAAGAAAACCATTATAACTAATACTAATCGTTCATAAAGAAGCTTTCCCTCTGGCTTTTCTTAGTTGCCCTTTATATTTAGGAAGAGCTAAAGCTTCTATGTTTAATGACATGGTTAACAAAATGTTGCATAAAGTTGAATGTTGGAAAACATAATTTATTGTCTAAGGGAGGAAGACTTATTCTAATTCAAAATATTTTATAGTCATTACCCATTCATATTCTAGCTTGCCTTCAACCTCCATTTTTCATTTTCAATAGGTTGAGGAAGATTTTCAGTAAATGTTTTTTTTAAGGGGACAACGAATGGCATTAGAAAGTTACATTGGTGCACTTGAGATAACCTTTGTCTTCATGTGTAAGAAGGGGGGGGGGGGCTTGACGTTAGGAAATTAGAGGATATCTCTGCTTCGTTGGCTATTAAGCATTGGTAAAACTAGCAACTTCATTATTTCTAACTATTTGCAGGATAAATACAAGAATAGATTGTTGGCTGCTTCCGATTCTGGGGGTGGGTGGGTTCTCTAACCTTTGGTCGAGACTAAAGAAAACATGGGATTTAGCTCAAAATCATATTTTCTGGTTATCACGTAATGGTGCTAAGATTAAGGTTTGGCAAGATGCTTGGCCTCATTTTAGGTAGAATTACTAAACCCTCCGACCTTCCTGACAATTGGAGAGTGAAAGACATTTTGTTAGATACAGATTGGAATTGACATCTTTTGAGGATCAATAAGATGAGATAGCTACTATCAAAATTTCAAATAACGATGACATGCCCATCTCAAGGAATAAACCTTGTTACAATTTTCTTAAGATCAATGTTGATGGTGCTAGCAAAGGGAATCCAGATACCTGAGATGGTGGCATTATCTTGCGAAATAGTGAACGAAATGGTGGCATTGTTTATTACTTATTTATATTTTTTCACGAGGAATAATGGAGTTTTTCGTTGTTTTGTGTTTTTAGTCTTTAGATTATAAAAATATTCGGATTCGATACATACAGTACAATCAGAAAACAAGAGCCATCTTGAAAGAAAAACTGAAACGTGAGGATCACTTAACACTTAGCACTCTGGTAATGACTAATGAGAGCTTGCCATGTAGGTTTGTTATGCTAGTTGTGCGAAACCAAACAAAATGGACGGAGTAAGATATATTTTGACCTAGGCCTAAAAGTTTGATATTTCCACATCTCTCGAATTCTATTATGCCACTCACTCTCTCTCTCTCGGATAAATTATATTCTGACCCGAGTCTAAGAGTTTGATATTTCCACATCTCTTGAATTCTATTCTGCCACTCTCTCTCTCTCTCGGATAAATTATATTCTGACCCGAGTCTAAGAGTTTGATATTTCCACATCTCTTGAATTCTATTCTGCCACTCTCTCTCTCTCTTGGATAAATTATATTCTGACCCAGGCATAAAAGTTTGATATTTCCACATCTATCCCTCATGAACTTCTAGAAGTGATCTCTCTTTCATGGGATTTTCTTTTTCTTTTTCATGTTAGCTACATATACTTAAGCATGTTTTTTTCTTTTTCCATTACTGGAATTTGGATTTATTCATTAAAAAGAGGAAAGGAAGAAAAAGAAAGAGAATTGGGCAATTTAAACCTTGACATCAGAAAAGGAACATGACTTTTATGGATTCGACATGATTTTACTTGCATGATGCACCATGGCTTAGGGAAAGCAACAAATTTCTTTTTGACTTTGAGGGGTTGCTCAAACAGTTTGACAATAATTCTCTGAACTTGATTCGGGTTTAAACCTCTTATACAATATTTAAAATTATATTCTAAACTTATTTGGTAATATTGTGAATCTAACCGCTCCCGGATTTGCAATCCATCGCCAAAGTCAGATAGAGGAGTTCTCCAAATTTCTAAGGAGAAAAGGAGCATAGCCCAGTTTGAAACCTACATAATGGTTTAAATTTAAAAATTGAGTTGTTAGCATAAGTCATGTGTTGCTCTCTGGCAATTACGTGGGAGCAATTGTTGAGTGCATATTGTAAGCGTGAGGCTGGGAATCAGCGAGAAGTGAATAATTAAATTAGTTTTCCTTTATCTCTCTAAGTCTCTCCTTCTCTCTCTAGAAATCTCTCTCTGAAATCTCTCTCTTTTCCTCTGTTCTTCAAGATTCAAGAGCCAAGCCCGCTCGAAGTGGCCTTATCCCTAACACTAACCAACTTAATTAACTAATCCAGCTCTGCTATAAACTCCCAATAGTACTCCTCTGAAGTTGGACTGAAAAATATCCAAAATACCCAACTTAGAAAGAAGATAATGTTGAAGCTTTCCAAGAACTATGGTAAGTATATCAATTGGCTGTCAATAGAAGCAGTATGAGTCATTCCCAATTAAATATTTCCTCACACAACATGATAATCAATATCGCACTTTGGACTGACGTAAGGCCATGAAGGGAAACGTGATATTCGGACGAGTGAGCATCAAGAATTGAAGGGCTCCAACTAGTTGTCTATGGGCAATGGAATCTGGTAATGGAACATCATCAGCCACGGTGGATGAACATTTTCATTGCATGGAAGTATGTAACAGTTTTGCGTCGTCCATGTGATGACGACATAGAATATCTGAGATGTATTTGTGTTGACTCAACAATACCCCTTCGGATCAATAAAGGATTTCAATACAGAGAAGTAAAATAAGGAGCCAAGATCTTTGGCCGAGAAAAGGCCACTCAACTAATCAATCACCTTATTGATAAAAGATGAATCATTGTCAGTAATTAAGAGATGACCCCTTACAAAAATGAAGAGGGAAGAATAAGACTTGGTTTCAATGAAGCCAAGAGAGAGAAGTACCGCACTTAGCGATTGATACCTACGCACGGGACGGGGGGGGGGGGGGGGGGGGGGGGAAGGTGGCGAACATATGTGGGATCGACAAGTCAACAAAGCTCAGTAGTTAAGCCATAAAGCCATCTTCGGTTAAGTCACTATGAAGAAAGATATTTGTGACATCAAGTTATCGTATAGGCTACCCATGTAGAATGGCAATGGAAATAATGGTATGATTAGTGTCCAGTTTGATAATTCGATTGAACGTTTCGGTGTAATCGAGCCTGGATTGTTGATAGAATCCCTTGGTGATGAGGCAAGCTTTGAACTGATCAATACTTCCCTCTGGTTTCCTTTTAATTCGGAAGACCCATTTACAATCAACGAGTTTACAAATATTGGTTGAAGTAACTAATTCCCACATACCATGACAGAGGAGGGCATTAAATTTTTTGGACATGTCTTGGTGCATCGAGAATCCTTAAGAGCTTGAGAGAGATAAGTCAGTCCTTGTTTAACAAGTAAGGGAGTGATCGGTTCGATTCCCCGATAAGAATGAGAATGTGAATGGATATGAGGGGAATAGAAAAAGCAATTCCATATTGTTTGTTTAGTTGTATAAAGAATGAGTAACAAAAATAATAGTGAAGAAGAAAAAGACATCATGTTTTAGGACTTTCTAAATTAAAATTTTATTGAATTTCGTAATATAGCTACAAGAATTTAAATATTATGAAAAAACACTGCAAATAAATGAATCATTCTATTCCACTTGAAAGATACATGTTTAAGGGAATGACTAATTTCTTATTTTTGGTGTTTGAAAACTTGAAATGATTCTCCATTTTAAGTAGAAACGAACAAATAGACGAATGATACATTTTAAAATCTCTTCCCACTAAGGAATGAAATCAATTGTCCCCTAAAGGATGCATCATGGCTTTGTTCAATGTTTTTATACAAAACATTTCATGCATTGATCATGTAGTAATGGAATGCAAGTAAAGATGAGGAGGTACCGGAGGTTGCATTTGTGAATTAGATGCTGGGGAGAAGGCATCTAGTGTAGACCCATATGTTAAAGTGGGAGATTGAAAATATAATACTTGTTAAGCTACTAAGATATGACCTGATAAGGTCAAATACTTATTAAAATCAATCTTGAATTGTATAAGTTATCAACAATTAAGCATATAATAAGTTATCATGATATTACAAGTTTATAAATAACAATTTACATGTACGATTAATTGCTAAGCATACTTGATATAATCCTGGTTCTTAGGTAATGCACTTAGAATTACGATAAAGATCATGATCGGTAAGATTTAAGTAGCCATAAGCCTAAGATTCAAACAGTTCATAGTCATATGATTATTATGATGAGATAATAATAATCTAAAAATACTATTATATGTGCTATATTTTTCTAAGGAAGAATGATTTTCTTATAATCATTGATATTAGAGAATGTCGGGTTAGATATGTAGGCAATTAATAGAAGATTAATTGTTGAACATAATCGCAAGACAAGTATAATGGTAATAATAATGATCATTGCTGAGACTTGTCAAGTGACTATTGTGACTGTGATTCTTAGATCTAAGATCACCATAGTATTGACATATGAAATATCATGTTTTGATATCATTCTATGTGACCTTAACCAAGATTCACCAAAAAAATGAATCATTGGATATGTGTTTGGGTGCATGTAGTTTGTAGGATGATGAGACAAAATTCATCACCTTTTTATTAAAGGATAAATCTTATGATTGATGTACTTTATGCGACTAGGAATCTTTACAAAGTGAAATGGTTGGAAAAGAGTTTCCATATATGTATTTGCTTAAATTCATATATATTGTCAAGTCTAATAGGGCTTAACAGTTAACTCATATCCTAGGACTGACCGAGATTATGGTAGACAATTTCGAAGATAAACAGAGGCTTCAAATGCATAGGCCCAGAACAAGTAAAGAAGTTAAGCTTGGTGAAGTAGAGTTTTAGCTCATTTGAATAATTGGGCGATGTCGCATTTCTATAGTGTCATTTTGTCGTGGGATAGGTAGAGCAATGGTATACAACTAATGCCATGAGAGATGAAATATTGTTTTAGTTTTTGAAAATTGCCCTGTTGTCACTATATAAGTTGCAACTCTTATTGCCAAATTGAGTTTTGACAAGAGGTTTGAAATTTTCAAAAATTGTAGAAACTTCATATATTTAGTAAAATAGTCGAAAAAAATAAGGTAAAATCTTATGATCATTAATAGATAACACACATATTAGTTCTCGAATATCGGAATAGATGTCAAGTAACAAATGAGTACTAATGATAGATATATCCTTAAAAGGAAGTTATGTGCATTTATTAGAATTGCAAGAAATATAATTGTGACGAATAAATAACTTGTCCCTTGTAACTAGTAAAAAAAATTGAGAAGATTTCATTTTCACATTGTCCGCGTATTAAGGTCGCTCCCATTAATAGATAATTCACAAGAAAATTAGGGAGATGAAATTCAACCAAAACATTTTTATTTTTAGTAAATTTGTAAACAAATAATAAGGATCTAATAAACAACATATTTTAAAATTCAATTTCTTAAAAATATTTTACGTAATAATTATTAAAAAAAATTATTTTTATAGTTGAGAAAAGTGAAAATCACTTCTTATATTTCTCTAATGTTGATTTTTTATCATTTAAAAAAAATTAAAAATAGATAAAAAAAAATTACTAAATATAATTGATGATTGAAAAAATTAAATTTTATATTTAAAAACTCGTTGCCAGATGAAATTTTTTTTCGAATTAAACATACAGCTCGACAAGATGGAAATTTTTGAATGACGAGGGAATATCAACAGTCCCAGCGTGTTTGATTTGCAAACAAAATCTATCTCTGATAATTATTTTATCCGTTAATTATTTTGTTTGTGCCATTATTTAGAATGTATGGAATAGTTAGAGAGAGCACCGTATTAGTAATATCATAAGAAGAATCATAGTCAAGCAGCCAATTATTAGCCCCTGCTGTATTAGTGGAGGAAGATTATGCAGAATTTGTAGTGGCATTGATTTCTGGGCAATGAAGGCCAATATAACCCATGAGCCCACAATACCCGCAAATGGATCTGTTGCTTCGGCTGGATAAGTGGGGCTAAAGAATTGGGCCTTTGTTGACTATTTTTGTGGTTGGAGAAGGACACTTCGAAGTGAAGAAGATGATGTGTCCTTGGGAGTGATGTCGCACACCATTAGGAAACTTACTATCATTACTTCTATTGAAAGTGCGAATTTGCTGCTGTGAAGAACGGTGTTGTGCGGCATTCGCAGTAGTGACAAGGCTGTCGAGAGCAGATTTGCGGTCCTAATTGGAGTAGTGTTTTTGTCAAAATTTGACACCAAGGCCATTTAAGATGTAGAGGATGAGATCATCAATGGGATAGACTTGTCGATGATGGCCAGCTTATCGGCTTTAGCTTTGATAGTCTACAAAAAATCAGAAATCGACAGGGTCCCCATTTGAGCAAGTGAGAGATTTTCCCTCAGTTGCATCACCCGAGTGCACGAATGATTCGTGTGGAGGCATAGAACAATGCTCCATACATCGCGAGCAGTGGTGTTAGAGGCGACCATAGACATGACTGAAGTAGAAATTGATCCGAACAATGCCGAGTCGGTAAAGAATAAGATATTATTGCACAAGTGAAAGAAGTTGAGTCCATCACAATAACTCAAGATCTCGAGGATGAACAACTGGATTTAATAGTACAGATCAAATCATATCAGTATTTTAATTATCAAATCTAATGTGTCTCGATCATAACCGTATGAAAATATATATATTAAGAGGAAATTTTTTTGCATGCATATAACATATTATCATGAGGTATATCAAATCTCATTATAACTATAAGTATTACTTTCAATGATATAATATATAAAAATGACAAGTTAATATAATTAATATTTACGTATCTCAAAATTTAAAGTACTAAAATCTATAATCTAGTTAATATATGGCTTACAAGTTATCAAAGTAGCGATATTTAGAAACCCATGCAATTCTACAAGAAAGTATAAAGGAAGAGGGGAAGAATAAACGTGAATATAACTATAATAGAAATACGTACGTAACATGGTAACATGGAAAGAAAGCATTCTATAATAATCCAAATAATTTGTGGCCATCCCTCTTCCATCTCCATCATTCTAGCATAACAATCATTAATCATAATTATTTTGCCACTAGCTATGTTTTAAAATTCTCTTTCACTCCACTCAATATTCCATATTATAGATCATTGCCGTTTATACTATGATTTTTGGCGTTATTTAAGATTGAGTTTATGCTTCAATTAAATCCTCAATTCCACCAACAAATTCCCCCAAGAAAAAGACTGAGCATTTGCTACAAGTACTACATTGTGGTGACGCAAAGAGCATGATGATGCTACAAGATACTTCTTGACTTAGCATTATAAGAGAATAATAATTAAAAAAACAACTTGAAGAAGCAAAGCAAAGAAAGAAATAAGTTTTTTTTTTTTAAATGGGAAGGCCACTATCGCACATGATGATGGTTTTGGTACGACTAATGCTTCTAGCATAATGAACAAAGTCAATTAAGCCATATTTCAATGATAGCAATAACGTTGTCATGGACTCAGTGTGTGGTTAAAATCACGTGAAACTATAAGCTTCCTTTTCGTACTTGTTTGAGTAGCTATAGCTAGCCAAGTATGAAGAAAAGCCAAAACCATGCTTATCGTAAGTACTGCTAACGAACTAAAGAAATCAATTTCATCACATGCCTACTAGCTAGCTAGCTAGTAATAAAGTATGGACCTACAAGGTTAGCTAGGTCAAGTGAATAGAGAGTCTAGAGACAGAGAGTTAATAACAAGAAGTCCCATCCGATGGTGATGAGCATCTATATTCCTAACTTTTTTTTTATATTTGTTTTAACGAGAGAGATTTTTTTTTCTTTTTTAATAGAAATTAAAATGGTAATTACAATATCATTTTTTTTAAATTCTAAATCTTTTCTAAATATAAAAATAAAATAAATAAATAAAATTACAATATCATTTAATTTTAAATTATAAATATTATATTAAGATAAATCATAATTAGATGAATATATAGGTTTCAAATTTTCTTTTAATTACAAATCATATCAATGGTAAAGAGTTATGATATCTTAAATAGTTATTTTATTCAATTGTAAAGTAAAATAATTAATGTTTAAATCTTAAAGTTTGAATATTTCTAAAATTAATATTTAAAACTTTGTAAAGTAATTAATTTTATTCAATCCTAAAATTTGAATATTTCTATTATAGACTAATATTTAAACACTAGACTTATAGTTATAAGAGGTTGAACCTTTTATTATTGGACCTAAAGGTCGAACACTCTTATCATTACATAATATTAAAATATTAGACTTAGAATCAGAACGGTTAAAAGTTTTAACTTTAGACTTAAAATTATAAAAGTTGACTCTTTCATCATTCGATGTCAAGATCGAACCTTTCTATTATGACCTAATATTTAAACATTAGATTTCAAGCATTATAGGTTGACCCTTTCATTATCCGACCTAAAGTTCAAATTTTTTTATCATGACCTAATTTTTAAATATTAGACTTTGAACCCTAAAAATTCAACTTTTGATCATTTGACCTAAAGGTCTAACCTTTCTTTCATAACCCAATTATTAAACATTAGACTTAAAACTATAAAGGTTGAACCTTTCATTACTGGACCTAAATGTTAGACCTATATATCATAACCAAATGTGAGATCCCCTTAGACCTTTTGACATTTTGAAATGACTCGAATTATGTGAGACATCGGTTTGAGATGTCATTCGACACTTCAAAGTTACTCGAATTATGTGAGACATTGATATAAGATGCCCTTCGACCCTTAAACCATTCGACTACAAACTAACATATGAGACATCGGTCTGTGCATCTTAGGGCCTCGAACCTTTCGACCTTTCGATTTTTCGACCCTTCGACTTTTCAACCATAAAATGATATTTGAGAAGTCGATCTATGCATCTTAGGGCCTCGAGGCCTTTGACCCTCCGACCATAGACCGACAAGTGAGACATCGATCTGTGCATCTTAGGGACTCGAGGCCTTCGACCCTTAGACTCTAATTTATGTGAGATGCCCTTCAACTCTTCAACCACAGACTGACATGTGAGATGTCGGTCTATGCATCTTAGAGCCTCAAGCCCTTCGACCATTCTATCACAAACCGATATGTGAGACGTTGGTTTATGCATCTTAGGGCCTCGAGGCCTTCGACCCTTTGACCTTTGACCTTTCGACCCATAACTGCTAGCATAACTTATGCTAGTATACTCATAACTGCTAGATTACTATACGGGTCAAAGGCCCCGTCAACCAAGATCTCATATGTCGGTCTGTGCATCTCACGTGTTAGTCGATGGGGCTTTCGACCCGTAAAGTAAACTATCAAAATATAATCTTAAATGTAAAAAACCAAGAGCAATCCAAACAAAATTATCAAATTATATCATTAAAGTTTACAACCAAATAATTAAAAATATCACAATTTATCAAATTGTATCATCAAAGTATATAGAAGTTCATATATTCTAGAAATAAAATTCATATTATAAGCCCTCGCAGACCACACTACACCATATGGGTGTAGTGCAGGATCCCGCACCACATAATTATTTGAGGGAGGAAATTGACCGCACAGCACCAAAATGCGCGGTTTGATGCGATTTGATCGAGTTTAGAGCGACCTGCTCATCTTAATAATAATAAATAATAAATAAATAAATAAAATTCTGGCCAAGTAAAGACTTCTATATTTATTATTAAATAATATATAGATGATTAAACTATGGTGGCTCAACCATCGTGGTTCCATAAAAAAACCTCCCGGTCTTAAGGAGGAAAACAATGACCTTACAATGAAACCATAAATAAAGAAAATAAACAAATAATAAATATTTGCTAATAAAATATAATCTATTATATATTATCTATTATTAATTGTGGTTAGTCATTGATGGACCAATGAATGAATTTAATTATGAATTAAATAAAATCATATAGTTGTATGAGATTCTATTACCGACATGATGTAGAATCTAATCGGTTACAACACATTAAGGTTCTTAATCACTAAGTTTAACTTTCTTTGAAGAAAATGAAAAACATGCGAATTCGGTTTTAAGGGTAAGACCGTAATTTATCTGATAGTATGAGAAAAATTGTAAACTATTAATTTATTTTATCAATATCATGCAACACTTCTAGTATAATTAAATATGATATTAGTTTAATTAAAAATTAAAATTTTACAATAATAACTATTTATTTAGTTATAGAAGTGCCCCAAAAGTTTGTAATTAATATTTATACATTAAATGGTTAACTGACTAATTTGTTAATTGAATTTAATGAGTTAAATTAACTAAAGTATTGATTAAATAATTTGGATCCACTCTATGGCTGGCCACTCCATTGGGTAAAGTCTGAATGGTAATTCTTTTAATTAGATTAAAGAAAACCATTGAAATAATCAATAATTGACTAAGTTAAAGCCTTAAGTTAATTATATGCTAACCTAGCCTTAAGAAAGTATTATAAATACCTTCACAAGGGTTGGCCGAAACCCTAATCCCATTGACCATCTATGGCCGAAATCAACCAGAGAAAAAGAGAGTTTTTGCATTCATCTTTCCTGAGTTTTTTGGTTCATGTGTTGAACCTTCAATTAGAAATTAAACCGAATAAAATGAATTGTGTGGATTATGGTTAAAGGGTGAAAATGTAGGATCCTCTTTTTCTTCTAGAATTTGAGTTTGGTGGAAATACTAAATGGTTGAATTTTGTTCGATTCTGTATTATGATCAAGATGAATTCGTGATCTTAATATTTTAGTGTTATGGGGCATATTTATGCTTTCTACAATATATATATATATATTCATGATGTATATTTATTGTATGGTCGATTTTGAATTTTGTATATGTGAATAATCTATTCTTCAGGTAAGATTTGAAAACTTTTAAATTTACCATTTCTATTGCGGATTATCTATAGACTAGCATCTCAATCTTAAGAGACCTAATAAGATTATTTCTAAGACTATAAAGGCCAAGGAGCCTCATCAATCCTAAAAAATTAGAAAGATATCAGTACTTAGAGACCTAATAAGATTATTTCTGAAAATAAGAAAGACTAAGGATCTTATAGTAACTCTCAAGAATAATCTCAATCTCCAAAGACCTAAAAAGATTGTTTCTAAAACTATAAAGGCTGAGGGTCTCATCAACCCTCATAAAAAAATACTTCAGGTCTTAGAGACCTAAATATATTATTTCTTAGTTGTAAGTGACCTCATCATGTCTCGGTCATAAAAAGACCGAGGGGCATACTTCAACCCTTAACAAGAATAATCTCAGTATTTTGAGACATAAAAAGATTGTGTTTAATACTATAAAGGTCGAGGAGCCTCATCAACTCTCAGTATAAATAATCTTTATCATTATAGACCATAAATATTACCCTTTAATTACCCACAAAAAAGACTCCTTTGGTCTCGACCACAAGAAGATTGAGTGGCTTACTTCAACCCTTAGCAAAATAATATTGGTCCTTATAGACCATAAAGGTTGCTCTCCAACCATAACAGCTTCATCAAGTCTCAGCTACAAGACGAATGAGGGCTTACTTCAACGCTCAGCAAAACAATCGTGGGCTTTGTAGACTGATAAAGATTTTTTGCTAACCCTAAAGGCCTCATGAGGTCTTTTCTACTAAGAGATTGAGGAGCTTATTCTGCCTCAGTGAGCTAAAATTGTTTACAAAGTATGCTAATGCAAGTAAACAAATAGACATAAATTTAGCCAAATATAAAAAATTTACAATATTCGTTCCACATTTGAATTGTAAAGAATAATTAAAAAATTAAAGTAAATAAATTATCGAGTATGTGTAGGAGGTAAATTTTGATGCATCTATCAATAAAAGTTATTAAGAATCCAAAATAAATAAGAAGATGGGGACAATGAAACAAAGGTGGAAAGAAATTATAGAAAAATAATTATGGTGGTAGGGCTACAAAATAAAGGTAATCATCTCAAAGACTTTATTTAAAAACTAAGATGTGAGAATATCAAGACATCAAGCGAACAAGAAGCCACAATGCTAATAGCAAAATAATAATAATAATGAAGAAATTTAAATAATCAATAACTGAATCAAGAAGAGAGTTGATCAATTCTCTTAAGACTCTATCCACTTATCAATAAAGAGTATGATATACTCATTCCACATCGCTTATATAAGGAAGTTGATATGAGTTCTTAAGATCTTGAGATTCTCTCACCAATTGGATTAGTCTTTTGTGATGAGTTCTTCCTTGGGATGTAAGATCGTAGCATTTGGTGCTCTTGTTGAGAGTCGACGCAACGAAAGGGAAGGCCTGGGACAGGGCTACTTGGTGTCTATAAAGGTATGGAGTGAAACTTATCAAAAGTGTATGTTGGCATCTCAAGGAGTATACAATGATACATTCATCCTACATTGCTTATGTAAGGAAGTTTATGTGGATTCTTAAGGTCTTTTTGTTCTCTCACCCTTTGGACAAAGGTATGAGTTCTTCTCTAGACATTAAGATCGTAACATTTTCTGATCTTGTTGAGAGTCGATGGAGCATAAGGGGTGACCTAGAAAAGAGCTACTTAGTGCTTGAAAAGGTCTAGAGTGAAAATTGTCACCATGTGCGCCAGCTTTTTAAAAGGTGTGTAATGATACACATTCATCACACATTGTTTATGCAAGGAAGTTGATGTAAATTTTTAAAGTCTTAAGGTTCTCTCGGACTTGTATTTTGTGATAAATTCTTTCTTAAATTTTAAGCTCGTAACAGAATATAAATTTTACAAGGACTATCTCTATAAAACTTATAAATATCTTCATGCACAATGTATAAAATATGCAATTTATAACTAATTGTTTAAGAAATCTATGGTTTCAACTAGATTTTTAATTTAAATATTAGAAGGGATTCGTAGGATATAATCCCTACAATCCCATTACATTTTTTCTACCAAGTAAGATCTATTAAGGATATATATTGTTAGAGTGAATTTTGAATAGTTCAAAAAGTGATGGCAAACGTAAAAGTGGGGATGGAAGATTTTTTTAAATATGGGATTGATTATAAAATTAAAACGTCTATGTATAATTTTAGCATTCGTTATATATGCATGCAAAATCTTAGCATTCAAATTTCGTAAGAGTATCGTTAAACAAATTAAAAATTTTGATTTAGTCCTTAATTTTGTAAGAAAAAGAAATCCTAAATTTTAAAAATTTACGAAGAGATCCGTGAGGCAATAGCCACACACTCCTCCACGTGGATCTGTCCCGGTAATCCCATTTTGGCAAAAAGAAAAAATGTTTACACGTTCGTCCTTCTATTTCTCTCTATATTTTAAGTAGATTTATATTCCCTCTAAATTTGTTAATAACTGATACCCTTTAAATATTGTGTCATAATTGAGTTATGTGCATATCTTATTTAACACGTAATATAAATCCGTATAATCCGTTTCCCGGATTCAATTCATCTCAAGTACAGTTGAGAAAATTTACCATAATTTTTTTTTACATTTGTATAACAGTATGTTGGATATTAATAATTGGAGTCAATGATAAAGATCTTCCTGAATCGCATACAAATTGAGAGGAGCGTGACCCCATATGAGGAGTAGCATCCTTGTTCTTCCAGCTGGTTCCGAATTTGAAATGTAAACACTGTCATTTTTGTTGGAGTTTTTGAGGCCTACCATGCTGCGTGGTCCTCAAATGGGTACTTAAAATATATTCATAACTTCTTTCCGATAAAGCGACCATTTGTTTCAACCAATCTTTGACTCTAAGTGGGAAAAACTTTTCAAGGAAAAGTCCCGGAAAACCCTAGATTTGCCCCCACCCAAGATGCTCTCTCATTCAATGGACAAATTATAAGTTGAAATTTGAAGATTGGACAAAACCCAATTGGTTGAGTGTTGTCATGAATGTTTGATTGTTGGGTCGGTTCATTGATTGTAACAAGTCTTGATTGTTGGTTCGGTTCATTGATCGTAACAAGTCTTATATGAGTAAACCGTTAAAGGTCAACTAGAACAAAACTTATTAATCATAATCGGATGAGAAATTCGTATATGAACTCTATCTACGATAGATTAATTTATCTCAACCCTTTTCCACTGCAGCTATTACCACTTTCTCAATCGCCATCTGCCACCATGCCATCATACCAGCCGCCACCCTCTTTTACTGCCGCTACTATCACCTTTCCTAATCGCCGTTACTGCTAACATTCATCGATGATATAAAAATATAAAATTTAAAATTTTTAGTATTAATATTTTAATTTAAAAGAGAGAGAAAATAATTAAAATGGGGGTGTTAGTTGCGGTGGTGGAAGAGGGTGGGGCAGCCGGTAGGATGGAAATGAAAATAATAATAATAATAAAGAATGAAGTTGGTTAAAAAAATCAAATTAAAATTAAAATAGATAAAAATTTAAATTAAAAAAAAACAGGCAAACAAAACAAAAAGAGTAGGCTAGAGTTACTCTGGGTCTACTTGTCAACAAATCTAATAAATATTTTAAATATTTTGAAACATGAAAATCGGTATTAAAAAGAGAATAAGAGTGTTTTGCATGATTTTATTATGTCAGAAATTTCAAAAATTAGTATTTGAAAACAAGTAAAAAAAAAATAATGAAAAATACAAAATGTAAAAATTACTATTAGTTATTTTCTGAATTTACAAAAACCTTTTTCGCTGTTTTACCCCAATTTGCCAAGTTCAATCAAAATTTACCAAACGAGTTTTAGTTCTCAAAAATCAATTTCACTCATATATATTTTTTTATAATAATGATAAAAATTAATTTTATAAATATAAAATGTAAAAGTAATTGCCAATCATAGCCACTTTAATTGTCGGGGAAAAAAAAGTAATCTAGTTGAAGAGTAGGCCCTTAATTGATGTAAAACTTTAGTTAAGGCGACCAAATGAAATGGGCAATGTCCATATCCAAACATAATCCAACAATCTAAGTCCATATATGTACATAAATGATTCTACAAAAACCCACCAGTATACATTTGGACCAGCAAATGATTCTGTTCATCCTTTGAGCCTGCCCACGTTCTTTTTTCTTTAGCAAGATAAACAAGTTATTTGATTTTCTGAGAATCATCTTGCTAGCTTCGATCCGGTACACTGTCAGTGTCAGGGAAAGCAAGGTCATGGAATCAAACTGGGTTCCTTTCATTTTGTTCTCATAATCTGCTTTCAAATAAATATGGTTATTAGTTTAATGCAAAATTGTTACTTTTCTTTTCTCATATTCTTGATTTCTTACTTGACTTCTTACTTTTTGTGTAGTGAATGGTATCACATGAATTATGTTGAAATTAGACTCAATTTTCCTACAGATGGGGCTTAATACGTGCAATCAAGCACATGAATTTGATTCTTTTTTTATTACTCGAATGTGAAACCTACAAGATCTCAATTGAGAGTGCAATATTCTCATGGTGATTACATGTTAAAAGAACTTCTAATGGAATTCCACCCAATCTAAATTGGCTATCACAGTTTGTTTAGAAGATTTCTAAGAATAGTTGCACCTGCTAATGTAAACACATAGCCAATTGTAGACTTTGAGTTTTTCATATCTGATATCCAATTTGCATCTATATACTCTTCTAATATAGCTGGATATCTATTATAGTGCACTGCATAATTACGAGCATATCGTAAGTACTTTAGTCTCACAATTCTTTTCCAATGGTCATGCCTTGGATTACTCATATATCTGCTTAGTTTGCTAATTGCATATGCCAAATCGGGTCTTGTACAACTTGTTAAGTACATCAGACTGTTTATCACTCTAGAGTATTCTCTTGAAGAGATACCCTCACCTTTATTTTTGCTCATGTGCAAATTGACATCGATTGGTGTTCTTGCTACACCAAACTCTTCTTTGCTAAATTTTTCAAGAATTTTATCAACGTAATCAAAATGACTTAATATGAGTCCATTGATGTCCTTGAAATTTTGATTCCCAAAATGACATATGCTAAACTCATATCTTTTATATCGAATTTAGAATTTAGCATATTCTTGGTAGATTTCACTATCTTATCACCACTTCTAACTATGAGCATGTCATCAATGTAAAAACAAAAAATGACATATCCATTTTCTATACTTTTGACATAGACGCACTTGTTACAATTGTTGATTTTGAAACCTTAGCCATCATTGTGTGATCAAATTTTTTATGTAATTTCTTTGGTGTTTGCTTTAAGCCATATAAAAATTTCATCAGTTTATAAACTTTCTTTTCTTGTCTGAGGACAATGAAATCTTCAAGTTGTTCGATGTAAATTTTTTCATTTAAATCTCCGTTTAGAAAGACTATTTTCACATCCATTTGATATACTTCTAGATTTTGAAAAACTGTAATCACAAATATCACGAATCTACTAACCATCTAGGGGCATTGCCCTTGTTTATGTATGTTCTCCTTGTAATGCTGCTCATGAATCCACTAACCATCTCTTCTGCCATTGTCCATTTGCTCCGTGTTACAGTTTGTATTTCTCCTACATCTGAAATTAGTTGGGCTGAGATACTGTATATTTGGAATTTGGATATTTGAGTTAGATTTTAAGAATGAATTTTCTTAAAAACGTTTGCATGCGATGTTGAATTTAGAATTAGAGTGTACATTTGTCCTACATCTACTATAAGTTGTGCTAATATAATGTATATACGTAGCTGGAGCACCCTCCTTTGAGATAGTTTTTGAACCCGAGTTCTACCACACCATTTATCACTCAGGACGTGATTTGGAAATAATATATGGCGTTGTAGGAATACCATCCGTTTTGTCAACAAAAGTTTCAATGCTCGGGTTTGGATCAATAGTACTGAAAAAAAAAAAGTTTTTCTTATCTCCAGCTATTGTCTTCTCTATCTCGGATAAACTCTCTAACCAGGACCTCGCTCTTACTATGCTCAAACTTCGATGGCTTGATCATCTTCAATCAATAATTATAATTTTCAAACGGATTGCTCCTCAAATTGCTAACATGTGAATTCAGATGGTGCATCTAAAGGAAACCCATACATTGAACGTTCCCATTTTTTGTTCGAAATTGCAAAGGGAAGCTCAATTTTTCTAAAATAATTTATTAGGGTGTTGTTTATAAATAAGGAAGATGAACTAAGACATGGCTATAGTACTGTTATTTGGTTCAAGAACAGTAATTTTCATGCCGTAGAGTTTGTGGTTGATTTAAAGCTCTGTAGTTTGCTTGTACTATCAAAATTCATATTTTAGTAACTTAATCTATTATCTTTGGTCAATTATTCTCTTATAGTTGAATTTAAAATGCAAACATATTATTAAGTTAAAATTTAATTATTTTTTTATCCATTAATAACTAATTTTTACCTACAATAAATAATAATATTTTTACTCAACTTACAATCTCATCCATCACACATATTGCCTCAACTGTCTTTGTCATTGACACTTCTGTCGCTTTAAAAATATTAAAATTTTTGAAGAAAAGTAGTTAAATTTTTTTTTTCCAAATTTTTTAATTTAAAGAACTTTTTGAGGCGGTGGAAGTGGAAGCAATGCCAATCACGGGGGTGTTGATTGTGGCGGATGAGATATTGGTGACTTGATAATGATTACAATTTATTGTTGGTGAAAATATAAAAAATTAAATAATAACCGACTTAAGCCATGTTGCATAGGTACTTCGGTTGCATTCAGGACACGGTAGTATCTTCTTTGTGCTCTACCTAGATAAGTTTGCATATATTGGAAAGTCATTGATAGACTATAAAACGATTTCATGTAGTTTAAACCTCTCTTTCTTATATGCATCATAGCAAATTACTCCTTCGTTCCATAATTCCTTAAGCTTGTCATTAAGGGCTGGAGATATATATCAATGTCATTACCTGGTGAGCTTAGCCCCGGAATTAATAACGTCGTCAACCAATATGGGTCTTTCATAGTCATCCAAGGTGGACAATTATATGGCATAAGTAAAGCCATCCAAGTACTATGTGGGTTGCTCATATTCCCAAACAGATTGAACCCGTCAGTAGATAGACCGAAGCGAACATTCCTAGGATAACTTTCAAACCACCCATGTGTTTGGTCAAATTCTTTCCACTGCATTGAATATGTAGGGTTTCACATAACACGTCCATTATTCTTATGTTCTTCATGGTGCCCTATAATTTGTTTTGCAACATCCTCTACCATAAAGAACTGCTTTAATTGGAGACCAACGGGGCAATATCATAGGACATTTTTTAGAATTTTAGATCTTTAGTGCTCCCAATAATTGTAGCATCTTTCTTTGCACATTGGATATGCATCCAATATATTAGTCTCCTTCCAATACAAAAAATAGTCATTCAGACAACAATGTATCAGCACACACCCAATACCTAAAGCATTCCTATACCTTTTCGCAGGGTAAAAGTTTTTCGATTATGGCTCGCTGTCAGGTAGGATGAACTTGATTATTTATGGAATTGGTCAAATTATTTATCAATGATGTGTCTTAATGACTTTACACGAAGCATATGCATTATGCACCTTACTTTTGAGATTTTTGTACATTCGGGATATATTTCTTTATCATCATCTTGTACTCTCTAGTCAAAGTAAGTATCCATGCTTGAGTTGTAATTTCCACCATCCCCAACCATATCCATAGTATGAGCCACTAAATGCTCCTTTAAAAGTCTCATCTTATCATCGACATTTGCATTGTCTTCACCAATGATATGTTCTTTAGTGTTGTTTACGGGAATATCAATCTCCATTCGAGTACAACATTCATTAGGAGACAATTTGTTGGAAAACGGGTAAAAGTTTGCAAGAGAGCGATTATTGATCCTAGTATATAACAAAAAGTTTCTTAAAAAACTTTTAGCGATTCTTCATATATATATAAATTAATACTATAGTTATGCGAAGAGATCATACCTTATCCTATGCGAATCGTTCGAGAAGACTCACACCACAATATTCCAGATCGATCTTAAACACACTAGTACGTGTGTGGGCATGTAGAGATGACAAGGTTTTCTCTCTTTTTCTTTTTGTGAAAAAGGCTCTCTATTTTTCGAATCATGAAATAATTAGAACATAATGTATTTATAGAGTTTCATTAGGTTTTTAATTTAATTTAAACACTTTAAATTAATTGAATTGATGACTCAATTATAATATTAAATGATAAAATAATTATTAGATGATATCTTTGATATAGTCAAAACTTTTCAAATCTAATTTAAAATAAAATCTTATCTATTTCAAATCTACGGGATTTTCTCGTGGCCCTTCCCAATTGTAGGACGGTCCCGCGACGTTCCAATCATGGGAATTGTCCCATTACTTGAGGCCACTAGTCGAACTAGTGACTATCCCAACTGCTAGCTCCAGCTAGCATGCGCAACCATTGGTGACGGTGGTTGTCCCAAGCTACAACCGCCTGCGGTGTGCTCTAGGGTTTCCACGAGCTTTGGCCCGTGGTACTCTAGTAGATCGAGTCATGGGTTCAACCCATGACCAACCTAGTCAAAAGGATTTGACCAATTTATTAGTGGTACAAAAATAATATATTTTAAGCTCATTAACTTCATTTTGAATTTTTTGAAAAATCAAATAGCTTATTGGGTTTGACCCAAATAAGCTTGATAGGTATAAAAAATTTTAGGCCCGATTGGAAGTAATTAAGTTAAATATTTAATAGAGGATGAAAAATTTGTTTTTCTAGGGATTATGGAATTGGGTTTGATTTGAATAATTACTAGTTGGGCCTAGATCAAAAGATAGAGCAAACTTAGGGAACATTATAACATTTGAAGCGCTTATGTAATTTTTATTTCCTTATTTTTTTTTGTATTTTTCCAAAGGTTGTAATTCCTAGAAATACTGAAAATTACCCGGTCTATTATATCTATTTATTTATCTTGAATGAATTGATTGATAACATATTCATGCATAAGTTAATTATATGTCATACATGAATACCCACACAAATTTATTTTTAAATCATGCATCTAATAAGTAGAAACATGATTTATTAGGATTGTCCTATTTGTTTATGTGATTTATTTGACAAAATAAATTATATAAATGGATTAAGTTATAAAGAGTTAAACTTGGTAATCACACCTAATAAAATCAAACATTTACATTAGGACTTTAAAAGACTAACTTTGTTAAAAGGAGTTTTGTTAAAGTTTCATGAATATAATTACACTAATAGCAAAAGGTTTGCAAGTTGCTTAGATCTATTTACTGGTTGAAGCAAGCATCTAGGTCTTTGAACCTAAGGTTTGATGAGACTATCAAGACGAATGGGTTCGAACAAAATATTGACGAGCTATATGTCTATAAACACATCAAAGATAAAAATGTGGTATTCTTAGTTCTCTTTGTAGACGATATTTTACTTATTGAGAATGATATAGAAAAATTGTCAAATATGAAGAAATCGCTAGTCGAGCAATTCCAAATGAAAAATTTGGGAGAAGCAAGCTATGTTCTAGGAATTTAAATCCTAAGGAATAAGAAGAAGAAGCTTTTGGCTCTGTAGCAAACTTCTTATATAGATAAGGTGATAGCTTGATTCTCAATGTAAAATTTCAAGAAGTGTCAATTACCGACCAAATATGAAGTAGTTCTTTTTAAAGAGTAGTATCCAAAGACACATCAGGAAGAAGAAGAGATGAGACAGATTCTCTATGTTTCTGCAGTAAACAGTCTTATGTATGTCATGTTGTGTATAAAACTTGGCATTTGTTATGCAGTAAGGATAGTTAGTCGTTATCAATCAAATCTCGATTTAGAATACTGGATAGCGATAAAACATATTCTCAAATATCTTCGGAGAACACGAGACTATATACTTATTTATTTAAGAAGAAACCTAAATCCCACTGGATATAATAATTCTGATTTTTAATTAGATAAAGATAGTCAAAAGTCAACTTCTGGATCCGTATTTACACTTGGTGGAGGAGTTGTAGTCATAAGGTAAATTAGGAAGGGAAGAGGGTCGAGGGGTACTCCTCGGCCTAGGTCCTCATTAGAACTCCAATTTTATCTGATTAGATCAAACGGCTGAGGGCTGAGGAGATATGAATAGAAGAACACAACCTCAATGACATTTGCAAAAGAAAAAATCGTAAGGAGATATTAACAAAGAAGGAAGGAGTTCAACAAGGATAAATACCCCATTGAATCAAGGAGAGGATTGGGGTAAGGATTATAAGGGAAAAAAAAGGCGTGAATTGATTCTACAATAAATGAAATTTCATGCTTTTCTTAGGATGATTTTATAATTAATGAAGACAATTGTCTTATGAGGATTTGGGTTTGCTGATCAAGGGTTATAATATAAGTACGTAGCTTCAACTCAAAATTAGGAAACGCTTCTTTACCCTCGGCTATCAATTAGAAACTAATTTAGACATCGGACGAGGTAACTAACCGTAACCCCAACAAGTCTTTTGTACTGTCTATAGAGATTGTGCTAGTTGGGTGGGACATACTGTTAAACACTCAACTATATAAGATATGTCGACGGAAGAGATTCATGCATCAACAGACATTTTACTTTTCTTTGAAAAAAAACACACGTATCACATTTCCTAGTTTCCATAACAACCCACCAAAACATTTCATTAATGTATATTACTTAAATCAACTAACCACCTAGAATGCAGCAAATGTGAACACCTATCACTCTTTTTTGACATTTTTCCTCATCCTTATTTATGTTATTTTTCTTAATTTTTTTTTTCTTTTCAATTTACGAAAATGAAAGTGACAGTGGAAAATCTAACAGGTACTCTCTTCTACACTGAAGTGGAGAATGATGCAACAATGGCTGATCTCAAGCGTCAGATTGGGGCCCACCAGAACCTCCCTCGCGATCGAATAATCATCCTCTTACCTCCTAACAGTTCTGACCGTCTAATGATGAATAAGAGTGAGGGCGATGAAAAAGATGATGAGGATGATCATCTTCCGCTATGTGATTGTGGGGTACAAGATGGGTCTCACGTCTATATCGTATTCAAGCCTCTTGATGACGGATCCCGTTGTTCTATTATGCTCACCTTGCCTGATTGCCTTGTTTGGTGGCCCAGCAGCACTTCAACTAATTGAAACACACGAATCATTTTGGATTTGTGGATTTTATTTATTTTATTTTATTTTTCTTTAATAAGAGTTTTTTTTTTTTTTTTTTTCGATGCGTCTCGGACGACGAAGGATAATAATATAAGGGAAGCAATATACTCCCACTATATTGCAAGCACTTCAACTAATTATTAACACACGAGTCATTTGGATTTTGGACTCAGTGGATTTTATTTATTTTATTTTATTTTATTTTATTTTATTTTATTTTATTTTTCATTAATAAGAGAAATTTTAGGAAGAATCGAAAAGAGAAATCCAAATCCATTTTATTTTATATTATTTATTCAAAAATAAAAATAGGTTTTATTATCTTTTTTTTTTCTATATTTGTTTTTTGTAAGGGTATTTAATTTACGATTTTATGTTTTAGAAATTTATTAGATTGTTAAAAATTAGAGTTTTCTTTAGATGAACCGTAAGCTTAATTTTTTTTATTTAACCGAGAGAAATTAACACATAGCATCGTATCGTTGGAAAATTAAAATGGACAAGACGAGGAGTGATTATTTTTTTTCTTTTTTTAAGAAAAATAAGGATAATTATTAATTTATACTTAATATTAAATTTATTATTGAATTATGATTATTTTATGAAGTTTAGTTATAAATTATGAAATTAAGTAATACAACTTCTTCAGAAGTCAGTATATTTATCAGTCATATTCCATATATACCATCCTTTATAAAAATTTACTTTTAAAAAAATGATTTATATAGAAAAAAAATTGAAATTATTAATTCAAAATTATTGAAAACTTTAATTAGATTATCTATCCATTAAATTATATGAAACAATTTATTCTTTATATATGTGCCATGACCTAAAATTTAGTATCAATATAAATATATACATACTAAGTAAATAGGTAGAGACTGTTGTGGATGCTTCTTCCCTTATATGGCCCCTCAAGATGGGGCCTCCATCAACAAGGCCAATCTTGGAGCAAAGAAGGTGTGTTCATTGTCAAGAAAGCAGTTTCGTGAGATGGTCTGCAAGTTACTCTTCCATGTGAACCATGTGTTACCGTTAGCTTTCCTCGCTGCACTAGGTCCCTCACAAAGTGAAGATCAATTTGAATGTGCTTCATGCGACTATGCTAGACAGGATTGAAACTAAGATGAGTGGCACCAAGATTATCACAAACGAGATGTGGAGGTGCTTGTAAAGGAAAACTAAGGTCCGAAAGAAGAAATTGCAATCACTTGACTTATGATGGAGTAGTTGCCAATGCTCTATACTCAACTTCTGTAGAGTAGCGAGCAATAAAATGTTGCTTCTTTGGACTCCAAGAAATTGGGTCCAAGAAAATAACATATGCTGAGATCCATATTGCCTGCCCAATCAACATCAGAATGGGTCGTTAAGGAGGACAAGTTTGCTTTCTTAAGTACAACACCATGAAAAATTATGTTTTTAAGATACCAAAGTAAGCTCTTTACTGCTGCCCAATGAGTATGAGTAGGACGATGCATGAGTTAGGCTATTTTATTGACAGCAAAGCTGATACTTGGATGGTTTACAGAGAGGTATTCTAATTCCCCAACGACCTTTTTATATTATGCAGCATTAATGGAAGTGGCACCACCAAGAAGTTTTAACATGATTGAGGTAGATAACGGTGCGGACACTGAAAATATAATACCTATCAAGCTAATCGTGTTTGATTCGATATGATCAAATACTTATTAAAATCAATCTTAAATTATTTAAGTCAGCAACATAAATAAATGCATAATATTTAATAGAATATATAATAAGCTATCATGATGTTATAAAGTTATAAATAACAATTTTCATACATGTTTAATTGTATTACATACTTATAGATTCACATGTCTTAGATTTTCACTTGGAATCATAATAGAGATCATATTCAGTGAAATCCAAGGTTGTTTAATGTCTAAGATCCAAATCGTTCATAGTCATAGGATTATCACGATGGAATATGACAACCTCGATAGATTATTACATGCGCTATCATCTTCGAATGATGTTCACATAATCATCAGTATTAGAGAATATCAGGATATATATGTAGGTGATTAAATTGATTGTTAATGAGATTTTGTCTAGTGACTATGATACTTGTGATTCTCAGCCTAAGATCACCATAGAACTGGTGTATGAGATATCATTCTATGTGATCTTTGCTAAGGGTCACCAAAAAGATGAACCATTGGACATATGTTCAAGTACGTGTAATCTGAGGGTGATAAGATTGAATCCATCACCTCTATATAAAAGGAAAAGTTCAATAAATGATATACCTTATGAGAATCTTTGTACAAAATAGTATGGTATGAAAAGAGTCTACAAATCCATTGTCTAGTTGCATAAGGAATCATATAATTCATAAGGTTATTCTAGTATGGTTTAACAGTTAACCCAAACTCTAAGACTATATGGAACCATGAATAGATGGAAATATCAATCTGGTACAGTAATAGTCATCTATGGTTCTTTTTTAGTTTCCTCATACTTCTCATTACATGGATGACCCATATGCCTTGCTAGAAGCCAATATGAGTCTAGTAATTTAAGTTGATTGAGTATGAAAGATAATCATATTAACTATTTTGCTTAAATAGTGTTTTAATGTCCAAAGCGTCCATGCATTACAATAGATAAAATCCACAAGTGTTGTGGGCCCACCTATCAGCATAGTGTATAACTTATCTGATCAGACATATAAAGGACAATTAGATCTTGGTTGAATTATAGATTGGATATTTTCACTCGTTCTTAAAGAACTTGATTTAACGAGTTAAATCATTAATTAATTTAATTTGTTAAGTTTAGAATGCACTCGCACTACTACCATAACCAAAATGTGATTTAGATTTCACTTAATATTAATAAGAATAATATGAAATTGACAAAATAAATTATTGAATGGAGATTTAATGGATTTAAAGTCAAATAATATTTTTTGTGTCAAAAAGAAAAAACTCTATTGGTCATTAAAATGTTGATGGGTCAAACCGAACATATGTAAAAGGTCCAAATTAAAGTCCAAACTTTACCTGTTACAATTGGACAGTAAAGTGGAATAGTAAAAAATTTTGAGCCTAGGTATAAATTTTTTGTCCCGCAATTATTACCCACTTGGTCACTTGGTGAGTGAAGTCAAGTGAATCATGTGTCCCACTTGGTAAACACATGATTCATGTGAAAGTCCCACTTGAAAGTGGTGAATCATGAAACATATAGAAAAATAGTTTTTCTATCATGCTTTTTATTTAATCACTTAACTAAGCATTCTAAGAGGCATTTGAAAAACAATTGGCCGCAAGTAAGAGAGAAGTTTTTTTAGAAAAATAATTTTTCTCTCAAAGCTATCTAGCTCCATCATTTTCCTTATTCATATTTGTTTCTCATGTGTTGAGGTTGAAACAAGAAATCACCCTTAAGAGTTTTTATTCATATGGATCAAGGTTAGAGGTCGAGTGACGACTTGGAACCAGAGAATCGATGGTGGCACATGGTGGCATAAGGAGGAAGAGGCGACAATTTCTTCAAGTTGTGTGAAAAATCATCCCCTTTTTGGTGGAGTGGAGAAAGCTAGGTATAAATCTTATTTCTACTAGTTTGTATATACTCTTTAGTTGCTTGGATCTTGTAGATCTACTTAGAGTACGCAACATATTCGTAGATCTAGTAAAGTATTTAGTGGGCCTAAGTATTATAGATTTCTAGTAGAAAATCCTAACAATGAGCCAATCATGGACAATGATCCTACGATTTATTCTAAGGTGGTTAGCAGTTTGGATTTTGACAAATTGCTGAAAGCCACAAAACTTAAGATGGATTTCATGTATGCCAACCAAGTATAGAACTTGATAGATGCAATTGAAGGAATACTTCCTATATGATGCAAATTGATTTTCAAAAGGAAAACGGTGGTAAATAGAAAAGTCAAAACCTATAAGACTAGACTATTTATAAAAGGGTTTGACAAAGAGAATGGATTAACTATAAATAAACCTTCTCACATGTTACAACAACTAAATCAATTCTGATATTCCTTGCTATTGCAACATACCATGATTATGAAATCTGGCAAATGGACGTGAAAAATGCTTCCTTAAATGGGTATCTCAAGGCGAAAGTGTATATGATACCACCTAAAACCTTCACAAACAATAACAACACAAGGAAGTTGTGTAAGCTCCAACAGTCCATATATGAACTAAAATGAGTATCTCAGAGTTAGAACATTCATTTTAATGAAATGATCAAATAGTTTGACTTCATTAAGAATCAAGATAATTTATGTGTGTACAAGAAAGCTAGTGAGAGCTCTATTACTTTTATCATTCTATACATAGATGACATATTACTCAGTGGGAATGATGTAAGAATGTTGTACAGTCTATAAAGTTGTTGCTATCAAGGAATTTTTTCATGAAAGATTTGAGAGAAGCAACCTACACTCTAGGAATTAAGATATATAGAGATAGATATAAGAGGCTGATTAGCTTGACCTAGTCAACATATATAGATAATGTGCTAAAACAATTTAGCATGGAAGATTCTAAGAGAGAACTCCTGCCAATAAGTCATGGAATCTATGTCTCCAAGAATATGTCTCCTAAGACACAACTCGAGAAAGATGAGATGAATGGAATTCCTTATATTTCGATAATATGTTTCATCATGTACACTATGTTGTATACGAGACTGAATATTGTCTATGCTCTAAGTGTTATGAGAAGATTTCAAGGCAATCCAAGACACCATTGGATTGTTTGTCAAGAACATTCTCACGTACTTGAGAATGATTAATGAAATGTTCTTGATTTATCGAGGATCTAACTTGAAAATTGAGGGATTCATAGATTCCAGGTTTCAGTCAGATGTTGATGATAGAACATCGTTAGATAATAAAATCGATGGTCACTATGATATCTTATGTGTTGGGTATTATATTTTGATATAATTCTAATAAGCCTTAGCTAAGGGTGAAAACAATGTGAAACATTGAGTATAAGATGTTGTTAATAAATATTGTGAGTGATCAAGATGAAATCTACCACTTTCGTACTTGGAAATGTTCTATGAATTATATTCTTTATTGAACAAGGAATTTTTGCAAAATAATATGATATGAAATGAGTTTCAGTTTTTCCATTGTTGATATTCATTAAATTTATAATAGTTTATATGATTTTTTTTTCTCAGGGTTTGACAGTCAAATTATGTAATAGAATGAATTAGGACATTGACAAGATGAAATGATTGTTTATTATAGTCATGATGAGTTCCTTTGTAAGATGATAATTTCTCATCTTCCGGGTAGTCTCGACAGTTTGCTAGAAGTCAACCTTGACTTGAAGATTTAGGTGATTTAATCATGAGATGATTAAACTAATCATTTAATTTAAAACGAGTTTTAAATTAAATGAATGAATTAAACAAAATCATAATATTATGAGATCCTCTTATCGGCGTGATAGAAACTTAATCAGTCATACACTGCATTAAGATTCGAAAGTAACTCAGTTTAGATTCATAGGTGAAAAGGAAAAATGAACCATATTGATTTTAAGAGTAAAATCGTAATTTGACTTATAGTTTGACTAAAATGTTAAAATAGTAAATTATTAATCTATTAAATTTAATATCATGCAACTTTTCTAGCACAATTAAGTGTGATATTAATTTAATTAAAAATTAGTAAATTACATTGCAACTTTATTTAATTATAAAACATTCCTGATGTCCGTAATTAATAGTTTTACATTAAAATATTAATGGACCGAACTATTAATTGGATTAATACATAGGCAATGAACCCATGAAGTGGTCGGCCATAGGGTAGGTTTTAACCCATTATTTACTTAATTGGATTAAATAAACCTTTGACTAGGTTAACATGTAATTGGATCAAAACAATAGTTTAATTATCAGGTAACTTAAACGTAATAGAGCATTATATAAACCCCATTAGGGCTGGCTGAAATTAAGAGACCCTCTTCTTTCCTCTTGGCTTAAATTTCTTGTGAGAGGAACACTAGTTTCGTTGTCCACTGTTCCCAAGCTTTTGGATTCATGTATTGAATCTTAAAGTAAAAAAATTAACTGAGTAAAACGAATTGTGTGGATAACAATTAGAGTCTGAATATACGAGTGTTTATTCTTCCAACAATTTGGACTGTAAAAAGGAAGTAAAATATTATTTATTCATCTCACCTTATTAAAATTGATAACTATTTCTAATCTTAAAATCTTATTTTAATAAAATATTATTACGCTTTCTATAAAATTTATATATATAAAATATGTGTTTATTGTATAATTATTCTTGACTTTGGATTATATTCAAATCGGATTTAATCAGAAAATTTTAATTTTTCGTATTCGGTGCATGGATATATAAATACCTACGTTATAGGCCTTTGAGTTGATAAAACCAAGATCTAAAAGTGAGCGTTTCAAAGGATTATACCATGCCCAAGGGGCCTCTTCAAGCCATAAAAATGCTTCCTTAAGAGACAAACAAAATATGGATGGGTCTTGTCATGAAATCCAGGAGGTTGCTTCATATTTACGGTTTTGTCCAAGTCGCCTTGCAAGGTGTTATTGACATCTAATTGACACGATGACGAACTGCGCATCACAATAATAAATAAGACAGTTCGTATAGTAACCGGTTTCATCACAGGGTTGAAAATTTTCTTATAATCCAGATTTCTTATAATCCACATCAAGTCTTTGAGTAAAATCTTTGGCAACCAACATTGCCTTGAATCAATCAATACTACCATCAGCTTTACGCTTCTCCTGGAATACCCATTTGCACTCAATAATGTGGACCCAAGAGGAGGAGACACCAACCCAAGTTTCATGCTTCATAAGAGATGCTAGTTCATAGATGTGACAGCACACCACTGAGGGTTCAAAGTTTCCTGGCTAACAGAAGATGGTTCTAAAGCAGGTGGAAGAGGATGCTTAGTGAGGAGTAACAACTGTTTTGGTTTATAGATATTATTTTGGGATCTTGTCGTCATTGAATGGGAGCATGGAGGAGGAGATGTTGGCAAAGGAGGTGGAGCTACATCGGGGTGATTGGGTACATAGAGATAGAGGAAGATTAATGGAGATTAGGAGATATATGTAAGTGACTAGTCACCTGAAGAATTTGATTACAATGTTCATATGATGTCACCTTGTCCCTATGATGTCTATCCACAAAAATCTTCAATTGACCACAACTATATTATGAAATTGGCTCATATTCTGATAACCGGTCGCATAGTTCTTTCAATTTTCCATACTATACAACCACATAATCTACAGCTTTTTCAGCATCTGCTAGTTACTTCTTAAGGGCATAGACCCTAGGTCCATCATGTTGTGCTAATCTCTCTTTCAATTTCTCATATAACTCTCTTGCATTATTGATATAAGAAATGCTGGATTTTAAGATCTAAACTAACAGAGTTTTGGATCCAAGAAATAATCATATCATTATACCTCTCTCCCATACCTCTATTAGAATGTAAAGGCAATAGGATATGTAGAAGTATACTCAGGTTTAGGGAGTTTTCCAATGATATCTAGTCTCAAGAAGAAAATGAAAGAAGAAGATGAAGTATAAAATGATTCGGACTTTTCTTATTGAAAAAATTATACAGTACTAACACTGTATAAAAAAAGAGAAGCAATGAAATCTATATTGGGCTGAGATGTATTTTGTCTTCTTGCTAACTTAATCAAGCTGTGCATTTCAAGGAAGACGTGCAAAGGAGATGTAACCAAAAGCTATATCGCTTTTGTCTTCTTTAGCTTAACCCAACGCACCATTTTGCATGGGATCAAACTTAGAATTTTGACCCTTTCTTTCCCATTCGATTCTAGACCTATAAAATCTTTTTAGAATTCTAATTTTAAAAAATAAAAAAATTAAATAAAAAAACCCCTCGATTCTTCTTGTTCTTGCGAGCTGATGAAAAGGGGGAAAGAGCTTCTGAGCTTAACCAGAAGGCTACCCGAAATTAACAGCACAATTAACCCTTTCCTTCGAATCATGATCGAATAGACTCGAATTGATTATTTTTATTTAGTAAAAATATTTTGTTTATGTAATGTTGATTTTTGTCGAAGAAAATGAATTTCTAAAAAGTAATTAAAAAATAATTGCTATCAGATTCATTTTCTTAAACTTTTAATTATTTTTTTATTTAATATTTTTGGGATCAATACTAATATAGTAGGTAATTTAGGTAGGCTTCTTTTGGCCCAAAAAAGGGTAGGCTTATAAAACGACATGTCACCTTTCTCGAATCAAATTTCCGACATGCCTTTTATAAATTCTGCCCAAACAAAATCACATGCAATCATAAAAGGGCCTAGTGTATCTATACCAGTAAGGACTCTCTAGCCGGACGGACCGTAACTTTAGGCCCAGCCCGCTTGTGGCCTCCCCGAGCAAATCGGCAAAACCTACTATGCAGAAACTAACCCTAATATTTTCCTCTGATCCGAAGGGTAAGGCAACGCCTATATAAACCTACTGCACCTTCCTCCTCTCGTCAGCATTGCAGCTGCTTCTACATCTTCATACGCTCTCCTTTACAGGTGTTAACTATTCTATACTCTTCTAGTTTTAGCTTCAATTCTATCTTGTACTAGAATTTTGATTTTTGAAATCTCTCTGTCTATTTCAAAATGGTGCGTTGAAGATACAATTTTCGTGGACTAGAGTTTCTGATCTTGATCTAATTCCAGTATTTGATTATATACCCTTGGCTGTCTGAGCACTCTTTATCTCCATCCTTTTCCTTAGTATTTTCTTTTCACGTTCACGTTTTTTTTCCGAAAATGTAGATTTTCTTGGAAAATGTAGGTTTATTGTTGAAAAAGTTCGTGCCTCATTCAACAATTGGCTTATGATGATAATTTAATTTATCTTAGCGGATTTCAGTGAGGTATTCACTATCAATGATCTGATTGTTACACACACTGAGGCCTTTTTTAAAATGATTTTGTTTTTTATTCTCACTGATTGAATTTGGGACATAAAAGCAATGATGAGGTTAAAGCACAGGGATGTGTTTTAAGGGTAGTGGACATGTGCCTTTTGATTAGGGCTTATGCCGTGAGCCCCAATTTTAAAACGACTTCTCCTTCCACTGAGCCAAGAAAAAGTTTGTCCCCTAACTGAAATCTGTTTGGCAAAGTTTTCTCGAGAAAATGTATAATTGTTTGCGCCCATTACCAATTCTGGGGGATAATAACAGTTCCTCTAGTTGTAATGGCTCGGGCGCGATAGTAAATTTTATGTGGCTATCCTGATTGATGGGTTTTTTAAAAACTCAATTCCATTTAATCCTGGAAACACCACAGACATTTTTAATTGTTTCAATTTAGTCCCTAGTTAATTTGACGGAAACTTTCTCTCCAAGGAAGTTCTTTTACTGATTTGGGAGCATACTGAAATAACGTGTTTGTAAATTTCCAAGTGAAACGTCACAGATCAAATGCCCTTTTTCTAACGTTGATGGCCCTCCTTTCTTGATCTATATGAGAAGGGGAGGGGAGCTCTTCCGTTTGAAGAAGGGATAGTCTCATATTCCATTGCCTTGTGGAGCGGCGTCGCTGCCATTACCTCTTGGGACTGGCCATGAGACTAACATTTTACCTTCTTTCTCCCGTTGCCTTTTTGTGCTACTTATAGGGAACAAATGGTTTATGGATGAACACAAAGTATTGGAATATTGATTCGCGTGACTTTTACACATTGAAACAACTGGCATGTCGTATTTTGTAGGGGAAAAGAATGAGATAAGGGACAACAGATTTGGAACACAAGTTTAACACAATTACACATCCATTGTTGGGCTGGACACTTTCTTTGCTGCAATTTGTTCTTTGTTTCTGCGGATTCTTTCGTTCGTCAGTATGTAATTGATTCGAACCTGAAATGTGAATTATGTCGTAAACGACAGGGAAATCTAACTCGGAAGATCGAGAATAATAGGGACTGGGATTATTGGAAATCTGAGTTTGTGATTGGTTCATTGATTCATATTACCTGATGAAAGACCTGCTTTTTAGTGGATTGTCAGGAGGAGGCATGGGAATGTCAGGGGAGAGCTTGGAAGCGTAGAGGCCTTCACTACCGCCATGGAAGGAGTTAAGAGTGACGAATAAATGATTCGGTTGATAAAAATGATGGATTGAAGCGCCCAAGTGCCCATTTGATAAAAATGGCGGATCAGGAAGAGCACTCATCTCTCTATCAGTCTCTCTCTGTATACAGAGTTTGTCGTGGAAAAACGGAGATGGAGTGGGTCGGCAAGTAATAGTTTTTAGAATTTATTTAATTCTAATTTTAATTATTTACTTCTAAATTATTAAATAGAAATTTATAAGTAATTAATAATATATGAATTTTATAAATAAATATTCATAAATAATTAAAAGAAAAATGGTCCCATAGGTTGATCTCGTACCGAACATGCATGGTTACTGTGTCCGTGGCGGACGTGTTTTAAATTTTACATACAGATATGGGCCGGATCGGTCTGAATCTATTCAGTCCGGCCCGTAAAGCCGGACCCGAACCTGCATTTGCAGTTATAATATGCGGGTACGGGTTTGGCCCGGACTGTATACGGGCACGGGTTGGATATAGATTATATATCTGTTTTAAAACGAGTCAAATTCAGTCCGTGGATATACGAGCTACCCGTAGTAAACAGTATTCGCAGTGAACAATACGTGTAATGAACAGTATCATCATGCTGCCTAAAGCAATCTGTTTTTAACCGGGCTCGGGCTGGGCCTAGACTTCTGAGGCCGAGCCCGCCCCAAATCAAAATAGGCCAAGCCCGGCCCGACCCAAACGGACTTGGGTTTAATATGGGCCGGGCCGGGTTGCCGTCTCTAGGGCACGTCATGTTCGGTTTAAGGTTGTTTTGTCCTAAATTATTCAGCTAAATAAGAAGGCCATAACCTACCTAATCCAAGCACTCTGATTATGGCTTCTAGGAGAACATTTCCAACGGTGATAAAAGCAATGAAATCTTTTGATTCAATGCAGGGCTAGTCTCCCCCGACAACGAGAAATTCAGTGCAACAGAAGATGGAAGCAAGACGGAGAGGTCGGAGATAAGTGTAGGGGAGGACTATTGATGGTCCGGCATTGTTGCAATCTTCTTAGTTGGTGATGATGAAGATGTCGGAGCCAAAGTTGATACGATCCGTTACACACTAGTTTTTTTAATTAACTTGTAGAATATCTACTGTAAAAAATTATATAATGTTTATTTACTAATGCTAGAAGATTTTATGCTTAACCAACTTCTTGAAGAAAAAGTGAGAGAGATCTTCGGCTAACATCAATCACTGCCACAGCAAATTCGTTTGTTTTGATTTCTTTATATTCTGTAGTAATATCTTAGCATTTTGTTAGCTCTATTCTTGGAGTTGCATTCTGTACAACGTCTATAAATAACACTCCATATACCACTTGAAAAATACAATTAAAAACTCGATTCAATTCTCATAAAATGGCCTCAAACACCTTTTCTAACTCAAACACAAATACTTTTTCTCCTGTAATACTCTCCTATTAATTATATAATTGTTTGAAATATTTTAAGGAAAATAACTAGTTTTACTATATAACTAGCATCATTATGATTATTTTACTTGAAAATATTTTGAAAGAAAAAAATTACAAATTTTGAATTTTCTTAAACTTTTACTTTATTAAAACTAAAATGCACCAAAACCAATATTATATATGTATAAATATATATATAAAAAATACATATAACTTTACACTCCACGCTAAGTTGATCATGCTTCATTTACAAGATCCTGCAACTATTGACTTTTTTTTTTTGCTTACCTACAATACAAGTAACTAATATGAGCTAAAAAACTATGTAAGTAGAGTTTTTATTTCACAATGTACAATACAAATATTGATTGCATAGAACCATAAATTTTATTTAAATGATCATGATTATACAATTCTAAATACTATATAAATGACATGTCTTACTTCTATTACTATGAGCTCTGAAGTTGCTACTATCGACATTACGTACTATGTGATCCTTTGTGACCAATATAAATATGTGATTAGTGACTCACCTTAGTCGACTTGATCGTGATCAGTAACTCTGCTCAATCCAACTGATCTAAAATATTGGTAGGATCAATGACCTCTCTCGGTCTACCTTAATCGAGATATCTGTAGGATCAACGACTCTGCTCAGTCTAACCTAATCCAACAGTACCTCACTATAATATTATACTCATGTATGTCATGTAACGTACTTAACTTACTGAATAACATAACATTACTTTCAATATGTCTTTGTAATTTATACTCCATTCTTATAAGCATTTTGTAGGAGTTTTATACTCCATTCTTATACATTTTATACTCCATTCTCAGCATGCTATATGAAATCACAAAGCACTACATAACAAATCATTAACTTAATACTTCAGGATGCATATCAATCAAATGATCATAAGCATATAAGACATCAAAACTATTTGTATTGTAGGTGAGACCTTACTTACCTTAAGTCTGATTATTCTGTAAAAGTCTTTTAGGAATTTCTTAGATTATGAACCAGCTATTATCCTAACATATAAACTTAACTTAATAAATTTTTTATAAACTTTATTATTAATTAACTCATCTAATTTACATCTAATATTATTCTATCATTCTTAATATGAGTCATTACTTTGTGAAAGCTCTAATTCTTTGTACAAGCATTACTTTCACTTAAAACTCCTATAAACTATTATAAGGTTCATATATATATCTCTTATAAAATTTACAACTCCAACTTATCATTTTTCCTTCTTGATTCATGCCTTTCATTATACATCTCAAGTACAAAATTTTAAAAAGTTACCTAGTTCCTCTAACTATTAGCCTAAGTTTTGATAATTGTATCTTTTAGGCCATAATACTAGTTGGATTGAAATTTGATACACTATTAGGTCCATCTATTACATGTTCCCTATAGAAAATTTAACTCCAAATTCAATCCTTTTCTACCTCTTTTACTTTTACTTTCTTGACAATACATTATTAATTATTCCCTCATTAAATTTCATGTTTTCATGGTTATGTTTTAAAAATAATCTCTCTCATTTGTGAATTACTATTGCTTGGATCTTTTTATGGTACCTCTATTCACAAGTCTATAGCTTCCGTAAATATTTCAAATTGAAATATGTATGTTTTATCTATCAAACTTCAATTGTGCAGAAATCATTCAATCATGTATGTTTTTTCGACCAATATTTTGTTTTTATCTATATCTTATTATACAATACTCAAGAAATTCTAAAACTTATTTCATTGGAAATCTAACATTCTAAGCTTTCAAAATTGATATATTCCCTTCATTTCATTTTGTACAACTCAAGTTATATCTTTTCAAAGTTATTCATATAACTACTATGTTCTGGTCAAACTTGAAGATTTACTTCAATTTTAAAATTACACAACTAGTTCTTCCATCAATCAAATACTTTAATTTTTACATTGATTTGTAGATCTAGAAGCCTAGTTCATTTATGTTAAATATCAAAGTTTTCTATTATCATATTCATAACCAAAATTCTATTGAAACATGTGTTACTCACGGATTCCATTCTAAAATATTATAGAATTTTAGGCCGACTTCAAGAATTTGTTTCTAAACCTATATGACTACTATTATGGTGTTTCTAGATTTTCCGAAAAGTTATAAGAGTTTAGTTTAGCAATACAATTTCTTTATAATTTTAGGGTACCTGTAAGATTTCTAAAATTCATCTTAATAATCTGTCGTTGATTTATTTTCAAGATTTGAAAATCCTAAGGATTCACGAGACAATACCATTTTTACTTAACTCCAACTCTATACTAGATTCAAAATCTCAAAAATGGCTCTAAAACATCTTCATCCTATGATATTTATCAACAAATTAGGTAGGAAAAGTTGAATAGAAAAATGATAGCCTCTTACCTTTGTGGAAGATTGAAGATAGATATTTCTTAACTTGCTAATTCTACTAAGAACTTTGTATCGTCTTTCACCTTTGACTAATTTTTACTAATTAAAGATATGAAATTAAAGAAGAAAAAAATGAAGAGAAGAGGGAGAGAGAGAGCCACAATTTTTGTAGGGAAATGAAAAAAAGATGATGCGTTTATAAGGGAAATTCTAGAACTCTTAAGGGTAAACTTTAACTAAGATATTTTTCATTTATCCTTATAAATTTCATTTTATTTTTCACTCTTTTCTATGTGGGTGGCCGACCATCATGTATTTTGGACTATTTTTCATATTTTGGGCTTTTGTTAGCATTAATAATAAATAAAACATAATTTGGGTCATTAGGTTTTTATGGTCATGAGCCATATTTTATTATTTTTGATCATTTGATAAGAAGTATAAGTTTTGACTCATTATCCAAAATGATTATGGATCAATTTTATCCATTTCACTAGTAATAATAGTTTTTGTGCTAATATAAATTTTGAGGTTCATAGTATAAATAAAGTATAGTCTTAGGTTATTAAAGTATTCATTAAGTTTATACTCTAATTACCTAAAACCAAACTTGCTCGGAACTATTGTTAATCTTGTAAGAATTTATCTTATGTCTTAATTTCTATGATGGGAAAATTTTACTTTTATTAAAATTTAAATATATCTCAGAACTTATAATATTATGTTACTCTAATTAGAGAGTACATTTAAAACAAATATTACATCTCCATCTCAAATTCTTGTCACCCCACCCACTATTAATGTCACAAAACTCACCACACCAATTTTCTTCCGTTGAAAGCTACCATTGGACCATTCTTTTCTTGTCTTGGTCTCTTTGGCTAGCTTGATGGTTCTACTCCACCTCCATCTATTACTTTACCTTCCACTAATGGTGGTACTACACCAACCCCTAATCCAATCTTTCTTCATTAGACTCAACATGACAACCTAGAGCTAAGTGATGCCCTCTTTATAATTTCAGAAACGATTATTGATAAAGTTGCTGCACATTCTACCTCAAATGTTGTCTAGATTGCTCTCCTCAACAACTTTGTCTCACAATGTTAAGCAAATATTGTTCAACTTTCTAAAATATGACTCAATCATTAATTATTTCTTCATAAAATTGACATCAGGTTAGATCTCATCTCTAATTTTCTTATCATGAAAATAAGTTATTGTGCATTTTTCTTATATTATAATAATAAATTATTCAATTTTATTACTGCTTTGAAAATTTCTTTTTGCAATTGTCCATCATATCTTCAACTTCAATTTTTTGATAATTTTCTATGATGTTCTCAATTATCTACTCATCGGTGATCAACAATTCTAAAATTGTGTTATTTTCTATATAGTAGTTTAAGAGGTTCTCGATATCCATTCTATTCCATTATGAAAAAAATAAACTTTTTGATTATATTTTATAATTCTTAGATGCATCGACCATGTAACAATTTATTCATATTATTTGAACTCATATTATTTGTAAACTAAATTTTATAATGTTGAAAGCAATGTGTAATAATTATATTTTTATAAACATATATTGTCCAAGTTAAAATAGTAAGATTCTTTACTTTTAAAATATTTTATTTTTCCGAATTCAATTCTCATATTTCATATCCTTCCAAAATAATATAATAGAATAGATGCCAATATATCTACAAGGATCATCAAGCTAAATTTACATATTTAGTTTATTTTTAAATTAATAAATTAAAAATATCTTCATAAATTAATAAGTTACTGATTAATCAATAAATTAATAGAGCGGAACTACTCCAAAACATTCCAATTAAGAATGTGTCGTTGGACAAGGTGGTTTATCAGGAGAGCTTCTATTTACAACAGAACTTCGGCGAACGGCCCAACGGTCAATTTTTTCGCGCGCAAGTCACAGTCGTCATGGGCTTGAACTTGAAGATAGTTCTTTTCAGTCTCTCGTCCTATGGGCTTGATCCATCCAGTCCAATGGGCCCTCCCTAGATTTTCGATCCATTAAACTTTTGGGCTCTTCCAAGAATTTGATGGGCCGGAATCGTTAACCGGTTACCGTCTGCATAGTAGCTGAGTAATCTTTTAATCTTTCAACGGAAGCACTGGTAAAATGAAGCGGCTTTTCACACGTTCGTAAGTGTATATATGAATCGGCTGACTAGCTCCGTCACTCAGCCCAACTCGCCCGAGTCACAACGGTTTTTCGTAACTGCTACCGTCAAGAAACCACCTCTCCGTCGTCCCCTTGCCACCTTCAATCTCGAAGCTTCCAAGAGAATTTCCTACTGCGCACAGCTCCAGATTTTTTTCCTCTGCGATCGCCGGTACTTGTCGAGAAGAAGAAGTCTCAACCATTTCCGGCTGACCATGGAATCGCCTCAACCGGAATCTGATCCCCCTGCCTCCGAAGATTTCGTCCACATCGAGAACCCTAACGATCAGAGCTTGGCGAACAGCATTTTTAGTGTCGAAGAGGCGGGAATCGACGAAGTCCCAAGCAGTTCGACTGAAACTGAGGAGGATGCGGAGAGTTCGGAGGTGCGGCGGAAGGTCCTTCCGCCAGAGCTTTGTAGAAGCGTGATGGTTCTCACGTGCGAGACTACCGCTATTGGTGGCGTTTGCGATGTGTTTGTCGTCGGAACGGCTCACGTCTCTGAGGTATTTGCTCAGAATTTTTTTTTTGTTACTGATCTAATGGAGAGCTAGTTGCCGTTTGGCTTGTGAGAAGATCGGCAGAACTGTGGCTAATAGAACTTTCTTCTTGGACCAGCTCGGCAATAGAATTAGCTTCGAAACTCAATCAAAATGAGAAATATTGGATCTGAAATTGATAATTTCTTAAAAAAATAAAATTATTTATTTGGTTGCAGGAATCATGTAGAGAAGTCGAAGCTGTAATCAGTTATTTGAAACCGGAGGTGGTGCCTCCTCCATATTGACCCTCATTTCTAGTTGGTTAACATGAAAATAGGTCAATTTTCTAGGATTTGTATTTTTGGAAAATTGCGATAGGTTGTGCATTTCCTTACATTTATCCATTCTCTGAAGGTCGTCTTCTTGGAGTTATGCTCGAGTCGAGTTGCAGTACTTACACCCCAGAATTTGAAGGTATGATTGTTGTTAATGGTCAACTTTCTGCTTTTGCAGCAACAAATCTTGTTTTTATTAATCGCTTCTTTTTGATAACCTTATGGTCTGTTTTTATAAATTTTGATTAGGATGTATACCAGTAGTCTCTTTATACACTCTGATTTCCGGTTGTTGAGTAAAATTCTTCTTTCTGGCTATTATTGAGATAGGTGATCATGTTCTATGAATTACAGTTCTATTTCATGGGTTTTCTGAAATACTGTTAAAATTCTAGTTTACATATTAATTATACAATTCCATAAAGGGAATGAGCTTAAATGGAAGAAAATAGAAAATGGAGAAAACAAAGTATCTTAATGGCAGAAGGCTTTTGATCTACTGCTTTCTTCGAGGGAAGGATAATCCTTACAAGCTGAAGCTTATTCTTGCAAATCAAAAGTAAAGAAATTGTTACAATCCACGTTTCCTTATAACAGAAAGGAATCACGCAATTGAATCAGTTACGCACAGTAACCAATTCTAACAATCTTCAGTTTGAGCTAAAACAGACTAGGCACATATTTAACACATGACCTTAATTAAGCAGTAATCTAATGGTTCAAATTAGAGTAGGAGGAGTCATCCTATCCATTTCCTTCATAGCTGTTGGCGTCCAAATGTGTCTGTTATGGTGCATCCCCCTCAAAGCACCTTGCCCACAAGGTCAAGACTGATGTAGCTTAAACAAGAGCTCCCATGTAGCATCCTCAGCTGACTGTCCACTCCAATGGACCAAAACTTTCGTGACAGCTCGATTATCCAATTTCTTCATATGATGCCGAAAAATGGAAAGAGGTTCAAGGTGAAACTGCCCTTGATCTGTAATTGGAGGCAAGGCTGGAAAAGGGGTAATTCCAGTCCTGATCTTCCTTTTCAACAACAAAACATGGAAGACTGGGTGAATGCGTGCAGATGGTGGAAGCAACAATTTGTACACGACTGACCCAATACGAACAAAAACATCAAAAAACTCGTCTAGCACAGGGAGAAGCCAATCGGGAATATGCTGGTCATTAGAGTCATTAATAGCAGATATTTGCAAAAATAAACACTTCTCACCAAACAGAATAGTGTCTGAGAGTTGATATAACTGTGAAGTAGGTGTTTGAAGGCCGAGCGGTTGGAATGGCTGATTGGACACAGTGAATTTCATAGTCAAAGTATTCAAATCCCACAAGATAGGGTCCAATGACTTTAACCAAGTAACTCCCAAAACCATATCACAACCCCCTAAGGTTAAGGAGTACAAATCTACCATAGTATGTAATGATTGAATTTTCAACGGAACATTGCTGCAAGGACCCTCGCTCTGTATGAAGCTCCATTGGCCACACATACATTTAAGATCTTGTTCATCACTTGAGTAATGCCACACTTCTTCAATATTGCAGGATCTATGAAATTATGCATGCTGCCCGAGTCAATCAGAATAACCACCTTGTTTCTCCTAATCAAGCCCTCTAATCTCATGGTATTAGCATTAGAAGAACATGTGATAGCATGTAAGGATATTTCAACTGCAGGTAGTTCCTCCACACCCTCTTTAGCTTCAATAAAAAACAGTTTTGAAGTCTTACATTTATGGCCCTTGTGCCATTTGCCGTCACAAGAAAACATAGGTCCTTCTTTTTCCGTTCCTCAAGCTCTTTTCTGGAAAATTTTCCTATTGTGGGAGTAGTTGTGTTAGTAGTGCTAGAGTGAGTATCAATTGGAGAATTCATAGTGGAGGCAGAAATTACCATCACTAGGAGAACCTGCACTTGGTGTGATACTAGTAACAGATTACTGCCAATGGCGGAAGGAGTACTCAGACCCACTCCAGAACTAATCTGAGTATTAGTCTTTTGGATTGCACTATTAGTATTAGAACAAATAAGGGAAAGGAGTAATAGCTCATATGCTTTAAAGGTCCTTGTAGGTTTTGACATCCTGACAAAAATTTGGAGTTCATCACGTAAGCAACTCAAAAAACATTCCAATTTCAGATCTGGAAGTAGATTTCATCACGTAGCCAAGAGCTCGAATTGGCTGTGCAAGTCCTCAACAGAACCTGATTGTTTCAATTTGCAAAGCTGGCCGAAGTACGAGTGCATAATGTGGCACGTTTGAATCGAGATTGAAGAGCATGATAAAAGGAAGTCCAAGAGGATGTTAGATCAGTTTCGCGAATGTCTTCATACCATTCCGCAGCATCACCATCTTGGCAGAATTGTGCCACATGTACTTTAGAATCATTTGGAATTTTGTGCAGCTCAAACTATTGGATTGCTTTGTGAGCCCGAAGCTCTGGATCGCCCTTGCTAAATCTTGGGAAATTGATTTTGACGTTTTTCCAATGGGCCTCACGAAAATCTGGGCATGCTGCCGCTTGATTAGCATCGCTTGATTCAGTTTGAGATCGCGTGCCAGTTTGTGGGCCTGTATTGTGTTCTTCTACCTTGCGAATATCAGAAAACTTATTGAAGTGGCTTTCGAAGCATGTGATTAACTTCTTCTCCATGGCTGCATTCTAGGACGCAACTTCATCATGCATCAACTGAAAAGCTTGTGTAGCATCCACCATTGGAATGCAGTGACTCTGATACCAATTGGAATGAGCTTAAATGGGAGAAAATAGAAAATGGAGAAAACATAGTATCGTAATGGAAGAAGGCTTTGGATTTACTATCTTCTTCGAGTGAAGGATCCTCCTTACAAACCTAAGCTTATTCTTGCAAATCAAAAGTAAAGAAATTGTTACAATCCACGTTTCTTTATAACAGAGAGCAATCACGGGATTGAATCAGTTATGCACAGTAACCAATGCTAACAATCTTCAGTTTTAGCTAAAGCAGATAAAGGCACTAGGCATGTGTTTATTGCATGACCTTATTTAAACAGTTATCTAATCATTCAAATTAGAGTAGGAGTAGTCATCCTATCTGTTGCCTTCATAGCCGTTAGCGTCCAAATATGTCCGTTACAATACATAGATGTCCTTTATTTTATGTTATTTATTTATCTATTTTATTTATTTTTTTATCACCTCTTTATTGTTCAGTCTTAGTGCTTTAGGTGCCTACTATGGCAGAAATGATAGATTCTTGGAAGAAAAAGCACAACATCTTCGGCATACTTTACAGTTGGTTTCTTGCCAAGGCAGGTTTCTGTATCTTTAGCTTTGTATGATATGTATTATTGTAGCTCCTTTCTGATCGGGCTGTAAGTATGAATTTAGACTTGAGTATGTGCTTTCATGCAATTTGATTTTTCTCCAGTGATCTTATAGATTGCTAGTAAACTTGAGGTTTTTCCTGGCTCTGAATTTCGTGTGGCGTATGAGGAAGCAATGAAATATGGCGGTAGGGTAATACTAGGAGATCGCCCTGTGCAGGTACTTGGATATGTCTTCTACTACTGTTCTTTAAATACTCAATTGTTTAATTTTATTTTTTTTCCTATTAGTTTGACGTTTTCTAACCTCAGTCACCGCTATTTACCTGATATATGTTGACGAACTGTATATTAAACAGAAATCTTGTTCGTCCCAGAAATCTTATGGGCTATGCAGAAATTATTCTTCATACCAGTCATAATGTTTTTGCGCAGATACTCCCAGCCTGGGGAGTATTAGTAAATGAAAGTGAATTTTTCAAAACGTGGGGCATTATGGGCACCTTGTTTAATTGCACATTGTTGCATGTTTTCTTAAATACCATCCCTACGATTTAATGAAATTGGACAACTGTTACTTGTAAGCAAGGGTTGTTCTATTAGGAAAGGAAAGTGAATTTTTCGAAACGTGGGGATATTTTCTGTAATATAGCAAACTTAGACCTAATTTGTAAATCACTACATTACCTTCTCTTTTCCTTCTCTTCAAGCCCCAGCAAAGACTCCTCTATCAAGTCTGCCTCTAACGCCTCCAACTTGAGGGATATTTCAGGTTTACCTTTCATGTTATGCGGTCGAGTGTGCCTCTCATCTTTCCTCCTCACTTCACTTTCTTTCGCCGCTGCATGTGTTGCTGCTGGTTCTATCGAGAGATTGAACAACGTAATTAGCATGTGTTGATTTAATTATTATTGTTTTGTTCTTCTATGTTTAGAGGGTTTAATCCGAACAAACCAGTATCAGAATTTGTTGGCGAGGGGATTAAGTCCCAACAAGTGGTATTAGAGCGGCCAATGGTTCGGATCGTAGAATTATCAGAGTTGATGGTTGAGATCCTGAAGTTTTCTAAGCCGATTGTGACTAAAATCTTGAAGTTATTAGAAGTTATGGAGGAGATCCTGAAATTTGAGAATTGATGGTAGAAATCATGAAGTATCAGACCAGATTGTTGAGTTACTAGATTCAGATGGTTTGTGAGTTCCTAAGTTCAAAAGGTTGCACATTAGGTTGGTAGTCATTTTGTAAAGTTTCGGAGTGTATTTTTGAGTTCCTAAGTTTAAAAGGTTGCATATTAGGTTGGTAGTCATTTTGTAAAATTTTCAGAGTGTATTTGTTCCATCCGCCATCCGTGGAAGAGTTTTGTTTAGGTAGGCTTGATGTTATAGAGCGGAGTATTGTTGTTGAAGGCCAAAAGCTATGGTGGAAATTGAGCTGTGAAAGCGGAATGGCGTAGAGATAATTATGAATGTTTTTTAAGGTAGCATGTGCATATGTATTGAAGATTGTGATGAGTTCTCCCTTGAATGCTGTGAGAATGTGACCCAATGCTGTGAGGACCAGCGGCAATGCAAGCGGCGGTGAAAGAAAGTGGAGTGAGTAGGAAAGATAAGAGGCACACTCGACCAGATAACGTGAAAGGTAGACCCGAAATAACCCTCAAGCTGGAGGCGTTAGAGGCGGACTTGATGGAAAGGCCATGGGGCTTGAAGAGAAGGAAGAGAAAGGTAATGTCGTGATCTACAAATTGGGTCTAAGTTTGCTATATTACAGAAAATACCCCAATATTTTGAAAAATTCAATTTCATTTCTTAATATAATAACCCTTGTTTACTAGTGACAACCGTCCGATTTCATTAAATGAAGGACGGATGATATTTAACTCAATGTGCTATCAGATAAGGTGCGCCCCCGAACTCCTCCCCAGGATATACATACTCTCTTACATATGAGTTATAACCAAACTCATATTCTCTTACATCTGCATGGAAATGCACTCTGAAAACTTTGGTAATTTACTTCATTGTTTTTTATGTTACAACATTAGATTATTTATACATAAGAAACCTTAGACTAGTTATGGTAAATCTTAACAATTTATTTATAATCTCATACTTTAGGGAAATATCCTAAGATTTCTCCTAATATAATATAAACAATATATTTCCATATTTTCAACATTCCTCTCAAGCTGGTTCAAAGATGTCTAGTAAATCTAGCGTGCATATAAACTTGTCGAATTGAATTTTGTAGTCCTATAGTAAAGATATCTGTCACTTGTTGCTCTATAGGAATGTAAAGTATACACATTGTGCCTTCTTCCAACTTCTCTTTAATGAAATGTCTATCAATCTCCACATGTTTAGTCCTATCATATTGAACTAGATTATGTGCAACGTTGATAGCTGCTTTTTTGTCACAATAAAGTGTCATAGGAGTAGTACTCGGGAATTTTAGGTTTTCAAGTAGCCTCTTTAGCCATATGATATTTCACAAATCTCATGGGCAACTGGTTTAAACTTAGCTTCTGCACTACTTCTAGCTACTACATTATGTTTTTTACTTCTACATGTCACTAGATTTCCGCCAACATAAGTACAGTAGCAAGAAGTAGATCTTTTATCAATCACACTACCAACCTAGTTAATATCTTTAAATGCTTCAATCCTGATGTGACCATGATTTTGAAATAGTAACCCCTTTCCCGATTTTCCTTTTAGGTATTTGAGAATTCTGTAAATAACATCAAAGCATTCTTCTCTAGGTGAGTGCATGAATTGACTCACAACACTAACTGCAAATGTTATGTCCAGGGTTTAGTATGAGATAGATATGTAAGTCTTCCCAATAATCTTTGAAATTGTTCCATATTCACTACCATATTTGAACTGGCTACCTTCAACTTCAAATTTGCTTCCATAGGAGTTTCAGCCGGTTTGCGTCCTAGGTACCATGTTTCCTTAAGCAGGTCAAGAACATACTTTCTTTGAGAAACAAAAATTTCCTTCTTAGATTTTGCAAATTCCATTCCCAAAAAATAGTTCACAGATTCAAGATTTTTTATCTCAAATTCCATGGCCATAAACTTCTTCAATTTTTCTAGTTCATCAATATCACTTCCGGTTAAGATCATGTCATCTACATACATAATGAGAATAGCAATCCTACCATCTATAGAATGCTTGACAAATAATGTATGATCTGCTTGAGTTTGGTGATATCCGCGACCCTTCAAAGCCTTAGTAAGTCGACCAAATCATGCCCTAGGTGATTGCTTTAAACCATATAATGACTTTCTTAACTTGCGAATCTTCTATGTCCCATAATGTGCTTCAAAACCAGGAGGTAAGTCCATAAATACTTCATCTTCTAATTCCCCATTAAGGAACATATTCTTCACATCTAATTGTTGTGAAGGCCACTCAAGGTTAGCAGCAAGAGAAAGTAATACTCTAATAGAGTTTACCTTATCAACAAGGACAAATGTTTCTTCTTAATCTATTCCATAGGTTTGTGTGAATCCTTTAGCCATAAGCCTTATCTTCTACCTTTCAATCTTCCCATCAGCATTGTATTTAACAGTAAACACCCACTTACAACCTATTGTTTTAACACCATTAGATAAATTGATAATTTCCCAAGTGTCATTATTCTCAAGTGCTCTTCTAACACTGCTACTTTCCATTCAGGTTAACTCATTGCTTCATGGATATTTTTAAGAATTGAAACATTGGACATATTAGTAGTAATAGTTCTATAGCTAGGAGATCACCTATGATAGGAGACATATTTAATAATATGATGCATAGTATAAGTGCGGGTCTGTTTCCTAAGGGCAATATGAATATGAATATCAGAGTTTGTAGAAACAGTTTTATGATGATTCAAGACATTTGGAATTGTCATACCTATTTCATTTACAAGACCATCATTCGAAGAGGAGTTTTGGTAGGTAGAAGGTTCATGTTCCTTATTCTAAATATGCTTCCTCCGATAGTAGACTAACAACTCAGGTTGCTCCACTGTTTGTAATGTTTCTCCTATTGAAAAAGAGTTTATAATGTCAAAATTCTATAGGTAAGGAAGGGGCAGGTGGAGTACTCGATGGAGGAACGTTTAGAGTTGGCAAATCTAAAACTGATAGAGGAAAAGAATTTGTAGTTTCCCAAAAATGATCTTCCACCCTAGAATTACTCTCCCCCTTGAAGGACGTTTTTGGTAAAGAAAAGTGTCTTCAAAGAAAGTGACAACCATACTCACAGAGAATTTTTTAAGGTAGGATGAGCATTTATACCCTTTTTGATTTGGAGAATAGCCCACAAAGACACAATTTTCAGCTCTAGGATCAAGTTTTGACCAGTGGTGTTTATGTATATAAACAAAAACTATGCAGCCAAAAATTCTAGGAAATACAAAGTTGAAGATTTGGATGTGAGGAAATTTTTCTAACGGTTTGTTTAGAGGAGTTTGATATTCTAGTACCTTAGTGGGAACTCTATAGGTATGTGCTTGTAAGGACTGCTTCCCTCATAGATACTTAGGGATCCCATGGTAAACATGATTGATCTAGTAACGTCTAGTAGGTGTCAATTTTTTCTTTCAACTATTTCATTTTGTTGAGGAGTATCATAACAGCTGGATTGATGAAGCATGTCTTTTTCTATCAAAAAATTATTTAGAATTGAATTAAAATATTCTTTGCCATTATCAGTTCTAAGAACTTGGATTCGTATTCGGAACTAATTTTCAATGATATAATAGAATTTTTTGAATTTTTTAGCAACTTTGGCTTTTTATTTTAATAGAAACACCCAACATATCCTAGTATGGTTATCAATAAATGATATAAACCATCTAGTACCATAAATAGTTATTACTCTATAGGGTTCCCAAATGTCACTGTGAATTAAATAAAATGATAGGAATGAGATTTATAAGAAACTCTGATGCTTTAATAATTGATAATGTTCACATTAAAGACACATTGAGTTAACATTATTGTTTTTAAAGAAGAATAGAAACAAATGCTTAAGGTAAGGAAAACTAGGATGACCTAACCTATAATGCCATAAAATTATTTTATCTCTAACATAAATAGAAATATTACTGCTGGCAGTTGAGCTTGTCCACACTCGGCAGTCGAGTCATCAAAATAATAGAGTTCATCAACCATTCTAACATTGCCAATCGTATTCCTCGAATGTCGGTCTTGAAATTCATAGTAAGAATCATAGAATTTCACAGGCACTTAGAATCTTTAGCGAGTTTACTAACAAATAAGAGGTTATTACATGATAACTTAGGAACATTAAAGATAGATCTTGGGGTGAAATTCTTTGAGATAGTGATTAAACATTTTCCTGCAATTGGAGATAAACTCTCATCGGCTATATGAATTTTAAGATTACCAGGATAAGTAGTATATGAGGAGAAAATATGAGAATAATTTGTCATGTGATCAGAAGTACCAGAATCAATGATCCATGGTTCTAAATTAGAAAAAATAGTTGAAGTTATGGGAAAACTACCTTTTTGAGCTGGAAAACTATCTTTTTGAGCAAGAAAACCTAAACTAGAAGTAGGAAACTGGCTGATTATGTTGTATATCTGATCATGCTGTTCTTTGATTAGGGAAGGAGATGGTGTCTCGGTTTCAACAGAAGCATGCATTCCATGACCTTTTTTGTCTCCACTTAGGTTTCCATTCTAGTTTTGAGGCTTTCCATCAATTTTCCAACAAGTAGCCTTAGTGTGTCTAGGATTGTTACAGTAATCACACCAGACCTTCACCTTCTCATCCAACCTCGAGGGTTAGCCATAGGAAGAATTAGACCCTTTTAGCTTAAAAGCCGCTACTGCAGTTACCATGGTTTTTGTTGATACCATGGTGTTAAGGGCAGAATTTTCAAGAGTTTTCACCGATCCCTTCTTCCCCATCATCACGGTCTTACGATTCTCTTTCCTTCTAATTTCTTAAAAAACTTTCCTTGTAGAAGGCAATGGTTCTTTTCTTAGAATTCAACTTCTTGCTTCATCTAGGTCATCATTGAGACCAGCCAAAAACTTAAATGCCCTATCTTTTTCTACTGTTTTCTTGAACTGTGCAGTATTTGTTCCACATGTCCAGTCAAGATCATTAAACAAATCTAGTTATTGCCATAACCCTAACATCTTATTATAGTAATTGGTGACAGTCATCTCTCCTTGTTTCATTTCTTGAATTTTTGTCTTGATCTCATATACTTGTGCTGAGTGTCCCAAATCTGAGAGAGTGGAGGATATTGCATCCCAAGCTTCCTTTGTAGTAGGAAAATACATGTAGTTTTGACCAGTATCCTCAACCATGGAGTTCACCAGCCAAGAGACAATAGTATATTTATCTTCTTCCCAGGTAGCATAACTCAGATCCTTTATACTAGGTTCCCTTGTTGTTCCTATTATATAGCCCATCTTTCCTCTGCCTCGGAGAAAACAATCTCATCGATTGAGACATCACATAAAGTTTTGTTCATTCAGAAGATGAGTTGTGATCTCTGAATGGTAGACTTCTCATTGGGTTTAGAGCCGACGGTTTCTTCCCAACGTTTGTTGAAGAATCATTGCCCATGTTGTAGGGAATTAGAAGAATAAGTCTTCGAACAGGATCTGGTTTTCTGAGCCACAAACAAATAGAAAGTCACTGGCTAATTAAGTCAGTTGTTAGTGACCTTAGAAGAGCCCTAGCTCTAATACCATGAAAACTTTGGTAATTTACTTCATTGTTTTTTATGTTATGATACTAGACTATTTATATAGAGGAAATCCTAGACTAGTTATGGTAAATCTTAACAATTTATTTACAATCTCATATTTTAGGGAAATATCCAAAGACTTCTCCTAATATAATCTAAACAATATCTTTCCACAATTTCAACTCGCCTTTTTTAATTTTTTGGCCAAAGGAAATGCGCTCCTTTCGTTATCGAAAAATCCAATCTTTATGCAAGTATTTGTCAATTAGAGATTCTATATGTTCTTGTATCTATTAATTCTTCAACTGTAGCTTTTGCATGCCTCCTTGAAATTACACGAATTTTATGATCTAGAAAGGAAATTTTTGTTTTATTTTCTGAAATTCCTTCCATTGAGTTTTGAAGCCTCTAAGTTATTTTATGAAAATAACTTGTTTATATATTTTTATGCACATTCGTGACAAATAAGAACTATACAAATAAGAACTCATGTTGATACATACAGATTACACTACGGAGGACATGGGGGAAAATGCCCCTTTGGCATAAAATAAAATTGGTGTTTGCGCTTCTTTTCCAAGCGGTCTTCCTACCAAGCCCTGAAGATCTTAAAAAAATGGTAAAGCTTTCTTCTTTTTCCCCGTACGTTATTCTCCAATGATATTGGAGAGATTCATTTAGGGGTCTATAATAGCTTACTTTTGATTTTCTTGTTTCAGTTGAAGGAACTGGATGATGTTGACATGCTGACACTTGTAGTTCAGGAGCTGAGCAAGGAATTCCCCACTTTAACGGAAACACTTGTGCACGAAAGAGATCAGTTAGTTACATCTTGTTTAACTCTATTTTTGCTTAATTGTGTGCACATATTTAGTAGTTTGTTTAGACAACTGATGTATAGTAGTTAAGTACTAGGGTTGATTATTCTGTAAAATTTGTTGTTAGATTTCATCGATTTTGTCTTTACAGTAAAAATATCTTGTTCTTTGTGTTTTTTAATCTCTTTAATCTTCATTTCACGTCAATTTTTACTGTGTTTTTGTGATTTTAGGTTTATGTCTTCCTCGTTGCTTGGAATTGCCAGTGAGCATAATTCCGTGGTTGCAGTTGTTGGGAAAGGGCACATGGCAGGCATAAGGAAGAATTGGAAGCAGCCTGTTACGGTTAGTACGAAAAACTTAAACTATCATCATCGAAGTCCATTTTGGATAGTTTTGAGCTCGGCTATACAGCTACCATCCGGAAAACTTAAACCATCATCATTATCTAAGTAAGAAGAAAATTATTCCCTCACTATCACATAATCCAAACTCTAGATGTTTTCCTTCACCCCTTTATTCAAGTTTTCAACGTATATTCCTTCGTCTACACACTCTTTACATGGCAATCCAAACTTTCTCTTTGTTTATATGCTCTACTTACTTGTCAATCCAAATTTTGTCTAATTGGGATTGTGTTTAGTTTCTTCCGTATATGACCAAATCATGTTACACGATTCTATCTGATTTTGTCATATATAAGGGTTACACTTAGGTATTCCCTTATACTTTCATTCCTAATTTTATCTTTGCAAGTTCTTTTTTTGACCAAATATTTCTACAAGTTTTATTACATACTCATCTTAATATACAAATCTCCGCTTCGACCATCTCATGTGCATATTATCTCATAGTAGCACACACTCATAACCATAAAATATAACTAGTCGAGCGTATGTTTTGTAATACTTTTCTTCCAACCTCACATGTGTCCTTCTATGCATAAGGCTCCTGACGTTATCGTGCATTTCATTTATCATACTTTAATCATATGGTCTATACATATCTAATATTCTCATCTTTTAGGTTATAGATCTTAGGTATTAAAAAAATATGTACTCTTAGACCTCCTTGCCTTCAATCAATTGGATTGTCCCCTCCTTAAAAGATTCAAAACCAAATTTGCAAGTTAGATATTTTATGTTCGAGTGACTAATTTTAAAATTCTTACTCTATAGAGTCTCATGTTTTCTATTTAATTTTTCACTAATACCTTCTTTGGTTTCACAAATTAGGATAATATCATCTACAAATAATATATATTGAGGTATCTCATTTTGAATATGTTTCGTCAATTCATCCATAACCAAAACAAAAGGGTATAGACTTGAAGCTGAATCTTGATGAAGTCCTACCATAACGGGAAATTACTAAGCATACCATAACAGGGAATTACTAAGCATCCAACTCATTGAGCGAATGCTAGTTACAACCTTATCATACATATCCTTAATGATATTTACAAAACATTGAGACACATTATTCATTACAGGTATCCTCTATATTAACTCCATAGTCACTCTATATTAAATAAGCTCTATCTAAAACAATAAAAATCATATGCAAAATCTTTTGTTTTTCTCTATATCTTTCTATGATTGTCTAATGAAGAAGACTGCATTTGTAGTTGACCAATACAGTTTAAAATCAAATTGATTCTTTGATACGAAAACTTGTAAGGTGGACCTAGTCCACAATAAAAGCTATAGACAAACCAAATAAAAATTAGCCACATATCACTTTTCTGTTTTCCACATACATGGTTTCTATTGAGCAAGTCCATGATTCTTAAGGTTTACCCAAGAATTTCTTCTCCTATATAGAGGTGAAACTCCTAAGTCTCTACTCTATGACTCTCACAGTTTCATTGTATGATTTATAAGTTTTATCCCTCTATAGTTCGAATAGTCCTTTACAGAATGATTATGGTATTTTTATATCCAAAATCTTATACAAGAGCCTAGTTAGTTATTGAATCTTAACTTCTCCTAGATACTTTTACACCTTAATTGGTATATCATTTGGTTATATTGCCTTCTCCAGCTTCAATCTTATCAAAGCTTTTTTTACGTCTTCGGTACTAACTCTATAGTAGAACACATGATGTATCCCTTCCAAAGACGCATATCCCTTGAAATTATAAGTCCTTTGCATGTGTCCTATTAAGAAGGATCCCATAATAATTCCTCTATCTTTCCAAACTAGTTTTATCATGCATTAAAACTCTACTATCTTCATGATTCAAATGCTTAGTTTTCTGATATCTTGCTTTTGTATTATTAGACCTCCGGTTATTAATACCTATGTTAGGCGAAATAAAACCTAATATAGTCATTATTATTGCGATGATATAGTGGTATGAAAAGGAAGTTTGTGATGATATATTTGGTCTCTTAGCTTGTTTATAAAACTCAAAATACCCTTGTCCTCTATCTTTTTGTCAATCCTTGAAATGTCTTTCTTTTTCATTGTGACTTATTGCGCTTCAATGTTCCACCACTACGTCTCTTTGCCATGTCCTCATATTCCTTTGGTTTCTCTAAGCACTTCCTTAGCCTATCTCCTTATATGACTAGCTATATGTTCAAAAAACTCTGAGCTACCAGTCTTATTCTTAAATTTTATGTTCTTGCAACCTTCTAAGACTGGGTGACAATCCACTATCTTATTTTTAAAAATTTGGCACACATCTCCCTTCGCAGTCCATCACTTAATTATTCACCTTGGGCTTCTCTAACCTACTCTTAAGAAGACATTAATCCAAAATTAATAACTTATGTTGGTTTTTCAAATATTCCCCCAGTATGGCTTTTTAATTTTTATACCTACTTAGATCTCTTCTCCTAAGAAAATAATCAATTAGACTTCTAAGATGCTCACTCGTAAAAATCACTCTCGAGCAATTTTTCATTTTTTAATTTTCTTTAAAATGTTTTTCATAATGATTACAAAAGTTCATTTTTATAGTTAAGAAAAATGAAAATCACTTTTTTTTTGTCTTATATTGATTTTTTGCTATTTTTACAAAGATGAATTTTTAAAATATCTAAAATTCAGTTGCTAAATATGATTTTTTGCATTTATAAATATGAAAAATTGTTTAAAAAACGTTTTATACCTTAAAATCAATGTTTCTCCCATTGCTTATAGATAGTATTTATTATCCAAGAACATTAGCCAATGGAAAATCTATGATAAAAATCCCTTTTTTGTTTGGGCCCAAAGGCTTGACCTCTAAACCATCTCATATCTAATTATATCCATACTTGCATGACCATTTAAATCTTTGCTTTAGAAAATTTTGTCCGAAAAGAGGATTCGTGAACTATAACTCTCTCAAAGTCTCAGAAGTCTTTGGTCTCATCATCTAAACCAATTTGAGATGTATGCATTATTTCTGATTCCAAGGCTAAAATAATATTCATGATCGTAACCCTTCAACCTCCTAACATTGACTACTACATCCCCAAAAGTTTTATCCATCACTTTTCACTCTTCATTCATAGTTTTATCATTGGCCTTGCTTCTACCATTCATAGTTTATACTACTAACACTGACCCATCCTTTATCCGAGCTTGGGACTGGCCGTCGCAATGGGCAGAGTTTATGAAAATGTAATAAAAAAAATCTTTTGCTTTGTTAGAAAATTTGTTTGTTTGTTTGTTTGTTTTTCCTTTTGCTTGGTTTCTTCCTTTTCCATTAAACCTCAGTAATTAGTTTTTGATTGTGTTTGTGTATGTTTCAGGTGAGGGATCTTATGACTACGCCTGCGCAAAAACGATTTTCCGTTGTAAAGATAGTGACATCATTGGGCACTGCCGCAGTGGGGGCCGCTATAATCTCTGGCATATATTTCACGTGCAAGAAGTAACTCATCCATCCAAATTTTACTTTGCACAAGAGATTTGCCTTTACTGAGATGAAGATGCTAATCTGCTGAACTGTTCTTTCATCGTGGATATAACCATCGACTCTTTTCTTTAAGGTCCCTTCATTTTCAGTCTGGCAATAAAAGTGACTTTTTTTCTAATTACTTTTATAATTATTCTTTTGGTTTTTCGGCCAACACTAGCCTTCAGAGAATAATTGCATCAGATTCCTACTTAAACGGTGTTCTATAATTATTTATAGATCAGTTTAATAAAAGAGAGACGAGTAGAATGAGTGAAATTATTTTTGGATAAAAATATGAGGGTTTTGTAATTGGACTGGTCCACGTATCACTTCTGAATCAAGGTACAATGCATTATTTTTTCCCATGAATGCATGGGTTTTATTTTTTTATTATTAGAACTACTTTAGGGATGACCCCTAAATCATGCCAGATTTTTTCTGAAAGTGGTTTTCTCTTCGAAGATAAATTTGAAATTTTTATTTATTTAATAAATTTCACCTCTTGAGAATGAAATTGAATCGGTGAAAATTAAAAAGACAATAAAAATTGAAGGTCGATGATAATAGTTTATCTTTCTAATTTGTTGAAACTGAAAAAGTACCATTTTGAAAAGAAAAATATAAAAGCCATAAGATACTGAAAAATTCTGCCATAGATCTTGGTCCAGAAGTCATATGCGGACCGATCCAATCACAACCTATGTATTTATAGAGGGCTTTTTGTCAGAAAATTTTTTTTTCACTCATCTTTTTTGTCCCTCTCATATTGAACTAGATGACAAATAGTTCAGGTAAGAATTTTTCGTTTATATAAGAATATCTCATTCATGGGATTTCGGTATTTATTTGTCTCCCGAACTTCTGGATTTTGGGATCTCGCGCTTCTAAGCATTGTTGCAAGTTATAGATTAACCCTGCTAATTCATGTTATTTCGTATGTACCTCAGGTACTAGGTTAGCTCGAGTAGTTCTAGTTCTTATGTTCTCATTTCTCATTCTATTATTATGAGTCTTGAGAATGCTGCTACCGATATTATTATGATCTATGGTTTTCTATAATCAATAATATCTGAGATCAACGACTCTACTCAGTCCGTCTTGATCAGATTATATCTGGGATTAGCGGCATCTCGTAGTCAGACATGTTCGAGTAAAATCTCTATGGTCAACGATTTCGCTTAGTTTGTCATGGCCAAATAGTACCTCGCCACCGTGTTAGGCTTATGTTATGTAAAGCATTATACTAATCAATTAAAAACATAATATTTCTCTCCTTAACATCTTGTGACTTATGATTCTACCGTTTGGAAGGAGACACTCGTATCAGCTCTCTAAGTATTATCTCGTATGATAACATGAAATACACTTATGAAGTGCAATAATAGCACCAAAGAAGCTGAATGCATTCACAATCAAATCCTTGCAATAAAAAACTAGTGGTACATACAAAAAACATTTCTTGCATTGGTTCAATGACGCGAGGTAGGTTAGTAGGACTTAACTTTGATACCAATTGTGAGGACCTATTCAAACCGTTACACTGCTAACTTTTCATTTTGAATTAGAGAAACAATTTTTTTTTTCTTTCTAAGAAATTAATTTCAAAAATCATTTAAAAAATTTCTTGATAAAAAGGGTTTCTCAAAACATTGGTCATGCCTTAGCTATGTACTAAAATATCTCCAACCATCACTTTTTACCGTGTTAAAGCGGAAGCTTATATAACGTTGCTATAGTCCTGGTACCACTACCTCCGTCACTATCATCGTACTCTCTCAGCAAGTTGTTAGGGTAACTTAATCAATTGGTTACCCCTTAGTACTACAACAGGGAATGTAAGACATGAGCTTTCGCTTAATAAGTACAAATATAACTCACAAAATAGCTCTAAATTCATATGATGTATGAGGCAAGTAATATATAGAAACCTTTGACTCATACTTTTCGTAAAGATTATCACATGCTCCTTTCTTAATCTTTCTAACATTTTCTTACTTATTCTTTTTATTGGGTCATGTGTACATACCAATTGAGTGCTTGACCAATGGAAAGTCGGGGGAGTGACCCAATCCGAACTTAACCATGGTCTTTCCATATTCATGCCTTGTGCATACATCATCATAATCCCCTCTTCATCGCCATTCCTTCGAAGGTCAGTACGACACATCTTACTTTATTTCATTCTCTTCTATCTTCATATATCTCTAAATTTCTTACATGAAATGTGAGGTGGACTTTGCATGATGCTCATGAGTGTATATGTTTTTCAAGAATTTTCTATTACAACAACTATAACAATCTTAGCATTCATCACAATTAATCTTTTTATAACTACAATTTCATTCATACGTGAGAAACCCTGCAATCATTGGAACCCAACTCATCATGTTTCAAAACAATTTACATATTGTAGATGAGGTTTAGACTTATTGTCTCTTATTGTTTCTTTACATAATTTATCATAACCCCCTTTGCATTGGGCATTAATTCACCCGAGGGTTAGTGTTATACTTAACTTTCATTATTCCTCTCCTCAAGACATTTACTTCCTTCAAAAGGTTCTATTTCTTACTTCTTATTTTATTCCACTTATTCTCCCTAATATAGGTATGAGGTAAATGTACATAATTCATCTACAAACAAATGCTATTATGAAATTCAGGAATCAATAATCCATAGCAATTTAGCATTCATAATAGTCACTCAATTCATGATGATTGCTGCAGCAACATGATCATCTTAGCAGTCAATCAATTCAACAACTTATTAAATTTTGGAAAACATGTTCCATATTGTAGATGAGATATGTTCTTACCTAGATTTAAGCTTTTCTTTGAGGATTTGGTACCTTACGAATATTGGGTTTATTATTCGCCTACACAACCAAAAATTTAACTGAACTTTCATAAGCTTTTTCTATTTAGTTAGTTTATTTACTATGCATTTCTTTTCTTTTTTTTTTATATATATCTAATTCAAACTATTTTCTTATTATCCCTTACTTGGTTGATTGAGAAAGCTTTATTCCCCTTTATTTATGTCTCTTACGTGGGATTTATCACTTTATTTTTAGCCCAAGATTCGTAGGTTTGCCTTTTCACAAATTCATTTTGTTTTTTAGTTTTTGTTACAGTAGACGTCGACTCCTATAGACCCTCAACCCGTCAATCTATTAACCATTTTTTTCTTATTGAAAGCATCAACCTTGTTGACCTCATCGATCCAGTCGACCCTCTTCGACCCATTAACCCTTTTGTTTACCTATTTATTTAGTTTTATTATATATACATATATGTTTACTTTCACATTGAAATTTACTATTCAATATAAAACTCAAACTTATTTATTTAAAATTTATTCTCCTACCTACCGACTACGTGTTGAAAATTCTTAGAGCTTACAAACTGAGTCTAGAGAAAAATCTCTCTTAACTTTGATGGTGAGTCATACACATGCCGCAGTATCTATGTACTAACAAATCTTTAAAATGAATAGTTTAATCATAAAATTGATTCACTTTAATATCTTCTTTTTACTTTTTCCTTTTTTTTTTAATTTTTATTCACAACTAATTTTAAAGTTCAATTTTTTTCTCCTTTTCCTTTCCTTTATTGAATATATTGATAGGTAGTATTAAATAGTGAGAGAGAAAGATATGAAGTAATAAATATTATTAATTGAGAATTTAATTTTATTTAAATGAAAATATATTTTAAGAAATTAATTAATGATTTATAAATAGAAATATTTCAAAGGAAATAAAAAGCTTTAATTGTTAATTTAATAGAATTGATTAAATTAAAATTTTCTTACATATATATTGAAGGTCAAAAAAAAAAATTAATACAGTCAGATATTCAACCTAATCTTGATCGGATTGATTCAATCCAACTAAAACACATTTCAACTTATCGGATAGATAGAGATATGACCGATTCGGATCGGGTTGGTTGGATCAATACCTGATTTACTCATCCCTAGTTCTTAAATATTCTAAAGATGAAATTGAGTTGTTTAAAAATTAGAAATAAAATTAAAACATTATCTAGAAAAGTTAAAAGATGAAAACGGTAATTTATCCTAGTTTGTATATAATATACTAAACAGAAGAAGGACCTAACCGTTTAGATAGGGTCTGTCTAGTTGAGCCGTGAGAGGATAAGATTTTGAAAGTCGGCAGAATATTTAAACTAGAACCTTAAAAAAACATTAATTGACGATCCACAGTTTCTCTTGTACCTGGGCATGTTTGTTTCTTCTTCTTTGAATTTTTCTTAATTACTTCTACCACATCCGACCAACTACCAATCACTATTATTATTATTATTATTATTATTATTATTATTATTATTTAATTAATTTTATTTTGTACTTTTCAATTAATTAAACAACTAAACTACACATTTTCACACAAGATTACTTTTCATTTGGCGTTTTCTTAATTAATCATAACCATTATTAGCACACAACAAAGAGTTGAAAATAGTATTTTAAGTTGACTGTCATTCTTACAACAGTTAAGTCATAGGGATAAGCATGAGTATCAGTATCCAACTGGTCTGATCTGATCGGGTCGGATACGACCCGAACTTCTTACCTTCCGTTAGACACATTATAAACTAAATTAGTTCACTATGTATATAAATTTGACACATGAAAAATCCCAGGGAATTATGATGATCACATCTCATAGAATTATATAAAAGACAGAGGCTTAAAAAAATAAAAGATACACACTCTTCTTCAGTACCAACCAAATGTTTAGTTTATTACACACTATTCGATTTCAACAACCTATCAAAGTTGGACTAGAAACTCAAAAGCACATTTTTTTTTCCTAACTACCATTCTTCGCTTCAACTTTCTACCCATTCTTCTACCTCTCTCTCTCTCTCTCTCTCTGCTTCTCATTCACTATTGGACTCCACTTATTAACAATTTCTTACCAATCTTTCCTCCTCCTATTAATACTAAATTCTCAACTTCCAGTTTTCGCACACAAAAACATTCGTTCATTATTAGTCTCTGTCATTTTCAAACTCTCAATAATGGCTGATTTTGATCACTCCTCTCATGATGCTACCGTTGATTCTAGAGGTACTACTTAATTACCCATTTGAATTTTTTCAAGGTTCTTTCCCCTGTCATTTTACTGCCTTTATATGACCCGACCCATGTGAAAACTCAACCAGTTTGGTTTGTTTTCGATGACAGAGGAAAATGGTAGGGATGATTTCAAACTTGATTTTTCAGAAGATGAAGAAACTCTGATCATCAGGATGTATAATCTAATTGGTGAAAGGTAAGCTTGATGATAATTATCTACTTTATTTAATTTAATATTTTTCCTTCTTAATTTTCTTAGTTGTTTTGATTATTATTGTTATTAGGTGGAGTTTAATTGCTGGGAGGATTCCTGGAAGAACAGCAGAGGAAATTGAAAAGTACTGGACTTCAAGATACTCTCAGAAGCAAAAATGAAAAAAAAAAAAAAAAACAATTAAAATAGCAAATGCATGGATTTTTCTTCTCTTCTCTTTTCTTCTCTTTTCTTCTCTTTTCTTCTCTTTTCTTTTTCCTTCAAGAGCTGGGAAAATTTTGTGGGGTTCTTGGAGGCAGTAGGGAGTATGGAGATTACTATGAACAATGAATGTTAAATATGGGAGTGGCGCTTTTTAGTGTTTGAATTAGTGGTGTAATTAAACAGGCATTCTAATTAACGCTCTGGTATTTGTTTTTTCATATATCATTCTCTCACGTGGGAGAATGATACTTTGGGGCGTGTGATGGTCAGTGTGGTATCGGTTTCAAATTATTCTTAAGAAATAAGTTAAATCGAAAGTTTGAGGACCTTTCTTCTGTTCAAATATTTGAAATTGATACGAAACCATTTGAGTTTAATATTTGATTTGAGACTTAAATTTGAAATCCGTTTAAAAATTCGTTCGATCATGATTCATGAAGAAAACGGAATTAGCATTGTTTTATTTTATTTATATTAAAATTTAATTAAATAAAAAGTTATAAAATATATATAATAAATAACAAAATAGATTAGCATTTCTTTCGTAATGATGAGTGTAGTAGGTTCAAGGAGCATACCGTTAAGAAAAGACATCGATCATATTCAAAAGAGAATGTCAAATGTCAATACAAAGCACAAGAAATATTTTGTTTATGATATTCTTATACACCTACCAACTCCTTTTAGCACACAAGACATTATTCTTTCATGTCTTTTCACGAAGACTGTTAGGTAGAGGTAGCAAGCCATTATAGCATCACAGCCAGGGGATCTAATCATTTTAGAGTAAAGATTAAATGGTAGGTAATATAGATGAATTAATATATCTTATTTATAATTATTTGATTTTAAATTAAAAAAATTTAATAATTTTAGTTGAAATAATTTTTTTATTGAGAATTTTATATTTATTTAATCATAAATTTTTTTAATTTAAAATTTAATCAATTTTAATAAAACATATTAAATTATTTAATAAATTAAAAAATTAACTCTTTTTAACTTATCGATAAGACCTTATTTTACCAAATAAATTGATACCATATCTTATGTACTTAATATGCTACGATCCAATTTTTGTGATATTAATTAGATGATAATAGTAATTAAATAACACAAGCAAGGATAAATATAATGTTTTTTTTTATTTCAATATTATAATTTCATTATATCTTATTCGTTACGTCTCTAATCCCAATGATTGAACTAATATTATAATTTTAGTAATGTATAATGTACTAATCAATTTTCTCTCAAGATTGACGTATATTAGCTCTTCTAGAGTCCCGAATTAGTTTGTACTTTCTTTGGTTAAAAATATATTAGATTTTCTAGGGCATTCAATTAATGTTTATATTATAGATGATCGTCCTAAATATAACTATGTGCTACAAATTATATATGTATGTTTATAGCATGGTTTCAAATACATTTCACAAACATGGGTCAATTTATTGTCATTAAATTTTTGGGCATCAAATGTTATGGCTTCCATGAGATCTCACCCATCATGTGATGATAACAAAGGCTGGTATAACACTTTAACACATGGAAGATTGTAAGAGACCAAATTAATATAGCAATCATTTATACAACTATTTATTGATTGATTCATAAGTTAAAGTGATTAGTATAGATCGTTATTAAGTTACCCTAATTTTTTTTAAGTTTTATTTGAGTTTAGTTTTCCTACCCATACCATTACTCTAACACAAATATAATTGATCTATTTCACAAATGATTACAAGTTTTAGAATTTTCATCTATCATTTAGATGTTCAGCATTCTCCTGAATCAACTTAGCCTTGATAAAATTTTGTTGGGAAAAATTGGCATGGCTTGGAATAACCTTAAGTCTACTTGACACCAATTTGATATTACTGAATCTCTATCGCATAAACAATTTTGAAGTGAATTAGAACAAAAGATAGAAGAGAATCCCTAGTTTTTTTTTGTCGTCTTATCCATAATTATCTTCAAAATATATCAACTTTTGAAGGCAGAATATGAGATAAAATAGTGACACGAAGGTTAGAGATTATGCGATATGTGAGGTTTTACTCGAGTGAGGGAGGAACTAATCTAAGGCTAGACGCACATGTAAGGGATACTCTTTACTGTTTTTGGAACTCACACGACTTACTTTTTTTGTCTTATCCATAACTCTCCTAAAAAAGTACTAATTTTTTAAGACAGAATATGAGATGAAATACTAATACAAAAATAGAGATTAGACGAGATGTGAAATTTTAGAGAATCCATAGTTAGAACTAGTTATATGAAAAAACGAATACATAGAGAATACATAAAGAATCCATAGACTTTACATAAAAGAATACATAAAACTATGAAAAAAGAACTTCTTACTAAATATAAATCAATTTATTTCGAATATATATAAAATAAATAGAATATTTAATTACTAAATAAATATAAAATTAATACAGCGATAAATCGATTCCACCTATCCATAAAATTTATCTCTTAAGAATTTCCGCTTGGGATTATTTCTCCTCGAGATTCTAAAAAAAACCCAACCCTAGTAACATCACCAGCAATAGATGATCAGGACCAGACCACCTCCTCCTCCACCCACAAAAGAATACGTATCCATCTCCCACATAACCAGTCTATCACATCTCCCAAGAAACCAATAAAGAAATTCATTTTATGTCAAATAATCCAAATAGAGATGGACGATCATCATCATCATCATCCTCCTCTTTACCTCTACTTCTTGAGGCATCATTCATTCCTATCGTTTTCAATGTATAATATATATATATATATAAACATACATATAATAGCAACCGCCATGCCTATGCGTTCCTGGTTTTCAGTTTTCTGAACGTGCATGCACGCCATTCGATGATCCATTTCATCAATATCATCACTCAACCAGGAACATGAACACAAAGTAATAACAGTATCTCTGCATAAGTTATGGTCGAGCTTCCTTTGATAGATAGTTCAAGCTAAGATTATGTAGTTATAAATAATCTTAATTTATTTCACTTTCAAGATTTTTAAAAAAGTAAAAAATAGCATTAAACTGATTTTCAGAAATTATTAATTAAAATTAAAAATTTAGTTTATTAAAAAAAAGAAAATAATGTAGATGTTCTCATAATGGTTTTTAACATCAACCGGTTAGGGGTATAAGTGTCTTTTTCAAACGGGCAATTAGCCCAAATCCCAATAGATCTTTGTCGTTAATGTAAAAGAAGAGAAAAATTGAATTTCCATAGAATTACTGGAACACGTAGTTTTGGCACTGTCGACTTGCCACATAATACTTCCATCCGAAAAGATCAATTCCGGAGATGCCACGTCAGTATCCACGTGGCAATTCGGATCTTGTTTGTACTTAACAAAACCAAAAGCGAAAGGATTAGGATTGTTAATAGAGACGCCTGCTTTGACCATGGAAATGTCAGTCGGCTTGTCATTTTAAATTTTTTATATGATTCGAATCTCAAATTTATGAAATTTTATAAATTTCAAAGTGAGCATACTTACACTAAAGTTCTTAAGCTAAGTTTATATTAGAAAGTAATGTAAAATTATATAACGTATGAGATCTATATATTATAAAGTAATGTAAAATATATTACGTATGAGATCTATATATTGTAAGAAAAAAATGGAGTTTTTTTTTTCTCTTTAATTTATCTCAATCATAAGGGGATGGGATATAGCCCACTGGGTTGCCTCTTGAATTATAAATGGAGGCTGTCTGAAGGAAGTTTATTGCTTGAACTTTTCTCATTCCTTTCAGAAGGTCATTACAAAACACACAAGAGGAAAGCAAAGAAAAGAGGAGAGAAGTTCTAACCATGGCTGCATCTTTTTCAGTTCCTTCAGTTGTAAGCAACAATATTACTCCACCCTTAATCTTATCCTTTCTTTAATCAATTTCCTACATTGTATTTAAGTCTCTTTTGTTTGCTTAGCTAGCTACCATGGACACTTATACATGAAACGATGTATATATTGAGCATTAGTCAATGCAGTTTTGAATAATTAATCTACTTTTTGTTGGATTCACAGATTTTGGAAGAAGGCAGGTTTGAAGCCGAAGTTGCGGAGGTGGAATCATGGTGGGACTCTGAGAGGTTCAAGCTAACCCAGCGGCCATACTCGGCCAGAGATGTTGTCTCCCTCCGAGGCACCTTATGTAAAACCTACGCCTCCAACGAATTGGCCAAAAAGCTCTGGCACACCCTCAAAACCCACCAAGCTAACGGCACGGCCTCTCGAACCTTTGGTGCACTTGACCCGGTCCAAGTCACCATGATGGCTAAGCACCTCGACTCCATCTATGTATCCGGCTGGCAATGCTCCTCCACGCACAACTTTTGCCAAGGGGGTGAAATCGATGAACCCGGAGATAATGTTGGCTTATAATTTATCTCCGTCTTTCAATTGGGATGCGTCCGGGATGAGTGATGAAGAGATGAAGGACTTTATCCCAAAAATTGCTAGGCTAGGATTTTGTTGGCAGTTTATAACTCTGGCTGGTTTCCATGCTGATGCTTTGGTGATTGATACTTTTGCTAGGGATTATGCAAGGAGGGGGATGTTGGCTTATGTGGAGAGGATTCAAAGGGAGGAGAGGAACAATGGAGTTGACACTTTAGCTCATCAGAAGTGGTCTGGTGCTAACTATTATGATAGGTATCTCAAGATTGTCCAGGGTGGTATGTCTTCAACTGCTGCTATGGGGAAAGGTAACAAGCTTATGACTTCACATATTAGTCCATAGTTTTAGCATAAAAGAGTTATGAATAATTTCTGTGGATTTATTGCAGGTGTGACTGAAGAACAATTCAAGGAATCATGGACAAGACCAGGAGCTGTAGATTTGGGAGGAGAAGGGAGTGTTGTGGTGGCCAAAGCAAGGCTTTAGAAAAACAAAAAGACAATTTCACTTGCTCTTTCTCTATATGAAAGTTTTAAGAATAATTTATGTGCTACAATATGAAAAAAAATGAAAAAGAAAAAAGATGGGTCCAATATGAGATTGAATTAAAAATTCAATAAACATTGCTCCATACCCTAATATTTCACTTCTTCCATGGCTTCACAATAGAGAGTACAATGATAATTGCTATAACCAGAAGCAAAATAATAGCAATCATCATGCATTTCCTTGATTTCTTTTGCAAGCTCTTTGCTGTTTGTAGAGCATCTGTTCCCATCCTCACATGGTCCACTGCATTTGTCACCTATACCAAAAAAAAAAAAAAATTGTTTCACTGGGTTTAAATCCAAATATGAGGATTATATATGTACAAATTCAATACCTAAATAATCACAAAAAGAAACTAAAAATCTATATACAAAAGAATCGGACACGAAAAACAAACAAACAACTTCTGTCCCAGGTATGCATCATCGATGACGGTGTCGGTGAAGCGGTGGGTCCCACAACAATAGTCAACAAATAAGTTTTTGACAGTTCTTCTGATTTCTCTTTGCACTATAAAGAACACTACTACCCATTGTTAATATCTGGGCAGACTTCATAACCTGATCGAGATCTAATTAACCTCATCACAATAAAGACGGACGATCCGTACACATTCTACGTAATCATATCATAAATACCATAACATGTGCATATGTATCATATATTATAAAGTCTTTTTTTTTTCTCTTGGCTTTAGAAACAAACCTGATTTTCTATGTTATCTAAAATTTCGCCTTGAGCATCTACTAAGACCGCCATATCGACATATATCTGATGCAGGTCCATAAGCTTCTTCTCGATTTCTTTCACAGCATCATGCCGTTCTTGAATTTCTTCCACTGTATTCATAACCTGAGAAAAAAAAAATTTGTTACAGAAATCTCAATTTGATAATTTAATGGAATGAGAAATCGAATACAATTAACTCAGTACCTGGCCCCGTCCCATTTCTTGAATCGCATTTTGGAAGATTTGCTCACTGTTTCCGGTTTCTATGAGATTGTCAATTGTCTAATAACACAGTAACTTAAGCTTTAGGAATTGATTATAAAAGCACTTTGTTATATTTCCATATACATATTCATTCAAGAATCTGGGCTTACATCTTCATCTGGTCTTGTTCCTGTCACTGCTCAGGAGTAGACATAAACAACTAATGAGTATTTCTACAACTTGAGAAAAATATTTTCAAGTTTTTGATTATCTATGTACTAATGTAAACCTGTCATGACTCTTCTTTCTACAACTTCGCGGTATTCGTCTTGTATTCTTTGTCTAAGCATTTGAAACTCAGTCATTATCTCCTTGAACTTTTTCGTTAAGGAACTAACCATTCGAAAGAGAGAAAAAGTCAATATTAGTAATATTAGTAACATCGCACTTAATATTAAAAGTAGAGAAAAAAGGTGAAGATTTAATGAACTTGTAGATCATACTTTGTCATGTTCGTTCTAGCCCGATCAACGGCTGTTCCTTTCTCACATCCGAGCTTCTGTCTATTGGCCAAGTTCTGGAGAGAAAAACAAGGGAGAGTCAATAGAATTAAATGTGCAAGGAAAAAAAAAAAAAAGGTAAACAGCAAATGAGTTTTCATATTATTACTTCTTTGTTTATTGCTTCCAATTTTGCTTTAATATTACGAGCAATCTTTCCCACTTCGTCGATATCCTTTTCCATCCGCTTCTTGATAACTTAGAAATTGATTAGTGCAACTCTTAAGAATATATAGAATGATAATTCAAAACTTATATCATGATAAGCTACCGATAATTTCCAAACAAAATCAAACTTGTTAGGATATAGCCCACTATATATATATATATATATATATACATATCAAGCACAATGAAACATGAAAAAAAATCATACCTTGCATGTTACAAATATATTAGAAATAACACAAGAAATTCTGAAGTAAGAACCTGATGTTATGAGAACATGTTTACTTCTACGGAGGAATTCTACAACTTCAAAAGTTTCTGTTGTGGCTTAGTAGTTTCAAAAGCCTAGGTAGATAGGAACTGAATCATCGATAACCTTAAAGAAAACCTAGCAGTGTTGTTTACTTTCTCCATGCCCTTTTTGATCTTAGGTTTATGGATAAATAAACGGATTTACCTTTCATGGTGGATGCTTTTGTAACGGACTTTGTTTCCTCATTAGCGTCCTAGAAAGTGAAAAATAATAATAATAAAGCTTACCCGAGTTCATAAACTCTATCTTGGATAGGAATTATGGACACAAACCTTAAGCTTAATTAGTAGACCCGAGAGCTTATCCACCTGTTTCTCGACCTCTTGTATCTGAATTTCCAACGAATTAAGGTCATGAAAAGAGAGAATTTTTTTTCTTTATTTAATCTTGAAAATCGAAAGAGAATATACATATATATATATATATATATATTTTTTTTTTTTTTTTTGTGAATCAAAATTATCAATTAGAGAAAGCATTTTCCCAACCTGTTTATTGAAAGCTTCCATTCCCACTTCGGAATTACTCCGAGGAAATCGAGTTCCCATCTCGAGATCACTTTCTCTTGAAGGGTGATCAGCAACAAAAGAGGAATCCTAGAAAAACAAAGAACACTACTACTTGAGCATTGAGATTACTACTGTTATTACATTCTAAAATTGTAGAAATTAAACAAATAACCAAAAGAACACCCAGATTAGTTTATATTATCACTTTCTATAGCCTCTTGCGATTGCCAATTGAGAATCATTAAAAAAGATTTAAAGTTGAAAATGATATGCATATGAACAAGAAAACGGTATCATCTAAAAAGCTCAAATAGAAATCATCCAATATGTAATGATCAAACAGTAAAAGGAATCACGATCATAAGCACAGTGATAATATAAGAACAGTAGCAAAAGAATCCAACTTCAAATTCAAATACCAAAAAGACTCCCATCAAATTAAGAAACAAAGAATTACCGCAAGCAAGTCGTTCATCTTGATCGTATCACAAGAGAGATGATAGGAGGGGGGAGAGTATTTTTTGAAAGAGGTGAGTAGAAGTTCGGGAAAGGAACAAAATGGAGAGGTTTTGGGGGTGAAAATTCTTTGATGTTGACGTAAATTCGTTGTTTTCTTGGCCGGCTGGCTAACATACATAGGAGAGACGATGAGTCACCTTTAAATATTTGACTAATACTTTATGTATTTCCTAATTCCAGCCGGTTTACTCTTTCTTCATAAGAAGAGACGTTACTTTTTTTTAAAAATTTAAATTTGGCATAAAAAGTGAGACTTCTCCCTTCTTACAACTTTTATGCTTCGAAATTTGGGATGGCTCCTCGTAGGTTGACAAGGTATTTATTTATTTTTTACATTTTTGTGAAAAATTGTTTACTTTTAAAAAGGAAGATTTTTTTTTTTTTTCTTTTGAATAATTATAAACTTGATTAATTTTTGTTTTTTCTCTTCGAAACCATGCGTTATCAGTAGAGACATGTCACTTTGTTTATCGATAAGAACTATTAAATTAGAAATCTGAATTTCATAATATTACGTCGAATACGTAAGGTCTTAGAAACTATAAGTCAAAATATAAAGTAATTTGAATCTGTCTAGACCCAAATCCAACGTCCCTATTATTTAATCCATAGAATCAAGTAGGTCTTTACAATAATTTTTACAAAATATGATAATACGTATAAATATATATACATAAGCAAAATTCTTATAAATTTTTTTGTAAAACATAATAATGTATATATATATTTTTATTTTTTTGAAATTAACTGAAATAATATCTTATAAAATATTTTATTATTTATATTAAAATTTTTTATATCAAAGTGGACTATACTCTTAAAATATCTAAATATACTCTCAAAATATCTAAATATACTCTCAAAATTATTTATACCATGTCAAAGTGGACTATACTCTCAAAATATCTAAATATCAAAAAATACTAGACAATCTGAATAAGAATAGTCGAAACAAATTTCATGTCTTTATTTATATCAATATCTGTTTGGCCGAGTATGATCATTTATCTGGAAGGAAAAATTTTTTTAAAAAAAAAAGTTAAAAACTCAATACATAAATATTTCATAATTATATATACAACACAACTCTTCTCGTTAAAATATGCAAAACTTAAAATAAATGTTAAACAACTTCCTACCCTCATTTAAAAACATTGTCATTAAATATTCATATTGGTAAGCTAACAAACTATCGAGCACTTATGACCACCTCACGGTACTACAATTCACACTAATACAACATAGCACAAGTCATCATAGATATAAAATATCCTATTATATACGACCATCATATTATAATAATATCATCGTGTAAAGCTTCGCACACGATATATACATATAACAGATTAAGGTGCATTAAAGCTATCAACTCAGCTAAATAGTTGCAGTTAGTCTAAAGACTCTCCAATAGGTCAGATAACACATCAATACATATCACAAGCAATTATCTAAGCATTCATCAATCCATCAACACACCATTTTCAATACATGTTATTAAATATAGACCAACTTAGAGTTAATATGCAATTTGATTTCTATATGCTTGTCCTGCTTGGTAATGTCTTTCAAATAGACTTACAACCAGATTTACATGCTGCAAACAAACATACTAAGCATTCAAACAAACGTACTAAGCATTCAAGTCTATTATGTATATTTTCAAATTTTAATGGAATAAATCATAGACATGAACTAGCGTCAGTCACGTGAAGTTAATGGAATAAATCATTATACAGGAGAGATTTAAAATATTTTACGTAATCACGTAATATTTATTCATAGTGAGATACGTCGAAATTATTAATAAAAAAAAACCGATTCAAGTAGATTCAGATAAAGAGATACTTAAATGAACTTATTTCCAAAAATTAAAGAATTAATACTTCTAATTCAGAGTATGAATATTTATCGAACTAAATAAGAATTTGACCCACCCTCTTTTGATATCATGATATTAATTAGCTGGTATCATGATATGTTCGAGTGTTCTTAGGTAATCCATTGTGGCTTCAAAAACGAATAAACAAAATTCAACCCTGTCCATATCCAAAATTCTGATTAACGAAAAGACTAAAGCCCCCTTTAGCCACGAAATCCGAATTTGAAGAAATCGGAGAGAAAGAGAGAGGGAGTTGAGAGTGAGAAAGAAAAACCAAATTTTACTTCTGTTTATTCCTAGTGCCGCATGAATTAAAAGGGAAAGGAAGTTTAAGTTTATGAATCTATAATTTGACCCCATAACCTTTCAAGTATTACTTTTAGCCCCTTAACTTTTCAACAAAATATTTTTAAATTTTTCTTTTACTACTTTATTTATACCAGTTTTATTTCATTATCAATTAATTTTAAGTTAAAAAAAAATTTATATTTCTACTGCCAATCATAACACTACATACTTCACTCATAAAAAAGTTTACTTATATACTTAAGAAAAGAAAATTCGAGAAATTAAATTCAATATAATTTAAATCAACTTGCTAATTATTGCGTTAGTTTTAAGTTAGAGGATCTAAAATTTTACAACCCCTATCAAAATATGTTGAAAACCACTAAAAAAATAACCTAATTTTTAAGAATCACTCATGATCACCAAAACAAATATTGAATTAGTATAAACCCAAATTCAAAATATATTATTCAAAAATAATGCCGTGGCATACAAGTTATCCAACCACTTAGCAAAATAATATATATTTTTATTCTTTTTACAATTTAATTAATATAATTTTTTATTTTCAACCCCTATAACTTTTTATTTTTATTTTTATTTTTATTTTTTATAATTCTATTTTCCCCTCCCTTCCTTCTCTCTAAATAATTCCTTAAAAATTTTGATTACAAATCTATTTTTCTCCCCCTTATTTTTATCTGATATATTTTGTCTTCCCCAAATCTTTTTTGTCAGCCCCTAATTCTAATGCACCATGAAGGCTGTGCCCTAGCCTTGTCCTCTAACACATTCCCTTCTAAGGGAAATGCACGTTCACGATCTCTCTATCTAAAATTTCGTCAAATTTTCTCCAATCGTTGTCCTTATCATTAGAGTTGACTTTAGGTTTATCGGACATCAAAATCCGACAGCTCTTGCATGTTTTCCAATGCAAGTGAGATTCAATTGAGGACATACTATTAGTAGGAATATTTTTTTTCAACAACAGTTTTCTTCTTGATGACCATTGACCGATTATTTAACAAACATTTGATTTAAGGAAAATTTCACTTAATGCCTCTTGATGTTAGAAATCAATTCCAGCAATTTGCCTTGATTACCCATTAATGTGTTGCCAAAGTCATTGAATGGACATTTAATGCATGAAATCTGTTACAAACTACCAAACTTATGTTCTAAATGTAACTGGACATATAATAACGTTTATAAATTAGGGTTTGAGAGCTCCTTTATATAATTTAGTAGATATGTGATTTATTTAATTTGGAATTATTATATCTTATTTTAAAATAAATTAAATAATTATAATACCCTATCATGTGTCAGCACCTCATGTATAGATTAATGGAGTAAAGTGGATAGTACCCTTACACTGGTAAGATCTAACGCTGAACTTAACCTCTTCAAGTTCTTTTTTTATTTTTTATTTTTTATTTTTTATTTCATAAATATTCAAATTAAATCTGGATTATTCTTAAATATTAACATTTGCTAGTCATAAATTCCTTAATTAGACATAAGCTCATGTGATATTTTTTCTAAACTAGTGACTTGACATACTAAGTAAGCCTGCATCATCAACATGATCATACATTAAGCATAACATTTTTCCACCGGGTGGGTGTATACACCTTATCAGTTTAGACACTAATTCTCTTGCCAAGTGTTTATCTGTGTGCTTTGTTTAGAATTACCTGAATAAGAATTTGTTGTGTTTTAACCTAATTTTTATCCGATCTTTATAACCAATTTCTCAATTCCAATTTCTATGGTTATTGATTAAAATTCACAAACATAAAAAAAAAAATAAAAATAAAAAAAAATATTGAACGAAAACAAAAATATAAGAATTATAGTGATTCACCTCTCACAAATTAATTGATCCGAGAAGTTACATCTACTTAAAGCTACAAGGAACAGTAGATACCATATCCCTCATTTGAGGTTTGTGCTTTGTGCTTTGTTCTTTATATATGCGTCGTGCTATATCCTAATTTAAGCTAACTCTTAGGAGTGAGTTCTATCCAAATTTATTAGCAATTATAATAAATCTATAATTACTTGACGCTTATACATTTCATGTTCTAATATTAAAGGAAACATAGAAAAATCAGTAACAACAAATAACATATGATAGTAGCTAACTCGAAACTATACATTAAATGGACCCATAATTCAAAACTTGTAAGATAGGAAAGGACCAAGCAACTAAATATCTAGCGAATAAATTAAAAGCCACCAAAAACATTGAATCAAAGCATAATTTATCAACTCCTAATGTCAACTGTTCCAAGAATTTGAATTATATCGTCAATTAGTGGTTGCAAGTTAACTATGTGATTGACCACCTAACTAAAGCAAGCAATTAATATAATAATCGGGCCAAGTTTGCGAAAATCATCCATTTGATTGGACTATAAGGCTTATGATCCTTATCTAAACAAGCATGCAATTATTATTTTTATGGCTTCTAGCAAAATAAAGAAGAAAGGGAAAGAGAAGAAAATGTCTATATAGTCCAATTCCAGCAACGTGCTAATGACATTTAGATGTGATAGTGGTGAACTAGGATCGATGATACTGCTTTTTCAGCTATAGCATCACTTTCACATACACAATTATGATACACACATTTCCTATCCATCGTGTAAGAAACCGACGTAGAATTTCAAAGTTTTGGTATTCTCCTATTTATTTAACTATTTTTATTGGATCAATTTTTCCATAAACTTTAAGATCGTATTCTCATTGAGAGTCTCCATAATAGAAGGGTAACCTGCAAAATAGAATGAGTCATAATAAGTATGAAAGATGAAAGAGGCAACTTATGGTTCATATATTAAAAGTCATTTAGAGTGGATCATCGTGAGCATGAAAGAGTCGGCCTGCAAAAATGATTACTTGATGCTTGAAAGAGTAGTCCAAAGTGAGCCGTCATGAACATTGAATTATGCAAGAAAATCGATGTGAGTTCTTAAAGTCTCGGAGTTCTCGCATCTATTTTAGACTAATCTCTTGGATTCTTTTTTAAACTGCAATGTGGTAACAATTTACATCGTTGAACCAAACATAAATAAATATATTTATACGTAGTACATTTTAAATTCATAACCTAAATTATTACGAAATCAACTTAATTAACAATGCAAGAAAAATACACGTTATCAATAAGGGAAATGACTACTCATCTTACAAGTCTAGAATCTTGATAGTAGATTCGAAAATTAGAGCCTCACTTTCTGGTCCAAAAGAAGCCGCATAATGAAATAAATATACGGAGAAAAATATGGTCATAAACAAAAATATGGAGAAAAAATAAACGAAGAGAAAAAATAAACGAAGAGAAAAAATTATGTATTATAATTATATACATCATGTTCATCATTTTATAATAACTTATTACATGTAAAATCATCTATCTATAAGATCAATAATAGTATATCAAGACTTATATCAAACCTAAATAATATATATTAAAAAATCAAGAATATACATCAAGTAAACTGAAACGATAATTTGGACTCCAAAATCACATAGATTCGTAGATCTAGGTTTACTCAGACTCGGACTTAGACCTACGAGCACCATAATACTATGATAGACACCGAGAACCAAAGTAAAGCCCTATAACCTTTCTCAATCAAACACAGAACTAGCTTCTATCAACATGCACAAACCCTAGAAATAGAATCAATCTATACCAGTATAGAGAAAGAAGCACGATAATCTCAAGCAATATCAAAACCTCTAGATGCAAATATAGAACCTTACAATGATTAGAGAAAAAGAGCAAACCATCATCATAGATCAATTTAAAAAGAAAGAGCAAGAATCGCTAGAGAGAAAACCCTAAAATCATAGTCACGAAGAATGAATGAGAAATATTCATACCAGTCTTAATAAGGTAATTGAGTAAGTAATAAACGAGTTAGTAATTTTATGGGCTTCAACCAAAAATCCAGTTGCTTTTATTAAAAAAACCCTCATAGGTTTTGGGCCTAAAAAACATAACAAACTCCACCTTCATGTCTAAAACCTTGGTCTTATTCTATCACAATTGTTATTATACTACTGGCCGCACAGTCTACATCATCGCCTATTAAAAACAGGGATTTACCTTATGTGAATCAAGTATAAATACTGTCCAAACTTTATCACATAAAGTATTTTTGTACTCATGTTAGAAGGATTTTCTTTGGTTAGAACCTTAGAAATCCTAATAGTACCCATAGCAATTTCATCACGTGCATAATGATACTCAACATCTACATGCTTAGTTCTTTCATGATGCAAATAATTCTTACGATGTATAGCAAACTTACTATCATAATATATGGAATAGTTATTAGAAAGTAAACCCACTTCTCTTAATAAACCTTGAAGTCAGATTGCTTCTTTAAAAGTATCTACAACTGCTACATATTCTACCTCTATAGTGGAAAGAGCCACCAGTGATTGAAGTTGTGACTTCCAGCTGAGCAATTCCCTCCGAGAAAGAATTGTTATGCTGATGTTGACTTTCTAGAGTCTATGTCAGTTGCATAGTCAAAATCTATATACCCTACAAGATCAAGTTCTTTAGTCCAAGGTTTAAAACATAAACCTAAATTATAAGAACTACTCAGATATTTTAGCAAACATTTCAAAGCATTCCAATGATCCAAGATTTGACATATATCTACTTAACAAAAATATACTAAATGCCAAGTCTAGTCTAGTACTTATCATGGCATACATTATAGAACCTATACCATTAGAAAATGTAATTTTTTTCATCCTAAGTACATCATACTTAGATTTAGGACATTGACTTTAAAAGCACATATTGAGCAGCAAGAGGTGAACCAGATACCTACTACATGCCAAGCAGCTAAGAAGAAATGTAAAGAACGAGAATTGTTGAAACTAGCATATTGGAAGATCAATTGGCCAAAATAACCATGAGCAGCTACGATATTATAAGTTTCTTCCTCTTGACCGAATCTGTAACCCGCATTAGCAGATTCATTTTCTGTGGTTTCCCTGATCAAACTAGAAGTTACCAAGGAACCATGCATAGCACTAAATAAGGAGCCGCCGAATACACCAGCTACACCCAACATGTGAAATGGGTGCATAAGGATGTTGTGCTCAGCCTGGAATACAATCATGAAGTTGAAAGTACCAAAAATTCCTAGAGGCATACCATCAGAAAAGCTTCCTTGACCAATTAGGTAGATCAAGAAAACAGCAGTAGCAGCTGCGACAGGAGCTGAATATGCAACAGCAATCCAAGGATGCATACCCAGACGAAAACTAAGTTCCCACTCACGACCCATGTAACACGCTACACCAAGTAAGAAGTGTAGAACAATTAGCTCATAAGAACCGCCATTGTATAACCATTCATCAACAGAAGTTGCTTCCCATATTGGGTAAAAGTGCAACCCTATAGCTGCAGAAGTAGGAATAATGGCACCAGAAATAATATTGTTTCCGTAAAGTATAGATTCGGAAACAGGTTCACGAATACCATCAATATCTACCGGAGGGGCAACAATGAAAGCGATAATAAATACAGAAGTTGCGGTCAATAAGGTAGGGATCATCAAAATACCAAAGCACCGCACCCAATGTAAAGACGGTTTTCAGTGCTGGTTATCTAGTTATAGAAATTGACATGCTTACAACCAAAAACTTCCAAACATTTTAGCTACTTTTTCAATATAAGATCTTTGGTGTAATTTTAAGGTTTTCATTTTCCTATTTCTTTCTATTTCTGTTCCTAAGATTTTGTTTGCTCCACCTAAATCTTTCATGTCAAATTCTATATTAAGTTTCTTTTTTAATTTATCAATTTCATATTTAGATTTACTTATTAAGAGCGTATCATCTACATAAATGAGCAAATACACATAAACATGATCTTCATATATGAAATAGAAACAAGTATTGTATGCACTTCTAACAAAACATATTTTTATCATAAAGGCATCAAACCTCAAGTACCATTATTTTGGGGCTTGTTTAATACCATACAATGACTTATTTAATAGCCACATATGATTAGGATATTTCTTATCAACATATTCAGGGGTTGATGCATATATATGACCTCATCTAATGTTCCATGTAAGAAAGTAGTTTTGACATCCATTTGTTCAAGTTTCAGGTCATAGTATGCAACAATAGCTAACATAATTCTTATAGTTTTAAACTTAACTACTGGAAAGAATTATCTCATTAAAATCTACCCTTTTCCTTTTGAGTATACCCCTTAGCTACTATTCTTACCTTATATTTAGGTGGATTAAAGGCATTATTTTCTTTCACTTCATCATCTATGGCCTCTTTCCATTGTTTGTAGTATAAAGAACTGATTTCCTCATGGTAATCAATTAGTTCTCTTTTGATTTCTATACCTGCAATCAAAGCTACAAGGCCAAGATCTGCATAGGAATATCTAGGATTAGGTTTTATTATTTTTCTATCCATATCTCCAACCAATTGGCAGTTGGCTAAGTTATCATGAATTGATCTATCTAAGATCTCATGAGTATCTTGTTCAATTTCTTGACCATCAGTTGTATCTTACACTTACACTTACACTTATTCAATTTCTTGCCCTCTTATAGTGATCTATCTGTGAGGATCAACTATGGTTGCGGACTCTACCTTAATATGAGTACCCTTGGAAGTATTTGTTCCATTAGTATTATCATCATTCTTTTTACATGGAAAAATCTTTTCAATAAAGATGACATCCCAACTAATCAGAATTTTTATACTAATGGAGCTTCTATCCCATAACCTATATCCCTTTGCACCATCCTCATACCCTAAAAAATATGCATTTTTAAGGCTTAGGATATAGCTTTCCATCCGTCTTATGGGGATAGGCTACACAACCGAAAATTCTCAAGTGATCTAGATTCAGTTTCCTACCTGTCCATTTTTCTTATGGACATTTAAGGTCAATTGCAGTTGAAGAACTCCTATTTAAAAGATAAGCAACAGTTTTAATAGTCTCTCCCTAAAATGTCTTACCTAAACCCGAGGTAAATAATATACACCTAACTTTCTCAAGTAGTGTTCTATTCATTCTTTCAGCTACTCAATTTTGTTGAGTTGTCTTAACTACTATTCTATGCCTTTGGATCCCATTAGACTTACAAAACTCATCAAACTTAAGGTTACACAACTTTAGACCATTGTCCGTTCTTAATGTTTTTACCTTCCTATCAACTTGATTTTCAACTAGAGTTTTCCACTCAACAAACCTAGCTAAAGCTTCATCTTTAGTCTTAAGTAAGAATACCCAAACTTTCCTGCTATAATAATCTACAATTGAAAGAAAAAACCTATTCCCACCATGTGTGGAAACCTTTTCAAGGCCCTTACAGATCAAGATGCATATTTCACATAAATCAAGATATGAGATAGTATCATTTCTAAGCATGCCTTGCTTACTCAAGACATCCAAACCTTTTTAGCTCATATGATCAAGTCTCAAGTACCAAGTATCTGTCATAAGGGTTTAGAGGAGACAAGTTTAGTATTTGTCTTACCATGAAAATAATAACCACAAAGTACATATAAGACATGTTTCCTTACACCCAACTTGTTTTTAATTCTTATAAACTATTAGAGACTCATTTTTAGCTTTATACTAACAACCTAATTCATCTAGTGTACCTAGAGATATCAAGTTTCTTTTAAGATTAGGGATGCATCTTACTTTGGTTAACATGACAAATTTTTCATCATTTAATTTTATAGTAATGTTTCATATCTCTAAGATATTACAAACATGATTATTACCCATATAGATAATACATTCTTTTAAATCCCTAAAATCACTAAATCATTTCTTACTTAGACTCATGTGTAAGAAACAATCTGAATCTATAATGCATTTATTTATTACAATAGCATTAGAAACATTCAAGACTTTTAGAGTAAGATGCAATGTTACTAGTTTTAACTACATTACCTTCTACACTATTCTGATCGGATTTCTTATTTTTCAATGCATGACAGTTTTCTTAAGATGTCCTATTTTTCTAGAGTAATAACATTTTCTAATTTTACCAGATGCTTCCTCTTTGTTGAACTTTGTTTTCTTTGGTTATCTAACAAAACTAGATTCTTTTTCTTCTCTATTTTTCCTTTTACAAACAGGTTTGAGTTATTTCTTTTAAGTTGATTTAGCTCTAGCTCCCTACCCTTTAAAGCATTTACAATAATTTTTAGATTTGGTTCTTGACCAGTATATTTCAAGGCATTCTAACTACCAAATAATCATAAGGTAAGGATCCTAAAAGAATCATAGCTTGATTGGTTTCATCTAAAGCTTGATTAGTTCCCTTAAGTACTAAGTAAGTTCATTTTCAGAAATTCATGTAAGTTTTTAGACAAAATTTTTAGACATATCCATTTTTCATGAAAATAATGCACTATTTAAGAAAACTAAATTAGGAGCAGCTTGTATAGAGAATTCAAAAACTAACTTACCCCATAAGCTAAGAGGAGTGTCATACCCATCTACCTTTCTTATGATGTTGTCAGAAAAGTTTATAATAATAAGGTTATGAGTCTCCTCATCAATTTCCTATTTTCTAGCCAATGAGACCTCTGGCCATTTATTTTCATCTTTTTGAACTGCTATAAGCACTTTATGATGAGAAAAAAAGGCTTTCATCTTTTTTACACCAAGTTCCAAAATCAATTTTTACATCAAAACTTGTGATCTCTATATAGGTGCTCATGGTTTCTCTTTCTTATTTGGAATATAGGAGACAATAAATGATAAACAAGGAGAAATACAAATTTTAAAAATAAAATTATTTCTAAAAAACTTAGATTATTTAATCAAGGTTAGAAATAGTTTTCAATAAAAATTACACAATCACTTTATATGTAGTCTTCATATGAATCAATCAATAGAATTAAACCAATATATGAAATCCTTAACTTATCAGAGATTGGACAATTAGATAAGCCAGTAACAAGGTTCAATTCATAGTTAAAATTTATGAATAATACTATTTAGAAGAGAGATTTTTCCAAAATAGCTTTTCAGATTCAAAGATCACAATAGAATAGACATTTATATTCAAGAATCACAAAATATAACGTACATGTTCACAGATTGATTCATACAAGAAGAACACTCATGGATCATGCATTTAAAACAAGCTCTAATACCACTGTTACAATTATATACAACATGTTCATCATTCAACAATAACTGATTATATGTAAAATCATCTATCTATGAGATCAATAATACAATATCAAAATTTATATCAACCTAAACAACATATATTCAAGAATCAAGAATATACATCAAATAAACCGAAACAACAATCTGGACTCCGAAACCTCACAAATTCGTAGATTTAGATTTAACTAGATTCGGGTTTAGACCAATGAGCACTATAAAATTATGATAGACACCAAGAACCAAGGTAAATCCCTATAACCTTTCTCAATCAAACATAGAACTATATTCTATCAATATGCACAAATCCTAGAAATAGACTCGATCTAAAGTAGCATAGAGAAAGAAGTATGATAATCTCAAGCAAGATCAAAACCTCTAGATGTAAATATAGAACTTTAGAATGATCAGAGAAAAAGAGCAAACCATCATCATAAATAAATTCAAGAAGAAAGAGTAAAATTCGTCATAAAGAGAAAACTCTAATATCACGATCACGAAGAATGAATGAGAGATAGTTGTACCAATTTTAAATCCCTATAACCTTTTAAGTAACAAACGGATTAGTAAGTTTTTAGGCCTCAACCAAAAATCCGGTTGCTTTTAAGAAAAAGGCCTCATAGTTAAGGCATAACATTATGATTAAGATGAAATTAACACAACTTACACATACATTTGAACCAGACAATACCTTAAATATGATATCATATTAAAATATTAGAGAACTTTATTACAACTTGAGGAAAAGAATCTAACCAGTTGCATAGTGAATTAAAATATAATTTTTTCTTTCTTTTATGGCTATAGTTTATGGTCCCGTGTAAACTAAATTTCATTAAAAGCACAATTGTCATTCTAATTATTGTGATGATTAATGTGATGTATGAGAATAAACTTTTATGGTTATAATAAAATTTAATTTATAATGTAACCATAAATCAGATCCTTATAAAAATACTTTTTAAAATATTATCACCGAAACATTACTAATCTGAATGCCATACCAATGAAAGATCTAGATCATAATGTTTGATAAGAGAGAACAAGAAACTAACCAGAAGAGAATTAAAGACGTTTGATTATTTATTTTCCCCTTCTAATTTTTAACTATCACCTACTTCTTCAATTCTTTCTCGTTTTCTGTTTGCTTGATGCACAAGTAAGAGCAATTGAAGTTTCGATCCTTTACCATTTGTGATTATAAAAGATTACCCAATTGCTTAATGCATCACTAATTTATCTTAAGTATCAATTACAGATTAGATCATTAGAAAATGGTTAATATATATACATATATATATATATATATTAACCAATAAACATATATCCAGAAGATAATTAATAATCAATAAGAAGCACCGAGAACTTTTTAAGCATCTTTCTATTAAAAAAAAAAAGAGGAATAATGGCCATGTAATGATATTGATGACGTACCCCATGATATCACGCATTCATCTAATTTTAAATTAATAATTTAGTTAATTTAGTTAAAAGAAAAATTTGTTAATTTCAAAGATTCTCTCTTAAAAAAATGGAATAACTATTTGACTTACGGGGCCTGTTTCAATCCACATTCATGATGTTTTGGTTCTTTTTTTCAATTACAAATACAAACATTATATTATGTTTGGTTAATCCACAAAATTATATATATATATAATTTTTTTTTGTCTGATTCAAGATACGGCTAATTTTATATGGACATATCACATATATATGTAAAGTTACCATGCAAGAGAACTTGTTTTCTAGCCTCTAGGCAAGAATAAGTTTTCATTTTTATTAAGGTTTTTGTTGTATATTATCATATTTTTAAAATACGAGAAATAATTATATTAAAATTTAAATTTTTATATTAAAATTAATTAATAATAAAATAATTAATTTATCTTTTTTATATATTAAGTTATAAAAATTTTATTTTCAGACGTAAGATATATTATTAATATATATTTATTTATTTATTTATTTATTGTAGTTACATATGAAATTAGCTAATAATGTAGTTAATTAATTAACAAATCAATTAGCTAACTTATTAACCAAGGTGGTTCAGTAACATGGACACAGGAAACAAGCACAAGCCTCTTTTCTTCAAATCCGTATACTCTTCTCCTTTCCCATTAAAACTCATCATCCTTCTTTCTCCTCTTTCCCCAATATTCTTTGCTTCTCTTTTGGTTCCCTACACAAGCAAACCATTAGATTCCAACTTATTGAGGTAATTGATCACTTCATTTAAGAACGACAGAACTATCACTACTTTGATATTGAAGTATTAGTCATATGTATTTCTTTTATTCACATAATCATGGTATCAAACCAGACAGCTATAAACAACAAAATAAAATAAAATAAAATTGAGGAGATTAAATATTAACATTTGATAAATATAATATGAATTATTGTATCATATATTATCAGTTCGGGTTTTTGGAGCAAATGATAGTTTAATATAGAGTCAGAGCAAATATCTCAAATGAAAATCATATTATCTTCTAAATTATTAATTTAACGTGTAAAACTTTTAAATTTCACTTCCTATATTAAGAGTTTACATATGAGAAAAGTATTATCACTGAATAAATATAATATGAATTATTGTGATATAGTAATTCAATATTAGAAGCCCGTTAAAGAAAAATAATAAATTATTAATGAAAAAAAAAAAAAAGAAAACCAAGGAAAAATACATGATATGTTGAGAATATTTGATGGTTGGGAGGTTAGGCCACTCCACATATTATAGATTTTGATTTCCAAATTTTCATATAATGCTAGGAGAAGTGCATATAGTGCAGATTATTTTGATCAAGTCACAGTACTTGTTAGTAAAAAGTATTACATGATCTAATTAATGGTTAAAACTATTTTACCCAAAAAAATTAATATTTAACATAGACATAGAAAAGAGTGGAAATATTAACCTTGGGACTATTGACAGGAGAACTAGCGGTGTCTTCCAAAGACTTATCATCATCATCAACAAAAATCTTCTTCTGGGTTCTTGAAGATTTCATGGCACTCAATCTCTTAGGAAGCTTGATTAGCTCATCTGCACTCATAATGTTATTATGACATCTCTTTGATAGATTTTTGCATGCAGAAGAAGAAGAAGAAGCAGCATCTGGAACATTCCAATAAGGAGTAGTACTATTACTTAAGAAACCAGAACAAGAACTACTTTCTCTTTTATTAACGTTTGAGAAATCATCGAAGTAAGAAGTCCAGCCACTTTCTTCTTCTTCTTCTTTGGTTTCTTTGATAGATTTCGCCGTGGATGATCTCATGGAGTTTTCCATGATGGGAAAATGTAGAAAGAAATTAAAATAAAAATAAAAATAAATATTAATATTTAAGGGAGAATTAGAGACAGAATGTAGTAGGTTTCTCTAATAGTAGGGAGATATATAACGATTGAAAAGATGTCTTAATTCAATGAACTATATATATATGGAGAAGAGGAAAGCAAATATAATGTTGGAATCTTTGATGTGGACCCCAAGAAATTGGTTGAGGAAGTTAAAATTCTTGTCAGTTGTTGCAACAGAACAGGCCAAGGCATAGAGAGAGAGAGAGAACGTGGGATTAAAATATATATAAACATATATATATTGATTTGGGTAAGGAGGTGTTGACCTTTGTGGGTTAGAGAAGTAGTTATATACTGCGGATCTTAAATGCATTTTATCGTAAATATAGAAATTATTTTTGGAGAAACTTTTTAGTCGGTTGTGTCAGTAAATTAATTTATTTTAATTGTATAGTCAATTTTATATTATATATTATTATTTTATATATTATATTAATTTTTAATTTTTTTTAAATATATTAATAGTCTATTCCAAATATTCTCTTCTTCTTTAATATGATAGCTAAAACTATATTAACTTTTTTTTAACTCTAATTGATGAAGTATATTCATTTGTCCGACTGAAGAATAGTGACTAAGGTATAATTCTAACAGAATCATGATCTCTCTCTCCTATAACTCATCCATAGAGGGTTGTTCGTGGGTCGAGTCAGTCGATTTTGACCATATTTTCAATCTATCCAAACATTACGAGTGAGTTAGCTCAGACTCAAATCCAACCACATATTTTTCAAAACTGCAAATTCAGGTTTGGACGGGGTCGGGTTAGAACGGCGGATTCAGATGATATAAGCCATAATTTTTATGTTTTAAATTTCTAATATTTAACCCTAAACATGTAGATATATTAGTTTTATAATGGCATAATTCAATACATATCTCAATTTCAAATAAAATCTTAAATCTGTATAAATTACAATAATAATAAATCTCAAATAAAAATTCATAGCAATAATGTCTAATGACATTAAAATTCATGATAATGTAATTCATTACAGTTCAGTTCATACTTAATTTATAACAATAGAAGTATAAAACCTTAATATATAAGAGTTCAGTTCATAAAAGTATATCAAAAAAAATGTACAATTACATCTTATTGGCTTGTTATATTCAAAGACAAATATAACAAATAACTAGATAAATACTATTTTCAAAATGATAGAAGCATACATCATTCATCAATATCATTTTCAACTAATCTCAACTTCCAAGTGTTGACCTACCAAAAAAAAAGTATAAACAACTAATATTTTAATTTAACACATTTAATTAAAGGAAATTTTTACTTTATATACAGTATTTTAAATGAATGACTTACTTAAATGATATATAGCACTCTAATTTGATATAGAGCATTTTTAGCTTTCTAATTCAAGTTTCAACTGATATGGAGGTGTATCTTAATAACCTCACAAACAATGTCTTTGGAAAATTACTATTAAAACTCATTAAAATTAGTGGTTTATGAAGAAGATGTTTGAAAGTTTTTTACCCGATTATATACAAGTGCCAATATACAGCCCCACACATAAGCTCGGCCCACCAAATTGTGACATATATGGAAAATATCCATGGAGTGAGTTTTTAAATCAAACAAGCAAATTCTCAAACAGATTCAAAATATTAAACAGATTAACTAAACAATATGTTTTCATATTCACTAACTGTCATAAAATAGATTAAACATATTCTTAAGCAAAATCATCATAAAACAGTAGAAAAACTAACCATCTGGCATTTAATCCAAAACAAGTAAAATTGATTACCATCCAACATCTTATCCATTTATCCAATCATCATTTGCATCTCAATTATACAAAAAACATTTTCAAAAGAACAATCTATGAATTCAAAAGATATTTATAGAATCAATACTTATGAAACTAAATTAAAATAACATTAATAATAACAATGTTTCAAAAAAAAAAAACAAATTTAGTACCATGATGAACAAAAAAGATAGTCATGTTAGTCTTTTCTGACTTCTTGCTGCTGCCAATGCAAAAGCAGCAGCCTCCCTAATGGTTGCATCCACAATAGCAACTCCATCTATATAAATCAGAAAATACAATTAAAAAGAGAAAAGCTTAAACACTTAGAAATATTAAATACTAACTTAAAAAAATAGAAACTGAAAAAAGAAAAAGTTAAAAAAATACCAAATTCTATAACTTCTTTTTCAAAATCCATATCTTTTTGCCCAAGAAGTGGATTATTGAATACCAACCAATACACATAAGTGCCTCCACGGTGTCAGGATCTAAAGAACTCCTAAAAAGATCAAGTATCCTTCCACTGGGGCTAAAAGTGGACTATGAGGCAACAGTAGAAACTTGAATAGCGAAAATATCTCCGGGAATTTGTGATAGGAAATGATACTTTGTTGAGTTGCACTTCCACCACCATAATATGTCAAAAGATTCACTATATTTCTCATGCCTTTCAGCCAAGTACCTTTCAACCTCGGAAGTTGTTTCCACTCTTTCTTCCTCTTCTAAATGTTTAACAAACAACCATTCTATCTTACTCTCCTTCTCCTAATCCTCTACTTACATATTATGTGTGCTAGCATCCGTCCAACATGTAGGATTATCTTAGGCCGCGGGTTGGGTTGGGTTGATTCGGATTGAGCTGCGGGTTCTTGACATTCTTTGCACATCCCTACTCCTATATCCTAAGAATCCTTTTATAATCTATTTTGATTTGTTGTTAATACACTCTTGTATAGCTAGATAACCAAACTCTCTGCAAATTAATAAAATTAAGCATTCATGTTCAATATGGTATCAAAGCATTCATTTCTCTAGCGAGTTTTTGCTATATTCTTATTTACTTTTCAACTTCACACCTACTGCCATATCGTCGGAATCATCTGCACCTGTCATTGCCTTGCCAATGCACTCGTTGCTGTCCTCACCCAACGAACCTCAAATCCTCTTATCTGACTAGAATACCTCTCGTGGTCGTGAATGCTCATCATCAGCTTCCGCTCCAATTTACACCTAACAACTAACCCTTCTGGCGAGCACAGATTGAAGCTCTCCTTATCAGCTATGATCTACTAGGATACTTAGACGACTCTTATCCTTATCCCCCAATCGGGTTGGATGCAGGTGCATACACCCACTGGTTTCGTCAAGACAAGCTCCTGCTCTCAACATTATTAAGCTCGTTTCTGCAGCCGTCATGCCCATGATTGCTTCCACCTCCACTAGTCACGAGGCTTGAAACACCATTCTTCAGCTCTATGCAAATCGGTCAAGAACCCGTGTTATCCAGATAAAAGATGATCTCCCTTTCGCCATATGTGGAAATTAATTTTTCACTGATTATCTTCATGGCCTTAAGGCAAAGGCTGATGAACTCGCCACCATCGACAAGCTAGTTTCAGCCGATTTATGCTATACATCCTCGACAGGTTGGGCACTGAATATCGTGATATTGTTGGACTGGATCAAGTCCGCGACAATCCTATGCATTTCGAAGAGTTGCACGACCTCTTGGTATCTCATGAGACGAATCTCCGGCGACTCAAAACCAACAACGACAACCTAGTGACCATTGCACATCCCGCCGCTTGTGGAAACCACCACTATTCTAACAGGTCTTTTAATCAATGCTTCTCTTTTAGGCTTGCCATCAAATCCAAAGCCCACCACAATTGGTCCTCTTCCAACCGATTTGGTCCCTAGTAGCAGCTCTCCAATTGGACTTCAACAACGCATTCTTACACGGTACCTTGACCAAATATGTCCTTATAACTCAACCTATGAATTTTGTTATCCGACCAACCCTCCTCTTACCTGTGCCATGACTAAGCTATAATCGATTTGCAATCTCCTCATCGAACTTGACTTTCTAGTTCAAAAACCTTCGTCATTGCTTTGCGACAATATCGGTGCCACACAACTCTCTCTCAATCCTGTCATACACTCTCACATGAAGCACATTGCTATCAACATACACTTGTTTTGGGATCTCATTGAAAAATGATCAATAGTCGTCTCTCACATCAGCACACTTGATCAACTCACTGATCTCCTCACTAAGCCTTTTTACTGCTCTCGGTTTCCACTTCTCCATAGCAAACTTGCCCTCGCCAATGGGTCGTCGATTTTGCGGGGCATATAACATAATCTTGATCTCTCTTTCTCTTACATGATTCTCCCATATCTTAAGAATCCTTTTGTAATCTATTTTGTTTTACTGTTAATATGCTCTTGTATAACTATATAACCAAACTCTCTGTAAATTAATAAAGTTAAGCATTCAAGTTCTTTAATAATCTTATGCAATTCGGCTTTGCATCATTATCAATATAAGAAATTTTTGCATTTTACTATTAAGGTATTTAAGAAGTCTGTTTTAGCACCTTTGAACTATTAGTATATGTAGATTTCAAATTAAAAAATAAAAAGGTGTAGAAACATGTAAATCGTATCTATATAAACATGTATAGGGAGGACAACAAGCGTGTTGATATGATCATCTATTGAACTCGTTACAAATTATGTATTTTTGGATCTAGGCAAATTAACTGATAATAATTAATATATGAAAGAGACAGAAAAATAAAATACTTTTATTGACATATATATATATATATTAGATTTCTATATATGTCAATAAAAGTATTTGGAAAGATTTAAATAAGAGATGCTTACTATTTATAATAATTAGATAACTAGAATTTATTTTATTTTTTAAAATTTTATTGATTAATAATTTTAAATATTAGAATTCTAAAATCTTATTACCTCTAATTCTATAAGTTAGAAGTATAATTTTATTTCAATTCAATATAAAATGAAATGTGTTAATAAAACTAGATTCTTTCTTTTAAATATATATTTTCTTAGGGGTGGGCATTTTTTTCAATATAGATGAGAATATTGATTCCGGTCCTAATTTCGGTCTCGATTCAACCAAAACTAAAAGGGTTAGTATTAATCCTGGTACATGTTCCGATATTGAAAATCATGATTGGGACTGGGACTAATCTTGATTTTAGTCCTAGTCCTAAACAATATTAAGGTAAATATGTATGTGTTTATATATATAATTTGACCATTAATATTTAAATTCATAATGCACGATTGATTTTCATTTAATCATTTTTTTTTTAATTTCTACATTTCAAATTTGTTTATTCTACAATACTCCTTCAAATTACTCTCATTACTATTGCAACCTTTTAAAGTGAATTAAATGCTTCTTAAATTCTTTATCTCTCTCTTCTACCATTTAATCTTTTATTTTTTATTTTTATTCTTAATGCATAAGGCATTCCTTCTTCTTCTTTTCAAATATTACATGAAAATAAATGATCAGGAGTCGCGGTACCGTACCGATATCGCTCTGGTCCCAACAAGGCCGAGACCGAACAATGATTGATGATTTTGGTCTTAGTCCCAATATCAGATTTGAGATGGTCGGGACTGGAACTGAGACCACTATATTCCGATCACGACAGGTTTTTGCTCATCCCAAGTATTTTTTCTTCACATTAATATGGAAATAATATAAATAGAATTATCTTACAATATATAGTTATTTAAATCAAATTACATAAGAGAAAGATGTGTTACTTTATTTTAATATAAATTGAAATATAGAGGTGCATTCTTTCTTTTTAATATGTATATTTTCTTCACGTTAATATAGAAATAAAATAATATAAATAGAATTTTTAATATTCTAAAATATAATTATATTTTAAAATATATATCTTAAAGTATAATTTTATATTATTTCTACTTAAATAAAATTAAAAGAAAGAAAGATTAAAAAGATCAAGAATTTTTTGTACTGGTTCTTTAAGTCCAAACGTTCCATCTATTCTTGAATAACGTCTTTAAAAAGACTTCCACTTCGGTGAATATTTTGATAGAAGATGTGATTTTTTGGAATTGAAGTTTCTTCCACAAATCACTTAAGAGGGGTTGATTGAGATTATTTGAGCAACTTGAATAGTTTTATCGAGATTTTAAGAGAATTGTGCAAAAACTTCTAATTCTACAAACCGTACTCATTCCAATTTTGATTTGCCGGCTACTTGTTTTATAACTTTTAATTTAACTTAGAGTCCTACTCTAAAGATAGAAAAACCTACTCAATAGTAGATGTAATTCTAATATTAAATAGATTAGCGGGAAAGAATATTTATCTCTTTATCATAAAAATTACATTAATAAGAATATAAATATTAACATCTCCCTTTTGGGTCTCAACTCATATTGATAAAATAGTTATACTTCCTTATGCGAACATATGGAGAGTGGGAAGGAAAAACTATCCGTCCAAAATGAGAATGCATAGAATATATACGTATAGAGGGATAGGTTTCATTAATACGCTTTTTTATACATTCTTTTATATTACTTTTACGTCATGAAATTAAATATAAAGGTTAAAATTTCTCGAAATTTTAACTAATCCAAAATAAACCTAAAAATCACCCTTATTATCATAGAAATTCAATCTGGCCGCCGTCCCTCCACCAATTCTCTGCAAATTCGGGATGCCACCACCACCAACAATCGGAACCCACCCCACCAACCCAGATCCACCGCAAGTAAAATAGATTACCTTTTTGATCATCATAGTTCAAAATCGCAGATGGTATGCAAAGTTAAATGATCTCCAGCATCATTTCTCTCTTCAGAATTTTCTGCAGATGCATGATATATATAGTTCAATACAAGTGATAGAAAAAAAGTGATAAACCATTTTTTTCTGATACAGGGAAGCCTTGAAACTGCAAGTCAAGGGTCGAACTAGCGTAGAAATGTGTAACAGGGTTTATCGGAGTCTAGAGCATGATTTAGAACATGTTCGAAACCAAGAACATAGGGATTTGGCTAATAACGCTAATTATTTTGTTCATCATAATGGAGTCATATTGAAAATGCAAACCACTCCTACAGTCTTAGATCAAGGTACTCGTAGAAAAATACAAGCTGAAAATACTCCTAGGAACTCTTAGATCAAGACACAGTCTTAGATCAAAACATTCCTGCAAGCTTTTATATCAAAATAGTCCTAATCAAAATACCTACGAACTATAGCAATAACAACAATCTTAGAAAAATCAATCCGTCTAGAAAAGTTTATATTCAATGGTTTCCTATGAACTCTAGCGGCTAGTGTCGGCGATTGGGTTGGGGTTGGTGTGGTGGGTCGCGGTGGGTCTTGGTAGAAGCCATAATTTGCAAAGAAATTAGTAGCATAACGGCAGCCGGATTGAGTTTCTAAATGTGAAAATGGGGTAATTTTTAATTTTATTTTGGATGTATTAAAATTTCAAGCAATTTTGATATTAGGATATAATTTTATCAATTGGTCTAAAAATTATGTAAAAAAGTATGGTCATATTAACTAGATTCATTACACGTATATTTAAATCGATATCATATTTATAATGTAACGCCTGCCCTACTAGTTGTTTAGGTTATCAAATATTTTTCTTAGGGAAACATATATTGGGTGCGTTGTTTTTCCTTTTTATTATAAATTTTTTTTTTGTTCCTTAAAATTAACTTTATTTCCAAAAGCGGTTTGAAGGATATACATAATAATTTGAAAATACAGCGGAAGCCTTTGTCATAGAAAATAAATCTCAAAACTTTTTAAACACCTTATTCTTTATTTGAATATACATATACATAAGAAGTGTAAATTTTTAAACTCATTACTTACAGAGGTCGGGTCTCATATGTATAATCTCACGGACTGATAGCCTCCATTCATCTGTTCCTTAGCTTACCGCCTTACCTTTGTAATTTCCTACAATACAGAGTAGATATCTATGAACTAGAAGCTCAGTAAGGATAGTGTCCTACTCACATCGCTATTCTTTTTATGATTATCGTGAGTTAGTGCTTTTATGACCTATATCTAACATGCATATATTCCTATCATTCTACATACTTGGGCCTGAGGATGCTACCACCGGCATGTCAACTGATATTTAATCAGCGGTCCGCTTATGACCGTTGCAACGATCCACTTATGACATTTTCTTTAATATCATTTAGGGTCCTTTTTGATCAATAATCGATCATTCTTTTGACCCGGCAACACCTCACTTTAATATTATGCATGCTTATGCTTCTTATTTATTTTCGCATAACATTAACTTATAGAAATATGAGCATATGCACTTAATCTTTAAAGTTTGTACTCTTCTCAAAACCATTCTGCTATATTATGTTTATTCTAATTAAAATCCTTATTTCTAGCATGGTAATCATAATATTTCATTTCTACTCAGCATGCTATAATTATAATCCTAACGTAGACATAACCAAGTCATCATGCTCAATAGTTAATATTATCCTAAATTAATATAATTATAATCATAATAATAAACAGACAATATCTGGATATTACAGTGAGACTATACCTACGAAAAAATTTGGTTGATCGGAGATCTTGACTTTCCTCTTTCTCTCTTTCCTTCCCTTTCCTTCCTTTCTCTCCTCTCCCTTTCTCTCATTTCTCTCCTTTTCCTTCCCTTTCTTTCCTTTCTCTCCTTTTCCTTTCCTTTCTTTCTTTCCTTTCTTTCTTTTCTTTCCTTTCCCTCTTTTTCCCTTTGCTGCTGGTACATACTGCGAAGGAGCCTTTTATAGGCATCAAGTAAGAATGTCTACTCACTCTTTTAGTTTTAATTAGTGACAAGTGGGGGCCACATGTCTAGGAATTGTTTTGTTCAAAAATAACTAAGGATGAAAAAAACGTGGCTACAGTAAGACATGCAGTAAGAATTTTTTTTTTCTTCTTACACTTAAGCCCCCATTAAGTTTTGAAATTATAAAAAAGTTCTTAATTATTTATATTATTAAAATTAGGTATAGGTGGAAATTAAAATTTACTAATAAGTCCACTTTAAATTTATTTTCTCACTACTATACCTAGTCTAGAGATATTGGGGAATTACATATAAAATAAAGGATTTAATTCCAACTTTAGTCTTTGAACTTTTACGAATTCATTGTTTGAAAAATGAAAAAAAAAATGGTGTTACAAAAAGAAACAAAACATTATCTGATTTTTTGTTAAAAAAACAAAAAAGGAATCAAAACGATCACGATTTTTTTTTTTTGCAAAAAATTGATCGATCTAATTTCTTCACGATGTATCAAAATTGAATTGGTCTGATTCTTTATGAGGAAATTAATTGGGTCAATCTAATCATTCACGAGTAATAAGATACAATCGATTCGGTTTTTCCTTACAAAGAACCAAATCAATTCAAATTTTTTTTTCCCGAAGAAGAAGATACTTAAAAAAAAAACAGAGCTAAAAGTTCGGAATCCCACAAAAATAGTCATACTAGTGAAAGCCCCCAAGACTTTCAATAACAACTCATGACTCCCAAAATTTAAACTCAACTAGTTTAAGCCCCAAAACTAACATTTTTCATTAGTTGACTAACATCTGTTAGTTGACTTATATCTAGATCCTACTAAACCCAATTCTTGTCAAATCCGAACACCTGCCTAGCATAATGAAAAATAATAATTATTGATACAGATTTCCATTCAGATGAAGGGATCCACGAATACCAGTATGCTCTAATATTGGATGGACCTATAAAGACAAAAATAAGAGACCACGCCAAGATGACGGCCTTTGTATCCCTCTCTGATGATCAAATTAATGAGGATTTTGAGAGAATTCTTAGGAGCTAATGATTAAAGTAAAATGGTTGTACATTCTCTCCATTAGATATTGTACCTTTTATACTTTTGGTATGGATACAAAAACCTTAGTGGGCCTGAATATGGGTCAAGTTGTCATTGACCAACTTACATACCCCAAAGATTCGGCCCTTTTGGAACCGCACTTGGAAACCCCACATCACCCTCATCCCAGCAAGTTCACTGCACACATTCGGCCTCGGGCATCTTCGAGTAACAGAAACAAGTTTGATCATCTAGGTTGGAGGTTCCCTGCACATGTTCAGCCTCATCCTTGAAAGGTCGGCCTCATCCTTAAAGGGTCAGCCTCCTCCTTCGATCGGGTACCATTGTGCATGCCATGGGCTATGGCCGCTACCTAACGCCTAAGACCATTATTTGGTTGATCCTAACAATAATAGTAAGAAAGAAAGAAATGTATCTTCTTCTTCCATTTTTTTATTCTTTTCTTTCTCTCCCCTCCATTAATAGTACTCATCCTCCGTTGACAAAAATTCGTCTTAATCATTCTTAAAAAATATTACTTTCTTTTTCCTTTCTTTATTTTTTTTTCTTCATTTTTTGTAAAGATGGGAATTATTACTCTCCATAATAATTTAGAAAACATTGTTCCTAATTTAGAAGAGACCACACTCTTCAAAATGCATAGGAGTGTTGCTAAGAAAATGGATAGGAGTGTTGCTAAGAAAATGGAGCAAATAGGCTGAAGAAATTCGCGACCCATTTATCGGGGGTCATATTTGGTTAGGTACTTATGATACAGCAAAAATGGCCTCATATTTGGTTAGGTCTCATTATAATATAAAGATATTTTTTGTTTGTTAAGTATTATGATATTGAAAATATTGGAACGATTGTTGTATTAATTTGAAGACACTATAATTATTAATAAGTATGATTAATTAAAGATAATGTTAATATTATGATTATGATTATTATATAATATGTTCAGTGAAAAATAAAATGATTTTATTAATATGCTAAAAATGAGATCTGATATAAACATAATATAATATGATAATTGAATAATAATATAAGTTTTGATATATTATTATGAAGACTAACTATATTTCTCCCCATGCTATCCAACTATGTTTCAGAAACCCTTCACACTCGCCCTAAAAAAAAAAAAAAAGTCTATGAATCTGATAAATGTCTCCTCAAGTACGGGATGGAAATGGGCTATTATTATCTTAAAAGTACATCAATGAGCCCTATGCATATTATTGTTTCATTATAACTTGGGTCTATACTTCATACCTATTTACTAATACAAAAAAGATAATCCAATATTATTAATTATCTATTGCTATTTTCTTCAATATAATTAATTAAATTTGATTTTCATATTCAAAGAAGTATTTTTGAGTAAATTCTTATTCCATTTTTTTTTCATCGCCAAAAGTCATTTTGAACAGTTCGATAATATTGATTGGGATAGCAAGCATTATCAAATTCTTACATGCTTCTGTAATACTACTATCTCATCTATTTATGCACTCTTTGGCAGCTTTGATGAAGCAAAAGGTACTTGAGATATGCTAGCCTCTCGGTATTCTTCTGTGGATGGTGCTCACAAGTATCAACTTCTGTTTGAGTTTTTTCATCTGAGGCAGGAACATGGTTACAGTATAGATGATTTTCTTACTCACATGCAAGTCTTGTGGAATCAGATTGATGTTTCTAATCCTATTTCGAAAGATCCTACTGTTGTTGAGATGTATATTACACGTAGAGATCAACATCGCCTTCATCAATTTTTGATGGCACTGCATGATGATTTTGAGTCTATCAATATGCAATTTTTACATCGTTCTCCTCTTCCCACTTTAGACACTGCCATTTTTGAACTTGTCCACGCTGAGACTAGATCGCAGACTATGCGCTCTCAGCCGAGTCATACAATGTTGGCTGCACCATCCTCAAGTTCTTCGTCATTTCAGCAAGAGCATTATGACAAGTTAGATACTTCTCGACTTCCTCCTAAGTCTTGAGATAACAATTACTATCGCTATTGTCACCGTCGGAGGCATACTATTGACAAGTGTTGGCATAAAGGAAGATCTAATGCAGCAATAGTAGCTATTGCTCATACTGAGCCTAGTTTATGTCCAGCTGCATTATCTCTAGCTACTCCCTCTTCAAATGCTTCCTCTGGCCATGCATCAGGATCCTGTGTCACTTTATCTATAGCTGACTTCGAGGCAATAGTCAACCGGGTTATCCTATCCCACTCTGGTAATGCATCTTTCTTTGTCCTCTCAATCATGCCAGGTACATCTTCCCCTTAGCTTTTTTACTCTGTTTGTTGTAATCACATGACACCTCACCCTACTTCCTTAACCACATATGCACCTTCACCTCATTCCTCATTAATTCACACAGCCGATGGATCTACTATGAATGTTAAAAAGATAAGCACCATCAGTACACCTTCCCTTTCTCTTTTTAAAGTTTTTCACGTGCTTAAATTATCCTTCAATCTTCTCTCTATTGGCCAAATGTGTGAATTTGGATATAGATTTATTTTTGACTTTTTTGGTGTGCATATGCAGAATCCTTGCATGAACTAAACCTTTGGGATTGGGCATAGAGTTGGGTGCATGTTCGAACTCTCATCCTTTCACCTCCCCCACCATAAGCATCTCTAGCGCTGCCTTATCATCATCCCTATCTCTTGCACTTTGGCATTCGCGTCTTAGTCATGCATCTCCATCTCACGTTCATTTTTTAGCATCAAAAGGTTTGTTAGGTTCAGTGTCTAATAGTCCTTTTAATTGTATTTCATGCCAACTAGGAAAATAACCTGCGTTGCCTTTTAATAATAGTGAGTCTCATGCTACTGCTTCTTTTGATTTAATTCATTATGATGTTTGGAGACCTTCTTCTGTTGCTAATATGAGTGACTCGCGTTACTTTGTTATCTTTGTTAATGATTTCTTTCGTTATACTTGGGTTTTTTTTTAATGAAATCTCGTTCTGAATTATTGAATAATTATCAAACTGTTGCGAAAATGGTTGAACCCCAATTTTCAAAACCCATGAAAGCTTTTCGTTATGATAATGCTTTAGAATATACTCAAGATGAATTTCAAACCATCTTTAAGCATTATGGCATTGTTTCTCAATTGTCGTGTCCAGGGATCTCACAACAAAATGGTCGAGCAGAATGCAAACTTAGGCACATTTTAGACACTGTTCGTGCTTTGATTCTTTCCACATCTCTTCCTACCCCATTTTGGGGTGAAGTTACTCTCATAGCTGTCTACACAATCAATAGATTGCCTACCCATATCCTTGATAATTGCACTCCTCACAAGAGGTTGTTTAGCTCTATCCCCTCATATCATTATCTTCGTGTTTTTGGTTCTGTATGTTTCATTTTCTCCAATCTCATGAGCACGCCAAATTTGAGCCTCGCTCTCAATTGGATTGTTTTATTGGATATGGAGTAGGACAAAAAGGCTACCGGTGTTATGATTCTGTCTCTCGTCATCTTCGCATCTCCCGTCATGTAGTTTTTTTTTTTTGGAACATCAACTATTCCACGAAGTCGGCAAATTCAACATGTCATCTTTCCCTCCCTTTACTACACTTTTGAGATTCCTCTTTCACCAACTTCCACTAGCAATGTCTTTCTAGAGTCTACCTCGCTTGAACAACAATCATCTGATGCTCCCAACACTGCTTAGCCTACGTCCCTAGGTTCTATTCCATCCGATGATCCGATTTGCATTTCATCACCTGACATTCGTCGATCTACTCGAGTAAGATCCCTCTCATCCCATTACATGATTTTCATTGTTTTCATGCCTTAGCTACCTTGCATGAACCTCACTCCTTTCGTGAGGCCTTCACTAACTTTATTTGGCAGGTTGCGATAAAAAAGGAACTTGATACTTTACACAAGAACAATATATGGGATCTAGTTGACTTGCCTCCTAGAAAGTCTATGGTTGGGTGTAAGTGGATTTACAAGATCAAGACTTGTTCCGATGGCACTATTGATAGGTACAACACTTGACTTATGGCCAGAGGTTTTACTAAGGAATACGGTGTGAATTATGAAGACTTTTGCTCTAGTTTCTCGTCTTTCCTCTGTGTGTGCTCTGCTGGCTGTTGCAGCCTCTCGACATTGGTCATTTTGTCAGATGGATGTTAAGAATGCCTTTCTTAACGGTGATTTAAGTGAAGAAGTCTATATGCAGCCACCCCCTGGATTATCTCATCCTATAAAAAATATTTGTCATCACCATCGAGCTTTATATGGACTTAAGCAGGCTCATCGAGCATGGTTTGCTAAGTTTAGCACTACTGTCTCTTGTCTTGGCTACTCTCTCAGTTTATATGATTCAGCCTTGTTTATTCGCCGCACAGACCAGGGTACCATACTTATTCTACTATATGTTAATGACATGATCATCACTTGAGATGATATCACTGGCATTCAAAAACTTAAATAGTTTCTTAATCAACACTTTGAGATGAAAGATCTTAGTCATCTAAACTATTTTCTTGGTCTTGAGATCTCTTCTTCTTCTTATGGTTATTACTTGATACAGGCTAAGTATATTTCTGATCCACTTTCCCGGGCCAATATCATAAACAGCAAGATTGCTGACACTCCGACTAAGCTTAATATTCATCTCACTCCTGATGATGGCGAACCTCTTCGGGATTTTACCTTGTATAGTTGGTAGTCTTGTTTATTTCACTGTCACTCGGCCTGATATCTCATATGGTGTTCATCAAGTGAGTCAGTTTATGGCTGCTCCTCACTCCACTCATTTCTCAATTGTACTTCACATTCTCCGCTACTTGAAGGGAACATTATTCCATGGGCTTTACTTCTTCTTTTAGTATTCTCTTCAGCTGCATGCTTATACTGATGCAGATTGGGCGAGTGATCCGACAGATCGTCGTTTTACCATTAGTTATTGTTTTCTACTTAGCACTTCACCCATCTCTTGGCGAAGTAAGAACCAACTGTGGTTGCTCATTCTAGCACCGAGGTAGAATATTGTGCTCTTGCTAACACTACCTCAGAGCTTCTTTAGTTGCGATTGCTATTACAGGATATGTGTGTCTATGTATCCTCTACTACTCTTATATATTGTGATAATATAAGTGCTATTCAGATTGCTCATAATGATGTTTTTCATGAACATATCAAACATATTGTGATCGATTGTCATTTTGTCTATCATCATCTTCTTCAGGCCTCACTATAGCTTCATTTTGTCATGTCTCGAGATCAGCTTGTGGACATCTTCACAAAGTCACATCCTCTAGGGAATTTTCGTGATCTTGTATCCAAACTCAAGTTGGTCTCTCATACTCCACCTCGAGTTTGAGGGGGACTGTTAATTTATATTTATAGTGTGTATCACATCAGTTATATACATATTTTTGTCAATATAATTTGAAACACTAAAGAGTTTGTCTTGAGTAATTAAGGGCTTATTGAACCTGTACAAGTGAAGCCAAGCTTCGCTTGTGTAAAGGATTTGAAGCATGTTAACGAGCTTAACAAAGTGGTTAAGTTTACAAGATAAACTTAAATCAACTATGAGCAATGTATTTAAGACTTGACTCATTTCAAACGTCGAGTAATTTGTTTAACAACTTCTCTATTTTTTATTTATTTTTTATTAAATTTTTTATTTTCTTTCAAACAAACCCAATAAATCAATCTTAAATCACCTGTAGCTTCCTCTATTGAATCCACATGTATGTTTTGTCAAACTTTCACCTCTTCGAACTACTCGTTAATGAGACATTCATGTATTTAAATGGTATATAATTACATAACACGGCAGATCTTATTACAATCATAAACATTATGCTATAAGAGTATGCTATAAGAGTGCATTTATATTTATCCAATATGCTGTAAAAATATATTTATAATTATAATGAGATTTGATATAGAACGGAGCCAACAAATTTATTTAGGGTGAGCAAAAAATATATATAAATATTTTTATATATTTATAACTTGTAATTTTTAAGTTGATATAAATTAAATTTTAAAATATTTATATTTTTATTCTATTAATTTAAAAACGCTTGGGAGTAGTTATGGAATTAGAAACGAAGATTAGCACAAACAAAGTTTAACTAATAATAATTATAAATAGTACTCATTTACAGAAGTGGTGCCTACCCTCACTGCCCCTCCCTTCGACCCCGGATTTGATATATCACGTGACCTTATCCTATAATTTTTCACTTTTAATTATACTTTGCAATTGTCATTTTGATCTGTGGAAACATTTTCTAATTATTAATTTAATCATCCTCCATCCGGTTCTAATTGACTTGTAAGAATTGGTCAACGAGGGTCAGATGATTTTCCTTAATGGTTGAATTTGGACTGTCGTGGTTTGATATCCAGCTAATAAGGAGTCATATTCACATTCGTATTTATACGTATTCCTCTCACCTTCTCCTATACTAAATTTAATGCATTTAGCTAGAATATTCGTATTGAGAAAACTTGTACATAGCTTCGGATTGATTATCAGAATTTATTACATTCTCTTATTTGACAACGACATTGATCATATGATCTCAACTCCCCCGAAATTTGATTGAAAGATCGATCGATGGATCGATCGACATGGATGGGGTTCATAATTAATTCATGGAATATCTTTTTTTGTTTGACATAACCTTATTTTAAATACGAGATTTGATTACTTAATGCATACGTTACTTAATTAATTGCGATTTGAATGAGATTGATTTTAGATTATTATTATCAAGTAATTAAGTAGCTTGCTCGATCGTCACAGATGTTTTAATAACACCTGGAAATGTAGTTTTATTTTAAGCTGTCAGTTTCATTTCAATCCATTACATATATATCATCAACAAATAAATTTCTCCCATATCAGAACATGTATGTAAATTACTTTCCTCGATTCAATGTCGGAAAAATACACATGACATTATGACAATAAACATAGTACGTGATAATTAATTAACAACTAAGACTTCTATCATGTTTTTTTTTTTTTTTTATACCATATTTCCGAGTCTCCCAGTAGTTATCTAACTATTGTTTGACCAATTCCATACCGAATGTCAAGTCACCGGGCCGTCGTGAACAGACACCGGAAGTTATAGACCTCCACCCCCTTTGAGACGTAGGGGTGGTTAGTTGCAAGACTTCTGTCAATGTGTATAAAACATTTTGTTTAATTATTATATGGAATGAAGATAATTTACTGTTTGATTCTTGATTGGATAAATATTAATTTTTCTTATTACTTATTTAGAGGGTGATAATTATGTTATATAAGGAAATTATCGTGTTATTTATCAACTAATTAAACATAAATAAATAAAATATTACTCTTATGACGTGAAATTTTGACTAAATTATTTTGTAAATTTGTTAAATTTTCTCTTTATAAGATAAAAAAAAAATAGTAAAAATAGTAATTAGACATGTATTAGAAAAAATAGTTTTGAGTTTAGTAGTTGTCGTTTGTTGCACTATCCATTCACAATCCCTGTGAAAATAAACAAATTGCAAATACGAAGAATGTGCAATCTCTCTGTCTCAAGTTCTCTCTCTTTCTCTTTCGTTTTCTCTCTCATCAGTGCAATTACACCACTCTCGCCCACCATTAAATGCAATTGCACCCCCTCAATACCCACTGCAATTACTCCTCCTGCCATATTTTCCTCCCTCTGTTCCCGTCCTACCCCTTTCCCTTTCGCTCTTCCTTCTTCCTTCCCCTTTCCTTTTTCCTTCTGAAATCGTCTATCTCTTTACCCCTTCAAACCCTACTTCGCCGCCTAATGCGACGGCTCAAACCCTTCTTTCTTCCCTTTTCCTCTCTCTCTCTCTCTCTCTCTCTCTCTCTATATATATATATATATATATGTATGTTGTGTGTATGTATGATCTTTTGTTAGCGAAGATATGGCTAAAAGCCTAAAATATATATATTTATAAAAAGCAAGAGATCATGCATATGCAATACATAGTGTGAACAGTGAAGGAAAAAAGTTGGATTTTTCTCCGAGATCCTCGTGGCTGTTATGTAAAAAAGAAATTCGTTTTGGTCCGTTACGAATTTCCTTCTTCTTTTTTTTTTCTTTTTCTGGGTTTTATCAAAATTAGTCAACTCTTTTGATATTCTTCTGTCTTCTTCTTTCTATTCTCTTCACGTAATTAGTGACAGATAGGACACTCAGTGTGTGTGTGTGAGAGAGAGAGAGTTTCTTACAAAATCAAAAAACTATCTGTCTGTTTTTTTCCCACGTTGTAATAGTCTCATCGTCGTGATGTTATAAGAAAAGTTTCGAGGTGGAAGAAGATGAATGAATGTTAATGGTGAGTTGGTTGGATCATCTTCAATAGTTATTCGTCTTTCATATAATTAGGTCAGTGTTGCTATTCTTGATCGAAGAAGAGTCGTTCGTATTTCGTATAATTAGGTCAGTGCTGCTACCTCTTGATCCAGTTCTCGTAAAACTTTCTGATTAAATCTGTCTCTCTTTTTCTCTTTTCTTTTTTTTTTTCTTTTTTTTTTCCTTTTTCTAGCTTTGATTCTCTACAAACTTTTTCGTTTTTCCCAACCTCTAGATCGATCTAGATTCATGTTCTTCAGGAACCAAAAAAAAAAAAAATTCACTATGTTTTATATTAGAAATTATATACCTAAAGAAAATTATCTTTTATGCTTGAGATTTTCTTATAAATCGGCATTGCAAGAGAAATCCTTCTCGGTAATCGGAAAACGCGTTGCTTCCAATCAGTCAACTCAAAATTATATATATATATATATATATTCCCCCCCCCCCCCTCCTTAAATTGCTTTTTTCATTTTTCTGACATGGGTTTACTTTTTTAACCTAACAAATTTGAAGAACAAGTGTCAAATAGGGTTCTAAGTTTTAAGTCTAACATACAAGTCTCTCACTTGTAGACTTGCAGTCCCATACAGTGTATGTATATATGATGTGTATTGATTTCTTCTTGCTTTGTGAAGGAAACGTTTTCTATTCTGTAATTTTCCTTTTTCTTTTTGTTAGATTGAAAACCCATAAGATCATTGATCGGAAACCTAAAGATCTACAAAGATGTTCCAACCGTACATGTTGGAGAGTCACCAAGTACTCCACCCTCTAGATCACATGACACAGAACACATCGGAAGACAGTGATCCAGCCGGAAGAATGGGCGGTGATGATGATTTTGACAGTGCTACAAAATCCGACGGCCTTGACATAGCCGCTTCAGGTGGCGGGACCGGTGATGACCAAGATCAGCAACGCCGCAATAAACGGAAGCGCTACCACCGCCACACTCAGCATCAGATCCAAGAAATGGAAGCGTAAGATCCTTATAGGAAAGGAAAAAAAAAAAAAAACCGGTGGTGCTCATATATATGTTTATTATTTAGCTTGTTGATTTGACTCAGCGTAGGGAATCTCCAGTTTCGATCCAAAATCTAGTTTAGATGAATATTCAAACGCAAATTACTCGAGTTTTCTCAAACCTAAAGTACTTTTGACTGAACTACTCTAGCTTAGTATCAAAAAACCCTAAATCTATTTATAAATTGGTTTTAGGGTTTATTGAATATCACAAAAATATGAGTTTATTTGAGTTTGATTTGTTTTGTATGTTTTTTATCTAGATTTTTCAAGGAGTGTCCACACCCAGATGACAAACAAAGGAAGGAACTGAGCAGGGAATTAGGGTTAGAGCCATTACAAGTCAAGTTTTGGTTCCAAAACAAACGTACACAAATGAAGGTAAAAAAGGAAAAACAACAACAAAAATTTAATCACGTCATGTGATATATATTCTTAAAACAATGATTTTCCTACTTTTAAGGATTTCCTGTCTTTTTTTCCCACTTACTTTAGACCTTTTTCTTCACGTGACGTTGCAAATTTCTCTTCTTTTTTTTTAATCTAATCCCGAATGTATCTTTTTTCTCTCTTTTCTTTTTTTAATTACTCTTATTATCATTATTATTAATAGACGCAACATGAGCGGCATGAAAACACACAGCTTCGAAATGATAATGAAAAGCTGAGAGTTGATAATATGAGATATAGAGAAGCTCTTAGCAATGCCTCATGTCCCAACTGTGGAGGCCCGACTGCTATCGGAGAGATGTCGTTTGATGAACATCATTTGAGGATTGAAAATGCCCGTCTCCGGGAAGAGGTATACAAACCAGCATTTTCTCTTCATTCATCACATTTTCCTGATTCGCTCCAAACTAGTGTTTTTACTAATTGGAAATCATTCATCACATTTTCCCTTTCTTTCCTAGATTGATCGAATTTCAGGTATAGCTGCGAAATATGTCGGCAAGCCGAATGGAAACTTCCCATGTAGTCTCCTCTCTCCATCCAATATGCCACCTCGGCCACTCGAACTCGGCATGATGAATTACAGTGGGCCCACACCGGCCAGTATTGGCGGCGGTGACATATATGGAGGGGGAGGAGATCTTTTAAGGTCAATCACACCACCAACCGAGGCCGATAAGCCGATGGTAGTAGACCTAGCGGTTTTGGCTATGGAGGAACTAATCCAAATGGCTCAAATTGGAGAGCCGTTATGGATGACAAGCGTTGATGGGACGAACACCGTAGTGCTCAATGAGGACGAGTATCTGCGATCATTTCCTAGAGGAATAGGTCCTAGGCCTTCTGGGTTTAAGTGCGAAGCTTCGCGTGAAACTGTGGTTGTCATCATGGATCATATAAACCTCGTTTCGATGCTCATGGATGTGGTAATTGATCGAGTTAATTAATTGAGCTTTATTTCTTTATGTTATATAATGATATGGAAGTTGGTTTTTGTTTAAACTAATTAACTAATTTATCCTTCTTGTATTTTTTTTTTTAATTTTAATTTTAATTCTAAATTTACTAATTTAGAATCAGTGGTCGACTGTGTTTTCTGGGATTGTCTCAAGAGCTATGACGCTTGAAGTATGGTCAACTGGTGTTGCTGGAAGTTACAATGGTGCTGTTCAAGTGGTATGCACATATGTATTTATATATATTTATTGGGAATGGGTAAAAATTTTAGCCCTCTCGGAATTTATAGTAAAACATGATGAGGTGACTTGATCTGAATGGCTGGAGTAAATGTTGGGAGTAGGCTAAAATGCTTGCGAGAATGAATATTTTTTAATTTTTTTAGTAACATATTCTATGTTCATTAAAGGGTTAATTCAAGAATCTATGTTAATTTATATCACTATATAGTTGAAAATAAGAGGTGTTCAGTCCATATAACAAAATGGATATTAGCTTACTAGCTATATTTACTTCTTGTCCTAATTTGTATTGACATTGCTTTACATCTAAAATAATTTGCATGTATATGAATTAATATAATTGCAAATTTGTTTTCTGATCAGATGACATCGGAATTTCAAGTTCCTTCACCACTAGTTCCTACACGTGAGAGCTACTTCGTAAGGTACTGTAAACAGCATGCTGATGGCACGTGGGCAGTGGTTGATGTTTCCTTGGACAATCTTCGCCCGAGTCCAATTCCATTGAGATGTAGAAGAAGGCCATCTGGTTGTCTAATCCAAGAAATGCCCAATGGCTGTTCAAAGGTATTGTATAAGCTAGAATTAAGTTTATCAAACTGACGTTTTAAATAACGTTTTATACATGTTGGATGTTATTTGTAACTTTTGTATAGGATGTTTTCTAATCAAACGCTGTTTGGGGTTTTGTTAAGGTAACATGGGTGGAGCATGTAGAGGTGGATGATAGAGGAGTTCATAATCTATACAAGCAGCTTGTAAGCTCGGGTCATGCATTTGGTGCAAAGCGTTGGGTTTCGATCTTAGACCGTCTGTGCGAACGTCTTACCAGCGCCATGGCAACCAATGTCCCAACCGGTGACGTCGGAGGTATAGTTTATTATTAACTATTACGAAAGGAAGAAAGTAATCGAACTAATTCTTGTATGTTTGGATTTTTATATTTTTTTTTTTCGTTTCTTGATTTAGTGTTTACGAGTGAAGATGGGAGGAAGAGCATGTTGAAGCTGGCAGAGAGAATGGTGATAAGCTTCTGTGGAGGAGTGAGTGCGTCGACAACACATACATGGACGACACTTTCTGGCACTGGTGCTGATGATCATGTTAGGGTTATGACAAGGAAGAGCATAGATGATCCAGGCCGACCTCCCGGTATTGTGCTTAGTGCTGCTACTTCCTTCTGGCTTCCCGCTCCTCCCAAAAGAGTTTTCAATTTCCTCCGTGACAAAAATTCTCGTAGCGAGGTATACTCATCTGTCTGTTTTGTCTGATATATATACGTTTAACTGAAATATATACCATTTACATACTTTAAAGCATATAACTAATCCAACAGTGGGACATTCTATCAAATGGTGGAGTTGTTCAAGAAATGGCACACATTGCTAATGGCAGAGACACAGGCAATTGTGTCTCTTTGTTGCGGGTAAATGTATGTTAATCATCTGATTAATTTCAATACAATATTATTAACATTTCATAACTAAGTGTTTGCTTAATTCTCTTTATGTTGTTGTAGAGTGCAAATTCAAGCCAGAGCAACATGCTAATCTTACAAGAGAGTTGCACAGACCAAACAGGCTCTTACGTAATCTACGCTCCCGTCGATATAGTCGCGATGAACGTTGTCTTGAACGGAGGGGACCCAGATTACGTGGCACTACTCCCATCAGGATTCGCTATCCTACCTGATGGAACTAGTTGTTCTTCATCCAACGGTCATCATCAAATCAGTGCAGGATCGTCATCGTCATCTGCACCGTCATCTCCTGGTGGTTCCCTCTTGACCGTTGCTTTCCAGATTCTGGTTGATTCAGTTCCAACCGCTAAGCTGAATCTTGGCTCAGTTGCTACTGTGAACAATCTCATTGCCTGCACTGTTCAAAGGATCAAAGCTGCTTTATCATGCGACAATGCATGAAAAAATTATAGTAAGTTCAACCAACAAAAAAACATCATCTTTTTACTCGTCATTTTATATATACTTTTGTGTCTCTCTTATCGTCATACTAGAGATTGAAACTGGAGTTTGCATAAACTAGAATCTAGTTAAATCCATTTGGGTAGTCTTATAAAATTGACCTTTAGAATCAAAATCCAGTTCGAAATAAACAAGTGCTCTTAATTGATGTGTTTGATTAGTTATTAACATCATCTTATGTTTCAGTTTCGACTGCTTATCTGAAAAAAGCTTCGATTCGAACCTGGTTAAAATTAGTTTTGTGATCTAAATCAGAGAGAATCTAGCTTCAAAATCTGGTTTAAGAAGGTGTTTAGTAGCGGGTCCCATCTATTTCATTTGCATCACATTTTGATTAAGTTTGTTAAATCTCTATGCAGGATGCTAACAAAGTAACAAGGTTTGGAGAGTTTTATTGGCTGGTGAAAGGGAAAAAAAATGGAGAAGTCAAGAGCGCACCTACAAGATCCTCAATTTCAATTTTATAACATTCCTCACAACAAATTTAAGTGGTTTTTTTAAGGATTAGGGGTTCGGGTATTGACTTCCTCAATCGAATCGGATTTAAGTAACAAAGAAGAAGAGGGCTAAGTGAGCTTAAGACTTCATTAATTATAATGTTAGTTGTTAATTTGTGTTTTCTTGTTCCAACAACACTTTCTAAGAGCTTTTGTAGTTAGAACTCTTTCCGTTTGTCTCTCTCTTTAAGAGTAGTTCTAAGTTTTTTTCTTCTTTATAATGTGCTGCCCAGCCAAAATAACCCCCTACCTGACAATGTCTTCTGCCCAGATCCACGGAATAAGTAAAATAACATTAAAAAGAGTGGCATTAAAATCAAGACTTCAAAAGAAATCAAAAGAAGGAATGTCTATATTGATAAGAATCAAGAATGTCTATAATGAAGAATCAAACATTAAAAAAGAGAGAAGATCAGAGGGGATTCAAAGAAAATTGTCGGGGCAGGTTGTTATGATGATTGCACTCAAACTCTCTTCTTCTGACCCAATGCGGGTCTCTTGCCAATAGCGGCAGTCTTGCTCGAGCGTGGCAATAAGCCTCGCAAGATAGCTAGAACGCCTAAACCCATGAAAGGGTAATACATCATCAACAGTTTATCAGATGCCTTGTTGGACCCCGTTAACTCTGATAGAATAGCAACCTGAAAATTTGGATGAAGAAAGTAACCAGTAAGCTATAGAGTAGTTCAATCTTCATTGTGTTAGAAAAGTTGGGCCGTTTCTGGTTTAAGTCATTAGCAAAACAAGAAGAATTTGAGAATCAAGCATAGCCTACCATGTAGATGATGTAATGAATTTTTAATTGTCGATATGTAATGGATTTTTATTATATTGATAAGTTTTCCACTTGTTCATAGACTTTGTTTTTCAGTGACAATCAAGAAAATTCATCAAAGCAACCAAAAACCACCTGTAAAAACAAAGGCAGCATACCCCAACAGCAAAACCAAAGGTTTCTGCGTTTCAAACTCAAATTTAGGTAACTTGTATTCTGGATAGAATGTGAGGATCTATAATGATTTATAATCCGAATAAAATATGGGGTTTCATAAACAACATGAGTTAAGGTGTATTCTGGTCTGCGTTCCTAAATCTTTAACTACTACGAAACAGACCCATTTTATTTGGCTTAAGAGATTCTTAGGTAAATTGAATTATGGTTAGATTGCAAGTGAAACTAAATCTATATTCATTTTACAGTCAGAAGAAAACGGGGTTCTGTGGGCAAAAATTCAGCTTTCAACCCCAAACTGTAGTTTCTGACGCTCAATCAAATGAAACAACCATATAGAATGAGATATAGCAAGCAAATAGGATGGTTTGAGATTATGTTCAAATAAGAGGTTGGTCTAAATTCTTACAAGTAGCGAGGTATACTCATCTGTCTGTTTTGTCTGATATATATACGTTTAACTGAAATATATACCATTTACATACTTTAAAGCATATAACTAATCCAACAGTGGGACATTCTATCAAATGGTGGAGTTGTTCAAGAAATGGCACACATTGCTAATGGCAGAGACACAGGCAATTGTGTCTCTTTGTTGCGGGTAAATGTATGTTAATCATCTGATTAATTTCAATACAATATTATTAACATTTCATAACTAAGTGTTTGCTTAATTCTCTTTATGTTGTTGTAGAGTGCAAATTCAAGCCAGAGCAACATGCTAATCTTACAAGAGAGTTGCACAGACCAAACAGGCTCTTACGTAATCTACGCTCCCGTCGATATAGTCGCGATGAACGTTGTCTTGAACGGAGGGGACCCAGATTACGTGGCACTACTCCCATCAGGATTCGCTATCCTACCTGATGGAACTAGTTGTTCTTCATCCAACGGTCATCATCAAATCAGTGCAGGATCGTCATCGTCATCTGCACCGTCATCTCCTGGTGGTTCCCTCTTGACCGTTGCTTTCCAGATTCTGGTTGATTCAGTTCCAACCGCTAAGCTGAATCTTGGCTCAGTTGCTACTGTGAACAATCTCATTGCCTGCACTGTTCAAAGGATCAAAGCTGCTTTATCATGCGACAATGCATGAAAAAATTATAGTAAGTTCAACCAACAAAAAAACATCATCTTTTTACTCGTCATTTTATATATACTTTTGTGTCTCTCTTATCGTCATACTAGAGATTGAAACTGGAGTTTGCATAAACTAGAATCTAGTTAAATCCATTTGGGTAGTCTTATAAAATTGACCTTTAGAATCAAAATCCAGTTCGAAATAAACAAGTGCTCTTAATTGATGTGTTTGATTAGTTATTAACATCATCTTATGTTTCAGTTTCGACTGCTTATCTGAAAAAAGCTTCGATTCGAACCTGGTTAAAATTAGTTTTGTGATCTAAATCAGAGAGAATCTAGCTTCAAAATCTGGTTTAAGAAGGTGTTTAGTAGCGGGTCCCATCTATTTCATTTGCATCACATTTTGATTAAGTTTGTTAAATCTCTATGCAGGATGCTAACAAAGTAACAAGGTTTGGAGAGTTTTATTGGCTGGTGAAAGGGAAAAAAAATGGAGAAGTCAAGAGCGCACCTACAAGATCCTCAATTTCAATTTTATAACATTCCTCACAACAAATTTAAGTGGTTTTTTTAAGGATTAGGGGTTCGGGTATTGACTTCCTCAATCGAATCGGATTTAAGTAACAAAGAAGAAGAGGGCTAAGTGAGCTTAAGACTTCATTAATTATAATGTTAGTTGTTAATTTGTGTTTTCTTGTTCCAACAACACTTTCTAAGAGCTTTTGTAGTTAGAACTCTTTCCGTTTGTCTCTCTCTTTAAGAGTAGTTCTAAGTTTTTTTCTTCTTTATAATGTGCTGCCCAGCCAAAATAACCCCCTACCTGACAATGTCTTCTGCCCAGATCCACGGAATAAGTAAAATAACATTAAAAAGAGTGGCATTAAAATCAAGACTTCAAAAGAAATCAAAAGAAGGAATGTCTATATTGATAAGAATCAAGAATGTCTATAATGAAGAATCAAACATTAAAAAAGAGAGAAGATCAGAGGGGATTCAAAGAAAATTGTCGGGGCAGGTTGTTATGATGATTGCACTCAAACTCTCTTCTTCTGACCCAATGCGGGTCTCTTGCCAATAGCGGCAGTCTTGCTCGAGCGTGGCAATAAGCCTCGCAAGATAGCTAGAACGCCTAAACCCATGAAAGGGTAATACATCATCAACAGTTTATCAGATGCCTTGTTGGACCCCGTTAACTCTGATAGAATAGCAACCTGAAAATTTGGATGAAGAAAGTAACCAGTAAGCTATAGAGTAGTTCAATCTTCATTGTGTTAGAAAAGTTGGGCCGTTTCTGGTTTAAGTCATTAGCAAAACAAGAAGAATTTGAGAATCAAGCATAGCCTACCATGTAGATGATGTAATGAATTTTTAATTGTCGATATGTAATGGATTTTTATTATATTGATAAGTTTTCCACTTGTTCATAGACTTTGTTTTTCAGTGACAATCAAGAAAATTCATCAAAGCAACCAAAAACCACCTGTAAAAACAAAGGCAGCATACCCCAACAGCAAAACCAAAGGTTTCTGCGTTTCAAACTCAAATTTAGGTAACTTGTATTCTGGATAGAATGTGAGGATCTATAATGATTTATAATCCGAATAAAATATGGGGTTTCATAAACAACATGAGTTAAGGTGTATTCTGGTCTGCGTTCCTAAATCTTTAACTACTACGAAACAGACCCATTTTATTTGGCTTAAGAGATTCTTAGGTAAATTGAATTATGGTTAGATTGCAAGTGAAACTAAATCTATATTCATTTTACAGTCAGAAGAAAACGGGGTTCTGTGGGCAAAAATTCAGCTTTCAACCCCAAACTGTAGTTTCTGACGCTCAATCAAATGAAACAACCATATAGAATGAGATATAGCAAGCAAATAGGATGGTTTGAGATTATGTTCAAATAAGAGGTTGGTCTAAATTCTTACAAGTTTGTGAGAATAAAACTAAACTATACAACAATCGAGTTTTAGCACCTGATTTTCCACATCAACATTTCATTGACAAAATCAAACTTTGTGAAACATGAATAATGCTCAAATAAAGGATTAAGCAGCAAATCTACCCCCAACGTTAAAAACCTAATTAATCTCTCTGTTATTTTTCTACAATGAAGCTTACACTTTTATCAACAATATCAGACGTCTAATCAGATCAGAGATCTAAGTAAAGGAAAAGCGGAAAGAGAAGAAGATACCATGGAAGTGGAAACAGAAACGCCATACATCAAACAGGTGATGTTGAACCAAGGCTTGGCAGCTAAGATGGCGTAAAGATTGAGAAGCGCGAGCGGCCATTGAAAGAGAAGCTCGAGCCAAACGATTCCTACGAAGAAAGCAGGCTTCTCAGCTACGAGATAGTCGCCATAGTCGCGAATGTACCAGGTTTTGAGGTCGACTAGGAATTCGGGAAAGAAGGTGAGAGGGAGACAGGTCTGGCCGTCGATGAGAGGAGCCGCGACTGCGATGACGAGGAAGAAGAGGAACAGAATGGCGTCGATGAGCTTTATCAGAGCACCCATTGCTATGCTTCGGAGTAGCTTCCTGCTGCTGCTGCTGCTTCTTCTTCGTCTTTTTTCTTTCTATTCGGTTCTCTTGCAGCGAACAGGGGGGTCTGCAAGACTAGATTTAAAGACGGTGGTCATTCAACGGGTCTGCTACTTATACGGAGACGATCTTCTTACTCGCACTTAAACGATGTCGCTTTTACTTTTTCCAAAGGCAAGTTGGATTTAACAGGGAGTTTTGGATGAAATTGAAAATTATTTTGTCATCTACATCAGACTTTTGAAAATTTATGTATTCACCCCATTTGAATAAAACATTGGCCAAATTAAACTTAATCCTTTCAAATTATAGTCTAATTTCTCGAATTATTACCATATTTAAACTATCACATTTTATTAAGATTTTCTTAAACTATCCTCATATGTCTTTTGGACTTTTTTTTGTAATCTCATACTTCTTATATTTTATATTTTTACCTCTAAAATTTTATTCTTATACTCACTAACTACTTAATTATTTTATATTATTTTTTCATCAATTCACTTTTTTACCACAACTATCATCAACACATTTACCGTCTTGCCTTTAATCATTGTTGCCGAAAGTAATTTTAATTTATAATTTTGATATATCTTTATATTCTTAATTTTTAATTTTATATTTTTAATCTAACTTTAATTATTTTTCATTTACTCGCTCCCAATACAACCTCCTACACCTTCCCCCACCACTACCGCCCCTCAACACCGCCACCCTTAATCATTAAAAAATAACTCTCTCTTGCCGAATCCTCGTCAAATCATACGGAGTCCAAATTTATTTCTTTCTTTTTAGAGAGAGAGATAGATTTTTTATGATGGAGAAGGGTGGTAGTGGCTTCGAGAAAAGATGAAGGATGTTATTTTAAAAGTGAATAAATATTAAAATAATTAAAAATAAAATTAAAAATATAAGACTACAATTTAAAAGTATACAAATAAATAAATATTTTCCCGTGGAGACGGTCAAGAGTTGGTAGAGGTAATAATAAAAGGGTAGATTGATGAAAAAATAGTAGATTAAAGAATATAAAAATAAAATTGTAAAGTTAAATTTTAAAAAAAAAAATTATAAATATGAGGGAATAATTTAATAGAATTCTTTGTAATATATGATAGTTTAAAGGAGTCTTTATGTCAATATGTCAATGTATAGTCCCAATCCTCGTACAAATCAATTATAATAGACTCTCATATTTTTCCCGATATGACTCGAACCGGAGAGGTTCCAGATTAGTACAGTAGCACTGAACTACCGTCTCATTCTGAAAAGAAAAGAAAAAAACAAAATACCTATTGATAGGTAATCTATACAAATTAATGATTTATTAAGCATGATGAAGGAAATACATATATAATATGATCTACATCTTCAAATTCGTTACCCTTATACAAAATAGTACAATTCGCCAAAGTCTCTTCCTTTTTTTTTTTTTTTTTTTTTTTTTTTTGGGTTTCTTATCCTACATACTCTATCAAAATCAACTCTAATTTCAGAGCCAATTGATTTTCGATATTAAAATGGAATGTGGATATATTACTCAAGTTGTCATTAACTTATTAGTAATTGTATACATACCGGTTCTAAAGCGACGGATTGGACTGCGCGTCCAAGCCTAAGCTAGCCCCTTGTTTCACATCTTGACTAGCCTTTCTCTTAAGTCTCTCTTGCTTAATCTCAATCTCTTTCCTATCGACGAAATGCTTAAAGCTTTTAAAGCTTGTTGCCCGGCTTGGCTGCCTAGAACTTCCCGGTTCAATCTCCTCAACATCCATTTCAGTTTCCGGCAAGAATTTCAAATATTGAAAGAGGACTCTAAGGAAGAACACAACAAGAGCAAGGAAGCAAGCGATGCCACAAATAAGAAAAAGTCCCCAGAAGCTGCTGAGAGATAAGCGGTTGTCGTCCACTTGGTTGACTTGTGCATTGCAGTCGGTATTTGACAGCCATTTATCATGGATCTTTTGGAGGTCGCCATTTTCGGAAAGTTGGAGAATGGCAGTGGATAGATCAACTGCTAGGGGTGAGTCCCTTTGGAATGCCTGTTTGACAAGTAAGGTGATATTAGCAGGAAAAGTTTATGTAAATTGAACACATGCATGAGAGTACTTTTCAAAGTTAAAAGGAGAAAAAATATCCACTCACAAATCCCCATCCACTTTTCGTGAACTCTTGTCCAACGGTCCTGAACTTGCATTTTGTATCCGACAAGAAGAGCTCAATGTAAGGAAGTTCGTCGACAATGGCCGCTACGCCCCCACCCCTAGGCCCACGCAAAAGAGCATTCTCATACTCTTCTTTCCCTTTCAACTTTACAATCCTTGATTCCAGTATATTGAGCTCATTCATCAAATACTTAAATGCAAAGGATCCTACTTGAACTCCAATCGGTTCAGAGCTCGAAATCAAGCTGTCGATCCCTTCAATCTTTGATGTCAGCTGTTGAACGGTCAGGATCGAAGTCAAACTAGCCGTGTAGCTTGAATTGATAATTAACACTACAAATAGCCATATGATCAGAACCAATCGCCCTAGAGTGCTGACCGTATTCTCTCCTGTCATTCAAGTTCAAGCAATGAGAATTTTTTAATGATTTCAGAATTTCAAAGTGTTGATTTCCAAAAATACAAGCTTAGAGATGAAATACATACTGTGGGAGAAAAACATCGTAGAGAAACTAAACCTGCATATCAGAAAAGAAAAATATCAATTCGCATTTTATAATGACAAAATAAAGCTAAGTGCAAGTGTCTACTAGTAAGAGCTTGTGAAATTCGAATTTTTACATTGGCAAACTCCATTTTATCAAAATTCCAATTTCAAATTCTAACCTGAACGCAATCTTAAACTTTTGTACTTAATTTAGTTATGACAGACAAACCAGAATATTGTTATGAGTTGTTGCCTAGGTGGGCCCCGGAAATCCTCATTACTCCGGTGCTCGAGAATCCAAACAACCGCTCCGACGAAAAGGAAAAAGAGACCAGTGACACACCACATCTGAAAAGTAAAGGGCCGGAGAAAAGCCCATGGGCTTGACTTCTGCTCTTTGACCGCAACAACTACAACAAGACCCGATTCGATGTAGGGTTGTGTGAAATCCACAATCCTTGTCCGATTTGTAGTAATCGTTACATCCCCAACAGCTGCATCATATTTCTAGACAGAAAAGATAAATAAATAAATAAATAAAAAGATGAAAATTACAAGAATTTGGGTAGAAGAAAAAAATGTGTCCGAGTCTAACTTAAAAGGAAGATCAATTACTCACATTTTGGGAAACATCATAAACAAGATTGCTATACTCGGGATTATCCTTTCCATTTCCATATAATATATACGTGTGTGGGACAGCATAAGGCAATAGATTCAAGGCAGCTTCAAACACATCAATACAAAACCCTCTAACCCCAGGTGGGTTCTTGTCTTTAGTAACATATTCTTGGTAACTAACTCGGTATGGGACCCCAATCCTTAATGGCTTCCCATTGTCTGGAAAAACCCATCCCCTAGGAATTGTCGTGGTTTCTCCAGGCCATATGACAGTATAAAGACCTTGACTACTAGTAGAAGTATTAGGAGGTTTTGTGTATAGAATCTCCGGAGTAACCTTAGAAAGACCAGAATAATTTGACCAATAACCAACTCTACGTGTACCTGTCCCACCAACGTTCAAAACATCAAATGCGGAATTTACTAAATTTTTCTCCGGATCGAATGCAATCTGGCCGCTCAAACCCGTGAAGTTCATCCTCAAAATTGTCTGGAGAAGTTGGGGCCCACCATCGAAAATACGGAGCGACTTCAAATGAAGCATGCTCCCATTCGTGTCATGCAGTTTCGGGTCATTAGAAAAAGATATGTTCCCTCCTTCCTTGAAGAAAAGGTCCAGAGCATGGGCCACTAACCATACAGAATCATAAGCATAAAGCGCATAAGAATTGAAGTTCACACTCCTCTCATATTTTAATCCCTTCCATTTCAACCTGAAATTTTTCTTGAGGGCACTATCCGGAGTATAATGACGAAGAGTGACAACACCTTGGATCAAATTCATTACATCTGAATTAGTCGTATCTAGAGAATCAAGAAGAGAAGGAAGCCAGTCGGTTGTGATCCAAACATAACCATTACCCATCATCTTGAGAGCCTTAGCAATGGAGAATATAGTCAAACCCGAGTCAGGGTTGACATGTACAACATAAACCCGAGATTCCATAAGGTTGACTTCAACCAACAAGTTGTTGATTTTGCTTCTAGAAGCTCCAGGAGTAAGGGCGGCTTTGTAAGAGATTTTCGCGCGTTTTTTTCCCAAAGCATCGCCTAATGCCGATATCCCATTTCTTCCATAATCATCATCTACGTAGATGGCTATGACTTCCCTCCAACCATAAAAAACGACTAGATCAGTTATTGCATTCATTTGAAAATAGTCGCTCTGTGTTGTTCGGAGGAAATATGGGTATTGAAGTGCCGCAAGAGTGGGATCCGTGGCAAAGGAGAGGAGAGGGATATGGAGTTCGGTAACAACATGGGATATGATATGGGCTATTCCCGATGATTGTGGCCCAATTGCAGCTACCACTTCGTCTTCTGCTAGCTGCAAAGCTATGTTTAAAAAATAGAGTTATTGAGTGAGACCATGTTTGTGCTCACAAAAACTGGTCAACAGAAATGAAACCTTCAATTTAGCAACAACATGGCAATAAAATATTAAAATTGGTATAAATAAGATCATTTGCTCCACCAAATTGAGCAAAAGTACACCTCTTATTCTTCTTGATTTTAAGCTGTCCGGAAATAAGCTTCTACACTGTATATCAAACAGACTTGAAACCCAACACATTCTTTTCCATGCAAAAGTTTTTGGAAAATAACCAACAAAGAGTTAGCAAGCTGCAGGGATTTGAACCAATATCCTAATTCTTGATAGCATATTAAGGCTCTATTTTGGTAAATTTATTTAATTTCCATTTTAGCAAAAGTGAATGTATAATGGTGGGATTGAGTTTACTTCATGGGTCTAAACTGAAGTAAGCTAAACAAACATGAGTACTCCCAGATGGAGCCTTAAATAACTAGTCATACCAAAAATCAAGATATTGAGAAATGTACATAACAACCTATATCAAGCAGCCATTATGACCAAAAATACGTATAATTCTCTGAGTTTTGAGGGAGGGGGCCGGGGGAGAGGCTGAGTTTTGGGAAATTTACCTTCTACAGTTCCGAGAAATCCGCTGCAATTTGTATCATGTGAGGTGACATTCAGTTTAGTCTGAGGAAGAATGCTTACATCAGCATTGACATCATCAATGGCGGCTAAAATAGCTGGTTTGGCCGACCTTCCAATAACCGAATCAAAAGTATACAAAGCCCCGATATTCACCACACTAGGCGTACTACTGCTTGCATTTCCGGTCCCCCCCATTGAGCCTACTGGCATCCACAAGCAAATGACCACTACAACAAGCATTCTAATGTAGACGAACTCCATGGATAAGGTTCCAAGAAGCCTGGCCAAAAGCTCTGCTTTAAAATTATTCATAGCCTGTAAAAGAAGAAAAACATAGCAACCCATTACAGAATGAAACCTAAATTCACAACCAAAAAAAAAAAAAAATGAATAATAAAATTTGGAAAGAAGATGGTGAAGAATTAGTCAACAGGATATTCACTAATTTACCTCAGAAAAAAAAAATGAAAAATACCCACATGGGGATTCCATTGTAATGATAAACTATCATATATATATTGAAAATGAAAAGAAAAGAAAGATTAAACTACAGAAACAAGTGGGGTGAAAACCCACATGCATAGAACTAAAATAAAATTGAGAGAGAAAGAAAAAATATAAAAAAATATAGCAATTTTCAGATTATTACCTGGAAGCTCAGTTGTGAAGTTAATTAGACAAGAATGAATCTAAAAACTTGTTCTTCTATCTAGAAATAAAAATGGAGGAGGGAGGGAGCTTCCTCCTTTCATCATAATAGAGTCAGAAAAGAGAACCTGGACAGAGCACTTGAAAACAGTATTTGCAAGCTCAAGGAAAGAATCAAAATTTCTCCCTTTATTTCTCAATTTTTTTTTTTCTTTTGTTTGAGAAATTCATACCGTAGTTGCTGATCAGCAGTAGTTTGACGGCTGCGATCAATCTGAAGTCAGTCTCGAGTGGGTCCCATCTGCAACTCCAACGTGGAACATGTGTCGGTATTGCTTCTCCAGGACAAAAATTGCTTAGGATCAGATGGAATTTTTTTCTCCATGCATACTTTCTCTTTACCATCACTACCCTTTTTTCTCTATCTATTTTTTTCCCATCTATTACGCGATACGAAGACCTCCCAACCAAAAAATAATAATAATAATAACAAAATAACAAAAAAATATATCTATGAACATTTTGTTAGAAAAATCGTCTGATTCATATCTTAGGAGAAGAAAAGTAGAGTCTAAAATTTAATTTGAAATTTTTTTAAATAAATATTTTTGTATATGTATATATTTTAGATAATTAATGACTTAAAATAAAGTATTGTAAATAATATTTATTTATGTACTATATATGTTTCTGTTTATTTTCATAAGCATATGCTTATTAAAATAAATAATTTTTCTATTTTTTTATTTATAAATATTTTTTATTATATTTCTCATATTTTTTATTTATAATGGTTTTTTCCTTTAAATTTTGAAAGAAAACAAAAAATTGTGAAAATTTCAATTTAAACTATGAGGTACTTGCATGAACCTGATTTAACTGTGAATTTAATAGTATAATATTAGCATAATTTAATAATATAATAAATATAATATTAGTATAAATTAATAATATAATTTAACTGTCATAAAATGTAGAGTTTGTTTAATAAGTCAACAATCAAATAGTGGGGAAGTTGACAACAAGTTGAATGGAAAGAGTGTTAATAGATATTAAAAAGAAAAAAGAAAAAAGGAATAAGTTATTATTTATATTGATATAAATATAAAAATATGAGAATTTATTAAATATTAAGATTATTTAATATATTATAAATATAATTTATTTAATATATGAGAATTTTTAATATTTGAAGTATTATATTATAATTAATTATATTAATATTTAATAGTTAAAGAGAACTTCAAATCATCTCTTTTTGATATATAGGAGGAAACAACGTATTGAATTATATTGGTGGCAACGACAAATCAAATAATCATTAAATTGTCTTTAATAAAGACTCTTTATGAGAGCCGTATGGGCCTCTAAGTACGGTCCCTGCATTCGGTAACTAATGACCTGACACCAGGACTGACATTAATTTATTCAAGGACCTCAATTTTATCAATTTAATTTTTTTTTTTTTTTTAATTTTATTATTCCAAACACTAAATTTAATATGATTTTATCTAACTAAATATGTTAAAAGTACCTTCATTCGAATATATCAAGGCTGTCCTAGATTTGACTTTTATTTATAATCTAAAGAAAAATTCAAATATTTTATTACTTTTTATTTTATAATAAATCGGTTTGATCCGAATCATGTTATCTATGAGCTTCAATTGGAACTGACTTAAGAGCAAATTAAAATACTTTAAAATATAAAACTTTAATTAAAATATTGGTGTAGCACTCTACACATCCCTTAAAGAAATGTTTGAATAATAAATATTGTCAATCAGGTCCAACGATTTTCTTTTTGCCTTTGTGGGGGAGTGGGGGGGCAAAAACTAGATCTAACCTAAGGGAGGAAAAACTAGCCATACGCATAAGGGCATGTTTGGTGGGAGAGGAGAAGAGGAAGATAACTTATTTTTAAAAAATGGTTAATTACATTTTTAGTTAATATATTGTTTGACTTTTACAAATTTATATTTTGATAGTTTCCGATCAACTTTTTAATTTATATATTATCTAAATCAGACTTTTTAATCATTCTGATCAATTTTTCTATAAATAATTGATGTGGCATGCTAATTATGCATGACTCATTAAAAAAAATATGTTTATTATTACTTCATCCTTATTCTTTCAATTTTTTCACTTTTCTCCTCTATTAAATTCTCATTTTATTTTATAATCTATTTTATAAAAAAATTTAAGAGAAATAAAACTGATCGATCATCTTCTTCTTCAAACAAAAAAATGAATTGAACTAAAAAAGAGATATTTGCAAATACGAAACTGACCTCCATCTTTATCTGTTCCTAGCAGTAGATATTTTTTTGTTAATAGTTTTGGTTCATCTTTTTGTTTCAAGATGAACCAATCAATTTTTTTTGCTAGGAAGAGTCCAATCGATCAGATTAGATCGATCCAATCGATCGAGTTTTTTGTAGAAATTTGAACTGATTCGATTTGATTTGCTTTTTCAACGAGGAATCAAATAGGTCTTTTTTTTAAAACTAATTTTTTCATTTTTCTCTAGAAATGAAAAATTAAATTATGGATTTAAAAATAGAATAGGAACTTAATAAGTTAGAAAAGTAGAAATAGTGATACAATAAGGTAGAAGTTATTAATGAATTGATTTTAAACAAACGTGGCATGCATAATCAACATGCCACATCATCCTATTCGCAGGAAAAATAATTGGAGGGATTAAAAAGTCTGATTTAGACTACATAAGAATAACAAAATTGATCGAAAACTACATATGAATGAATTTATAACTGTCGAATGGTATAATGACTAAAAATGTAATTAACCCTTAAAAAATTCATTCCCTTTTTTTGATGAGTTCTTAATGAAGGGGAGAGAGGGAGAGAGCTTTTGTGGAAAGGGAAGTGAACATTTTTGTTTTAAGGGTTTATTGATTTTGCATTCGTCCCTATCTTAGTGGGGTTTGGGTTCCTATTCTTCTTCGGGAAAAAAAAGTTGAATTAGAGTGGATTCCTCTCAATCAAATTTTTTACTAATCTGGTCGATTTTTTGTGAAAAATTCAGATCATTTTATAAATGAATTTTTTTAAAAAAATTGAAGCATAAAAGAAAATAAAACATTAATAGAGGAGAAAAAAATATATCTAAAAACTTAATTTTTATTTTATTTAAATGACGTAATATATTATATCAGTATGACACATCGTATAAAAAAGAATATATCAATTCGTTTACCAAAAAAAGTGATTAAAGGGAATAAGAAATTTGATTTCAAAGATATATGAATTAAAAAATTTATGAAAATTGAGATAAATATGAATTCATAAAAATTAAATAATAAAATAAACTTTTTTTTTTAGATATGTTTTTAACCATATTAATCTAAGGATATGACTCTCCTCTTTTTCATCGTAACCGTCAAAATCTTCGATGCATCTAAATTGATAAGAGACAAAATTTGAAGTATTTTATGTTTTTAAGAATATTTTTATAGTTTAATTTAATTTTAATTATATTTTAATTAAAGGTCATATTTTTTTTTTTACCTTTTATTTTATTTATATTTTAATTAGAAGTCTTAAGTTGTTATGTTTATTATACTAGAGAGGTTTCTAGACGTTTATCTTTAAATATGGAGTTAAAAGTTTTAAAGATGATCCTTTTTGCTCCACGTCCCATGAGGTTGGAAAATCCTTTCACACCCACCCCCACGCAAATCGATTTGCAGCGGAGTAGAGTGGTGGCTAGACGATTTGTGAGCCGGTTTGGTGCAATCATTTGAAAATCTCATGAACAACGTAAAGAGATTTTCAAGCGGAGAAAGATAGAAAAATTTTAATTTTAATTTTAGCAGTAAGAGTAAAGAATCGATTATATTGGAATAGAGGATGTAAAATAATTAAAATAAAACTAAAAATAGAAAAATAAAAGTTATTATATTTTAATTAATTTAAAATAATTAAATAAGTTAAAAAAATATAAAAATAAAATAGTAGTTAAAAATATTTTAAAAAATAATTTAATTTGGGAACCATTTTGAAAAATTAGATTTGTTTGCTTAAAAGTGGCAGTAGAACCTTCTAATGTCTTGTGTTAACAAATCATACAAACTATTGGGATTAGGGAATTAATTATAATTAAAATTTTAAAATATAATCTTGATTATAAGTATGAAAATTTAATGTTCATTATATAAGAACTTATAAATTCTGAAAATCTCTCCCATTTCCTTCACCTCCAAAGAACTTAAACTTACTGCAAAGAACAATAATGGAGTCTTGTCAAACAAACATGTTTTGAAAAATAGTAAACATAACCAAACAAACAAAGGATGGAATGAGTAACATGTGGGTATGCCACTTTTTAAACTCTTTATTTATGTATATATGTAATTTCTTGTTAGATCTTTTCAAATTTTAATGGGGTTCGTGCATTTTTTTCGTTTATGTTTTCATATCTTCATATCCAAGTTAATGAAATATAGTATGTATGAAGATTCCATAAAGAAAATGAAGATTCTTTCCTACTAAAATGATTATTGCATATTCCACAAAAAAAAAAAAACAAAAGAAAAAACAGTGATCTTATTAGTGCATGCTTTTTGTAACGGACGGGTCCAGTTGAATTTATTGTGGCCATCACCGGGAAGCAATAATGACTGTCTGAAAGGAACATGACTACTACGTCGGAAAAGTCATATGGCCTTGAAAGTAAGTAAAAAGAAGAAGAAAAAAAAAGCTAGTACTCGAACAACATTCCATCATGAATTTCAATTTCTCATTGGTAAGGATTAAGTTTTATAGTAAATTAATTTTAATTATATATATTAAATTAATATTATTACATCATATTATATATTATATAAATAATTTATATAATTAAAATAGATTAATTTTCATTATTCACTAAAAAAATTTCTCTAAGAAACATGAGAGACACCTATTTGTTCTTATTTAAGACATTTACAAAATAATATTCTTCATATATTTATAGGACCATACCCGTTAATAACAATACCGTTTGGACAAGGACCAAGATTGGAAAAGTACTTGAGGGTTAATCTAGATATGTATATTATCAAAGTACAATATACTCATCTTAGGATCAATAGAAGGATAGTTATCGAATTATAAATCCCTCTTGATCGATTGATCAACTTGCTTGAACATGAGGAGCGACTTCACTTGTCCCGAAAATCTTCTTAATGGATTCTTCCTTCTCATCCACAAAATCAATGAAGTTTTGAATGACATGAGAGCAACTAGCATTAGATGATATAGAGAACGAAGTAGCCGAAAGAGAAGAAGAGGAATTTGGATCCATCTGTTTCCGTTTATAGCGGATATATTGGCGAACCATCCTTACAAGGAATATGAAAAGGGCTAGAAGAGAACTGATGCCGCAAAGTAGATATAGACCCCAAAAGCTTATCAAGTGGAGTTGGTTAGGCTTGGAATTCTTTTCTCTCTCTCCTGGACAATTCATCTTACAAAACCACTTCTTGTGAATCTTCTGAAGATCTCCATTCTCTGAGAGCTTCAATATCGCCGTGGAGATGTCTATAGCAAGGGGAGATTCTTTCTGGAAAGCCTGCTTCACCAAAGGTTGTGAGTTATAATTGAGTGTTTGAATAAATTTCTGTTTGTGCACAGTGTATTGAAACTACAGTTTTAGTCTAAAATCATGTTTCAACCCACAAAAATCCGATTAAGACCCGTGAAATCTAAATAAGGATCAAGAACATTTCACTAAAATACGATCCTGTCAAGACTCGAGCTACCGAAGGAAGAAGCCAAGCCTAGCCGATTTATGCAAATTCTACTTTCAACCGCTTAACCATTAGGCAAGCTACATTTTTACGGTTTGAACAACATTTGAAACAACTTGAAATTGTGTGGGTAAACTGAGTTTCAAACAAGGAATTTTTAGGTGAAGGAAAGCTTAAAACATACTCTTACACAACAGCCAATCAGAATAACCATTATAGAAGTTTTTTTTTTTATGTAATTTTAATTTTCCAATTCAGCAAAGCAAATATGAGGGTAGGTATTCTTATGGGTTTTAGTGTAAAATTACCTTTTAAGCTTTGCTCACCTGAGAATTTCTCAATTGATAGTCAAATGCAAGAATACCATGAAAATCGCAGGCATATCCTAATGATATATATTCAATAGCATGATAAGATAGAGTAAGCCGAGTTACTTACAAATCCCCAACCACTCTTGGTAAATGGCTGACCGACAATACGGAAATCCGTAGTCCTGGACAAAAACAACTCCACATAGGGAAGCTCATCTATTATAGCTGCCACCCCTCCTGGAGCTGCCGGTCCGAGCTGCAATGCTCTCTCATATTCCTCCGGGGTGCCTAGAGAAACAAGTCTAGACCCAGGAATGAAAAGACCCTCCGTTAGATAGCTATAAGCAAATGAACCTACTTGGTACCCGATAGGTGAATTAGTTGCAATCAACTCATCTATTCCGGTTATGGAAGATGAAAGCTGTTGAACTGTTAGGATCGACGTCAAGCTTGCCGTATAGCTTGATGTGATAACCATTAATAAGAAAAGCCAGATCATCATCACCATTCGCCCTAGTGTGCTTACCATCTTTTCCTCTATTATTTGGTTCAATGAAAATGTCGTAAGAAAATCTTATAATAATTCGGATGGAATGAAAGATAAAACTAAAATAGGCTGTAAAACAGTGCAAATAATCTTACGATTTGTCTTGAACAGAGTTGAGAAGCTGAACCTGAAACAAAAAGTGGCTTGAGTGAGGTTAGAGGTCTGTTAAAGGCATATCTGATTCAGCATAGGAAACTCCAGTTTGGGTCTAAAATCCAGCTTGAGCCCATAAAGCTTGAGTTTGTACACAACTATAGTTTAACTCATGACCTTACAAAGAAATCTGCATAAACTTCAATATAGCCAAACTACAATCTCAAATGCTAAACCAACTACACTTGTAGGCTTACATATGGGTACAACTGTCTTTTTTTCAGTTTAGTCCTACAAAATATAGCTAAAATATACTACCCCATACTTGAGTATTGCTAAACGTCATTTTAATAAGTTTATCTAAATGGAGCCTAAATGTCTAAAGACAATTAGAAAAGATATTCCAAACTTAAGTTGCAAGACATTTCCTTCATTGAGAAGACTTACAAGAAAATAGTCGCAATCTGGTGCCTGGGAGGACCCCGGAAATCCTCATTAACTCGATGCTCAAGAATCCAAATAACGGTCCCAATCATCACAAAAGCAGCGGCAGTTACACACCACAGTTCAACTGTAAATGGTTTAAGAAACACCCAAGCACTTGACTTTGACTTCTTTATAGGAGCCACTATGACAAGTCCCGTAGAAACAAAAGGCTGAGAAAAATCTACAACTTTTGTCCTGTTTGTTACGATTGCAATGTCTCCAATCGCTGCATCAAACATCTAAAAAGAGAAAAATAAAAGAAATTATAAATCTAAAATAATCAGATTTAATTGTGTTTTTTTACTTTTTTATTTTACTTTTTTATTTTTAAATTACTTACACCATCTGCAACATTCCCCACAAGCTGCGCATAACTTGGATTGGACAGACCATTCCCGAAAGAAACTAATCTATAAGGAACATTATATGGGACTAACTTCAAGGCTTGAGTGAAAATATCAACAGTATATCCTTCCATTTTTCCGGTATTATTTATTTTCGTAACAAATTCAACGAAACTTGCTCTGTTTGGAACCCCAATTCTCAACGGTTTTTCATCATCCGCAACCACCCAACCACGTGGTCTTTCAGTATTTCCACCGGCCCAAGTAACATTCTCTAGTTTCTGGTCAAACAACAGATTGCTGCTATTTTCTTTCTCACCAAGATTTTCCGGGGGCAAAATTGTAAATCCTGAGAAATTAGACCAATAACCGACCGTACTAATCCCCATCCCGGCAAAATTAATCACCTCATAACTTCCACTCAAAATGTTTCGATCTGCATTAAACCGGATTTGACCTGTTAACCCTTTGAAATTTGTTTCCAATAATATCCTTAGCAATAGAGCTCCATCATTAAAGACTTTGAGTTTCCCCAAATCAATTCCAGACCCATTTGAATCAGGTAATTTATCTGTCAAAGAGAAGGAAATGTTCCCGCCATGAATTTTTATGAACTTGTCGATTGAATTCGCAACTACCCATATTGTATCATAAGCATAAAGTGCATAGCTATTCAATAAACCTTCTTGCCGTTTCTTATTCAACCGAGCCCATAAATCGTTCTTCCTGTTTGATTCCGGAATATGGTGTCTAAACCCAACCACCCCTTGAATAATACTCATAGAAGTTTGTCTTTTCATTTCGGAGAAAGAATCTATTGTAACAGATAGCCAATCAGTTGAAAGCCAGACATAATCACTTCTCATCATTCCAAGATTATAAGCTATAGTAAGGATTCTTAATTCGGGATCGGGATTAATATGAACAACATAGACTCTAGGACCAAACAATTTTGAACTATTGAGCAATTTTGTAACCTCATTGATATCAAATTGCGAAGGTAAGGGCAATTTGTAGGAAATTCTCGACATCTTCTTTAGAAGTTCATCTTCTAGAGAAGATATTCCGTTTCTTCCATAATCATCATCTATGAAGACAGCAATGATTTCTTTCCAGTTGTAGAAGTCGATGAGGTCAGCCATGGCAGCCATTTGGTAGGAATCAGTTTGAGTTGTTCGGAGAAAGAAGGGGAATTGGAGGGAAGAGAGAGTTGGATCAGTTGACGCGTATGAGACAAGGGGTACTTGGAGGCTGCTAGCGATATGAGAGATAATATGAGCTACATTGGAAGATTGTGGGCCCACAATGGCCACTATCTCATTCTCAAGTGCCTGAAAAACTGTCTTGGAAAAATGGTTGATATCAAGATGATGCAATTTGCAGAATGAAATTGTTAAAACAGAAAAAAAAAAAATGAAATCAATATGGAACTATGAAAATCAGTTCAAGAGCTAGGAACATATTTTACTTTTTTCTTTTTCTTTTTTCCCCGTCTCACTTAAGAACTTATGGTAAAGATGAAAATTTTGGACTAAAACTTACTATACATGTTTTCTAGCCATAGGAAACTCTAGTTTGATGCGGAGTTGAAACTCCAGTTAGGGGTCTAAATTCTAAAACCCCATTTGGACTCAACAAAATTCTATCTTTCTTCAAACTTGATCCAAATGCAAAATCTAACTTACCTCCTAATCTAATGAGTTCGCCTAACCCTTTTCAAAACCCATTTGGATTCACTTCAACAAATTTCAAAACTCTTAACTAATTACATTACATCAATATAAATGTAACATGATACTAAAAATCTAGTTTCAGAAATCTAACTCATAAACCGCAAACGAAAATTGACCCTTCGAAACAAGGTTCAACCAAACATACTAACTCCATTTCTTTTGGCCTTTGACAAAACTCGAAACATCGTGTTCCTCTCAAGATCTAACTAAAATAAAGTTAGCACAAACTTGAGTTTGCCTAAACTCCAGTTTGAAGCATTAAAAGGCATACTGTACCCTATTAGTTCAATAATTGAAGAAAAGAACAGAAATTCAACCCTAAAAAAAACAAATAATGCACCTTCAATGGAACCCAGAAAGGGATTACAACTAGAATCGTGCATGATCAATTTGAGCTCAGTCCCATTAAGAATACTCGGATCCGCATTTACATCTTCAGCCGCTGCTTCTAGAGCAAGCTTTGAAGCTCTTCCTATCACCGAATCGAAACTGAAAATCACACCGACGTTCACAACACTCGGCTTTTTGCAAATTACAGACCCACCCAGAAATGCCCATATCATAATAAACGCAGACTCATGAACAAGCAATTTCCTCATAACATTAATAATCTTAGAAGAATCCCAGCTGGGATTTTGCTGAAAATGAGAACGACACAGTTTTAGAAACTAAAAGAAAAGTTTAAGGGAAAGTAGAAATAATAGAGAAGAGAACTAGGGCAATTATACTGAAGAACAAAGTCGCGGGAAAGTTGGATGTGACGAGAGAAAGAGCGAGAGACGGTTTTTACTACAAAAGCTCTTAGAAAAAGCGTAAGATGAGAGATGGAGGATAAGTAGGATAAAAAACTTTTTCCATTTTTATCCTTTTATTTCATTCTGGAACGTGATTTTCATGGGCAATCATTATTGGGAGGAGAGGAGACGGGTCTTCACAGAATTTGAATATAAGAATTTAGTTTTCAATTCTACCAAACAAGGGCTTCTTTCAAAAACAGTCTCAATCAAAAAAATGTTTTTTTATTACAAGATAATAGAATACATATGCAAATACACGAAGAATGAAAAATGCATATGATTCATGGTCGACCTGATCGATTGAAAATAGAAGAATGAGAAACGTGTAACAAAGGGGACAAAAAAAAAGTCTTTTTGTGAACATAATATCATCAGCCGACACTAAGAGAACAACTGTGTGGCCAATTTGTTTGAAGAGTGATTAGCATTTCATTGTCTCGAGGTTTACTTGACATGGAGAGAGCTCTTTTTTGTATAATAGTTACAACTTACATGGTTCATATGAAGCGCCGGAATAAACTTGTTTATAAAGATCCCCTTGCAAAATGCATTGTACGTACACGAACATTGGGAAGAGGATCGGATCTTGGGTGTTGCAATTGCTAGGATGGTTCTTCTAGTGACTATTTTAGCCATGGGAGAGAAAATACCACGATAGTCTCTACTTCTATTTGTGTATATCCTTTTACCCATTTGCAACTAAGCTGCCGATTGACCCCACGATGCCGATTGACCCATTTGCATATTGACCCTATGTCAATGGCTCAATGCTTATCTATGGGCCAATATATGTTCCGGTCGACACAATTTACTTTTTGAAAGAGACCCAAGTACCTATATCTCGAATGAAAAAACAGTTGGAAGTCCATATTGAAAAGCCCAACTTCGGTTCATTGGACGCCTAAGGGGTCTGCTAAGGTTAGAAGCCCGAAATCGCAAGTGAGTGAACGTTTCCCTAGCATACTTCTCTTGTTTTTCTTTTTTTTTTTTTTCAGTAAGCATTCAAGCAATTTCTCTCGGCGAAATAAAACTTTTTCTATGAAATGAATTTTTGTTCTGGGATGTTTAGTTATATAAGATTAAGTGTAATAAGTTTTGGAATATAGACTCTTTCTGAAAAAGAATGTGTTTTGATTTTCTTTTTATTTTATTTATTACAAAAATAAAAGAAAATACAATATTTATCTTCTACTCTCATTAGTCTTCCCCACCATTTCCCAAAAAAAGAAAAAATTGATAAAAAATATTTGACATTTCCAAAGTGGATTTTCAAGCTCTCGATTCTTAGAGAAAAATGATGTTTACTCTGTCCTTCGTTGGAGAAGAAGTAGCACCATTCTTCCATATAGGAGCATTACTATCGCAAGTTTGGTATGTATTCTCTTTTTCCTTCGTTTTTCTCATGACATACACAAACTTGATTTTTAAGTTCCCATTTTGAGTTTGTTCTTTATATTTTGTTCCTTTGTTTTGCTCAAGAATGACAACGACTTAGTAAATTGAGGACATCGCTGTCAGACCTCCATTTGACTAAGATCTCGAAATGTCCATAAAATGAAATACTGGATCAAAATTAACTTCGGTCTAGATTTTGGTGTATTTTATTGGACCAAAATTAATTTCTATCTAGTTTTGGACATAAACACTGGACTGAAATTAATTGTGGTCTAGTTTTCTTTTTTTTTTTTCAAAATTTAATTTTTTTCATACCTTTTTTTAGAATTTGGTTAAGATATTGATCTCAAAATATTTTTTTTTTTAAGAATGATGTCATCTGTCTTCATAACTGTATGCTTCGATGAGGAATAGAACAAATATGAGATTTTAAAACTATCAAAATATTAGGTTCCGAAAGGTTCATAAGGATGGAAGGGTGTTGCGGTTGAAACAAGTGTCAGTTTTAATGAGCTATTAGAGGTCATCTACAATACTGTTAGCATTGATCATAATTAATTTGGTATAAAGATAGCGTACAAGCTGCTATTCTTTTTAATTATTCATTCAATATTTATAGAAAATGACACATATGTGAAGTCATTCTTTTCCATACATGTTCAAGAAATCCGTCTCTACTGTATGTGACATTGATTTAGAAGGTGAGAAGTTGTATGCATGTATGAGAGCGATGTTAAATGCCCGATCTTGGTAATAATGATGGATATCTAAATGAAAGTTTGAATGTGGATGTGGAGGAAGATGTGGTTGAGGTTGAGGATGACATAAGAATGCGGATGAGACAGAGGATGAGGTTGATGGGGGTGGAAGAATGTGGGAATCATCACAACAGTTAAATGAATCCTAATTTTCATTTGTTCCAAGATAACTAGTTTGACAAAGTAGTATTTACCTCTCATATAGCTGATACTTTATCTGCTCTAGAGAATCCAAATCCAATAAAAGTTCAAAACTTGCTCCCACCTATTTTACAACAATTACAAAATGAAATTGAAGATGAGAGCTATGATTATTATGCCAATATTTTTCCTAATGCTACTCAGCTCTAGGTATTGAGTATCGATTTTTCAATTGTTGGAAGCATTTACTCCTGATTGCTTATTCTCAGTCAAGTGGAGCTGAGTTTTATTGCACTCAATTCTTTCCATCAAAAAATAACCTAAGGATAAATCTATAAATGCACGCGATCCAATGAAATTTTGATAGATCTAAATTGCAAGTGAATGTTCATGTTATGAGAAAGAAATATTGTTCATTTTTTTAAAATTTGAACTTATAAAGATCAACACATATGTAACTTGGACTTCCTACATAATAGACATCCGCAAGCATCCGCTTTGGTGATTAGACGATATGTGATGAATAGTTATAATGCGTGTAACAAGGGTTCTAACCCAAAAATGATTAGAACTATAGCCCGTAATGATCACAAGGTAAATATTACTTATTGAAAGGCATGAACAGTAAGTTTTATTGCATGTGACCTTATTTGGGGTATGATCGTGCAGAACTATGCAAGGTTGACATGCCATGCCATGTTATTATGCCGTGATGAAAGTGGTAAATTTAGAAACTATAACTGCACTTTTGACGGATGGAGAAGGAAGGTTTCTTTACTATTTCATGGCTTTTACGGCATCTATTAAGGAGTTTCAGTTTATGCAAAAGGTTACTTTATTGATAAGACCTTTTTAAAGTGTAAATATAAAAGCACCCTTCTAATTGGAATTGCACAAGATGGTAACAAGCAACTTTATCTGATTGCATGGGTTATAGTCGACTTAGAGAATGAAGCATCCTAGATTTGGTTCTTGACTAGGCTTCGAGAAAAGATACTCGAGGCCCTTAACTTACTGCTCATTTCAAATCGATCATAGAGTATTAAAATTGTTGTACAAAGTATTTACTTGAATTTCAAACACATTGTATGCATTTGGCACATTAGAAAAAATATCAAGTCGACATTCAGGAGTGGTAGAATGGTCTTACTATTTGAGACTGCCGCCAAAACATATAGGCTACAAGAATTCAACGTATACTTTAATGAGAACAGAGCATCACATCTTAGTGCAGCAACTAGAGGTGGTAATAAGGGTAAAGTCGGCCCGATAAAGCTCGACCTACTCCTATTAGATGCGAGTACGGGCTCAACCCGATCCGTACTCAGGCACGTGCCGAGCTTAAAAATATAGGCTCGCGGTAAAACGGGCAACCTGCGGGCTGCCCGTACGTACCATCCTACTGTCGGCAGGATGGTAGTATGGTACATGTAGGGGATGAAAGGTTCGCCCCATACATGTATCCATTTCTTTCCATTTTTTTCAAAATTTAAATTTAATTTAAATTCCCCCTCTAATTTTTTTCTATAAATACCTCCAATTATCTTCATAAATCACAACTAAAAATGTCCTCTCTTAATTATTCTTTATTCTATAATATCTATTTTTCTTTTTATACTATTTTAAAGTTTCAACTCTCAATTTTAAAATTCTTGATTCTAGTTTGAAACTCTCAATCTGAAATCTAAAATTTCTAGTCTTAACTCTCGACTTTCAAGTCTCAAGTTCCAAATCAAATTTAAGATTAGTTAAGTTTTTCTATTTTATTTTAATGTGTTTTTATAATGTAGAAAATAGATAACTTGGGTAATACACACGATTTCGAAAGCCACCCAGATTTTCCATTTTATAGTATAAAATATATGAACGATCACGAGAGTTATTTTCCAGATATTGAAGTGGATGAGATCAATATCGATGATGCAGTAACAACTACACTAAGTACATCTACCTCTGCAAAATATAAGAAGACAACATCAAAAGTTTTGTTTTGTTTTGACGAGCTATACAAGCCGAATGAACACACAATATGTAAAAAATATGCAGTATGTAAAGTATGCAAAATAACTTTAACTACTATAGGGACTGGTAGAACTACCTAGTTAAAACATCATACAGATATATGGATGCCTGATCTCACAGCAGGTATAGGCATGTTTGAAACTTAATTAAATTTTCAGGTTGATGGTTCAGTACCTACATGGTCATATAACGATATGAGAGCTAGAGAGAACTTTGCTACGTTGATTGCTTATTTTGATTTACTTATTAAAGATAACGGGCTGGAAAATTATTCTTCCTCACAATACCAAATAGGGTAACTTCAACTGTAGTTCTTTAACCTTTGCCTTATAAGCGAGATCTTCTTCACCCATTCTACTTCTAGAACGAGAATCATTGAAAATATACGTAAGCACACTACATGTAATTTTATCATTCCCTTTCAAATGATGCCCCATAATTTCTACATTTTTCATTAGTTCGTGAGGTAAGGCTGGTGTCTTGTGACATCTCAGTCAAGTAACTAGAGCGAACTCTTTTATCGAGTAATAGAGAGGATGACCATCTATGATATATCATGTCTCATACTTCTTTACGGACCAAGCTTGATAAAGTATCAGAACTTTGACTAACAGAGCAAAAAATGAAAATCTCTCATCCATCTTTAAGAAGTGGCCAAAGCATGATTTCTTAAATATTTTCATTTTTCTCAAATTAAGCTTCTTCTTAATAACCGAAATCACCTCACGCAGCCTTGAACTATCAATAATCGCGCTCGGAAAATGATCCTTGGACTTCAAGATCCAGGTAAGTTTAGGTGATGCATGTCCTCGAAAACAAACAAACAAAATATTGAATTATGTAATAAATTAAATTACTTCAATCCGAAATCTACTTGAAGAAGACCGAGATCTAAGATCTCAGATTGAGATCAGTAGGCTTTCAGACTGAAATTATTTATGATCTCAGTCTGAAATAATTTCATCACATACTAAAGTCAACTATCATTAAGTCCGAAGTCACTTGATCATGGACTGGTAGCATCATGATCTTAGACTATGCTCAAATGATTTCGGATTGAGATTATAGTTGATTTCAGTTTGGGATCATAGTTGATCTGGTTCATGATCAATTGATTTTAGACTGAGATCATAGTTGAACTCAGTCCAAATCGTAATAAAAGGATTTTAGATTGAGATCATGGTGATCTCTATTTGTGATCAAAGGATTTTGGACTAAGATCATGGTGATCTTAGTCTGATATCACTTGATCACGAATTGAGATCATAATGATTTTAGTCTGAGTTTCACGATCAAAGCCTCACATTTAATAGAAATTTAGATACAAAATTTCAACCTCTAAGCAATTTCATCAAATTCAAACCCTAATTTTTTAAAAGAAATGTGTATCATCATTTGGGTTTGATCTTCTCCATTTACTTATGTATTATCCGTTGATCGCCATTCAAATTGGACGACAACGGTACAGAGTGTCCGCATTCATAAAAGAAAAGAAGAAAATATGTTATGAGTTTGAATACAAGAACTAAAACTAATAAAGAAGAAAATAGACATTTCATTGGATTGATAAAGAAGAAGACTGATATTCACCATCAAGTTGATGAAGATCGAGATTGCTATTAGGTTGGTGAAGAAGAACTTCGGTTTGTTGGTCCGATGAGAAAGAAGGAGGAAGAAGGAAGAATAAGATTGTTGTTTTGTGGAATGGGTAAAATAGTATGATAAGGTCTTTTCAAATTTTATATTTTAAAACTTATTTAATTACAAATTTTAAGGCCATTAAAAGAAAAAAAAAAATGAAACTTCGTCTATCTAACAAATGAAGTATTAAAAAAAACAAAATCCAACCTTCAAATTATCTCTTTTTCTTTCTCTTGGTTTAAATTTTTTTCATTTTAATTCAAGCATTTTCGCTTGGTTGTTTCAATTCAAGCAATTACTCTTGGTGAAATCATTTTTTTCTTCAAAGTAATTAAATGAGAAATGATTCAAAAATTAATGCAACTTAATAATTAAGAAAAAATTAAATGATAAGGAGTTCTAATATCAATGGTACCAAGATCAAATTGAGACAAATAATTTTAGTTTCGACCTCGATACCAATATTGGATTAGTCAGAACCGAGACCGGTACTACCATATTTCAATTATGATAGAACTTTTGCGCCCTGCAATTTACCTATCTCTTTATTAAGTGGTTTTTTTTATTAAAATATATTTATCATCTATCGTCTATGATTTTTGTTTCTCAATTGTGAATCACATTAGTGAAACTTGACCCAAAAAAAAAAAAAAAACTATTTCAAGCCCTTTTTACTAAGGCCAAAAAAAAATAAAAAGGAAGCAAACCTTAACTTCCATAATCATATGATATTTATTCGAGCCCACATTCCACAATCAACCAACTTACTGTTCCTATTAAGCCGATGCTCAGTGTCAAGGACTCGTATAGAATAAAGTACAGTAAAACTTAGATAAATTAATAAATATAAAATTAAATTATCTAAAAAAATTAATATATTATTTTTAAATTTAGATTAAAAAAATTATTTTTAAAGTAAATTCATCAATTTATCTAGTATTAATTTATTGAGATCTACTGCAGATTATTAGTTTTCAAAACAACAATCCCAACAGGGGTTGAGCTCAACGCTTCGACTCTAATCTCATGGCATAAGTTTGAACCATTTAGAATATGTAAAGACTCTTCAAACAATAAATTAGATATAGAAATGGTACCCGATGGGGGTGTGGGCTCGTTTGATTATTTTGTGATGTTGTGAATAGTAATGAATGAATGGGTGGGAAAGACATCCTTTAATGATCGGTTGAAGTAACTATTTCATATCCACTATTTAGTTGTACGTGGGAATGAGAATATCGATTTTCCATTTTGAGAACCAACTTAACCTATGCGGCTACGGGTTGGTTTGAGGGCCAGCTAGGTCAAGACTTGCCCAAAAGACCCTACAAAAAAATATTGCGAAATAAGAAAAAAAATTGAAATTTAGATCCTTCCAAAATGATATTTTTTAAAGATGAAATTTAACGTATTTATTATCGTGATAAAGCTAAATGAAAAAAAATAAAAAAATGATAGAATGATTTGTTTCATTAATGTTGAATGCGGGATGAGTTGAAAGCTTCTAAATAAGAAGAATTTTTAGAAAAATTTAATTTATTATAAATTAATTAATTATAATAATAAAAATAAATTTTATATATTATATCAATTATGTATCATATACCTGTATGCAATTATCATTAATCGGTCTAAGGATCGAATCTATCCAAAATTTATCTCTAAATAATGCCGAGTGTGCAACGAACTGATTGACGACTAAGCACTAACTAATACTAACACACCAAAGCTAGGTCACACCAAAGCTAGGTAGCTAACATCCAGTTGGGTTCCTAGCTGTGATCTATCATTCAATATTCTTCTTGATGGGGTTGTTGATGCACGCGTACGAGTCATGATTATTACTTATAAGCTTGATGTAATGATTAGAACATGATAATCAAAAGATTTGACCATTGACAAATGTGAAGGTTAAAAACTATAGATTTCCAGGTGGCTAAGGAATAAGTAACGGAACAAGTTGCTAGCTAAAGAATATGTAAATAAACGCAATTCCATAATTAAGATCCAAATAGTCATGGTTGACCTTGTCCTGTTAACCGACTAATTAAACAAATTTGTGGACAGTTGTAGTAAATCGTGTTTCGAATTGTAAAAGGATGAAAAAATAAATCCTAGCCGCTACAACGCCATGCACACATGAAGGACGTACAAGCGCTTTGGCCGCCGCCTGGACCATCTTCCAGCAGCATCTCTGACACACTCTACATCCTATAGCAAATCTCTCAAATATTCTTTAAAATCAGGTAGAAAATACTACCACTGAGAATCCAAAAGCAGATTCTAATGCCTCAAAAGGGTTCGTTTGCTCTTATGGGGCATCTTAAATGGACTCGATCATTCTTCCTCCTATTACAGTTTAGTCTAGATCATATACCAAGGATAGATTCCCAGCCCTTTCCTTTTCTCAATCAACCATTATTCAATCTGAAGATCTTTTTAAGAAAGCAGTGGTTCTGGGGTTTGTAAATGGTTGACCATCCCTGGAGGAGATAAATTATAGTATCAAGAATCAATGGGGGTTGGAGGGTACGTTCATTATAAGGTTATTAAACTCAAGATCACTGTTGGTTCGATTCGCCCTGGAGAAATACATGCTCACAGCCATGACAAGAGAAGTTCCTTCCATCAAAGGTTTTAACTATAAAATTCAACGATGGAATAAAGATATAATACTAAGCACGACGCCTTTATTACTCCAACATGGGTGCAATTTCCTAAGATACCTATCAACTATTATTCTCCAGAGATGTTGCAAGCCATAACGTGTATGTTGGGTAATGTCCTTTTCATAGATTCGACCACACACTCACAAGGTTAAATGCAGCGCGAGTTTGCATCGAGGTGGATTTGTCTAAACCATTACCAACAAAGATTTGGTTAGGAAAAAAAGACGGATTCTTCCACCATATAGTTTATGAATGGTTTCCTTCGTTCTATACACATTGCAATATACAGGGACATGTGAAAACTAACTGTAGTCATAAGTCGGCTTCCATGTAGGTGGTTATTGACTCGGTGAACGTGGAAAATAATCAACAAATATCTACTCTTTCTAAGCAAAGCGGCGGTTGAGTAGGTCTGCTGCTCAAAATGCGCACAAGGCAGGTACCCCTTCGATTCCAGATAAAGGAGTAAATGGCCCGGTTCAACCCGTGTAGAAGAAGACAAAGGAAGGGCTACAATTAGAGAAACTATAGATTTAAATGAGTCTGTGGAAGAGGTCCCAATTCAAACGGATGAACATAATCTTATAGATGCCGAAATAGAGAAAAATACAGAAATAGTGCAAGAGACAGAAATTGATAAGATGGAAAACACGAGGGTGCAAGTGCCTAACAACGCTACATCCGATAACCATTAAGAGGGAGATATAGAAGGGGACCCTCAAGGATTCCACGGGTTTTCATCAGATTCCTCAAGAGTTGATCAAGACGACTTCCAAGTGGTTACTAGAGAGAAGGGTAAAAAAACTCTGACAGTTATGAGTAATTTAGCTCAGAATAGCAGAGTCCAAGCACAAAAACAAGTAAAATTTTCCAATGTCTGAGTCCATTATGTTTTGGAATTGTAGAGATATTGGGAATCCCGGAACCGTAGCTTATCTGAAGAAAATTTATTATCAATCTAAAGTGTCTTTTCTTGGCTTGATAGATCTGTGGATAGACGACTCAAATATTGAGATTATTAATCAGAAAATAAAGATGCAAAGAGGTTTATCGAACAAAGACATTGGCGGTAGGATCTGATTGCTATGGAAATCTCATCTTGAGGTAGAGGTAGCTTTGATCCATAAACAGTTTATCACTGGCATGGTCTCTTGGCTGAATCTCAAATTATTGGTTGTTGCTGTATACGCTAGCTGCTTTCAAAGTGAACATTTCGCTCTTTGCGGGGATCTTATTTCTCTTTGGCTAAGTATAATATTCTGGTAATATGTTGTGGAGATTTCAATATCATAAGGTACCTTACAGAGAAACTTGGCCGGGTTAATCCTTCCTATCAATGCCATGTTAGAATTCGAAGCTTACATCCAAGAAGCGGGTCTAGTGGATCCTCCTCTTTCGGGTTTGATATTCACGCATTTTAATAATAGAGCCGGTTTAGCTAGGGTTTACTCTCGTCTTGATAGGATCCTTGTTTCTCCTAATATTTGTAGTACGTTCAACGGGAAGGTCATTCACTTAACTCGAAACCACTCGGATCACCATCCCATTGTTTTGTCCTCGGAAGCTTTTCACCTATCAAAGGGCCACGGATTTTCAGGTACCAACGTATGTGGGCAACACACAATAACTTCATGGAAACTGTACATCACTCGGATCCTTACACAAGTTATTCCTTAACTTGCAAAAATTCTAGGTCCAAACTAAAAGTCTAGAACTGGGACCATTTTGGAAGGACGAAATCTATTTGAAACAAAAAATCGAGAGAAAAATGGATTAAGGAGAGAGATGGGAATACGAAGTTCTTTCACTCTTTGGTGCAAAACAAAAACATGTGTTTAAATTTGAGCAATATTACGGATGAAAATGGGGCGAGTCTTTCTAATCCGGAGCATTTCCACCATGCCGCAATTAATTTTTTCTAAGAATTATACAAATCTAAGGATGTAGTATTTGATCAGCGAATGGTAGTGCTATCCTTACTCAACCGGATAATGATTTTATTTTGGCTCCTTTTACTTTGGAAGAGGTTAAAAAAGCTACTTGGTCTATTCATGTGGATAGTGCTCCGGGGCTGGACTCCTCTTTTGGGTTCTTTCAAACGTGTTAGGATATAGTAAAGATGGATATTCTAGAAGCGGAAAATTACTTCCTCTCGAGTCAGGTGCTTCCATCAGCCATGACAAGTACCCTATTAGTGCTCATTTTAAGAAAGAAGAATCCTAGTCTCTTAAGGACTTTTGCCTATAAGCTTATGCAATATATGTTACAAAATCTTCTACAAATCCTTAGCCAACAGGATTCTGAAATTTTGACCTTCTCTCATGATCCTCAATATGGGTTCATTTAAGGTCGCTCTATTATGGAGGCTATGGATTTAGCCCATGAATTAACTAGAGACCTAGGGAAGAAAGTTAATGGTGGAAATGTTATTTTCAAGCTTGATATGATGAAGGCATATGATCGTCTTGAATGGATCTGTTTAGATAATATTCTTGCAAGATTTGGTTCCAATTGATGTCAAACTGCTATAAAGGTGGTGAACTTCTCACTTGTCTTTCAAGGAGTTTACAATGGCTAGTTCCAGGGTACTCATGGGTTGAGACAAGGTGACTCTTATTCCTCTTTACTTTTTATCCTTGTTAAAGAATATTTAAGTAGAAGTATTTTTAGAGCGGTGCTTGAAGGTCTAATCACTCATTTCTCCTCAAACACGGCTGCCCAATTATTTCACACCTTTTTTGGCGGATGACACGCTCATATTTTCTAATGGTAACATTCAGTCCCTGAGTCTTAATGAATATCATCCAAGCTTATAAATTAGCTTCTAGACAAAGGGTAAGTTTAGCTAAAAATCAATTACTATGTTTATGTTAGTTGTCCTATTGTCAGAAGTAATATGATAGCTCACATCACCGGGTTCCAGAAAGGTTTTTTCCTTTTATTTAGTTAGGAGTGCCTATCTCCTATGGTCGAGTCAAAACAGTCAACTTTTATGATTTAGTGGATAAGATTACTTCCAAATTGAAGAGTTGGAAATCTAATTTTCTTTCTCCTAGGGGCAAGTTAATTCTCATAAAACATGTTCTCTCATTAATACCTATACAATTTTTGGTCTCGGTTCATATTCCTAAAAAGGTTCTGGCTAATATTGAATCATGCATGGCCTGGTTTTTTTGGGGTTCTCGTAAGGGCGAACGGAGATGACATTAGGTTGCATGGAATTCACGGGAGGGCTAGGGCTACAAAGACTAAGGGATATGAAGAATGCATTTAATCTGAAAAGGATATGGACGTTAATTCATGATAGCTAGATAGTCTCATTCCTTACCAGTTAGTCTTTGGACAAGCCAATCCACTAGCTCTCAGATGTGGAAGGAAATGGTGGATATGGTTCCAGTTTTCTTGGAACTTCAAAAATGAAGGGTGGGCGATGGCAAATCCATTTCATTTTGGTATGACAATTAGGGAGCATGGGCACTCTCTTCATGTCAACATAATTTGCCGCATATCTCCTTGAACGAAGCGGTGATGGACATAAGTTGGTCTCGGGTATATGTGGTTCATGTGTAGGTGGAAGACATTGAAGCAACCTTATCCACTTTTAACTCGGATAACAACAAGAGGGTTTGGACAGCAAGCAAAAGTTGCGAATTTTGTATCAGTTCAGCATGGGTTGCGTTATCTTCCCAAGAGCATGCTAGCATAAGGTGTGATGAGCACCTCTGGAGATTGATATGTCCTTTCTACACGCCATTATTGCTCGGATAGAAAGGAGGAATTAGTCGTTCATCTTTTTATACAAAGCCAAAAATTGCGCATAAGGTTTGGTCATTTTTTGCTTCGATTTGCCAAATCATAAACATGCAGCAGCCTATCACTCACAGACTCCTTCTTTGATGGTCGGTCTCTCATGCATCAGGGCAAGTCAGAAACCTTAAAGCGGTCATTCTTATTCTCATCTGTTGGGAAATATGGCTTGCCAGAAATGGAGCAGTTCATGAAGGGAAACAAATGCAAGCACAAGGTATAATCAACAAGGTACTGAGATGGGTGGTTGACATAAACTCATCTTGGTCGAAATTCAAGGCGTTCTCCACCTTAGACAGATTTATCATTCAAGTCCTTTGCTGTAAAGAGAAACTTAGCGCCAATCATCGTCCAATTATCTGCATGTGGAAGTGTCCCACGTGATGTAGACCCCAATATTTATAAACTTATACTTAATTTTAATGATAAAAATAGTATGAGATCTTTTGATAATTTTTAAGATTTAATAAGTGCTTAAGTTTAATTAATAAATACAAATAATAATGAAAAAAGAAAAGAAATCAAGAAATGAAAAAAAAAAAGAAAAAAAAAGAGATGGTGCCGAGCATGAATCAAACTAAACAAGTGTTTGATTAATAAACAAATGTTTAACCATACATATTTAAGTTCATGCACGAAGACACGTAATGAGATAAGATGTCATAATGCATGAAATTAACAAGTTAAGACACCAACAAGTGTCCCTTTTTGTGTCAATTAACTAAAGGCCTCTCTTGCTATATAAAGGCCTATCAGCCATGAAGAATTTCCATAAAAAATTAAATAGAAGAGAGAGTGAGAGGAGAGAAAGAAAGAACAAAAAAGAAAAGAGAGGGGAGGAAAGAAAGAGAATAGAAGGAAAGAAAGAGGGAGAGAGAAAGGAAAAGAGAAAGAAAAATAGAGAGAGAAGAAGAAGAAGAAAGGGAGAAAGAATGAAAATAAGATTAGAATTTTCAATCTTTTATAAAGATCTGTAAGTATAATTTTACTGTAATACATGGTTCATATTTCATAAATATGATGTTGTTTGTTTGTTGTCATGATTATTTAAAATAATTATAGTAATTGAGGATATTATTAATTATTAAGTATGATGACTTGCAAAAAATATTTATCTTGCTAGAATTATGTCTATGTTAGGATTATGATTACAGCACGTTAAGTATAAATGAGATGATTTTATTATTATGCTAGAAATAAGATTTATGACTAGTATGAATATAGTATAGCATGATAGTTTAGAAATAATATAAGCTCTAAACATGCTATGATTGAATAATGGTATGTTCATATTTTCAGAGGTTAATGTTATGCTAAAATGAATAAGAATCATAAGCATGCATATGTATAACATTAAAGTGGGGTGCTGCCGAGTCAAAAGAATGATCGCTTATCGATCATAAATGACTCCAAAAAATATTAAAGAAAATGTTATAGCAGATCATTGCAATGGTCATAAGCGGACCACTGATTAGATATCAGTTGATATGCCGGTGGCAGCATCCTTAGAGCCCAAGTATGTAGAATGATAGAAAATCATGCATGCTAGATATAAGTTATATAAAATCATTAATTTAAAATAATCATTAAAAGATTAGTAATATAAATAGGACATTATCCTTACTGATAGATGTTCACCCTTATCCTTATCTTTCTAGCTCATAAATGGTCACCCTGTGTTATAGGGAATTATAAAGGTAAGATTATAAACAAAGGATTTGGTGAATGAAGAAGATCAGTCTCGTGGAATTGTAAATATGAGACATGACTTGTGAAAGACAAAGGACTTGAAAATCCAAATTTTTTAGAAAAACTTATATATATATATATATATTTAAAATAAAATAAAAAAGAATAATTCTTTTTTAAAGGTTTGTGATTTATTTTCTTATAATAAGAATTTTAGTTATATTTTATAAGAAACTTAAATAATTATACTATTTTTATCAAAATATTTTTTTTTTAAAGTTAAATTATAAAATAATACATTTACTAATTGTATATGTTTCTTTTAAAAATATTTAATAAACTAAATAATTGATAAGACGATGTTACACAGGAGACACCTTCATAATTAATATGGATGGCTCCTTCAATGGTTCAGCTGGTGTGTCTGGTTATGGGGATTTGGTAAGAGCCGAACCTAGAAACATGCAGGTAGCTTTCTGTTGAACTCTACCTTGCTCTAATAGCTTCCTAGCGGAGGTCTACGCCTTGTACTATGGTCTCCAACTTGCCTTGAAACACGGCTTCTTCCCTCACTAAGTAAAAACGAATTCCAAAGCTCTTTCTCTTGAGATCAAAAAATGAGTGCACTAACTGGCACCTTTCTCATATTTGATATATCATTCATTTTTGGCTTCTGATCTTTTCCTACTTTTTATTTCTCATGTTTATAGGGAATGCAATCTTATAGCAGATTATTTAGCTCATCTAGGTCTTTTACATTCTATAATGTATTTAAATGAGGAGTTTGATCTTGTCTCTATTCTTTCTTGTTTAAAGAACAATAGGAACATAATTTCTTTTATTAGGTTTAATTCATTATTTTCTATTAATAAAACTAGTAGGTATCCGGTCAAACTCCAATCTAATTTTTTTATCTGAATAGTTTTAACTGTCCATAGATAAACTACCGTGTTCTTCCTTAAACAAAAAAAAAAAAAAAAAAAAAAATCTTCGTTAAGACACTCTCTATATGATATATTTTTAATTGGGTGTTTATTATATTTTTTTTTTCTTTCTTTTGATACAGGGGTTAAGTAACATATTTTCATAAAAGTGATATAATATTCAGAAAATATTAAAGAGTAAGAACCGTGTATGCATTCTTGAATGTAACTTACTGAAGAACAATTTTGAATAATCCTTAATCTGAATTTAACCATACAATTGCAGATCAATAGGTAGTTTCAATTCATCAGTCAAAGCTTGAGCAAAAGAAATCAAAGAAAACAGTTCAATTCTTAACCTACAATTATAATCAATTAAATCTGAGAAGTAATAGAGAAAAATAATCAAACCCTCTGATTGCGTTGAGAGTTGCAGTAGAGAAAGCCTCTGGCAAACATGAGTCGTGACGGGCATATGTTGCAGTGGCAGCCTGAGGCAATAGCTCAAGCCGCGTTGGGGGGTTTCTGCGGTGGGGAAGGGAGGAGGGGTATGCTTAGTTTTTTTTTTTTTTCTTTTTAACATATTTTGGGGCCTCGCACATAGAATCAAAAATTGGTCTCGATCCACCCGTTTTGGTCGGGGCGAAACCGCAACCGATCCCTTTTTTGTATTTAAAAAAATAAAAATAAAATCGACCGAATTACACCAAAATATACCGTTCGGAGCGGTTTGGATGGAGTTGGAGGAGGCTGCTCACCCCTAACTATATGTATGTATGACTAATGTTTAATCAATGCTTCTTAGGTATCCGCATACTTTTAATTGACACGGAACCCAAACAAAAAGGTTTAATTTAACATGTACCCAGAAATCATGGATCTTGGTAGGATAAACAAGTGTTTAATTGGTGATCCAGACATGAAGCAAGTCTAATCCTTAACATATGGTAATGGTAGAGGGACTTAGCATTGTTTGTATAGGGTTGGGGTTGACGCTAGCGGACTTAGAAAAGTAATTCTTTTGGTGTGACAGAGGAATTTAAGGGGTTAATGGTTAAGATTTTTTTTATGTTAATGTAAAAAAAATAAAAATAAAAATTAATCTTTAATTATAATCAATTAGTCTTTTTAAATCTTCAATTTAGGTTGGATTATTTATAATCAATCAACGGTTTTCTTAATTAATCACATAATTTTTATAATCACAAAATCATAATTAAAAAGGAGGTGTGCACAAAACACACGGCGCATTAAACGCTACTTCATGTGCTACGCTACCAGCTTCCTAGTCACCTTCTCTCTATATAAATCACCCTGACATCTCTCTCCCTCTCTCTCACCTTCATAACAAGCCTTTCCTTTGATTAAACCACTAAAATCCTAATCAAAGAGAGATGGGAAACTCGTGTATTATACCGACGACCAGCAAAAGAGTGACCGCCGATCACCAGGAGGAAGAAGCTAAGCATGAATCCAAGAAAACCGTCAGATTTGCTTCTCTCGGAGATGGCGAAAATGGCGGCGGCCGAACGAAACCTAGAAGTGATCATCATAGAAGTCTTAAGGTGGTGAGGTTTAAATCAGGCCATGATTATATCAATGGCGATGATAATAGAGGTGGGGTTGTTAGGATTAGGGTTGTAATGACCCAGAAGGAGTTGAAGCAGATCATTAATGAGTACAAGGATTTGAAGTATTCATCCATCGAGGATATGGTTAAAGCATTCAAGCAGAGAGGTAGAAGGATTAACTCTCATCACGTTAGGACAAGATATCACGAACATACTAACGTAAGTTGGAAGCCAGCTTTGGAGAGCATTCCAGAGGACCAATAGCAGCCTTACACGTGTCCACACCTATATAATATATAATATATCTTGTCGATTACTTAATCAATTAAGGTAATTTGTTTGATAAGGAGATTAACTAACGATATGGGCATTTATTTTTTGGCCATACCGATCTATCTTGACATACTTTACACCTTTTTTTTTTCTACATGATTGAATTGGTATGACGTGTTAAGATAGAATTTTCGATCGTATGATCTGACTATCTATAACTAGATAATTCATGACAGCGACTAATATTAGAGAGGTGCATCGTGTGATTATTACCGTTATGTTAGATTGTGTGAAGTAATAAAAATGGGTTTGTTTTGAGAAAATAACGTGTTTGGTTACGATGTTTGTATACTTTTATAATTTGGAGTTAATTTTATTTTACTTTTAATTAAAGTTTAGTTAGATTTTAATATTGTAAGGGATTTTTTTTTTAATCTGGGCCGTTGAAACTGTTTATACGTAATTGGATAATTTTGACAATTTTCCAACTAAATTTGTTTTAAATAATCAGCCTCTCGATTGAAGAATTATGGATCCGTGGTTGATATGGATAAATGATTATGGGATTTGATTGGGTGAAACGAATATTATTCTATTTTTGTTAGATTGATAGATTTTGTAGCGTGTATTGGATTTCATGTTCGAACTGCACAAACTAGATATACATTTATGTATAATTATTTGAAGAAGATAAAGGTTTGACAAAATTATGAGAAAACTGCGCGATCTGTTAATAATCCACATTATTATTTATTAACTAATTAATCAAGTATTGATATAAATAATTATCAATTTATCATATTTTATTTAATTTTTATATCTATATCACTATCCTTTGATCCTATAAACTTTAAACCCACAAATTCGTTATATATAGTTATAAAATTTAACTGAAATAGTATCGCTATAGAAATCTGGGTTAATGGGTTAAATAAGCTTATGAATATTAATATTTTTTTAAATGACTAATTTTAAAAAACTTTATAAATTAGCTATTTTTGTTGAAAATCATCTCGTCTCACTTAGGAAGAAGATCTTTAGTTGGTTTATAAATCCATAGTTTTGTATTTCTCTACAAGGTCTTTTAAGAGAAAAAATAATTGAACTTATCAATTTATCATGGTATCAGAGTTAGACCCTAAGCGGATGTGTCCACACTCTATTAGCAAGTGCCCCTCACCCATAGGGTCACTTGTTGAGTTTTCAGAATGAAAAGCTCACAAGTGAGAGGGAGCGTTGAAATTCGTCCTACATCGCTTAGGGAGAAGATGTCTAGTTGGTTTGTAATTCAAGAGTTTTGTCTTTCTCTACATAACATTTTAGGGAAAGAAATTATTAAACTCATTAATTTATTAATGAAAATAGGAAAACCTAGCATGCCAAAAGGACATATATTCATACGTAGCATGTTACATATATACAATGAAAGGTATAACAAACATCCTAGAATCAAGCAAACGATAAAGGAAAACTATAATTTGGGAATAAAGATATACATCTAATAATATCTTCATATACAAGGTATTAGTCAACTTTCTAACACTCTCCCTCAAGTTGGAGAGTGAATGTTTAGTACTTCCAACTTGTGTATCATGGGAATAAATATTTCCTTTCCCAAGGCCTTCATCAAGACATCCACCAATTGATTTGTAGAACTTATGAACTTCATAGTGACGGATCCGTCTTGTATCTTAACTCGGATATAGTGATAATCCATTTTAATGTGTATAGTCTGCTCATGAAAGACAGGATTCGCTGCAATGTGTAGTGTCACCTTATTATCACAGAACATCAAAGCGGCTTCTTGATGTAGTACTTCCGAGTCTTTGAGAAGGTGACAGAGCCATGTTAATTCGCAAAAATCACTCGTCATTGCATGGTACTCTGCTTTGGTCGAAGAAAGAGAGATTATTCTTTGTCTTTTTGACTGCCCATGAGATCAATAAGGGACCAAGAAACACACAACATCTTGTGGTAGATCTTCGAGTAATTAGACAACATGCTCAATCTGAATCACAATAGGCTCGTAATCTAAAGTTGCTCTCCAATGAAAAAAAAAACTTGACTAGATGCATTCTTTAAATAACGAACAACACGAAGGACTGCTTCCTTATGAAATTTTCAAGGCTAGTGCATAAATCTGCTCAATACATGCACTGAGTATGTAACATCCAGCCTTGAGACAGTGAGATACATCAGCCTTCCAATGAGCCTTCTGTAGTGATCTGGTTCCTTAAGTAATTCACATGTATCTGATAACTTTAATCCTCACTCCATAGGAGTATCAATACGAGTTACACATATTAGACCCAAATCTTTAATGATTTCCAACATATATTTACATTGAGAAATAAAAATCCCTTTGCTAGAAGAGGAAACCTCAATGCCCATAAAATTTTTCAAATCACCTATATTTTTAAGGCAATATGGCTATGCAAAAACCCTTAATAGATGCAATAGTCATGGGATCATTTCCAGTAATCAATACATCATCTACATAAATCAAGAGAGCAATGAAGGACTTGCCTTGTTTTCTAGTGAACAACGAGTAATCATCCTTTGATTGGACATTTCCAGTAATCAATACATCATCTACATAAATCAAGAGAGCAGTGAAGGACTTGCCTTGTTTTGTAGTGAACAACGAGTAATCATCCTTTGATTGGACATATCCAGCAGATCAAATGGCAGCAAAAAACTTTGCTAACCACTGACGAGATGTCTGCTTCAAACCATACAACGATTTATGAAGCCAAAAAACTACATGTTCCTCCCCCTATCTCCAAATCCCAGGAGGTGGAGACATATAAATCTCTTTGTCCAAATCGTCATGCAGAAAGGCATTATTAATATCCAATTAATCAAGAGACCACCCGCGAGCAGCGGAAAATCCAAGCAAGCAACGAACCGAAATGATTTTAGCAGTCGGAGAGAATGTATCTTAATAATCAACACCTGCCAATTGTGTGAATCCATTGGCTACTAAATGGGCTTTGTAGCACTCGATAGAACTGTTAGAGCGAAGCTTGATTTTGTATACCGAACGATAACCGATCGGTGTTTTATTGGCTGGAAGAGAGGTGAGGGTCCATGTCTAATTATCCTATAATTCCTTTAGCTCAGATTGCATAGCCTCCTGCCATTAAGGGTGAACGATGGCTTCAGAATAAGATCGGGCTTCAATGACCTTACTAAGAGGTGCACAAGAGTGAGGTGATGGTAGGAAACGAAGTGTGACAACGGTTACCGAGTGCCTTTAGTCGGACCTAGAAATAAGAAAGATTATTGGTCTTCAAGAGCAAACATAATCTCAGAGTTTCGTCGGAGGGGTGATGGTGAGAGTGGAACGATGAAGGGGGGCTCAAGCAATGGTGTGGTTGATTCAGTTGGAGGAGAAGGTGAGGCAGGTTCGGATGAAGGTAGTTCAAAAGAGGTAGAGTCTGGCAATGGAGATGAGGGTAGATTTGATGAAGAGGAGGGCAGATTAGTAAAGATGATTCTGTAGTTGGTGGGGTAGAAGGAATGAGAGGGTAAAATATTGAAAAATGAATTGGGTTGGAAGATTGGGCCAAAGAGAGAATACTAGGGGCATGCGTAACAGAGGAAAAAGGGAATGTAGTTTCATGAAAAACTATATCTCAGCTAAAGAAAACTTGCTTTGTGGAGAAATTGTACAACCTATAAGCCTTTTGACCAATTGGGTAATAAGGCATAGCACGATAATGAAATTTGTGAGAGACATGAGTATTGGTAGCAAAAGCAAGACAACCAAACACATGAATATGGGAGAACGAAGGTGGTTCCAAACATAAGTGTTTAAAGGGTATTTTTCGGGAGAAGATAGGCGTAGGTAGACGATTGATAATATACACAAGGGTAATAGTACATTCTCCCCAAAATCAAGTAGGGAGATAAGCACAAAATTGTAAAGCTCATGCTACCTATAAAATATGATGGTGTTTGCGGTCCACAAATCCATTTTTTAGGCGTGTAAACACAAGAATACTGAAAAATAAATTCATTATCTTTATAAAAAAATTGGAGTGAAAGGAATTCTCCGCCATTCTCGCTTCGGAAAATTTTAATATGAGATGAAAATTGAGTGGATTCATAACTGAAGAAATGTTTTATAAATGATTGTACTTTAATAAAAAATATCCTTGTGAAGTGTGTGTATAATCTACAATGGATAGAAAATAGTGAGCTCCAAAGAGAGAAGGATGTTTATAACTACCTCAGATATCAGAATGAATAAGATCAAAAGGTTTTTTTGATAAACTTGTGCTATTATTGAAAGGTAAACTATTTTGTTTGGCGGCATACATAACAAACACTATTAGATTGAACTGAAAAATCCAAAAATTGTATAGCAATAAAGCTTAAATGAGGAAAGGAAAGGTAGCCCAAACGGCTATGCTAGAGGTCGGTAGAAGAGAAGGTAAGGTTATAGGAAGGTTAATTTGTGGAGGTCACGGGCTTCTTCGTTGACAATCTCATCAAATAACATAGTCCATCACGCTGTTTACCCAAACCAATCATCTTCTCAGTAACTAGATCCTGCAAAACAAACCAATGAGGGAAAAACGTTACTGAGCAATTCATATCTTTTGTCATACGACTTACTAACATCAAGTCAAATTTAAATGTGAGTACGCATAAAACATAGTGAACATAGTAAGTAAAGTTTAAGGGCAAAAAGAACCCTATGCAGCAAGTTTTGCTTTGTCACCACTAGGCATTATCACCAAAGGTATTGAGTAATTTATGTCTCCTTGGTGAAATAGTTTAGGAGAAGAAGAGATATGATATGTCACTCCGCTATCAATTATCCAATTATGAGAATAGATTTTAGACAAACTTGTTTTTGTCACGGTTGTGTTCACTTGGGGAATGAGAGTTCCATCCTTATCGCTCAAAAGGGATAAAAGTTGTTGGATTTATGATGGAGAAAATCCAACCACCTTAGATTGTTCTTCACTTTTGGTTGATCCATCAAAAACTTGGTTACCTGTAGGGTTGTTCTTAAATCTATTTGAATTTGATTAAGCCCTTGGATGACCCGGTGGATATTCGTGCAACTAGTAGCATTTTGTTTTTGCTAAATGCCATATTTCCGTAAAAAGTACATTGTGGTCTACCTTTGGAAGATCTCGAACGATGTTTATCTATATCAAATCTTTGTCCCTCCTATGAGTTGTTGAATCGATCTGTTTTGCCAAATCAAGTAGATGAGTAGTTAGAACCGACGCTCTTGATAGCCATCACAACACACATGGTCGATTATGTGGTGTCGTGAGTTGCACTAAGGTGCCTTTGTTACTCTTCTCAAAAGACTAAAGAATAGGATTGGCGAACGGTGGGAAGTGGATTCATGAAGAGTATCTGCCCATGAATAACACTATAAGATTCATTCAAACCCATCAAAAATCACTTAAGTTTTTGCCTATCCTGATGTGTTGCACATGAACAAAAAGACGCATCAGTATAAGAAGATAATTTATCCCATAAGCTTTTTAGCTTGGTGTAATTAGTAGAAACAAAGAGTTGCTCCTATCAATGATAATCAATTTCTCACTGAATTTCAAAAATGTGTGGCATATTGCTTTGCAGGAAACACTCATAGAGATCTTCCCAAACTTCAAGAGCGGTAGTGTAGTAAATTACATTGTCTGAAATTTATGGGTTAAGAGTTTTGATGCGGAGAGCACATGATTTAATGGTGGCTCAAGGTAGGGGTAGACATTGAGTGGGGGTCACTCGACGACACTTAAAAAGTTATTTAAGTTTTAAAAGAAGTAAATACATGAAGCTTATGGTGTGATGTGTCCTATTAAATTAGTTTGGCAATCAACTAGAAAATGATTCATATTTGTCTTCAAGATTATATTGGATGAAGATGATCACATAACTAATGTCTTTTGGTCTGCCTATGCAATGCAAACTGACTATGCAAGATTTGGAGACTACGTGTCATTTGATACCACCCATAGGACAAATGATGAGTATATTAAAAGTGTATGCCCATCACGCTAATTAGATTTTGTTTGTCCATTTATGGTGAGGATACTCGAAACTAGAGCCCAAGAGATATATGACGCATTGTTTCAAATCAAGATGGTTGAGAGCACCTCTGTTATTGAACATGTGTTGAAGATAATCACCTACATTGAACAACTTGAGAATCTCAGACTTATTATGATTTCTAAGTTGATCAATAACTTGGTGTTATCTCTTCTTGATTTATTCTCGCCATTTGTGATTAGCTTCTACATAAATAAAAGGGAATGCGAGCTATGTTATTTGCATAAGATGCTACAAATGGCAGAGAAATCCATCAAGAAAGATAAACTCGTGTTGCTTATAGGAGGTTCTTCCAAAAAGAAGGACATTGCCAAGCTTAAGAAGCAATGCAAGAAAGGGACCTTCAAAGTAAGGAAGGGTGATTAAAAGACAAAGAAGGGTAAAGATGGAAAGTTATTCCAATGTGAAGAAATTGGACATTGGAATCATAATTGCAAGGTCGATCTTACAACTCTGAAAAAGCATGGTAATGTTGCTTCAGGTATATTTATGATTGAAGTTAATATTTCTTATAATGATTCATTTACTTAGGTATTAAATAGCGGTTGTGGTTCTCATATTTGTAATAATGTACAAAATCTAAAAAGTAGAAGACATCTGGAGAAAGGTGAAGTTGACCTATAAGCTAGGTATATAGCAAAAGTTGTTGCTTTAGTTGTGTGCACTTATAGTTTAGTCTTACCTTCAGGCTTAGTTTTAAGTTTGAGACAATGTTATTATGCACCATCTTTGATTTGAAATATTATTTATATTTCTAGACTTGATGAAGAAAGATTTGTCTTCTCCATCAATGACAATATTTTAAGTCTTTTTATAAATAATTTATTTTATGGAAGAGCTTTCTTAAATAATAGTATGTATGTCTTAAATTAGAAAAATGAAATTTGCGTCAATATTGAACAGATCAAGAAAAAAAAAGTTTGATATAAATCAAACATACCTGTAGTATTGTCGATTAGGTCATGTCAATGAAATAAATATTCAAAAGTTGCATAAGATGGATTCTTATATCCATTCATTTTGGAATAAATACCAACTTGTAAATCTTGTTTATTAGGCAAGATAACTAAATCTTGTTTTAGTGAAACTAAGAGAGTCAAACTGAGTTGCAAGGACTAGTAGTACCAACTTGTAAATGTATAGGGGCCTATGTGAACTCTTGGTAGAGATGGTTTTTTGTACTTTAGCACATTCACTGATTATCTCTCTTGATTCGGTCACATTTATCTTATGAAATATAAGTCTGGATCGTTTGAGAAATTTAAGGAAATAATAGTGAAATAGAAAAACAACTAGGCAAAAATATTAAGATACTTTGATCAGATTGAGGTGGTGAATACTTGAGCCACAAGTTTCTTGACTATCTAAATGAGAATGGTATAATGTCACAATAGACCTCTCCTAAAACCCTACAGTTGAATGGCATGTCGGAGAGGAGAAATAGGACTCTCTTAGAGCTGGTTTGGTTCATGATGAGTTTTACTGATCTACATTTATCATTATGAGAATATGCCTTAGAAACCTCCGCTTACAACATTAACTGGATACCTTCACGTATGGGACTGACATGTTTATGTCAAGAAGCAAGAAGTAGAAAAGTTAGAGGCGAGATCTGAGAAAAATTATTTTGTGGGGTATCCAAAGGAAACTTTGCGATACTACTTTTATCATCGAACTAAGTAAAAAGTGTTTGCTGCAAAGCACGATGTCTTCATAGGGAAGGAATTATTTTCTAAAAGGAATAGCGGGAGAAATATTGAACTTAATGAAGTTCAAGATACACAAAATGACGTTTGGATCGATGATTATGTTATCTCATTCGTTTCGGTTGAGGTACCTCCAAAAGAGGATGTTGTAATACCTCAGCGTACACAAACAATTCATAAATCTAGTAAAGCATCTAGTGAAAAATCCAAATAAAGGGTCGATAATATAAAATGATCTTACGGCTTATTCTGATGCTATTAGTAGCTCATATTTTAAGAGATGGCTAGATACTATGAGATTCGAGATGGATACCATATATGTCAAAGTATAGGACTTGGTGGATACACTTGAAGGAATAGTTCTTATAAGATGCAAATGGATTTTCAAGAAGAAAATTGGGACAAATGGAAAGGTCAAAACCTATAAAGCTAAACTAGTTACAAAGGGTTATTGGCAAAGAAAATGAATCAATTATGAAGAAACCTTCTCGCTCATTGCAATGACTAAATCCATTCGGATATTGTTTGCATTGCAACATACCACAATTATGAGATCTGGCAAATTGACATGAAAAATGCCTTCTTGAATGGGTACCTTGAAGAGGGTGTGTATATGATACAACCTGAGAGCTTCATGGACTTGAAAAATAAAAGAAAGTTGTGTAAGCTACAAATGTCCATATACGGCCTTAAACAACCATCTCAGAGTTGAAACATTTGTTTTGATGAAACAATCAAATTGTTTGACTTTATTAAGAATGAAGATGATTTCTGTATACATAAGAAAGTTAGTGAGATCTTTGTTGCTTTCATAACTCTATACGTGGATGACATATTATTCATTGAGAATGATGTAGTTATGTTACAGTTTATTAAGCTATGGCTATCAAAAAACTTCTCTATGAAAGATTTGGGTGAAACTACTTATATTCTAGGAATAAAGATCTATAAAGATAGATCTAGAATGTTGTTAAGCTTGACCCAGTCGACATACATAGACAAAGTGTTAAAAAAGTTTAGCATGAAATATTTTAAGAGAGAACTCCTACCAATGAGTTATAGAATCTATCTCTCAAAGAAAATGTCTCCTAAGACACAATTAAAGAGGGATGAGATGAGTAGAATCCCTTACGACTCGACAATAGGATCCATCATATATGCTACATTATGTATGAGACTGGTTGTTACTTATGCTCTAAGTGTTACGAGCAGGTTTCAAAGTAATCCGGGTCAAAAGCATTGGAATGCTATTAAAAATATTCTTAAGTACTTAAGAAGGACTAAAGACATGTTTTTAGTTTTTATAAGATCTGGCTTGAAAATTGAGAGTTTCAAAAACTATAAATTCCAATCATATGTTGACAATAGTAAATCAATTTTAGAATTCATCTTCATGTTAAATGATGGAGTGGTAAGTTGAAAGAGTACTAAAAAGAAAACGACTGCATATTCCACTACTGAAGCCGAATATATTACAATATTAGAGATCGCAAATGAGGCGATTTGGATTAAAAATGTCATAACTAAATTTTGTGTGGTTCCAAGCATCATTGATCTCATAATAGTGAACTGCAATAAAAACGGTGCAATAGCATAACTAAAGGAACTAAGATCTCATCAGAAATCAAAACACGTGATGTAATATTATCACCTCATTCGAGAGAATTAGAAAAGGAAACATCAACATAGAAAAGATCGACATATATGACAACGTAATAGATCCATTCACTAATAGGTTTTCCTAACAGAAGTTTGATCACCAGCTTGACAAAATGAGAATTACATTAAAAAATGATTTATTTTAGTGCAGGTGTGAGGTTAAAAGTATATGTTCATCATAGATTTTAACTCGATGAGGCAAATATTTTATGCGATACTATATTTATGTAAATATTAGAAAGACTGTCATTAATTAAAGTCGGTTATTATTTATTATATTTATTAATTTTGTTGGAATAAATATAATATATTCTATAAATACATATCATGATAAAATTCAGTATGGTGAGTTATGCACTATTGAGACAATGACAGAGATCATGTTAATAGAGATTCGAGTTACTAAAAATTCTTAAAATACAAATAGTTTATTATTATTGGATCTCGAGAATATACATTAATTAATTTAGATAAATAATTATATAATTCATCACCTAATTATTAAAATAGCTAATCTCTAACATCTTAATGATTTCGAGATGTTGACCACAAATATATTATCCCATTTCAATATACATAAAAAATAATAATAAAACATGCTCAGCTCAATATAAACTATCTAATTTCATCTATATTTTTTTGTCTATGTTTTCTTAATTATTAGGTGGTCTAATTTCAATTTTTTTTAAAATTTTTTTTTAATTATTACTTGAATTTTTTAGATTTACACTATTAGATTTTTTGTTTTTTTTTACTCACCGACCTTTGGTAGCTTCTAAATGAGCTTATTAAATTAAAACTATTTTGATAAATATTAATTTATTTATTTATCAATTAAACTAATAATTGAAGTCTTTTTTTGTTAAAGACCTAATTCGTCACAACCGGCTTGTGGGAGAGACTAATATTTGTAATCTAGGAAAAAAAAAAACTATATAAATATTTTTTATTATACAAATATTTTAATAATGATTTATTTTCCTTAAATAAAACATAATTGTGTAATATATGAAAAAAAAAATAAAAAAAAAAGGAAAGACGCACCCCATGCGAAGTACGATCGCAGCGGATCACAGGGACACGTGTCATCATCGCACTAAAACTAGGTCATAGAGCACGAATCAAATCACTCGCCCAACCACTCCCTCCCCGCCTCTCATTCTCATTCTCTCTTTCAAAAAAAAAAAAAACCTACAGCTCTTTCTCTCTCCTGATTTTCCCTCCACTTCTTCCCGCCCCCCCGTTCCTTAAAATCTCTATCCCCTCTCTCTCCCCAACCCTACATTTCCCTATCTTATTCCCTTCTCGCTCTGAATCTGAGTTTGTTCCTAACTGTTTCTCTTCTTCTCTTCGCCATGAATACAAGAATCCGAGCTTCACGCAGATCGAGCCCTACCTTGACGGAGTCATTTCACAGATACCTAAAACCAGGCGCCTTAGCGCAAATGCGAGACTCAAGGATCAGTGCCAGATCGCATCGAGTGAGTTCGATCTCTCAGATCTACTCCCTCCGTACACTTTCTTCTCCTCTGCCTTCGTCTCCGCCTTCTTCCAACGCCGGTGGTCAACCGACGGTCAGCATGATCGACGGGTTTCCGTGCTTCTCCGGCAGGGTTTATGGACCGAGGTGTCCTCAGAGGAAGAAGCTCGTTGCTGCTAAGTCTGTGTGGTTTCCGATACTGAGTAGTCCAGGGAGTCCTGCTTCGGAATCGCCGCCGGATCCTATTATGGATGTGTTTGGTAGTGATATCGTTGCTGCTCACTGAAGTAAAATAACACAATCTGTGAATTGACTTCTTTTTCTATCTTTTTTTTAAAAAAATTCTTCTACTGTAGCTCTTATTTTGGTTCATCTTTTCTGGTGTATTATGTGAAAATAAAAAAATTTAATAGTTGGAACTGATATTCAATAAAGAAATTGCCAAATTCTCTCAATTCCAGAACCATATCCTGAGTACTTAGTGGATTCCATTAAACTCAACCCGAGCGGTGTATTTAGATGAGTTATTGAATAGTTTGTGTTTTTTTTAATGAAATGTCAGATTCTGGAACTGTTTGTAAGGATTCGTACTTGGATTTCTTTCTACATATGTACTGAATTACAGTGTCTACCTTATACAACTTGATGAAATGCAACTGTTTATGATCAAAAGCTCAAGTGCTTCTGTTTGTAACTGAAAAATCATGTTTATTGATGCTTCATAAATTTGTTACATTGATGTTAGTTGTTGAAGGGTTGATGATGCAGATGTTGATGTTGATGTGAGTTATATAAATCTTGAAAATGATGTTCATGTAGATGATTTCTTAGTCTGAATTTCAGATTCTTTGTTGACGTACTTGTTCTTACAGGTTTCTCTAACAGGGTGTTTTTCCCTTGTAATAAAGGGTAAGACTAATAAACTGAATTCTGTTGGATTGTTCATCAAAGGATATGATCTTAAATGTGTGCTTACTACATAAATACAGAACATGGATTCACTAATCGATTAGTTCCGCGTTTGATCTGACTTGGGTTATTCACAGCCATAGTTGATGGCTTGGTAAGAGAAGCTACTTGTTCTAACTTCTAACTCTTATCTTGGCTCAGTTTCAAGGGAGCTCACTAGATGACTACTCAAAATGGTTAGATAGAGCTCATCTTCTTTTAATGGATATGAGAATCTGTTTAAACCTCATCTATAACTTGATCAGATTACATGTTCCTATCATCTATAGCTTAGAAGAGTTTCTTATTGTATTATTTCTTAATTTTATTTCTTGAATAATACAAGCCTCTATGGATTTTCAGGATAATGGAAAATAGAAAAGATAAGCTTCAATGCTTTATTAATCAGTTAGTAATAGTAATATAACATAAGCTTAAATCATTTCTTTCTTCTTCCATGTTAGACACGAAAACAAGAAGAGTAATATAGGGAATTTCATTAACTTACTCGTAGGATTCTTAATATCGAAACATACCTAATAAATAAATATGAATATAAAAATTTCTAATATTAATATATATATATACACGTTAATTTAGTGTTTGATTATGAAAAAAAAAATATTAGAATTAAGAAATTAAATATATTGTATATTATAATGATATTTTATAATATTTTTGGAATTAAACCACATTTTAAGCAAATTATCATTTTGAATCTTACTATTTTAATTGAAAAAATTAAATTCATATTTAGAAATAATTTCAATAATTAATAATTTTAAATGATATATTATAAAAATGTATGGGATAAGATTGCGCATAATTTTTATAAAATTTTAGTTTAATAAAGATAAAAAAACTTAAATTTAGAAAAACTTATGGGGACAATTGACCTCATTACACTCAATCTAAATCTGCCAGTTTGTATTAATATTATATTATATTGAAAATAATATATATATAATTAAAAGATAGTATCACAGTTATTTTGCTTGATACTAATCACAATGTTATTAATTAAAGATCCTAATGATGAAAAATTATGGATCCATCGGGTAAAAGGACTCTCAAGAGAAAATTTTCAAAAATTTAGTCCATAAACTTTTTTTATTGATAGAGTGGATTCTAATTTATATTCAAATTAAATAAATAAAATTCGAAATAACCATAATATCTTTGATCAAATCAGTATGCGAAATTACCATCCTATTTTCATCGCCTTCCTTCTTCCCATTCCTTTCCATACAACAAAAACCGTAACCTACAATGAAAAAAAAAAAATTGCAACCGAACCCTAAAATGAAAGCTCCATTGAAATTAGATTTCTCATTTTCGTCACTTTTAATCTATTCTCTTATATTCATTTTTCTCATTTAGCATTGATTTGCAAGTTTCGGCTTCATTTTCCTCTTTCGGTATGTTTGAAGATATCATTCATTTCTTTTTCAATCATTGATGGATAATCACAAAAGAAATCGCGATTTTATTTTTATATTGAGTTTTCGTTTCGTTCTGAAAATGAAATGGAGAAATTTGAAGTTTATAATAACTTCACGAAATTTAGATTTGAGTTGTAGGGCTCGATGGGCTCGATACTCAATGGGTGGACATGGTTTGAGAAATCTTGCTTTGAGCCCATCGAGCAACAATATGTAATTTCTCTTTTCTTTTTTTTACAATCAAGATTACTAATTTGACTTTTTTTTTCTTTGATCCTTGTACTAAAATGAACACTCTTTCCATAATAATATATTTCGATGGTAAATAAAAATGAGAATTTGAACTAATGGAAGAAAGAGAAGTCGTTGTATTAGCATGAAAATATGATGAAACTGAAATTTCGGTCGGATCTAATGTCACGTATACTCAGTTAGAGGAAGTTGTGTATAATTCTATTGTGATTGACCGTAATGAATTTAATTTGCAACTATCGTACAAGCCATTTAGTAAAATGATATCTTCCACACTATACATAAGAAATGATGAAAAACATGAATGAATTTTTGTGTCACTTGCAAAGAAAAGATGAAAAATTTCACATGTACATAAAGTTGATTTCAAAGACCCAAAGAGATACGTGTGGGGAAGAACGTTATCAATTATCTAACCTTCATAATATTTATGATGAGGTTTGTATTGTTTGATTTGATGCAATACCCTTTTTGATTTGATGTAATTAATGATGTATAGATTTCATGATTCATATAATTTTGATGATTTAAAGTGATTTTTTTTTTTTTGTATTGGAAGCCATTGATGAAGTATCATTTTGATGTGATCATTTCGTATTGAAAAAGAGTTAGAATGACATACTTATAATTTGATTAAGTATGTTTAACATATATTTCAAGGTTAAAGGTCATAGAATTTAAATAACTTTAAACCTTTAATGCCAAAAGTTAAATATTAAGAACAAAGGACAAACCTTTAAAATCAAATGTGAAAGGTTTTACATTTAGGATGAAATGTTAAACCTTTAGAGTGAAAGTTAAAACCTTTAAGATTAAAGGTTAAATCTTTAAGGTGAAAGATTAAACCTTTATGGCTCGTTTGGTTGTGATTATGTGAAATCAAGAAATGAAGTAGATTTCATTTCCTTCCTTTGGTTACATTATATCTATTCTACAAAATGAAGAAGACTCATTTTTTGATTCTTTAACTGGGTAAAAATTAATTCTTCTCGTTACTTGCTTAGAGTGTGGTAATTGCCTAGAATAAAAAAATATGTGCAAATTTAATTATCATCGTCATTACTCTATTTCTTTGCAAACTTTATTTTTATCCATGATTTCAACAATTCTCATTTTACCGATTCCACCTATTCTTATTTCATCCATGAATCAGAATCAAACGAGCCATTAGGATGAAAGGTTAAACTTTTAAGATCAAATATTTAGAGTGAAAGGTAAAACCTTTCGAGTGAGAGGTTAAATTTTTAAGGTCAAAGGTTAAGGCTTTAAAGAGAAATATTAAACCTTTAGGGTGAAAGATTAAATTTTAAGAATAGATATTTAACTTTTAAGATCAAATGTTAAACTTTAAGAACAATAATTTAATCTTTAAAGTCAAATGTTTGACCTTTGTTATTAAAGGTTTATCCTTTGACCTTAAGGTGAACCTTAAAAGTTTAACCGTTAATGTTTGACATTAACAATTAAAAGGTAATTTAATTCTTTAACATTTAACCTTAAAATAAGTGTTAAACATACTTAGCCAACTTATAAGTCTATCATTCCAACTCTGTTTCGGTATTAAAAATATCACATCAATAAGATATTTTATCAACAACTTCCAATACAAAAAGATCACATTAAATCATTAAGATTACATGAATCATAAAATCTATATATTATTAATTACATCGAATCCATAAGGGTATTGCATCAAATCAGACAATACAAACCCTATCATTAATATTAGAAAGGTTAGATAATTAACGATATTTTTCCCTACATGTATCTCTTTGAGTCTTCGGAATCAACTTCGCATATAAGAGAGATTTTTCATTTTCTCTTTGCAAGTAGCACAAAAATTCCTTCGTGTTTTCATTATTTATAAGTTCACGATAAATTAATTTTTTATCCTAAAATGAACAAAACAAAATTTAAAATAAAGATTAATATAGACAATCATCAATTTATATATAATACTCGATGGCTCAAGGTTTCTAATTTTTCAAACCTATATGGTATCGAGCATTGAGAATAAATATAAGTCTTTGATCTCTTAATCTCGATGCTCGATGGGTTTTGAAGATGGTGGTTTTCTTTTAAAGATGATCAAAGATGAAAAAAATGAAAAAGCTGAAAATGAAGATGATGATGAATGTACTAGGCAAAAATAGGGGGAGAGAAGGTGAGGGGTTCGTTTTTTTATTTTTTATTTTCTCTTTTTTTTCAAAAATTAAATAAAAAGTAATAATGTTATTTTATAATTTTCTATAATTTTTTTATTTAAAAAATTAATAAAATCAAAATAGGAAGCTATTTTTTAACAAAACTTTTTTTTTCATATAATATTTTGAATAAAAATTTTTTGGATACAAATTCTCTCGAAAACTTTTTAAAAAAAAATTAACACAGAAAAGGCTAACACTAGAAGGATATGGCAAAGCAGAACGACGTCGTTTGTGCTCAGATAATCAAACTTTCGCTCTATTCTCAGCGTTGCCAGTAGGCGAACCAGAAAATCTCCGAGGATTCTTCGCTGTCCGGAGATTCCCCAACAGAAACAACCAGACGAAGAGATCATCTACAAAGCAGCAATGGCGGAGCTTAAAGTCAAATACGGTCGTCAGCTCAGGTACTATTGACTACTCTATTCTATTCTCTCTCTCTCTCTCCTAATCCCATTTTTTTGCCTACCAAAGTTTCTACCATTTTCACTCCTCTGAGTTTCTGTTTTGTTTTTTCTTTTTTTTTTTTGGTAAAAATTGATCTTCTCCTCCGCGATTAACGTTGTTTTTCTGTGTTGAGGTGAGCTCACAAGAGCCTAATATTCCTGGAAATTCTGATGATCGAATATCCAAGAGAAGAAATATATTGCTTCTTCAAGGATAGAACTGTATGTTAGGCTCTTTGATTTGGAGGCAACAATTTTACTTTTATCACAAGTTTCTAATGGTATGAGCTGCAGGCGGAGAGCAAAGAAAATTTTGTTTTTCCAAACCAGGTCTTATTTTCTCATTTTAAATAAAAATATCAGGATTTGGGGAGAACAAGGACAGGCAGCTCTTGAAAAAGCTAGTATATGCTCGCTTAATTGCGGTCCTACAGGTTCCGAGACATTGAAAAATCTTGTTCTTGGTGGGATCGGAAGCATCACTGTGATTGATGGATCTAAAGTTGAAGAGGGTGACCTTGGAAATAACTTCATGGGTAAGTTTTTCTCTTACTATCTGCAATCTATTTAGGTTTCTGTGTATTCGGACCTTATGTTGTTTGAACTTGTGATAGTGGATGAATCAAGTGTTGGGCAATCAAAAGCAAAGTTTGTATATACATTTCTTCAAGAGCTAAATGATGCTGTTAAAGCTAAGTTTATAGAAGAGCATCCAGAGAAATTAATTGAAACAAACCCAGCGTTCTTTTCTCAGTTTACTTTAGTAATAGAGCTACACAGGTATGGAGTTATAATCCTTCTGTTTTCCATCATTAACATTTTGGGGAAAAAAAAAACAAATTTGTTTCTCAGATCATGTTTCGTAGAAAGTAAAAACTTGATTTTCTTAATGAACCCATCACCATGTGCTGGCAATTTTTTCACTGTACCGTATTGAAAATACTGTGTGTTATTAGTCAGGAAGATTGGATGGTGAAACTTGATAGAATTTGTAGAGAGGCAAATGTGATGTTGATCTTTGCTAGCTCCTATGGTCTTACTGGACTTGGATAATAATAATATAAAATAATAAATTAATATGAAAGAAAAATAAAAATAGAAAAGATTAATATATATTTTTTTTTTAATGATGTGATATGTTTTATTAGCGTATTATATTAATTCATTTTATGAAAAATAATTAAAAAAATTTATTTAGATTATATGGCCTAAAAAAATTTTCTGAATATTATATAAAAATAAATTTATATAAATTAAAATAAATGACAAAATTAAATTAACCTCCTTTACGTATCAAGAAAAAAAGGTGAGGGTGGGGTCAAGAATGGAGATTGTAGTCCTTAGTCCTCCTTAGCATCCACATGCTTGTAGGCAGAAGAAAGTAGTGATTGAAAATGGTGCCTGCATATGGGCTTGTGGGTGGGCCCTACTATGAACATACATATCATTTAAGGGCCGACATATTAGCTATTCTTGGGCCCCCTCTTACAAAATAGAGAAAGAAACCAAAATGTTTGTTTTTTCGGCATTATGAAGAAAGGTACAACGAGGAATTTCCCCTCCCAATAGTAATATGGGAAGAGAAATTTAGGTACATCAAAACTATGAAGACAACTTAAACTAGAGGGTTTTGAATTTTGGATAGTAAAATGTTAGTGACCTAACAAATCTTCATTCTTTAGGCCACCAAAAAAAAAAAAAAAAAAATCAAAATTTTTAATTTATAATTGATCCTTATAATCATGGGATACGTAGTATAATTAGTTGGCAGGTTAAGTATATGAGATACTTGATAGTCCGTGTTAAGATCTTTAAACGTTGATTTAAATCTGTTGTGTAATATATAACTTAACCATATAAAATATAATATGATTTAGTTACCGCACCAAAAAATTGGTCCTTACTAATTCAAATTCAAAATTTCTATAGACTAAGATGCTAACTCTTCATTAAAAAGTGTAGATCTAATAGATTGTGATCCTCACATCAAGGATCTCATCTTTAAATGGAGGGGGGAGTGCTATTGGACCATGTTAAACACACAGGTTTGGTAAAGGTAGGAAGTGTTAGGTACATGATTACACCCTTTTGGCTTTTGGTGTGAGAGGGAACACATGCAACTTTTTTTCCCAATTTGAGATAATTTATTGAGTGACAGCAAATTCTTAAGGAGTCAGTAGTTTTATCATTTTTGTGGGTCTTAGGAAACCCTCTTGAACCCTAAATTAGGACCATTAAATAAGAAAAAAGTAATACTAGAAGTTTATTCAAGCCAAATGTAACAATCATGCCCTTATCATGAAAACCCTAAAGGGTGCATGACCTAGACAAGAAAAATAAAGGGATGAATGATTAGGGTAGAAGATTTTGTACACATAAAGTAACAAATTGAGAAATTTTACGACTAATAGAAGTTACTCCTTTTTACTATTAGGTATTTCACAAGGACAAAATTACCCTTTTTTGTAATATGGTGGTGTATTTAAATAATAGTTATTTGGATAGGATCTTATTCTAAGATCACTCTTCACGCAAGTGTATCTAAAATCATAAGCGGTAATGTTTAGGAGATGCAAGTTACGAAACTACCCATTTAATCCTTGACAAAGACTCAAGAACCCTATTCTTTGGTTCATACGTCTTCTGACTTTGCTTTGTGGGAAATGAAGTGAGCATGGCACCTACTTGCAGATGAATATGATCTCGTGCAATGGCAGCTTTGGGATTGCTTAGAGACTCTACCAAAGAGGTATTGTAAAGCGACAGAGACTCTTTTTGCAAGCTAGGCATCTGACAATCTTTTGTTTTGTTTTGTTTTTTTTAAATTCTTTTATTTTATTTTGAATTTAATTATTTTTTTAATCTCATTTTCCCCCCCTTCAAACAATCTGTAACTAGACAGCAAGAATATGGGCTTTACATTTTGTACTCATTTAGTTGTACGATTAGATACGATGACATGTTTCTAATTTTCAATTATATTGAATGTACGAAATTATGTATTTATTATAAGAAATTAAACTTTTTGTTTTTTTAATTTTAAGAAAATGTTAATGAAAATGATTAACAATACTTCTATTAAAACAAATAACAAAAATGAAAAAAATAATTAAAGAGAGTGACTCTAAAATATATGACTAAATCACTTTTTAGTCCATATGTACAAATATTGATTCAAACCCAAATCTTCAAAGTTCAAAATATGGTATTAAAATGTTGATTCAAACTCAGATCTTGGAATATTTTACCGATAAGAAATACACCATGAAGTTATATAAGTTGTAAAGATCAATATATGTATTAAAATCAAGTTTCATAAAAAATGAACAATCCTTGTAAAAAATAGTGTATGATTTTTATACTATTCACTATATAACACACATATATTCCAAAATTATAGTTGGATCTTCAACCCTCGTCACATGGTTAATGTCAAGCTTGTTCTGGTTTTCCAAAATCCAACCCTCTTATCACACGCATGCTTATCAAGCTTGTTTCTAGTTCTTACTTAACATATATTATTATATTTAATGTGTAATTAATTAATAATATTGTAAATTACGAATAAAGTGTTATTTTCCCCAAAGATGATCAGATAGAGTAGGCCAAACCGACCAATAGGGCAACTTCTAATAAAGAAGTGGACCCAACAATTTAAGTTTTCTTAGGTTGCATCTTGGAAATATTAATACTATAATATGTTTAAAGGATATCTGAAATTTGAAGAAAAATGATTAATTTCTGATCTGATAAAAAGTCATTAAACAATGATTAATGATTGGTTCACTTAGATATGTTTTGTAACTAAAATTTAGTGCAAGTGACACGTGGCAGTTATTGTGGGACCATAACTTTTTGTCTACTTTAACATGGTCCACGAGTCTGGGAAGCAATGAAACAAGTCACGTGAGGACTGGAATGCGCGGGGTCCTTGAGAAGTAGTTTTATCCGACAGACAGTCACTTGCCACGTTTCAGTTTGCCAGATATGATCACGTGCAAAAATGACCTGCCCAACCACTATAGTTCATTGCTTTCTCGCCTTTGCATTATTGCATGAAACTACTCTCTCAACACTTTCGGATCCAAGTAATCGCGATGTTGAAAATAAAACATATTATTATTCAGAATCAAATTTGAGATTTTAAAATAGATTTCATCACTTCGAGTCTTTAGATGTTAAATTATAAATTTTCTATTTTATTACGCATCAAATCAAAATTTATGAATCTATTGCATTGATTTAGACTTAATTAATGATTAGGATTATGAAAAATGATTAGTGTTTCGTGTGAATTCAAATAGACGTTGACTTGTAATCGTTATTTTGAATTAAAATTGACGAAAAATTGAAATTAAATTTGTGAATATATTTTGTATGATTTATAGAGAAATTAGAGTTTATAAATTTCACAGTATATAAATATAATATATATATATATATACTTTTTAGATATATATAATTGGAAATAAATGAGTATTGAATTATTTTAGATATTAATTTTAATTTATTCGATTATTATTTTTTAAAAATGTTAAGATTCAAATAATATTTTTCTTAAAAAATTAAATATGATTCGAAATATAAAAAAAATATCATATAATTATATACTATATTTAATTGTCCTATTTTCAACTTTCTTTTAATAATCAAACACAAAAATAATACATATACTTTATATATAAGGATTAAAAAAATACCAAATCTCTATTTACATAAAAAAAAATTGTTGATAAAATTTTAAAATAATATTTTCTTTTGATTCAATTATTTTTTTTCTCCTTATTATTAAGGAAAAATAAAAAAATTTCGGGATAATAAATATTCTAAACTTTTTTTTAAATTCGAACCAACCAGAAAGTCTAAAACAATTTAGACAGCACTCGAGCATGATCAACTTTGTAAATTTACTTAGATATTGAGCATTAATTTATAAAAATATAATTCTAATTTAAAATATTTATTTATTTATCTATTGAGATTATTGTAAGAAGCTACTTAACACTATAATCATTTGCCAATATTTATTAGAGATTCTAAGTACAGCTCACTCATACTTGTTAATTATATCCTTAAGTACACATTAATTTTCCTTTATTTTTTTTTATTTTTTTAACACTTGTGGGTCCTACACACCTCAGTGTACATGATAGCACAACTTTAGTTTGGCTTTTAGTATTTGATTTTTGTTGGTTTATGGTCTCAGTTTCTGAAACCAAATTGTAAATCAGTGCATGATCTAAGGAAGATCAAGAGCAATTGGCATGGGAAAAGTCAACTGAGGATATACTGAGTATGTATGTGTGAAGCTGACTTTGACCATTGTCTAGACTTTTAGCCTACAGTCTGTTTACCTGGCAAGTTGAGTCAGTCGGGTTTTAACATATCGATCCTTCATTTTATGGACCATACTAATACGTATTCATAAAGTTTTGGTGTTTAAAATTATTTTTGAAATATCGTCCATACTAGTACATACTAGTATTATCCGAGAGGTCCGTTTAGTACATACTAGTACATATATAAAATGAAATTATATATGAATTACTTAGAATTTATTGATATTGCAAAGCCCCCCTTTAGATTTCAAGAATTATGTAGATATCCTCAAATTTGTCCTAAAAATTCTAAAATCCAAAATTAACTACACTAGATATAGTTTTAGAGTTAATGAAAGTCTTAAATTCTCAATTTGATGATAATAACATCAAATTTGATAATTCAAAAACTTATATTTTTAATTTTGTGCTTTTAATAATATCATTGAAATGAAAAAGGATCGTAAAACATCCGGTCCAATTGATGGATTGAAATTAGAAGTTAAACAGATGAATTATCTATTTAATTAATAGTTGTTAAATTTTATTTTAAAATAAATTTAATAATTATAAATAAAATATAATTAATTTATTATTTTTATCTTTTAAATTTATAAAAATTATCTTATTTTATTTATAATTATTAAATTTATTTAAAAATATAATTTACCGACTTTAATTAAATAAATAACTTATCTACTAAATTAGACGAAAAACTCCAAATCCTAATCGATTTAGTTTTTGACTGAATTTGTGGGTAATTCCTGCGTACTCTTTAAGAAACCCCAAATCCTCTTGAAATTGAATGATAAAGAAATAGAAATTAAATCGGAAAAAAACAAAAAAAGATTATTAAAAAAAAAAAAAAAGTGTAAAGGCCAAACATGTCCCACTACTCTAAGCACATGTTCTTCCCAACCGACGTAACATGTCTTTGTAACGTGGCCACTCAAATTATTAATTTACAAATCTTAAAATTTATAAATAAAATAAATAAATAAATAAATGTCCAAACGGTATCTACCGACTGCTACCATCTTTGGCCAAATAAAAAAGTAGAAACCGTCTGGTAATTTCCGTAATTAAGAGAAGGACCAGATGCAGGGGCGGGTGGTCAGTCAGCTCTCTGTCTCTCTGTCTGTCTCTCTCTCTCTCTCTCTCTTCTCAACTCAACGCCTCTTCTTTACTTCTCTGCAAAACTCTGTAGTTCAGAGAGAGAGAGAGAGAGAGAGAGAGAGAGAGAGAACAAAAGCTCTGTGTATGATTCCATCTTCTTCTCTTTGCTTTGAATGAACTTTCCGTCGTTTCTGCTGGATTGTGCTCGTTTTTTACTGTTTTATTTTTTTCTTTCTGCATCTTCTTCTTCGTTGAAGCTCAATTGTGTAAAGATTGTGAAGAGGAATGTCTTGGAAAAGCAAAGGAGATCAATCGTCTTTTTCTTCTTCTTCTTCTTCTTCTTCTTCTAGGAGTGTTCTATCGCAGAAATGGACTCTATTCCTTTGCGTCGGAAGCTTCTGTGCCGGAATGATCTTCACCAACAGGTTTTTTTTTTTTTCCTAATTATCTATCTTTCTTAGTCTTTGGATTTTTTTATTTATTTCAAGATATATTAATTTATTTGGCATTCTGAGAAGTAAATTCAAGGTTTCTTAATGGATTTCTCGATCAATTGAGGGGATATTTTTACTTCCTTATTTCGCTCCTTATTTCAAGATAATTGGTGTTGTGTTTTGCCTTCTCATATTTTGTTTCATTCAATTCATGATCCAGTTTTTGGGGGTTTGTGATTTTCTATCCAATGATCAGTGGGGTGGATCTAAATTGTTTCTTTTCCCATCTCTCTCCCCCTTGATTGTGAAGAAGCAAGTGCAGTTTCTTGAATGGTTCTATGGATAATTAACATTCATCATATTCATAATAATCTTAATTGTAATGGGAGTTCTTTTCTTTATTCTTTGTTTGATTATGAAAATGCTTGATTGCTGATGTTGTTCTTGCCAAAATTATAACTTCATTCCTGGTCTACTCTGTGTCTAATTTGGATGCTAGAAATGAGGGAGATTGACAGAATGGTTATTAAATTAAATTTTGAATTAATTAATGTATATATATATATATATATATATACATATATTATTTTATTTCTAATTAAATAAATTAATTTCTAACAGGATGTGGACTATTCCCGATAGTCAAGGCATCACTCGAACAACAGCTGCTGAAGCTGAACGACTGAAGTTAGTTTCAGAGGGTTGTGGTCCCAAATCTGTAAGTAATAATACGAGTAATATTTAGTCTTTTCAAAATTGTGTATTTTCTTACTGTTTTTTCTTTTGGTTTTCAAAATTGCTAGTTGCATCACAAGGAAGTTAAACGAGATTCTAATGACATCTTTGGTGAAGTTGATAAGACTCATAATGCCATACGGTGAGATATGCATGAAATTATTTGTCTTAATTTACATGATTCTCTTGTTACATATTTTGTTTTTCAGAAACTTATCACTGTATGGTGAATGTAGGACATTGGATAAGACTATTTCAAATTTAGAGATGGAATTAGCGGCCGCGAAGGCTGTACAGGAATCTATACAGAGCGGCACACCTTTATCAGAAGACTCGAAGAATACTGAAATGTCTCGGAAAAGAAAGTATCTTATGGTCATAGGAATTAATACTGCTTTTAGCAGTCGGAAAAGAAGAGATTCTGTTCGAGCTACTTGGATGCCACAAGGTCAATATATGGATTAGTTATATCTCTTTTAAGTTTTGTTTTGCCGTTTATTTATTTTCTTGTGCTGATTAGTGATGCTTCGGAAAATTATTAAAAACAGGTGAAAAGAGAAAGAAGTTGGAGGAAGAGAAGGGAATAATTGTTCGCTTTGTCATTGGGCATAGGTCAGTAAATCTTTTTGTTCTTTTGTAAACCAGAAATCCTTAGATTTTAATCCCTACTTATTTTAAGAATCAAAATAATTTGAATGAGTACTTTCTCCTTGTTATGTAGTGCAACATCAGGTGGGATTCTAGACAGAGCCGTAGAAGCAGAGGACAAGAAACATGGAGATATTCTAAGGCTGGTAATAATAATTTTTACCTTCATCTTCATTCTCTTTTCCCCTCTATTAATTACTTCTTTTGTTTTCCTACTTCACGTTTTTTATTCTGCGAGCAGGACCATGTAGAAGGATACCTTGAACTTTCTGCCAAGACAAAGATATATTTTGCTACAGCTGTTGCTCAATGGGATGCAGATTTTTATATCAAAGTCGATGATGATGTTCATGTAAATATAGGTAAGCTAATACTATAGATACTAAAAGATTCAAAATGATCTTGGAGTTCGCTATAAGACTAATTTTGGCCATGCTCTTCGAATGATACAGCAACACTTGGTGAAACACTAGTCAGACATCGATCAAAACCACGAGTATACATTGGATGCATGAAATCCGGCCCTGTCCTTGCGCAGAAGTGAGTTACATTTTTCTTATTTTTGTCTCTTTTTCCAATAATAATGTTGATAAAGTAGTTAACTTCTAATTTTCTTAACTAAACTATAAATGTCAATGAAACAGAGGAGTGAGATACCATGAGCCTGAGTATTGGAAATTTGGTGAGGCAGGAAACAAGTATTTCCGTCATGCGACGGGACAGCTCTATGCCATTTCAAAAGATTTAGCATCATATATATCAATAAACCAGTATGCTTTTTACTCATTTTCCTTTCGGAATATAGGCTTTTTTTTTTTTTTTTGGGGAAAGTTTTTGGCTAAAATTCCACTTGTTTCTTTTTAGGCATGTACTACACAGGTATGCTAATGAGGATGTTTCTCTGGGATCTTGGTTTATCGGACTTGATGTAGAGCATATTGATGATCGAAGACTATGTTGTGGTACCCCGCCTGGTAAATTTCCCTTACTATAATCATTTTAGCAGATTATTTATTTATGAAATTATTAAATTATATTGCATTTTTTGTAAGCTGATTGTTGGAAAAGGAATTGGCCATGAATTAGGTGGGCTAGGGTCGATTTTAAAATTTTTTCTAAATAATGACTTGTTGAGGAATTCTGGGGTATACTTATCATAGAAGGACTGGTTAGGTTTTGAGTCCCCATCCTATATCAACTCCTTTTAATGAGAAAGTTACTACTCACCCATTTTTGCTACTTAATTGAATACAGAATGCATTTTATCTACTCATTATTTTATTCGTAAAATATTGACTTGGCATACTGAGGAGGTAACCATGTCAGCATAACTGTAGGCAGACTGCAATTTTTCCGATGGTTGATTCGGAATTTGTTAATGCAGATTGTGAGTGGAAAGCACAAGCGGGCAACATCTGTGTGGCGAGTTTTGATTGGAGCTGCAGTGGGATTTGCAGATCGGCCGAAAGGATCAAGGAAGTTCATAGGCGTTGTGGAGAAGGTGAGAATGCATTGTGGACTGCTACTTTCTAGAAGGAGAGAGAGATACATAAATATATATAGAGAGAGAGATAGAGAGCCTTGAATTCTTCAAACTCAAGAGAAAAAAAAAAGATTCGGTAGCTAATGAATCGGGGTGTGAAAGTTTCTGCTTTTGCACCAGTACACAGAGAGAAGGAGAGAGAGAGAGACCTTTTGCTTGAAGAGTCCATCTCCATTTTAGTTGAGAAGGGTTGGGCCCAAAGTAGCAGCTGAAAAAAAAAAAGAAAAAAGAAAAAAACCCATTTTTTTAAGGCTTGGGAGGGCTTGTTTGTAAGTAACAGTTCCCTGACTATCAAGCAGAAAAATAAGTACATATATTCTGAGTCATACCTCATAAGTGTTTGACTCGTTTCCCATTTTAGTCAAAACTTTTTAGATTGTAAATGCTTCTCCTTCCATTGCATTCTTTGGTCAAAGATGATCTTAGCAAGGGAAAATGTCCTACAACTATACACTAAAACGAAATTAATATCTACCCTGAGTTCATTAATTTTTAATAGATTAAAGATAACTATCTACTGTACACTGTTATTCTCATCTTCATTGGTAATATCTGCTAAAGCGTTAAGTTCACAATCAATATCTATAGATTACCTCCCTGCCCCGGGGCGGTAATCGGACCAAATCTAATGCCTTCAAATTCTGCAATCCAATTAGTCGAAACATCGAGTTTCCAACCTAACCACTAACCACCGCTTTCAGCAGCCCCATCCGAGTTAAAATATAACATAACCACTAAAATATATTTAGAATCCAGAAATCATCAATTACATAAGCATTAATACATTATATGACTATGTCAATGAGAAAGCATTACAAATTAAAAAGTACAGTATAAACTATTAAATTAAAAAATATGATTATCCAATACAGCAAAAATTATAGAAGATGCCATGAAAATGCAATACATGACACTAAGAATTTGTTTCCATTAAGATTCATCTCCAAATCAATCGCATCAAGTCCCTAAATAAGGTGTAGAATGTTTGAAATATGCCTCTGGTAAGTGACTTTATAAGAGTGTTTTAGCTCAAAAAATGTTAATTTTTTTACTTCTTAATCCAAAAGCACTGATTCCAATACCATTAGCTTCCTCTCATCATTTTTAACTTAATGCAATTGATTTGGAAGCAATCGAATCAATATTTCATGACTTATGGACAAATCTATCATACCTTACTATTTAGGAATCTGCTTCTGACATGAATCTGTTTTTGCCTCATTTCATGATCAAATGGAGTTACTTAAGCTTTAATTAAGTTTGAATTGATGGTTTAGACATATGACTTCGAGCTCCAGCAAGACCTTCATCTTCCTCAATCTAACTATTTTTAGCTCAAAGCAAAATATGTTTCTACAGAAAACAGCTTTTGTCCTTACTGATGCTTTTGTGTGCCACTCAATTGGTGTCTATTTCGTTTTTGTTCCATCTAATCCATAGTGATTAAAAATGTATCAGTTTATTTTTAATTTAGTTGTAATTATTCTGATTTGTAATAATCTCTTTGTTAAGTATATATGTAATGAAAAACTTGTACAGCAACAAGTAAGCAAGTTTCATCATAAATCAAGTTGTATTATGTTTTTGCATTCAAACTTCATTATTCTAACATAGAATACACTCCTTCCTGCTTACAAATATATTTGAAACTCACAGGTCATACATAAAGGCCATGGCCATGGGTATTTGACCCGCTTCTTCATCTGGGTACCTACAAACGTTTAATACACGCTTACAAATCTATATCAGTATCAGTATAGTTTTATAGAAATAAAGTTATATGAAAATTTTCAATCAATTGATAAGTGAAGTATTGAATAAGTGGAATGACATACGGTGCTACAGCTGCATCTTCAACATCTGGGTGGGACTGAAGTAGATGTTCCAATTCGGCTGGGGGTACCTAGTGCAAATAATGAAAAATAAATAAATTATATTTGCACCCCCAAAATAATTTGGGAATTGTAAAAAGACGTCCAAAGTTTAAACCCCAACCTGGTAGCCTTTGTACTTGATCAATTCTTTTAGTCTATCCACCAAGAATAGAAATCCTTGGGTGTCAATATAGCACAAGTCCCCGTTGCGCCTACTACTATACTTTGCACTTGATCAATTCTTTTGGTCTATCTTACCAAAAATAGAAATTCAAGGCCCAACAGAAGAAAAAACATAAATAAATAAAATAAAAATTGAAGGTTTGCAGGTTTCAAGCGTAAGCATGGCCCGTGTAAGGCCTAACCTGTATAATACACCGGTACTGCTCGGCAGGGCTTTGATCAACAGGCCCAAATCATGTTGTGTCGGCCCAGCCTGTTTCAACACCTTCAATTCATTTAAGAAATAAAAGAGTTGTCCCTTTACGCAATTCTTTATTAATTCATTTAAGAAATAAATGACTTTTGACTTTTCCGTTAAAGAAATTCTCCATTAACTTTATGCATCCCTCTTTACATTCAATATAGTACTCACAAAAGTTCCAACCAAAAAAAAAAAAAAGGTTAATCTCCCCATACACTTAAGAAAAGAGATTAAAAAAAAAAATTATGACAATATTTAGACCAATCAACCGACCAAAACTCCATTAGGTCTGATCAAAAAAATCTGATGCCTTTGATGACCGATCCGACTAACTTAATCGGATCGGGTCAAATGAATCCCTTTGCTTATCTCTTATTCCCGCATTCCTTCATGCATCCAACACTAGATTCAAGCACATGAATAAGTAAATATTGTATTGTAATAAGCATTACAATTTTATACTCAATTGTAATTCTTTTTAAATAAATAAATCAAAATTTGAACACCAACACTAGATTCAAATTTGTAAAAATCTACCGGAATTGAAAATTATTATTAAGGGCATTAATTACAAGGAAAATGACGTGAAAACAAAAAAGAAGAAGCAAAATGTATATTATTAACAAATTACAAATTTTTGAATATATATTTATATAATATTAATATAATATAATAATAATATGATCTTAATAATATACGGTTGATATTAAACATTATCGACCATAATTTCTCCAAATAATATTGCCCATCCAAAATGAAAAGAGAAGGAAGAAATATGAAAAAAAGAAAGAAAGAGACATGATGCATCATGTCTCACGCTCTTGTGTCGGAGCAATATTCTCTTTTACAACCGCGAAAGAAAGAAAAAATTTGACTAGATTCAATGAACCTTTGAGGCTTTCAAATACCTCACCAACCTTTTCTCGTCCCATTATATTTCTTCATTTATAAAATTTTTTATTCATGTTATATATAACAACCTTCTTCCAATCCTCAATAAACACACATTCCTTGATCGATCTAGAGAGAGAACTGATGAGGTTTCAGAGAGGAAGTTAGGTTAGGCCTTCTTTCCATGACGCCACCTTCTTCCTCTTCTTCTTCAAATCTTCCTTCCTTTCTCGGCTTCTTCATTCTTTAATCCTCACAATTCAATTCAATGGTAATTGGCAACTTTACTTATTCTTTCATACATGCTTCTTTATCTCTTCTCTAATTAGCCTTTTCTTTCCAATCATTACCAATTATATTTGAATCTTCTATTCGGTATTATACATATATAGATGAGATATTCTAACTATTTTTAAGAGTAAAATAGTTAAAACTATTTAGATCCATTTTCATCAATACTTTTTATTATTAAATACTGATCTCTTTCAATCTAAAAATAAAATTTTGAAATTATAACTTTTTTCGAGTTTTTCATAAAATATGAAAATGTGTAAAACGTGACTAAAAACTTATTTTATGAAACTTTTACCCAAAATCTATTTTTTTTTTTTGGGCAATGACTAAATCCCATAAACTATAATTCTAACTCTAGAGTTCATTATGATTAACCTTTTTATTTTATATTAATTTTGTATTAAAAAAAAAACCCTTTTATACACCTTCTTATATGGGCTCAGGTGCGAAAGCCCAAAGAAAAGCCCACCTTGTCCATGATGAGAATGAACTAAAGCTTGTAGAGAAAAAACTTCTTTTGAACATCAACTCATTTGTTGTTGGTCTTATATATAATTACTTCTTATTCTTATAGCCTTCTAGTAGACCATGACCCCAAACGAGGTCTTCTCTGCATTTGGAGAACCAATCAGTATAAGAAATGTGTTCATTCTTCAGAGAAAGAGGAACTTACATCATGGCTTGCCACTATGTCGTTTCAACTTTCAACTACCAAGACCGTGCATGGTTTGCTACATTTTCAGTCTCCTCTGTTCTTGTCGGTTCCGGATCCTTTTTTCTGGTAATTCCAGAAGATGATTTAGTACCTCTATCCTCTATTATTATTATTGGATTTATATTTCCTTTTTTATATATTTATTTAGTTTTTTTTTTCAAGGTTTAATTGCTACTGTTTACACAGGAATGTGGTTCATTAATAGCTAACTAAATTAGCTATTAAACCCAACTTCTTCTACCATGGAAGAGTTCCCCTTTTCTAAACTTCAAGAAGATTGCCTCTTTAATTTATCGAATGATCCTGCTTTTCCTTTTAAGAAACCTTGTGACCAAGAAATCAAGTTGAGCTGGAGGAAAACAAGAACACGAGGGAGAAGCACTGCATGACTCATGCCATGAATTGGTGTCATTGACATGTAATTCCCTTTTTTGTTTTTTTCTCTTTCTTGTTTCCAACCCTAACTCTACTTAAAATAATGGTTGGTTTAAATTGATATGCAAATTAATAGGTAGGAGTCAATTCTTATGCTCTTGTTTGTTCTATTAGTGGTGGGAAAGGGTTTCGCTTTTGAGCCAAAAAGTTAAGGTTATATATTTTCATTCTTGAATCATTATGATGCATGCTCTTCATTTACGACAAACATAAGTTTCTTTTAGTTCTCTTCCCTAATGTGGTTAGTAGAATCAGGTGTAGATATATGTTATGCTATAAGAGTATTAGGTTTAAGATACAAATTATGCAGCTTCTCTATTTGTGTTACTTCTTGCACTTGAATTATTTTTAATTTAGGTTTTCACTACGCATGTTTTCTCACACTTGCGTTCGAGGAGAGTATCCAAATTTAAGATAAATTATTGGGGGATTTTTCTCAAGTTTTCAATAAAATATAGGTGGTTGTTTCATGATTTAAGAAATTGCAAGTGCTCTTTTCTTTTCGTTCACTTTCTGAAAATTCAAATTTATACTCATTTCTCGATTGGTTGTGATTTGTGTAGAGAATGAGAATAAGTAGAATTCGTGAAAATGTATTCATTAGAATTATCGATGGAATGATGTAATCTAGGATTTTGATTAGTTGACTACGGAATGAACTTTTTGATTATGCCAATAAATGGATTCCAATATTTGGTTGGCAAGAAATGAGCCTATTTTACAAGGAAATTCTTACCCTACCCTTTTTTACAATTTTGTTTTTCCAAATTTAACCCTGGAAGTTAATGTGGGGTTATTTTAATATCGTGAGTTTTTAAATTACTAATAATTATATTTGAGTTTATATTTTAATTGAGCTAATTAATTAATTTATTGTATTAGAGTTTAATAAGATATCTTATTTAGTATGAGATTTGTAATATATGCTACTCAATAGAAAACCTAATTATGTTTTGTGTGTTTTTAATTAGGTTGTCTACGTAAAGAACCTTATAGAGGTTTTAGTCTATAAAAATAATTATTATATTCTCCCCTCCTTAATTTCTCATCTTTGAGTGAAACTTATTGAAAGAGATAAATTAGTCTGTAAAAGACTTCATACTCATCTCTAATTGACACCATAGATTCATGTATGCCGTTCTTATTATTTTATTATGAAATCTTGATATTCCATGTGGAGTTTATCTGATTGATCTAAATTATATGATTGTTACAATAATTGGTTTCAAAGTCTCCTTCATATTAGATTATTTGGATTGATTGTATTGATTATGACTAATGAACTTCTTGTGTTTATATTATTTAGACACATGATTAAATATTTTTTTGTTATATCCTTATGGTTTTAGGATTTGATTTATAATTATATGTATGGTTTTTCTTAAAAAAATTCATTAATCTTGATCACATGATTGATTGAAATTTTCAATTTTAAGAATAGATTTAGTTAATTAATCCATGAGTTTTTTGATTTTATGATCCTTTTATTTTTATTGTATTCATAGCTAATGTATCTATATAGTTATATATATACATAAAAAATTTTGTTTACAGATTGTTTTTGTTTAAGTGTAAATATACATATATATTATATATAATCAATCCTCTCTAAGAATCCAATTTTTTTAAACATACGTTTTGGGTTTCGTTTTTAAGGTGTGTGGATCTTACTTATGAACATGATTTAATTCTTGAATGTTATTTGAATTAGATCAATATGAAGTAGCTTTTATTCATGATATGTTTGTATGATTTGGATTCAATTCTGTTTTTAAAAAATCAAAATTATATGTCAAAGATCAATATTAATTTGATATTTAATTTTGGGTATATTTAATTTGAGTTAAGAAAAAAAAAAAAATCTAAATTTTAAGTTTTCTTTTGAAATTTTTCGCATAAAGAACAAATTTGGGTAACCAAGATTTTGATTGCAGTCAGCCTAGTGTTGGGATGCCGGAGGACCAAAACAATGGGCCATTCACTCAGAAAATAAATATATTGAAAATTTTAAGGTTTTAAAATTTAAAACTTAAATTTTATTATGTATTTATATCTTTTATCTTGAAATAAATATATGAAGTAAAACGTTACCAAAGTAATCTTTTTTAAGGAGATAGTAAGATATATTTATTTGTTGTTTATGCAATCAATGGTTGACCTAAAGAAATTTCATTGATTGGCAAAATAGTAAATACACATGCTGAATACATGTGTGATGATTATGAAATTTCAATGTAGACAATATACTAGCGTAAAAGAAGGCTGTTGTTTAATTGGATATATTATTAATATTTGATATCTGGAGAATAACACTTACAAGTTGACGTTTCTATCCAAAGACTAAATTGGGCCACCACTATGATTTTATGAAAATTTATGTCTTGCATTTATATATTTGTTTTATTTTTTTAATATGTCATGACATGAATTTTGTTGGTGAGCTTATGTTATTTATTTGTTCTCAAATTTGTTAGTTACTATTATGGATACTAATGTTACTGCCAACACAAACTTAAATCCTTATGATTAATGGCACAAACTTTAAGAGTTAAAAAGAAAACGTTTTGTTAGTTCTCGACTACATGAATTTAGACTACGCATTAAGAAAATAATAATTTGCTTCTCTTACTGAGACAAGTTCCACTAAGGATAAACATGATTTTGAGGAGTAGGATCGTTCTAATCACATTAATCTAATGATGCTAATGTGCCACGTTACAGAAGCATTCAAGATCGGTATGTCCAATGAGGTAACTGCTAAGGGTTTCCTTCAATAAATAGAAAAATATTTTGTAAAGAACAAAAAGGTTGAGACAAGCAATATTTTACTTGACCTTGTCCATATGAGGTATAAAGGAAAAAGAAAATTAAGAAAGTATATTATGGAGATATTTAATATCACTTCAAGACTCAAGGCACTTAAGTTAGAATTGTCTGATGACTTGCTCATGCTTTTCATACTCATTTCTCTTCCTGCATATTATGGCAAGTTTATTGTAAGCTATAACACTCGAAAGGATAAATGGACTCTCATTGAGCTTATTCTCACTGTGTGAAAGAAGATGACATATTGAAGTGAGATAAGATTGTTGAAAGTGCTTATGTTGCAACTACCTCAAGGAACAATAAGCGAAAAAAGAATAATGAAGTTGTAGTGGGAACATCACAACCCAAGAAATAGCAAAATAATTAAGATCATGAAATTACCTCTTTCTTTTGTAAGAAATATGGGCCTGTGAAGAAGAATTGTTCCAAGTATATCACATAGCGTGTAAAGAAAGGTACGCTTCTCACTTTAGTTTGTCATGAAGTTAATTTATCTTATGTACCTAATAATACTTGGTGGGTAGATTTTGATGTTACTATTCATATAAGTGTGTCTATGTTGAGTTGTCTGTGGAGCCGATCGCAAAGTGATGCTCAAAGATTCATCTATGTTGGCAATGAAAAAACATTTCTAGTTGAAGCCATTGAGTCCTTTAGATAATTCTTTTGAGACTGTTTATTTTATTGAATTAAGAGAGATTTGTGTATTACCGTCGTTTAAACATAATTTGATTTCTATTTCTATTTTGGACAAATATAATTATTCTTATTTATTTAGAAATAATAAATTTAATTTTTTTCTTAATTATACTCTAGGGCAAAAACATACCGTTGGATATCTTAGTAGAGATAAACGTAAATTTATCTTTTCACTAAATATTTAAGTGACAAGACAAATAATCATTATTGTTAGTTTTTTTAAGAATAATTATATCTATCCACCTTTATTTTATTTTATTTTTTAATTATATAAAATTTATATCAAAAATATAAATAAAAATTAAGTTAAATTTATAATATTTTTAATATTTTAGACGTTAAATTTTAAAATCTCTTTAAATTTTTTTAAAAATTATATATAAATAAATTTATAAAAATTAAACTCTATATAAATAAGAGTTACAATGTAATTTTTAAATATTTATTATTTTTATTTTTATTTAATGCTATAGAAGGAGCACAAGATCCAAGAACGAATAATAGTCCTACATATATATATATTCACTACTATATTCACTACTCTAATCCAGCCAGACGCATCACATAAATTTTGTCCCCATCGAAAAAATAATCTATGAGGACAATGAGTATATTGAAGGGACAAATTTTTAAGTAAATTGTGATTAAAGTATACTAATTTATTTTAATTATATAAAAAATTAATATAATATATAGTTTAATAATATAAAATTTATATATATTGTAAAAATAAATCTGTCATCCATAAATAAGGTCAACTCATAACTTTATCGAAAATAAAGAGATCATGAGCATGGATAAATACCCAACAGTTTTGAAAAATTTGAAAAAAATAAATAATAAACAAATAAATTACTTAGCCAAAGTTTTGAAAATAATAAAAAACTTGATTCCTAATAACATGCCTTAGAGATATGAAAATCAAGATAATTGCTTGAGCTGAGATTATGTACTTCCACATACTTGGTCTACACAATTATAATCAGAATAAACTGAAATCTTAATTACTGATGGTTCATTTCGATCAATACTATTATTTTTTGGGTCTGATTTGAAACTAAAGTTGAGTTTGAGCATGCAATGGACCCTGCAGTCTACAAATATTCCTCTTCAAGCTTTCTTCTTAGTTACTTGTTCTTCCTTTTGATAGCAACTCTTGGTTGTTGCTTGTTGAAGAAACAAAATTTTGAACATCGAAGCCGCCAAAATTGCGCCAAAAAAGGGACAAATCCAATAAACAAAAAAAATGCTCGAACTTGTCATGATGATCATTCACATACGCCCAACCAAACGCGTTAGCCAAATTCATAGAAGGCCCGAAATACTTCCCCCTTACTACCACCAGCATTCACATATTTCATATGTCATAGCTATGGCATAATCGGAAATATAACACTTATACCGATGTCAGACTATAAGTGCCATAATTTATATATTAAATGCTCGTATATAAATTACCTCTTAATCTTTTGAAATTAAATAATTCCGAGTACTTTTTCTTTATCTCATCATCTTTTTCTCATGTAGCTTCTTCCATCTTATGGTTTCACCATAACACCTTAACAAGTGGTATGATCTTATTTCTAAGTATCTTCTTCTTGCAATATAATATTTGCACTGGTGTCTCTTCATAGGATAAATCTTCTTGAATCTGAATGGGTTCGTGTTCTAGTAAATATAAGGGATCAGATACATATTTCTTTAACATGGAAACATGAAACACGTTGTGTACCGAGGACATCTCTGGTGGCAAGGCAAGCTTATAAGCAACTTTGCTAATACGTTCCAATATTTCGAATGGTTTGATGTATCATAGGCTCAATTTTTCCTTTTTGCCAAAACACATTAGGCTTTTCATAGGTGAAACTTTCAAAAATACAAAGTCTCCAATTTAGAACTCAAGATGTTTTCATCTTCTATTTATGTAGCTCTTTTATCGGCTAGGTGCGATTTCTCTTCTTTATTTTATCTTCTTGACTACTTCAATGGTAGCTTCAATGAAGTTAGAGTTCATTAAGTTCCCTTGTCCTGCTTCATAGCATTGGACTGGAGATCTAAACTTTCTCTTATACAAAGCTTCATATGATGCCATTTCAATAGATGCTTGAAAACTATTATTATAGGAAAATTCTATTAAAGATAGATACTTATTCCAAGCTCTCTTGAAATCCAAGACACATGCTTAAAACATATCTTCAAATCTCTGGATAGTCAGTCCTCTTTGACTGACCGTCCGTTTGGGGGAGAAAAGTCGTGCTAAACTTAAGCTTGATTCCCATTGCTCGTTGAACGTCTTTCTAAAAAGCTGAAGTAAATCTTCTATCTCGATATGAATTTATCGACAATGGCACTCCATAAATTGGACAATTTCATTCACATCTGCTAATTGCTCTAATGAATGCATACTTCATATTGGTAAGAAGTGACTGATTTTGTTAATATGTCAACAATTACCTAGATTGCATCGTGTCTCTTAGCTGTTTTGAGGGAGCCCTACAACAAAATTCATAGCGATTTGCTCCCATTTCCACTCTAGAATTCCAATTTTTTGTAACTCCCCTGTTGGACATTGATGTTCTGCCTTGACTCGCTGACAAGTCAGACACTTTTCTACAAATTTAGCAACGTCCTTCTTCATTCCTTTATCACATATTGAGTTCCTTCTGGATGTACTTGAGACTCATATAATTTGTAAATAGCTTACAACATGCCCTGTAGAGATAATGTTGTTATATTTTTAAGGCAAACACAAGCGGTACTAATTCTAAGTCATAAGTTGGGTAGTTCCTCTCATTATGTTTTAGTTATCTCGATCTGTAAGCTACTGCCTTTCCATCTTGCAGAAGAACTGCCCCCAGGCCAATCTTTGATGCGTCACTATATATTATAAACTCTGCTTCCTCGATAGGTATGATAAGAATGGGTGCGCTAGTCAGCCTACTCCTTATTTCTTGGAAGCTTCGTTCACACTCTCCAGCCACTCATACTTCGAATCTTCTAAGAAAACTTCGAATCTCAGTAACAATGGTAAGAGTTGACATTTCATTATTACTTCAATCTTTGTCGAGTCCACTAATATTCCTCCCCTAGACACTAAATGTCTGAGAAATTTCACCTCGTCTAGCCAAAACTCGTACATTGAAAACTTCGCATAGATTTTATGCTCTTTCGATATCCATAGTATGACTTCTAAATGGTGTTCATACTCTTTTTTGGATTTGGATTACACTAGTATATCATGGATAAATACTATTACAGATTTATCGAGAAAGCTTTTGAACACTCGATTCATTAGATCCATAAATTTTATAGGGGCATTTGTCAATCCAAACACCATTATCAAGAACTCATAATGTCTGTAACGAGTCCTAAAAGCCGTCTTTAGGATGTCTTCTTTCTTAACTTTCACCTGGTGATAACCCAATCGCAAATCAATATTTGGGAAAGTTGTTGCCCTTTTTTGTTTATCGAACAAATCATCAGTCCTTGGTAAATGGTATTTGTTATTTAACGTTACTTTATTAAGTTCTCGATAGTCGATACATAATCTTATCATTCGCCTTTCATCTTTACAAACAAAATTGGTGCTCCCCGAAAGGAATAACTTGGTCGTATAAATACCTTCTCCAATAGCTCTTGTAAGTGTCATAAGCTTTAGGGTACAATTTAATTCCTTGGCAAGGACATCTAAGAAGAATTTCATATATAACTTACAAAGATATGGAAAGTCATGGGGTTTACATTATCTAGCCGAAATGAAAATAAAATTAAAAGGCAATTAAATTTGAAAGTAATCCAAAAGTAGCAAATCAATTTGAAATCAATTTAAGATTTATTATTTTCCAACATCTCCATAATAGATATTCAACCAATATACACCTGCAAGTTAAGACTTTTGAACATTTAATGGTTTTCGTAACAAATGGTTAAAACTGTAAAATCACAATGTCATTTATACAGCTCGTATTGGAGCCCATACTACTGTAATAAATTTCTAGACCGACAACATCAAATAGGAGATGGAAATTACTTGACTTTTCCAAGCTGCTTAATGCTTTTTAGGATAAAAAAAAGGTGTCTGTTAGATTAACCAAACGAAACTAAAAGAATTTGAGAAACTGCATCACAAAAAAAATTAAGAAATATAAGAAATATATAAATGAGGAAATTGCCTTCTCCTCAGTAAGGCTAAAGATCCAATGATCTTCAGAGCTGAGGAGATCAAGAGGGTCAATTTGAAATAAATGCCCTAAACTGATTTAGGCATTACCAACTCCCTTGGAGTAGTCACTGGAGCAGTAGTCCTCAGATGCAGAGGACTAGGATAATAATCTGTTCTAGAATGATGTAACCTAGGAAAGGCTCTACAAAAGAGATTATAAGAAAAATTGGAAATCATTTAAAATAATTGAAAGGAGGTGTTGTATGTCTCTAACATGTCGAGGAATAAGAGGAACCATGGAGCGTGATTTGGGAATATGAATCAAAGATCTCATGAATAAAGTAGCGATACCTGGAAAGGTAGTCAGATGATGTCTCCTATACAATTAGTATAAAAGAGACATTAGAGTCGGTACAAGGGGACACGTTTTTCTCCCTTTCATTTCAATTTGCTCAACTATTCACCATAACAAAAACCCCATAGAAGTAATCATGTAACTTTATCATCGAAGTGGGTTCGCCGGAATCACACCCCGATGCAATCCTTTGTGTTTTTCTTGCAGTCCTAATCATTCTCGTTCGGTATATTGTTGGTGGAGCAGATTTATCACCTTGAGCCAGATTTTACATTAATAGCGTGGCATCCAAGAGATGATTGTCTTCAATTTCAAAAGCTCGACTACTTGAAATTTTTGTGGTCTAATAAACGAAGAACAATGGAGAATGGGAGACAAGATGTAGAAGCAATAGATATGAGCATAAACATGCAAGAAAAAACCCCCAACCCTCCATCTACCATTGGAAACAAAAGAATCACAAGTACTAAGTGAAGTTCTGATGGACTGGGTTAGAGATGGTAGTCATTCCAATGGTCCCGACAGTAGTAGCTGAAGGTGTTATTGTAACAAATATTCTCCAAGTGATCGAAACGATGCAAAGAACTATAAAGAAGGACTAGGGACATGCTACTAGCCGAGCCCTAGATGACGGGATGGAGGAGATCATAAGACGAGTACACGCTAACCCCGTGGGAGGGCACATGCCTCCTCCGCCATCACTGATTATGCTGAGGAGGAGGAAAGCACTGAGACTCTAACTCCAACTATTCTCAAGTTAATTTAAGATGCAAGTGCACTTAGAAAGATTCATACCATTTCCAACGTATAAAAATATATATATAATTCTGCATAAGAATTTAAATTTATAAATTTCTCTCGCGTATACCTTTTCAAATGAAATCGAGAGAATTTGCATTTTTTTGGAGATATACTTGACTAGGGTTTCAGAATAATATGCAACAATATAGAAAAATATATATAAACTAATAAGTGTTCAATTAATTTCAGAGAAGATAAACATGTCTGATAAATTAACAAACTCCAAATTCGGGTTTCAGAATTTATCAAAATTTTAGGTTAAATTTTTATCACTTATATTTTTCTAACGATTAAAGATAATATGCAATAATATGGTAAATCAATCATCCAGTCACCATGTTTGTGCTAAGCAAATACATAAGGGTAAGAAAAATGTGATAAATTGATGAATCTAATAATTTTTTGTCATAAAAAATTTTGTAGATAATAAAACTTTAATTATCCGCTTAAGGTTTAGCTCTGATACCGTGATAAATTGATGAGTTCAATAGTTTATTTTATTGACATCTCTTATCTATTCTGTTACTTGTTCAGTTTTCAGAATGACCAGCCCACAAATGAGGGAGAGTATTAGAATTCATCCCACATTGCTTAGGGAGAATATCTCTAGTTGGTTTATAAGTAAAAAATTTTGTCTTCCTCTACAAGATATTTTAGGAGAAAAAACTATTCGATTTATCAATTTATAATGAGATTAGAGCTAGACTCTAAGTGGATGTGTCTGCACTCTATTAGCAAGTGTCCCTCACTCATTTATTAAGTTTTTAGAATGACTTACCACAAATGAGATGAAATGTTGAAATTCGTGTCACATCGCTTATGAAGAAGATTACTAGTTGATTTATACGTAAAGAGTTCCATTTTACTCTATAAAACTTGTTAGGAGAAAAAATTATTTAACTTATTAATTTATCAAAAACAGACAACTCTACATTCACTTTCGGAGCAATAGCTTTAGATTTTTCTTCGGGTATAACTAAATCTGATTACAACTATAAGACTTGACACGAGTGCTTTTATAACCGACCCGCGATACTTGAACTCAAACTTGCAATCTGCTTGAGTTCAGGGTGCTAGCGAACCTAAGCTGTAAGACTTCTAGGTGATTGCAAGTCACTTAGCGAGATTATTTGCGGGCAATCTCCGGCCACAAAAATGAAGGTTAAGTATAGCCCTTAAATTCTTCATTTCCAATATAGTGGCAGGGCCGTCCCTGGTAAGGCATGGGGCCTTAGGCCCCCAAATTTTGGAGGTGCAATTTTTTTGTTTAATAATTATATTTTAAAATGTGAGTTTAGTAATTTTACTAAAAATGTGAGTTAATTTAAAAATTAGATAAAATTCGTAATAAATTATCTTTTTCATGAATTTGGATACCAGTTTCAATAAGTCCTAAATTGAATCGAATGGCTTCTTAAGCAAAGCCATGATACATGGAATAATTTACCATTGAGAACATAAGAAATTATCTATAGCTGTCTCAAGCTTCAATGATACATGGAATAATTGAGTGAAAATTTATTAAAACAAAGTCTAGAACTAAAGCAACACCACATCATATCGGTATTGTGTGCAAAAAACAAAGGACATTACATGTAACTAGACAGAAGACTAATAATACCACACCAGAAAACAAACCCAAATATAGAGGGGAGAAAGACAAGTTGAAAGAAAGGGAAAGATGCCGATGCCGGAAAACAACCCTTTAGCAGAGAAAACAAAAAGCTCTTATCATTGGGTCGCAAGAATTAGAGATACCTCATCAATGGGTTGAGCTAGGCCACTGTTGAAGCATGACGTGTAACTCGAAGATGAAGGGTCCCATTGCCCAATTAATATGTCATCAAAACCAGAATCAGCCTCATCAGGATTCCGCTCAACAAAAGAAGCTTCTAGTGACATTCTAATCCCTTCTAACTTCTTGGCAACTTCTTTCATTGTAGGTCTATTTCTCCCATTCATGTTTAAGCATTTCTCAGCAAGTTGGGCAACTACTATGATCTCATCTTCCCTTCCCATTATAACTTGTGAATCAAGAATTTCGAAGAGACGATTTTCTTCCATTGAAAGTAGAAAAAAGGTTGCTAAGCTTCTACATTCTACAGATTGGTTGATTGGCTTTTTTGCGGTTAAGAGCTCAGCAAGAACGACTCCAAAACTATATACATCACTTTTCTCTGTGAATTGACTTGATTGGAAAAACTCAGGGTCTAGGTAGCCGAAAGTTCCTTCAACAATGGTCGTCAAGTGAGTTTCGTCAATAGAAATTGATCTCGATATTCCAAAATCTGAGACTTTTGCTCTGTATTTTTCATCCAAAAGTATGTTTGTAGACTTGATATCTCGATGATAAATGGGAGCAGAGGCAGCTGAATGAAGATATGAAAGAGCATTTGCAATTTCTGCGGCAATTCTCAAGCGCATATCCCATGTAAATGTGATGAACTCCTGACTTTTGTCATGTATGAGTTGGAAGAGGGTTCCATTTGGAATGAATTCGTAAACCAACAAAGGAACTTCAGTCTCCAAACAACACCCAATTACTTTGACAATATTTCTGTGATTAATTTGTGATACAATTATCACCTCATTGATGAAATGTGAAACATGAGACGTGTCGATTAGTTTTGATTTTTTAACGGCAACAATTTTTCCATCCGTCAACATTCCCTTATATACTGTTCCTTGCCCTCCTTGACCGAGTATTCGATTGACATGATAAGAATCTGTGGCCTGCTCCAATTCTCTACAAGTGAATAATTTTGTTCTCTCGATATTTTTACTAGTAGAAGACAACTGTTGATGCAACAACAAACCGCCATTTCTTTTAAAATGCTTCTGCTTTAGTTTGATTTCTTTTCTTTTTTTCATTGCCTTATATAAAAACCAAAGAGAAATGACTAGCAGTAGCCCTCCAGAACCTGAACTGCAGCCTGCAAAGTTTTGCATACTTAAATATATGAGAACACATTACTAAGCATAAAGGAATTAAAACTTGACACCACTTTATTTCATGATAAGCATAAAGGTAAATCTTTTTTAGTTGTCCAAATATATCGTTTAGGATATCATTTATGGTGCAACTAATGGTTATTCATAAGCCAAACCAAGTACATAAAGGATTGATCAAGACGGCACAACATGGAAACTTCCAAACTTCTTGACACTCTGATGAATATGGCAAGCCAACAGACATCACAAAGTATCAGACAAGCGGATCCGTTTTATACTTGACCTCTAGTAGACCCGAAATATTGTTTAGGGTTGGCTTATGTGCATGTTTTCAGTTAGATCTTAGAGAATCTCACTTAGGAGTCGTTAATTGAAGGTTTAAATATTTTATTCGGGTGTGGATTAAAGAGGATGTTGTATTGACCGGAAAAGTATAAGTGGTACTTATTCGATTTCTGGAACACTCTGATCTTGTGGCTTGGCATATTAATTTTCTATCGCTACAACTGAATACATCTCCACAGGTAACTCTTGTGCGCAAGTATTTTGGATGAAGCAACAACTGAGTGGCTTTGGATTAGCATCGACAAAAGTTCCAATTTTGTGTAATATAAGAATCTGGTTCAGCACTCAAGGATGAAACATATCGAAATTTGACATCATTTCCTCTGCGATGATCATGTCTAATAGGAAGACCTAATTTTGTAATTTCTCGAACAACAAACAATTGGCAGCTGAAATCTTCTCCAGTAAGCCTCTTGATGAGACTCAATTTTCACTAATTATAAGAGATCTAGAAATGATGAAATTAGAGGATGTGTGAGTATTAGATCTAACTAATTAGTCGATTACTGTAAATTTCGTTTGTGATATGTTTGATTTGTATGTTTGTGTATTTCTACTGCTTAATTTGATTATTTTAATCTTCTCGATCCCTTAGAATGCATAAAATATAATTAAAAAAAAGCTTAAAATGTGTTGAAAGAGCAAGAAAAACGCCTTCCTTATGAAGTCTCTTCTAGAACTGGACGACCTACAAAGTTTTTGGACATCCGACACTAGCAATATTAGACGTCCAACATATTTGTCACTTAACCTATGATGGTAGGAGAGCATTCAGCTAGTTTTGAAGTCAGGGGTTTCAGACATTCCTTTTATGATTCCTGCAAAATACACGTGATTCTTTCCATTTTCTCTAACCCTAACCTATTTTCAAGCTTCTCCAAACCCTAGAGACGTCTTTTTTAGGAAAATCAATGAAATTATAGAGCAATAAAATTTATGAGTCATACAATAAAATTTTAAGAGAGGGTTATAGAGTAGAAACTTAGGAATATCATTAATGTATCGAAGAATCAATTTTGTTTTATATCGGGAATGTCTACAATAGGCGCAATCTTCTTAATTAGATAAATGATAGAAAAATATAAAGAAAAATATGTATGAATATTATGTAACTAGCGTTAGAAAAAGTTTATGATAGAGTGCCTAGGGAATTAATACGGTAGGTATTTTGAAAGAAAAATATATCCCAATGTTATATCGAGATCATTAAGGATATATATGAATGTGATGTAACTAGTGTTAGGTCAGTATGTGAGATGTCTATTGAATTCTCTGTTACAGTAAGACTTTATCAAAACTTGTCTTTAAGTCCATACCTCTTTGTGTTAGTTATGGATTAGTTGACCAAACATATTCAGGACAAAGTACCTTGATGTAGGTTGTTTATAGATGATATCGTCATAATAGATTAAACTAAAGGTTTAAATCACAAATTAGATAGGTGGCGTGAGACTTCAAAGAGTAAGAGTTTTAAAATTAGCCGCTCAAAAATAATATCTTGCTAGTAATTTTAGTCCTAAATCTCGAAGTAGGGGTAATCCAATCGAGATTGATGGTAGAAAGGTCCTCTAATTTGAAGCTTTTCGTTATTTAGGATCTATTATCCAAAAAATTAGGGATATTTAAGAGGATATAGACCATAAGAATAAATGAGGTTGGATGAAATAGATGATGATAGATAGGAGCTTTATGCGATAGAAGGATGCCTGCAAGATTAAAAGGAAATTAATATGAGATGATCTTTCGACCAGATATGCTCTATCGTTTGGAGTGTTGGGCTATTACGGGACAACATATGTATAAGATGGCAGTAGCAAAGTTGTGTATGTTAAGATAAATGTATAGTAAAACATGAAATGATAGAATTAGAAATGAAAAGATTAGAAGTTACCTAGGTATAACCCCTATAAATGATAAGATCAGAGAGAGACGTGAAACATAGTTTTGTCATGTGCAAAGATGACCAAACTTGGCCCTAGTTCGACAAAGTTTGGATTGACAGGTAAGTGGGGAGTGTAAATGGAGAGGTATGCCGTTGAAAACGTGGATGAATGTAATAAAAAAAGATATCCTAGATCTTGAAATAAATGATAATATGTGGAAACATAGCATAATTTAGAGAACAAATATCTTTGTAGTCGACCCCAAAAATAATGGGAATGAGTTTTGATGATGAGATGATGATATCCCAAATTTGCCTATAAATACCATCTCACAGCCGACCTGGAGAGCAAGCTTTTATTGCCTCCTATAATTCGATAGTGTAAAGAAAAGCTCTCGAACCTTATTCCCTAGGGGTCGTTTGGTTAGGTAAATGGGTACAAATGAAAATAAGTGCGAATGAATTTGATTCAGTTTCCCTCGTTTGTTTCATTACTATCGCTTCCGGACAATGATTCTTCGTTCTCCAAATAGCCATTAAAGGGTGGGAATGCTAAAATTTAGGCAAAAGTCATTGCCCCTCTTTCTTATGAAAAAAATGGAGCGGAATAAAAAATTAACATTCTGGTTTCCTAGCTCAAACCATATATTTCTCCTTCTCCATATCTTCCTCTTCATCTTCTTCTCCAAATCTTCTTCTTCTCAAGTAAATCAAATTCGGTCTCTAGAATTTATGGGGTTAGATGAAATTATGGCTATTTGTATAACTTCTAAGGCTAGTTGAATTTGGGGATATCATGCTGATTGAATTCTTAAGGGTAGTTGAAATTAGGGTTGACCGTAAATTTTTATGGATACTATTTAATTGATTTACGTGTTGATTGAATACAGAATAATTATGTAAATATTTTATGTTTAGTTGTTTTCTCTGTTGATTGAATGGAATATGCATTTTTGTTGCATTTCTAATGAATTTTTGTAGTAAGTTTTTTTAAGGGGTAAAATTGTAAAGTTACTTCCTATATTAAAGGTATAATTGTAAAAAAAATTATTTCCTCAAACTATAATTTTTCTATCAAACAACGGATTCAATAAAAATAGATAATCAAATTTCTTATTCTCAAGTGCAACAAAAGATTGAAAAGATATGAAAGTATACTCCAACTCATTAATTGATATTTTCATTCACATTCATTCATCTATATTAATCTTACCTTATAAGGAAACTAAGCGACCTCTTAAAATGCATTTTTTTGGGAATCCTTGTATCGAAGTGAAATCAAGAGTACAAGATCATTATTCTTCCATATACGGATTCACGTCCACTATATTGGAAATGAAGAATGAAATGGGTATATATACTTAACCTCTCTTTTGTGGTTGGAGATTGCCCGGAAATAATCTCGTTAAGCGATTTGCAATCACCCAAAAGTTTTACAGCTTAGGTTCGCTAGCATCCTGAAGTTTAGTAGATTGCAAGCTTGACTTCAAGGTTTGCAGTTAGGTTGTACAAGAACTTGTGTTAAGTCTTATGGTTGTAATTGGATTTAGTTGTAGTGGTAGAAATCTAAAGGTATTGCTCCGGAAGTGAATGTATGATTGGGTTAAGTCGAACCACTATAAAAATTATAGTGTTTGTTTTCTCTTACCCTTATATATTTACTTAACACAAACATGGTGATTAGATGATTAATTTATTTATTATCTTAATTCTTACAAAATATAAGTGATAAAAACTTTTACCTAAAATCTTGATAAATTCTGAAACCCTAGTAAACCTACTAGTCATGAGGATGCACGTTAGTGAAGTTAAATTGCCTTTTTTAGAAACTACTAATCTACCAGAGGTTTTTTGGCACTACTTTGTCATAAGTGTATTTTCATTAATTCACCCCTCCTTGATTGTGATGTCCATTTATCTATTGGCGTCTCAATGAAAAATGTAAAACTAATCAAGCAAAAGTTCAAGTTGAATCACGTACCTATAATAACGGCAGTCTTAACTCGAGAATTATGGGGTTCACAATACTGCGATTTAGCGTAAGAGGAATAGCCAGAAGGACATGGGCACCCCGAGCTTTGTGGTGTATCCAAACAGATAAGCTTACAATCATAAAAGTCAAATCCATCCGTTTTCGTACATTCTTCAGCAGCTGTATGTTTTTAATTAAATTTTATAAGTATCATGAGAATTAAACCTTAAATAAACACTGATAATAAACAAAAGATTGTCACTTTATACAACTGGCACGTCGCTTTACAAACATGTTCTGAGGTATTTATCATGCTAAGAGATAAATCGTGCTATGAAAGTCAACAAGAAAAACAAAAATAAAGTAAAAAAAAAATTGGGAAATATAAACTTTACTACGATAAGATTCGATGTCGAAATTGTCTTGAAACCCAAACTCAAAATTAATGCAAATTCTCTCGATTTTACTTTTAAAAAATCTACTAAAATAAATTTATACATTAAATAATCTAATAAGTAATATATATATTATTTTACTACCATTATTCTTTATCCTTTGTTTTGATTGTATTGACCAAGTTTTTGAAGTCAAGAGTCGTTATTTATCATGCCTATGTTCGCTTCATCTTGTCCCTTACTACTATGCATGATTGGCCTCTCCATCAACTTGACATAAAAAATGTATTCCTTAATGGGTTTCTTTAAGAGAAAGTCTATATGAAATAGTTCCCGAGCTACATCGATCCGCAATTTAGATCTCATGTTTGTTGCATACAACACGTTCTTTATGGTCTCAAACATGTGCCTCGAGAATGGATTCAACATTTCAATCACTTTTTTCTTGGTCTTAGTTTTCTTAAAAGTCATATTGATTCATCCCTTTTTATATATCACGATCCTTGTGGTGTTATTTTTCTTCTATTATACGTCGATGATATGGTTATTACGAGCAGTAATCAGTCTATGCTTCATACACTCATTGATTGGCTAGCTAAGAAGTTTTGTATGAAGGAATTATGTGATTTACACTATTTTTTGAAGATTGAAGTTGTTCGCAGAAAATTTTTCTCTGCAAAGTCAAATATGCTCTTGATATTTTCTCTCGAGCGGATATGGCAGATTACAAACTCATTTCACTCCATTTCTAGTGGGCTCTCATCTCACAAAATCTTGTACTACTTATTTTGATGCCACTCAGTTTTGGTCCCTAGCGTGGAGCTTTGGAATATTTGACTCTTATGAGACCAAACTTATCCTATAGTGTTATCCATCTGCCAATATATGTATGCTCCTACAATTGATCACTTTTGTGCCTTAAAGTGCATTTTACGATATATTAAAGGAACTATTATTATGGTCTACTAACTCACGCAAGATTCTTCTCCGACATTACTCATATGCTGACTGAGCTGGTTGCACCGATACTCGGCGATCTACTACAGATTTAGTTGTATATATATTTTGGCCGAAACTTAATTTCGTGGTGCTCTAAAAAGCAAACCATCATTGCTCGTTCTAGCGTTAAGGCCGAGTATCGTGCTCTCACCTTTGTTGCCGTTGAACTCTTGGATATTAACTTTTTCAAGAGCTTCATATTAATCTCCCCTCTCTTTCTAAATTATTGTGTGAAAGCGGTAATGCTATATTTATTGCCTCCAACCGGTCACTCACGCTCCAAATATATTGATATCAACTATCACTTTGTTCGGAAACTTATTGCTTGACGGATATTTAGTGTTGGTTTTATCCCCTCCCATCTGCCATTGGCTGATGTTTTCACAAAAGGGGTGGCTAAGTTACAATTTCTATTTGATTGTGGTAAGTTATGCGTGTTCCCTCTATCCACCGCGTTGACTTTGAGGGGGGATATTAGAGGATAATCAGACTCCTATAATCATACCCAAGATTAGATAGAATTAACTTTCCATAATTATAGAATTTTATTCTCCCTAATTTTAAATTTATCATTAATTGTATTTATTATTTCTACATTTGTAATTATCTAAATTCAATATATCATTTGTATATAAATTTAGAGAATTTTTTTGATATACTATATTTATAATAGACCGATCTATTTTAACCGAATATATAATTTTCACACTGTTATATCATATATCACATCAAACTTGTATACGGTTGAGATAGATCATTCCACCAAAGACATAATCTACCAAAAAATTTCTCATGTATTTATACCTCCTCAACAATTAGCTTGAAGCATTACCTTTACAAATGAAGTCTTACTTCAAAAAAAAATAAAAATAAATAAGACAGATTTGGTCTGTACTCATGAGGTGGGAGTAGAAATCAAGTGCTTATGGCCAATTAAATACCAACCTAAGATTGATGTTTTGTAGTAAGGATAAAAAGCTAACGTGAAAGTTGGATTATGACCAATAACATAATAACATACCTTGGCATTCACCATGGAAACTGTCATTGAAGTTCGGTATGTAACGTATTTCATAATAAAAACGCGAGCTGCCGCAAACAACCAAGTGACTTGAATCTAACTTTGCCCAACAATGACCATCCGAAGTCGGACTGCAGAGAATTTCATAACTACTGTCACTTAGTTGACAATAGCCTTGTTCTTGGCCCCACTCCAACACTGCTGGAACATATGTTTTATTGGCCATATACTTCACAAAAGAGCGTTTGCTGTCAAAATTTTGGAACCATTCTTGGTCAATCACGGAAGCATACTTGCAATCATTATTATCCCTAGTACTGCAATCCTGATCAAAAGCTGTTTCAAGTTGGGCATCAAAAGAATTGAGAGGAAGTGGGATGTCGATCTGGCAACAATCCAAGCCATCGCAATGAATTCCATTTTGATTAGTTAGCTGATCTTTAGGACAAATTGAAAGGCAGCCACCAAGAGTTGACTTATTCTGGGATATTAATGTTGCATAATTGTTACATCCGAAGGCCATAAATTTATTATAAGTGCGTGAAAAGGTAAAAGGACTTCCTGACAAATTGACGCCTAAAGGTTCGGTTTGGTTGATGTTTATGTTGCTGCAATTGGAAGAGAAAACTGGAATGTTTACTCGAACATGACCATCCAGTGAAACATGTAGTACTTCTAGATCCACGCTTGTTAAGAAGGGTTTTAAAGAACCGTTGAAGTGAATATCCTTACAAGTCACTGCAAACCCATCGTGAAAGTAACAATCTCGAGACCCGATTCCGAACGGGAACGGAATTGTAACATTATCTCCGTCACAACTTTTTTTGCATCCAGCCATAGCTACAGATGCTTCGATTGGTGGAGCTTTGGCTAGGTGAAGTATCAAAATCGTGAAAATCACTGATCGAACCATCATTCTCTCGCTCTGCAAATTACTTTTGCTCTATCTTTTATCTTGGTTCTCCAATGAACTTCTCATAATTAGTCTTATGATCATGTATATAGGCGGTTGGGAAGTAAACGACAGTCGTGACTTTTCGCGTCTTGAGCTTCCGTAAGACACGAAAATTCTACGAATATTTTAAATAAAATAATAAGAAGAATAAATAATTGCGACTTTTCACCTCTTGAGCAATTAAAAATATAAATAATTTATCAATTCATTTTCATTTCCATAATTTGCTTTGAATATTAGCTCCGACCATCACTTTCCATCATTTTGTTTTCTTTCCTGAAAATTCATCGCACAATGTTGGAATAGAAGAGGTACTGTGCTTCGTCAGAATTTACGATGAGTAATTAAAACCACACATACTACTCCCTCTTCTATAATTGTCATCAGAAAAAATAACAATAAAAAACGTAATTTGAACTTTTTCTTCCATGCCTATGCATGGAAACTTCGGGGTGGAGATGTTTCGATTCTCTGACACAGGCCACCGCCCACCACCGCCCACCACCGCCCAGTCTGAGGTGCTAGTTCGAGTTACATTTGAACAAATTTTTTTTTTTTTTTTTTTCATTTTTATCTTTTACATATTATTTCAACTTAATCGTGCTATTCTGAAAATTTTCAAAATATAAACAATAAAATTTATGATTTGGTTAAGAATTGAATTGAAACCAATAACCATTTTTTCCATGCAATCAAGTAAAATATAATAAAATTTTAATGTTCTATCTTCCTGTGATTATATCTCTCCAATATTATCTTCTTTTTCTCCTTTGCCCCTTCCTTTTTCTGTAATCATCAAGTATTTTGTTATGTAATCCACAAAAGTATTTTATAATATGATTTTTTTTTCACTTAGCGAGGTGATAGACAGACACTTGATGATTTGCCATTAATGATTACCCTTCCTCACCGTGCAAGTAACCTTGAAAGACTCAACTCACGCTAAGTATTTTATAATGTTAATTTTATATTTTATTATAAAAAAATTTAGATTTATGAAATTAAATATGCCATATAACTTTATAATATAACTTTATAATTGAACTTCTTTCCTTATATATTAAAAAAAATATATCATTTGGATCATTCAAAATTCATTAATTTTAAATTTTAAATTTATATTTAAAAAATTAATGGGAACAAAATTGTATAGAATTTCTTTATATTTTAATGTAAGGAGGGTAAAAACTTAAATTTTAGAAAGCTTGTGTGGCAATTGCCCTCAAAGTGGATCTCAAGAGGATTTACGTTTAAACATGAGTATTGAAGTCTGAAATTGTGAAATTGAATGTGACTTATATGAGAAGAGAAGCTGAGAATTTATAAATTGTGGAGAAATAATTTCAAAATTATAATTTTTACCCCTAATATTTTAAAATTCTAAATTTCTCCTTTAAAATTTTAAATGGTTTTGTTGGGACCCCATTGCCCCCAAGTTAAACCTGCCGGTTCTTAATACAGGTTTGCCTTTCATGAAATTGCACATGTTCGAAAACATTTTTTTCCAACCCAATCACCACTTAGGTCAATCAATCTCAATTGTCCGGAGTGAGATAGATTTTCGGTGATGATTAGTGACGGAGGAAGATGTGATAGTGATTTTGGTGAATATGGTAGTTTGGTCGAAAAAATGAAAAAAAAAAAAAAGTAATAAATTAAACACAAGAGCAAAAAATGTATTAGATATTTAATTTCTTATATTAGTAGTAGAGGTAGTGGATGCGGTAGTTGAAGGTAATAGTAGCCGATGGAATAGTAATAGTAAATATATCAAAATAAATATAAAAAATAGGTTTTAAAATATCAAATTTAATTTAAATAAATGAAAATATAAATAAAAATTTATAATTAAATTAAATTTAAAATTTTATTAACTATTAAATTAATCATATAATAAGCCCATTATAATTATTTTATTTATATTAATAGAATTACAATTTTATTATAATTTAAATCTGAAATAATTTTGATATTTATTATACCTAATTTTTCCAAGTAACAATGCAGATTGATGATAAAAATGTAGCGGATTGTGTGGGGTAGGTGAGTTGGACAAACCTAAAATAGGTTGCGGTGAGATGGATCCGTGATGAGCTTGGACGTTAGCTTTTCTGTTATGTGGGGGGAATTGGGCTATTCCAATATGTAGGTAAAATGCATGAAAGTGGAGTTGGGGCGCCCATTATTACCTCTTTTATGATTCGAAACCCATTGATACATTCATTGAAACTCGCTGAACTGGGCCCCACGAGATCTAGTCCGACCCCACGATGTAACAAAAAAACGTGTGGTCAGGGCAAGTTGGTGAAAAGTATTAATTAGGAGGGGCATATGTCTCTGCTTAATTACGAAGTTTCTTAAATGGAACGCCTTAGACTCTTAGGCCATGTTTGTAACATATTAAAAAAAAGTTGAGATTTAAAATATAATTAAAAAGTCATTAAAAAAGATATTTATGAACAAATTATAATCTAAACAACCGTATAATCTAAACCTGAATTTTTAGTTTATGTATTTTTTTCACTAATGGTTGATATATCTAAGTTTATTTCTATACTCTTCGAAAGTCTATGTATTTTAGGCCACTCATTCTATTCTCTTTGAAGTCAAGTGGGTGAATTCCTTAAATCTTTTATTAATAATATGCCTAATTAATGATTTGAAAAATAAGTATTTTTTTAAAATTAGCTAAAATTCGAGCTTGACTTGAAAAATATTAATTTTATAAATTGATTCATTAAATCAAATGATCATATTTTATAATTTTTTGTGTGAAATTTGAAATAATTTTTTACTTTTATAATCTTAAATTGAGTTTTTACGAGTTGAACTCGAACTAAAATAATTCGATTATACTATACTTCTAATTACTTGTATAGGTTGCACATTAATACTATTTACATTATAGGATAATTATATCCTAAATTTACATCTTAAAAATTTAACTAGTTTCTTAATACTTAAGTTGTGGTGAGAAGATGATCTTGGACATTAGCTTCTGTGTGGATAATTTGGGCTCTTCCAATAAGACACATGAAAGTGAATTTAGTCCTAAACAAACTTGATTCGAAACCCACTTAAGTAATAAATATGTATGTATAAAAATAATACTTATAATTAAGACATAATCTACATGGGACAAGATGTAACATAAAAACATCTCACAGCAAGTTAGTGAAACATATTAATTACGAGGCAAATGTCTGATTAATAAAATGTTATTAATAAGATGTAACTTATTCTGGTCGTTGTCTATTATTTCAATCTTAAAAGATTATAAAAACAAAAATTTCAAATAACAAAAAAATAATAATAATAAAAATATAAAATATGTATAAATTGGTTATCTCTGACCGAATCCAATATGTGAAGTCAAAACGTTAGTACGCAGAAGCAAAGGATAATACTAAAAAAAAAGATCGGAGGGCAGAGACAAGGTTCTTGCTGGTGTAAGAGATTGACTAGATCCATGTTTTAAGCGGGAAGTTTTTGGGATTTGTGAGTTTTTGTTCTTTTTAAAAGACAAATATTTGGCTTCCAAGTTATGTTAGATTTCATAATTTAATACTAAAATAATCTATTTTATAAAGTATTATTTTATTTTATTTTTTTGCCCAAATAACAATTTTATGTTAATTTAAAAATTTTTAAATACCTAAAAATTTTAAATACCTAAAAATTTTAAATACCAAAAATCTGTCCTACTTATTGTAAAAAAAAAAAAAAAAAAAAAAAAATCGGTTCTTAACTTACTATACAAAATTCGACAATTAAGCAAATGATCAAACTACAAAAACAGTAGAAAAGCCCAAAAGCCAAGAGAAGATAATCAACAAAGGTAAAACAAAGACTCCAACAAACTAAAATGCTCAACAAGCTCTGGAGAAGATAATCTCCAACTAGCCACAGGCCCAGAAACCAAAGCCGAAGAACTAAGAAAGCACAACTAGAACAGAAAAAAAAAAAAAAAAAAAAAACCACCAAATTCATCCTCCATGCGCAAGAACTCCCATAATCCAGAAATGCGACAAAACTCAGACCCCCACCACTAAATCAAAATAGGAATATACAACTAGATCCAAGCAACTAAACTTACCTTATTCTTATTTTGGTTATTAACAAGTAATAATATGCCTAATTACTCGATGATTTGAAAAAGATCAACACGATGGTTACATATTACATAACTTAAATTGACCTCTCATACTAAGTAATTTTAAAGATAAAATGATCGTATATTATATTTGAAATTTAAATTGATTTATCTTATTTATATTCTTAAGCCGAGATATCATGAGTTGAAATCGACCTAAAATAACTCGATAATACTCTACTCCTAACTAATAGAAAAAAAATATTTTTTAAAATTATTTAAATGGAATAATAAAGTTTAAATAATATATAAAAATATTATGTAAATAAATAAATATTTATATTTAAAAAAAATAAAATAATTAATTTACACTCTCTCATAAAATAAAAATAATTCTCGATATAACTAAAATCGAATAAATATATAAAAAAAACTTATTTTTCCATCGAAACAAACTTACCCTTAACTTCTACCTTTAAAGAAACAATAATAATAATTACATAATCGCATCTAAAATTATATTACTTCAATTTGGTGCACTGGTGTTTCTTAATACTTATATGCTTCTAGACTTTTTGACTTTTTACATTTTTAAAAATAAATAAATAATAGTTGTAGGACCCACACATTAGATTTGCCGCCTCCCTCTTCCTTCAATAAACGCGGTTTCACTGAGCAGGGCAGAGTAGTCGTTTTCTCTTTCTGCAACAATTTACGGCTCACTCTCTCTCTCTCCATTGGGCGTCACTGCCATTGAGAAAGGTGTCAAAGAACTAGCAGCGATCAGTCTCCCTAGACTGATTCTAATTTTCTCATCACCGACACATAAAGTAGCTCTAAAGGACCTAAGCAAAGCAAAACAAAGCAAAAGCAAAAGCAAAATATAAGGAAAAGAAAAAAGAAAAAAGAAGAAGAAGAAGAAAAAAAAAACAGAGCTTTCAAAGAGAGAATAAAACATAATTATCTCTTCCTTCTCTTCATTCCTATTTCTCTACATTTCTCTTTATAACCACAAGGGATTGATTCCATTGATATATAGAGAAAAATGGTGGGCTATTGCTATAGAAATCTATTATGTAGTATTGTGTTTGTGTTCTTGGCTTTAAGCTTCAGCAATGCAGAAGATCCATACAGATTCTACAACTGGAACGTCACCTATGGTGATATCTATCCTCTAGGAGTCAAACAACAGGTACTTCTACTGCTAGTTTTTATTTATTTATTTATTATTATTATTGAATAACTAGTGTGATTATGGTTGGTATAGTAAGTACTTAGTTTTGACTACAATGTGTTTGATAAAATGACAGGGGATATTAATCAATGGGCAGTTTCCAGGCCCTCAGATTGATTCTGTCACTAATGATAACTTGATTATCAATGTTTTCAACAGCTTGGATGAACCCTTCCTTCTTTCTTGGTAAGTATTTTTTTTCCCTCCATATATATAAATGGTTGTAAGATTTTAACCATTTCGCTTTAAGATTGAAAATTGTTTTTGTGATTTTTTTTAAATTTAATTTTTGTTTAGGGATGGTGTACAGCAAAGAAGGAATTCTTGGCAAGATGGGGTGTATGGAACAAACTGCCCGATCCCGCCCGGGCAGAATTTCACTTATGTTCTACAAGTGAAAGATCAGATTGGAAGCTATTTCTACTTCCCTTCTCTTGCCTTCCACAAGGCTGCTGGTGGGTATGGTGGTATCAAAATCTCGAGCCGTTCGGTTATTCCGGTTCCTTTCCCTCCACCCGCCGGTGATTTTACTATTCTCACCGGAGATTGGTATATGAGAAATCACACTGTAAGTTGTAGTAGCCTTTTAATGATCACATGAATCATCTGACCTTGTATAAATGTAGAAAAAATGAGTGCTGATTTTTCTTGTAATTTTGCACTTTTATTGTTCTTTTTTCTTTTTGAAGGATTTGAAATCGATTTTAGACGGTGGAAGTGACCTTCCTTTCCCAGATGGGCTTCTTATCAATGGCCGCGGTTCAAATGCATACACCTTCACAGTTGATCAAGGTAATATAATTTTTTAACGTAGATATTGTTCATTTTAGGAAGCTTCATCCACCTTTCTTTTAAGTGTTTGAAACTTCAGTTTGGGATCTCTAGGTTTTTAGTTTGCCTCCGTCCATAAATAATCCAAATGCATTTGAATCATGTGATAAATTGCAGTATTAGTTTGCCTTGGCGGGTTTTAAGTTGGACTTTGAACCTGAATTTTTGAATAAGATTAGATTTAAATTGATGTGGTCGTATTTATTTAAGAGTTTGAAAATTTATTAGATCAAAAGTCCAAAAGATGTGTAAAGATGAACACAACATCCCATTAAAATGGTAGTTTACCTAAGTTTTTTGTGTTGAACGTGTCGGAGCAGGCAAAACATACCGATTCCGTATATCGAATGTTGGAATAACGACTTCAGTGAATATCAGAATACAAGGACACAATATGCTATTGGTGGAAGTGGAAGGGACCCACACTCTCCAAAACACATACGAGTCGCTTGATGTCCACTTGGGGCAATCTTACTCTGTACTGGTTACGGCCGATCAAGCGCCACAAGATTACCTAATTGTCGTCTCGACCCGTTTTACCTCTAAGGTTCTTACCGCAACCTCCATTTTTCACTACAGTAACTCTGCAGGAAGTGTCTCCGGACCTCCCCCCGGTGGGCCCACAACTCAGGTCGATTGGTCTCTTGAACAAGCCCGGTCTATCAGGTATGGTTCCGACTTTGCTTTTGATTCCTTTAAGTGACAAAGATCATTGGTTCTACGATGTATCTGATTCAGCATTTGATACTCAAGGTTGGACCCACATAAACTCGTGTGTATAAAAATGTTGATCAAAATACCAAACTCGCTGACTTAAAAAGCTTACTTAATATACAATTTGCACAAACTACAGTTTACAAACAAAGGTTATAAATTCAAATGTTGAACCGATTTTATCAGGAATAGACTCAGAAAGTTAATTCAGGACGAGCAAAAATTTGCATTCTGCATACATTATAATTTTACTTAAAACAGAATTAAGGGTATATTTTACCAAGTGAAAAATATTGGACAAAAACAAGGACCAGCAAAGTGAATAACTAACAGAAACTAATAAGTTTATGGGTAAATTTATAATATTAGGTACAGGCACGGTGGGCAATTAACTATGTTACCATGTTTTTGAATCCTCAGGCGGAACCTAACGGCAAGTGGGCCGAGACCAAACCCACAGGGCTCGTACCATTATGGATTGATCAACACGACCCGTACAATCAGGCTTGCGAACTCAGCTCCGATTATCAACGATAAGCAACGATATGCAGTCAATGGTGTGTCCTTCATCCCTGCTGATACACCTCTTAAACTCGCCGATTACTTCCATATCGGAGGAGTATTCTCCCTTGGAAGCATTTCGGACAATCCCACAGGCAGTGGTGCTTACCTCCAAACTCCCGTCATGGCTGCTGATTTTCGAGGTTATGTGGAGATAGTGTTTGAAAACCCTGAAAGTATCGTGCAGTCATGGCATATTGATGGCCATAACTTCTTCGTAGTTGGGTATGCTACGTCCCACACATTCATTTATTTTGATGAAACTTGGATTTATTTTAGATACTCTTGATCATCAGGGCTCTTAAAATCTTGTCTAGATTTCAATTTACTCAAATCACAGTTACAACTGCTTATAATAATGGTTATGGATTTTATAATTCTGCAGTATGGATGGAGGGCAATGGTCGCCAGCTAGCAGAGAAGTTTATAATTTAAGAGACACAATATCTCGCTGCACTGTCCAGGTACCCGGATGATCATTGAATTACCTTTTATCTTTTCTTTATCTCTTTATGTTTTCTTGACATGCCTGGTTTTTTAGGTGTACCCGAATTCATGGACAGCAGTTTATATGCCGTTGGACAATGTGGGGATGTGGAATATAAGGTCTCAGAACTGGGCGAGACAGTACTTGGGCCAGCAATTCTATCTTCGGGTTTATTCGCCGGCTAATTCGTGGAGAGATGAATATCCAATCCCTAGCAATGCTCTTCTATGTGGCCGAGCTGTAGGTCATCGGACTTGACCTTTTTAGACCAGAACAGTTTAGATTTTATTAGTAGGGGGCTCAACTCAAGCCCCCCCCCCCCCCCCCTCCCCTTTTTTTTTCTTTGGTTATGGTTGGAGTTTTCTCAACTTAAAAAAGAAAATATTGAATTTTATAAAATTAATTGAAATACATTGATCTGATTTATTTCACTGTCTTCACCTTGGTATTTTTTTTTTAATTACCTAAAATTCAGCTATTCAAAGATTATACTCATCTAGAAGGTAGAATGGAAGTAGATTGAGTGATCCAGACCAAGTTTAGTGACAAATCATGATAAAGATGCTAAAGTAAATGAGAAATAAAATATAACCAATGAGTTTGGGAATGGAAAAGTATCTTCACAATGGGACCCACACCCCTTAACCGAGTTCCGTTGGGGTGTCTGTGTATGCTTGTGAACCGTTATATTAAATCGAACGACTTTAAATGTTGTTATGTCAAAAGTTAAATAAATATAGGTGAGATTATAAAAATAATATAATTCGTATATGGCTATGGATTTTATGTAAATATTAAATGAGTTAAGATTATTAATATAAATTTAATTTTTAATATTTGTTATATTTTTGTATTATCAGTTATCAACTTGATTAACCTAAATATCTAACCGATTTAAGATTATGTTTAATCGATCAACAACAATCACAAAAATATCCAAAATAGCATAAACAATAGAAATGACACCAGAAATTACCGTGGTTCCCCAAATCAGGTACATCCACGTTTAGCTCAGGCCAAAGCCGAATTTCATACCACTATGAACAATATCTCAATACAAATGCAAGCTTAAAATAATCTCAGATCTCAAACTTCCTACCATATTCTTAACAAGAATTATACAACATAAAGAAATGCAACTTATGCATCTACCCTGATTACCAAAAAATCAGAAAAAGAAGCTCAAGAGATTACACACTAATAAAATCCTAGAAATCACCATTGAGAAAGAGAGAAGCCACTAAAGTGTCGAATACGTTTGGAATAATAGAAAAGAGGTTAAGTATTGTGGCTGGGATTGAGGTGTCGGGTTATGGAGTAGGTTAAGGCTTCTGATGGGTTATGAGCAAAAGAGTGAGCCCAATTAGGAAACCCAATTTGGACCTCAACTAATAAGCTTCACACTTTCGCCTAACAAACTCCACTCTGTGAAGTCCCGACCAACATACCTCCTAAATCCAATCATCATTCATAGTTAAGTAAGAAATCTTGATTTTAGCTATCATTGCTCGAATTGTTACTCAAGATGTAGTAAGATTAAGTAGTGCTTAAACTTAGCTACAATAACAATCTTTGTACCCATATCAGCTGGATTTTCTTCTGTAGGTTCCTTTAAAAGATGCACTAAACCCGAAGATATCTGATCCCTCACAAAGTGATATTTATCAACATGTTTTGTTCGCTTATGATGTACTGAATTTTTACTAAGATGAATTACACTCTGACTATCAAAATAGATAGTGCATACTCACTAGTCAAGAATCCATCCTCCTTAAGTAAACCACTAAGCCAAATACCTTTTTTGAAAACATCACTCATAGTCACATATTCTGATTTCGTAGAAGACAATCAACTAGTGGTTGCAATTGAGATTTCCAACTGATACAATTTCCACCTATTAAGAATAGGTAAGCTATAGTAGATTTCCATTAGCCTCTATCTCCTGCAAAATCAAAATCTACAAACCCAGCTAGATTAAGTGTATTAATCCAGTTCTTAAAATTTAAACTAATGTTTACAAAACTATTAATAGAACATAACAATCCTTTTAATGATGTCCAATGTTCATAACCTGGATTTGACATATATCTACTTAAATGGGATATACTAAATGATAAATCTGACCTAGTACTTATCATTGAATACATTACAGACCTAATTGCATTTGAATAAGGAATGTCACTCATTTTCAACATTTCAAATTCCATTTTAGGGCTTTGATCTTTATTCAACATAAAATGAGCATCTAAGGGTAAACCTATGGGTGTGCTATTAGATACACAAAATCTAAACATTACTTTCTTTAAGTAATTTTTTTGATGCAGTTTTAAGGAGTTTTAGCTTATGTCTGTTTTATCTCTAAATTTAGAATTCTGGACGCATTTCCTAACTCTTTCCATTCAAACTTAGAACTAAGTTTTTTTTTTTCCAAATCGTTTATCTTATCTTTTGACTTACTTATTAAAGGCATATCATCAACATATAAGAGTAAGTAAATTGGAATAAAATCAGACAAAGTAAAGTAAAAACAAAAGTTATAACTACTTTTAAAACAACATATATATTTAACCTTTTGTACCATTGTCTTCGAGACTATTTTAAACCATAAAATGATTTATGAAGTAAATAAGCATGATTAGGATAAAGCTTATCAATGTATCCAACAGGTTGTTTCATGTATATTCTTCTAAATTTCCATGTAAAAAAGTTATTTTTACATCTACCATTTGTTCTACTTCTAAGTCATATAATGCAATAATAGCTAACATGGACCTAAGAATTTTGAACTTAACTATAAGGGGAAAATCTCATGAAAATCTACTTTTTGGTAAAACCCTTAACCACTATCCTAGCTTTGTATCTAGAAAGATTAGAGGAATTACCTTCATTTACCTTGTATATCCATTTGCAGTCTACTAGCTTTTGCTTTTTTGGTTTTGGAACTAATGATCAGGTTTGATTTGCCGTTAGTGACATCATCTCCTCATCCATTGCTTGTTTCCACTTCTTACTCTCCTTTGAAGCTATTGCTTTATGAAAATTTATTGGCTCATTTGTCTGTATCTCTACGCCTACAACTAAGGTAGCAAAGAATAAATTTGCATATGTATATTTGGGATTAAGTTTTACTTACCTTTTATCCCAATCTCTGACAAGCTGATAATCAATTATATGATTATGTTCATATTCATTTAATACCTTAAAAGTATCTATATCTTGATCTAGACCATTAGTAGTGCCAAACATGTCATCATTTTAGTCCAAATCATTGGAGGGGGGGAGGGGACTCTAACTGTTGTCCAGAAGGATCAGCAATGGTTGCTGCCTCCACCCCAATTGAGTACTCCAGTAATGTTACTCTTACAAGTTTTTCATTTGGAATGTTAGATTTACAGGAAAACAATTTTTCATTGAATATTACATCCCTACTTATCACTATCCTAATACTAATAGAATTTTTATCCCAAAGCCTATAACCTTTGGTCCTTTCTTAGTAACCAAGAAATACAGATTTGAGGGACCTAGGGTTAAGTTTAGAATCTGTTTTATGCACATAAGTAGCACAACCTAATACACGTAGATTACTTAAGTCAAGTTTTCTATTATTCCACACTTGTTCATGATATTTGAAATTTAATACTGTAGATGGACTCTTATTTATCAAATAAGCAACAGTCTCTAAAGCCTCTCCCTAGAATAGTTTTGATATATCAACTGTAATTATAAGACATCTTACCATTTCTAAAAGAGTTATATTCATTCTCCCAGCTACTACATTCTGTTGAGGTATTCTAACTATTGTTCTATGCCTTAAAATTCTATGTTCTTTACAATATTTATCAAATTTCAGATTGCAAAACTTAAATCCATTGTCTGTTGTAAGTGTTCTTATCTTTTTATTTGACTGATTTTGTACCAAGGTTTTCCAACTTATGAAATTTTCTAAAGTATCATTCTTAGACTTCAATAAAAACACCCATAAATTTCTACTAAAATCATCTATTATGGATAGAAAAAATTTATTATGACTATGAGACATGACTTTTTTAGGACTTTATAGATCTGCATGAACATACTTAAGATATGACTTGGCTAGGGGTGTTTCTTTATGAAAGCTAAGCCTATGATGTTTTCCTAGTATGCATGTTTAAAAAAAAATCAATGGAAGGAGAAGGAATCTTATCAAGCATACAATTTTTATACAGAACATCCATATCTTTCTAGCTTATATGGCCTAATCTCAAGTGCCATATATATGAACTTGCAGTTTTGTTATAATAAGAGCATAATTTATTTTACCATAAGAAAATAACCATACATTATAGATAACCCATTTCTTTTAATACCCTTTAAAACTAGGTTGTTATATATAACATTTTTCAGCTTTATACGAACATCATGTTTCATTTAAAGTTCCTACGAAGATTAAGTTTCTTTTCAGTTCAGGTATATATTACGTTGGTTAATTTTATCCAGTTTCCATTATGTATTTCCAAGGTTATGCTCCATATTCCTTCTATCCTACACATGTGATTATTCCCTATATAGATAGTTCCCTCATTCAGTTCAACAAAATCATGAAACCAACTTTTATTTGGACTCATATAAAAAATGCAGCAATAATCCATAATCTATTCATTTATAGTAATACATTTAGACACATTTAGTATTTCAGAATAACATGTAGTAGAAGATGCATCCAATACAACATACCTTGTACATTACTAGTGCTAGTTTCTTAATATTGTTGAATGCAAAATAATTTTTCTTTAGATGTTCTGGTTTACTGCAATAAAAATATTTTCTAGATTCATCATTTCCTTTTATTTTTCCTTCAATGAACAATCTTATTACTATAGTTTTCTTTCTTTTCTGCCTTAGCTTTAATAAAGAGGTTATTATTACTTCTTTTTGCAATATTCAGCTCTAGTTCTCTAGTCTTAAGACTAGCTATAACTAGATCTAATTTTGGTATTGTTCCTATAGATTTCAAAGAACACTTAACTGCATCATATTCACTAGGGACATACTGTAATAGAATCATTGCTTGACTTGTTTCATCTATGACGGAGTCGGTTCCCTTAAGAATTAAAATTATTTTTATAAATTCATCAACATTGTCATATATACTTTTACTAACATCCATTTTCCATGAAAATAGTGTACTCTTAAGTGCTAAAAGACATTTTCTATTGTCTTAGAGTAGAGTTCAGTAAGTTTACCCTAGAGTGCTAAAAGAGTCTCTGAACCATCCACCTTATGCATGACACTTTGCTCCAGATTCAGAAATAGTAGGTTGTAGGCTTCCTAGTCAGTTTCAACTCTCTTTTCCAAGTTTGTTGCGGTTTATTTTATATCATCTGATTCTAAAGCAGAGAAAACCTTATTATAGGACAATAAGGCACTCATCTTCTTTTCCCAAATTCCATAATTTGATTCCCCATCAAATATAGGAATTTGAAGAGTAGTGGATGCCATTTCTCTCTCTCAAGGAAATTAGACCCAAATTAGACGAACATAATAGTTTGAAAGAAAAAATTTAAAAATTTCCAAACAACAAAATAGTTTCAACCAACACATTAGGTCAATTATTAGAATCAATTTTCTTCAATCAAGATTGAATACATATAACAAGTGCAACACTTATATAACACTAGATCATAATAGAGTTTCAACAGTTCAGTTACTTGATTTGTATTGAATAGTTATTAATCCACTAAGTTAGATTCATAACACACAAATCAGGTTAATTCACATATTTCTAAATCCAACTGATATGCAAGAAATCATCTAGAAGCAACTTAGGTTTAAGCAGAATAAATCGAGATATTTTAATTAAGAAAACTTTAACCCTAACAAATCATCACAAAAACATAAACAAAACATATTTGGTCTAGTTAATGACTCTAATATCACTGTTGAATTTGCGTATTATCAATTCTCAACTTGATTAACCTAAATATCTAATCGATTCAAGATTATGTTCAATCGATCAAGAACAATCGCAAAAATATCCAAAATAGCAGAAATTATCATGATTTCTCAAATCAGGTACATCCACGTTAAGCTTAGGCCAAATTTGGATCTCACACCACTATAAACAATATTTAAATACAAATGCAAGCTTAGAACAATTTCAGATCTCAAACTTTCTACCATATTTCTAACAAGAATCATCCAACATATAGAAACGCAACTTATGCATCTACCATGATTACTAAGAAATCATAAGAAGAGGCTCAAGAGATTACACATGGATAAAATCCTAGAAATCGCCTTTGAGAGATAGAGAAGCCACTGAAGTGTCAAATACATAAGGAATAATAAAAAAGAGGTTAAGAATCGTTGGATTGAGGTGTTAGGTTATAGAGTGGGTCAAGGCTTGTGATGTGTTATTGGCAAAAGAGTGAGCCCAATTAAGAAACCCAATTTGGCCTCCTCAACTAATGAGCTTCACACTTCCACCCAACAATATTAATTGAGAATTTTGAATTAAATCTTAAATTTATGTATTTTTACATTCAAATATTTGACAATAGCCAACATCTTGAAAATAACAAGGTCTTTAGTCATCAAATCTCCTAATTCACTTGTATTTGAATCTAAATTTTCATTCCCGACAACCTCATACCCAATATCGGCCCATTGGAAAAAACTGCACTTGCAATTATACTATCAAAGAATACTATTCGGTTAGTAATTTTACATTCTAAATAACAATAACAATAAATAATAATTACAAATGATGAATTTAAAGATTAATTTAAATAATAATTATAGATAAAAGAGGGGAGAGAGACTAATATCATACATTTAAGTAAGAAAATATGGCTCAAAACGAGCCATATACAAATTTATATACTATTCCTATAAACTCATCCATTCTCATTTACTTTTTCACGTCGCCTTCACTCGGGTATTTTTCTTTCTCTTCTTCCTCTGCGTAGTTTTCACACATTTTGTTTTCTCTCTCCTTTGCTCTCCCGTCTTAAACTTCTTCCCTTACTCCCATTTTATGGAAACTTGATCAAACCCAACCGTTTGATGTTTTGACTTATCAGAAGAAAAAAGAGAAATCAAATGTAAGAGCAATGATTAAAACAATTTTAAATTTACTATTTTTAAAAAAATATTTTGTATCAAGTTCTTCTATTATAATATATATATATTTTCTCTACCAATATCAAGATACCAAATAGCCCGAACCCAGATCTACTAAAAAGAAAAAATCCACCCCCTCAGTCTTTTTAGTTTCCAGTAAAAAATATACCATCGGATTGATCTAATGAACCATATTTGCCCAGATATGATTTTTGTTCTTCTTTAGCAGATTAGCCCCCGAACCCCTCCTATAACATCCCCTACAACAGCTCATTTGGTTGCCATTCATGAGTAGAATTTGAATGGGTAGAATACATGGAAAGGGCTTTAGTTAAACGAGAATGAGAATGATGTATTTCAACATGTATATTTAGTTGCTCGAAAAATTGACATATGGATTCTTCAAAGAAGCTTATTTAACCATTTGGTTAGCTCCGAGAAGCATTTAATTATACCATAATTCTAATAATTTTATTCCCAAATTTTATTAATATTTTACAATTTTACCCTTGCACATAATCATTTCTACAACTTTTACCATCATCAATTTTATAGCCCTATTATCAAAACTTTCCCAAATTTGATGATATATTTGTTGAGCATGGTGCCCTGAAAGCATGTGATGAGTATTATTTTAATGAAAGAAAAAAAAAGACATTTTTCTATATAATTGTTTTGAATGTATTATTATCGAATCATATGAATAAATAATATAAAATTTCAAATTCATTAATGTGACTATACTCTTGTATTGGTATGAGAGGATTAAGATTATAAATAATGAATTAAATTATCCGCAACATATTAAAATATGAAAATTTTAATTTAGTAGTTACTAGTACGGTCCACTAGTATTGTGAATGCAAATGATTTAGATCCGGATCACTGATGTAGATAGATATCTTAGTGGAGATGTTTTATATAATTGGATTATATAGGACATGACTCGATATAAATTAATTCTTTATTAAAATACCATTTGCCATAAAGAATTAAATTCATATCAATAGATGATCATATGTAGATGAATCTAAATTTTGAGTAGTCATGAACTCCTGTTTATGTCAACTGAATTTTTTGATTCACTCGTCACAGTTTGTTTATAAAATAGGTTAAAAACTTTTGTTTTGGAGATTTATTAAGATAAGTGGCTGAGAACATGATTTACGGATATGAAATCCAAACCTTCTTCACAGAAGATTGTATATTAGTTCCTTAAGGGTTAATTCAAGAACTGAATGGTTTTAAACTTAAATTTATATTCGACCCGTCGAGTATCATTACTTTTAGTTTACTCGATGGGTCGATCAATCCGTAGAGTAAACTACCATATGATATTAATATTTATTATTTTTACGATTGAATGTTGATATTGATAATGATTTTTGAAGTGGATGCTCTAGAAGACTTTAAGGAAGATAATGGTACATTCTTTTTTATATTTATTATTTACTTCTTTTTTTATATTCTTTTCATTATATTTATTTGGTTGAATAATTGAAATTTTGTAGATCTATGGCCGAAATCGCATTGTGCACATACATAATAAAAACCACTAAATATTTCATTAGACTATTATAATTTCCAACTAAAGTTGTCAATTTTCAGTTTGAGATCAAAAGCAAATATTCATTATCCTTGTTCTCCCAAAAATATCAAACTATTTACCATTAAACACTCCCAAAAAGAAACCCAATTTTCATATACACATCACATGGATCCCAAAAACTGAAATTTGTTAACCACCCCAAAAATAGTGTCCATATTAATATTAACACATAATTAAAAATATCAACCAAATGACCTAGTTTCCACCTTCTATTACCAGTTTCCATATAAACAACCCAAAAAACAGTTTCCATCTTCACATGTAGGAAAAGTATAAAGCAAACTCATTGCCCAATTCACCTTATCATCCTCTATAAATATCTCACCAAGTGTCTTATACATGTCCATTATCATGGTGTCAAATAGAAGAATTTTTCCTATCTTCATTGCCTACATTATTGAAGTCTATAGGCATTAAAAGAATCTTCTTCAATAGATTCTGCTTACGTTCATTGAGCTTCTCTCCTGCTAGAGACTACATACCTTATTTGATTTCTATGGCTCTCAGAGGTAGAAAATCCTTCATCTTCCTTACTATATGCTCTCAACAATAAGCTTTTCCCCACTCAACTTCTGGCTTTTATTACTAGAGGAGCTCTCTCCATTAGTTCCACATGTATTGTTTGGGGCTAGTGGTGAGGACATAATCATAAAGTCGTCGTCATCAGGTGTCAAGTGTTTCATATAATTTACAAAGAAAGTTTTAACAGAGATGAGAAATTATTAATTTGATTATTAAATGTATAAAGTAAACAAAGAAAGATAAAGAAATTAAAAATTTAATTATTAAATTTAAGAGAGCCGAGATAAAAGAAAGAATTGATAGAAAGCGATAAAAATTTGTCATCTTATTATAAAACAGTGATAGCAGTGATAAAGTGATTTATATAATTCACAAATAAAGTAATAAGACCCGCATTCTATCATTTGGTTATTCACAAAGAAAATTTATCTTCTCTCCAAAAAAAAGAGATGAGAAATTAAAGTTTGATTATTCAATTTAACAATCACCAGGATCATCAGTTTAACTAAAAAAATGGATCAAGCTAAACAAATCATCGACTGCAAAATTTGATGAACGAAACATGGATAATAGATAAAAAACAAACATTGCATAATCTCACTGCAACAAACTCAAAAAAGCCAAGAAGGAATTCAAAAAAACCCAATAAAGCCAAGAATGAATAGAAAAATCCAACGCATGCAGGATATAGAAAAAACCCAGCAAACAAAACCTAGATTCATAGATTCAGAACAAAATCCAGCAAAATGAAGGTTAATGGTTGCAGAAACATTGTAGAAAAAAAAGGCATTTTTGGGGGATGATGAAGAACACAGAACTGAGAATGCAGAATGATAAATAAAGTGAAGATTCATGGATTCAAAGCATTTTGGAGGTTAAGAAAGTCAGACGTACCTACTTCAATAGTCGATTGGAAGCTCTTCAGCAGTTCCATTATCACAGAAACTAGAGCACGAAGGAGAGAGGCGACAAGAACTAGAGCAAATGGAAATTGAAATGAAAGATACTCTGAAAAGAAGGGACAACAGTCAGTTATTTTTCTTCATAACAATCTATGTATTTTTCTTGCATCCAAAAGAAACAAGAGATTTTGGAGAATCTTTCTCATGAATTGATGAATCTCTGCATTTCAACTTCTTACCCAGATAATTATTTTGAGGAAAAGGAATGATTATTGGGCTGGTTAAAGAATCAAAATGTGGGCCCTATTAATTTTACATGACATTCCAAATATAACCAAATAATAGAAAGAGAAACACATCCCATTCCCTGGATAAACCAAACCAAACGACCTGGAAGGGTCATTGGTTTGAGAAAAGGCGTGAGAGAGAGGGACAAGAAGCTGAGTTGCGGAGATAATTACTCCTATATTTCCATAAGAAGAAACTAAATTTTTATTATTTGCAAAAAAGCCTCGTGACCGCCCAACCTGAACCACAAGTTCGCAGTTCGGGTCGGGTGAACTTTATTAGGCACAGACAGTGGAAATAAAACCGTATAACCGCCCAACCCGAATTTCAAGTTCACGGTTCGGGTCTGGTGGCACTTTATTAGAGTCAGGCGGTTACTGCATTAAACAATAATTGCCCAAAATTGGGTCGAGCGGTTTGAACCGCTTCGAAACCGTCCGATCCGCAACAATGATCATCAGCCCTTCAGAATCCATTTGCAATATATCATATTTTCATTTATCCTACTTGAAGTGGGCTCATACAACGACGTGGACTTTCGCGCCACAACACTGTAGCCTGCAACATGAAGTCCGCTTCTTTCCTTTCCCACGCTACTCTCAGTCATTCCAAACACACTTTTTCTCTCTCCTTCTCGCTCCTCTCCTTACACGCATTCTCTCTCGATTCTCGACTCTTCATCTTCGTCTTTCTTCCTTCTACTTCTTCTACGCTTCTTCTTCTACCTACGTTTCGCCTCGATTTTGCAGGAACGAGGAAGGAGGAAACCTAGATTCCGCAGTAACAATGGAGCTTCGATCTCGGAAGAAAATCTCTGATCCTCCTGCCAATGGTAATAAATCTTTCGCGAATGTCGCATTCTTATGTTTCTTTTTTAGTTTATCTTAAACTTAAAGTGCGGTAATGGTGTGAACTGTGAAGGACCGGTGGTCTTGTTTTGCGACTGAAGGACTACAGGGAAAATGAGTAACTTGCGTTGTTTAAACTTTGTTAGGCTCTTGGATTGTTTGAGAAATTTCAAGATGAACTAGTATTTACATTTTTTATTTCGTTGTGTTTTTTCTAAATTTTTTAAGCGGGACATGAGGAAGAGCCTGGGGGTGACTCAGGTGAAGAGGATAGCAGTAGCTATGATGAAGAAGTTTATGCACCGTCTTTTTATGTTGAATCCAGCAGTGAAGGTAGTCATGATTTCTATATTTCTTTTTCTTTTTCCTTTTTGCGGTTAATTCTCTTTTGTAATCAAAGTGGATTTTTTCCTTCTTTAACTGATAAGTAGAGTGCAGTGGATTTCTTTTTTGGATGTTAATGCTTTTTGTTCTGGAGTCTGGTAGAAAAATGATTAGTTTTGCATTAGGCTATGCAGATCTTGACATTTGTGTTTCCCCTTCAAGAAGAGTTTTTTATGATAAGTATAAATTTAGATTTCTCTACCCCCTATAATTTGGTTTGTTTTCCTTTGAAACAAAGAGTCTGAAAAATATAAATTCTGTGATAGTTATTTCAATTACTTAACATGGCATTGCTGTAAATGCCATTGCAGATCAGGAATCTGACGGGGTAGTTGTGTTGGACTTGAAACCAAAGCCAGTTTCTAAGATTTTGGAAACAGTGGATTATAAAGACGATGATGGAAGCCAATCTAGTCAGCTTATAGAGGAGACTGATGCGCTGACATTAAAAAGTGAGGAGAAGAACCGTGGAAGGAGGTCTCGAAAACGAAAGTCAAAGCCTATATTAATGTGGAATATTTGGGAGGAAGAGGATAACAGATGGATTGATGAACAAATTACGGGAGATTTCAATTTAGATAATGAAAGTGAAGTCATAAGTGAAACTGCTGAACCATCCTCTGATTTGGTAATGCCTTTGCTAAGGTACCAGAGAGAATGGTTGGCCTGGGCTTTGAAGCAGGAGAATTCTTCAACTAAAGGGGGAATCCTCGCAGATGAAATGGGAATGGGGAAAACCATTCAAGCAATTTCCCTTGTTCTTGCTAAACGGGAAATAGCTAGGAACTTTGAACATGAGAGGCTGTCACCATTGCCAGGTTCATCTAAAGATATTCCTGAGATTAAAGGAACTCTTGTAGTTTGCCCTGTGGTTGCTGTGAGCCAGTGGGTAAGTGAGATTGAAAGGTTTACTACCAAAGGGAGCACTACGGTGCTAGTATATCATGGGACAAATAGAGCGAAGAGTGCTAAAGAGTTCTCGCACTATGATTTTGTCATTACTACATATTCTGTTATTGAGGCTGACTATAGGAAATACATGATACCTCCCAAGAAGAAGTGCCCTTATTGTGGGAAGTCATATGGTGATGACAAGAAGCTGGGAACTCACTTAAAGTATTACTGTGGACCACATGCGGTCAAAACAGTGAAGCAATCTAAGCAACAGAAGAAGAGTTCAATGTTTGGGTCATCAAGGTCAAAACAGGAAGAATCCTCCAAAGAGAAGACCAGTGATTTCAGGGATGGTACTTTCAAGCAATCAAAACAGCAGAAGAATGGTGAGGATATGGGAGCTTTTGAAGCTGACTTACGAAGAGGGAAATCTGTGTTGCATGCTGTGAAATGGGAACGCATCATTTTGGATGAGGTGAGTTTGTGGAATCCGGCTCGTATTTGATGATTACTTTCTCCTGATATTATTAATGGAATGAAAGTGCTATATAGATTTATACTAGTTAAGAAATTTTTGTAGACAAAAAGCGAAGGTAGCCACATAAGAATTCCTCGTAACTAGTCATATCTGGTCTTTCAATTGCCCACAAAACACCCCTCACATTGATCATCACTTATTTGTGTTTTCATATTTTTTCACTAGTTTTCCACTGACATAATCCTGCCCATAAAATTGTATTTTACAAATTAGTTTTCTAAATTTGTAAATCTCTCATCATGAGTTGCTTCCACTCTCTGCTGCTGTTTTAAATTGTTTATTAACTCCTTTTCTTTGTTTTATAAGTTCCTTTTTTGGATTGATATCCATTCTTATGGCTTTGTTAGTTTCCAAGTTACGGGTGACAGGTGTTACTTCTACACTGGTTTTTGGCCTTATTGTACAAGGTTTATATTTTTTAATTCAAAACAGGCACACTATATAAAATCTAAAAGGAGTAATACTGCAAGAGGAGTACTTGAGTTAGCATCTTCATACAAATGGGCTTTAAGTGGAACTCCCCTTCAGAATCGTGTTGGGGAACTCTATTCCCTTGTGAGTTCACCCTACTTTTAACTGAAATTTAGAAACATTGGGGAAATTGTTGCACTCTTCAAGCTTAAATGTCTGAAATATGTGTCTCAGGTTCGCTTCCTGCAAATTGTCCCTTATTCTTTCTACTTGTGTAAGGATTGTGATTGCAGAACACTGGACCACAGGTAAGATCTGAGATCAAAAGTTGTTTATTACATGCTTGCCTGCTATGATTGTTTTGTTTGCTACTGGAAATGGAGTAAAGTTGATTATGTAAAAAGGAATTGAATAAATAGTGGCTCATGAGTTGATTTCCTATCTGATTTCTACCCAATGTGTGATGTCTGTATTAATACATAGTAATTTTACTCTCTTATCTCGAATGCTGTCGTAATCTAAGATTTGAAGTGTTTTTGGCAGTTTGGATTTCTTTCGTCCCTCTTCTCACTTTTTCAAATCTTATGTGGGAGACACACTTAACGATGTTTAAATACTCTTAGTAGAATCTCCATTGTTATTCATGCATAAATATTATTGGGTGTTTCTGGTTGGTCTACATTCCAAAAGTATTCCCTTCTGCACCGTATGGCCCTACCATCTTTTTTATTACAGTCTATCACTTACATCTGATGAATTCCATATGCTTGGCTTTGTTTGCTTATAAAATGGAGGCATTGGCTGTTATGTTAGTTCTTCGTATCAACTGAATTCAAGATTTATTTTATTTTTATTTAGCTATTCCTCCTATCCCATTGCTTTTGTACTTTTAAGTTCCTCTTTTGGTAACTTTTTAGTTTGAAATTCTAAAGTTTCCTTACTGATGTTTAAATTGTATAACCATGGTGCTTTCTGCAGCTCGGGTGAATGTTCCACCTGCCCACATAATTCTGTTCGACATTTTTGTTGGTGGAATAAGGTAAGCCTTCATTTCAGGGCACGGCTCTGTCATACTATGTTAGATGAGTCTGTGGTTTCTTACAATCATTTATTTTATCTGAATGGTATATTTGTAATCTGACTTCCGTAAATGCAATATATCAAGAATGTTGCAACACCCATACAATCATATGGGAATAGGCCTGAGGGAAAAAGGGCTATGTTATATCTGAAACACAAAATTCTGAAGAATATAGTGCTAAGACGCACGAAAAAGGGCAGAGCTGCTGATCTTGCTCTTCCTCCTAGAATTGTAAGTTAAATTGCCATGATCATATAAGGTTGCTACATAACTTGACAATTCTAACCATCTAATACCAGTTTTCCCTTCATTGTTGCTGCAGGTTTCTTTGAGGCGAGATGCAATGGATATTACAGAGCATGATTATTATGAATCATTGTATAATGAAAGTCAAGCACAATTTAATACGTATGCTTTATTCTATGTTCCTTACTTTCTTTTTTTAACAATTATATTCAGTTATAAATCACAATTTCAAGATAAACTCTTTGAAAAATTATATCATGAAGTTTGCTACCTTTTTTTAGGTAGGTGAAATTTTGACCCATTTAAGGTGGAGTAATTTATTGTACTTGATATTTTTGAAATATCAAATTTTGTGTGCAGAGTCAGAAGGCTATATCTATTTTATATGACACCCTCATGACTGTTTGTGATAATTTAAAAATCTTTCTATTCACAGCTAATATTTTTATATCTAGAGTTTAAGAGTTGATATCTACTTTTTTTTTTTTTCCTCTTCCATGTCCAATCAAGAATTTCACATTTACTTCCATGACACGTATTCAGACTATAGAAGTCTTCACTGTCCTCTCAATTTCTTTTGATATATTTAGATTTTATTGTATGTTTGGACTGTTGTTTAGGCTTCATAAGTATTAAACTTTTGGTAATCGATAGTGTGCATGCTTGTTATCTTTGTTAACTAGAGAAGTTAGTGTCTTTTGACCTTACACTGCAAAGAATAGTCTGTTGCTCATATGCCTACCCGCTGAGACACATAAATGCTTCTCATTCTTTTTTGCAGTTATGTTCAGGCGGGAACTTTGTTGAACAACTTTGCCCATATATTTGATCTCCTGACTCGTTTGCGACAGGTCAGTTGTCATTCATGCTCTAATGTAAAAGTTGGGTTACCTTGGGATATAATGTTAGAATTCGAGGCTGTTGCCTTTTCATCAAGAAGTAAGCCAAGTGCATCCATTATCATGTGCCTTTTGAAAACACAACTTATTTTCTCTCCATATGTTAAGAGTTCTAAGATATAAAACTTTTATAATGGAAAGCTTATATCAACTAATTTCTATCACTGAACACCCCCCCCCCCCCATCTCACACACGCACCTCTCCTCCTTTCTACTAAATAAAAAATCACTTAGTGTGGGTCAGAGTTTTCTTCAATAATAACCCTCTCTTACTTTGATCTGCATATTTTACGATTGATGCTTTGATTAAGAAATGTGTTGAATTTTGTTCATAAAGTGTTTTGTGTATTTCTACACTAGTGTTGCTGTTTCCTGGGGATAACATAATCCCATCTGCATTCTGCAGGGACAGTATGTACTTACTCTCATTTTCTCTGAATTTACAGGCAGTTGATCACCCATACCTTGTGGTGTACTCTAAATCTTCTGCTTTAAATAGTGGAATTGTTGATATAGATAATGTTGAACAAGAATGTGGTATTTGTCATGATCCAGCAGAAGATCCTGTTGTGAGTTTATTTACATGGTCATTAATTTCAATTTGGGTTATCTCCCCTAAGTTTTAACACCCAGGATTCTTAATTTATTCTGGAAATATTTGAAATTGGGTGTTGAACTCTCTTTCCCTTTTTTTCTTTTGGCCTAGGTAACCTCTTGTGAGCATGTATTCTGCAAGGCTTGTTTGATCGATTTCTCATCCTCCTTCGGACGAGTCTCATGCCCTTCATGCTCGAAAATGCTTACTGTTGACCTAAGCACAAGCGCAGAACCTGGAGATAGGATGGTTAAAACAACTATTAAGGGATATAAGTCCTCAAGCATACTAAACAGGATAAAACTTGAAAATTTCCAGACTAGCACAAAAATTGAGGCCTTGGTATGTATGACCTTTTAGGCTCCTACGTGTCAGATTTAATAATACAGATTATAACATTATTCAGAAACTAAAAAGAAATTCTCAAGTTTGGCTGATAGAGGTGTTGGTGCTTTCAGAGGGAGGAGATTAGGCTCATGATTGAAAAAGATGGTTCGGCCAAGGGAATCGTCTTCAGCCAGTTCACATCATTCTTGGATCTCATAAATTATTCTCTTGAAAGGGTAACTTTAAAAACCCCAAATTTTATTTCCTAATCATATTTTACTGTAATATGTATTACATTTAGTGATGTTGATGATGAACCCCAGTCTAGTATAACTTGTGTTCAATTAAATGGAGGCATGTCCTTGGCTCAAAGAGATGCTGCTATCAAAAGATTTAATGATGACGCAGATTGCAAGATTTTCCTCATGAGTTTGAAAGCAGGTGGGATCGCCCTCAATCTTACAGTTGCTTCACATGTGAGCTCTCTTTCCATCATTTTTATTTTTTAATTTTATTCATGGTCTCTCTCTAATTCATGTCATCTTTCCATCATTTTTATTTTTTCTTTCCATGAAGTTTGTTGGGCAAGGGCATGTACGTCCATATAAGAGGCCTATATATAGAGATATATTGAATACTTTACTGGAAATTCTGTACAGGTATTTTTGATGGACCCTTGGTGGAATCCGGCAGTTGAGCGACAAGCACAAGACCGAATTCATCGAATTGGGCAGTATAAACCTATCAGGTACTGTCTGTCATTTTTATTGTCTTAGAAGACACCCAGAAAGAAACATTTTGTCTCTTGGTCGAAGGGAAATTAATGTTATTGGAAACAAATACCATTTTATTCACAGAATTGTGAGATTTATCATTGAAAACACAATCGAGGAGAGAATTCTCAAGTTGCAGGAGAAGAAGGAACTAGTATTTGAAGGGTAAGTAAGGGAATCTGCATTTGGGATTCTGTTGGGTACTTTTGGTACAATGAAGAGATGCCATGTGGATACAGAAAACCTTGAAAGTACTCGTAAAAGATACTCTCGATCCTACATGGCATGTTCACATTAGTCCCAAAGTACCTAAGTGAAGAAACTATTCCTTATTCAAATGCCTTTTTTCTTAATCTTGTGCCATATATATAAGATTTTCTTTTGATTACGGTCCATGTATTTGTAAACAAAGCTCAAGTGTTGTGCCATTTTGCAGGACAGTAGGTGGTTGCAAGGAAGCCATGGGAAAATTGACCGAGTACGACTTGCGGTTTTTATTCAACTGAAAACAGCGGAATCGCCGTTCTTTTTCTCAATGACGACCTCCTCTCCCTAGTCCTCCCTTATTATTATTATTTTTGAATATGCAATGTTCTCTCTATCACATTCACCGTCTACTGTTAATCCTCATACAAGCAGCTAATGCCTCACTCGATCACTTTGTGTTTGTTTTGTAAAGAAATGAACTAATGTACAAACAGCTTTTGCATTTGCAAGTGATCTTGTATAAGAATTTGTTAATTGAAAACACTTCACTTTTCTGTTTTTACATTAATTTCCCAGTTTCTTGAGAAACGAATTATAAATAAATGAGAATACTAAAGGCACTAGTTTTTAATCTCAGAAATTTAACAAAAAATATATGGTAGAATCTCGATAAATTAATATTTAATAAATTAATAATTTCGATTAAATAATAAATTTTTTATTCTAATTTTAAAATAAAGTGTTGAATTTTTTAAATAATTTAATATTCTATTAAATTAATAGATTTATTAGTTTTAATATTATTAATTTATTGAGATTTTACTTATATTTAGATGTATTTTTTTCTTATAAATATTGTGATCTAAAAATATTGTTATAGTAATATAAATATTTTACCATACCATAGGCAGCAAGCTTACGAGACTAAAAAAATAGACTCGTTAGAGCATTTGAATGGGATTAGAAAATAGACCTGTTGAGAAGCTTAACTGATCTGCAAAATGGACATGTTGAAATGTTCAATGGGTTTATTGTGAATACCCATTGAGCATCTCAACGGTTGGAAAACAAACATGTTGAGTAGCTTAACGAGTATGCACAACTTAATGAGTATGTACAATACACCCGTTAAGCATCTTAACAGGTCAGTTTTGCAGATCAGTTGAGCATCTTAATGGGTCAATTTTGCAGATCAATTGAGCTTCTCAACGGGTCAGTTTTTGCTTAACATGTTAGGAATATATATATTTTTTGTTTCATCATTGATATATAATATACCTAATGCTGATTTATAATTCAATATTTTTGTTTGTTTTCAACAAATATCCAAGATTTTGAATCCAAAGGAATTTTTTGAATTAGTGGTTACATCATTATCGAGATTCTACGTTGTGATAAGGGAAATTAAAAAGCAATTGCAGGGAAGAGGGGGGGGGGCATATGTAGATTATTCAATGAATCATGCTTCAGACACTCTCTAGAAGTAGATTATGTACTCCAATATTATGCTAAGTTAGTTATAGTCCTCCTAGTTCATTAGACTGAATATATTGGGGAGAAAGAGCAACCTCTATGTTTCTCCTAGTGAGAGATTGCTCTCATTACCGACCTGAACTGTTAATCCCCATCACCCGTCCTTCGTGTGCTTAAGTGGAATAAAGCTTTTTATAAAAAATATTTCCATGGTAGAGGACAAGTTACAGTGACCTAATTAGGTGACGTGCTTGTTGGTCTTGACCCTAAAAGAGTAAAAAAGTTTAGATGATGTAGATCTAGAGATGTGGATTTTGTGAAGTTGGCCATTGTCTATTTCTTGGAGGTCATCTTCTTGGGTAAAGAAAGGAGGAACAAAATTGATTTGATACATCTATCGATGGTCTTAAACCTTAATTTCTTCAACAGTTACCTATGGGGTGATTTAATTTACAACAAAACTGTCGAATCCTAACCTTAAGGATAAGGTCACAACTACAAATGAAAAATAGTCAAAACATACATGTGCTCTCAACAGATTTCAAATTAACTTCCTAATTTTATTACATGTGTAATTTTATTACTCTATAAGTATAGACTCGAGGTAATTTCCACTCTTGAAAGATTATTTGAGAGGCGTTTGGAAACTATTAAGATGCCTCACAAATTGAATTGAGAAATAAATAACGGCCATTTAGAAAGGAATTATATGACATCGTTTTAAAAATTTTAACAAGGCTCTAAAAAATCCAGAGGATAGTTTTGATTTCGATCGGAATATATTTTTCCTTCTTTACTGTTAAATTCTTTTTGATATTGAACTTAATGGGTTATTATTAAATGACACATTGAGATCAACCAATTATTATTAAATTACCCGTTGATATCAATAGATTATTGTTAAATGACCATTTGAGATCAACTGATCATTTAATAATAACCCGTTGAGCTCAATCGGTCATTTAATAATAACTCATTGATCTCAACATGTCATTTAATAATAATCTGTTGAGATCAACGGTTATCTAATAACCCGTTGAGCTCAATGGGTTATTAGTAACAGACTTATTGATCTCAACAGGTTACTATTAAATGATCCGTTGATCTCACTAGTAAGTTGTTTCTCACCATTTAAGCTCAACGAGTCTTTTTCTCTAACTATTTCACTCATAGATAGACCTCAATCTAACAAAAAAAAAACCCTTATTTCATAGATATTACACTATTCTAATAACAAATTTGGAGTTTTCTTACAAATCAATAACAAGCTGATTCAAACTCAAAAGTCATCAATATCAGTCAAACACAATAAAAAAATACCCTAAATACACAAAAGGCACTCAATCTCATACCAAACAAAAAAAAAACCCTTATTTCATAAAATTCTAACCAAAATAGAGAAATCAACATACCTGCTCCGACGAAGAGGTTTGACCTTCGCCCATTGCTTCAGGATCGCTTTGGGTCCTTTTCGGTTCCTCCTCTGTGTGCTCCGGCGACTCCTTCGATCTCTGCTGCTTCTCCCTTCTCTTCAAGTCTGAAACTTTCCTAACTATTTTTTATCTTACTATTATCGACCTTCGACCTTTTAAAATACTCTCTCACGCAGTTAAAATAAAGAAAGAAAAAAAATCCTGAGGAAAACCGTAACAATGGAGGAAGAAACATGGCAATTATAAGTCTACGTCTATCTGCATCGAGAGTGAAGAAATAAAGAAGTGCCATTTTGTTGGGCCCACAGGTATTTTTTTTCCTTCAAATTCTTAAAAGGGCAAATACATCTTTTCATTTTTTCTTATTTTTTCTAACTGTTTAAAATGAAAAAATTAGGTTAATCATAATTCTTTTTCTTAACGCTGGGCTTTTAAACAAAACCCAAAATCAGGTTAGTATCACAAATACTTCCTATTATATATGTAGAAAGAGAGAGACTGAGTACTTTACTAGAAATTATATACAGGTATTTCCGACGGACCCTTGGTAGAATCCGGCAGCAGAGCGAGCGACAAGGTTAAGACCGAATTCATCGAATAGGGAAGTATAAGCCAATCAGGTACTACCCGCCTTTATTTGCTGCATTCACAGATAGACACCCAGAAAGAAACATTTTTATCTTGTGGTCGAAGGGAAACTAATGTTAGTGAACGATTTACCGTTTTATTCACAGAATTGGGAGATTTATCATCGAAAACACAATCGAGAAGAAGAACGAACTTGTCTTTTAGGGTTAAGTAAGAGACCGTATTTGGGATTCTGTTGGGTTATAGTATCTAGGAGATGTCTTTTAGATTGAGAAAAATTTAGAAATGTCGTAAACAGCCCTATATCCTTTAATATATATAACCCAATTTGCTAACCATCATTTTCACATTCACTATAATAGCCTGTATCTTTACAGATTCAATAGAAACCCAAACCGAAGTTCAAACTCAGCCTCCAAAAGGGTAAACTAAGAGTATACTTATTAAGAAAGAGCATATGAGTGTATGTACCCATTTGAGAAAACAAAAGCAAACATAAAACAAAAACGAATAGCTCTCCAAAAATAATATATAAGGTCTGACAGCAGGCAGCATTGTTTCCACTAGATTCTGTGGTGCATGTATAATTAAAAGGCAAAGCAAATTAAGAATTCAGAAAAAGATCTTGTTTCACACGTCGAGGAGAAGCCTGCGTGGGTCCTCCACAACATCTTTGATACGGCGCAAGAAGAAAACGGCCTCTCTTCCATCAATCAGCCTATGATCATATGTCAATGCAATATACATCATAGGCCTCGGAACGACATTTCCATCCACAACCATTGGACGAGAAACTATCGAATGCATCCCCAAAATTGCAGACTGCCATGGAAATAATAGAAGTAGAGATTAATTACTCTACTGAACATTGAAGGCACTAAAGAGAAAACGGCGTAAAATATGAAATTCGTCCCTTGAAGTATTAGTGAACTAAATACTCAGCATGCCATGTCTACACTCTAATTCCGTTGACTAGAAAACAAAGAGGGTATAATAGCATGTTTTGAATAGTTTTAAGGGGGTAATTCACAATTAAATAACACTTTATGGGGTAATTCGCAATTAAATAACACTTTATGGGGTAATTCGAAATTTACCCAAGAGAAAATTTAGTAATTTAACAGACAATATTAATAAATCTCTCAGAATTAAAAGATTAATTGGTTGCACTAACCAACCGGTGGAGAGACAAAAAAGATCAATCTACTGAAAGGTGAAGGGAGAAAAACGAAGTATATAGTAATATAGTAAAGAATATGTTAAGAAACTAAATTAATTACGGTTGCCCTAACCTGTGGAGGGTTAATGATGGGTGTACTCAAGAGACTTCCATAAACACCGCCATTAGAGATTGTGAAAGTGCCACCAGCCATCTCATCGATTGATATGGAACCATCACTTGCTTTCTTAGCCAGAGTGTTGATCTCTTTCTCTATCTCTGCAAAGTTCATCCTACCAGCATTGCGGATAACAGGGACGACAAGGCCCTTTACATAAAGAAGGGAATATGTGGTGATAAGGTTACATACACTAAGAATGAAAGTTTACTGAAATTAAGGCCAAAAGAGACCCACAGAAATTGTGGTAACATGCATAAATTCTTGGCGATAGCTCCAATGTAAACTTAGAAACTGAAGATGTTGCACATAAACCAAGGACTACACTTCCTCACATGATCCATAAGTTATATTTAGGGGCCTTGTCTTATCTTAAAAAAATATCTATGATATATATAAATTATTTAGCGCTAGGTTCACATAACTTACTAGTATAACAAGTTGGTTCAATAGAGAGGAAAGGAAAAGGAGTAATAATAGCTATAATTCTCAGAAGGATATCTAACCTTGGAAGTGCCAACAGCAATGCTAATATCAATGTAATCTCGATATATAATGTCATCCCCATCAATGACAGCATTGACAACTGGCTGATACTGGAGTGCACTAACGGCAGCCTATAAGCAAAACAAAGAGAAACTTATTCAGCAATATTTAGAATATAGAATTGTCCATAAATCATAGGAACATATTAAAAAATAATACAAAAAACGAAATACTATTCATACTTTAACAAAGCCGGACATAAATCCTAATTTCACACCATGCTTCTCCACAAAGGCATCTTTGTAATCTGAACGGAGCTTCATTAAGTTAGTCCTGCATCAGAAAGCATGTCAGCGATGAATCAAAATTTGATAATTGACAAATCGACCTCATTAACCTTTAAGGATGGTTTGCCATATCTGTTTTTTTGATGATTTTATTCACTTACATATCGACCTCATTAAATGTTGTCAGCAGTGCAAATGTATTTTGTGAATCTTTCAAGCGGGTGGCAACCCTCTTTCTAAGTCTTGTCATTGGAACCTAAGAAAGCAATTTCTTTGTTACTGGAGTACAAGGAAATATATATTACGAATTTTAACAAATGAACAGGAAACCCAATGGCTTACTCGTCTTTCCCTGTCTTTGGGAGGAAGCTGGGGCTCTGAAGCCATTTGTTTTGAAGGTGGTCGAGGAGCTACTTTTGGAGTGGATTGTGGAGGAGGGGATTCCTTTGTCTTCTCCTTGACAGTGGCAGTTTCTTCTTTAGGGACTTCCTTTTCTACAACCTTCTCTTTGGGAGATGATGGCGGTGGAGTAGCTTGTGTTACGCCTTCACCTGATTTTGAGATGACAGCAATCTTGGTACCTGGTTCTACAGTTTCGCCTTCCTTTGCAATCAACTACCACCAATTGCATTTTGGAGAGAGAGAGAGAGGGGCCACCATAAGAACATGTTTTGATACGCTTTTAAGGATGAGGTAAAGCATGGTAGTAGAATTTCCAAAGATAAAAATCATATAGACACAAGACTCACCTTCTGAATTACTCCAGCTTGTGGACTTACTACATCGATGGTCACCTGTTGAGAGCAAAGAAATCATTTACAAAAGTAAGCCTTCTCAATGCGGAAAATCAAAGAGCAATAAGCAAAGAAGGGAAAAAGATCTACCTTGTCTGTTTCAATTTGAGCAATAGGCTCATCAGCTTCCACTCTGTCGCCAGGTTCTGCCATAAGATTCCACAAACATCAGTTTTGGAAGGGTGGTAATTCATGTGGTTGTTAGGACATTCAATTCACAACAAGAATAGAAGTCCCATGAAAAGTGTAAAAGTTTCAAAATTGTTAATGTAACATACTCTTTAGAAATGTTGCCAAAGTGCCATCAGTAATAGATTCACCCATGAAAGGAACAACGGCTTCAACCTCATCTCCTGCAATGAATACGTAAAAGTTAATAGCCAACACTTGAACATTTTCTACACATGATTGTATACATTCTCGTGCAAATTTGTGTCCAAGTGCGAGAGAATAAGAATATATCAGTACAAACAATTTATTTAGTAGAGTTATGAATTACCATTGTCAGATGAAAATGATCTTGTTTGGATAATAGATTGTGTTTGAAATAGAGCAGCAGATTCTCTGCAAGCAAAGTGAAAGTAGAGTATAAATTCGTAAGAAACCAAAAAAGGGAGAGTAAATGCTTCTAACTTCATTCAGTTCATATCTTTACTTCTTTACCAATTAATCACAGTGCTTTTAGTCAGGCAGTAATTCCAAATAACAAGGGAGACAAAGTAGACAACAATTTGATTTTAGTAGTTAAAATTTTGTCCTAT